>CM044011.1:17776211-19051211 GCA_024085815.1 Flaveria linearis
AGAGATAGAACAGAAAAGGAAGTTGTCCTCATCTGGTAAGCTCACTGATGACTTTGTATCAGGCAATACTGCACTGATAGGTCGAGAGTCAGAATATGCTGCATCAGAGAGTGCCTATGATGAGCATATTGATTTGTCTACCAATGTAGAACATGCTCTTGTTGGTGTGGATGGTAGTTCAGGTGGTAGCAATGATAACTTGTGCTTTTTTATGGAGGATCTGAAGGGCATTCCAGATGATGATCTGGAAGAGATGGATATTTTGAGCCAAATGACAATGATCAATATCAGATCTCAAAAGTTCTACAAAAGAACTGGTAGGAAATTCCCTAGTCTCTCTGGCAAAACCAAAGTTGGTTTTGACAAGAGCAAGTTGAGGTGTCACAAGTGCCATAGGCTTGGACACTTTGCTAGAGAGTGTAGATCATCTGGATCTAACTCATCTGCACCCTTTGTGACCTTACCAAGCAATAGCTCACAGAACAAAGGGCAACATTCCACCAGTTCTGGTCATCCGTCACAAGCTCTGTCATCACCTGCATATTTTGTCCCTCAAGGTCATATGCCATATCCTTACCCCTGTTTCTACATGCCTCAGACTGGCCAAGTTCAAGCTCCCATTGCTCAACAATGCCCTTCCTGAGCCTCAATCATCTCAATCTCATCAACAATCTCAACCTCAACAACATAGCTTTTTCACCCCAGGAGTTGTTGACTGGAGCAGTTTACCAGATGATATGTCTGGTCATGAACAACTGTTTCCTGGTGCAGGTCAACATGGTGGTGACAATCCTTTTGGAAACCTTGCTCTCATGGCCCTGGAGTCTGCTGATAGCTCATCCTCAAATGCCTCCATATCACAGGTATCACAGGTATCTTCAGAGGCCAAGGCCAAGTTATGTTCTGAATCATGCATAATAACATTTGCATCTATTAGAGAAGCAAATGTAGCTTTAATTAACAAAAATCTTGAGCTAGAGCAAGTAATTTCCAAAAGAAAAGCTGAATTTGAGTCTGTGCTTAATGAAAAGAATGATGAAATTTATAAACTAAAATGGCAAATCACAGATGAAAAGGCTAGGGAAGAGGTACTTCTAGAAAAGTACAAAGACCTCAAAGAAACACTTGCAGCTACCCAGGTAGAGTGTGATCGCTGGGTATAATCCTGCAAAAGTTTTGAAATGCTTCTCAGCAAGCAATCAGCTTCCAATGTGAAGTTTGGAATTGGTTATAATCACACTGCTCCTCCTACATATTTTAACCCCAGAGTAGAAGTAGAATCTGAAGGAGAAAGCAATAACCAATCCTTCTCATCATGTGATTTACTCTCTGATAAAGCACCAACATCAGAGGATGAAGTCAACATTAGTAACCCAGAAAACCAATCAGCTGATGCTGAAACAGCTGATGGTTTAAATGCTGACAGTCACATGATCAAGAATGAGTTGATCACTTTAGGTGTTGCCTCTCAAAGTACTCAAAGTACTGAAGGGCAAGCCTCAACACCTGAAGAACAAACCCAAACTACTGCAAGTACTGAAAGGAAGAAAACTACAAGTACAAAGGGTTTGAAAACTATTGAAGGAGATATCAGGAATGCAAGTACTGAAAGGAAGAAAACTACAAGTACTGATAGAAAACTGCTGAAGAACAAATCTTCAGTAGTTTCATCTTCTTCAGCAGATGATCAACTAAAGATGAAGAAGAAGCCATGTGAAATATGTGGCTTATTCAATCATCTTACTGATGATTGCTGGTATAAAAAGGATTCCAAACTCAATCAAAATAAGAACATTAAAAAGAAGATTACTAAAATGAAAGATGAGTTTGAAACCAAGTTTGTACCAGCAACATCTAAACCTAAAACCCCAAAGTTCTTAAAGAAATCCAAAAAGAAGGAAGGGGTTAATCAGGGAACAGCTGAGGTTGCTCAAAGGAAGATGGTGCAACATAGGAATCCATCAAAATCAAGCACTAATGTGTCTGATGAGCTGAAGGCTTTATCAAACAATCAGACACAACTTGTTATGATGGTTCAACATCTATTGGGGAGAGTTAACCAATTAGATGTTCCTGTACTGAAACCACAGAAAAGGAAATCCAAGCCAAAGAAATCCTTTTCTGCATCATCTCAACCACCAAAAGCTATTAATCATGACAAACAAGTTAGTGTAACATCTGTTGATGAGAACAGACCCAAAACCAAAAAGGTTTAGGTCTCAAAAACTAACTAATTTGTTGTGATGAATGCAGGGTTCTTCAGCATGCCAAAGAAGCATCTGGTATGTGGATAGTGGAGGATCTATGCATATGACAGGGAGCAGCTCTCTTCTTAATGATTACTCTCAAGGAAAGAACGGGTTTGTCTCTTTTGGCAATGATGCTAAGGGTTACATCATCGGCAAAGGCTTTGTTTCCAATGGTGAAATAAGGTTTGATGATGTTAACCATGTGGAGAATCTCAAGTACAACCTCTTGAGTGTCAGTCAAATGTGTGATAAAGGCCATGTTGCACTTTTCACCAGCCAGAACTGCAGGATTCTGTCTTCCAAAGTTCTGAGTTTGATTGACAAGGTGTTGGATGAACATACTCTCCTGAAGGCCAACAGGACAGGAAGAGTATATGCCTTGGTCTATTAAAGAAAATAGATCTAAAAGGTCATCCTTGCCTATTCTCCAAGGCTTCTCCTCAGGAATCTACTCTATGGCATAGAAGGCTTGGTCATGTGAAACTCAAAAACATGAACCAGCTGATTCACCATGGTTTAGTAAGAGGATTGCCTATGAAGGAGTTCAAATGTGAAGACAACTGCACTGCCTGCTTAAAGGGGAAGCAACACAAAGTCTCATTCCCTCCAATAGAAGAGCCAAAGTCCAATGCCTGCTTGTAATTATTGCATATGGATCTTTTTGGTCCTGTCAGAGTAATGAGCATGGCAAAGAAGAAATACTGTATGGTAATTGTGGATGATTACTCTAGATTTGTATGGACTTTCTTCTTGCATTCCAAAGATGAAGCTGCAAAAGCTATTATGAACTTTGTGTTGTATGTGGAGAAGCAGTATTCCCTTCCAGTCAAGTGTGTGAGGAGTGATAATGGCACATAATTTAGAAATCACACACTTGATGACTTCTACCTGTCAAAGGAATCAAGAGGCAGTTCAGCATTCCAAGAACTCCTGAACAAAATGGAGTGGTGGAGAGAAAGAACAGGACCCTTATTGAAGCTGCAAGGTCAATTTTGGCTGATTCAGGTTTGCCACTGACCTTTTGGGCTGAAGCTGTCAACACAGCTTGCTATGTGCACAATAGAGTATTAGTGAATCAAAGGTTGATGAAGACTCCTTATGAAGTACTACATCATTTGGCCCCTTTGATTTCATTATTTAAACCATTTGGATGTCCCTGTTACATTCTCAACACAAGCAATCCACTCCAGAAGTTTGAATCAAAGGTGGATGCAGGGTATTTTATTGGTTATTCATCTACTTGCAAGGCATACAGAGTTTTCAACTACAGAACAAAGATAGTTGAAAAGACTTTGCATGTAAAGTTTAATGAATCTCCAAAGGACAAGATTTCACAAAACCCTGTGGAGTTATTTGATTTGGACATACTGCAATATGTTCCTTCTCAGACTCCAACTGTTGCTCCTGTCAACAGTTCTCCACCTGGTGGTACTGATGATGATGTAGACAGTACTCACCTATTCAGGTTTAGTGACCAACTGCCTAAGTCATGTAAACCTGATGCTCCCGTAGCTTCAGCAGCTCCATCCACAACAAATGCTAATGAGATTTTTGAATCATCTACTTTATTTGAGTTGCCATCTCCAACATGGTTTCAAGAATCTTCATCAACATCTGTTGCTGCTGAAGGTCCTACAAACACTTGCACAGATCTCATTGTTTATGAAGAGCTGAAGAATCACCCAATGTCTCAAATCATTGGTGATATCAATGCTGGAGTTTCAACCAGAAGTCAATTGTCCAATTTCTGTTTCTATGCTCTCTTCATCAGTCAGCAAGAGCCAAAGAACTACCATGTTGCATTAAGAGACAATGGATGGGTTGAAGCCATGCAGCTTGAGCTTCTTCAGTTCAAAAAGCAGCAAGTGCGGGAGCTAGTTCCTTTACCCCAAGGTAAGTGTGCAATAGGAACTAAATGGGTGTTTAGGAATAAAACTGATGAAAAGGGCCAAATTGTTAAGAACAAGGCCAGGCTGGTTATACAGGGGTTTGCACAAGAAGAAGGTATCGATTATGATGAAACCTTTGCCCCTGTAGCCAGACTGGAGGCAATTAGATTGTTCTTAGCTTATGCTGCCTTTCACAATCTTAAAGTTTTTCAAATGAATGTCAAAAGTTCCTTTTTATATGGTAAAATAAAAGAGGAAGTTTATGTGTGTCAACCACCAGGTTTTGAGGATAATAAACATCCTGATTTGGTGTATAAGCTTGATAAGGCTCTATATGGGTTGAAACAAGCTCCTAGAGCCTGGTATGAAACATTATCAAATTTTCTTCTACAAAATAATTTCACTAGAGGCTCCATTGATAAAACTTTATTCATAAAGAAAGTAGGACAGCATAAGCTACTTGTTCAAATTTATGTTGATGATATTATTTTTGCATACTCTGATCCACAGTTGTGTGATGAATTCACAAAGCTAATGCAACAAAAGTTTGAAATGAGTGCCATGGGAGAATTACAGTTCTTTCTGGGTTTGCAAATCAAACAAAGGGCTGATGGAACTTTCATTCATCAGTCCAAATATACAAAAGATCTTTTGAATAAGTTTGATTTACAAAACTATAAGCCCTGTTCTACTCCCATGAGCAGCACCACACAACTGGATGTTGATCAGAAAGGTAAAGCGGTTGATGAAACCCTTTACAGATGTATGATTGGGTCCTTGATGTACCTTACAGCTTCTAGACTAGACATTATGTTTGCAACTTGTGTATGTGCTAGATTTCAGGCTGCACCTAAAGAATCCCATTTGATTGCAGTCAAAAGGATCTTTAGATACTTGCAAGGCACTCAATTCTAGGTCTTTGGTATTCCACTGGGCATTCTTGCAAATTAGTTGCTTTCTCTGATAGTGACTATGCCTAGGCAATTGTTTAGTTTCATGGCAGAGTAAGAAACAAACATCAATTACTACATCAACCGCTGAAGCAGAGTACATTGCTGCTGCAAGTTGTACATCCCAGGTACTCTGGCTTCATAATCAATTATTGGATTATGGCATTACAGAGACTAAGACTCCATTACTAATGGATAGTGCTTCAGCTCTTTGTATTGTTAAGAATCCAGTCCAGCATTCTAGGACCAAACATATTAAGATCAGACATCATTTTATTAGGGATTGCTATGAAAAATGTCTGATTGATCCAAAGTTTGTGCCTAGTGCTGATGAGCTTGCAGATGTATTTACTAAGCCTTTAGATAGTGCTACTTTTCAAAATCTAGTGCTAAGGCTTGGTATGCTGCAGCTGGAATAAATTGACTAATACTGATGCTCTCAGATCACAAGCACTGATGAGTATTAGTATACAAAAGTCAAAAATAAGTACTGATAAGTTATTTAGTCTTCAGCATTTTTCATAACTACTGAAGACTAATATACTTCAAAGTACTGAAGTACATTATTTGTTGAAAACAACTGATGTAGTTACAACTACTAATGTAGTTATAACTACTGATGCCTAGTTTTCACAAATAAGTACTGAAGAACAAATTTTGTCCACAAGTACTGATGTGTAATCTTACACATAAGTACTAAAGACAATATTTGTTCACAAGTTCTGAAGAATAATTTATTTCATCAGATCTTATGGACATCTGTTCACAAGAGCTGAAGAATAAATATTCATAAGAGCTGATGGCCAATGAAACATCTGAAACTCAGACAAAGTCTGATGAGTAAATGTTGAGGTCAGAATGAAACAACTGAATTGACAACAACAGCTGATGAGTAAATTTACTCTTCAGCTGATTCCAACTTCTGCTATTTCATATCCAAACAACTGAAGGACAAAACCATGTCTTCAGTAGTTTATAACTACTGATGACTAACACCAAGTCCTCAGTTGTTTACAACAACTGAAGCCAAAACCATGTCTTCGATGACTAACACCAAGTCTTCAGATGTTTACAACGTCTGAAGATGAAAACCATATCTTCAGTAGTTCTCAACTACTGATGATTAACAACAAGTCTTCAGTCGTTTAAAACCTCTGAAGGACAAAACCATGGTCTCAGTAGTTTCAACTACTGATGAATAACACCAAGTCCTCAGATGTTTACAACCTATGAAGGTTAAAACCATGTCATCAGTCGTTTCAAACAACTGATGACTAACACCAAAACCTTCAGTCGTTTTCTTTCAGCTGTTTCATAACCATATCCTATAAATACCTAACCCTAACTTCAGAGTTTTTCATTCTCACATAACCTAACGTTCAAAAAAACTCTAAACCTTCTCTCTCACATTAATGGCGACCATGCAGATCAAACCTCGTCACAACTGTGTTGCCTACCTTACTAAATCCACCTTCTGGACCAAATTTGATCATGCCGTCGATCTGATGGTGGATTCCCCATACAAAACGGCCTTTCTACTCAATCCTAAAATCTATGCCGAATCTTTAAACCAGTTTTGGATGAACGTCACCTTTACAACCGGTGAGAATGACACCGGTGAGAATGACACCGAGGTCTCTCTCCAGTCGTTCGTCAACAAGAAGCAGGTGGTTATCACTTCTGCAATCATTCGCCAAACCATAAATTTGAATGATGCCACCTTTACCACTGAATATCCAAAGGGCACAACTGACCTATCCTTCACCCACCATGGATATCAAGGTGACCTTTGTGCTTCAACAATCCTCAAGAAGCACTTCCATGATGCTGAACGTTTAATATTTCATATGGTAAATGTCTGCCTAGCCCCTAAAACTTCTTCATGGGATCAAATGTCATCTAGGTGGAAGCAGGTATTATTTTCTATCCTTGAGCAACAAAGTTTAAATTTTTCTGAAATAATATTTTTGGAACTTAAAGATATGGCTGTGAAACCTCTTGCTAACCGATGGATATTATATGCACGGTTCATTATGGCCATTATTGAAAACCAGCTGCAAGCTGAGGGACTTGTTGGCCTTGGAGTCCCTGCTATGGCTGTATTGCCTGAAGTATACTCCAGGCACAACTCAGACCAAACACTCAAACAGGCTGCCAAGCTGCTAAAACCCAAGCAGCGGGAACCCACAGCCTCCACCTCCAAATCCAAAGTCCCCACCAAACCCAAAACCAAAAAGCCCAAAAAGCCTACTCAGGGAGATGAGTCCCCTGAGGATGCCCCTGCATAACCAAGGCAGGATGTAACTACTGGCAGTATTCCCCCAGCAGTTACCATGACTCCACCAGCCACAACCGCTCAGGTATCCTCTCAACAGGATCCTGAAGCAACCACATCAGGGGCACCCACATATCTGGAACCTTTCTTACTTGAGAAGGTTACCATTGAAGAGCACCATTCTCCCCAGGTGCAAACTGCTTCACCCCTATCTCCCACTGCAACCGCCCCTCAAAGCCCAACATTCATCATAGCAGAAGTGCTGACTCATCTTAACACTCCACCCTCTCCCGAGGCACCTATAACAACTGGGAAAACCCCAACCAATGAGAGGGAGGATCCAAGTGTTGATGAGATCCCACAGCACAGGGATTACAATGTTCCATCTCCTAGTGTGGAAGAGGAGATACGAACATCTGGTGAGGCTGCCACTTCTCCTGCTTCAGCACATGAACAGGATGAAGCTGGTAACATCTCTAAGTCCTCACCAGAAGCAACTGCCGATGAAGGATCTCATCTTGAGGCAGGAAGTCCCCAGTTCCAAGACAAAGGGGCACATGTGATTACTGAGCCACACTCAGCACATGTACATCCTGATCTAATCAGGAGGTCAGGTGATTCAGCTAACACTGATGATGACCTGAGCTTCTTCTTTAATGTTTTAGCTCACAATACTATTCTTGAGGATGAAGTGAGTAGACTCAAAGAGCTACTTGCCAAAATAACTCAAGAATCAAGTCCATCTGTCACCATTCACCCACAGATGGCACCTTCACCTGAAGGTCTCCTAAACACAGAGCCACTCCCACAAACTCATCCACCAGCCCCTGCTTCTGGCACTATTTCTCAGGGATAGAACCCCCCTGAGCAAATGGTTGCTATCTTTCAAAATTCCCTGCCTCGCATCACACCCATCCTCACTGACATTGTGAATAAAACCCTTGATAAGAGGCTTGCCTCAACTATACAACCACTGGTGGATGATGCTGTGACTAAAAGGCTTTCTGACAGTCAAACCCCTGCAACCAATGCAACCAAAAAGGGGGAGACTCAGTCAGTGAAAGCAATCAAGAGGAAGAGAATTGAGGAGGAGAAAAAGAAAGAGAAAGAAGTAGAGAAAGAGGTGGAATTTGAGAGGGAGATGGTAGAGGAGACTGAGAAAGAGAAGGAGAGTGAGAAGGGAAAAGAAATAGAGAAGGTGACTGAAAGTGAAAAAGACTTTCATGTCACATACAAAAAGAAGAAGGGGGGTGAGAAAGAAAAGGAGCTAGCAGTCCTTGTCAAGGAAGCTGATGTCTAACACAGCAGGTCAATGGATAAAATCATTGATCAGCTGTTTAGGCAAGGCTTTGACACTTCTAAGCTAGATGCTGAAATAAGGAGGTTAGAAGTTCAAGAGATTGAAAGCCGATGGTCTGGTCATAGTGAACAAGAGAAGGAGAGATTAGAAGCTATGGCCAGATTCATTTCGAAGTAACTGGGGAGATCAGTCCTTGAAGTTAAATCATGGTCCGGGGACAACATCTTGGAAATAACCACCAAGATCTGTTCGTCTGAGGTATTCACCAAGGGGCTGATCATAGAAGCCCTGAATGAAGCTGGTGCTGGGAGCAGGACTGAACTAGCCAAACACTCAAAAGCCTCTCTTACCACCAAATTGCTAGAACAGCCTGCCTAATCTCCCACACTAAAACAACCCACATCATAACCCACAAAATCAACTCCCTTACCCACAAAACCAATAGCTGATGATGCACCCTAGAAGAGGAAGAGAAGGGTCTTGAGACTAGAAGAAGAAGAAGAAGAAGAAGAGGATGATGAAGAAGACAGTTTGCCCATCTCAGCTGTCATTCCTATGCTGAAGGCTAAAATTCACCCTCCAACAATTACACCTGAGATCCAAAGGCAAACAGTTAAAGTGAAGCTAGAAGAAGAAGACCTTTATAAACTACATGATGAGGAATTGTTGAGAAGGGTTGACAAAGCTTATGCTGCTTCTTCATCAATTATAAACATGAGGAAACAAGCTCAGAGATTATACACTCTCAAACATACATTTCAATATCAAAAAGAGAGAGTGAGGATTTGGCCTGATCCCAGGGTGTCTCATAGGATCCATAAGAAAAATATTCCACAGAGATACAATGGGCAAGTGAAAAAGATTATAGATGTAGTGATCACACTTGCCATTGTAGTATCACCCTAGGAGATCCTTGAAGACTTCAAGAAAGCCTATACATCTAATCTGCCCCCACAAAAGATGCTGTAAAATAGAATGGTGAAAAAGGGGTTAGTATATAAGAGGCTTGAGGAAGTCAGGAAGGATGAGCTCCACTTGTTGCTTGAGGGTAATCACCCTGATGAATTTGCATATAGAGAGATAACAACAGTGTAACTCAAGAATGGAAAATAGGTCAAATACCTCTCTGATTTTTATGGGCCTGAATCATTTTTTGAGGGAGAAGCAGAAGAGCTCACCATGGAGGAACAAATAGTCTTCCTAGAGGCCTACACAAGAGAGTCTTATAGACTCATAGTTGGGAAGTAGGTTTCATGGATGGGGCAACAGCTCTGTGTCCAGTTCCCCAAGACAGAGCTCACATCCATCCTTTGACAATCATACTCTTTGAAACCTCTTCCCTGGCCTGTGCTGATATGGGTTAATTCTGAGCTGATCCAGAAGTAAAAGACCAACATTTCTGCCAAATAAGTAGGACATCAAATAAGCTTAAAGGTTTTGGCTGCATTGGTTCAGGGGAGTTTGTTGGACCAAAAGAACCAATGAGCCAGATCAGAAAAACCTTTAAGTCCCACAGACATCACAACAACTGCTAAAGACCTCATCAGCTGTTGACAAAGACTGAAGACTTCATCAGCTAAAGTACAAAGACTGAAGACAACAACTGAAGACATCAGCTGATGATAACAACTGAAGACATCAGCTGATGACAACAACTGAACTTCAAGTCTGAAGTCAAGTACTGAAGACTTCAAAGTTTGTCACAACAGCCGAAGAAGTATTCTTCAGTTGTTGTGATGGTTTTCTTTTCAGTAGTTTCTTTTCAGCTGTTTTCTTTCAGTAGTTTCTTTTCAGTAGTTTTCTTTTATGTTTCAGTACTTGTAAAACGTCTGAAGAGCATGTTCTTCAGACGTTATAGCTTCAGTAGTTTCTTTTCAGTAGTTGTAGTGTTAGTTAACACAGCTTTTGTAAAAAGATGTCAGCTGTTAGACATCTTCAGTAGTTTCTTTCAGTAGTTTTTTGTAATAACGGTTAGATGTCACTGTCAAGTGACATCAGCTGACATCATCTTTACCTATAAAAGGAAAGATGACCTAATTGTAAACTTGCCGAAGCGTGTGATTGAATGAAATACACCTTTTTGCAGAAATTCTCTCTCTCTCTATAACCGTACTGTTTCATTGATATATCTTGTCTGTTCTTGCTATAATTTGTTCTAATTCGTGTACTAATTCCGCTGCAAATCCAATCTAACTGATCAAACTAGATGCTGTGATCCTTTCAGTTGTTGTATATATTTTATGTTTAAATTGGTTTATTGTTATTTTAATTCTTTGATTGCTCCATCCTTCCTTTTGTAGTTAACAACTTGCATGGCTTTCTTAAGATGTATGAAACATAATGTTATTTAAAATTTTGTACCACATTGACCCAATGTTTTGATCACCCCACCCTTACTTTCTCACCACACATTCATGTCAGTGTAGTTGTAATAGCGTACACTGATGTAGTTTGGTTTACAGTACTGATGTAGTGTTGTTATATGTACACAAGTACTCCTTTACAGAACTTCTGTAGTATGTATTTATGTTTTAATTGGTTACTCTTATTTTCTCACCTCATATTCATGTCAGTATAGTTGTAATATCTTACACTGATGTAGTTTTTGCTTACAGTATTGATGCAGTGTTGTTATATGTCCATAAATACTACCTTATAGAACTGCTGTAGTATCTATTTCTTTTTTAATTGGTTCATTTTTCATTTTAATGCTTTGATGTAGTAATCTGATGGTTTTTAACACCAATTAAGTACACAGATGTACTTTTTGCATATATAACAAGAGTAGTTTTTTTGTTTTAATTTGTGCATGATTATCTAATGTTTTGTATTTTATGTATTTATATGGAAAACCACTTTGTGTGCTCTTATTTAATAATTTTATTTATACCACAACACACCTTGATTTTTTCTCACCACACATTCATGTCAGTATAGTTGTAATAGCGTTCACTGATGTAGTTTGGTTTACAGTACTGATGTAGTGTTGTTATATGAACACAAGTACTCCTTTACAAAACTTCTGTAGTATGTATTTATGTTTTAATTGGTTACTCTTACTTTCTCACCTCACATTCATGTCAGTATAGTTGTAATATTTTACACTGATGTAGTTTTTGCTTATAGTATTGATGTAGTGTTGTTATATGTCCATAAATACTACCTTACAGAACTGCTGTAGTATCTATTTCTTTTTAAATTGGTTCATTTTTCATTTTAATGCTTTGATGTAGTAATTTGATGGTTTTTAACACCAATTAAGTACACAGATGTACTTTTTTGCATATATAACAGGAGTAGTTTTTTTTATTTTAATTTGTGCATGATTATCTAATGTTTTGTATTTTATGTATTTATATGGAAAACCACTTTGTGTGCTCTTATTTAATAATTTTATTTATACCACAACACACCTTGATTTTTTCCTGTCAATGATGTTATTATTAATTTTGGAGTTATTAGGTTCTCATTCCAGTCTACTATACCAGACCCCCAATAGTACCAAGTATTAGGTTCCTGATGTTGATGTTGAGTTCAAGCCTGTTGTCGGGTCTATTTTTAACAGCTGGCATGATGTTCTTAAGATGTATGAAACATATACGGAGAAGTCTGGTTTTGGTGTTTGCGTTGGTGGTTATAAGAAATGGAAGGGATCCATTACTCACAGGATGTTAGTCTGTAACAAGGCTGGTAAATCGAAGGGGAAGAAAGTCGACACATTAGATCCTATGACACATGCTCCAACACGTGGCAGTGCATTCAAAGTTACTGATTGTAAAGCCCTAATCCGTTTAAAGCTTGTTAAAGGCTCAGAGAATTACGTCCTTTATGAACTACTGAGTTGATGTAGTTCATGTTATTTTAATTCTTTGATTGCTCCATCCTTCCTTTTGTATTTAACAGCTTGCATGGCTTTCTTAAGATGTATGAAACATAATGTTATTTAAAATTTTGTACCACATTGACCTAATGTTTTGATCGCCCCACCCTTACTTTCTCACCACACATTCATGTCAGTGTAGTTGTAATAGCGTACACTGATGTAGTTTGGTTTACAGTACTGATGTAGTGTTGTTATATGTCCATAAGTACTCCTTTACAGAACTTTTTTAGTATGTATTTATGTTTTAATTGGTTACTCTTACTTTCTCACCTCACATTCATGTTAGTATAGTTGTAATATCTTACACTGATATAGTTTTTGCTTACAGTATTGATGTAGTGTTGTTATATGTCCATAAATACTACCTTACAGAACTGCTGTAGTATCTATTTCTTTTTCAATTGGTTCATTTTTCATTTTAATGCTTTGATGTAGTAATCTGATGGTTTTTTAACACCAATTAAGTACACAGATATAGGAATGCCCATTTCCGATTCATATTCTGTGTAGTTGAGAAATTGAAATTATTATTCAGCAATAACTAATAACATGAACTACATCAACTCAGTAATCACAGAATCAACTCAGTAATCACATAATCAAATAATAAATAGACAAACCCGAAGCGCTACCATCATCCTGAGAAACATCAATTGTAGTTTCAGTTGTGTTCTTGAATCGATTCAATGATTTCTTTGCTAGTCGTTCGCTTGATCTAACTGTAAATATAACAAAAAATCAGAAGAAAATTTTTAAATCTTTACAGGTTTCAGGGTGTAGTATCATGCTACAACTATTTTTAAAAAACACATATCCATTCTTGAAGGATTATATACTTTCATAGTGGTTCCCCTGCAACACAATCATAAAATGTAAATTGTACAAAAGACGATTGTATAACATAAACAACTAAGAGCAAAAAATAGATAAAAAGGGGAAAATGATGAACTGTAAACCAAAAATCCTAAATTCAAAAAGTCCAGGTTAGGCTTGTAAACAAGGGTTCATCCATTTAATTATTTCTAGACTTACGTAAAAGAAAATTTACAAAAAAATCTATAATCTTACTATAAAACAAGAACAATACAAAACTAGGGTTCACTTAATGTCAAGTTTCCCCCAATTTCAGTACATCACATAGAAATTGGGGAAACTTGTATAACTTACCGATTAGATCATCTACCGGTTTTCCACTAAATGTAAATCAATAAACTAGTTGTTGACATTACCTTTTCGGATGCATCTTAGGGGATTTTACACTGAGCTCCTACTTCATCACCCGAGTGGAAATTACGGTGCAGGTCGGAGTAAAGATCGAGTTTCTTACTTGAAATTGGCTTCGATGTGGAGTTCAGGTTAAAGGGGGAGGGAAAGCATCGAAAATTTTGGAGGTGTGAAGTTCAAATTAAAGCTTCAATGGTGCTCCGAAGGTTTATTGTAGGGAGGCGATGTGTACGAAAGGAGAGGATGGTTTGCAGGTGGTAGTTGGGGATGGAAAATTACCATTCTAACCTTACCGTAGATTAAATAATCAATAAACAAATAAAAAGTGTAATTAAATAAGGACCATTGGATCAACATCTAAAGATTGAATCAAAGGTCCAAAAAAAGTTAACGGGTTATCGTAATTTTAATGGGTTAACGACTGAACCTAACCCTATATACACACACACACACACACACACATATATATACACACACACACATATATATATAGATGATATATATATATATGTATATATATGTGTATATATATATGTATGTATGTATGTATGTATATATGTATGTATATATATATGTATGTATGCGTGTATGTATGTATATATGTATGTATATATATATATATTTATATATATGCATGTATGTATGTATATATATATATATATATATATATATATACTAGTGAGAGGCCCGCGCGATGCGGCGGTGACAATTTACAATATAGCACTCCTTTTGTTTGAGAGATAAAGGGGTGAGAATGACGGTGCCCTTCTTCTGGAAGACTTTTCCGATGTTGTTTCCGGCGGTGGCAGCCACCGTGAGGAAGATCGATTCATTAGCTCTCTATTCCTCTTCTATTTCTCTTTTTTCGCTTATTTGACGTCAAGAGTTGGATCATCGATGTCTCTATCATCATTAGAGACATCTTGGAAGGAATCAGCCTACTCCCTTTCTTGGTTCCATTGCTCATTCTTTTCCCTGTCATAACAATACATGTTTGTGTAATTGTGCAAATATGCGTTTATCAAGAATAACAATACGTTGACAAAATCCAAAACCAAGTAAGGGAGATCAATACATACAGATTTGCAAATCCTTTTATTAAATCTCATCACCTACTAAATCCATATCATACATCGATACTTTAAATCCAAATCAGTTACTGCAGAAACCTAAATCCTAAATTGCTACAGAGATGGAGATAAGGAGAGTTACCTACGGATCCATCACCAAAATCAGGAACCGCTTTTAAATGGTTTCCAATGCTTATTAAGATAGTATAGATTTAAAAGATTTATAAATGGTTTCCCTTGGAGCCGTCTTCTGCACAAAACAATCAAAAGATTCAGTGTTAGTAAGGTCACAAAAGGATGACATCAAACAAACAACGATGCAGGAGGTATGGTACATACTTTAGAATCAAGTGCGGAAAGCTTAGCGAACATATTTCCGTAGAACTTACATCCTTCTTGTTGTATTCCTTCATCTTCTCCTTCAGCAATTATACTCCAGCTTCACATCCCTGATTACCATCAACATGTTAATAAGCTGCACAATAAACTAATAACAGTTAAAAGAAGAGTTATCAGCCGATAAACTAATCTACCTGTTATAAGGGTCGATTTCGAGAGCTTTTTTAATGTCGAGTTCTGCAAGATCCAGATCAGCAAGATGAATGTAAGCTTGAGCCCTCGTGTATAGGGCCTTCACACTCTTGCTTTCGGCTTCCAATACCTGCAAGCAATAAACCCTCTACATTAGCATCCTTCTATGGCATCCCTACAGCTACACATAACATACCATGGATCGATAGTAATTCGATAAATTAAGATTAAGATTATGCACAATCCTTGGTGCAAAGCTTCTCAGCTTGTTTGTAATCCTTCAAATTCAATTTACATGCCGCGTTGTTGAGGTTGCAGGACACCTTCAACGCTTTAGGGGAAGGCAGTGGAAGCAGGTCCGAACCACCAGAGTAGTTCGAATCCGACCCACCACTGTTGCTAATAAACGACGGTGGTGGCGGTGGCGGTGGAGGCTGAGGTGAAACAGGTGGTGGAGGCTTAGGTTTAGGTTTTGGTGGTGGTGGCGGAGGAACATAATATTCCACTGAAGGACGGGAGGAGACGCCACTTGGCGCCGGCAGAGACAGCGGAGATCTAGTGGTGGGAGACGGTGGAGAGTTTCTTGAAGTGGGAGACAGATCGAAGGTACCATAGATCTACAAGCACCACTGACACCATAGAGAACGACTGGCCGTTGTGAACCCTTGCCGGAGAGGGCGACTAAAAGCAAACCTTTTCCTCTTGAATGGCCGTCGTGAACCCTTGCCGGAGAGGGCGACGGGTTCTCCCACTCCCTTTTTTTTTATTTCTCTCTCTCTCTCTCTTTATCTGTGTTTTGATTCTTTGAATTGGGTTGAGGGTTTAAATTTTGAATCCCTTTGGATCTCTTTGTGCTTTGAAGTTGTACATAGAGCTCTAAGGGTTGTACAACTCTTAATTTAAAGAGATTTTGGTCAAATGACCATTTTATCCTTCTCATTTGCATATATATATATATATATATATATATATATATATATATATATATATATATATATATATATATATATATATATATATATATATATATATATATATATATATATATATATATATAATCAGGCTATCCTTTGAAAAATAGGTTTTATTAATAAAATTTAAAATCACATATTTTTATTAAAAATAGAAATAATTATAAAACTAAAAATTTAATAACATATAAATTTTTCTACAACACTAAAATTTTGTGAAATAAAATATCTCAAATCAGTCTTTTTAAAAAAATTACAAAAGGTGAAATTTCCTAAAATTAATCTTATTAAAACAACGAATATAATTAAAATTCTGGGTTTGTAATAACAATATTTTTTATAAAATTGCAATTTTTTATAATAGTTTTTTAAATGAATGTTTAAAAATAAAATTTTACATAAGAGAGTTAGAAAAACAGTATAATTGTTTTATTTCATAAACTTATTACATATATGTAATTCTAATAATATCTTATATCAAAGTATCATATTATAACTTTTCATTTTTAATTACTAACTATTGAATATTTGTTATACAATAGATTTAGTACACAAGTTTCTGCCTGTTTATCTATCTATAATAAATGAATAACTAATATACTATATGACATAATTGCAAGCCTCCTCATACTAACTTTCTAACTTTTTTTTTATTATTAATAAATTGATAACATTAAATACTAATAATATTATTCATTCTTTTTCAAATTAAAAAACATATTATTCAATAAATTAAAAACCTAAGTTTTTTATTAAAAGCACATTTTTAAAGAAATAAAATATTTAATAAATATATAAAATATTCTAATACACCAAACTTTTTTAAAAAAGTTATTTTTCTTAAAAGTTTATAAAAACAAAATATAATGTTTCAATATGAATTTTATGAAAAAAAGAGTCTCTTATCACGACGCACAGAGAATTCAACTAGTTAAAATTATTTAGTAACCGAGCCGAGCCAAACCCAAACCCGAGCCTTATGTATGGAGTTTGATTAGACTTATAAGCCTATTACTTATAAAAAATAGAAAATTATATAATATAAGTACATATTAAATACTTTTTTTATATAATTATTCTAGAACTAAATCATATTTATTATGTATATAATTATAATCATAATTTTATAAGAATATTCAACATAATTAAATAATAAGAAAACCGAACTCTAGAATATTCTTTTATCTTTTTGAATAATCAATCAAGTTCACTTTTTCAAGGGTTGATTGCTTGAAGCCTTGAAGCAATCTGTATGAGATGGGCTGAAATTAAATTTTGTAGAGGCCCATTAAAAATATCTTTAGTATATACAACCCAACGAAAGTAAAAAAATTCACACACACATTTCACATCAATGTGAAAGGCTTTACCTAAAGTCGGCCCAAGTTGTCTAGGATCTGTCATCTGTGGAACAATTGTTGTCAAACTCTATTTCTTATAATTTCATGACGCGTTTTAAAATGTTTAATTTAAAGTATACAGCTATGTGAAACTATAGAAATATGTAAAACACACAGTAGTGAAACTACTTACGTCTGTTTTAAGAGGTATAAAGATCTTCATTTGGTTACATCGGTTTTAGGCATGAAGGAGTTGAATCAGGAACATAAATCTCATCTCAAGTCAGCGCTCAGTTGCACTCTCAACAGGTGAGGAAGGAAAAAGCTCGCTTGATTTGATTTGTTTCTCTCAGTGTTTCGTATAAATAAGAGGCATTGTGCGTTCTGTTCGAGCTAGCCCTACTGAAGTACCAAAGGTGCGCTCAGCCCGATCACTAAGAAATGGGAAATCTTCATTTGGTTAATGAAGATCTTTTTACACAGTAATAATTTCATTAACACAAAAACACGTATGTATTGTTTATACACATAAATACTCGTATATTAACTGATAAATGTATGCATTTATCAGTGAACATATAATATAAAAGAGATGAAATTTTCATAATTAAACATAAAAAGACTTTTTAGCAAGATATAGCATATTCATCTATAAATATAAGTAAAAGCTAGTGAATACATTATCTGATATTATAATGTTTTCTCACTATGTAAGTATTCACCATTAAATACACTAAAAATAATTATAGTAATAGAACGTGCATGTTTTAACATTAATCATCATAATTCCACGTCAAATATCTTCATCAAACAGTTGATATATCATATATGATTCTTAAAATTTTAATAGCTATTATTTGAAATTGGTTATGTAGTGTTCCTGGTAGTGAAGAGAACATCTTTTGGGCAACCGATGACGTTTTGCCGTCCCTATTTCCGTTAATGGACGTTTTCACGTATTTACTTAAAAAGATGAGATATCTTTGGCTACAAGTTTACATGTATTTTCCATGTGCATATGACTTCAATTGTTATATCTAAAAAAACGATTATTAAATTCACATTTTCCTTCAATAATTTAGTATATATAAATCGAACAATAAAACACATTAAATGAAGAAAATTATCGGTGTCTTTCATATGGAAAACCAAACATTTAGAGGGACCACGACCATATATAAGCAATATTAACTTTAAAAAAAATATCTAGTCTAATCTTTGAAAATTAAAACCATAACCAATTTTTCTTGCTCAATTTAATATTGACAAACTAATTTCAATATTGTTGAATGATATAAATCCTAAAAGTAAATATATATTTTTTATTATTAAATTAGCATATGCCCCTAAGAAACTGGAACTACTTTGATGTAAACTTCAACCACAAAATACTTGATCCGTTAGCTTGTGCTTTCACATGAATTGACTCGTGTTTAAGTCTTGCCCTTTTCTCCATAAAAACCAAAGAAAGTATATTATAGTCATCTCATTATTTTTATTTATTTTTTTTGTCAATAATACAAAGAAAATCACGTTTGCATATTGTTTTATTTAATGGGACAAATAAACATAAATTTCATAAAATTTCTGTTCAAGGTAAAATTTAAAAATGATGATTATCAATGAAACTTTTATTTTAAAATTTTTAATTTTCCTAGTTTCTCCTTACTTTTACCACGTCATTGTTTCTCAGTTAAACATAATCATAGTTCAAGACCTCTTACCATAATTTTTTATGTTAAATTGTTAATATCTCATATTTTTTATTTTCTATGTTACTACTGCATTTATGTATTTTCTTAACGATTGATGCTAAAGCCTAGTACAACACAATAATAAAAGGAGAAATTGATGTCCAAATGAGATACAACTCGCACATACTTACGATAACCCACCGGAAAATTTCAAAATAACTAGTTTTACCGGTTATAACACACAACCAGAAAAACCTACTAAAATATCCTTGGAATTTAAACAAGAAACGATTCAAAAACTGTACTAGCCTTTGACGTTCTAAACTTGATTGTAAATCTAAAGCCGATTTAAGTATACCCTTTAACTAGAAGAAGCCTAGAGGTTCAAAACTATAACCCAATATTTAATTTGCTTTTAACTTAAATATTTATATATGTGACCATATCTAATTAAATATAATATAACTGTTTTCAACCAGCCAAATCATGTAGGAGTTGTGCACCCATCAGGTTTCTGTAAGGTAGATTCTGTCCTTGATCACCTTCCAACAGAGAAGAATATTGGACTGATGTTTGACAATCTTCAATGTTGTCACGAGGGTAAAATAGAGAATTCACCCCACCACCACCCCCACCACTACCACCATTGCCACCATCATGTTGTGGTAACCCTAAGGTTAGAGAAACCCCTCCTGATCCGCCAAAGTTTTGATGATTGTTGTAGGTCGAAAAATCGATCTCCACGGCTCCAAATGAATTTGTAACCCTAGGAAGACCCTGGTGAAAGTCATGATCTTGAGTTTTTGTGAGGTGGTGATCCATTTTCTCATGAGGGTGGTTAATGATGGAAGAAAGACACTCGGAATCTATTCGAACAAGCTCATCCGCGGTCGGTTTTTGATCCATTTGCAGGTTCGGGTTGAGTCCATCTGAGGCTCCTTCCATGGTTTCTTGATTTGTTTGGATTTCTTCCATGTACATCTCCTCCACCATGGGTTTCCACAGCCTCACCCTTGCATTAATAAACCAGTTTGATACCTACATTCAAAGTTAATATAGTCTATACAAAACTTTTAGTTGTTTAACGTACTTATAGCTCTTAAGAGTTTATGTGTGATGTACATATTATATAGGAAAAAGTTGTTTTTTCAAGAAAATATATAATTACCGTTATTAGGGCGTTGTTATATTGATGACATATCATTAGAACTATGTTTTTTTTTAAATGAAAGTTTTGAAGTTAATTAATTGATTAGAGTCGGTTATATTCATACGATAAGAGAGGATCCATATGGACATACCTGGCTTCTAGAGAGACCAGTTTGTCGCGCAAGGATGTGTTTATCGACGTCGTTAGGATACCTGAAATGTTTCAACAAGATTAATTAGGGATAATATATAAACTTATCGCAATATATATGTAGATTAATTTGGGTATATGTGTTTAATATTAGTTTCACTGGACTAATCCACATATAACATGTAAAGATTGTGTGGATCATGACGCTTGAGGGAGATGCATATGTATACATGTATATGGGACCTATATGAAAGTTGTAACAAGAATCAAATCCACAAAAAAATATATTAGGAAGGCCCCAAAGGGCAAGATAAAATTGAATAAATTTATGATGGGAGAGCTAATATGACAAAATAAATATAGGAATCAAATTGAGGTGGATGAAAACAACCAAAAAACCAAGTTGTCTTTCCAAACTTATGATTGAAGCCTATTGTTAATCAAGTTTTCTAGAAAAAATTTTGTTTTGAAACTACAAGTAAATTAGTACCAGAAAATAGGGTTCTTAAGTGGACTGAGAGGGTCGACTTACGGATGGAGAAAGTGTTCGAATAGCCAAGCACGAAGAACAGAAACAGAACGCTCAGGCAACCCGCGTTGAGGCCTCCAAGGATGGCTATCCATCATGGTCATTTGTTGAAAAGCCCTTTGTTGCCTTAGGCTTTGATCAAGACTCTTAAGTCTCGGAGTCTCCCCTCGACTCGCCCCAGGGGCAGAAACGTCTTTTTCTCCCATCAAAACCTTCATCTTCTTAATCTGGCTCACAATTCCATCTCTCAAACATTTAAAATGCCTTGACATTGCCTTTGAAGCCAAGGAGGAGTAAACTTTTGCAGCACCATGACCAGCCACTGCTTCAAATGATGACACAACTGCTTTCATTTGATCACAATAATGCTTGTATCTTCTATCAACCTATTTAAACAATAAAAACAAAATAAAGATCACATCTATCTTCATGGGTTATCATTTAAAATAAAAAATAAGAGGTGAGTAGCAATCAAAAAGAAAAATAAGTGAACAATAATGGAGGTTTCTTGAATTAAATGAAGCATCTAAACTTGTCATCACGTGAACATTTGTGGGATTGTTTAGTCACTTAAATGGTTCAAGATCATTTTTTTTTTCAAGAAGCAAAATTCATCAACTAAAAATTTAAAAGGGAAACTTTAATTTATGGAAAAGAAAAGAAAAAAGAAAAATGCATCATAACAATATAACAAAACAATATGTATATATGTATATCTATAGCATGAAATATATCATCTAAAATGGAGAACAATATACCTCTTCTAGCATTTGAAGGAGCTTGGTTCTTTTTTTCTGCAATTCCATAAACTCATGAGATGATAAAGATTTGGTTTTTGAAGAACTAGCATTATTATTCAAGTTATCATGATCTTGCAATGGATCTGAAGCTGTAGCTGCAGCCTTTGCTTTTGGTGAATGATCACTTTGCTTTGATCCAAGATTACAAAACTCACTGAGTAGTTCTTGTGCTGGAACCAAGTACCTTGAGCTTCTTATGTTGTACTGTCCACTTTGATGGTTGTTATAGCTAGCACCACCACCACCATCACCATCACCATCACCACCACCACTATTGATGATATCTCCTGGTTTTCCCAAAAACCTTTCTTGAATCATCATGTCGTGATGATGTTGGTCATGATCCATAGTCATGGATTTCCCAAAATACCCTTGGTGGTGGTGATGTTGATAATGGTGTTCTTGTGGTCTCACAAGCTCAAATGACTGTAACCCTATGGAGGAAGGGTTAGATGAAGAGAGAGAAAGAGAAAGACCTTGGCTTGGTCTTTCATTTGGTTCACAAGGAAACACACATCTTTGAAGGGATGAATAATCAAAGTGATAGAAATCTGTATCAGTGATGGGTTTGGAAGAAGAAGAAGCAGAAGGGCCTTTCCAGAAGAGAACTGAGTTGTGACTCACTGAGTTGTGTGACTCAAAGTTGTAGATCTCTAAAGGGCTTGTTTCAAAGCTAGATGTAGCATTATTGACCCTTGATGAATCAACATCATGATGATGCTGATGATGTTGATGATGTTGATGATGATGATGATCATCATCAGAGTAACAATTGTAGTTACCTGTAGAAGTGTCCACCAAAAGATTATCCCCTCTCATCATCTTCTCTTCTTCAGCCATTTCAATACATATATATGATGATTATGATGAGGGTAATATGGTATGATGATGGTGAAAACCCAACAAGTATAAAAAATTGAATCTTTCTCTAATCTTTATAAAGGTCTTCCTTTTGCAGTCACATATAACTCACTAAGATCTAAAAAGAACTCATCTTTCTGATCAAAAACATGTGGGAATCCAACAAGAACAAAAAGCAAATTTAAAGGTTTCACCTTTATGCCAAGAAAAAGTGAAAAAGAAAGTTTTAGAGAGAGAGAGAGAGAGAGAGTTTGATTAGAGGAACGGTGGTGGTGGTGGTGGTGGTTGACGGTGGTGGTGTACGGTGGAGCAAATGAAGGTGTCAAAAGAAGAAGATGGTGGGATAAAAACCGAACTTACAAAAAGGAAGCTTGGATATATATGTTTATGATGATGATGAAGATTATATATGATGGTATGTTCATCATATCATCATTACACAAATATGCATACAACAAAAGCATCTAGCTATACGTACGTTCTCTCTTTCTAAAAGGCTACGGGGTCAATGAAAAGTTGAAAACAGATATAAATGTATCCAAAATAGACTTCTAAACGAATCAAGTCTTCGTCCTAATTTCATTATTACCCTTCATCAATAACAAACCGATCAAACAAACATCACCAGATTTTTAATAATAAAATATGTCAAATAATTAATAATCTTACTTATAATAATTAATTACATAAGGTGTTATATTTTATCATCATATTTTTCTTACCTTAATGACCAAAATAACCAAAATGACCAAAATGTAACTTGCATGTGCTATCTTTGCCAGACATATATAACGTCATAAAATAACTCTAACACGTAATCACTCTTGTCTAACTTGCAACCCATCCCCTCAATCAACACCTACCCTTAGAGTTGCAAACGAATCGAACGAACACGAACAACTTGTTCGTGTTCGTATTATTCGTGTTCGCTCATTAATAAATAAACTTGTTTATAAACTGTTCACGAACACTTATCGAATAAGTTTTCTTGTTCGTATTCGTTCATCAAGAAAATGAATATGTTCATGAACTGTTCATGAACACTTACCGAACGCAAACGAACACAAACAAGATCAAACAAAAACCAAAAAAAGTATTCATGAATATGATGAACACAAAAAGTCTATGAACACAAACGAATACAAATGATCACACATTTATTTTAGAATCAAATCAGCCTTTTCATCAAAAAATTTACCAAAAATATAAAAACACGAAACATAAATATCCAAAAACATTTGACATAAGTACCATAAAAATAACTAACACAAAAACTAAAAACATAATCGAACACATTAACGAACATAAACGAACACATTATCGAACGTTCACGAACGGACATTAACGAACATAAATGAACACATTATCGAACGTTCACGAACGGACATTAACGAACATAAACGAATACATTATCGAACGTTCACGAACATAAATGAACGAAAACGGCTCGCGTTCATGTTCGTTCATTTAACTAAGCGAACGAAATTGGCTCGTGTTCATGTTCGTTCATTTAAGTAAGCGAACGAAATTTTCTTGTTTGTCTTCCTTCATTTACTAAATAAATGGACATAAAAGAACTTCCCGCCGAACAGTTCACGAATTGTTCGCTGAATGCTCAGTTTGTTTGTAGCCCTACCCACCCTAAGCGTCGAAATCTTTCTGTCGATTATACGATTATCGCGAATATGTGTGTTTACTATAAATCATTGATTTTTATATCCGTTTCTTTATTTATTTGGTCAATTTTCATTTATGATTTGCATTTTTAATATTATATTATTTCCTTCAATTTTAACTTATGGTTGATTACACATATCTAGTGAAGGTCAAGAATCTAACGCATAGTTTCCTCCTAAAATAGAACCAGCTAACGAATGGAGGAGACGAATGGTCGCTGGCAACAAGTTCATCGAAGGAAGAAGACATCCAGGAGAGACGAGCAAGTAACGACTTTCTTCATCACCAACATTCCGGAGGGGGCAACTAGCACACAACTATGGCAGAAATTTCATACACTGGGGAATATAAGAGACGCGTTTGAGCCTGGAAAAAGAACACGGTCAGGGGAGAGATTTGCTTTTGCTCGGTTCGCAAATGTGGCGGATGCTATTTCCATGGAGGATCGGTTGAATCTGGTCACCTGGGACAATAAAAGGATAAAAGCTAATGTTGCCAAGTTTAGCAGACGTGTCAGGAATGACAGTGTTACTCGGGAAGATGTCGATCATGCTAACAGGAAGGAGCATAACTACAAAAATGTACCTACAGTTGTTAAGAGGCACTCAAATGATCACAGCAGGTCTTTCAAGGATGTCTTAACTGATAGAGTTGGCGGTCAGAAAGTGATTCGATCAGTTATGATGGGGGACTTGAAGACTAATGCTTTAGTCGCTTGGAGGAAGGTATCTCTAATCGGGGAGGTAAAATACTTGGAGATTTTGGAGAATATCAGGAGGCATTTGGATGTGGTGGGACAACCGTACATTGAAGTAAAATACATCGGTGGTCTGATGATTCTGTTGGTGTTCCCGGATTCAACAACGGCTGCTAATTTCTTACTCGATGGGGAGTCAACTTGGAAGGAGGGGTTTGAAAATCTAAAAATTTGGGATGGTCAAGTGTCTAATTTCAGTAGGATTGCGTGGTTAATCATTAGGGGTATACCAATTCATTTGTGGGACTCCAAAGTGGTGGACAAAATTTGCGAAGCTTATGGAAAGGTTGTTTGCTATAATGAGATTTCTATTTGGGACAAAGACTTATCATGTGCAAGGTGTTATGTAATGCTCTCTAACGGGGAGTTGATTCACTAGAAAATTTCCTTAAATTGGAGTGGAGGAGAATGTGCGGTTTGGGTTCAGGAGGATCCTTCTCCATGGACGCCTGAAATTACTTCTTCTTTTCAAAATTCTAATTTTTCTGAGGATGAAGATAACATCGGTAGGACGGAAGAGGATGTTGAATCCTCAGAGGCTTCTTTTGGCGAAGATGCGGATTGGAATAGGGTCCCGGCAGAAGATGAAAGGTCCTACCAAGAGCTGAGAGAGGTTCAAGAGGTGATGGGAGGTGTTTCGATGGGAGGCACGCATGGGGAAACGGTTTGCATGGAAGTAATCGGTGAGACTTCCAACACTCACGCGCAGAGAGAGAATGTGGAAACTCAGAATAATTCGGAGGAGTCTTTAGGCCCGAACTGGGCTCTTGGGCCGGAGGTGACTGGCGCGGCCCATACTCAACATGCTCCGGATAGGGTGGATTGTCTTCATACGGTTGGGCTAACTGTTGGGCCCGAGTTGTCTTCAACCAATGCAGACTCTTTAGTGAGGGATTCTCTTGACATTAACAATCTGGCGAGAAGTGATGAACAAACGATGGGTTCTGAGGATCCGATCTTGGAAAGAAGTGCTATGGCTTGTCACCGATCAAAGCCGTCTAAAAGGGTGCGACACCATTCAATTAAGCTTAAGGATTCGCTTTGGGGAGTCCGTACTAAAGGAGTGGAGTTTAAAAGGAAAGGAGAAGCGGAAGGGAGCTCGAAAGAGAAATCAGATGATAGAGGTAGCACAGAGCTGGAAGTTTCGGTAACCCAAAGGGTTGGGGAGTTGGTTGGTTTTAAAATGAACGACCACAAGAAACAAATTAGAGGGTTAATTACCGGAGAGGGGGCCAATGAGGTTGATCAATGAATTGTTTATCAGTCAATATTAGAGGCGCAAGGGGTAGCTCGAAAAAATCAGGGGTTCGTCTTATCATGAAGGAGCATAATGTTGGTTTTGTTGCTTTGCAGGAGACTCAGATTGAATGCCTTTCCGCAGCTGATATTAAAGGTTTTTGGGGCTATCCAAACATTGCTTTTGAGTGGGTGCCGGCTGTGGGCAGATCTGGGGGCTTAGTCTTTATTTGGGATCCTAATTTATTTAGTCTGCTTCAGGTGGTAAAGAATAGGTATCATCTCTTGTGTATTGGGAAATTAATCGATTGTGATCAGGATGTTATGATTCTTAATGTGTATGGCCCTCAGGATCGTGGCTTAAAAGCTAATTTATGGCATGATATTCTCTAGTTAAAGGACGGGTTACCAGGCGTTTGGATCGTTATGGGAGATTTTAATGTGGTTCGATTTCCGGAGGAAAGGATAAATTCTCAGTTTTGTGCTTCGAGCGCTATGGCTTTTAATAATTTCATTAGTAATGCGGAGTTGATTGATATGAAGTTAGAGGGTAGCAAATTCACTTATATGTCTCCTGATGGCACAAAGTTGAGTAAACTTGATCGGGTTCTGATATGTCAAGAGTTTCTGTCTAGGTGGCCAAACGCCACGGTGACTGCCCTGATGAGGAGATTCTCGGATCATTGTCCCTTGGTGTTAAAATGTACGGCTACGGATTATGGTCCTATTCCTTTCAAAATTTTCTCCTCTTGGCTAGAGAAGGCTGGTTTCGATGTGGCTGTTTCCGGAGCGTATGAAGGAGCGCTGGTTCAAGGTAATCCGGATAAAAGATTCATGCTCAAGTTGAAGGTTGTAAAAGGTGCAATTAAGAAATGGAGGGCCCTTGAAAAAGTGAAAATGTCTGGTAGATCTAAGTGGCTAGCTGATAATATTTTAGGTTTGGAAGAGAAGGCAGAATCTACAAACTTGTCTATGGAGGAGTTAAAAGCTAGGGCCGAGTGGAGGAAAGAGTTATCGTTGATCGAGGACGCGAATGCTAGAGATCTTAGGCAGAAAGCAAAGGTCAGATGGTTGAAGGACGGAGATGAAAATTCGGCTTTTTTCCATAAAATGATTAAGAATAATATGCGGAAGCTTCAAATTAATGGTTTACATGTTAACGGGGTCTGGAATTCTGATCCGGTAGGTGTGAAACAAGAATTTTTTTCACATTTTAAGGATAGGTATACAGAGTCCATGCTTACTCGTCCTAGTTTTTCTAGCATTAGGTTGAAAAGGTTATCGGAATCTCAGGCGGAGGAGATTATTGCTCCGTTCTCGGTTGATGAAATCAAATCTGCGGTTTGGGATTGTGGTGGTGATAAGGCGCCGGGACCGGATGGCTTTAATTTTTCCTTCCTTAAGAAATTTTGGTTGCTTATTTAGAAGGATCTTAAAGATGTAATGGATTATTATTTTTATGGTGGCCAAGTGAGTTTGGGGTGTAACTCCTCATTTATCTCGCTTATTCCGAAGACCCGAAACCAGGTTACAATCTCGGATTACTAGCCTATTAGTTTGATTGGGTGTTTAAATAAAATATTTTCCAAGGTCCTTGCTAATAGATTAAAGGGGGTTATATCTTTGGTGATTAGTGAGAATCAATCTGCATTTATTTCGGGGAGGAATATTTTGGATGGCCCTTTGATGGTAAATGAGATTCTTGCTTGGTTGAAGGTTTCCAAACTTAAAGGTTTGTTTCTAAAAGTGGACTTTGAGAAGGCATATGATACGGTGAATTGGAATTTTCTTGATTCGGTTTTAGGTCAAATGGGCTTCCCATGCGTTTGGAGACGGTGGATCCAGAACATTGTTTCTTCTTCTAGAATGTCGGTTCTGATTAATGGTTCCCCGACTGGCGAATTCAATCTATCAAGAGGGTTGAGGCAGGGTGATCCTCTGTCTCCGTTTTTGTTTTTAGTTGTTATGGAAGCCTTACATGTGGCTATTGAAGAGGCTAAGCACGGTGGAATTTTCCAAGGGTTAAAGCTTCCAAATGATGGGCTAGAGTTATCACATGTTTTCTATGCCGATGATGCGATGTTTTTTGGGAAATGCTCCTTGTCTAATGTGTTGAACTTGTCTCGGGTGCTTCGGTGTTTCCATCTTTCTTCGGGTTTGAAGGTGAATTTTCATAAAAGTTTTTATACGAGGTAGGAGTAGCTCAAGGTGATCTGAACCTATTCGCAGATATGCTCAAATGTAATAAAGGGACTTTTCCTTTTATGCATTTGGGGGTTCCGGCTGGGGCCCGCATGAATGTTGTTAATAGTTGGAACGCGGTCGTTGATAAAGTCAGGTCCAGACTTTCCGGATCGAAAACCAAATCGCTATGCTTCGGTGGAAGAGTTACACTAATTAAGACCGTTTTGGGTAGTATTCCGCTATACTACTTGTCTCTGTTTAAAGCCCCGATCCAAGTCATCAAGTTGTTGGAGTCAGTGAGGCGTCGGTTTTTATGGGATGGTTCTGGCGAGGCCAGAAAAATTCCGTGGGTCAAGTGGGATGTGGTGATGGCTCCTATTAAGGTTGGGGGTCTTGGAGTAGGGAGCTTAAGAGATATCAACTTAGCCTTATTAGCAAAATGGAGGTGAAGATTCAAGACGGAGGATAATGCTTTATGGGTTAAAGTTATATCGGCTATTCATTTTCAACCTCGTAAACATCTTACTTTTCCTTGTAAGAATAACATTCGTGGCATTTGGAGACATTGTTTTGAACATTGAGGATGATTTCTCCAAGGACAATATCTCCTTGGGTCAGTTCATGAAAGGAGTTGTGGGGACCGGGGATAAGGTTGGCTTTTGGTTGGATACTTGGATCGAGAACATCCCGTTGAAGGTTAGGTATCCTGACTTGTTCGAGATTGAAAAGAATAAAGGTTGCAAGGTGGCGGATAGATTGTTAGCGAGGGGCAACGGTGTTGATTTGGTCTGGAAGTGGAAAAGAAGACCTTCGACAACGGTCGAGTTGGAGCAGGTCGCATCTTTGTCCGTTTTACTTACCGGATTCTCTAGATGTTCGGGGGATGACAGATGGATTTGGATGGGGGATGATTCGGGTCAATTTTCTGTTCGATCGTTGAGGCAGCTGCTGGAACGTAATCGGGTTACTCCTGATCTGTGTCCATTACCTTGGCTCAAGTGGATTCCTTTAAAGATTAGATGTTTCTTGTGGAGGGCTAGATTGAACCGTTTGCCTTTCAAAGTTAGCTTGTTAAGGAGAGGAATTCATTTGGAAAATCAAGAATGTTCGTTGTGTTTTGGTTGCATGGAAACCTCGGATCATTTATTGTGCTCTTGCCCTTTCGCGAGAGAGGTTTGGTCAAGGGTAGGAAATTGGTGCCGTTACCCAACGTCTTCCTTCTCAACGGTTAGCGACGTCACAGATCGGGTGACGCAGATAGAGGAAGGAATTGCTATGAGGAAAATCATATTTGCTATTGTGGCGGCTACTTTTTGGTTCATTTGGTTGGCTAGAAATAATTTCTTGTTTAATAATGATAAAATTTCGGTAGACCAGGTTGTTGAGCTCGTTAAATCCTACTCTTTTCTGTGGGTGAGGCATAGGGTAGAATGACTGATATCGAGTGGCACAAGTGGTGGTCTTTTGCTTGATTGGGTGCCTTGTTGTATATTTGCGTTTCGTCCTAGCTTCTTGCTAGTGGCCTTTTAATGATATTTCGCTGTTCAAAAAAAAATAAAATAGTGAAGGTTAAGAAACATAAAATCTATCGGTCTTGGGGTCACAGTTCTTGATGTAATGAGATCGGTTTTGTTGAAGAAACCAATAAGGCGTCCCTTCTTCCAACCTTTAGTACTCTCCATCTGCACTTGTAGGCCATCATTAAAAGAGAATTTTATAGTTAATGATGATTATATGAGAGCAACCTAAGGATGGGTGGCCTTCTAAGAAGATTCCACTTAGGCAACCAAGCACGAATGTGTGAGCTCATGGTAAACGAAGCTGACAGTATGGTGGTATGAGATGCCAGATGCTATAAACAGAACCAATGCCACTCTTGTGCCATTCGAATAATAGTGCAAACCTCATTAAGGATGATGAGTCCACGGGAGTATTTAGAGGTCACACTACAAGAAAAAAAGCTTTTTGCGACTAACTCTTTTGCGGCGACACGTGTTTCGTCGCAAAAAATACGCTACACGACAAAAATAATTTACTTTTTGACCTTTTCAGTCAATTTACTATATTGCGGCGATATTTTCGTCGCAAAAGGTTTATTTTAATTTAATTTATATTTTTTTAAATTAATTTAATTATTTAATTTTTATTATCTTTTTGCGGGGATATTATCGTCGCAAAATGTTTATTTAATTTACTTTTTGTTTTTTTTATTTTCCAAAGCAGCATTTGGGGGGGGGGGATTTCCCGCCTCGTTTTTTCCGGCGATTTATTGGTTTTTTGCGGCGATATTATCGCCGCAAATGGGTTTTAGTTCTGTGAAAAAGGGGATCGCAGAATGTCACACCCCAACCTTGACGGCGGAATCGTCGAGGTGTGAGAATTACGATTGTTCACAGCCACATAACACTATTATTAGTTCCAAATATATTAATCAAGATTCAATTGTAATAATACAAGTAAATGTTCAAACAAAGATACATCCAGAATACAAGTATAAAAGTATCCAGATCATTCGTTTATTTCTCTAAGTCCAATCCTAAGTGTGATAAGCTTCAAAGAGTAACCTGAAACATGTTAAAAATAAAAGGTCAACATAAAAATGTTGGTGAGTATTCCACAGTATTCAATACATAAGTATATAAAAGATGGCAATTCAAGTCATAAGTTAGTGAATAAAGTGATTAGGGATGTTATGAACAATGCAACAATCAAACCTCGACAAAGTTTTACAAGTCTTATACGTTAAAAGTATATACGATCAGCTAAGTGTATTTGGTTCCCTAGTGCACAAGCATACGACTCCTAGGAGTCGGCAGTTCATCGACTTTAGCACCAAATAGGTTGTCTGTCCCATAGATCTATGACTTCGCTGGGCTAGCAATAGTTAATGATTGTACATATAACGCCATAACATGGTAACCACAAAAGTTCAACTAACCACAACTTTACATGTTGAATTGCCATAAGTTTACAAGTCTCAAATAAGTTTACAAATGCAATGATACAAGTTAACATGTTTCACCCCAAAGTGTGAAAATAAGAAAAAGGGGTATGGAAATACTCACATGGCAAATAAGTATAAGGATGATGATTACTAAGAAATATTAATAAACGTTCCAACGCAATCCTTCGCAAGGTACCTACGAATATATATATATTTACAAGATTTAAGTTTACAAGATTTAAGTTTAATAATAAGTTTAACGAATTGACGAGGATTAGAGTTTTAATAGCTTTAGGGTTTTAAATAAGTAATAAGTTTATAAAATTAATTTAGTTTGATTCCATTAAGGGATTTATATATGTATATTTAAGTATTTAGAAACGAATTTAAGTAATAATATAGATGAGATTCAATATAAATAAAGCTTTGTAATTATTCAAAATAATTGGATTAACATTTTGATTAATAATGAATTATCAATCTAAACCTTTAGTTACTATATTTTATAAAATAATTTAAGTATATTATTTTGAGCAAATACCTATTTAGTAAATTAAAATAATATTTTAAGTTTATCTTATAGGAAATAATCTAAATATATTATTTAAACAAATAATGATTTAATAAGTTAAACAATATTTAAAATTAGTATCATTTGTTTAAAAGAAATAAATTCCAGAAAATAATTTGATGTCTTTAAAAATATTTAAAGTTTACAAAATCATTTTTTTATATTTATTAGGAATTTTCTATAATTTATTTAAGGCTGAGAAACTATTTAAAAAAAATAAATGGGGGTGCCCGGGTTCGAACCCGGGACCTCCAACTTAGCAAGGGGACACGGAACCAGCAGACCAGGCTTACAGCCGCGGTCATATCCTGTTTCCAATTTGTTTTTAGCTTTTCTAGAGCTCTTTCCCCAATTCCGTATAAACCCTAAACTGATTTCGATTCAATCGAACGTCAAATCGACAACAATTACAGAAACGATCATGGGGCTTTGATTCCCCATGTATTTTCGAGCAGATACATGTATTCAGTTACCATTATGAGTTTGAATTGAAGAAGAACTCCATGATGAACAGACGCGGCAGAGAGGGACACGGTTCGAGGTGCAAACGATCACAAAACTCAAATTAAATTTACAGGATGCTTCGAATGAACTCAAAGATGGAAAGCCCTCTGTTTAATTCGTGTTTGGAAGCTTTGAAAATAGTGTTCGAGTGGTAACAGGTCTGCGAGTTTGAAGATGGTAAATCTTCGTATTTGGGTTTGTTTCAGATGTAAATGGAAGTTGTAATCGATTGGAGATGGATATATGGTTGTTTATGTGAAGTTAATTTAATTATTATCGGGGTTTAGTGCGATTTGAGGCATGTAAAGCGGCCGACCACGCGGGGCGGTTCTAGATCGCACTGAGTGTTCAAATTTTTAAATCGTTTTTGATGCGTGAGTTCAAATCCCCCACGTGAATGTGTCGGGATGTTTGTTTCGGATGAAAATCGAGTTGTCTGGTTGCTGTTGAGCCGTTGGCCGGCGGCGAGATGTCCGACGGGAAAAAGGGAGGGGGCGGTTGGGTAGTTTAAATAATTTACACAAATGGTCCCTGTACTTTCAAATTCTATTATTTTATGTAATAAACTTTTATTTAAAGTTTTCAAAATGACAAAACAACCCCCTGCACTTTAATTCTAAGTTATTATTATGATTATTACTATTATTATTATTATTATTATTATTATTTTATTATAATTATTATTATCTTTATTATTATTATTAATATCTTTATTATTGTTATTATTATCTTTATTATTATTATCTTTATTATTATTATCATTATTATTATTATTATTGATTATTATTATTATCTTTATTATTATTATTATTATTTTCAATAATCGTAAAATACGAGATGTTACACAGAATGCAGTCCCCATTTCCCCACTATCTTCCAAACCTACACCACCACCGCTCCTCCGACCGATCGCCGCTCCTCCGGCCAATTGTTCCATAAGAGTGGGGGTGATTATATCACCATAGACAAATCTCACGACAGTCATGGATAAGAGATATATTGGTTTTATTATAAATATTTTACCTTATATACTGTTAACTTGTTTTAGGTGTATTTGATGTAGATGAGAGGATAAATCTAAAGTTAAATGTACTCAATGGGAGTAACAAACCAACAGCTTACTTCCTTGGAAGTTTACACTTGGGCCACCAAAAAACAAATCTATGAGTTTCCGAAGTACAGATAAAATAATATTGATTGTACGAGTGGTCGGTGTTACATGATATCTCTCACACAGTATAAATATATATTTATTATAATAATATTAATTAGAAATACGTACCATCTTGACCAGTTCATGCCATATACCTGTATCTAGTTTGGAGGGTATGGAATGATCTTGTTGAAGTTACTCTAACCACTAGGACCCTTGTTTTACTTTGCAAGTTTCAAGGACCCTTCGCCTGCATTCATCAAAAGGTCATTGAAACTACACGCCAATGTTCATAGACATAGTGAGAAGACTAATTGCTCTTGGTTAGGATCCTACTATTATTGCCTTCACACGTATATGTAGTTAGTCTTAGCGATGTGAAATTAAATATTCACTTATAGTACTATATATATATATATATATATATATATATATATATATATATATATATATATATATATATATATGTATCTGTGTGTATGTGTGTGTGGTTGAAGATGATTTAGCGAAGTTCATCAAGAACATCCTTCATGTTTGGCTATCATGTGAAAATAAAATTATATATGGTTGTACACTGAATGAATGATCTGTTTGGTATGTAGCAATGAAATGGACGAGTGAATAAACAAATGGTGAAAAAAGGAATGGAAGGAAAAAAAATGAAGGGTCAGAGTAATGATTTTATGATGTTTAGAGGGAATGAGATTTCTTATATAATAGGTAATCCCATTTCATTGACTAACCAAACAATTCCCATTCCCTCATAACGATCCATTTTATTTTCTTTGACATTCTGGCATGCCAAACACAAGTCGCTACCTAGGATTACGATTCTCTATTACTGAGGCAAAATAGGTAATAAAATTAAATTATAATTACAATACAAAGTAAAATAACATGCGGTCATAACCAGACTTATGAGCCAACTTCGTCAAAAGCAAGCACTTCCCCTCCTTCACAATGAACAGGAAGATCCCTCGAGTGCTTTGATCCATGGCTTAAACCAGATTTGTGTGAAAATAGCACAATCCTTAATATCTTCAATGAATATATCTATCATAGTAAAAGAACTAGTAGGTAATTCACGCGTTGCGACGGAGTGAACAATTTACTAGTTTATACTTGTTAAATTTCACTTAATTTATCCACAGTTTTTTTATGGTTTAAATCTTTTATACGACTTATGATTTTACAAAATTAATTAGCATTAACAAGAATAATTGAATGCCTCAACTTTTAAGTAAACATAAGTGTTGAACATGATTAAAGTTTAACAAATATTTTCAAGAAAATTTACATTCGACGTAATATAAGTTGAATTGTTTTGATACAACAATGAAAAGAATTTTATTACATTCAATATTAAATATAGCTATATTAATAGAAAACTATGTGGTATATTTCTTTGAAGCCGAATGAGAGTACAATATGAAGATTTTTTATGATACTAATGATTAAAACTTATAATCCTTTATATATCATTTTAAAATTATTACAAAAATTACAATCTTATTTTAAAGAGATGTTTTATAGATAGTAATAAATAATAGATGATACAGATATATATTATTATCACCATTATCATTATAAAAGTATTTAGTAATTATATAGTTAAGTATTCAAATACAATAATACTTATTTATAATCTTTATTATTATTATTATTATTATTATTATTATTATTATTATTATTATTATTATTATTATTATTATTATTATATTATAAAAGTATTTAGTTAAGTACTCAAATAAGGTAATACTTATTTATAAATTTATATGTTAAGTTAAAGTATTAAAAATTATATAATATTTAATGTAGTGAGTTAAATAATCTTACAATATTAAATAATGTATTAATCAATGTATTAATTACAAGAAGTTTATTAATAAGGGGTAAAATAAGAATGATTGCATTGAGCACTTATAGCTAATGCTTAAAAAGTTGTATTAGGTGTCTTAATTTTTTTTATAAAATTACATTTGTATCATAAGCTTTTTCTTTATATGGTAGTATACTAGACACCAGCGCTTCGCCGTCGTTCGATTTTAAATGTGTATGTAAACATCACAATTATAGTTTTTAAGATTATCATGATTTTAAATGTGTATGCAAATGGATCCTAAAATAAATACAAATCGAATATGAATGTATGATAATTATACTACTGAGACTGTTGTTGTTAATAAAAATAAAAGTAGAGATAAATATCAGCTAATACAATAGCATGGATTATCATCGGACAATAAGTAATAGTTTGGATTATTAAATTCAATTTGTATTTTTCTAAAATATAATTTTTTTAAAAATAGTTTTAGTTTTTTTTGAACGGCCAACAAATAATTTTTAAGCCCGGTCACCCGGGTAAACCCATTGGCGAAAAGCCAGCCACACCCACCATTCCAAGGGAAGTCCACCACCTAAATGCCCACTGTTCTAAAACCCTTGGTCCACTTAGAGCATATGACACTTAGTGAGACTCCAACCCATGACCTTCCATTTCATCTAACCATTATAAGGCTTGCACTACTCCTCTTTACCATCGAATTCTCAGGGTCTGCAGGAGATGAAGGTCTTGTAAGAACATCATTTCGAGACTCCATTCAGAATTTCTTCTTCCTGTCGTTCTTCTGAATTAATATTTTCAGACCTTTCCTGTGAGAGTGAGGTGATTCCAATATTCAGATTCTGCTGTAGTTGGGTTATCAGGGTAGGTAAGGTAGCTTCTATTTGTTGGGCTACTATCTGAGAAATTCTATCATTTTCATTGGTGTCAGTGGTCACGGGTGTTTCTTCTCCAAGTCAGGTTCTAGGTCGTCCCACTCGAGCTGTTCTTCGTACAGGCTGAGTGTTTCTTTTTGGCGGCATGATTCACTTATCTTTACTCTCGGAGGAATCAGAATGTTGCATTTCTATGTCCTCAGCTTGCTTAGTCATAAACCTGTTCCCACGTTGTATCTTTTTCCTAGGGGTCTTAATTGTATATTCTCCAACATGTACCGGTGCACGTCGAACATAAAATTTTGACTTATTCTCCATTTCCAATTGAGGGATTTTCATAGCTTGTTGGAGTTCTGGTTCAGGTATTATTTCCTTAGAGTTGCTATGGTCTGGACACTCGGAAGGATCGGTCTTATTATGATAACTATCTGAATTCATAACTGCACGAATTTCTTTATAATATTTCACAAAATGGTTAGTCACAATTATTATAATTATTAAGCATGAAATCATAGAATCACAGAATTTCATATAATAATTATATCACATAAGTATACCAATATTCACCATTAATTGAGCTTATGGTTATAGTCTAGGTATTTTATTATACCTAATTCTCTACAACCAATGGCTCTGATACCAACCTGTCACATCCCAGCGGAAGCGTGAAGTGATTTTTTGGATGTGACTTGTTGTTCAGAACACAATTGATTACAAGCAATTAAATCACAACAACATGAAAACATAAAACACATACATTTATATATATTGATAATTGGAATACATCATTACATATAAGTCAAAATTTGACATAATTCCTTATTACAACATATCATGTAGCTAACATCTTCAGGTACGATGAAAGTGCGCATCCACTATCACACTGCCATCATAGATGTTAACTGTTAAGCTTACACAAACTTGTCCTACAACTTCACCCCATCCGGTGTAGATTTCAAAGGAAAAGTCAATATTGTTAGTCATTTTTACCTGAAAACGCATACTCAAATAGTCAACATAAAGTTTGTGAGATCATAGATTTATATTTAGACAAAACATTTTATTAATGCACCAATTATAACTAAAACTGCTCACACACATAATCATACTATCACGAAATAATTCACAAAATCAGATAATATTACATCTCAACCCTCATTCGGTTAGGTGCAGGAAAATAGCATCACAACACTCATCCTTTTGGTGAAAATATTTTCCTAAGTAGTGCTACTAATATTATCAGACGGTTCCTCATTCGAATTAATGGTTGTATCACAAATGACAGTAAGTCTCAAAATATTTTCAAAAATAATGCATCAACATAACCAGTATGTTTTTTCCCCCAAAAACTTTACAAATACCAAAAGGTCAAAATGGGGCTATGAGTCTCACCGTTTCTCCAAATTGTAACCTATAAAATAATTCATAAGTTAGATATAAATTTTTTTAAAATTTTTAGAACCTTAGATTTTATTAATTCTTGAAAATTTAATTGTAAAATAGTCAAATAATGTTGCCATAAAATTCTCAATATTTATTCTATTATACATAAATAACTATATTTATTTCAAAGTCTCCATAAATCACCAAAAATAGCTACGGTTATCCAAAAATCACCAAAAATTTACATAATATTATTTCAACAGTTTATATCATCCCAAAATTTTCATGATATCCAAGTCCCAACAGATTTCTTTCTGTAAATCTCACAATATTCCCAAAAATTCACTAAAAATACTTATATATTTTCAAAAATTATGAACTGTATACCATCTATTTAATTTGATTTATCATAGCTTCAGTGAAGTTTTCACGATTTATGGTAATGATTAAGTATTTATTGTGATTTTACCTTTACAGATCACTTAAAAATTCATTTTTTAATCATAATAAGGAAATAAAATACAAAATAATTTCTGGAGATTTTATATCTCAAAAGAGTCATTTTGTGATTTTTCCAGAATTTTCCCGAATTTATTTGTATTTTTAAGTATTTTCTTTATTTTCACTACTTAAAACAATTTTGTATAAATTGTTTTATTTATCATAATTTTGTCAAAACTTACAGAATGATGTTTCAGTATATTTATAAAGATCTTTCAATGTTTATTCCCACAATCTTATTTGTCTAATATTTTTGATTTATTTTTCTTTAATATTACAAGATTTAATCTTATAAATCCAAAATATCCTTTTGTCACAAGTTTTCTGAATTTTTAGTATTTCATTACTGTGTTTTGATGAGAATTAAAGGATTTCAAAACATTTTAAGATTAGTCTTGGTGTAGTTGCACCAAAACTAGTTATGTATGTGTTTGCAACACATGAAATCTTGATTTTTAAGACATATAGAAAAGTATTACAACCTTGTGGATGAGGAGGATGATGACCTTGATGATGTTGTTCCAGAACCAAGGCAATTAGTCTATATCGAGTGGTGTGTGGAGGTCGTGGTGGTGTTGTATCCGAAAGGTGGTAATGGTGTTCTAAGGGATCGGGAGAGAGAGACAAAGGTGGTGGATGGTGATGGTGTGATGTTTACGGGTTATGATGATCTACGGTTGATGATGGTGATGATGGTGTGGTATGGTGGTTGGTTGTTGTTGTGAGAGCCGAGAGGAGAAGGAGCAAAGGTGATGGATGATGGCTACGGGTGGTGTGGGAGGTGATTGCGGATGATGGTTTGTGTAGAAGCCGAGTGGTAGAGAGATGTGGTGATTGTGGGTATGGTATGCGCTTGTGGTTGTGATATGGCCGAAGGGGTGGTGATTTTTATGGGTGTGTTTTGGCCGAAGGTCTTTAGACAAGCAATTATTACATCTAGTTTAGAGTGGTGAGTAAGCTAGGCCTAGGGGTTTATGTGTCAAGCTCTTGATGTGCTTGGTGTCCTAAGTGGTTTAGGTGGCAATCAAAGAGGCGGTTTGGGTGCTTGTAGTTCCATTAGCCGAGAGGTGTTCCTAATTCTCTTAAATCCTTAAGCTAAGTTTAAGGAAAGGTTAAGGTGTATTAAGTTTTAAGTTCTTTTAATATGTTATGGTATTGTTTGGTTGGGTTTTGATTTAAATTCATATGTATTTATAGATGTCATGATTTTTAGATACATATACATTTTACATTGCCTATGCATACATGGTATCATATTAACCTTATATATATTCATCTATACATGCATGCATACGTAAAATTCTTTATATATACATATATGCAAACATGCACACATAAGGTTCATTTACAGAAGGTATTTATACATAACAACAAGCAACTACTAATACATTCACATATGTTTATGCAAAATGTATTTATATTCATATATATATACATACATATACATGCATGTACACGTATATTTTCCATTTCATACATGCATGTAAACATGCATACGTAAAAATTATATTTATATGCATGCAAAACATGCATACTTAAAATATATAAGCATGACATGTATATATATAATAATGTATTTTTCTAAATAATGTTCGTAATAAAATCGTCTATCTAATTTAGGGTTGTCACAACATTGAGCCAAACGATAAAGTCATAACCAAAATAAAACGATGATTATACCCTAATCTTTATATTACATGAATTGAGACTTAAAATTTATACATATAAAGTTTAAAGAAAAATAAGCAAATCTCATGAATCAACTAGCTAACCTACTGTATCGATATGAGCACGAACCATTTAGTTAAACATGGGTGTGACTTGAAGCTGATCTAAATCCATTTATAGTAAATTCATACTCATAAATTTCATATATTAAGTTCATTTCATTTTAAAAATTCACATTGTTAATGATATGTTTTCAGTAATATAAAATTTTATATACTGTGGGAATCAGAGAAAGGGCATTTTAGTCAACAATCATGACCATGGGAACATTTGTTCGCTTTATAGGTACCCCCGAATCTACTAGTCATCGCCTTTGAGTTGGTAAAAGCATTTAACTGGAGTCGGCTATTCCTGATTCAGCAAAGGAAAGAAGCCTTGATCCCAAGACTAGCTGCGTCTTTTTCGACTAGTGAGTTGTTGCCTAGCCTTGGTCACTGAACTCGGTCACTGAAAAGACCTTTCGAGTCGAACTATAGTGGATAAAATCGCTGCTTATTCTTCTTAAACGGATCCATCTTCTTTCATTCCTAAATCAAGAAAAAAGCTTTGGTCGGCTCTGAAGCTGAGGAAAGCCGCTGACCAAAACCTAACGTTCGCACCCCTTTCAAAGAGAAATAAAGGGAAAAGTGAGTTGCAAGTCGAGAAAGAGAGAAAACTGCCTAAAAGGAGAAGTCAAAAAATGAGTCCTCGTAAAGCCTAAGGTAAGGAAGGCAATTCACCAGGTAAGGCCTCCTATCCGCTAGTTCGGGCGTTAGGTCGAGAAGAAAGGGATTCCTTTGAAAGAAAGGGATTCCTTTGAAAGAAAGGGAACGAGTGGAGTATACGAAGCGAAAAAGGAAGGTGGGAGGGGGTAAGGTAAAGTTGAGATAGGATCGTAAACCGCCACCCTTCCGCATCCGGTTGAGCCGATTGATCGAATGGCCTCATCAACAATAAGGTGGACTTCAATTGACGCGATAAGGTGTTAGAAGCACCCTGACGGGCCAGGGTATGCCGATGGATGGAGGCGGCTGCATGCTGCATTAAGAGTTTAGTTCCATGAGACTGAATAACATGGCCTGAAACGAAATCAACTCACAACATTTTCTTAACTTAAGTAATTCATTTATAGTGGTTATTCTGAGAATTTTTATTAAAACTCTAAGATTTTCTTAACACGTACTTATACATATACACGTACTTACATATGGGAGGGATCAGTTAAGAACTATGTTATAAATAAAAAGTAGAGATTACATATATTTAAGTATGTGTTACAAAGTATACAACTAATAATTACGTACATGTATGGATTATGTATATGTAAGTAGTGCTATCAAGTATAAAGTTAAGTGATAATTTTTTATTTTTAAGAACATTTTTCATAAGTGTAAATTGTAAGTTCTTAAAAAAAATAGTTCTTGTTTAAGCTCTCCATAAAAAAATTTATTCAAACATATTTTTTTTAATCAAAAACAGTTCTAGATTTTAATACGAAATTTTGTACTTTTGGGACACGAGTTTCTAAAACAATAAAGTTAAGTAAGAGTTTGAAACCAATGCTTTTGCAGGTGGTACAGGATACGTGGTCCTATAAGTTTTACAATCAAAGAGCCAAGAGCCACCTCTATGGGATCATCAAAATGATTTTCTATAGTTAACTATATCAAAAACTTGGTTATTATTTTATTTAACAGCTAATTAGTAGTTAAAATTCGTAATATTAAGCTGGTAATAATTTATCAATATCAAGGTTTAAATCTAGGATTTTCAAGAAAGGCAATTTTTTTTATCTCCATCTTGAGCCATTAGGCCAAAAATCTTATGAACCATGCATGCATTATATGAGTAGAAGAAATTGAACATATTAAAATAATTAAATCTTATTAATATTTTCTATTTTTTTAACGGTAAATCTATCATACTTTGAAATTACCTGAAATTACCTCATTGCTTGAGATTGAACCCAAGATCTCATTTCTAAGAGACAAGATCTCTACCAAGTTAGCTAACCCCACATTGGCAATATTAGTGGGCTAGCCCCACATTGGCAATATTTTCTATGTTACATGTCATAGTTGTCATTATTCTTTAATGATATAATAAATAAAAATAAAATTTAAGAAACTATAAATAACAAATAATAAAACCCAAGATTTATAAAATTTTATTTTATAATAAAATATAATTAAAATCTTATAATTTAGTATATTTTAATAATTTACTAGAATAAGAATATTTATGTCTTGATTTTAGTTATTTACTTTACTTATTTAAAATTATTTATATTTATTAGGAGAGAGAGAGACGGGAAACATAAGTTTAAATTTTATTAGAAGATGACACGTGTCCCTAAAATATATTCTTTTATTATATAGTGCAGATTTTGATGCTGTTAAAAAAGCTTAGTTGTGTTTTGTACTATTTTTTATATTTTATTTATTAATAAAAACATAAAATATAATATCATCATTTTAGTAATACTATTAACTTCTTGTTGGTCTTAAAATCTTGTTAATGACCCTCCTTGATTTCTTTTAATCTAATGAATGTTGTTAAAAAAAGAGAAACTAGTAATTTATGTGACTTGTGTAAAGTACACGTCTCCCTTAGATACTATTACATGCAAAACTTAAATAGATTTTTTAATCAGGTTTAAAAAAATTTCAACTAAATAACTTAAGTTTATAAAATATTTTAATTAATTCATTCTACTTTCATATTCTATTTATATTATAAGGTTAAACATGTTTTTTTATATTTTTCCTTTTGTTTTAATTAGGAAATACGGTTTTCTATTTTTTATGCTAATGTGGAATTGTGACGTGAGTTTCAAATATATTTTTTCTTTTTTTAATATAATTAATATTTTTAATATAATATCATATATATTTAAAATTCCGACATCCACGTCTTCTCCTTCATTACTTTCTTTACGTAAAAGAAATTCTATAATGACTCGATTTGATAGTTTAGCGATCCAATTTAGAAAAAATATACATAAGTGACCAAACTGGAACACTTTTGAAACTTTATTATTATTCTATGATTTTTTTTCACCTTAGTATACACTACAAGGAATAAGTCTATTAGCGGCGACAGTTGTCGCCGCTATTGATAGCCTCTGTCGCCGCTATTAGTATTAGCGGCGACATGTCGCCGCTAAATAGTCGCCGCTAATGATTCGTCGCTACTGTGGATTTTGCGGCGACACCTGTCGCCGCTAATAGTCAATTTTTCATTTTAAATTTGTTTTTTATTTTTTTTATTTCCATTTTTAAACCTGTGTAAAAATAAACCCAGATTTCCATATTTCCCAACAAGACAAATAATATAAACATACGAATAGTATTAAGATGTACAATACGAGGTTTAACAACACAAATGACATAAACATACAAATTGTTTAACTTCAACTTCAAATGTCGTTAAAATAAACTTAAACTACTTAACCGTTATCCTATTCATTGTCATCGTCCGAATCATCATCTTCATCAGCTTGTTGTGTACCTTTTTGGGAGGCAATAAGTTACGTCATTTGTGACATAAAGTTTGCATTTTGAAACAAACTTGCGATTTGTGCCTACAAAACAAAACATACATTATAAGTTGTTATATCGTTTTGATCCATTTCAACATATATAATTCAACTTAAATTTACCTATTTTTACCCGTTTAAGATAAACAAACAATGATATAGTTAACACCTTCAAGTTTAAGCACTTAAAGTTTATTTTTACCCATTTTAACCTATTTTAACTCAAATTAGCGTGCTTTTTACTATATCAAGTGTGTTTGTATCATTTTGATCCATTTTAACCAAAATGTACATAATTCAACTTAAATTTACTTATTTTGATCCATTTAAGATAAACCAACAATGATAAGCTTAACATTTTCAAGTTTAAGCAGTTAAAGCTTATTTTTACCCATTTTAACCCGTTTTAACTCAAATTACTGTGTTTTTAACTATATCAAGTGTGTTTGTATCATTTTGACTCATTTCAACCAAAATGTACATAATTCAACTTAAATTTACTTATTTTGACCCATTTAAGATAAACCAACAATGATAAACTTAACATTTTCAAGTTTAAGCAGTTAAAGCTTATTTTTACCCATTTTAACCCGTTTTAACTCAAATTACCATGTTTTTAACTATATCAAGTGTGTTTGTATCATTTTGACTCATTTCAACCAAAATGTACATAATTCAACTTAAATTTAGCCATTTTGTGTAACACCCGGACATTTCTAAAGAAATGAATAAGAAAATAAAAGAGAAATAAAAAGGATGAAAATGAAAGTCAAACCAAAGATGAGGGGTCAAAAGTGTCAAATGGACAAAAAAGGTAATAAAGTTGGGAATCTGGGTTTTTGGGTTTTGACCGAGGTTGACCAAGGGCTATTTAATGATGATGTTTTATACATGAAATGATGATTAATGATTAACCCTTGTAATTATTACTGATATTATTATCAGTAGTTTATTATTAATAGCAATATTATTATTATTATTTTAATATTGTCAAGTATGAAATGGCATGATGAAGGATGATTAAAATTTAACGAAGAGTATAATCATTAATAAGTAGAATATTAATGATGAAGAAAATGGAACGTAAATGAATAAGTAAAGGCTTGCAAGCAAATGTATGGAGGTGCACACCCCTGGCAGGTGTTAGCTCAACTGTGATGCGGGTTAGCTACCCCGAAGGATGCACACAGGGTCAATCTTTGAGATTGACAATGAGGTGAGCAACTATGTGTTGCAACAGACTCGGTTAGCAGGCAATCCGTGAGATTGCCACTGAGGTGAGCAACTATGTGTTGCAACAGACTTGGCTAACATACGATCGTTAAAGATCGATATTGAGGTGAGCGGCTTTGTTATCGCAACAGACTCGTAAGGAAGAATGTAAAGACCGAAAGAGTAATGGAAAGAGTATGAATTGAACGAATGATGAGGATAATAATAATAATTATTATCTGTACACGAATGAAATATCATAATAAAATACAGAATGGGATCCTCGTCATTCGACCTCAGTAATCGTGGCTGTGTGCCATGAAGTGGGTAAAGCCTGATGGGATCTAGATGATAAATGAATGATAATGAATTATGATGAATGAATGAAAGCTAACGAATGAAATGAAAGATAATAAAAATATTATCTACGTGTTCGTATAATGTGTGGGCATGTATGAAAGTAAAGTAAAGTATTTTAATTACAAAACTAGAACTCACTCAGCATCGCTGACTTTTATGTATTTTCCAGTTGGCAGGTAAACGATGCTGAGGATGGCACACTGGGATGGCTACTCGGCGGGACAAGACTGACATCCATTCATGTTTTGATGATACTGTTGATTTGTAATTCATTCAACTAATCTTTTTGTAACTCATGAACTACAATGTATTGCTTAACAACAGTGTTACTAATGAAATGAATGGTTTTTGCTAAACAAATTCCGCTGCTTAAATTTATAATATGCAATGTCTTATGTAATTATTGCTGTGAATGACCAACTGTGAGGTCTCCGGAAACCGGGCCTTACAAGTTGGTATCAGAGCCAGGTTTAAGTGAAATGGGTAAAAATTTTCAAAATAAACCTAAACTTAAACTGAAAATAGGACAGAAAGAGGGATGTCAGCCCGAGTAGCTACGTGCCATCAGGTATTTCTTTTCTTAAAGTCAACCAGAATTATGTGTGTGTGCTATATGGCTTATGTGTTCTTAGTAGATTTAGATACTGATGTAGTCAGGATAGGAAATGCTTGGGGTGTGAAAAGTAAAGTAAGTGGCTAATCACAACTGGCCACTGTAATTAGGGACTTACTATACTTGACATAAACTGAGCTATTACCTTGAATGACTGTTTTGGTGTTTGAATCTTATAGTGCTTAGGAAATGGCTGGGAAGAAACCTACCAAAGCTTCTAGAGGTAGAGGTAGACCGCGTATGACCAGGAATAGTGCCAAGGCTGTTGAGACGACCCATGAGAACCCTGTGGTTCCTGACCGGACTGAGGGAAACAAGAATGCCAGCCTGAATGCCTCATCTAGGGAGGCGATTGCTGATGAGGTACACCAGGTCCTGCAGGCAGTTATGCCATCTGTAGTGACCGATGTTATTCGAGCTGTGAGGAATGAGGAGAGAAAGGAGAAGGAGGACAGGAGAGAGTCGACTGGGAAGGAAAGCAAGGGAGGAGAGGAACGACCGGATCCTGAGATAGTAGTATCTAATGAGGAAGAGGATGATGTAGCAGGGGTGATGACCAAGGGATGCAGTTACGGGGCATTCCAGAGGTGCAAGCCCCCGACTTTTGATGGAAATGGCAATGCTGCCGCCGCCCATCGTTGGGTAAGGGAGATGGAAGCAATACTCGAGATCAGCGAGTGCCGGGAGGATCAGAAGGTGAAGTTTGCCACCCACTCCTTTACTGACTCCGCACTATGCTGGTGGGACAACATCGTACAAGCGGAGGGTTCCAGGGCCATCGGGAAAATGCGATGGACAGAATTGAAGAAGCTGGTAATTGAGGAATTCTGTCCTCATAGGGAACTCGATAAGGTCGAGAGGGAGTTCCTATAACACGAGGCGGGAACCATGACCCACCAACAGTACACTGCCAAGTTTAATGAGATGGCGAGGCTGGTGCCGGATCAGGTGACGCCGGTGTCTCGGAAGATCAACCGGTACATTCAGGGGCTGCCAGCTGACATTCGCAGGCACCTGATCACTGCTCGACCGAGCACCTTTAGGTCGGCAGTGGATTTGGCTGGAAGACTTTATGATGAGAGGGAAGTGATGGTGGTGGAGGCAAAGAAATCCGGTAGTGCTGACCGGAATTGGAATGGGAAGCGGTTCGGGCGTGGTGGTTTTACCCCAAATAACAAGAAGATGAGGAGGGATGACCGTAGGGTGGGGTCATCAAGCTCGGGACCCAAAAGGTGTGATAAGTGTGGGAAGGAGCATGGCGGTGAATGTAGATGGCGGTTAAACGTCTGCTTCAAGTGCGGGAAATCCGGTCATATGGCTAGAGACTGTAAGGCAACGAGGTGTTTCAACTGCGGGGAAAGTGGCCATATGAGTAGGGATTGCAAGAAGCAGAGGGCTGAGAGTCCGGGGCAAAGAAGACGACCGGGACTGAAGGGCAGAAGGCGAGTGCCAGAGCTTTCACCATGACCAGGGAGGAGGCTAGGACGGACCCCGATGTTGTGTCAGGTACGTTTCTAGTAGATCAAACTCTTGCTTCTGTGTTATTTGATTCTGGTGCTAGCAGGAGTTTTATTTCTGCCAATTTCTGTGCTAAACTGTCCCTTAGTAGTAAATGCATTAATGAGCCCTTCCACGTAGAGACTGCTATTGGTAAGTCCACTAGGGTTACAAATGTGATAGAGGACTGTGCCATAGAGTTAGAAGGTCATAGGTTTGCTGCTAAGTTACATGTTATGCCCCTAGGTGGATTTGATGTAGTACTAGGGATGGATTGGTTAGCAATCCATGAAGCGAATATCGTATGTCGTAAGAAAATGATTAGACTGACGGCGCCTGATGGAAGTCCGGTGACAATATATGGCGATCGGGTTATGACGATTCCAAAAGTAATTTCGATGGCGGTGGCGGGAAAGTGCATGAGACGTGGATGTAGCGCTTATCTAGCCTACGTGAAGGATGTGGACACGTCAACACCACAATTGTCCGATGTGTCAGTTGTGTGTGACTTTCCCGATGTGTTTCCAGAGGACCTATCGGGTGTACCACCGGATCGCGAAATCGAATTTCAAATTGACTTGATACCCGGTCCCCAACCTGTCGCCAAGGCACCGTATCGATTAGCTCCGACTGAAATGAAGGAGTTGATGGAGCAACTGCAAGAGTTGCTCGATAAGGGTTTCATCAGACCGAGTATCTCTCCTTGGGGTACTCCGGTCTTATTTGTGAAGAAGAAGGACGATAGCATGAGAATGTGTATCGACTACCGTGAATTGAACAAGTTAACGATAAAGAATCGGTATCCGTTACCGAGGATTGACGACTTGTTCGATCAGCTCCAGGGTGCCAGCTGGTTCTCGAGGATAGATCTTCGATCTGGCTACCATTAGCTGAAAGTGAGGGAGCAAGACATTCCTAAAACAGCTTTTCGTACATGTTATGGACACTATGAGTTTCTTGTTATGTCCTTTGGTTTAACCAACGCGCCAGCTGCTTATATGGATTTGATGAATAGAGTGTGCGGCCAATGCTAGATAAATTGGTGATTGTGTTCATCGATGGTATCCTGATTTATTCAAGGAGCGAAGAAGAGCACGCCGGTCACATTCGGGAAGTGTTGGAAACTCTGAGAAGGGAGAAACTGTATGCTAAGTTCTCCAAGTGTGCTTTCTGGCTACGCGAGGTGCAATTTCTGGGTCACGTGGTAAATGCAGAGGGAATCAAGGTGGACCCAGCAAAGGTGTAGGCCGTGATGCAATGGAAGTCTCCTAAGACGCCATCCGAAATTCGTAGCTTCTTGGGATTGGCGGGCTACTACAGAAGATTTATTCAAGACTTCTCCAAGATAGCCTCACCTTTGATAAAATTGACCCGCAAGGACGTGAAATTCGTGTGGGGTCGAGAGCAGGAGAGTGCCTTTGAGGAGTTGAAGACGAGACTAACACAAGCTCTTGTCTTGACATTGCCCGAAGGAAATGACGACTTAGTGGTTTATTCGGATGCATCTTATTCTGGGCTAGGTTGCGTGTTGATGCAACGTGGAAGGGTAATAGCTTACGCATCCCGACAACTAAAAAACCCACGAAGTCAACTATCCAACACATGATCTAGAATTAGCCGCGGTGGTTTTTGCGTTGAAGATTTGGCGGCACTATCTATACAGGACGAAGTGCACCATCTTCACAGACCACAAAAGCCTGAAGTACTTTTTCGAGCAGAAAGATTTAAACATGAGGCAGAGGCGATGGTTGGAGCTCATCAAGGATTACGATTGCGAAATCCATTACCATCCGGGCAAGGCCAACGTGGTGGCAGATGCCCTTAGCCCAAAAGAAAGGCCCGAGCCGATCCGAGTGCAGGCTTATCAGCTAATTTTGACCTCTGACGTGATGACACAGATTAAGGAGTTCCAAGACGAGGCTTTGAAATAAGATCGTCTTAACTCCGAAAGGATTAGAGGTCTAGTCATGGAATTAGGCGAGAACACTCTTGGTGTTAAGATCCAATTCGGGCGGATGTGGATTCCTCGATACGGGGATCTACGTGGGAAGATTATGGACGAAGCCCATAAGACTCGATACTCCATTCATCCTGGTGCTACCAAAATGTATCATGATATGAAGAAAGATTATTGGTGGCCGGGTATGAAACGCGATGTAGTGGAGTACGTGAGTAAGTGCCTTACTTGTCTTCAAGTGAAAGCGGAACACCAGAAACCGTACGGGAAGATCCAACCGTTGGATATACCCGAGTGGAAGTGGGAGCACATCACCATGGATTTCATCACAAAGTTACCACGTACCCCGAAAGGGTATGATGCTATATGGGTGATCGTCGATCGATTAACGAAGAGTGCTCACTTCCTACCGATCCGCGAAACATACTCGTCCGAAAGATTGGCGGATTTGTTCATCAAGGAAATCGTAGCTCGTCATGGTATGCCGGTGTCTATTGTGTCTGATCGCGACACCCGGTTTACCTCCAAGTTTTGATGAAGATTCCATGATGCAATGGGAACGAGGCTACACATTAGTACAGCCTATCATCCTCAGACGGACGGTCAGTCTGAGAGGATGATCCAAACACTCGAGGACATGCTTCGAGCGTGCGTGATCGATTTTGGAGGAAGTTGGGATAATCACTTACCGTTGGCAGAATTCTCGTACAACAACAGTTATCATGCCAGTATAGGCATGCCACCCTACGAGATGCTATACGGTAGGAGATGTAGGACGCCCGTGTGTTGGGGAGACATTGGGCAAAAAGAGTTAGGAGGTATTGAGGTGATCGAAGCTACGACTAAGAAGTTGGAAAAGATCAAAGCCTTCATGAAGGCGGCAAAAGGTAGACAAAAGTCATATGCTGACAAGAGGCGAAGACCAATAGAGTTCAAGGTTGGCGACCGGGTCATATTGAAGGTCTCACCTTGGAAAGGGATCATCCGATTCAGGAAACGAGGTAAGCTAAGCCCAATATATATAGGACATTTCCGAATCATCGCACGAGTAGGGGAGGTAGCCTATCGACTTGAACTGTCAGATAAGTTAAGTGGAATCCATCCCACATTCCATGTATCTCATCTGAGAAAGTGCTTAACTGAAGAAGATATGATTGTACCACTGGAGGACATTGAAGTTGATGAAAGGCTCAATTACGTTGAGCAACCAGTGGCAATCATTGATCGTAAGGAAAAGAAGTTAAGGAATAAAGTGGTTCCTCTTGTGCGTGTACAGTGGAAGCACAGGAAGGGATCCGAATCCACATGGGAGACTGAGGAAGAGATGAGGCAGCATTATCCTCATCTGTTTGAGGAATAACAGGTTTCGGGGACGAAACCTATATAAGGGGGGTGGACTTGTAACACCCGGATATTTCTAAAGAAATGAATAAGAATATAAAAGAGAAATAAAAAGGATGGAAATGAAAGTCAATTCAAAGATGAGGGGTCAAAAGTGTCAAATGGACAAAAAAGGTAATAAAGTTGGTGAAAAAGGTGGTATGGCCACCCATTATGGTCTGCCAAAATACTTTCATTCGACATTTTAGAGAGAAAGCAGAAGCTCTCGGACATTTGAAGAACAAGAAGAAAAAATTCGGATTTAAGGTAAAGTTTAGTGTTTTTAAGTTGTTCTTGGCTAAATTAGCCTCGGTTATGTATTCTTATGTGTGTGTTTGTGTGATCGGGTGTGTTACTGGGTTTTATAGGTGTTAAAATTGTAGCAAACAGGTTTTTGAAGAAGTCATACCCGAGAGACTGCTAAGGTGAGTTTCTAGATCCCCTTTTTACATGTTTTCAAATGATTTTGGGGCTGGAAAATACATGTATTTATGTTTTTATAAGGTTGGGTATTATATCCGTACGTTCATATGCATGTGTATGTGGGTCGGGTATGTTTTGAGAAGATGTATGGTTATGAATATGTTAAGTTCATGCTTAGAACCGTATATGAATGTTTAGAATTTAGTGATATGATGCTTGGGACTGAAAAACGACTTAGAAACATGAACAGGCTGCTAATACGCCTATACAAGGCTCATAAGTCTGAACAGTCCTCATACTCCCAAAATTATGACAGAAATTTTAAGTGTTGGGGCTTATGCTTCCAAACAGTGCTCATGAGTCTGGAATTTAGAACTTAGAAAATTAAGTACAGGGTCATCAGTCCAAATAGTTCTCATATGCCCAAACAGTACCTAATACGCCTAAGGCTCATAAGCCTCAACAGTGCTCATATGCTTGAAAATGACTTAGAAAAAGTTAAGTGTAAGGTGATATGCCCAAACAGGGCTTATGAGTCTGAATAGTGGCCTTATGAGTCTGAACAGTGGTCATATGCCTAGAAAAGTTAGCCGGATGACTAAGTGTAGGGTCATGAGTCCCAACAGTGCTCATGCGCCCAAATAGCTTATACGCCCAAAGTGAAAATATTTCTAAGTGTAGGCTGGTGAGCCTACATAGTGATGAAAAGTCTGAACAGTGCTCACGAGTCTCAACAGTGCTCATGTGCCCAAATAGTCCTCATGTGCCCAGAATTTTTATACTTAGAAATTTTCACAGGATTTTTCTGGGAATCTGGGTTTCTGGGTTTTGACCGAGGTTGACCAAGGGCTATTTAATGATGATGTTTTATACATGAAATGATGATTAATGATTAACCCTTGTAATTATTACTGATATTATTATCAGTAGTTTATTATTAATAGTAATATTATTATTATTATTATTTTAATATTGTTAAGTATGAAATGGCATGATGAAGGATGATTAAAATTTAACGAAGAGTATAATCATTAATAAGTAGAATATTAATGATGAAGAAAATAGAAGGTAAATGAATAAGTAAAGGCTTGCAAGCAAATGTATGGAGGTGCACATCCCTGGCAGGTGTTAGCTCAACTATGATACGGGTTAGCTACCCCGAAGGATGCACACAGGGTCAATCTTTGAGATTGACAATGAGGTGAGCAACTATGTGTTGCAACAGACTCGGTTAGCAGGCAATCCGTGAGATTGCCACTGAGGTGAGCAACTATGTGTTGCAACAGACTTGGCTAACATACGATCGTGAAAGATCGATATTGAGGTGAGCGGCTTTGTTGTCGCAACAGACTCGTAAGAAAGAATGTAAAGACCGAAAGAGTAATGGAAAGAGTATGAATTGAACGAATGATGAGGATAATAATAATAATTATTATCTGTAAGTATGAAGAATGTATGCTCACGAATGAAATATCATAATAAAGTACAGAATGGGATCCTCGTCATTCGACCTCAGTAATCGTGGCTGTGTGCCATGAAGAGGGTAAAGCCTGACGGGATCTAGATGATAAATGAATGATAATGAATTATGATGAATGAACGAAAGCTAACGAATGAAATGAAAGATAATAAAAATATTATCTACGTGTACGTATAATGTGTGGGCATGTACGAAAGTAAAGTAAGGTATTTTAATTACAAAACTAGAACTCACTCAGCATCGCTGACTTTTATGTATTTTCCAGTTGGCAGGTAAACGATGCTGAGGATGGCACACTGGGATGGCTACTCGGCGGGACAAGACTGACATCCATTCATGTTTTGATGATACTGTTGATTTGTAATTCATTCAACTAATCTTTTTGTAACTCATGAACTACAATGTATTGCTTAACAACAGTGTTACTAATGAAATGAATGGTTTTTGCTAAACAAATTCCGCTGCTTAAATTTATAATATGCAATGTCTTATGTAATTATTGCTGTGAATGACCAACTGTGAGGTCTCCGGAAACCGGGCCTTACATTTTGACCCGTTTAAGATAAAACATCAATGATACACTTAACAACTTCAAGATAAAACGTATATAACTTTAATACCTCTAAAAATGTCTGGGGTGTTTGTTCCTGCTGATGGACAAAAGAAGTCGACCCTGCAGATGAAGACGGTTTATGCCCGATCCCTCTAATGTGTCCGCGACGTTCTCCTAACACCGACTCAAAAACTTAAACCTCGTTCAGTGATGAACAATTTTCATCGTTTTGGGATTGACTTAACTCATCAAACCGTCCTTTGAGCTGATTCTATATTAATTAACAAGAAGTCATTTATATATATATATATATATATATATATATATATATATATATATATATACAAAGGCTTCATCTTTAATATTTTAAAACTCTACTTTATATAAAACTTACATATTGTTGCTCAGCTAGCTCCGTATCAAAGGTCCCATCTTTACTGGTATGAGCATTCTGAAATGCCTCAAGTCTGCTCTTATTCTGATTAACATTTAAAAGTATATCATATATTAAATAAATACTTATCTACAATACACATACAAATAATTAAAGCATTACCTCCTTGTAACAATAACTACTATACGAGGCAGTCCCACCACGATTAGTGTATTGTTGTTGTTACCGGTTTGCTTTGTTTGATGATGAGGCTTTTCTGTGACCGTCACTTAAGAAAAAATCAATTGTTTTCCTCCAATTTTCATGATTCATTCCCTTTGGAGGGTTGAGCCTTGCTTGTTCCACATCTTCATATCCTCCAACACGCTCAAAGTGTCTTTTTGCAACGTAATAAAAATTAAAAAGAAAAAAATAATAAAAAAAAGTGTTTTTTCGATCTCTGAATCGTTTGAGATATACAGAACAAATGCCACCCTCAATCTGAGCGCGTTCACGATCTCGAAAAATCTCATCAAAATCAAAGCGTCGCTACATTTAAGTTAAAACAAAATGAAGTTAGTTAAATAAATACCGAACAATAAACATAAAACATATAAAAGTTACCGCCATATGCTCATCCAACGCATTCTTCTGAGCATCAGAAAGATCAGTCCACGAATTAACATTAAAGGGATAATTGGCCTCCATGTATATCCCAACCTCACGAACAAACATATCGTTAAGTTCACCGACTGGGTTATATGTAGCAGCTCTATCAAAAGGAAGAGATAAAGGTCCTCCTTTCTTTTCTAACTCATGCTGTAACTTTTTATTTTTGGCCTTCCCTCTTCTTTTCCGGGAAGGCGAGCCTGCATTTATAATAAAAAAGCAATATTTACAATATATATAATAATAAATAAATAAACATGAAAATATAATGCTTACCATCCAACTGATGGCTTCCGGGCCCACCAAAAGGAGGAATCGGTGGATCCCCCGCGCCATCACCTCCATGGCTCATTACATCAGCCATGAGATGCACCAAAACAATCCAAAAAGATATCATGTCTGTAAAAATTATAAGATATAAAACATAAAAATTAAAATAAGAATCAAGTTTTTAACTACAACAAGATATCACGTCTACAAAGTTTTAGATTAAATATATACTTAATCGGAGTCTCCCTCATATACTTCAGTCTCGCTGTTAGACCCCTCAGTGTCATAATCAAAATCCTCTTCATCATAATCACCCTCGTCCTCAGACATCACATTAGCAGTAACATTTGGTGGATTAACTTCACTTGCAATTTCGCCATCGATGACATTATCAACATTTTGAAAGTATTGGGTGAAGTCAATGAAAAGTACATTATTAGATGAAGAATGATTATGAACGACGTCAAGATCTTCTGTTAATTCATTATCAACATTTTGAATGTTTTCCACGAGTCCATCATTGGATGGCGGTCGATCCCAAATTTTACGATGATTAACATTCTCGACGACCCACCGGTGATTATTGTTTTGGTTTCTCCGAGAAGGTTCTCGGATGTAGAATACTTATTTAGCTTGGGAAGCAAATATGACTTGATCATCTTTGTCCAATTCGCGTTCAGTGTTGATACTGGTGATATTATTGTCGTATGAAACACCCCTTCGAGTATCGAACCATTTACAATGAAATAGGACTGTCGAATACCCATTTGCATAGCACAACTCAATAATCTCTTCAACTTGGCCATAATATTTCTCACCATTCTCACCCTCCACTAAAACACATGAGTTTTGTGTTGTGCATTGCGCGTCACGTGCAAGTACCATAAACCTAACACCGTTGACTATGCAAGCAGTGTAGTTATAGGCTTTTACGTCCGCACCCATTGAAAGAGCATACAATTCTGAGTGAAAATCTGGAGAATTTTGGATTTTTATTGAATAAACCTAAGAAAATAATGTGTTAAATATACATTTGAATTCATGATGGAAATTTTGATATAAACCTAAGAGATTTTTAATACACGGAATACCTTCTCTAGAAACCATGATGGAAATTTGATTATGACATCCTCATGTGGGCGTTCAGATTTGAATTCACTATATTGTTGACAAAATATATAACAAGTGAGGAACGAAATATATTTAAGTAATGTTTAAAACTTAAAGATATGAACTCTTACTTCATATAGTCTCTAACTTCTTAACAACTATCGAGGACAAACCATTCTAGCTTCAGTTTTTCGCTAGGAGAATGATATTTCATCTTTTTTGCGCTAGCCGGACGACATTTTGACTCAAATGCATATACCTTTCTCTTTTTAATAATGATATCCTCATTTCTATCAGGGCGATTGAACTGAGTCTCAACATCTCGAAGGTAGCTCGAACAAAATGATAAAGCTTCTTCAGCAATATAACCTTCTGTCACACCCCCCGCTGATAGCAAAAACACGGGGAATGTGAGCTAGACGGGATCATCATAACACATGGTATATGATAGAGTAGCAATAAAAAAAATATGATGACAAGCGTGTCATGACGACACCCGAACACAAATGGAGACTTGTGTCGTGTATAATCATGTTCACGACAGCATAGTCATAAGCACAACATAATGATCACATAAGCATTAAAGACAACTCGTATTGTAAATTCCCACAACTCGGGAACAAGTGTACAAAAGTCATGTTCAAGCTTTACAAGAGTAATAATCACAAAATGCATCCTAGGGTCTCCTCTAAAAGGCAGCACTCCTAGATTCTTCAATTACCCTGATCACCTGAAAAGAAATGCTCAAAACGGTCAACATAATTGTTGGTGAGCTTCGCAGGTTTTAAGTAATAAAAGTTGTTAAGATGAACCAGTAGTTTAATAAGGGCCACCGCAGCTATACTTATGTATAGGCGGTTGTACCAGTTATAAATAGCTACAGCCAAACCTAATGTTCGGTTCCTCACGGGAATTGATGGCTGTAAAGAAAGATTCCCAAACTTTAAATAGTTTATTAAGACGTAGCAAGATCCACACAGCGCGTACGTATAGTTTATAACCAAACCAATCCTTAGGTCCCATTACCGGGATTAATGGTTATATAAAAAGGGTTTTACATAGCATAATAAGTTTAACTTGACGTAGCAAGATCCACACAGCGCATACGTGTCAAGTTAAACATGACGTAGCATGATCCACACAGCGCATACGTATAGGTTACAACCAAACCAATCTTTAGGTCCCAATTACCGGGATTAATGGTTGTAGTGGATGATCGGCTTAGAAGAACCACATAGAAGAACCACACAGAAGAACCACACAGCCGAGAACATCCAAGGTCAATGGCATCCACAAGTAGTATAAATCAACACGTAACATCAAATAATAGTGCAGGGTAGTGTAAAACCCCTAAGTAACATACATAGGGTAACATAGCACATAGTTCAAGTTCATATAGCAGCAAACAGTCAGGATCATCATGTAACCTGGTTTGAGCACATTCTTAGTATACCGGGGATGCTTATGTATAGGGTCCTCCGCAGCATTCCCACCACATCCACGATATACATAGAATGATACCTAAACCAGTTACATGACATCCATTTAACCTTAGTATCAATCAACAAGTTTAGCAAGGTAAGTTACTCATATAGGTAGCAGCCAACTTCCACTAAGGAAGGTGCCTGAAATTAAGTAATAAGTGAGCATTCTTTTCCCCCAAGTAGAAAATGTTTAAAAAGGTTTTATAGGCGTAAAAAGGGGCCACGAAACTCACTGAATAGATGATAGGCACGTATGATGAATATTCCAACGGTAGGATGCTACGAACAGTCAAACACCTATTGACAGTTACTGACAAGCATTAATAATGATCAATAGGCATAAGATGGTATCAATAGGCTCGGGCAGTTTCGGTTCGGTCGTGGGTAGTACACACACAAGCGGTCACACACATCTCAGACTCGGTTATTTTAAATAGTATGTGCCTGTTAGTAGCGTTGACTTTAATCTTTGTGGTCAAGCTATGACACTTTACTAGTATTACATTATCGTCGTGAGATCTCCGAAGAGGGGATCCATACGCACACACACATCATTAGTCATAGGGTAGGACCGGACGCTCGACTGACGCTCCATTCGCACGAGTGGACTTTCAGTCGTACGAATTAGCTACTTTCGTACGATTGAACCTTCGTTCGTGCGACTAAGCACTCAGTCGTACCATGCAAGACTCAGTCATACGACTCAACCTCCATACGCCCGATTGGACCTTCAGTCGTACGAATCAGCTTCATTCGTACGGTTGAACATTCACTCGTACGATTGGACTTTCAGTCGTACGACTCACGCACAGTCGCACACCATTTCATTCGCACTGACTCAATCGCACGCACACTCACTCGCATAGACTCAATCGCATAGACTCAATCGCATACAACACTCAGTCGCATGACTCAGTCGTACGACCCACCCAGTCGTACAGCTTAGTCGTATGATAGACTCAGACGCATGGACTCAGTCGTACGACTCACCCAGTCGCACGGCTCAGTCGCATGACAGACCCAGTCGCGACTGCTGAAGTGCAGAGCAGCGTCCAGTTGCTCCGAGCACGAGTTTTACACCACCAAAACTTCCAGAACACTAATCCTAACATGTCTAGACAAGAAGCACACTCAAGAACACAACATGTAAGCCCACACGACCTCATGTGCTCGGATGAACCCGAGCACCCGAAACCCTAGAAAACGCAGAAGTGAAATCGAGCTATAAACTGGTCAAACGAGGTTATCTACCTGCTAGGAGTGAGTGTTCACGATGATAACCAAGATTTGAAGACGAGAATGCGAGAAACGAGTCGGTTTTTGTGTAGGTTTCTGGAGAGAGAGAGTAGAAGATGAAGATGAAGTGGGAAGGAGGTGAAAAGAGAGAAAGATGGCTGGGAAGGGGTATTTATACCCATCCTAGTTTCGCAAAGTTTCAAGTTTAGTCCCCGCACTTTGCCCCCGGGTTTCCAAATTTTTGTTTCGGTTGAAAAACGTTATAATTTTAGTCTTGTTTTATTGACGATAAAATGTTATTAATGTTATTTATAATTTAAAAATGATTTTATTCGTGATAATTATTTTATTATAAAAATGACGTGTTTAGTGTTAACGGGGCAAATCTTGGAGAACGACTTAAGATAACGACAAGTCAAGCAACAATATCTCGCATATAAGGGCAACTAAGTAAAACAAATATGGTATTCACGTAGATGGTTCGTCAAAATAAGAAATGACTGTTAACAAAGGTTAAGCAAAACACGTTAAATGACGGACCTTCGGTGACGGATGTCACAGTATCCCCCAGTTGAGGGAATTTCGTCCCGAAATTCAACTGGTGCTAGGTCTAAGGGCGTCATGCTCGAATAGGTGTGGATATTTAAGTCTCATCTGATCTTCACGTTCCCATGTAAACTCTGGCCCTCGTTTGGAATTCCATCTCACACGAACAATAGGTATCTTGCTGCGCCTCAACTTTTTGACCTTTCGGTCCATGACCTCAATAGGTTCCTCCACAAAATGGAGGCTTTCATCAATCTTGATGTCCTCAATAGGTATGTGAAGTGATTCGTCAGCTAAACACTTCTTGTGGTTCGATACATGGAAGGTATCGTGTACACTGTTAAGCTCTTGTGGCAATCGTAATCGGTACGCCACCGGACCGATTCTTTCTACAATCTCGAATGGTCCAACATATCTTGGGGCCAACTTCCCTTTCTTTCCAAACCGTACAACCCCTTTCCACGGAGAGACCTTGAGCAACACTCGATCCCCAACGTTAAACTCTAGTGGCTTCCTACGGTTGTCGGCATAGCTCTTTTGGCGGTCTCTTGCAGCTTTGAGTCTGTCTTTGATTTGGAAGATCTTATCGGTGGTTTCTTGAATGATTTCGGGACCTGTTAGCTGGCTTTCACCAACCTCGGCCCAACATACAGGTGATCTACATTTCCGTCCATACAATGCTTCAAATGGAGCGCATCCAATGCTTGTATGGTAGCTGTTGTTGTAAGAGAACTCAATCAACGGTAAGTGAACGTCCCAGCTACCACCAAAATCGATTACGCAAGCTCTAAGCATGTCTTCCAATGTTTGTATCGTTCGTTCACTTTGGCCGTCTGTCTGGGGGTGATAGGCAGTACTCATGTCTAATCGAGTGCCCATCGCTTTCTGTAACGTCTGCCAAAATCGTGAAGTGAATCGACTGTCTCGGTTGGATATGATTGACACCGGCACCCCGTGCCGTGTCACGACCTCTTTGATGTACACCCTTGCCAGCTTATCCATCTTGTAGTCTTCTCGGATAGGCAAGAAGTGAGCGGATTTTGTCATTCGATCCACCACGACCCATATCGTGTCGTGTCCGCTTGGTGTTCTCGGGAGTTTGGTGATGAAATCCATAGTGATGTTCTCCCATTTCCACTCGGGAGTTTCAGGTTGTTGCAGTAATCCTGATGGTTTCTGGTGTTCAGCCTTGACCTTTGAGCAAGTCAAGCATTTGCTCACATATATAGTAATATCTTTCTTCATGCCTGGCCACCAGTACAGCTCTTTCAGATCGTGGTACATCTTGTCTGCACCAGGATGAATAGAATATCGAGTCTTGTGTGCTTCATCCAAGACTAGCGTACGTACATCTCCCCATCTGGGGACCCATATACGATCCACGAAGTAATGTACGCCGTCATCCTTGCGAGACATTTGTTTATCCAACCCTCGAAATTCTTCTTCCGCAAGGTTCTCTTCTTTCAATGCCTCGTTTTGTGCAATTTGAATCTGAGCCTTTAAATTGGTCTGGATAGTCAAACCTAGCGCTCGAGCACGTAATGGTTTCACGCGTTCCTTGCGGCTTAAAGCATCAGCCACCACGTTAGCTTTCCCCGGATGATACCGGATTTCACAATCGTAGTCGCTAAGAAGCTCTACCCAGCGTCGCTGTCGCATGTTAAGTTCTTTCTGATTCATGATGTGTTGAAGGCTCTTATGGTCTGTGTAAATGACGCATTTGGTTCCATATAGATAATGCCTCCATATCTTGAGTGCAAATACTACAGCGCCCAACTCCAAATCATGAGTTGTGTAGTTCTTTTCATGCACCTTGAGTTGTCGCGAAGCGTAAGCAATTACTTTATCTTTTTGTATTAGTACACAGCCCAAACCTTGATGTGAAGCATCACAGTACACCATAAAATCATCAATTCCGTCTGGGAGGGACAATATCGGTGCGTTGCACAACTTCTCCTTCAATGTTTGGAACGCCTGTTCTTGTGCTTTCCCCCAATCGAACTTCTTGTCTTTCTGAGTCAACAAAGTTAACGGTTGGGCAATCTTGGAGAAATTGGCAATGAAGCGACGATAGTACCCGGCCAATCCCAAGAATTGCCGTATTTCTGAGGGTGTTTGGGGAGTATCCCACTTCTTCACAGCTTCAATCTTACCGGGGTCCACATGAATTCCATTTTTGTTAACTACATGACCCAAAAACTTCACTTCTTGAAGCCAGAATTCACATTTTGAGAATTTGGCGAAAAGTTTCTCTTCCTTCAATAGCTCTAGAATTGCTCGAAGGTGTTCTTCGTGATCCTCTTTTGAACGGGAGTAGATAAGTATGTCGTCTATGAACACAATCACGAACTTATCAAGATAAGGCTTGCACACCCGATTCATCAGATCTATAAAGACAGCTGGTGCGTTGGTCAATCCGAATGGCATGACCAAGAACTCATAGTGCCCGTAACGAGTTCTAAATGCTGTTTTCGGAATATCGTCCTCGAATACTCTTAGTTGATGATAACCAGATCGAAGGTCGATCTTAGAGAAATACGAGGCTCCTTGCAGCTGATCGAACAGGTCGTCGATTCTAGGGAGAGGATACCGATTCTTCACGGTCAGTTTGTTCAGTTCCCTGTAGTCGATACACATACGGAACGACCCATCCTTCTTCTTGACAAACAACACCGGTACCCCCCATGGTGAATGACCCGGTCGAATGAAACCCTTCTCTAGTAGTTCCTGTAGTTGGCTGGACAACTCTTGCATCTCGGAGGGTGCTAACCGATACGGTGTCTTAGCTATCGGTGTAGCTCCAGGAACTAGCTCTATACGGAATTCCACCTGTCGTGGGGGAGGCAATCCAGCCAAATCGTCAGGGAACACTTCCGGGTAATCCCGTACAATCGAAATGTCTGCCAATTTTGTCTCTTCTTCCTTCTTTTCTACCACGTGAGCCAGAAAAGTGTAACATTGCTTTCGTAGACTTTGGCGTGCTTTCATGCAGGAGACAAGCTTCACGTTCTTTCCCGGTCGCTCCCCTTGTATTCTGAGTACTTTCCCGTCTGACATGGGAATCCGCACTACTTTATCTCGGCAAACAATCTCAGCTCCATGCTTAGACAACCAATCCATCCCCACTATTACGTCGAAACTCCCCAACTCGAAAGGTATCAAATCTATGCTGAAGACCTGGCCTTCCAATATTAGGGTGCAGTCCTTAATAATTTTCTCTGCCTGTTCAACACTACTATTTGCCATTTCTGCGGAGTAACTAGTTTCTAGTCTACTGGCACTCAAATCAAGCATTTGCACAAACTCAGATGATATAAAACTATTGTCTGCTCCAGTATCAAACAGTACAGATGCGAAGTGGTTATTGAGTAAGTGCGTACCCGTGACAACGTTCGGATCGTGACGGGCATCATTAGCTCCAATGACGAAGGCACGTCCCCGTGCAGCATTACCTTGGTTTCCTTGGCCTTGCGCACCTGCTATGGCCAGTATCTGCTGCTGGTTGTTTCCATGCTGACCCGGTGCCATGTTCAGTCGGGGGCACATATTCCTGAAGTGATCGAGGGCTCCACACTCGTAACAAGCCCTGGCATTCCCAGCGGGGTTAACCGCGTTGATGGGTGCCACCAGGTTTGGTGCTACTCTACAGTCTCTTGCTTGATGCCCCGGGCGTCTGCAGTTCAAACACACCCGGCACGGTGTTGCTGGAGGATGATGAAGATTACACCTGTCACATTTCGGGTGCGGACCAGCATATTCCCTCTTCCCTTGAGTCACGGCCACAAAGTTTCTGGTCGTTTTGGCCCTCTTATCAAACTTTCCTGTACCGGACCGGCTCGATTCCCCAGCTTCCTTCCTTTTCTCTGCTCCCTTACCCAGTACCCCTGTTCTTATCATCTCATCAGTGAGAGCGCCAGCTTTCAGGATTACGCTCTGAATTGTAGGAGGAGCAGCTGCAGTTACCATTGCCCGGATTTGAGGCGCGAGTCCCCAAATGTACCTTTCAATTCTCTTGGATTCCGGAGTGACTAGGTGTGGAACTAATCTAGCCAGCTCGTAGAATCGGTCAGTATAAGCTGCGTACCCTGCCCCCACCATAGCATGATTCCAGAACTCATGCTCAAGCTTTTGCATCTCGTTGAGGGGGCAGTATTCCTCGGTAATCAAGGCTTTGAATTCATCCCAGGTCATCTGCATCGCAGATTCCCTTCCCCTAGCTTGAACCTGGGTGTTCCACCAGGTTAGTGCTCTGCCCTGCAGTGAGCACGTAACATACTTGATTTGCTGGCTGTCGAGGCATTCACTGATGTCGATCACAGCCTCCATTTTCTCGAGCCATCTAATCAGGGCTATCGCCCCACCTTTACCATCGAAATCCTGGGGCTTACAGGCCACAAACTCCTTGTAAGAACAGCCCCGTTTGGCGTTAGCAACCCCAGTTTCATTACCGGCTGTACCAACATTTCCGGTCTCTTGGTTGCTTTCATTCCCAGTCCGGTTCCCATTATCCTCGTTCTCATTACCACCGTCCCCGTGGGGGTGGTTTTGCTATTGCAATTCGTCGCTCACCTGAGCTACGATAGTTGGAATCAAGGCAGTCAATTGTTGAGCAATTAAGGCTGCCGTATCAGCATTTCCAGTCCCTTGGTTATTGCCAGAAGGGCCTTCATTTGCTATCGGAGGTCTACCCCTGCCTCTGCCTCTGCCCCTCGGGGCTTCACTTCCGCTACTATTGCTGCGGGTAGATCTTCGAGGCGGCATGTTCTATTCATACAAGAGGCAACATATAAGCTTTAGTCACCTTAAGATACACAAGTACTTCACTTATCAAATTCCAACATCCCATGTTCCGGTCAGTCAAGATCACCATGCAGCCCATTTTAAGCATATTCTCGGTATACCGGTGGTGTTTATATATAGGGTTCCCCGCAGCGTTCCCACCACACACACGATGTACCGAGAATGATGCCTAATCCGGTTACATGACGTCCGACCTTCCTTCACATCATATCCATAATAATCCATCAAGTCAACTGAGCCCAAACATGTAATCACGTATAGTCTGGCGGAGGTTGTCTATCTCACGTCCTTGGGAGGACTCAGACATGGCCTCCTCGGGTCGGTCTCTCAGTATATGAGGTCAAGCGCGATGTACGATCTGTGAAGATCTCTTCGGGTCTCAATACCCGAATTTGGTTATGATAACATGGCGCACAGAGGGAACGGAAGATCTAATAGGAAGCATCTCATAGTGGTCGAGCACAAGGGCTCAAACACAAAGTAAAAGATCACATAACAGAAGGATAACCAAACACGTAAGGAGGAACACATACACGAGATATATAAATGCACACAAGCTTAAGCATGCAAATCTACATGAAGGTTCCTAGGTTATAGTCTAGGTCAAGTGTAATTGCCTAATTCTCTATAACCAATGGCTCTGATACCAGTCTGTCACACCCCCCGCTGATAGCGAAAACACGGGGAATGTGAGCTAGACGGGATCGTCATAACACATGGTATATGATAGAGTAGCAATAAAAAAAATATGATGACAAGCGTGTCATGACGACACCCGAACACAAATGGAGACTTGTGTCGTGTATAATCATGTTCACGACAGCATAGTCATAAGCACAACATAATGATCACATAAGCATTAAAGACAACTCGTATTGTAAATTCCCACAACTCGGGAACAAGTGTACAAAAGTCATGTTCAAGCTTTACAAGAGTAATAATCACAAAATGCATCCTAGGGTCTCCTCTAAAAGGCAGCACTCCTAGATTCTTCAATTACCCTGATCACCTGAAAAGAAATGCTCAAAACGGTCAACATAATTGTTGGTGAGCTTCGCAGGTTTTAAGTAATAAAAGTTGTTAAGATGAACCAGTAGTTTAATAAGGGCCACCGCAGCTATACTTATGTATAGGCGGTTGTACCAGTTATAAATAGCTACAGCCAAACCTAATGTTCGGTTCCTCACGGGAATTGATGGCTGTAAAGAAAGATTCCCAAAGTTTAAATAGTTTATTAAGACGTAGCAAGATTCACACAGCGCATACGTATAGTTTATAACCAAACCAATCCTTAGGTCCCATTACCGTGATTAATGGTTATATAGAAAGGGTTTTACATAGCATAATAAGTTTAACTTGACGTAGCAAGATCCACACAGCGCATACGTGTCAAGTTAAACATGACGTAGTAAGATCCACACAGCGCATACGTATAGGTTACAACCAAACCAATCTTTAGGTCCCAATTACCGGGATTAATGGTTGTAGTGGATGATCGGCTTAGAAGAACCACACAGAAGAACCACACAGCCGAGAACATCCAAGGTCAATGGCATCCACAAGTATTATAAATCAACACGTAACATCAAATAATAGTGCAGGGTAGTGTAAAACCCCTAAGTAACATACATAGGGTAACATAGCACATAGTTCAAGTTCATATAGCAGCAAACAGTCAGGATCATCATGTAACCCGGTTTGAGCACATTCTTAGTATACCGGGGATGCTTATGTATAGGGTCCTCCGCAGCATTCCCACCACATCCACGATATACATAGAATGATACCTAAACCAGTTACATGACATCCATTTAACCTTAGTATCAATCAACAAGTTTAGCAAGGTAAGTTACTCATATAGGTAGCAGCCAACTTCCACTAAGGAAGGTGTCTGAAATTAAGTAATAAGTGAGCATTCTTTTCCCCCAAGTAGAAAATGTTTAAAAAGGTTTTATAGGCGTAAAAAGGGGCCACGAAACTCACTGAATAGATGATAGGCACGTATGATGAATATTCCAACGGTAGGATGCTACGAACAGTCAAACACCTATTGACAGTTACTGACAAGCATTAATAATGATCAATAGGCATAAGATGGTATCAATAGGCTCGGGCAGTTTCGGTTCGGTCGTGGGTAGTACACACACAAGCGGTCACACACATCTCAGACTCGGTTATTTTAAATAGTATGTGCCTGTTAGTAGCGTTGACTTTAATCTTTGTGGTCAAGCTATGACACTTTACTAGTATTACATTATCGTCGTGAGATCTCCGAAGAGGGGATCCATACGCACACACACATCATTAGTCATAGGGTAGGACCGGACACTCGACTGACGCTCCATTCGCACGAGTGGACTTTCAGTCGTACGAATTAGCTACTTTCGTACGATTGAACCTTCATTCGTGCGACTAAGCACTCAGTCGTACCATGCAAGACTCAGTCATACGACTCAACCTCCATACGCCCGATTGGACCTTCAGTCGTACGAATCAGCTTCATTCGTACGGTTGAACATTCACTCGTACGATTGGACTTTCAGTCGTACGACTCACGCACAGTCGCACACCATTTCATTCACACTGACTCAATCGCACGCACACTCACTCGCATAGACTCAATCGCATAGACTCAATCGCATACAACACTCAGTCGCATGACTCAGTCGTACGACCTACCCAGTCGTACAGCTTAGTCGTACGATAGACTCAGACGCATGGACTCAGTCGTACGACTCACCCAGTCGCACGGCTCAGTCGCATGACAGACCCAGTCGCGACTGCTGAAGTGCAGAGCAGCGTCCAGCTGCTCCGAGCACGAGTTTTACACCACCAAAACTTCCAGAACACTAATCCTAACATGTCTAGACAAGAAGCACACTCAAGAACACAACATGTAAGCCCACACGACCTCATGTGCTCGGATGAACCCGAACACCCGAAACCCTAGAAAACGCAGAAGTGAAATCGAGCTATAAACTGGTCAAACGAGGTTATCTACCTGCTAGGAGTGAGTGTTCACGATGATAACCAAGATTTGAAGACGAGAATGCGAGAAACGGGTCGGTTTTTGTGTAGGTTTCTAGAGAGAGAGAGTAGAAGATGAAGATGAAGTGGGAAGGAGGTGAAAAGAGAGAAAGATGGCTGGGAAGGGGTATTTATACCCATCCTAGTTTCGCAAAGTTTCAAGTTTAGTCCCCGCACTTTGCCCCCGGGTTTCCAAATTTTTGTTTCGGTTGAAAAACGTTATAATTTTAGTCTTGTTTTATTGACGATAAAATGTTATTAATGTTATTTATAATTTAAAAATGATTTTATTCGTGATAATTATTTTATTATAAAAATGACGTGTTTAGTGTTAACGGGGCAAATCTTGGAGAACGTCTTAAGATAACGACAAGTCAAGCAACAATATCTCGCATATAAGGGCAACTAAGTAAAACAAATATGGTATTCACGTAGATGGTTCGTCAAAATGAGGAATGACTGTTAACAAAGGTTAAGCAAAACACGTTAAATGACGGACCTTCGGTGACGGATGTCACACCTTCAGCTATACAACCTTCTGGTCTTGCCTTGTTTCTGACATAATTTTTTAGTTTTTTCATATACCTTTCAAACGGATACATCCATCTCATACACACTGGACCATCACGAATTGCTTCATCAGGTAAATGCAAAACTAAATGAACCATAATGTCAAAAAACGCCGGAGGATAGATCAATTCTAACTTGCACAATATTATAAGAATGGCCTGCTTAGCTTTCTTCATATCGTCAATTAATAGTGTTCTGGAGCAAAGTTGCTTAAAAATGTACACAAATCAACTATTGGTGTATAAGTATCTTTGGCCAAAAAAACCTCTAACACCAATCGGTATCAACCGTTGCATGAGAATATGACAGTCATGAGATTTCAACCCAGTAATGTTAGTATTATTATCTATCACTCACTTGCTGATATTAGATCCGAATCCATCAAGCAGTTTTACATTTTTTATAAACTCACAAAATAACTTTCGATCACTAGTCTTCAATGAGTATTTCGGGTGGGGGCTATACCACTTGCCATTTTTCTTCTCTAACCATTGCCTACTCCGAATATTTAGATTTTTCAAGTCAAACCGTGCGTTTGGTGTATCTTTGCTCTTTTCATTCATTAGAAGAGTACCTAGCAAACTATCACACACATTTTTCTCTATATACATCACATCTAAGTTGTGTTTTAGCTGTAGAGAAGACCAGTACTCAAGTTCAAAAAATATGCTTCGTTTGGACCAATTTAACTCATACTCCTCCCGCTTTGATTTAACACCTCCAAAATCAGGATGTTTCCCCGGTAAACGGTGGCGGAGCCGACTAAGTTGAGTTTCTATGTCAGTATCACTAAATTGTTTCGGAGGGGCTCTTATCTCGGGTTCCCCGTTGAAGTCCAAATTTGTTCTCCATTCAAGGTTTGCATCTAAAAACCGACGATGACTAACATAAACGACTTTATTTGTGACACACATTGAAGGAGTGTCTTCGTTACAAGTCGGGCATGCTTTGTAGCCCTGCCCGCTCCAACCTGATAGACTACTACGAGCCGGAAAAGTCATTTATAGTCCATCACAAAGCCGCCCTCATTGTGAAAACTGTGTTTGTCGCCATGTCTTTAGTACGTACACCAGACACCCACAACTGCTTAAGCTCATCCACCAATGGACTTAGAAAAACATCCATGTCCTTCCCGGGGGATTTAGGTCCAGGAATCAACAATGACAACATGAATGATGACTCCTTCATGCATAGCCATGGCGGCAAATTGTATGTCGTGAGTATAATAGGCCACGTGCTATGAGCCGAACTCATGTTACCAAATGGATTGAAACTGTCAGCTGCAAGTCCTAGGTGGACGTTTTGAGGTTCTCTCAAGAAGGTAGGGTACTTTATATCAAAATCTTTCCATGAAGAACCATCAACAGGATGACGCATCGTACCATCTTCTGATCGTCCGGTATTAGGCCAAGTCATATATTTTGCAGTGTGCCTTGAAGAATACAAGCGGCGTAGCCTGGGGGTTAAAGGAAACCATCGTAACACCTTGTGAGGTAACTTTTTGCCCTTTGTATTTGTATCGACCCACCAACTCTCGTTACAAACTGGACAATTTTGTAACAATAGGTTTTCTGCCCAGAAAAGAGCACAATCATATTTGCACACGTGTATCGACTCATACCCTAAACCAATCTTCTTTAATGTCTTCTTGGCTACATAGTGAGAAGACGGAATTTTATTACCTTCAGGATGTGAAGACTGCAACAACTCAAGGAGCTCATCAAATGAGCTATTGGTCCATTTATTTTTCACCTTAATATTCATAAGCTTTGCTAAAAAGTCAAGAGAAGAAAACTTAGTACAACCAGGATATAATTCTGATTGAACTTCCTCTAACAAGTCCTCAAAATCATCACGGACACCACTACTCTCTTCCATAACGTCTTTGATAACGTCAGCCATTTCGTTTGTTGGCTCAACATCATTTACAACTACAACTTCAGGAATTAAACTTTCACCATGATAGATCCAATCCTTGTACGTCCGACACATGCCCCATATTTCTAAATGATATTTCATTTTAACCCATCCTAATAATTGAGTATTCTGACATTTCCTACATGGGCATCTAATCAGGCCATATTTGTCGATATGTTTCTCACTCATATCGATAAAAGAGCTGAGTCCTTGCTGATACTCGGGTGATCTACGGTTCGGATTAAGAATCCAACTTTTATCGACAGACATGATTACAGCACTGCAATATAATTTACGATTTAAATGGAGGAATATAATCATGGGGATTAAAATAAGATCACGAAATAATTGTTATTTACAACTTTTTTTAAAGATGTACATCTAATTAGAAATACTAATAAATGGTTAACCATTTACATCTTTAATAAAATACCTAATCTAATTAGTTCAAAAGTTAACTAAAATTCATCTTTAATAAAATACCTAATCTAATTAGTTCACCATAAAACATTTGCAATGAAATTCCTTATTTACATCTAATTAGTTCAAAAGGCTTCTCAACATTTACATCTAATTAGTACAAAAGGCTTCTCAACTAAACATTTACTCTAAAATCCATTTAGTTAACCATATACACAAATCAAGTATTTACATCTAATTAGTTCAAAAGGCTTCTCAACTAAACATCGTTAAGCATGCTTTAGTTAACCATAAAACATTTGCAATAAAATTCCTTATTTACATCTAATTAGTTCAAAAGGCTTCTCAACATTTACATCTAATTAGTACAAAAGGCTTTTCAACTAAACATTTACTCTAAAATCCATTTAGTTAACCATATACACAAATCAAGTATTTACATCTAATTAGTTCAAAAGGCTTCTCAACTAAACATCGTTAAGCATGCTTTAGTTAACCATAAAATATTTGCAATGCAATTCCTTATTTACATCTAATTAGTTCAAAAGGCTTCTCAACATTTACATCTAATTAGTATAAACGGCTTCTCAACTAAACATTTACTCTAAAATCCATTTAGTTAACCATATACACAAATCAAGTATTTACATCTAATTAGTTCAAAAAATTTAAAACAAAAAATTTAATTAGTTCTAATTAGTTCAAAAGGCTTCTCAACCATATACACATTTACATCTATAAAACAAAAAATTTAAAAAAAATAAAAAAATACCGAATTCAGAAATCTTAGTAGTAGCGGCGACGGAAAATGCAACAGCGGCGACAGTGATGGGTGACGTGCTGCGGGCGGTGGCTGGTGGCTGGTTGGATGGTGGTGGCCGCGGGTGGTGGGTGCGGCTGCTCGGTTGCGGGCGCGGGGGAGAAGAGAAGCGGATGGTGGGTGGCTGTGGTGTGCGGGCGGTGGGAGGTGGCCGCGGGTGGTGGTGGCTGGTCGGATGGTGGTGGTCGCGCGCGGGTGGTGCGGATGAGTAGCAGTGGGGGCGCGCGGTGTAGCTAGGTTAATTGGAGGGAAAAAGTGAAGAAGGGAGGATAAGAACCGCGTATATCCAGTAACCATTAGCGGCGACGCGTCGCCGCTAAAGGGTCCAGTACGATTAAACATGAGTCGTTCGATGTAATTGATTTTGGACGGCTAGATTTTGGTCAAAAAATGAACGGTGGATCGCAATCTTTAGCGGCGACATGTCGCCGCTAAATCCGTCGCCGCTAATACATGTCGCCGCTAAAGCCCTTGTCGCCGCTAATATGATCGTCGCTAATACGCGTCTTTCTTGTAGTGGTAGCGTTTTCGATTTACTTCATCAGTTCATATTTACTTGCCTTGGAATGTAACCATGAAATGAAGGCTCTTCCATTGGTGGACGTGTTCCAAGCTATTCCAGTCATTTGATGGATAGTTTATAAATTAATGAAATGGAGACCGGTCCATTGTCTACATCACGGTATTTTTTTTTATCACACTCACTGACATGTAACACATAGCCTTAGTTTCAAGGATTAAAACAAACAAACAAACAAACAAACCCAGTATATCCCACTCAAGAGCAGGGTCTGGGGAGGATAGGTGTAGGCGAGTCTTTCCTCTATCTTGTTAGGTAGAGAGACCGCTTCCAAAGAGACCCCCGGCTCGATAGCAAAAGCCATACTGAAAACAACTCACATGAATATGTTGATTTGAAGCTTGTATTTTTTTTAATTATCTAACAGTATTTAGACTTTAATTTAGATATTGTTCTCTTATTTTAAAATATTGAATATTGTTGAATCATGTGATGATGCCCTTTAACTTCGTTTAAATATTGTTATTGGTGTTCATTTGCGGTTGTTTATACTTTTTCGTTTATGTTCATTCAAAATATTAAAGAATAACATAAATAAACATGAACAATTTCAATTTATTGACAGATGCATACGAACAATAAGTATTGTTCGTATAACATATCTTGCTCATTCATTTGTTCGCTTAAATGTAAACGAATAAACACAAACAAGTTTTTGTCGGTGTTCGTGATTGGTTATGTGGTTGAGCCCCCTAAGGTAAAATATACCTAACGTAAAATGATAGCTATTCCCTTGCGTCTATCAGCATAATGTAACGGAGTTAATAGTGAATTGCAGGATATGAAAATCATAAAGAGTCAAACGAAAAAGAAACAGTATAGGAACTGAAAACCGAGATTTTCAGCAAAGTAAAGGATGAAAAAAACAATTTACTTTATATTGCATAAAAACCTCTTCACTCTAGTAACCACTTTCATGTTGAGTGAGTTGTTTGATTACAACCATGGAAGGAAACTAGACATTTCACACCCACTCGTTTATCAAATTCACATACATCTTTTAAAGTTTATGAAACTGTATATTGATCCAGGATCGTTCAATTAGTGGTATAATTACTACTAAATTCTTATTTTTCTTCTGGTTTCTAGATGATTTGATAATTGGATTTAATAGATATATGGACCTCATACGTGTCGGAGGTTAGCAACAATCAGAGCTTGTTCATATTTAGCTAAAACTTGAACCAAGCAACCACTTTCACAAACTTATGTACTTTTGCTTTTTTTCCCCCTAATAAAAGGAACTTGTACCTTATATATTATCTATGTAGTTAAGATAAGATGACGGTCATACATTCCATCTAGCAATAGATTGTAATAGAGTCGGTGTTACTTGCTAAAATGAAAAGAAATGAAAACCAAAAAGGGTTATTAGTGAAAAGAAAAATGTCAGAGACTAAAATCGAGATTTTTGACAAACTACAACATAAAATGAAAATGATAATTTACTCTATAAAATGTTTTTATTCATAAGTAAATATTATTAGAGCAAAAAATTCGAAGTAACTATCTGGTGTGGGTGATGAAAAATAATGCATATTAGATAACACTTCTAATATATTTAGACAAAAGTTAAGTTTAAATGAAACGTAACATTTGTTTCAAATAGAAAATAAAATGTTTAATATATCTTAATTAAAAGAAAATATTTTATCTATTAGTAACTCACCTTTTTATTAATGTTTTTGTAAATCTCTCTAAAACTCCCAAAGATCAATCAATCAAGATCTCAATCTCAAGAATGCGGAATGTAATTGAGATTGGAATAAGAAGCAATCAAATTAATTAAGAAACATCATATATTCAATAAGAACAACTGAATACAGCTTTACGCGAAAGCACATAATGATTACAAAATGATCTGAAAGTTAACCCTTTGTTACACAAACGAAAATAAACTATTTATACTAGAGAATCTCGTGCGACATTGACTTTTCGCGTGGAAGATCATTTCGCGTGACTTAAGTCTTCGCGCGACTCTAATCTTTAGAAATCCTTCTTTATTCAATTTTAATTGTTTTGCCGAGCCTTTAATAGTCTTCTACAATCTCCCCCTAGGCTCGGTGAAACAATCTTAGTCAAAATCTACATTTGATTTCTTGTATGATCCTGAATAGGCATACCATTTATTCCTCAGGATTCGATCCGTCATCCATATGTATTCGCAAGATAGAAAATAAACAGACTCGTCAGCTGAGATAGGACTGTGTAGCAGCTTGTTCAAGTCATCTTTGCCAAACTTCATTAAGTCGGCTGGATCAATTATTCTGTATAATCTATCAACACATTTGATTACAGCCTGACCTGAATCCTTTTCACAACTCCATGAAATAAATTGCTTTAACGAATTTGGAGATACTGGAGCATGAACTGGAACTTTCTTGATGTAATTGGGATGTTGATAACCTCTTATCTTCATTGGAGCTTTAGTGTTTTCATTTATTCTGTAAGAGTCATCAATCAGTTTAGATTTTACAGTCTTGAAATCTTTGAAGTTTGTCTTCATCTCCCGTCTTATTTTGGATCTCATCAGCTCAGCTTCTCCATGATTACTTTCATTAAAGAATGGAACTCTTCCCATAGAATACAAATCAGCAGCTCGTAGAGTGTGAAATCTTGAGTACTCTTTAAATAATCAATCTCTCCATTCTTCCTTTTAATCACATACATTTTCTTTTCTCCATCATATACCCAGCTAACAACATGAGAAAGTTCACCATACTTGTATTTTGGCTTCGAGATGAATAAAAAATGTGTTTCTGTAGGAGGTGGAGGTGCTCTGAACTGTAAACCACCTTTAGTATACAATTCAATCTGACCTATAACATTCTTTTGTATTGAAGCAGATTGTGTTGGTTCACTTACAAAATCTGATGGGATCTCACCTTCTTCCAGATTTATATCTTTGAACAAATCTTGTAAGTTGTTTCCAAATATATCAGTATACTCATTTGGCTCATCCACATCATCAAATAAACCAAACTCTTCTTCTGTAGCTTCAGTAGATGTAGATTGCTGAAACGAATGCAACTCCTTTTCGTATAACTCCTCAGTAGCAGGATCCAGAGGTTCATATCCTTCTGGATTACTAGCACTTGGTCCTGAGACACTGTCATTGCTAGTGTCACCAGTTAGATTAGAAGATAAACCAACATCACCTCCATCATCATCATCATCATTCTCATCATTATTATCTTGATTGTCATCATCTCCACCATCATTGTCATCATCGTCATTATCTTCATCATCTTCATCATCTAAGTCATCATCAGAATCACCATAGTCAACCAAATCATCATCTTCTTCTTCATTCATAATTTGAATAGGCATCATATGCTCTGGTTCGACAAAAGCTGTAGGAGTTACAACTTCAGTAATAGGTACCTCAGGTGTAGTTTGATCACCTTCAGTAACACTAACACTTGGTTGTGCATCTGTAGTATGAGCTTCTGTAACTATAGGGGATAGACTTGGAGAACGCCTGCTCGTGTCACCAACCACAGTTGTAGAACATACAACCTAAGGTTGATAGAAATAGGTTTGAGAGATAAACTCTCTCATCTCTTGTATCTGTCTCTCTAACCAGTGGTATAATCAATAACATTCTTCATTTGTAGCTCCAGAGAAGTAATCTTTGAATCCTTTAGACTTGAATCCAAATGAATGATAGAAATCACCTTTGTCTTTTCTTCATTCTCCTTCCTCAGATCAGCTATTAGCTTGACATTCTCAAAGCTTTCTTTCTCCAAATTCTTCACTCTCTCTTCCAATGTAATTGAAGAAGATTGAGGAGCATTGGAAGTATCATCTCTTCCTCTGAACTCAGGTGGAGTGTTCAGGAATGTATCGACATCAAACTCCAAATTTTCTTGTCTTGGTGGAGTTGAAAAACTAGATTCTGGAGCAGTAACAGACTCAGTATTAACAGGCTCTGTAACAGAAACAGATGCAGTTTCATGTATAGTGGTATTAGTCTCTGCTTGTGCCTCTTCTTCAACAACCACTCTTTCAAAAGATTCTTGAACATCTGTATTAGCAGTCTGCTCAACCTCAGTAATCACCACTTGTGTTCTTGGACGTTTAGGAATACCACCACCTCTTCCCTTTTTACCTTTTGGATAATCTTTCCTCTTAGTCATTCTTTTTAGCCTCATCGATGTATTTGGTGATTCCTCAGGAACATAATCAGTATCTCTTTCATCAACAGATTGTTTCCTAGAGGAAGTTAGAGTAGATGGAGTCTGATCAGTTTGTAAAACATATGGCACGTTCCCTATTTGATCACTCATAGTCTCTGAACTTGAAGCTGAGTGAACTTCTCCTTCAACTCTTTCATCTTGCAGTGGAACATCTTCAAATAATCTATCAATCTCCTCATCAATATCTTCTCTCGTAGCAGAGGTAGAAGTACCAGTCTGTGCCTCTTCATGAATAGGATCATCAACTATATCAGCAAAATGTCCAATTTTTGCAAAATTTTCTCCTGAACATTTATTTCCTCTTGCACCCGTCAAATGGGTAAAAATCTCCTTCTTGATAGTTTGAACAACATACTTAGAAGATCTAAGTGTAGCAAGCTCAGGATAAGTATCATTGATCACCAACTGAATGAATCTTGGGTACATGATAAACTTCTTTCCATGGTTTGCAGTAGCATTATTTTGCATCTCTTAAAAGATAGCTCCAGAAATACTGAATGGTATATCATCCACCAAAGATACCATCAAAGAAACAAACACAACACTTAAACTATCCATTCCCGCCTTCAGATTGCTTAGACAATGGATAACCACATGAAACAAATACTTCCAGTATGGTGGTAACCATTTCTTCTCCAAACTGGGATATCTATACTCATAACCCATACGAGTCAAACAATCCATGACAACTTCATCTTCTAATCTGGTTGGAGCATCATCTTGATCATCAAGTAATAGTACTCGGTTAAGAATGGCCTGTGATACAATCACCTCTTTTCCTTAACTGTAGCAGTAATAATGGGTTTGCCCGCTTCATCCTTTTCTAGTGCAGCAGTATTCCAGAAAGCGTCAATAAGCTCAGAATAGATGTTAGGGTCTGCTGAAATAGCATAAACAATCCGAGAAGTCTTTAAGCCTTCAATCATAGAAATAAACAACTCCTTCCCCTCTGGAACGTCATCAAGATACGCCACACAATTATGATTTTTATTAAAAATCATTTGTGCCATCTACAAATACACAAACAAACATGACAAGTAATCTTGAAAGAACATATACGCAAACAAAATTGTAACAATTAGAAAAAAAATTCGGTTTCAAGAGCAGTTGTCGCACGAAACAGAATGTTAAGAAAAATCCAAGTTCACGCGAAAACAGTCTCTATGCGAAACTGTAAAACTGGGTTATTTCCCAAGAACACTAACCAAGATCTCAATCTTAAGAACGCGGAATATAATTGAGATTGGAAGAAGACAAATAATGAATCAAAACACTTTCAATTGATAATCAAATTGATTACAATCTTGTGCAAAGTGCACAGAACGAATACAAAGCAAATTGAACAGATTGAATTGAAAACTGAGAAAACTTAGCTACAAAATGCGAAAATTACAAATATATACTAAAACAAACAGTTCTCGCGCGAGACCTGCTTTTCGCGCGGTTGTTCATCTCGCGCGAGTCCAGCTTCTCGCGTGAGTTCTATTGTCGCTTGAGATCTTCCTTTTGCGTATCACTTGTTGTTTTGCCGAGCCTTATGTAGTCTTCTACAATCTCCCCCTAGGCTCGGTCAAACATTATCAGTCAAAATCAATGTTGGCTTTCTTATATGTGCCAGAATAGGCATACCACTTATTCCTTAGGATTCGATCAGTCATCCAAACATATTGGCAAGACAAAAAGTAAACAGACTCATCAGCTGTGATAGGACAATGTAGCAGCTTATTCAAGTCGTCTTTGCCAAACTTCATTAAGTCAGCTGGATCAATGATTCTATATGATCGATCAATACATTTGATCACAGCCTGACCTGAATCCTTTTCACAACTCCAAGAAATAAATTGCTTCAAAGAATTTGGAGGAACAGGAGCATGAACTGGGACTTTCTTTATGTATTTGGGATGTTGATAGACTCTGATTTTCATTGGAGCTTTGGTATTTTCATCAATTCTGGAAGAGTCATCAATCACCTTTGACTTTGCAATTCTGAAGTCTTTGAAATTAGTTCTCATTTCTCTTCTAATGTTTGACCTCATCAGTTCAGCCTCTCTATAGTTGCTTTCATTGAAGAATGGAGCGTTACCCATTGCATAGAAGTCAGCAGCTCGTAAAGTGTGAAAATCTTGAGTGCTTTTCAGATAGTCTATTTCTCCATTTCTTCTCTTTATTACGTACATCTTTTTCTCACCATCATAAGCCCAGCTTATCACATGTGATATCTCACCATATTTGTCTTTAGGCTTAGATACAAATAGAAAATGAGTCTCTTTGGGTGGTGGTGGTGCTTTGAACTGCAATCCTCCTCTGGTATATAAAGCAATCTGCCCAGTAGAGTCCTTTTGTATTGTACCAGAAGAAGTTGGATCACTTACAGACTCAGTAGGAATTTCTCCTTCTTCCAGATCAATGTCTTTGAATAAGTCCTGTAAGTTGTTTCCAAAAATATCAGTATACTCATTTTGCTCTTCTACATAACCCAAACTCTTCTTCTGTAGCGTCAGTTGAAGTAGATAGCTTGAATGAGTACAACTCTTTATCATATAAATCTTTAGTGTTAGGATCCAATGGTTCATATCCTTCTAGATTACTAGCACTTGGTCCTGAGACATTTTCAGTGCTAGTTTCACCATTTGGATTAGAAGATAATCCTCCAACATCACCTCCATCATCATCATCATTATTATCATCGTCATCTCCACCATCATTTCCACCATCATCTCCACTATCATCTCCACCATCATCATCATCATTGTCATCATCATCCTCTTCATCATTATCAGAATCTTCATCACCATCAGAATCACCATAATCGAGCAAATCTTCATCATCTTCTTCATTAATAACAGGAAGAGGCATCATATGTTCTGGTTCAACGAAAGCTGTAGATGTAAAAGCTTCAGTGATAGGTACTTCAGATGTAATTGGAACATCTTCAGTGGTACTCTTGTTCTTCAGTAGCTTGAGCTTCGTTGACCTTTTTAACTTCTTGAAATCTTCAGCAGGAGATGGACTTGGGGAACGCCTGCTCGTCTCACCAATCACTGTTGTCGACCGTACAACATGTGGTTGATGGAAATATGTCTGAGAAATAAACTCTCTTAGCTCATTCAGCTGTCTCTCTAACCCCGAAGAGTAATCAAACATATTCTTCATTTGTTGCTCCAAAGAAGCTATCCTTGTATCCTTAATTGCAGAATCAAGATGAATCATGGTAATCATCTTAGTCTTTTCTTCATTTTCTTTTCTCAAATCAGCAATTAGCTTGACATTTTCGAAGCTTTCTTTCTCCAAATTCTTGACCCTTTCTTCTAAAGTTATAGAATGAGGAACACTGGTGGATTCTTCTCTTCCTTGGAAATCTGGTGGAGTGTTTAGAAAAGTATCTACATCAAACTCCAAATTTTCTTGTCTTGGTGGAGTAGAGAAACCAGATCCAGAAATATTTGCTGATTCAGAAACAGGAACCGTTTCTGTCTCAGTAGCTGTAGTAGTCACATCAATTGGTTGCTCTTGTTCAGTTTCTGAAACGATCACGTGTGTTCGTGGTTTCCTAGGAATACCACCTCTTCCTCTTTTCCTGGCAAGGAAATCTTTCCTCCTTGTCATTCGTTTACGCCTCATAGAGGTACTCGGGGACTCCTCAGGGATGTAATCTGTATCCCTATCTTCAACATTTATTCTTGAGGAAGTTGGTGTAGAAGGAGTCTGATCAGTTTGAATAACATAGGGAACATTCCCTATCTGATCACTTGCAGTCTCAGAACTTGAAGCAGAATGAACAACACCTTCTTCATTCTCAGCCTGAGTTGGATCATCTTCAAATAATCTTTCTATTTCAGCATCTACATCATTTCTAGCCTCAGATGTAGAAGTACCAGTTTGCACTTCATCAATTGGTACATCTCCTCCCAAATCACCAACATCTTCATCTATCTCAGAAAATTTGCCAATCTTAGCAAAACTTTCTCCTGAGCACGTGCTTTCTCGTGCTCCAGTAAGATGAGTAAAAATCTCCTTTTTGATGGTCTGAACAACATATTTGGGAGACCTTAGAGTGGCAAGCTCAGGATAGGTGTCATTAATTACCAACTGAATGAACCGAGGATACATGATAAACTTCCTTCCCGGATTAGCAGTGGCATTTTTCTGCATCTCCTGAAAGATTACTCCAGAAATACTAAATGGAAGATCATCCACTAGGGAGACTAATAAAGATCCAAAAACTGCACTCAAACTGTCCATCCCCGCCTTCAAGTTGCTCAGACAGTGAATAACCACATGAAATAGATACTTCCAATATGGTGGCAACCACTTCTTCTCTAGACTAGGATATCTGTACTCATATCCCATCCGAGTTAGAAAGTCAATAACAACGTCATCATCCAATCTTGTTGGAGCATCCTCTTGGTCATCAAAAAGTAATACTCTATTCAGAATAGCTTGGGAGACAGTCACTCTCTTATCTTTGACTGTAGCAGTAATGATTGAATTTCCAGCTTGATCCTTTTCTAGAACAGCAGTACTTCAGAAAGAATCGATCAACTCAGAATAAATGGCTGGATCAGCAGAAATAGCATAGACTGTACGAGAGTTCTTCAGCCCTTCTATCATAGATGCGAAAAGTTCCTTTCCCTCAGGAACATCATCCAAGTAAGCTACGCAGTTATGATTTTTATTAAAAATCATTTGAGCCATCTACAATGTCACAAACAAACATAATGAGTACACTTGAAATAACTTAATCACACATAAGAAAATTTTCTACACTTTAAGAAAAGTTTTCAACACTAAGAAATTTTATCACTTAGAAACAATTCAGCATTTAAAAGCTTAGTCGCACGAAACAAAATAATTTACACACTTAGAAACTTTTGGCAATCAGGATGTTATTGCGCGAAAATTAAATTCATGCGACAAAGCAATTCATGCGAAAAGATCCTTTCATGCGAAAATCACACTTCATGCGAAAAACAAAGTTTAAGCGAAAGTAATTTTCACGCGAGAGTTACTTTTATGCGAGAGTCAAAATTCAAGAAAAATTCAAACTTCATGCGAAAATATGTTTCACGCGAGAACATTCTCATGCGAAAACACACTTTTCGCACCTGTTCATTTCACGCATGCGATTCGCACAAACCAACAATCGAATTAACTGTCAAAAACATGATTTTAATCCATGAAAATCATTCCACAACTGTCGCCTAAATCCACTCTGTCTATATCATCTTTCAATTTTAACTTTTAAGTTTATTTATTAGAATTTTAGTTAAAGTTGTTAAGTTCCCCTTTGAATTTCATCTCTATTGTAACCATAACAACCAAAACTATACCTTTCAATCTCAGTATAGATGTAATGTGAACGACTACGTGTTGTAGAATGGCTAATAAGAACTAAGATATCTCTGGATTTGAATTTGTAACTGGAAGCGAAAATGGTTTTTGGATGTGAGCTGAAGCGAAAAGTGATTTTTCGCCTTGACCAATGGTATTTAAAAGTCAAGTATGTACGCGATAAACCCTTTCGCATATCACCATTTTTCGCGCGACAACCCTCTTTCGCGCGAGAGAGTTTGACCCTTTAAAAAATTTTCAATGTTTTCAAGTTTTCAATATTTCTTGTGTTTTCAAAAACATTTATTATCAATTATGTATGTCAACAAAAAGTTTTATTTACCAAGTGACCAATTAATTTAATGAATCTTCAATTTTTTAAAAATTTATCGGTTATTTAATTGTCTTATTCTAAACAAAACAAAAGTAAAGTGAAAACAATACACACAAAATAACAAAATAATGAAAACAAATAAAGAATCAAGATCTGAATTGTTTATTGATCAAATTTGTTTTGTAAGAATTTTCATAATGAGATCATATAGTCCTTTGTCAAGTCAAGACTCTGTTAAGCTTTATTTAAAATAAACTGGTTAAGTTGATTGCCAATATATTTTATCCTTTTTAAACTTATACTTCAGGTTTTACTTAGACACATAAGGAGTGATACATATCATGTTTTGTTTGATTTAATATAATTCAGTGGATCCCACAATCAGGACTTCTGTAAAATACTTATTATCCTTCAAGACACTGTCGAGATTTCATGTCACCCCAAATTGACTTAAACCATGCATTGTTGATCAGTGATACCATTTATTTATTCCTAAAATATAACTATTTGAGCATAACTAGCCTGAGAAATATCTCTTAACACGGAATATTAACAAGTTTAAGGACTTACTAACAGCCATCCGGACTTACGTCTGCCCTCTCAAGATGTTTAGGACTTACAAGCCATCCGGACTTACATGCCCCATCTTTTGATTTTGCCTTCCGTGATCAGAAAATATTCTCAAAATAGAAAATATATACCATATAGTATGTATGTCTTTAGACATATCTTTTGATTTGTGCTCCTTAGCATCTTATATCCTATATGGCCTTTTGGTATCTTTTTGCTCAATTATTTGCTCAATTATTTTCGTTTTGTCTTTTTATTTCTTTTTGCATTTCTTTTTGTATTTTCTTATATATATATACATAGTTATATATGATAATCACTGAATCAAACAATAGCAGGCTTGAGTATGACAAGAGTATAACTCTCAGTCTGTGTTAGAACATTTTTGGTGTTGTCACAGAATCCTGATATGTTCCCCACTAATTCATATCACTTTAATTCAAGTTTAATCACTCAATTATGATCTTTTCATTTCTGAAAGCAAAGCCTATTGACATATCAATCATAATCTTGTAAAGTACTTCGACTCGTTTAAAACTTTGTAATATCATTTCTCATTTAATCATGAAAATTTCTTTGAAACAATTCTTTAATCTTGACTCTCCCTAAAGCCAAAAATATTTTTTTCAGAATTTGTTTTTCGAATTTCTCCCCCTAAAATTGTGATTGATCTTTTAAAGTAAAAGAAAACAATTACAATTTTATTTCCTAAAAAAATGAAAAATGCTTTGGTGAAGATTCAAGAAATCAAGTTATCCAAAGTTAATCATGCCCAATGATTGCATAAGAAAATCAAAGCGAGAATGATCAAATGCCTTGGTAAATAAATCAGCAATGTTTTCAGTTGACGGCACTTGTTTTAATGAATAAGTTTACGATCAAAACAATCACGGATAAAATGGATTCGGATATCAATGTGTTTAGTTTTGGAATGTTGAATGGGATTTTTAACGATGTTCAGTACTGCCGTGTTGTCACACCAAATCGGTGTGTCATATATGTTGAGACCATAATCGAGAAGTTGTTGCTGAATCCAGACAAGCTGGGAACAACAGCTCGATGCAGTCACATATTCAGCTTCGGCAGTGGATGTTGAAACAGTGTTTTGCTTTTTACACTGCCAGGAAATGAGTCGGTTGCCCAAGAATTGACATCCTCCTGTAGTCGACATCCTGTCTAAATTACAACCACCGTAATCACTGTCAGTATAAGCAAATAAATTGAAATCGGAATTTCGAGGATACCAAAGACCAAGTTTAGGTTGACCCTTGAGATACTTGAAAATCCGCTTGACAGCTTTCATGTGTGATTCTTTTGGATCACTTTGATAGCGAGCACACTGACAAACAGGGAACATGATATCCGGCCTGTTTGCAGTGAGATACATGAGGGAACCAATCATTGATCTGTATAAATGTTGATCAACTGATTCTCCTAATGGATCTGGAGTAAGAGTAGGACGAGAAGACATAGGAGTTGGAGCTACTTTGGAATATTGAAATTTGTATTTCTCAAGAATAGTCTAAATATAGTTTTCTTGATGAATGAGAATACCAGTTTCAGATTGATTAACTTGGATACCCAAGAAAAATGAAATTTCTCCAAGATAACTCATCTCGAATTTCTTCTTCATCACTTCTTCAAACTCCGTGCACATACTATCATTTGTATATCCAAAAATGAAATCATCGACATAGATTTGGACCAGAATGATGTCATCGCCTGATTTACGAATGAATAAGGTTTGATCAATTGTGCCTCATGAATAACCATTTGCAAGCAAATGTTCAGTCAGGGTTGCATACCAAGCTCGAGGTGCTTGATGTAAACCATATAATTCCTTATCCAACTTGTAAACATAATCAGGATGATCTGGGTCTTCAAATCCAGGAGGTTGACAAACATAGGTTTCTTCCTTCATTTCCCCGTATAAGAAAGCAGTTTTAACATCCATCTGATACACCTTGATATTCATGTATGAAGCAAAGGCTAAGAAAATGCGTATTGCTTCAAGTCTTGCAACTGGAGCATACACTTCTTCATAATCCAATCCTTCAATTTGATAAAATCCCTGCACCACAAGACGTGCTTTGTTCCAAACTATAACACCCTTTTCATCCGTCTTGTTCCTGAATATCCACTTTGTTCCAATCGGAAGCTTATCCTTTGGAAGTTCTACAAGATGCCAAACATTCAGCTTCTTAAATTGCATCAACTCATCTTGCATTGCCTCTATCCAACTGTTTTCCTTGAGTGTCATTTCAACATTCTTGGGCACTATTTGTGATAGAAAGCAAGCATATAGACATGTGTTGATTGCCCCTGAACGACTTCTGGTATATACACCTTCATGCAATGGACCAATGATTGCTTCAGTTGGATGAGTTTTATAAATTCTTAGTGGAGGAATATCATCTGCAACAATCCCGTCTTCCAAGTTAGTGATGTGTTCAACATTGGCATTCACTTCTTCAGAATTTCTAGACTGATACACAATATTTTCTTCAAATGTGTCATCTGAAATGTGATTTTCAGAAGCAGTAGACACATTTGGAGATTCTTCAAATGGAACTTGAATGACTTCTATTGGTGTATCCAAAGTTTCTGCAGAAGATGAAGACAATGGCGAACTTAATGATTCTTCCGACTCCTGATTAGGGATTTGTTCTGAAATATCATCTGATAATCTAGAACTTTTAGACACTTGCACAAAAGCAGAAGAAATATTCTTGGATGATGACGAAGTTACAGAATCATCAGATATAAGAGATGGAATTTTCTCAATGATTTTGTTTTCCAAAGATAATGCTTGAGAATCAGTATCAGCAGAAAAAGGTTTAAAATTTTAAAATTTATGAACAAAGATTCATAATCATAAACCCAAGAAGGAGCTGAACCTACATCAGTTATGTTAAGCTCGTGCCAATCAATATTAAATGACTCAATTATTTGTCTTGTTCTTTTATTATAAACCCGATATGCAACCTTATTAGCTGCATATCCTACAAAGTAACATTCATCAGCCTTTTAGAAATTTTGAAGTTGATTCAGTTGTGTGTAATAAAGTACAACAATAACCAAAGGCTTTAAAATATTTAACTTTGGGTTTGTGTTTATAAAATATTTCATAAGGAGTCATATTTAATCTTTTATTGATTAAAACACGATTCTGAACATAACATGCAGTGTTTACTGCTTCAGCCCAAAAGAACAGAGGTAATTTGGCAGCAGATATCATTGTTCTAGCAGCTTCAATTAGTGTTCTATTCCTTCGTTCTACAACTCCATTCTGTTGTGGAGTGCCTGCAGCACTGAATTGTCTAGCAATGCCCTTGGATTCACAAAACTCATTCAACGTTTGATTGCAAAACTCTGTTCCATTGTCACTTCGGATGCACTTAACCTTTTTATCTGTCTGATTCTCCACCAAATTAATGAACTTGATCAAAAGATTTGGAGTCTCATCCTTAGATACTAAGAAAAACACCCAAGTAAATCTAGAAAAATCATCAGTAACAACCAAACAATAAGATCTTCAACCCAAACTTAAAACACTCACTGGACCGAATAGATCCATGTGTAAGAGTTGTAAGATTGATTCGATTGAGTTGTGTGCAACTGGTTTGTGAGGAAGTTTATGTTGTTTACCCATTGAACATGACAAACAATGTTCATTTAATTGAAATTCTTTTTCGGGTAAACCAATGACATGATTTTCACGTACCAGTTTATTCATGTTTTTAAGATTGACATGTCCTAACCAACGATGCCATAACATGGAATCATTCTCCGAGGCTTTGGATAGTAAACAAGAAGCGGTTACCAAAGAATTAGAACAATGCATATCAAGAAGATATGTGTCATTGTCTCTCGGAGTCCTCATCAAAACCCATTCATCAGGAATTACAAAACCCGGTTTTATGATTAAACATTCTTTGTTAGTAAAGTGTGTAGAATATTGTTTCTTACAAATTTGAGACACACTTAACAGGTTATGTTTTAATTCCTCAACAAAATTCACATTTTCAAAGCTAAGGACACCATTTGTAACTATACCACGCTTAGTTATACGTCCTCCTTTGTCACCTGCAAAAATCACTCTTCCACCATTATATGACTGAACATCTTGAAGTAACAATAAATTTCCAGTCATATGTCTTGAACAACCGCTGTCTACATGCCATAGGCTTTCAATAATCTTTTGCGGTTGTCCCTGGATAAGTAACAAACTTACTTAGTCTTTGGTACCCAAGTCAAACAAGACTTGAGCACATTATGTATTGCAGTAAGACAAAAAGATTTAAGATTGTTATATTTGTTTAGCACATCAGTCTTTTCATTAATACTTTTCAATTTGATGTTTTCTTTAAAATCATTTTTCAAATTCTTGTGCTTTTCGACATCATTAGCATTTTCAACTTTTGATTTCATTTGTTTTGAAAATTTTCCACGAGTGAAAAACATTTTTCTATTGTGAGCAATAGAATTATGAAATCGTTGTTTGCTTAGCAATTTTTGCCTAAAAGGACAATTATTTGCCAGATGATTTATGTTTCCACACTGAAAACATTTCCTATGTCATGTGTGGAGAACAAACTGTGGATGACAATTATGAAAATTTTCATAAAAACCAAAGTCTGATTGACTTTTTGGTTTAACTTTCTGCATAGTCTCTCGAATCTTTGCTTCATTTGATAATTGCTTGTTCATCTTAGACAGATTCGAGGAAATAGGTGAATTGTGACCACTTGTAATATGAGATTTAGCTGCTGTGATTTTTGGAACAGATGATGCTGGAATTGGACCAGTCTTAGAATGTGCTGGAGAAGGACCAGGCTTTGATATTTGAATGGATGCTGGAGAAGGACCAGGCTTTTGATATTTCTAAGAAGGAGCATTCTTATGCACATCTGGGCTACACATTTCTTGTTTCACAGGGTTAGCATTCTGATGAAGTTTATTTTTAAAGAATCAAAAATTCGTTTCTTTAAAAATATAATCTTCATCTTCAATTATTTCTTTAGAAACAAATCTATTTTTGAAATCTTTTTCAAGATTCACCTTATGATTTGCCCTTTGAACATTATTCAAATTACATTTAATATTTGATTTTCTCTCATTTAAATCAACAATCTTTTCATTCCTTGATGAAGTTTGATGACAATTAGATTTGAAATCATTTACATTTTTATTTTTCAAACTCTCTCTTTTATTCTCACTCTCACAATCACTCTCCCACTCTTCAACCAAACCATCCACCTTCATATTATCCGCACAAAAATTTTCAGTTGATTGTTTAGGTTTAGTTATTGTGATAGGATCAATAGTCAGATTTACTTTGACTGAAGGTTTTAAGTCTGAGGATGGTGAAAAACCTATCCCATAACTCATATCACAATCAGAAATGACATCAGATGAAGGCAAACATGAATAATCATGATTAATTGGAGGAGCAATGTTTGAAAATCCAACACCATATTTTCCTCCTTTTATCTTCTGTGTCATTTGTGACTTGATAATACCTTCAACTATGGTTGATGAAAGTTCAAACTTTTCAACAGTCAATTTAGCCGAGGCTAGTTCACTGTTGAGTCTATTGATTTCTAAGGCGAGTTCATTATTTCTATTTGTCAAATCATTATTTGTACATTCTTTATCATGAAGATTTAATTGTAAATTGTATATAGTGTTATTTAAACCTTCAAGTTTTTCTTTAAAAATCTTTTCATTTGACTTGTGTTTTCGAGCTTGATATTGAAGTTTTTCAACTTCCATTATCAAGTTCTCATTATGAACTCTATACCTTTGAACTTTCTCAACACAAGAATTTGTGCATAAATCATCATATACCTTTGGTTCTGAGCTTTCTCCTTCAGGCTCTTCAACCTTCTTTACCATGAAAGCCTTCATAACATCAACTTTTCTTCCACTGGAGCAACTTCAACAGTCTTTAAATCTTCACACTGATTTTTGATTCTCTGATCAACATGTCTTCATCAACACCTAATTTGAAGCATCTTACTACTTCTCTTCATCTTGATACAATTGGAGATTGTAAAACTTGGTTATTTCCCAAGAACACTAACCAAGATCTCAATCTCAAGAATGCGAAATATAATTGAGATTGGAAGAAGACAAACAATGAATCAAAACGCTTTCAATTGATAATCAAATTGATTACAATCTTGTGCAAAGTGCACAGAACGAATACAAAGCGAAATTGAACAGATTGAAATGAAAACTGAGAAAACTTAGCTACAAAATGCGAAAATTACAAATATATACTATAACAAACAGTTCTCGCGTGAGACCAGCTTTTCGCGCGGTTGTTCATCTCGCGCGAATCCAGCTTCTCGCGTGAGTTCTATTGTCGCTTGAGATCTTCCTTTCGCGTATCACTTGTTGTTTTTGCCGAGCCTTATGTAGTCTTCTACAGAAACTGTCATGTGAAAGAGAAAAAAAACAAGTTCATGCGAAAACAGTATTCATGCGAAAGTCACATTCATGCGAGAATCAAATTCATGCGAAAATCATATTCACGCGAAACAATCCATTCGCGTATGTTCAGTTCAAACGCGACTCGCTCAGAACAAGAATCAAATTGACATTCAAAAACACGATTTTGAACAATAATATTCAGTCCCCAACTGTCGCCTATGTCCAATAAGTCCATTTCATCATTCAATTTTAACATTTAACCCATTTTTATAGATTTTAGTTTAAGGTTGTTAAGTTTCTTTTAGGATTTGATATCTTTGGTAACCGATTGAAACAAAATCTACCTTTAAATCTCAAAACTTGATGAAAAGTAATCAAATGAGCGATTTATTACACGAAATAACCTCAGAAATTGAAAAGAAAGATATAAGCGAAAAAGGATTTTGGATGAGCACTAAACGCGAAAAGTGACTTCGCTTTCAACACTGAGATATTTATATGCCAACCATGTCACGCCACAGCTCTTTTCGCGCGACAAACCATTCGCGCGACTGATCGTTTCGCGCGAGTGTGTTTTAACACTTATAAAAAAATCAAAAAATTTTTTCAACTTTTCAAATTTTTCACATCTTTCAAAAACTTTTATTATCAATTATGTATCACACCAAAATGTTTTATTTATTAAGTGACCAATTAATTTCAAGAATCTTTAATTTTCAAAATTTTATCTGTTATTGATTTGTCTCAAACCAAAACAAAACAAAAACAAAATAAAATGATAACAAAACAAAATAACAAAATAATGAACACAGATAAAGAATCAAGATCAGAATTGTTTATTGACCAAAATTTTCTTGTAAGAATCTTCATAATAAGATCATATAGTTCTTTCAAGTCAAGACTTTGTCCAGCTTTATTTAAAATGAAACTGGTTAAGTTGATTGTCAATATATTTTATCCATTTTAAACTTATACTTCAGTCTTTACTCAGATACATAATGAGTGATTATTATAATGTTTTGGATGACTTTATATAAATTCAGTGGATCCCACTATCAAAACTCCGTAAAATACTTATTAGCCTTCAAGACACTATCGAGATTTCAAGTCATCCCAAATTGACTTAAACCATGCATTGTTGATCAGTGACACCTTTTGTTTATTCCTAAAATATAGCTATTTGAGCATAACTAGCCCGAGAAATATTTCTTAACACGGAATATTAACAAGTTTAAGGACTTACAAACAGCCATCCGGACTTACGTCTGCCCTCTCAAGATGTTTAAGACTTACAAGCCATCCGGACTTACATGCCCCATCTTTTGATTTTGCCTTCCATGATCTGAAAATATTCTCAAAATAGAAAATATATACCATATAGTATGTATGTCTTTAGACATATCTTTTGATTTGTGCACTTTGGCATCTTTTATCCTATATGGCCATTTGACATCTTTTTGCTCATTTAATTTATTTTATATTTATTTCTTTTTGCATGTCTTTTTGCATTTTCTTTTATATATATACATATTTATATATGATAATCACTGAATCAAACAGTAACAGGCTTGAGTATGACTAGAAGATAACTCTCAGTCTGTTTTAGAACATTTTTGGTATTGCACAGAATCCTGATATGTTCCCCACTAAATCATATCAATTTACTTCAAGTTTAATCACTCATTTATGATCTTTTCATTTCTAAAAGCACAGGCTATTGACACATCAAACATAATCCAAGTTTATTGTTATTTAAGCCTTTGAAAGTGCTTAGACTCTTTTTGAACTGTGTAATATCATTTCTCATTTAATCATGAAAATTCCTTTTTAACAATTAATCCAATCTTGACTCCCCCTAAGATCAAAATATTTTTTTAAAGCGTATTTTCTAATTTCTCCCCCTAAAATTGTGATTATTCTTTTTAAAAGAAAAGAAAACAATTACAATTTTATTCCTTATTTAAAATGAAAAATCTTTTTGTGAAGATTCAAGAAATCAACTTATCCAAAGTTAATCATTCCCAATGATTGCACAAGGAAATCAAATCGAGAATGATCAAATGTCTTGGTAAATAAATCAATAATATTTTTAGTGGATGGCTCTTATTTAAGTGAATAAGCTTGCGATCAAAACAATCACGGATGAAATGGATTCGGATGTCAATGTGTTTAGTTTTGGAATGTTGAATAGGATTTTTGACGATGTTCAGTACTGCCGTGTTATCACACCAAATGGGTGTGTCATATATGTTAGGACCATAATCAAGAAGTTATTGTTGAGTCCAGACAAGCTGGGAACAACAGCTCAATGCAGCCACATATTCAGCTTCGGTAATGAATGTTGAAACAGTGTTCTGTTTTTGACACTGCCAGGAAATGAGTCTCTTGCCTAAGAATTGACATCCCCCTGTAGTCGATTTCCTGTCTAAATTACAACCACCATAATCACTGTCAGTATAAGCAAATAAATTGAAATCAGAAGTTCGAGGATACCAGAGATCAAGTTTTGGTTGACCCTTGAGATACTTGAAAATCAGCTTGACAGCTTTCATGTGTGATTCCTTTGGATCACTTTGATAGAGGGCACACTGACAAACAGGAAACATGATATCCGGCCAGCTTACAGTAAGATACATGAGGGAACCAATCATTGATCTGTACAAATATTGATCAAGTGATTCGCCTAATGGATCTGGAGTGAAAGTAGGACGAGAAGACATAGGAGTTGGAGCTACTTTGGAATCTTGAAACTTGTATTTCTCTAATATTTGTCTGAACATATTTTTCTTGATGAATGAGAATACCAGCTTCAATCTGATTAACTTAAATACCCAAGAAAAATAAAATTTCTCCAAGAGAGCTCATCTCGAATTTCTTCTTCATCACTTCTTCAAACTCCTTGCACATACTTTCATTAGTAGACCCAAAAATGATATCATCGACATAGATTTGGACCAGAATAATGTCATCGCCTGATTTTCGAATGAATTTTGATCAATTGCTCCTCGTGAATAACCATTTGCAAGCAAATGCTCAGTTAGAGTTGCATACCAAGCACGAGGTGCTTGATGTAAACCATACAAAGCCTTATCCAATTTGTAAACATAATCTAAATTATCTGGATCTTCAAATCTAGGAGGTTGATAAACATAGGTTTCTTCCTTCATTTCCCCATATAAGAAAGCAGTTTTAACATCCATCTGATGCACCTTAAAATTCATGTAAGAAGCAAAAGCTAAGAAGATGCGTATTGCTTCAAGTCTTGCAACTGGAGCATACACCTCTTCATAGTCCAATCCTTCAATCTGATAGAATCCCTGCACCACAAGACGTGCTTTGTTCCGAACTATAACACCTTTTTCATCCGTTTTGTTCCGAAATATTCATTTTGTTCCAATCGGAAGCTTATCTTTTGGAAGTTCCACAAGATGCCAAACATTCAGTTTCTTGAATTGCATTAACTCATCTTGCATTGCTTCTATCCAACTGTTTTCTTTGAGTGCCATTTCAACATTCTTTGGCACTATATGTGATAGAAAGCAAGCATACAAACATGTGTTGATTGCCCCTGATCGACTTCTGGTAACTACACCTTCATGCAACGGACCGATTATGGCTTCAGTTGGATGAGTTTTATGAATTCTCAGGTGAGGAATATCATCTACAATAATCTCATCATCCAAATTAGTTATATGTTCAACATTTGCGATCACGTCTTCAGAGTTTCTAGATTGATAAACAATATTTTCTTCAAAAGTGTAATCTGAATTGTGATTTTCAGAAGCAGTAGACACAGTTAGAGATTCTACAAATGGAACTTGGATAACTTCAATTGAAGTATCAATAGTCTCTGAAGAAGATGATGCAGACAATGGTGAATTAAGTGATTCTTCTGGCTCCTGATTGTGTAACTGATCTGAACGATTTTTTGGTAAACAAGTACTTTCAGACACATGTACAGAAGCAGTAGGAATACTCTTAGACGATGATGGTATTACAGAATCATCAGATATGATAGCTGGAAGTTCCTCAATGATTTTATTTTCCAAAGATAATAAGAGAGAATTAGTATCTGCAGACAAAGGTTTAGAAACTTTAAAATTGATGAACAATGATTCATAATCATAAACCTAAGATGGAGCTGATCCTGCATTAGTTATGTTAAGCTCATGCCAGTCAATATTAAATGACTCAATTATTTGTCTTGTTCTTTTATTATAAACCCGATATGCAACCTTATTAGCAGCATATCCCACAAAGTAACATTCATCAGCCTTTTCAGAAAATTTTGAAGTTGATTCGGTTGTGTGTAACAAAGTACAACAACAACCAAAGGCTTTAAAATATTTGACTTTGGGTTTGTGTTTATAGAAAATTTCATAAGGAGTCATATTTAATCTTTTATTTATTAGAACACGATTCTGAATATAACATGCAGTGTTTACTGCCTCAGCCCAAAAGAACAAGGGTAATTTAGCAGCAGATATCATAGTTCGAGCAGCTTTAATGAGTGTTCTATTCCTCCGTTCAGCAACTCTATTTTGTTGTGGAGTTCCTGCAGCACTAAATTGTCTCGCAATGCCTTTTGATTCACAAAACTCATTCAACGTCTGATTGCAAAATTCTATTCCATTGTCATTTCGAATGCATTTGACCTTCTTATCTATTTGATTCTCCACCATATTGATGAATTTGATCAATAGATGTGGAGTCTCATCCTTAGATGCTAAGAAAAACACCCAAGTAAATCTAGAAAAATCATCAGTAATAACCAAACAATAAGATCGTCGACCGAAGCTTAAAACACTTACTGGACCGAATAAATCCATGTGTAAGAGTTGTAAGATTAACTCGATTGAGTTGTGTGCAATTGGTTTGTGAGGAGGTTTATGTTGTTTACCCTTGGAACATGACAAACAATGTTCAATTAGTTGAAATTCCTTTTCAGGTAAACCAATAACATGATTTCCACGTACCAGTTTATTCATATTTTTGAGATTTACATGTCCCAACCTACGATGCCATAACATGGAATCATTCTCCGAGGCTTTGGATAATAAACAAGAAGTTGTTACCAAAAAATTTGAATAATGCATATCAAGAAGATATGTATCATTGTCTCTCGGAGTCCTTATCAAAATCCATTCATCAGGAATTACAAAACCCGGTTTTATGATTAAACATTCTTTATTCGTAAAGTGTGTAGAATATTGTTTATCATAAATTTGAGACACACTTAGAAGGTTATGTTTTAATTCCTCAACAAAATTGACATTTTCAAAACTTAATACACCATTTGTAACAGTACCACGTTTAGTAATTCGAACTCCTTTGTCACCAGCAAATATTACCCTTCCTCCATTGTATGACTGAACATCTTGAAGTAGAGATAAGTTTCCAGTTATATGTCTTGAACAACCGCTATCTACATGCCATAAGCTTTCTATGATCTTTTGCGGTCGTTCCTACCTAAGTAAGAGAATTACTTAGTCTTTGGTACCCAAGTCAAACAAGACTTGAGCATATTCTGTGTTGCATTTAGACAAAATGATTTAAGATTGTTATATTTGCTTTGCATATCAATATTATCTTTAACACTTCTCAATTGAATTTTGTCTTTTAAATCATTTTTCAAATACTTGTTCTTTTCGACATCATTAGCATATAAACTTTTGTTCACGATGGTTTTGAAAATTTTCCACGAGTGAAAAACTTTTTTCTATTGTGAGCAATAGAATTATGAAACTGTTGTCTGCTTGGTGATTTTTGTTGATAAGGACAATTATTTGCAAGATGATTTATGTTTCCACACTGATAACATTTCCGTTGTTGTGTGTGGAAAACAAACTGTGGATGACAATTATGAAAATTGTCACAAAAACCAAAATCAGATTGACATTTTGGATTAACTTTCTGCACAGTCTCTCGTATCTTTACTTCATTGCATAATTGCTTGTTCATCTTAGAAAGATTCGAGGAAATCGGTGATTTTTGAATACTTGAGATGTTAGATTTATCTTCTTTGGCTATTTGAACGGATGATACTGGAATTGGACCAGTCTTAGATTGTGCTGGAGAATGACCAGGCTTTGTTATTCGAATTGATGCTGGAGAAGGACCAGGCTTTTGAAGTTTCAGAATTGATGGAGAAGAACCAGTCTGTTGCACATCTGGGCTACACATATCTTGTTTCACAGGATTAGCATTCTGATAAAGTTTATTTTTAAAGATCGAAAATTCGTTTCTTTAAAAATATAATTTTCATCTTCAATTAAACCTTTAGAAAAAAATCTATTTTTAAAATCCTTTTCAAGATTAATTTTATGATCAGCCCTTTGAGTTGCATTCAAATTACAATTGAAACTTGGATTCTTTGCATATAAAACATCATGACTTTCATTCAACAAAGAAGTTTTGCTACAATCAGATTTGATACATTTAACATTCTTATTTTGTAAACTCTCTTTCTCATTCTCACATTCACTATCACTCTTCCACTCTTCTACCAAACCATCCACCTTCAAATTATCTGCACAAAAATTTTCAGTTGATTGTTTAGTTTTTGTTATTGTGATAGGATCAACAGTCAAATTTATTTTGACTGAAGGTTTTAAGTCTGAGGAAGGTGAAAAACCTATCCCATAACTCATATCACAATCAGAAATGACATCAGACGATGGCAAACATGAATAATCATGATTGATTGGTGGAGCGATGTTTGAAAATACAACACCATTTTTCCTCCTTTTATCTTCTGAGTCATTTGAGATTTGATAATACATTCAACCATGTTTGATGAAAGTTCAAATTTTTCAACAGTCAATTTAGCCGAGGCTAGTTCACTGTTGAGTCGATTTATTTCCAAGGCGAGTTCATTATTTTTTTAGTCAAATCATTATTTGTATATTCTTTATCATGAAGATTTAATTGTACGTTATACACAGTTTTATTTAAACCTTCAAGTTTTTCTTTGAAAATCTTTTCATTTGACTTATGTTTTCGAGCTTGACATTGAAGTTTTTCAACTTTCATTATCAAGTTCTCATTATGAACTCTGTACCGTTGAACATTATCAATACATATATCTGTACATAAATCGTTATATACCTTTGATTCTGAGCTGCCGTCTTTTGATTCTTCAACCTTCTTCACCATAAATGCTTTTATCACATTAGCATTTTCTTTCACTGGAGCAACTTTAACTGTCTTTGGATCTTCAACAGTGCTTTTGACTGGAGGCTCAAAAGTGTTTTCTCCAACATTCACTTCTTTGATTATAGCCGGAGACATCTCAATAGCTTTTTAAGCGATGATTGTTTCAAGAATATCCATCTCAAACTGATTTCCAGTCATGTTCTCAATCAAAATCTCTTTCATACCTTCCTTCTTTTCAACAATCTTCTCTTCTCTTTCTTCACAACATAGCCATCCACTTTAACTTCTTCTTTTTCACTTTCAATCTTCTCTTCTTCCTCCTCAGCAAACACTCCATCCAAAAGATCATCTGATACAAACTCAGCAAACAAATTCTCCTTCTTTTCTGGTTCAGTAACAATTTGAGCAACCAAAGCTGTAGATAACTTCAAGTCAAGTGCTTCCATCTGATCTGACCAATCATACTCAGAATTGGTTTGTGTAACCAAAGCTTTGTTACTTCCAGATGAACTTGCTTTATCCTTCTTGGTTTCAACCTCCACTGTGACCATTCTTTGGTTCCTTCAGCTTGAGTAGACTTTGGTTCAGTGCATTCTCTAGCAAAATGTCCTAGTTTATCACAGTTGTAACATCTCAGATTGGACTTATCAAAACCAATTTTGCTTGAGTTGTTTACTCTAAATATCTTTCTTCCTGTTCTTTTTGCAAAATTCTTAGCCCTGTAAACCACCATTGCCATTTGATACTTAATATCATTTTCTTCCACATCATCAGGGTTAACTTGTTGAAGGTCATCAATAAGAATATTTGGAACAGTGAGTCTTCCAGCCATGAATGCTTCATAACTAGACATGAAAGTAGTGAATAGAGCAAGATGTTCCTAAGCAATCTGAACAGTCTGCTTTGAGGAATTTGTATTAGCAACATAGGCTTGTTGAACACTTTGTGAAGCTGGAGTATGAGGGATTTGTTGATGAATGATGGGGGAATAATGTTGAACAGCTGGAATTTGAACTTGTTGATTCACAATTGGTTGAATTTCGGGAGATGCTGAACTTCCAGTTTGCTGTTGCTGACACATCTGAGTGTAACTGACATAGTAATTAGGATTACTAGCCATTTTAGCATATAAAGCAGTTGCTTCTGCACCCAAAGAACTCAAATGATTTGCAGCTCTCTGTTTATCATCCATTTCATAAGACTTGATAGTGGATATTAAATCAGTCAGAGGTAGTGTGTACAAATCTTTAGTTCTTTTAATCAGAGTACAGTTGTGATTCCAACTGTAAGGAAGTGAATTCAGCAGTTTCTTGTTAACCATGATTGGTTACAGTGTTATTCCAGCACTTTTCATCTTAGTAACCAATTTCACGAATCTGGCTATCTGAACATCCAGCAGCTCTCCCACAACATGATTGAACATATTAAACTCTTGATTCAGCATGTCTTTCTTACTTTCCCTCATATCTTTGTTTCCCATGATTTGAGTTTACAAAGTATCCCACAAAACTTTTTCTCCTCTAAATTCTTTAAATTTGTGAGAGATCTCAGTGGTTAAAGCCATAGTGATAGCTGCATAAGCCTTGTCATCTAGCTCAAATCTTTTCATATCATCCTCATCCCATAAATGTTCAGGCTTCTTAACCATCTCCCCTTTGTCATTCTTGTACAATGGGATATAAGGACCATACTTAATTAACCTCCACATTTTAGGTTCAGTATAGATAACATGATTCTCGAACCTATAAGCCCAATCAGCATAGTCATCCTCACTGAGAAGTCTAGGTGGCTTGTTCCCGGTGCCAATTTAGTGTCTAAATGAAGAGATGAAGTAAGATGCTTCAAATTTGGTGTTGATGAAGACATGTTGTTGAAGTAAACCAAATTTCTTCCAAACAAACTCCACGTGCGAAAACCCGAACCGCGCGACAACTACTTTCGCGCGAAAATCAGAATCGTGCGAGATCCCAACTCTTCAACCAAGCGAAATCGCGTGAAAAGCACAATAACTGTCTGCGCGAAAAGTGTGTTCTTGCGTGCGAAAAACCAGAAACTTTCACACACAAACAGTTTTTCAAGTATGAATTTTAACAACTTTTCACCTCAAATTCACTGAGTAGTTCCACTTTGGTTCATTTTAGTTCAATTTTATCAGTTTCGTTCACGTTTAAGTTCAAATTTGATTAAAATTCAATCAAATTTTACAAATTCAGTCCAATTAATCAGTATCTTCGAATTTTCAGCAGCACAACAGCACCAAATTGAAATCTCAAGTAACCAAATGCATGAACATCATGAAGAACATTTCAAATCATTCAAGAGCTTCTTCTAATCTTGGTTCTAGAGCCAAATGCTCTGATACCAATTGTAAATCTCTCTAAAACTCCCAGAGATCAATCAACCAAGATCTCAATCTCAAGAATGCGGAATGTAATTGAGATTGGAATAAGAAGCAATCAAATTAATTAAGAAACATCATATATTCAATAAGAACAACTGAATACAGCTTTGTGCGAAAGCACAGAATGATTACAAAATGATCTGAAAGTTAACCCTTTGTTACACAAACGAAAATAAACTATTTATACTAAAAGAGAATCTCGCGCGACATTGACTTTTCACGTGGAAGATCATTTCGGGTGACTTAAGTCTTCGCGCGACTCTGATCTTTAGAAATCCTTCTTTATTCAACTTTAATTGTTTTGCCGAGCCTTTGATAGTCTTCTACAGTTTTACTGAAACAAATCATCTTCTTTTAGGTAAAAAATCAATCAAGTTTTAATATTACTTAATTGTTGTAAAAAATTTTAATTTGATTTAAATGGAACCAATATTTTCAGAACCGGATCGGATTTCGAACCGGACGCCTTACTGATTTGGTGGTCGGACTGATTGGACCACCAAACCGGATTTAAGAACCGGATGACGTCATAATTATATATAGTGTATTATATATATACTATATTATATATATAGTATATATGTAATTAAATATAAGTAATTATATATAATTTATATATGTATTTTATAATTATATATAAAACTTAACTATATTTGTATATCTAACACACTAATTTATGGTTCAACACCCTGCTTTTACCCATTAAAATAAAAAAATATCAAAATCCAGCCACCAGTTTGGGACGAATAGGCCGGTTCGACCAGACAAAAACGAACCATAGCAGACCGGACCGCCCACCTGACAGATCCCCGGTCGAACCGGTCGGACCTGCCGGTCCGATCCGGTCGTAAGAACATTGATTGGAACATATATGAAAGTGGTTACTAATCAATAATTATTTTTCATGCATGTTTCATTTATGTCATTCGTTTTAACAATAACAAAAGGTGGTTTTTTTTAATTAATTAGATTGTGACCTGTGCTTTGCAGCGGTATGAAGGAGGACTATCATTTTTTCATACTTATAGCTGTAATCACGGTTGTATATTTCAAACACTGATTCAACGAAGATGGTGTAAAATTTTGTAACATTCAAATAATAAAAATAAAATTACCTATAGAAAATAAAATCTCCTTGTTGAGTAATCAACACAAGAAAAACGAGAAATCAAGAACACAATTGATTACTAAGAACAATCGAAACTGCATTCAAACTAATTGAATCAGAAAAACATTTCACACACATACACACTTTGATTGTGAATGAGTTTTGGGTCACAGACTCTGAACCAAAACCTTCCCTAATATACTTTCTAAACTCCCGCTGTTAACAAACTATTAACAACCATTAACAAACTCAGACTCTAACTAAACACATACACCCCTCTAACTATCAGTAATTAACACTACACCCCCTTGACAAGTGCAGCATTAATGAATTTGACTTTACCATTCAACAAACTCCACCTTAAAGTCTAATTCAAGATGATCAACCAATTCCCAAAGACTTTACACAAAACTCAAACTTCGGTCCAGGCAAACCTTTTGTAAGCATATCAGCAGAATTCTCATCAGTGCCAATTTGCAACACCTTCACCTCATTGGAATTAACTACTTCTCGGATAAAATGTAATCTAACATTAATGTGCTTGGTCCTCTCATGGAATACACAATTTTTGGATAACTGCACAGCTCCTTGGCTATCACAAAACACCACTGCATCATCAATCTTCACACCAAGCTCATTAACAAAACCCTTTAACCACAATGCCTCTTTAATAGCCTCTGTTAAAGCAATATATTCTGCTTCTGTAGTAGATAATGCTACTACATGTTGTAAAGATGACTTCCAACTAATCAAATTTCCCAACACCTTAAAGGCATACCCAGTCACTGATCTACCTTTATCCAGGTCTTTAGCATAATCTGAATCTACATAACCCAAGATTCTATCAGCATCTTTAGCATTATGTTTAAACACCAAACCATGATGTCTAGTTCCATTCAGATATCTCATGATCCACTTGACTGCATTCCAGTGATTCTTCCCAGGATTAGTTAGAAATCTACTCACCACACCAACACCATATCCAAGATCCGGCCTTGTACAAATCATAAGATACATCAGACTTCCCACTGCATTAGCATATGGAACCTTTTCCATATAAGTCTGTTCTTCATCAGATGAAGGAGCATCTCTACTGGACAACTTCAAATGCTGTGCAAAAGGTGTCATCACTGATTTACAATTGCTCATAGGGTAATTGTTAAGAACTTTAGCCACATAAGACTTTTGATTCAACTTAAGCAGCCTAGAACATCTGTCTCTGACAATCTCCATACCAATTATCTTCTTAGCTTCCCCCAACTGTTTCATATCAAACTCTTTCATCAACAACTGCTTAGTTTGATAGATAACCTCCTTGTCTTTACATGCTATTAACATATCATCAACATACAATAACAAATATACAAATTGATCATCACCATAGCTCTTAAAGTAAACACAGCTATCATATTCACTTCTTTTAAACTTGTGAGAGACCATATAGTCATCAAACCTTCTATACCATTGCCTGGGAGATTGCTTAAGACCATATAGAGACTTCTTCAACAAACAGACTTTTTCTTCTTCACCTTTCTTAACAAAACCCACTGGCTGCTTCATATAAATTTCTTCATCCAAATAACCATGTAAAAAGGCTGTTTTTACATCTAATTGTTCCAATTCTAAATCAAAATGGGCTACAATCGACAGCATAACTCTAATAGAGGTATGCTTCACCACAGGAGAAAAGATCTCAGTGTAATCTACACCAGGTCTTTGAGTAAACCCCTTAGCCACAAGCCTAGCCTTGTATCTAGGCTGCTCCACACCCGGAATCCCCTCCTTTAACTTGAACACCCATTTACAAGGCACTAACTTCTGGTTAATAGGTTGCTCTACCAACTCCCATGTACCATTCTTCTTTAAAGAACTCATTTCTTCTTTCATTGCCTTTAACCAACAGTCTTTATCCGGAGAACTCATTGCCTCATCATAAGTCAAGGGCTCAAAGACACTCTCTTGTTCAGCTGCATAAAGAGCCACTGCTGTCATACTTTCCCCTTCTCTATACCTTAGTGGAGGAATCACTGTTCTCCTAGTTCTTTCTCTAGCCAGACTATAACCAGTCTCATGAGTAGTCTGTTCTCTTCCACTAGCAGCACTAACAGGCATATCACTAGCAGCCTGAGGCACATCTATCTCCACCTTAATCTCAACATCACTACCTCCTTCTTGAGTATTCTTTTCTCTAGTCATCAAGTCTTTATACATGACATCCTCTTTGAACACAACATCCCTACTTACTATAGCTTTTGGATTAGCTAATCTCCAAACTCTATAGCCCTTCACCCCTTCAGGATAGCCCAAAAACACACACCTTTGAGCTCTAGGCTCTAACTTGCCTTGGTTTGAATGAACATAAACCAAGGACCCAAACACCTTTAGTCCACTATAGTCCTGCTTCATACCAGACCACACTTCCATGGGAGTCTTCTTATTTAGAGCTGCACTTGGAGATCTGTTGACTAAATAGGCTGCAGTTGTAACAGCCTCTGCCCAAAAGGACTTAGGCAACCCTGAGCTGCCTAACATGCACCTCACTTTGTCCATCAGAGTTCTATTCATGCGCTCTACTAGACCATTTTGCTGTGGAGTACCAGGCACTGTCAAATGCCTGACAATACCCTGCCCTTTACAAAACTGACTAAACTCACCACTACAAAATTCCAAACCATTATCAGTTCTCAACTTTTTAACCTTTCTACCAGTTTGATTTTCCACTTGACACTTCCACTCCTTGAATCTTCCGAAGGCTTCATGCTTACCCTTCAAAATATAAACCCACACTCTCCTTGAACAATCATCAATTATTGACAAGAAGTAGCTGGCTCCCCCCAATGAAACTGTACTTGCTGGACCCCACAGATCAGCATGTATATAGTCCAGCAGTCCCTTAGTGGTATGAGTACTCCTATTGAACTTCACTCTGTGTGACTTTCCCAGAACACAGGTTTCACAGAAATCCAAATCCGAGACTTGAACTCCACTAATTACACCTTGCTTGTTTAATTCAAGCAAACCTTGATGACTGATGTGCCCCAACCTTTGGTGCCATAGTTGTGCAGAACTTGCACTACTACTCGAGGCTGCACATAAACCTCCCTCAGTGACATTTCCATCTAACACATAAGTGTTATTTCCTTTTCTAGACCCTGAGAACACCACCAATGAGCCCTTTATAACCCTGGCCTTGCCATCTTTAAGGCTCACATGGAATCCTGCCCTCTCAAAAACTCCCATGGACACTAAACTTCTCTTCAATTCAGGCACATACCTTACATCCTGAAGACTTAAGTCAGTTCCATTGTTAAGCTTGAACATAACTGTCCCAACTCCATGAATCTTGCAGGCTCTATCATCTCCAAGTCTCACTGCACCTAGATCTTGTTCTTTATACTCACTGAACACCTCTTTAAGTGGTGTCATATGAAAAGAGCATCCAGAGTCAAGAATCCACTCCTTACCTTGTCCTTCTTTGGTTACTGCAAGAACATCCGCACTCTCATAACCATCTGACTCATCACCAGACTGAGTGTAATTACTTGTGTTCTTTGACCCACTAGTCTCACCTTTCTTCGTTTTCCACTCCGGACAATCTTTCTTCAAGTGTTTTTCCGAATTACACACAAAACACTTCCTCCTAAACTTTGACTTTGATCTAGTCCTTTCTTTATTCTTGAAGCCCCTTTGTTCTGATCTCCCTCTCACAAACAGGCCTTCACTTGACTCCTCCCTTATGTCTCCTCTCTTCTTTAGTTCCTTTGAGTTCATCGCGGCTAGAACTTCTTCTAATGATAGGCTTTCCCTACCATACATCAATGTGTCCACGAAATGCTCATAGGACTTCGGTAGAGAGGCAAGAAATATGATTGCCTGGTCTTCATCCTCCAGTGTCACATCAATATTCTCTAGATCAAGAACAAGCTTATTAAATTCGTCTGTGTGATCTTCCAGTGTCTTCCCTGAAGCCATATGGAAGGTATATAACCTCTTCTTCAAATACAGACGATTTGCTAAGGATTTTGTCATGTATAAGCTTTCTAACTTCGACCAGATCCCCGCGGCCGTAGCTTCTTTCGACACTTCTCTTAGAACCCGATCGCCTAGACTTAGAATGATAGCACTGTGTGCCTTCTGCATAATGTCTTTCTTCTCTTTGTCGGTGAGTGTCACCGGAAGTTTTTCTTCTCCGGCAAGCGCGTCGACAACCCCTTGATGAACGAGCAGGGCCCGCATTTTCAATCTCCAGAGACCGAAATCATTTTTCCCATCAAACTTCTCAAGATCGAACTTAGTCGACACCATTGTTATCTTCGATTTCGAACCTTTTCTTCAACCAATCGAGCACGTGGCTCTGATACCAATTGTTGAGTAATCAACACAAGAAAACGAGAAATCAAGAACACAATTGATTACTAAGAACAATCGAAACTGCATTCAAACTAATTGAATCAGAAAAACATTTCACACACATACACACTTTGATTGTGAATGAGTTTTTGGGTCACAGACTCTGAACCAAAACCTTCCCTAATATACTTTCTAAACTCCCGCTGTTAACAAACTATTAACAACCATTAACAAACTCAGACTCTAACTAAACACATACACCCCTCTAACTATCAGTAATTAACACTACACCCCTTGACAAGTGCAGCATTAATGAATTTGACTTTACCATTCAACACTCCTGTTGAAGACAAACTTAAACTTTGGTTAAAATTTTATACCTCATGAAATATAAATTAAACCCTATCAGTTTAAATAAAAGAAATGAAAACATAAAAAGAAATAAAATAATGTGGCAATACTTCATAATTTATATAAGTTTTGTGCTAAAAGTGAAAAACCACATAACTCTATTGTAATGTTAATTTCATAAATTAGATAAGATATAAACATAAGTTTTAAGACTATGTTTAAAAAATTACTTTTTTTATATTAAATAAAAGCTAGGTGTTAATTGATGGTACATAAATTGACAGTTAATGGCACTCAAAATATAATAAATTAGAAGAAAGTAAGATATGGATGACCTAGATATATCACCTGCATGTAATAATACGGAAATTCTGCGCGCACCGCTGATTTTTTTAGGGTTACCAATTTAAACGGTCACGGTTAGGGCTAACCGTGACCGTTCAGTCCGGCGTAAGACCTAACTGTCACGGTGAGGCCTAACCGTGACCATTTTACACCCCTCGGGATCAGTTGCAATTATTGGGTGTGTAATTAATGTGGGAATTGATTGTGCGCAGGTTAGATATGTCACGGCCAAACCGTGACATATTGTTTATATTTTCTATATTTTTTTAATCTTTTTAATCATACAAGTTTGTTTTTATAATTTTCGTCGGTTTTTTTATATTTTCTATATTTTATAATGTTTTTGGGTAAATCGAACCAAAATTGATAATTTTATCGGTTTTTTTCCCTGTTCTTCAGTGTCCGTGCGAATGATGGTGTTTACTTAGTCAAGTGTTGTTCGATTTGAGACAAATTTTTTTTCTTGATTTTAGAACCGTTTGATGATTTTTATGTGAAAAAGGGTTTCTAAGAATTTTAGGGGAAATGGGTTTTGTTTTTCTAATCTGTATCATGTTACAAGTAATTTTTTTATTAAAGATGTGACGGTTATTACAAGTAGGTTGTTATTTTATCATACGGTTAACCTAAACGTAAAAATCGATTGTTATTATACAGTTACATTACAAGTTGGTTCATACATATACAATTAACATTATCAACATTACAAATATAAAACAAATAACCAAAGAAACACAATCAAACAAACACAATCAAATATACAAGCCATCATAACTGAAACTGCACATATATATACAATGAGTTTTACATACAAAAAAAATAAAATACAAACAAAATATATATCTAATCTGTCATATCTGCATCGTCACTGCCTTGACCTGACCCGCCCGCGCCAGAGGGGTCAGCATCGTCATGGCCTAACCGCTGGGTGGCTGTGACAACAACGGCGTACCCGAGGCGGCATAGTCCGCGACCATGTGCTGGATGACCCAGTCCAGCATATCCTCCAGCCTCGTGACCCTGGCTCGCGTGTCCTGAAGCATATCTATAACGTGAGCAGGCAATCGCACGGCATGGTACACGCGCTGAGGATGCTGGGGCGGATCCTGGTTGTGCATCTCGTTTCTCACTTCTAACATCCAACTGTCACTCTTTCCTACGTACTTCCCTACGAGTTTAAAGGGACATCCTTTCTTTATGCTCCCGGTATGCCTACTTGTGCCAGTGAATTTAGGTTCACCACTACGATTGCATAATAGTTCCACATCATTTTTTCGTGACCGTCCCACCACAATGACGCACCCATGCTCGCGTCCTCTCATTTTAGCACACTTCTCCAAGTCCTCACGAGAATCAAAATACTGAAAAAATTATAAAGCTAGACATAAAAAATAATATATAAAACAAATAAAAAAAATAAAATAAACAAAAGAATAAAAACTCTTCGTACTTTATCGGTTTTATAAGAAACCATAGCCTTTCTTATCCGATCCTCATCCTCATCGTGCTTGGCGGTGTTCTCATGGTTTTCTTTGAGGTGAACCGAACCGTCACTCTCATCTGTGTCATTCCCATTAAAAGTATCCGACACATGTGTGATTTCTAGTTCTGACTGGTACGGGGGATGTCCGTAATCCAGCTCTGTTTGTGAGTGGTACGTGTTCGAGAAATGCCCGTAAGAAATGCAAGGGGGATGTCTGTACCCTTCACCGTAACCCGTCGGTCCAAATAAAGAGTTGTACGCCTCTTCAGCAAATGTGTTTGACGGGTTGGTTTCCTCCTCCCCCCACGGGGGGTGACTCCCGTATACGTAATATTCCTAAAAAAGATAATGGTTAGATATTTCAAATAAGAAGTTATAATAAAACAGATACTACTTCAACCTGGTTTGAATCTTCGATGTGTGGCTTCTCATTCAAATCTGAAAGCTTCGTCTTTTGATAATGATCTCCCGAACTCGACATTGTTTTCGAATTAATGTGCTTTTGGAATGACGAAGGCTATTTATGTTGAAAATCAGAAGGATATTTTTGTTGAAAAAACTGAAGATATTAATGTAGGATTCTATGTGCCCAAGACACATAAAATATTGATGTGGTTAGTACGTTATGATCCAAGTCGGGTTATACCCAATAACAAGCTTAGCAAACACCGATTAATATTTAATTGATGATATGATCATGCAATTAAATATTTACACCAAATTTAGAAAATGGGTTTTCTAAATAAGTTGCATATGAGATGGAACAATTTATTAGGATATTTTGTTCAATAATATTATTTAAAGTGTTATTTAAATTAGTTATATAACACCAAATAATAATGAGAGTATACTACTTATACAATTAATTGGTTAATTGTATAAACTAGTTAAAAGAGTAGGCAATATATATATGTGTGTATTTATATTTAAGGGAAAAAGAAAATCTCCTTTCTTACATGTAAAAACCGTCCCCTTCTTTTGTTTTCTTTCTTTCTTTGAGTGGGGAACAAGCATGCAAGAATCCACCAACTTATTCCCTTGAAAGCACACACACATGCATATTGGTCTCCTCCACTAACTAGTGCATAAGATGCTCTCTCTTTCCATTCATTTTCAAAACATGCAAGACAACATTTTTCAGCTCCTCATCTCTCTCTATCTTCACGGAATAGGCAGCAACATTGAGAGGCATAGAGCTGAATTTTCTAGCTGATTTCATGTTGTTCTTGGCATGTTCTAATGACAAGAAAGGTTCTTGCATTCCATGATCATGAATCTCATTCATGTATGCAACTAACAACAAGAAAAACACTCTCATATCTCTCTCTCTAGCCTACGGTTTTGACCAGCAGCAAAAGAGGGTTTTCTTCAAGTGTTCTTGTGTTGTTTTGGTGATAATCTACCTAACAAGATGGTGTGTTTGCAAGGAGCTTGGGGTATACTAGCTTGAGGACTTCTATCCTTGAAGTCTTGGCTACATTTTGGGCATCTCCATCTTCATCAAACATTGTATTTTGATTGAATTATGCTGCTGCAGTAAGGTACTTCACAGCTCACTGAAGCTGTGATTTTATGTAGTTTTACATACGTACATAGCTTGTTAATTCACATAAATGATCCTTTGTTCCTTGGGTTTGTTTTATACATCAATATGGTCATCTAATGAACATATTTTCAGCTTATAAACAAGATTATAATGCTAAACTTCCGCTGCGTTTTCAGAAAGTTTAAATGGTTAAACTATGATTTTATGTTCTAACAAACCCAACAATGGCATCAAGAGCCGGTTATGTGGATAGCTTGCTTGTTCTTGTCCTTTAAAAATTAGTTTTAGAGGATGATTTTAAACTCATAATAGGCTGGTCTTGGTTGATTCAATAAACCCCATGTCTTTCAAAGTTATATCTTCATGCTTATGATTAAACTTTGAAAGATTGGAATGTCAATTGGTTGATATATTTGGATGTTGTTTGTTTGGACAAACAAACCCTAATTTTCAGTTTATGTTGGCTGAAAATTTAGGGTTTGATGGGGTTTATTTTGTTTACTGAATAATGTTTATGATTGGTCATATGATAGTGCATAACCTAGCCTTTGGCCCTATGTTATTTGGATGATTGGAATGGTTGTTTTAATTCATTCAATTGGGTTGTAATATTTATGTTTATTATTTGGGTTGTAATTATTTATTCATTTGGTTATGTAATAAATAGATTAGGTGCATTTCTTTTATTAGAAAAATGTATTAGGATATAATTTTTGTAAAAGGAAGATGCACAAGATGAAGACCCAAAGATGGACATCAAAGACACAAAAAAAGGGACTTGAAGCATATGGATGCAAGTTCAAGTGGGAGTCTAAGGAGACCTCTATTTTGTGTTGTATTCAACCCTTAGGAAAGACCAAACGACCACACTTGTGATGGCAAACAAGTGTGGTCACAATAGTAGCTATGGTTATGCACATTGTGGTTGTTTATATTATGCTTGTTTGGTTGTTTGTTGTATGATTGTTGATTGATATTTGGATATGCATAACAAACTCATTAGCAAACTTAACAAGCTGGAAATTTATGGTTTCTAATCATTAAGTGGTTAATAAAAGGTTATTAAAAGGATTAATGATTTAATAAAAGAGGTTTTATTAAAAATAAACCATAAGATACCTTGCATCTATGGTTCTTAATCATTAAGTGATTAATAAGAGGTTATTAAAAGGATTGATGATTTAATAAAAGAGGTTTTATTAAAAATGAACCATAGGATACCTTGTATTTGAAAGCATGCAAATACAAGGTACATAGAGTTTTCAAAACTAGAATTAATGAAAACTAAAAATCCCTTTTCAAACAAGTTTAACACCGTCCTTTTGCACAACACTTAAGTCATTTGGAAACTCTTAATGGGATAAAGGTCACCTAACCATTTTGAGGGAACTTATGACTTAAGGTGGGAATACCACATTGGTGGGATAAAGGTCACCTAACCACTTGTGTTGGTAAACTCACATGTGTGTGCAAGTAGGGTGACTTGATTTGCAAACCATGTTGAATGGATCACCTAAAATATGGTTTCCAAATGGTGTTGATGGGATTAACATGCCGACTTTACATATGATATTTAAAGTCGATCCCATACCGCTAGAAGTTGCAAAAGGTTGCAATTGTCAAAAGTTGACTACCTTGTTAATTTGAATAATGGGATAAAGGTCACCTAACCTTTATTTGAATGTAATGTTGGATTCTAGATTTTAATTATTAGTTGTCTATGAGACGTAAAGGGTATTAATAATTAAAATGAAATTTTAAGAAATACTAAAAAGAACTTTGTAAAATTTGTAGAATTGCCGCAAACAATAATGCTACCACCCCGACCGTCCATACCCTATCACTGAGAACTATTTTAGAGAGGGATCGTCTGTACCATAATAACCTTATGGACTGGTCTCGAAACTTGAGAATTGTTCTCAAGCAAGAGCAAAGGCAATGTCCTTGACGATCCTATTCCCAACCAACCCGACCCCGATGATGTTGGCGCCGCCTCGAAAGGCTTAGCTGTCCTGTCTCAAAGGAGTTGGCCAAGGATTTGATCCTCAATGGCCTAACTAAAAGTTTGAGACATTCATAATGAATTACAATATGAATGGATAAGACAAGAGCATTGGTGAGTTTCACGCAATGCTCACAACAGCTAAGGCAGGGATGGGTAGAAAGGTTCTACCTATTCTCTAGATCAATAAGGGAGGCAATGGAAATGTCGTTCCCGATCCCAAGGCAAATGTTGCCAAAGGAGAGGGCACATCAAAGGCAAAGGGGAAGGGACGATCAAACCGGAACCTCCAAAACCTAAGCTTATGAAGCTTAAGGTAACGAAACACGATCCATGCTTTGAGTATGGTGAGATAGGTTATTTAAAAGGGAATTGTCCAACCTATCTCAAAGAGTTGAGAAATAAGAGGGATGCTGGGCACACCTCAAGCACGACTTTCATAATCCATATTGACTTAAATGTTATTTCCTCAAAGCACATGGGTAATTGGATACCACATGTGGAACTCACTATTGCAATCTGTTGCAAGGGTTCATAAGAAATAAGCACTTTAAGAAAGGAGACTATGTTTTGAAACTTTCAAAAGGTTTGGAAGTTGTTCTTCAAAACATGTTATATGCTCCTGTTTTGACTAGGAACATGATTTAAGTTTCCCTTTTAAAACAATATGGTTATGATTTAAAGTTTGTAAATGATAGTATTTATATTGCTATGGATGATGTATATTATTTCAAGGCTATGCCTTCTAATGATGTTGATGAATTGGTTCATAATGATTCGTCCTATAATAACACATTATACCTATCATACACCAAGAGACTTAAAATGGTTTAAGTGACTCTTATTCTTGTCATTGTCATCTTGGTTACATAAACAAGAATCGGATTTGAACACTTTAAAAGAATGGTCTTTTGAAAACAAATGAAAATTGTTCATTTGATAAGTGTGAATCTTGTTTACAAGGTAAGATGACCAACACGCCCTTTAGTGGTACTAATGAGAGGGAAAAAGACTTATTAGGAATCATACATTTGGATGTATGTGGTCCTTTTAAGACAATGACAAGGTATGGTGAAACTTACTTCATTACCTTATACCGACAATAATAGTCGCTATGGTTGTGTGTACTTGATGGCACATAAACATGAAGAATTTGAAATGTTCAAAACTTCGAGAATGAAGTAGAAAATCAACTCGATAGAACTACCAAAGTTCTCCGTTTAGATAGAGGAGGTGAATACCTAAGTGAGGCTTTTTGGGATCATCTAGGAAGTTGTAAGATTGTCTCACAACTTACTCCTCCCGGAACACCACAACATTATGGTGTGTCTGAAAGGAGATCGAACCCTATTGGATATGGTTCGACCTATGATGCCTATAAGCTCACTACCTCTATGATTTTGGGGTTTCGCACTACTCTCCAAGGCTCGTATTTTGAATATGGCCCAACCAAGAAAGTGGATTCGACGCCTTTTGAAATATGAAATGGAATAGTTCCATCGCCATCATATTTAAAAGTATGGGTTATGAAACTTATGTTAAGCTTAACACCCAAACCAACTGAAAGTCGATTCACTAAGTGTATATTTGTTGGATATCCAAAAGGACTGTATAGGATACTACTTCTTTGATCCAACAAAGCAAAAGGTATTTATTGCTCAAAAAGGCATAGTTCTTGGAAGCCAAGTTCCTTATAGAAGGAATGACGCATAGAACAGTGGAATTTGATGAGGATCAAGATCCACAAGCCGATACACGTTTGGTTGACACTAGCTGTCAACAAGAGGTTGTTGATAATGATCAAGAGGTTGATCAATACACACAAAACGTTCATAGATCTGGTAGAGTTAGCATTCCACCCGAAATATATGGATTTCTCGTGGATGGATGCTATGAGATTGACTCCCATGAGCCAACTACATACCATAATGCTATGTCCAATTCGGATTGTGACAAATGGCTGGAAGCCATGAACGTAGAGATGCAATCCATGTATGACAACCAAGTTTAGGAATTGGTTGACCCTCCACTTAACTCCAAACCGGTTGGATACAAGTGGGTTTTCGAGAAGAAAACTAATATGCATGGAAACTTGGATACTGACAAGGCTTGTGTGTATAAGAAGGCTAGTGGGAGCACAATTACGTTCTTAGTATTGTATGTTGATCACATACTAAATTTTGGAAATGACATTCCAACCATGGAAGGTGTTAAAACCTGGCTTGGAAGTTGTTTTTCCACAAAAGGTCTCGGTGAAACCGCCTATATTTTGGGAATAAAGATCTATAGGGATAGATCGAGGCGGTTGATAGGGTTAAACCAAAGTGCATACATTGATAAAATCTTGAAAAGGTTCAAGATGGAAAACTCTAAGAAAGGTATGGTACCTATTCAAAGAGGGACAATATTGAGTGCATCTCAATGTCCATGCTCAAAGGATGAGCAACATCGTATGAAGGACATCCCATATGCGTCTGCTATAGGATCCGTCATGTATGCGATAATATGCACTAGACTGGACATGTCATGCGCGTTAAGCATGACGAGTACAACCGGGGTACGTCTCCATTATGAATAGAGTAGCATTGCCCACTACAGAATTCGAATACATAGCCGCCTCATTAGCAGCTTGGGAAGCTGCATGGATAAAAAGGTTTATCACCAATCTAAGGATGGTCTCTACCATTCAAGACTCCTTAGAAATCTTTGTGATGACGAGGGTGCGAATGTTCAAATCAAAGAACCCCGAGTACATCAAAAGATTAGGCACAATGAGCGGAGATTCAACTACATAAGGGATGAAGTTGAAAAGGGAAAGATATGTATTCGCAAAGTTCACTTTGATCAAAATATTGCGGATCCACTCACGAGCTCCTCGAAAGGGCAAAGCATGAAAGTCATACTTGTGCCTTAGGACTTCGATATTCTAGTGATTGGACTTGATCAAATTATGTATTTGAATATGTGGAACTCTTTTTTATTTGAGTAAAATTATTGGTTATAATGTCTCAATTAATGTTCCAATTTAGCATGTTTAATCCATGAGTAAATTATTTACTCTAAATGTCCGTAGTCGTTCATACTTGTGGGAACAAGTATGAGGGTAAGACTATTATGAACTTGGATTGGTTGATATTTATAAGGATGAATATAGAGCAATGGGTTGCTACCAAGGTTCATAGATATTTGTGGGATACAAATATAGGACTAACCCGCATCTCAAATCTTACTACATGGAATCTTATTGATTGATCATAAGTAAATTTGAGTAAAGGCGAATATCATTTGGTATCCTTCGACCTGAGATACATATTGGGTTTTGATATTCACCAAGTGTTACACCTTGAACTAGTTCTTCACTGATATGAAATAATTGTCAGTGCATAAGGCTATGTTCAGGTATGACATAAGGTGATTGTGAGAAACGTATGTAGTCAAGATGGGATTTGTTCCTCTTATTCGTTGAGAGTTAGATGTCTAAGGCCTGATTAAGTTAAATCAACAAGGAATGATCATTCTGTGTCCTTGGATTTAACATGACATCTGTAACAAAAGGATAGATGATTGATTCACCTAAATCATTTCAAGTAGGGTACTTGAATGGGATGATGTTATTGAATGGCCATAAGTCATACGTATTAAGGGTAGTAAACCGTTGTTAGGCGTTATTTACTACTTGCATCAATCTTCTATGAATCTTGGGCAAGTGGGAGATTGTAGGATTCTATGTGCCCAAGACACATAAAATATTGATGTGGTTAGTACGTTATGATCCAAGTCGGGTTATACCCAATAACAAGCTTAGCAAACACCGATTAATATTTAATTGATGATATGATCATGCAATTAAATATTTACACCAAATTTAGAAAATGGGTTTTCTAAATAAGTTGCATATGAGATGGAACAATTTATTAGGATATTTTGTTCAATAATATATTTAAAGTGTTATTTAAATTAGTTATATAACACCAAATAATAATGAGAGTATACTACTTATACAATTAATTGGTTAATTGTATAAACTAGTTAAAAGAGTAGGCAATATATATATGTGTGTATTTATATTTAAGGGAAAAAGAAAATCTCCTTTCTTACATGTAAAAACCGTCCCCTTCTTTTGTTTTCTTTCTTTCTTTGAGTGGGGAACAAGCATGCAAGAATCCACCAACTTATTCCCTTGAAAGCACACACACATGCATATTGGTCTCCTCCACTAACTAGTGCATAAGATGCTCTCTCTTTCCATTCATTTTCAAAACATGCAAGACAACATTTTTCAGCTCCTCATCTCTCTCTATCTTCACGGAATAGGCAGCAACATTGAGAGGCATAGAGCTGAATTTTCTAGCTGATTTCATGTTGTTCTTGGCATGTTCTAATGACAAGAAAGGTTCTTGCATTCCATGATCATGAATCTCATTCATGTATGCAACTAACAACAAGAAAAACACTCTCATATCTCTCTCTCTAGCCTACGGTTTTGACCAGCAGCAAAAGAGGGTTTTCTTCAAGTGTTCTTGTGTTGTTTTGGTGATAATCTACCTAACAAGATGGTGTGTTTGCAAGGAGCTTGGGGTATACTAGCTTGAGGACTTCTATCCTTGAAGTCTTGGCTACATTTTGGGCATCTCCATCTTCATCAAACATTGTATTTTGATTGAATTATGCTGCTGCAGTAAGGTACTTCACAGCTCACTGAAGCTGTGATTTTATGTAGTTTTACATACGTACATAGCTTGTTAATTCACATAAATGATCCTTTGTTCCTTGGGTTTGTTTTATACATCAATATGGTCATCTAATGAACATATTTTTCAGCTTATAAACAAGATTATAATGCTAAACTTCCGCTGCGTTTTCAGAAAGTTTAAATGGTTAAACTATGATTTTATGTTCTAACAAACCCAACAATTAATACTTCAAAAAATTGAAAAACGGTAATGGTTATGGTTGTTGAATGAAATTGTGAGGTTATTTATTGTGAAAATCTGGGCGCCAAACCGTCATGGTTTGGCCAAACCGTGACGGTTCGAAGTAGGTGACGCGCGAATCCGGGGCCTTTTGTCAGAGTAACTCGTACCGTAAAGGTGTACCTGGTACCCTAAAGGTCACGGTTAGGGCAAACCGTGACGGTTAGGTGACGGGTTTTCACTTTATCTGTGTACTTTTGTCGTTTTGTTGTCACGTGGTGTAGATGATTGACACAGAAACCGTGACTGCAAGCTCTTGCCGTCACGTTTAGGTTGCACAACGTGACCTTTTGCTCTAACCGTGACCTTTAGGTCCGGCCTACCCCCAAAAACCCCTGCGGTGTCCCCATTAAAACCCGCAATAATATCCTATGTTAAATAACTTGTACCTTGTTTGCTTTACAAACTTGTAATTTCCTGTAGAGCCCTTTGTAAAATGTGTATATATATATAATATTATTATTAACTTTATCGTATCAACAAAGCTTGGTAATTATTTATGATTTGGTTTCTTAATTATTTAAATTATGTAAATACGTGTATATATATCAACATATTATAGACATCAAAATCACACCATAACCGCCCATTAACATTTTTTAAATTAGCACAATTGTTTATCCACCGATACGAAATCACCTTTATGTCATCCACCACCCTTGATGGATCCACCAAACAACTATTAAACATTAAACCATTCCTAGCCAACCAAATGATGTACCACCATGTCACCATGAAGATGCATGGCAGGATCTTCTTCAACATTGCCCCGCTCGATGAGGCATGAAGATCAAGAAGAACATCACATACAAATAACATATATGAAATACAAAATACAAATTATCAACGTTAATATTATAGATTTTAATATTGTGGCTTTGGAAATGAACATAAGATGATGGGGTGGTCCTATATTCCACCAAATTCTAATTAAGGAACCAATCAAAGCATTCCCCCTTACCCATCTCATCTCTAGAAAGTAGAAATGGGACCATACGTATCACACATATTGAACAAACATAATTCTTTTTTCTTCAGCTTAATTCATCCAAGATTATTACTTATCTAAAAAGTTATTATAATGACGAGTTAAAACTTAAAAGGACTTTTAACATAAACTTTTATCATCAAATACTAAAGAAATGTCGTTTAAGCATATATAATAACAAATTCATTTATGTTACCATGTCAATTTGAAATACCAACTTGTTATGAAGAGTAACTTTAACATTTATTTAAAAATTTTCTTAGTTAAACAAAAACAAATCAAAATTCTAACTAGATAAGTTTGTTTGTTGATTGAAATGTATACAAATTCTTTAATCGGGTAAGACGAAAAGTTAATTTTTATATGAAATCTGACCAAATTAATTCGATCTTTATATAGGGGTCGAACCGGTGAAATAAACCATCGCGTCCCTTTATGAAAAGCAATGACAGTTATAACGTCCATAACCGACAACTTCTGTTAGGTACATCAATACTAAGTTATATCCGACGTACAACAGTTACTATTGATCACTTAGTTGCTACTAACATCAATAGCAACTTTGAACATCAACTTTGATACTAACATTTAGTTACTACTAAAGATCATTTTGCCTTTCAAAAATTATTTTTGCTGCTTATGATCAATTTTCTACTGATGATCAATTTTGTTAACGATGACCAATGTCACACCCTCATTTTTCACAAACAGGGTTCTACCATAAAGTGCGTGACATACCAGGATCTCAGCCGATAGTTACACCAGATGACACAGTTATTACAAAACATAGCTGTTATTATTACCAATGATTCCCAAAATATTGTTAATAATAGTAAGTTTGAAAAACCGTTTGCGGAAGCGTAAACGATAAATTGTTTATAAATTTAAATGGCGCAAAATTTAAATTTATAAACGATAAATCGTTTATAAATTTAAATGGCGCAAAACGCGCACAAACCAAATTAAATTAAAATTTCATAAGCAAACGTTGAACTGTTTTGAAGTCAATCAGCAATGTAATGGAATGACGCAATGCTCCTAAACGTGCACACCTTATAATCCTGAAAGAAACATGTTAAAGTGTCAACACAGGGTTCGTGAGTTCATAGGTTTTGATAAACAATAATATAATCGAAAACAGATCCAATAAACAATGTAATATCAGTAGATAACTAGTCTACATAATAAGATACATAGTGTATGAAGTTCGCAACCGAAGTTGACAAATATAAGTATGCCTCGCTGTGCTTACCAGACCACATCAACAATAATTAGGTCAATAAAACATCCGTTTTACATGCAATCGTGCTAGTGCGACTAGCCCAGATGGGGTTTGTCAAACCCAGTAGATCTACTCATAATTACCTTGCTAAATTACATACATTAACGGTCGAAAGTGAGGACTTAAATTGATACAATACTAGTAATCAAGCGATAATTACAGTAATACTGATCAAATAAATGAACGTTTATAATGAACATATTTCTTTTGCTCAAAAATAATATATGTAAAGTGGGGTCATAAACTCACTTTGAATATCTTTGGCCAAAAACATTATGATATAACGACATGAGAAACACAAAATTAAACTAACCGATCTTTGTAACTTTAAGACTTTGGTAAGAAATTAGTACACTTAACACAAAAATTATGAGCCAAAAGTTTTTTCTAACCGAGAAACCAACTAAAGCCATAAATAACGTTGATAATTTGTATTTTGTATTTCATATATCTTATTTCTGTGATGTTCTTCTTGATATTCATGCATCATCGCGCAGGGCATTGTTGAAGAAGAAAACATTACGATATAACGACATGAGAACACAAAATTAAACTAACCGATCTTTGTAATTTTAAGATTTTTGTAAGAAATTAGTATACTTAAACACAAAAATTATGAGTCAAAAGTTTTTTTCTAACCGAGAAACCAACTAAAGCGATAATTTGTTGCTATAAAAAAGCTTGAATGCATAGCAAGTTATGATGGGGCAGAAAATACATATACACAGTTATCCATTTGTCCATATTGTACCATGAACTTAATTTTTATTGACATGACAAAACTGCTTCACCTTACCTAGTAAAACTAATAGTGTTTAAAAGAAATCAATGTAAACCGAGATGACTCGCTCGAGTTAAAACCAGAAAATTCAAACTCAAATTAACTTAAAACTAAAAACCTAAATTATTACACTCTCAATTTTCATATAGTAACATCCGACTACTCATAACATTAATCAATATCATTTGTTTTGTTCATAAGGAATTCCTCACTCTTTGTTACTTGGGTGAAGACTTTTGTGAAGTTCATCCAACTTTAAAAGATCAAACATATTTATATATATAGTTCTCATCTTATAAACAAACAATATGTCAAAAAGACGCTAATAGTAATTAAAGCAACAAGTTTCTTATAAATCCGAGATTTATTCTACAAACAAAACAAAATGTTGTGAAAAAAATTCTATGTCACACATGTATATATGCAGTCATATAAAAGTATAAGCATCTACTAGATGTTGGATAAAAAAAAATGTAGTTAAACTATTATCATGATTACATGAAAGGCATCATATGTGTGTTAAACACACACACGTGTGTGTAGGGTTAGAATCATTATAGGAATACTTTTTATTTTCAGAACCATTGATTTACATAAATGTAAATTAAGTCCGGTGAAACTTTATCTGTTTTACATATGTGTATATTCGACATCAATAATAAACTATATAAAAGAACTAAATGTTACCAGGCTTAACTTATATTTATGTAAATTAATGGTTCGTAATTTACATTTATGAAAATCAATGGTTCTTTTGGATCTGAAAATAAAATGTGGTTTTGTAATTATCCTGACCCTATACATACATACATACGTACGTACGTACGTACGTACGTACGTACATACCTACATACATACATACGTACGTATGTACATACATACATGCATACATACATACATACATGCATACAAACATACATGCATACAAACATACGTGCATGCGTGCATGCATCCATGCGTGCGTGCATCCATGCGTGCGTGCATCCATGCGTGCGTGCATCCATGCGTGCGTGCATCCATGCGTGCGTGCATCCATGCGTGGGTGCATCCATGCGTGCGTGCATCCATGCGTGCGTGCATCCATGCGTGCGTGCATCCATGCGTGCGTGCATCCATGCGTGCGTGCATCCATGCGTGCGTGCATCCATGCGTGCGTGCATCCATGCGTGCGTGCATCCATGCGTGCGTGCATCCATGCGTGCGTGCATCCATGCGTGCGTGCATCCATGCGTGCGTGCATCCATACGTGCGTGCATACATACATGCGTGCATACATACATGCGTGCATACATACATACATACATACATGCATACATATATATACATAGATATACATATACATATATATACATATATATACATACATACATATATATATATACATATATATACACATATTGTGACAACCCGGATTTTTCGGTTAATACTATAAAATTAACTTCGTTCGTTTATCGCGAATTAATTTACCTTATTATTTGCAAGGATAATAATAATAATAATAATAATAATAATAATAATAATAATAATAATAATAATAATAATAACAAAATTGTTTTATAAGAATTAAAAAGGCTTAGGGGGTTAAAATGTAAATTTAAAACTTATCTTAAATGTTTCTGGATGAAATGATAAGAGCACAAAACCCAGGGACCAAATGCGTAAATTCCCTTTTAAACCCATTTCCCCCCCGTCGACAGTCCTCACCGCCGGCCACTCTCCGGCCAACTCTGGCGACCCCCTCAACACCCAAACGAAAGCGGTTTTGACCAAACTAAAGTGCCCGACACATTCTCGTGGTGAAGTCGAACGTGAGTCACCCTTCAATTTAATAATACAAGTGCAAATACCACTAAAACCGACTATCTCCATTGTCGGCCAAACAAACAATCCACAATCGCCACTAACAGCTAAAATAATCCAATTAATCGTGTATATAAGACCCTATAACTATTCCTAATCGTATACGACTTTCAATCCCTCTGAAACACACACGAAAACCCACCTTCGATCATCACCCTGTCGCGACCTGTTCTTGGCGTCTCCGACATCGAATTGAATTCAAAACAGGTAATTGAGCATATCATTAAACTCGTTTTTACATAGGGATTAAAAGCCCTATGAATCTAATCATTAACAGAATCGAATTTGGGTTCAATTTTGCTCAAATCAGTTCTAGGGTTCTTCGGATTCGGGAAGATCTTTGTGTTTGTGTTTAAATGAATTGCAAACCAATTCATACCGCGGCTGCGGCCTTTGGTTCACTGGTTAAGAGCGTGTGTTGCAGATTTGAGGTCCCGGGTTCGAACCCGGGGACCCTCACCTATTTTTTTTAATGCTTTTTAAGCTTCAAAAAAATATATAAAAATTCTTAAAAATTATAAAAATAAGTTTTATAAACTTTCTATATTTTAAACGTTACATAATTATTTTCTGTAAATTTATTTTATTTAAATACCTATAATTAATAAATAGTTCTTTTTAATAATTGTCAATTTATAAATATATTTTATAAATTTTCTGAATTGGACAGTTATTATTTTGACCACATTTAATTACGTAAATGATTATAAGACCATTTAATGGGTAAATAAATTATTGTTCCATAATTTATTGTAAATATGTAGCTAATTTATAAACTTTTTAATAAATCTTGTTATTATATAATAATATACATAATTATAATTAAAAACAAATAGACATACAAATATATATTCATCATATAGTAATAACAACTTATAGGATTTAATGTCATAACCACATTTAGTTAAAAACAAAGTAAATAAACTTTTTATAAATTAGGTAACTGTCCATTTGTATGTGGTCAAGAACACATGAAGTTTTATTTAGTAAATTATGTCTATTTAATAAATAGTTTCATAATTGTAAATAGAACATTTATTAAATCAATAAACATATTCATCAATCTGCTTATATGGCCTAATAATTGTCGCATCAAACCCGAACCGACCCGAATCCGACCAAATGTATCTATTCTCGTTGAACACATTTTAAAGGCTTAATTACAATTAATAATAGGTGTTGATCGTGTTTGATTGTGCATTGCCTTATTCTTTGAAGTTCTTGTTCATTTCATTACATCAATTCAATGTGAGTTTACAGCTCTACTTTTACTTATATACTCTTTTGGGGGAGAGAAACATGTTGTTTTCATAAACGTTACATTACATTGGATTTTTGTAATACTGCATATACTTGATACTATGGTGTTATACTTGCCCAACAGACCGTTAATATGGACTTAGCGAGGTAATTGTTAGTAGTACTACTGGGATTGACATACCCCACCCGGGCTAGTCGCGCTAGCACAACGTTCGTTAAACGGGTGAACGGTTAGCCTAATTACAAGTGTTGTGGTATGTGATCCACATCCGGGCCTGTTTATTTATTTGATTACATGTCAGCTCGGCCGCGATTTCATACACATAGTGATCATTATGGATTAGTTACCCATTATATGCTTTAATTACAAAATCCGGGAATTTCATTATACTTGACAGATTACAAAATCCGGGAATTTTATTATACTTGACGGATTACAAAATCCGGCAATTTCATTATACTTGACGGATTACAAAATCCGGGAATTTCATTATACTTGACGGATTACAAAATCCGGGAATTCCATTATACTTGACGGATTACAAAATCCCGGAATTTCATTATACTTGACGGATTACATAATCCGGGAATTTCATTATACTTATCGGATTACATAATCCGGGAATTTCATTACAGATACTTATCGGATTACATAATCCGGGGATTTCATTACTGATACTTATCGGATTACATAATCCGGGGATTTCATTACTGATACTTATCGGATTACATAATCCTGGGATTTCATTACTGATACTTACTGTTTTCTGATAAACCTGTGAACTCACCAGTCTTGTACTGAGATTTTGCATGTTTTCTCTCAGGACATTGATGTGGCACGTTTAGGAGCACAGCATCCACCGCATGTCATTCCGCATTCATCTCAAACTGTTTTCAAGACTTAATTCCATGTAACGGATTGGACGCGTGTTTGTGTGTTCCAAAAACCGTTGTTAAATGTTTTCCTGTTTTCGCTTCCGCACAACTTAAATATATTTGGTTTGTTCCATTAAAATTAAACAACTTATATGATTTGTAATTATCGAGTCGTTTGGTGTAACTGATGCTTATCCTAGATCCTGGTTGTGTCACACGCCTGACGGTAAAACCCCGTACGTGGAAAATGAGGGTGTGACAGATTGGTATCAGAGCATTATCAGAGCATTAGTTATAGAGAACTAAAATGGACTTTGCATCTCATTTGCATTGCATTTTAGACTATAGATGGATTTGCATTGGTTACACACACATAGATTACTAAGCTATGCCTACTAAATTGGTTGCCTAAGAATTTTTGCTTCAACATATCCCTGTGAGCATATGGCTACCGGGATGGTGGCTCCGAGTTGCTGTGAGTCACGGGAGAGTTTGTGTGCATTTGACATCGCCTAAATGTTCTTCATGATTTGTGTGACACATAGACACCTGTATTCTGGATTTCCTGGCAAAAGGCCCTCGGGCTAAGGCAAGCATATCGCATAAATCTCATTGTGAGACCAGTTATGCTTACCTGGGGATTTCTGGGATGAGTGATAAACTATGGTCAATACACAGGTCTCTAAGGCAAATGGGTCAAATTACCTTGGCGTGTCAATGATTCCCAAACTTTACTGATCCTTTCGTATACTTTTATTGATCGACCCCGATATAATACATACATATTTGGTACTTCTATCATTGATGACCACTGTACTTGACAAGATATGTTAGCCTGATAGGAGGAACCGGGGTGATCATGCAAAGAAAATTACCATTACGGGTGCACACGTAATTGTAATTTGTCATGCATGCTAAGTCCGGTGAATCTGGTCGGGTGGTAACATTGTAGTCAGTATAAGTCATCATTCCTACATCTTGAGCAAGAAAGTCTCGGTCTTCATAGAACATAGCCATTAACTATCTATCAGTTCTACTTATAGGAATGCTCATCCTTACCTTGAATTTGGACGAAATTCAAACCATGACGTTTGTGTTAATCCCACGGATTCGGACTGATTCTCTAGCTTGTCTATTTCTTTAAATCCTTGAATTCCTCTTCCTTTTCATTTCAAGACAAAAGGTCTATTTTCATACGACTGATAGCTTTTGATATTTGGTAATTTAAAGAATGTCTAGAAGAGGACGTGGACGCGGGGAGAAGTAACGATCATGAGTATTACAAGTTTTCTATTCTATACCCTAGGGTGCTAGGATCATAATTCTAGTAAGTCCTTGTTAAGGGTAACAAAACATTACTAACACTTGCTATTACTTAAGTCCTGTCCTACTTAGAGCCTTCATGATATTTCCAATCATGACATTAATTAAGAGACATTCCTCCACTTAGCATTTCAGTAACTAAGGAACTGATTGAATACTTTAAGTGCATTATTGGATATGATTACATAGCCTGTCTTACAACCTATCTATGGTATACTTATTTAAGAACGTTGTGGGCCTTATATCACATATTAGTACTTTGAGAAGACCCTCGATAATCACACCCTATCATTATTTGTTTGACTTATATTTTGGATTAATAAGGGCTTTATAAGAACTCTCTTAAGGACTTATGTTGTTAACCCAACTTTTATTCCATGCGTCTGTCGATGTCGCATTTACTATACGCACCCTTATTCACAACTTGTTGGATTGAGTCTTGAAAGACAAAACCGCCGGCTAATACGACATCAGTAGACAAGAGACGCGACATACTCTAATAATACTACTTCATCGGATTTTAGATTATTGTACATAGATTCCTTCGATCGCTCCTTGACCAAGTAAATTCCTTCTCAATCGTTTCCTTTGTACAACTCCGGTTAATTAACTCTTCATTAATAACCATATCTTTGATACTCAAATCATGGATAACACTCTGTACTTGACAAGATTATCGGGAATTAAACAATTTGACTGTTAAGAACCGATACCCCCTTCCCAGGATCGACGATCTCTTCGATCAGTTGCAGAGATCAATGTACTCCTCAAAGATCGATCTTCGATCGGGCTATCATCAATTGAGGGTTCGTGAAGATGACATACCGAAAATATTGTTTAGAACTCGATATGGACACTATGAGTTCTTGGTCATGCCGTTCGGGTTGACCAACACACCAGCTGTCTTCATGGATTTGATGAATCAAGTATGCCACGTGTTCACTACAGGGCAAGGCACTAACCTGGTGGAACACCCAGGTTCAAGCTAAGTTAAGATAAGTTCAAACAGGATAAGTTCAATTGATGCAAATGACTTAAGATAAGTTCAAAGCCTTGGTGATTGAGTACTATTACCTAAGGAATAAAATGCAAAAGTTAGAATGGTAATTCTAAAATTGTGCAATAGTAGGGTTAATAAAATGCAAAAGTTAGAATGGTATTTCTAAAATCGTGCATAGTAGGGTTAGGTCGTGCTCTTTATACTAACGAACTCCCTGAATTGACAAAGCTGATGTCATACCTTATGACATTAGACCAAATAGAATTAGGAAGGACACTGGGAAAATCTAGTGAGTAGCAGAAAGTAGTTGGAGGGTCGAACAAGCAATCTAGCGGTAAGGTAGACAAGAATGCCAATGTTGTGAACCTAGCTATGTTGGTTAATACGATTAAGCTAACATACGTTAAACGGGGACATTAAGAAGGTTGGAGTTCCGACCATTACCATAAGTGTGCCCTAAGTCGATTAGGACCCCAGGACAAGTTAGAAACAATCAGAATTAGGAAATGGCTATAGCTAGGAAGTTAGAACAGTTAAATTATGGTAATAAAGGTCATATAAATCAAGGTAATACATCACGCGGTCATAAATTTACGGCTGAAGCAAGCCACATTCAACAAGACCAAATATTGTTACATGCACGTACCTTATCATCAATAGTTACACATCCATTTGATACCAGGGTTAATAATAAGCTTGGATTCTTCTGGAATTATTCTTTAACTTAGCATTAACCCTAGTTGTTTAGAAATTATTTACTCTGTTAAAATGACCAATGGTAATAATTAGAGGTTACACAAAAGTACACGAAGATCATGACCTTGACATAGACTTAATACCGTATGAATTGGTTATCGAAGAAGGAAACCAAGATAGTCCGTCAGGAGAAGGTGATTCGACCTATCAAACCAAAGCATGATCACTGAACCTGAAAGGAGACCCAATCGTTTTAGGTTGATTTTTATTCTAAGCTTGGAGCACTTAGATTCATAAATCGATTTCTCTCCCTTTATCCTCATGTTTTGACCTAGCTATATGGAATCATTTAGTCCTTATCTATCGACTTTCATTTTGAGTTATCATCAAAACGTGATTGTACGATGGTAGCCTTCCTAAACAAATCTCTCTGTTGGAGATATTATTAACTTATGTTCATGACTTTCTAGTCATACAAATGTTCTCAGCTGTGCTTATGGTTTGTTGCACGGCATATGTAAACGTACTTAAATATTGCTACCTTGCAAAGCATGTTTACAAATACCTTTCCTATTGTTCGCATCACTTCTTGAATCGTTTTTGAATCCTTAAGCTTGAAAATCATTAAAATTCTATCTTGGATTTAAACAACAAGACTCGTTATCATCCTCATTGCGATGTGGACATAAAGGTTCATAAACCTTCGTAACTTGTAGACATGGGTTTGGTCTAAAGACGTAACTTGGTATGTGTCCAAGTGTCTTATCTTCATAAGTGACAAGACCTAATCTTCGTGATCCTATGGATCTCTGGTGTAACTTTCCTTGCAACCAAAATGATTCTTATCTTAGAGGTCATGATGACAATTGGGGCATTATAGACCATTGTTGTGAACTCATTCCAAGATCTTCGCATAGCGTATTATTCTTAGACCAATGGTTGGTCAAAGGAGAAATACATCTTCACAAGATATGCGTTAAGATCGTTTCATATGGTGACGTTTGGGATTCTTAAATTCCGACGGATAACTTTTCTTATCATTGTTGGTCTTATTTTGATTTGTAGACATCACCTTACCACGAGATTATATTCTGGAAATTATGGATCGATAAGTTAAACAACTTAAGCATAGCAAGATTCCGATTGTCAGAGTTCGGTGGAACTCCCGGCGCGGTCCTGAGTTCACTTGGGAACGAGAGGACGAAATGATACGCAACCTGTACAAGGATGTTGCCAGAACATTTTAATTTTCGGGACGAAAATTCCTGTAACAAGGGGATAATTTGACAACCCGAATTTTTCGGTTAATACTATTAAAATTAACTTCGTCCGTTTATCGCGAATTAATTTACCTTATTATTTTGTAAGGATAATAATAATAAAAATAAAATAATAATAATAATAATAATAATAATAATAATATAATAATAATAATAATACTAATAATAATAATAATAATAATAATAATAAAATTGTTTTATAAGAATTAAAAAGGCTTAGGCGGTTAAATGTAAATTTTAAAACTTATCTTAAATGTTTCTGCATGAAATGATAAGAGCACAAAACCCCAGGGACCAAATGCGTAAATTCCCTTTTAAACCCATTTGCCCCCCGTCGACAGTCCTCACCGCCGGCCACTCTCCGGCCAACTCCGGCGACCCCCTCAACACCCAAACGAAAGCGGTTTTGACCAAACTAAAGTGCCCGACATATTCTCGTGGTGGAGTCGAACGTGAGTCACCCTTCAATTTAATAATACAAGTGCAAATATCACTAAAACCGACTATCTCCATTGTCAGCCAAACAAACAATCCACAATCGCCACTAACAGCTAAAATAATTCAATTAATCGTGTATATAAGACCCTATAACTATTCCTAATCGTATGCGACTTTCAATCCCTCTGAAAAACACACGAAAACCCACCTTCGATCATCACCCTGTCGCGACCTATTCTTGGCGTCTCCGGCATCGAATTGAATTCAAAACAGGTAATTGAGCATATCATTACACTCGTTTTTACATAGAGATTAAAAGCCCTATGAATCTAATCATTAACAGAATCGAATTTGGGTTCAATTTTGCTCAAATCAGTTCTAGGGTTCTTCGGATTCGAGAAGATCTTTGTGTTTGTGTTTAAATGAATTGCAAACCAATTCATACCACGACTGCGGCCTTTGGTTCACTGGTTAAGAGCGTGTGTTGCAGATTTGAGGTCCCGGGTTCGAACCCGGGGACCCTCACCTATTTTTTTTAATGCTTTTTAAGCTTCAAAAAAATATATAAAAATTCTTAAAAATTATAAAAATAAGTTTTATAAACTTTCTGTATTTTAAACGTTACATAATTATTTTCTGTAAATTTATTTTATTTAAATACCTATAATTAATAAATAGTTTTTTTAATAATTGTCAATTTATAAATATATTATATAAATTATCTGAATTGGACAGTTATTATTTTGACCACATTTAATTATGTAAATGATTATAAAGACCATTTAATGGGTAAATAAATTATTGTTCCATAATTTATTGTAAATATGTAGCTAATTTATAAACTTTTAATAAATCTTGTTATTATATAATAATATACATAATTATAGTTAAAAACAAATAGACATACAAATATTTATTCATCATATAATAATAACAACTTATAGAATTTAATGTCATAACCACATTTAGTTAAAAACAAAGTAAATAAACTTTTTATAAATTAGGTAACTGTCCATTTATATGTGGTCAAGAATACATGAAGTTTTATTTAGTAAATTATGTCTATTTAATAAATAGTTTCATAATTGTAAATAGAACATTTATTAAATCAATAAACATATTCATCAATCTGCCTAAATGGCCTAATAATTGTCGCGTCAAACCCGAACCGACCCGAATCCGACCAAATGTATCTATTCGTGTTGAACACATTTAAAGGCTTAATTACAATTAATAATAGGTGTTGATCGTGTTTGATCGTGCATTTCCTTATTCTTTGAAGTTCTTGTTCATTTCATTACATCAATTCAAGGTGAGTTTACGGCCCCACTTTTACTTATATACTCTTTTGGGGGAGAGAAACATTTTGTTTTCATAAACGTTACATTATATTGGATTTTTGTAATACTGCATATACTTGATACTATGGTGTTATACTTGCCCAACGGACCATTGATATGGACTTAGCGAGGTAATTGTTAGTAGTACTACTGGGATTGACATACCCCACCCGGGCTAGTCGCGCTAGCACAACGTTCGTCAAACGGGTGAACGGTTAGCCTAATTACAAGTGTTGTGGTGTGTGATCCACATCCGGGCCTGTTTATTTATTTGATTACATGTCAGCTCGGCCGCGATTTCATACACGTAATGATCATTATGGATTAGCTACCCATTATATGCTTTAATTACAAAATCCGGGAATTTCATTATACTTGACGGATTACAAAATCCGGGAACTTCATTATACTTGACGGATTACAAAATCCGGGAATTTCATTATACTTGACGGATTACAAAATCCGGGAATTTCATTATACTTGATGGATTACAAAATCCGGGAATATCATTATACTTGACGGATTACATAATCCGGGAATTTCATTATACTTATCGGATTACATAACCGGGAATTTCATCACAGATACTTATCGGATTACATAATCCGGGGATTTCATTACTGATACTTATCGGATTACATAATCCGGGGATTTCATTACTGATACTTATCGGATTACATAATCCGGGGATTTCATTACTGATACTTACTGTTTTCTGATAAACCTGTGAACTCACCAGTCTTGTACTGAGATTTTGCATGTTTTCTGTCAGGACATTGATGTGGCACGTTTAGGAGCACAGCATCCACCGCATGTCATTCCGCATTCATCTCAACTGTTTTTAAGACTTAATTCTATGTAATGGATTGGACGCGTGTTTGCGTGTTCCAAAAACCGTTGTTAAATGTTTTCCTGTTTTCGCTTCCGCACAACTTAAATATATTTGGTTTGTTCCATTAAAATTAAACAACTTATATGATTTGTAATTATCGAGTCGTTTGGTGTAACTGATGCTTATCTGAGATCCTGGTTGTGTCACACGCCTGACGGTAAAACCCCGTACGTTGAAAATAAGGGTGTGACACATATATACACACATATATATACACACACATATATATACACACACGTATATATATACATATATATACATATATAGAGGAGGGATCCTAAGAAAACCATAATGTTATGTGAAAACTAAAGAAAACCAACGGAACTAGTCACATAACTTATAATTTTTTTATCACTACCCTTTACATTTATTTGTGTGTTTATATAAATAATGATATGGATCAAATGAAAAACCATAGCATGGTTTTACATACACATCATATATAGGTTACGTATACGTAACTATTTTTCATTCGACATAGTGTGATGTATACGTAAAACTCTTTATTCTCGTATTTATGTTCAACATATATATAACAAATACTTAAATAACCTTTTAACAGTTAAAATAACATAAAATTTATAAATTTTATTATTGATTTCTATGATTTTCTTTAGTTTTCTCATAATTATTGATTTTCTTAGGAACCATCCCCTACATATATATATACATACATATATACATATATATATATATACATATATACATATATATACATGCATACATATATATATACATATATATACATGCATACATATATATATATATATGCATATATATATATCATGTAAGAGTATAAGCATCTACTATCATATATGTGACATCTTTTATGAATCATTTCACTAAACCTTGGATGGAAAAATTTTAGTTAAACTATTATCTTGAGATACTTTTAGTATAGTTCTTGTAGGGAGACAAATTCAGTGTGATTTAATCTTTTTAATAAAATTTAATTTTGGATGCATATTATATAATTGTGTTTATCGAGTTGTGATTTGCAAAAGGCAATTATATAACCATTACAATAAGAATTTATAGGAGTAATTTACAATGACAATTACAAGTTTGACTATCTTCGGTATGATATTCTATTGAGGTGATTGGGGGATTTGAGAGATATTTAGGGTGGACTTTATAATACACCTACGCAAAATGGAGGATTCATTTGAGACAATCTTAGAGAAAAATTTATGGAATTATCCTCGAGACAGCGGTTTGGTAAGAGCATCTGTAGGTTGATCTTTTGAACAGATGTGATAGACCTTTAATAACCCAATATTAACCTTTTTCCAAACGAAATGATAATCAAATGCCAGATGCTTCATTTTTTAGTGATAAACTGGATTGGCACACAATGGCGCACGTGTTATCATAATATAGATTGGGTGGTTTTGGGAGTGCAATGTGTAATTCTTGTAAAAGATGTTCAACCATGTCATTTCGGTTGCAGCATTAGCCAGCTTTGTATTCAACTTAGATTGAGGATCTAGAGACAATTTTTTTGTCGTGTAGACTTCTATAAGACAATATTTGAAACAAGATATATGAGATTTGCTAAATTGGACCACCCACCATCATTAGTACCACCCCAGTCAGAATCAACAAAGGTAGTGATGTTAATCGATGCTCCTCGATCTAAAAACAGCACATAATGGACAGTACCTTTGCGGTATCGTATGGCCTGTTTGAGAGCTTGCATGTGTTTTGTTATTGGAAAATGCATGTATTATGAGTGTCTGTTAACCGCGAAACAAACATCCGGACGCGTGAAGGCCAAATACTAAAGAGACCATTTTTATTTTACGGTATGTTGGATCAATGCGTAAAGAGCCATCTTCAGCAAAGATAGATTCAGATGAGCTTAAAAGTGATAAAATGTTTTGCACTGTCCATGTAAAAATTGGTAAGTAGATCATTTATGTGCCTGTGTTGAGATAGAAACTTGCCTTAAGGAGTGAAGATGACTTCAATTCCCAAAAAATGGTATGGAAGACCAAGATCTTTGATAGAGAATCTCATAGACAAGAGGTCCATAAATTTTTCCGTGAAACTCGTACAATACATGTGAACGTAATGTCATCTACATACACCAAAAATATATAGTAATATGTTTTTGATGATATATGAAAAGTGAGGTATCATATTGAAATTTCATAAAGTTGTATTCCAAGAAAAGGTTTTTAGCTCCATGTACTACACACGTGATGCTTGCTTGAGGCCATATAGGGACTTTCGAAGTTTGCATATATGGTTTGAAAATTATTGGTTTTTATACCCCAGGGGTTGGATCAAGTAAACATCCTCATTTAATGTGCCATCTAAAAAGGTGTTGTTATGTCAATTTGATGTAGAAATCAAGTTTTAGTAAGGGCAAGAGATAGAATTAACTGAATAGTAACAGTGACCAGACTAAAAGCTTCAAAGAAATCCTTGCCATGTTATTGATAAAAATCTTTTACAACTAGTCAGGCTTTGTATTTATTAATAGAGCCATTCGGTTTTTGTTTTACTCGGAGTACCCATTTACAACCAATAGGTTTGTGGGACGAGAATGGAACAAGCTCCCATGTTTGATTGTGAAGAAGTGTGTTATACTCATTATCAATGGCTTTTCACCATAAAAGGTCTTTCATTGCTAGCTCAATAATGGGAGGTAGGGGATCAGCAATGGTGTGGTTGACAAAGTTAGCACCATAGTATTTAGGGTTTGGTCTGTGGGATCGTGGAGGAAGTGGTGGGGTTTGATTAGGCGTGAGGATAATATGTTAGGTAAGATGGGGTTGATGGGTGAAGATGTGTGGCTATCTTATGATGAGGTGGGAGATTGGACCGACAGGTTTGGTGATGTTATTGGTGGTGAGGAGGTGGTATGATCGGGTGATGTAGGTGGAGAAGGAGGAGGATAAGATGTTGAAGTGGGAGTGGTGGTTAGTATTGGTATTACAATAGGAGATGAGGGAGGTGGAGGGGTAGTATGGGAAATGGATGGAGTGGAAACAATGGGTGTGGAAGGTGTTTGTGTGGTGTGGAAGTCACTATTTAGAAGAGGTAGAGTGGTGACAATTTGTGGGTCACGTAAGGGAAATAGATTATCCACAAACCGAACATGACGGGAGTTATAAAGGTGATTAGTGAGAAAATCAAGGCATTTGTAAGCGGATTTTGAGGTGGAGTAACCAAGGAGAATACATGAGGAAGATTTCGGGTGAAGTTTAGATGGTGAATAGGGTTTGCGCCACGAATAGCATAAACAACGAAATGCTTTAAGTTCAGTGTTGTTAGGTGGACTTTGATACAATTTTTCATAAGGAGTTTTGTTGTTAATTATGGGTAACTTTTATGTTTTAAAGATAAAATCATCTCAGTTTAACTCAACTAGGTTTCATCTCAATAAATAGTTGTACCCGACTCAAACTTGGGTAACCACCTTGTTTTGGGCACCCACAATTCGGTGTTGGTCTAGTATGGTTCACTTTTGGATAGTGAAATGTGCTATAAGTCCTGTAAAGAATGAATTAAAATTTTCAAAGTACTATTAGCATCTATTGAGAGATCTATAAGTGATATATATGTTTAATATGATATGCAAACTAATAATTTTAAGATTTTGATGAATATTGTTGTAACTCACCATAATCCATAAGTATAAATTATTTGGTTATTTGTTTAAAACAAACAGTTTTTAGAAGCTTTTTATCGTGCTAAATTACACCAAACATCTTATACTCTGGTTCAAGAAAGAAAGCTAGCAGGTGGCCCCCTCCTAAACCAACGTTTTTCATTGCCTCTTGCCATTTTGCGCACACACAATGTCGTTCTTGTATTTTTGTAATTTTGTGATTGTTTTACTATAAATATGTAAACAAGGAATGATGCTTTTCTATGAATTATATATAATGTTTAGGAGATATTTTAATTACGATATATGTCAGTTTCATTTAAGGATTTTTAACTCTTTAATTATAAAACCATTTAAGCGCATATTGAATAATTTATTGCTGATTTAATTACAAATCAAATACAAGTTTTATAAGAATTAATGAGCAGCTAGCTTCTGTTAAGATGAACAAAATAGTAATATTTTCGTGTAGGTTTTTTACTAAATGGGCTGCAGTTTCTAAAGTCTAAATAATATTAAACTTTATATTAAACCGTATAGTTTTGGAGTGTATTTTTGCTAGTATTTATTTTAGCATCGTAAATCATTAGTTAATATAGATTATCATTCTGTATACTTTACTATAAATTTTTGTATATGCATCATATATTCGAACTCATTACATATTATTTTAAAATGGGTGTATACCTTCTATTCTAGCTAGTATGCCTTTCTCATAATTTTAACAAAAAAAAAAGTGTTACCGTACTTTTTAACGAGCCTGTGGCACTTCCTCCTCATAAATCCACATAAGGCAATGCGACTCACGAGTTAATCCAAATGCAAGGTATGAGGTTCAAACTAATTAATATCCCTACCCGGCTCAACGTCACATAATGTTTGAACCTTGATCTGGGTTTCCGATCCTCGCTGTGGGCTGACCACCCGAGAGTTGCTTGAGGTGAGAAATTAACCTGGGTATCCTTTAAAGAATTCTAGTGCCCTAGCACCAGGCTACATTAGAGTGGTTAACTATCGTTTTAACAAAAAGATCCGACATGAATATGTTTAAACATTATATTTTGTTATATATATATATGAGTATGTGTAAAATAATTTACAATATATTTGAAAATAAACAATTTGGCTCGTGAGCCAACTTGGCTCAGCTCGTTTATACACGAGCCGAACTCGAGCCACGTTTTAAGCTTGTTAAGATGTACGAGCAAGCTCAGCTCATTTACGACATTAATTACAAACTAGATCAATGAGTAATTGAGTATTGAGGACACATCTTGTTATGAACTCTCACTTAAATATCTATGATAGACCAATTTAGCAAAAATACCATTTCTAGTGCATAAGTTTCACACATCGGTCATATAACCAATCCATTAAAATGATCATATTTGACATCCAATCTACTCAAACTTCAATTATTCCACACGACTCTTGTAGTTGAAATTATCTGGTGGAACTATCTGAAGTCTTTTAATTAGATATATGGCTGATTAATTTGCTCGACAAATCACTTATTTGACATTTCAAAGTCATTTTGGCATATGCAATCATTTTACCATCTTTCCACAATTAACCAAATTTTCTATAAGATTATAATCCAAAACACATTTAATGATGCTTATAATCTTTTGCAAGCCAATTTTAATGTTTAAACATAATTTTTTAGAAATATTACTCTAGGTAAGTTGAAGTTAACATATTTCAGGGAAAACACTTACATCCATGAACTTGATTGGGCAATATAATTCAAATTGTAGCTTTCTAACATACAATAGTACTTATAAAATTTAAGAGCTATAGGATGCCAAAATTTTATACCAGAAATTATACTTTTAAGCACAAACCTCACTTAATGCATGTTTAATTGTTTATTAGCGTTGACGTAGAGCATGTTGATTGTAATCCATCAACATGTGAGTTAATGGAGGCTGACTTAGTATGTAGCATTGATTGTATGTCATCGGTGAAATGGTTGGCCTCAAACTGCTTCTTGCACATAAGTACAATATATAGGATGATCAATGTGAATGACATGTGCCCTTAACGCGCTCCTTGAAAGCATTAAATAGAAGGTTAAACAACGCCTTGCTTCCATCGAAAGCATGTTGGTGCTAAAAGCTAAGTGCTTGGCCGACCACAAAATTAAGCATAACCGATGTTGGTGATAGTACTGAATGCTCTAGCGTGGTAGGAAGACCATTTGGTAAAGCATACAATTATGCTTAATAAGGAAATATTTGGTAGAAGCAAATCATTGCTCCAAGTAAATTAAAAATAAAAATAAAAAAAGTGCACAACTAAGGTTGCGACTCTTTAAACATCGCGATTAATTGGGTTAATAATTCACAGAATATATAATGTTAGCTTAATTAGCCTCAGACGTCATAGTTTAGCACCCACTTACATAAATTCTATGAAATAATGAAATTATTTGTTGTTCGTTTCTATGGGAACATCCTGTTATAATTAAATGGTCTATTCCTTTACTAACTCATAGAGGCTTTGAATCCTGTTGTTAGCAGGATTTGTGATTTTAATAGTAAATAATTGTAGATTAGGTGCTGGTCCAAAAATTGTTTGTTTTTCAATTGTTTAAATTATCTTTTTAAGGACGCAATTGGTAACTCATGATCGAATTACCATATCAAGCGTTTCATGTATTTATAGCAAAACACAATAGAAAGTCGCTAGCAAAAATTACTGTGATGCATATATTAAACAACTTCATAAGCTTCACATAATAATAATGATATTAAAAACTTAAAAGCAGGTTATCTTTTTTTAAATCGGTCATCTAAACTAAAAATAAAAGAAAAAGAACGTGAAAGTGAAAAATAGGGTTTATAGGAGGGTACGGTTTACACCTGCAAATAATAAGGTGCAGAAAATAAATCACCCACAAAAATAGGGGGGTTTTTGAAACTTGAAGTAGGAGTAATCAATGATGGCAGGTGGGGTCCACGCATCCGCCATGGACCATACTAGCAACCTATCCTGCCTTTGAGCCTTTCTTCACAATTTATGGTCATTGCAACTTTATATTTAATTCAAGAAAATGTTATAAGATATACTTTTAATATAATTTGCTGAAAAAAATAATTAATATCATACAACGCACGAGGCGACTTCTTTTTGTAATTCGTTATGTGCATTGAGACGGTGGTATTAACGGGACTTAATACGTAAAAATATATGAAGTTGTGTCGATACGGTTATAGAGATCGAAACGATAGATGGAAGCCAGTTATTCAATGTGCTTATGTTCTTTGATAGTATCGGTTTAATCATTCGTGGTACCAACACTTTATATCCAGTCGATGTAATCTATGTTAACAAAATTTATATCGCAACATCTAAAAAGAATTGAACACAACCACAAATCGGGTTCTTTTATTTAAAGATCACGAGCGAAAATGAAGAAAAATCAATTAGTGGGAAACTAATAGGTTAAAAGCGTATTTATATATACTAAGAGGTAATCTTGAAACTAAATATGTTAAGGGGTCACGGTGAAAATTGTGTCAAGAGCTTTTGATTCACTACCATCCTGATAATGGATAGTTAACAAGAATCTTACCACGCGCTCAAAAGACATAAAACCGTGAAAAATTAACATAAAAAATGTGATTGTGAATCCGCACAACGAAGGTAAAAATACGAAATTGGACGTCCTTCATAAGATTTGAAACTCTAATAAAAATTAAACTTTCGCAAACTCGTAGTTGGAGCGAGGACACAACAAGAAGAACAGAAATTAACTTTGATATAAATAAATATGATAAAATTTGGATTTTATCTGACGTACAAATTCATTTTCAGTAAAATTTAAACCGAAATATGTATAAAAATAAGCCTGTTATAATGGTATATTGAATATTTTTATTAAACATTAGATTTTTTAAAAAAATTATGAGAAACAAAAGAAAAAATTATAAGTGTGTTAAAAAAACAAACAAGTATATGATATGAGTGTCGATATAATTAAATTTGAGAGGTGAAAATTAACTATTCATGGACTTTAGTGCTAATTAATTAAAAACAAGTAAACATCTTGCATCAATGGTCATACCATGACATTATTAGTTAGCAATATAAAATTTGTTAGTATAGTAGTGAGAATAAGAATTTCATATTTAACATGAATGATTAATTAATTTTATTAAAAAACACCTAATTAATATAAGTATTTCATTTCTTTATCTTTTTAACTAATCATAGAAATATGTATTAAGAGCCGCGCTTTCTAACGGGACGTTAACCATGAAAAAATATTATTATTATTATTGTTATTATTATTATTATTGTTATTATTATCATTATTATTATTATTATCATTATTATTATTATTATTATAACTAATATTATTATTATTATTATTAATATTATTACTATTATTACTATTATTATCATTACTATTTCTATTATTATTATTATTATTATCATATTATTATTATTATCATTATTATTATTCTTATTATTATTATTATTATTATTATTATTATTATTATTATTATTATTATTATTATTATTATTATTATTATTATTATTATTATTATTATTATTATTATTATTATTATTATTATTATTATTATTAGTTATTATTATTATTTATTATTATTATTTATTTTCTAGAGCCAATTGAAGCTGCTTTTACGGTTCCTATCTTTGTCTCAACATTATCTGACACGCAAACCCTTTTCTAGGTGCCATCAAATTAGTTGTAACATCATCGGGTAGGGAGGGGGGAACCACTAAATAGATCTTAAATGGAAGCAATGACAATATATCCTTAATAATTCAGCATTCAAAACAAACAAACAAAACTATTTAAAAACAAAAAACAATTTAATAAAACCATCACCTTCCAAATGTTTCACTTTTTTTTATCACCAGCAAAAAAATAATAAAAAAATTGTGTGTAAAATACATAAATACCTTTTAGAACGACTTCATATCTTCATAATGGATTCCTAAATCTACATTAGTTTTCTATATCGAAACTTGAACCCTTCACAAGTTAGGATAGAGACCAACACATTGATGTCATTAGATGTCATGTTATTCGTATTTATAGAATTACTTAAGTAACTTATATTACCAACAATTAATTTGTTACTAATTTTTTGAAGTGTCAATGTGTAAAACGGTATTCAAAATACTACAGTTTTCTATATACTTTGACTACCTGATGTATGAGTAAATTTAAAAATATTACGTGTATGAATGATTGCATCACTAACCTTCATCCTAAGTATGTATAGCGGTTATATCAATCATTTCTAAACATGGAATGACGATAACAACTTCCTTGGTTTTTAGTTACTAGGGATGCAATAGAGACGGAACTCGTATATACTCTCATTTAGCTCGTTCACTCTAACTTTTATAAATAACGTTATATTTTGTATTTAATTTCTTTTCTATAGTTAAATTTGATAGTCATATTGTAAGTTCATGAGAGAGTAAATTATATTTTAAAATTACATGTTTAATTTTTTTTTTTTTTGTACATATAGTTTCATGAACTAATGCTATTTATAATAGTAACTTACTTATGTGAGTGTGGCGAATTTAGTAGTTGTTATTATATAAATGTTTATAATTTATTAAACCTGAGTGCCTTAGTTTTGTTACTATTGATTTTATTTTTGATTTTGCTCAAAAATAATATGTAAGATATAAAAGTTTAATTATTAATAATGGAATCTTACAAGTGTTTCAATTTATATTTATATTCATATTCAGTTTTACTAGTTATAAAGAATATACAATAATAAAGTACATAAATGTGGGTTGTTTTATAGGTAAAAACTTTAAGTGGATATAAATAAACAATATGTAAACTTGCTTATAATCACTGTTTTATATAAATTATATATAATCTTTCTTATAGTTATACGCAAAAATAAAAATAAAAAATAAAAAATAACATTTGCTTATATTACTGAATGGTGGCGTTTGATTTCTAATTTTACTTGAAGTTTCTTTTATTTTTATTTTTTTTGTCTTTTGTTTTTTGTTTTTATTTGTAACTTTTTTATTGTAATGTTATTTTTAACTTTGATTATCTAATTTTGAACCTGCAAACTTTTCTTATCAGAGATTTTATCATCGTTCTTTGTAATGATATCTTATTTTATATTTTTATAATACTAAATTTTATAATACTAAATTTTATTATATTATTATTATTATTATTATTATTATTATTATTATTATTATTATTATTATTATTATATTATTATTATTATTATGATTATTAATATTATGATGATGATGATGATGATTATTATTATTATTATTATTATTATTATTATTATTATTATTATTATTATTATTATTATTATTATTATTATTTAATATATTATAAATTTAATAGTTATCAATGCAAACATATATTTAATATGTTAAATAAGCTTTAGTTTAAGCTTGAGTTTAGCTATTTCAAGTTTTTAACACGTCAATATTGAGTAGCTCATGCTCACTTTGTTTACATTCTTGTTTATATGATTGTTTCGAGCTTTTAGCATGTTAACCTTGAGTACGTAGCTCATGCTCGATTTGTTTACATCTCTATATGTATGAAAAGTTTTCTCATTGAAATCAAAGTTACGATCTTTGAGGATATGTATCTCGTAACATATAATAGCTTAATCAAATGAATAAGAAACCCATAACGAAAGTTAATATTACTTAAAACAAGATTTATGAGATCATGTTACTCTTTATTTCTAAATTCAAAATACTCTGAGTTTACCTATCCAACAAAAAAATATGTATTGCGATTAATAGTGAAAGTTTCCTCGTTATTTCTTAAATATTACTAATAAGAAATGTACGTGTCACCAATTATAATAACTCTATTGTTTTTCTCATATAGCAATATACTAAATCCTCAATTGGATGAGCATAAAATAATTTATTCACACGAGAATTGATGGACCAAAAAATTATATAACGTAATGTGTTTTTTTGTCTCGCAATATTAGATTTATCATTATACATTTCGAAAGACATGTATTTTGTATTAATTTCAAATGTTTTATTTCTTTTTAAGCTTATATTAGAATTTAATGAAAATAAACAGTGTTGTTGAGACCGGATCGGATCGGCCGGTCCGACCGGTTCGACCGCGAATCGGTGGCTGGTCCGGTCCGGTCAGGGGTGATTCGTTTTTGTGACGTTGAACCGGCCGGTCCGAACCGAACCGGCGGTTGGACCGGCGAACCGGCCCGGTTCCGACCGGTTTTTTGATTTTTTTTTTTTTTTTTGATTTTAGTGGGTAAAAACGGGGTGTTAAACCATAAATTAGTACGTAGGATATACAAATATAGTTAAGTTTTATATATAACTATAAAATATATGTATAAATCATATATAAATTACTTATATATTTAATTACATATATAAATATAATTAAAATATAGTTAAATCCGGTCCGACCGGTCCGACCACCAAACCAGTAAGGCGTTCGGTTCGACGTCCGATCCGGTTCTGAAAACATTGAAAATAAACTATCTTAGATGTTATATCACGTAATGTATATAATTATGTTATAAATCATCTTACAAACCTTAGAGATTTATAGATCATCAGTAACAACATAATAATGATTATATTATTTGTATATATATACTCTTACGTAACTAGTGAAACATTATTTGGAGTGTATAAAAAGATCAAGGAAGCCATCCTTATTGTTACCCACAAATAATAGTAGATAAAACAACGACCGTCTAGCATAGATTATGTCTTATTATTTATAAGTTATAACCATATTTTATTTTTCCTTTTGAATACAAGGAAAAAGGACAAGATATAAAATAAAAATAAAGACATGGACGTAACAATATTATTGAATAAGATATTGTTTCGTTTATGTTTTTCCTTAAAAGATATATATTTAAATACAGGAATTTTGTAATTATACTGCGGAATAAACTTATAGATAAAAAAACAAACATTCACTAGGCTTGGAACTATCACTATTTTGCTTCATTATGGGTGGCATATATGTTTCCTAGTTGAAAATTTATCAGTCAGTCATTTTGATAGAATCTTTATCATGTTAATATAATAATATTGATCACATTGTCAACAAGAAATGTTTAACTTTAATTCTAGCATTATTAGTGCTTTTGGGTGTCTTGATTATGGATGAGATGAAACATGTTAAGGGCCGTGGCATTACTACCTTACAATTTTAGCTCCGTGATGCATGAAACAAATTATCTTATATTAGTGTCTACTTCGCACTTAAAGATGACATGGTCAAAAGGGATAACATTAAAATCAACAACCGAAAGTTTACGTTATAGTACTTAGGAGCTCATTTCAAGCGTTATTTTGACTAATTAAAAGCAAATTTGTACGCTCGTGTTTGAAAATTGAGATGTTAAGAAAAGTCTTTTGAAATCATCTTGATTATTCATATTGAAAAAAAAAACATTTTAAAAAGTAGAAGAGACAAAAAACAGAAAAGAGCATAGGATCCAAATAGATCCTCACATTTTGTTATCCTCAATATCATCGACATCCCTTGTTGTTTGTGATGGAAAAACAAGAAAAACACTTATCACGCTACGTACATTGAGATTCTTGGGTTGACATTTTCTTTTATTTATATATACTTGCTTTAAAATGATCTATGAGTTCAGAATTTACTTTCGTAACTTACAATGATTATATTTGAGTTTAATTATCTATTGTTATAATACTATATGAGTTAATTTAAAAATATAGTAAAAAAATAGAGACTTAATGTCTAATAGATAAAATGTATAACTTCCAAATAAAAGCATGTGAATTCGAGTCTAACTCTATATGTGTAATGTTTTCTTATTTATATCATCAAGGGACGTTATTTAAAAAGCTAGTCACATTAGGAGAAAAAATATTACTGTTCACATATGCATTAAAAATATGTTCATGTATTTCCATCAGAAAGTTTGGAGAAAAGTATAAACTAAAAGTGACCATGTTGTAAATTTATAAAAGAATTGTAGAAAAAGAAATCCAGAAGAAAGATATAGAAAAAAATTAGTAGAAAAGTAATAGAAACGGAACTCCTGAGTGATGCGATGTCAAATTAGTTTAAAAATAAAAAAGTAAGGAACATGAAATCGAAAATATAAGTTATGCAACATAAAGTACGAGCTACGAAATTACATTGCAATGAAAAATAAACATAAAAGAAAATCAAATTGAATTTAAATATATAAAAGTAAAATAATAATATATTTGAACTGTCTCGGTTTGAATAAAAGTTTAAAAGAAAACGTATATAAGAATAAACACGTCGTAATAGTGTATCCAATATTTAAAAAAGCATTACGTTTTAAAGTTATTTTTAATAAGTTTACTGATAATATGCAAACAATGATTGCTAAATATCTTATATATTTTTTTGTTTAGGATAACCTAGATTGATATTATTTAACGAGCTGAAAGTAATTTAGCTTTTTTTAGATAATTTACAAATATTAAGTGTTATATAAGTAATTTTTCCTTCACTTAATACAGAAATTAGAAATATTTGTGCGTTCACTTTAGCAATAAATGTTCTCAAAAAAGTGTTGCTAATTTAGGTGTGTTGACGTTGAAATATGAACTTCAACAAGAGGGCCAAACTTTAAACTTGTTTCAATCAATTCAGTTTATTCAAGAATTTAAATTTAAATATTTAATAAGAATATAGTTTGAAACGGTTGCAAGTCATTCAAAAATCAAAATACATTCAGAATGTACCAAAAAAAAACTCTTACATGGCTTTCTTGAATTTAAAATATATTATATATGCAAAATGATATATGATTTGTTTAATCGAATCTAATAGAACTCGTTTTGATAGGCATTGATATTTAATCGTTTTGACTTGTTATTCGATTGAGTCCTTGATTTTGCATTTCTTTATGATGTGAGCAAAAATGATTACTAATTTTTCCATTTTTTTATAATACAGTCCATTGTAAATAGAATTTTATCTCAAGAAATGAAAAAAAAAATCAAACGTTGAAATGTGTAAAAATACTATATGCGATTGTTTTCATTGTGTTCTGATTTCATCATTTGTCTTAGAAAACGACATTCTCGTAAAATACTGTTTTATATTTTTAAATAATAGAATGATTATTAGTTTATTAAGAGGTTTAAAGATTATGTATAAGAAAGCCACGTAATTATTAATACAATTTATAAAATATATCTGGTTTCGTTTATATTAAATCCAAAAAGAGTAAACTAGATAACAAATAAAGTTATAAATCATATGGTTGTTTCTATGGGCTTAAGTGTAAGGTTTCCTACACCGAATTGGGGAAAAGGTTATTAAAGGGAAAGATGTATATGTTAAAGTTTGCGAGTGGTATTTAGGATTAAAATAAAAAAAATATTGTTAAAGAAAAAAGCTTACTCCAAGTATATCTCGACTCTTAATACTTGTAACTTTCATTTAGTAAAACGTGGATCGTAAAAGTTATTTCAGGAGTTATAGATGTGGAAAGATATGATTTATCACCCTTTTAAGATGGTGGCGCATGGATGCACATTTTGCTCCCTTTATTAGATACGTATGCTTGAATTCAGCGTCAAATGTTATCTTGTCTTTGAATCTCTTAAAATTATCTTCTTTTTTTTTTTTAGCTCAAACCATATTTTACAAAATCTTATTGGTTACTATTGTATTAATGGAGTCTCGTGAGGTCTCCAATAAGGAGTTCTTACTAAAATAAAAATATGAATTACCTGCCTTTTGCTTTTCTTTTTTATTTTTATAGTTAGGGAGCCCTACTATTAGATTAAAAGAAAATGAATATGATATGATATGTATCATATCAGGATAAATCAAGTCATTTAGATGGATAGTATTGGTTAAAACCATGTGATAAAACATAACTTAAAAAACATCTGGTTTTTAGTTTATACAGTTTATACAATTTTCGTGCTCATAGACTCGTACTAATGGGAGTGAGTAGTGAGTTTAAGGTTGGACGGTCCAGCTAGCGATAAAAGCCCAAAACTAACTACCACCAAAAGTAAACACTTTCTAATAGCCCATTAACACTTACCTTATGACACAAATTGGGCCCTTTTAAATGTCACACCCTAGTATATTTGGACCTTCCAATTAAATAATCCATATTCATGGATCCAAAACAAGAAATAAAAATGGATGGGCCGTAAACTCAAAATGGCTTTACTATAAAGATTTGGTGTTTTTGTTTTGTCATAAAGATTTGGTGACTGATTGCTTAGTTATAGCTCCTTTTAGAGAGTTCTATGATGACTTTTCTTTGGTTCCCAAAGCCTCGATGCTAGCACTCAGATAAACTTCATTCAAGTTCTTTAATACATGGTTACTAGATGTAGAGACCTTCTTTGTATGGTTCGACCACCTGACCTTCATTACAAGAAAACCGGAACCGGTTTGGCCCAAACAGGTCCCAGACCGACCCAAACCAGCGGTTTCCCATCGATTTCCCACATCCTGGCCTTCAAACCGGTTTCAAACCGGTGTCAAATGGCTAGAGGTCCGAATAAAGCTCGTTGCAATTTTTGCAGTAAGTTTTTCAAAAAGGATGTAAACACAACTTTAAAAAACCACATTGTGCATAAATATTATAAGAAGTTGAAAGGTGAACCGTCTGTAGGTCAAGCTTCGATAACAAGCGAGGGAAATATTTGGGCTTATAACGTTGATACGGTACGGAAACAACTGGCGAATTTTGAAATTCAAGAAAGCTTATCATTCAAATATTTCGACAACGAACGTTTGACTCGACTCATTCAACGAACTCTTCAACCACGATAACGTAAGTCGTACTACTATTCGAAAAGATCGTCTAAAATTGTGGAAAAAAGCTAAAATAAATTAAATCTTATTTTGAAAATTTAGAAACCGGTGTTAACTTAACAAGTGATGTTTGGTTGACTCCTCACGGTTCATCAGACTCATACATTTGTGTCACCGCCCATGGGGTTGAACCCGATTCGTGACGAATGATGAAACGTACGATTACGTTTGAATTGTTTGATTATACTCATACCGGTGAAAATATTTTTATTTTATTGACAGTTATCAAAACATATAAATTGGAAAACAAAATTTTTTCTATATCCTTTGATAATGCTTCAAATAATACACTTGCGATAGAACATCTAAAATTAAAATATAAACCAAATTGTGACGGTGTGTTTTTTCATAGTCGATGTATTGCGCATATCATAAACTTAGCCGTTCAAGACGGTTTAAAAACGATTGAACTAACAAAAGATGCATTTAAAAGAATGTTACGTGACATTTTTAGCATTAACCAAAGATATAATAAATATCGCAAGTTTTGTGAAGACGTAAATTTCAAATTTTTAGGTTCGAATTGGGACGTACCTACACGATGGAAATTCGACTTCTAATATGTATGAAAAGGCTATTGCGCAAAAAGAAAGCTTAATAGCTTTTTATAATACTTTGGTGAGATGTGAGAAGGCTTTGATTTACCATTCATCATGTTGGGCTACTATTGAAGAGATATGCAAAATACTTAGTGTTTTTAAAACTGCAACTATTTGTTTTTCTGGAGTTTATTATCCAACGAGTCCATTAGTAATTCATCAACTTTACTTAATGTCTTCAAAATTAAACGAGTTGTTAATTAGGGGTAGACCTTATTCAGATATAATACCCCTAATGAAAGAAAAACTTAAAAAATATTTTAAAAAAATGCCTCTGGTTATTATATGTGCCGCTGCCTTAAACCCTTGCTTAAATACTTTAGGGGTTGAAACTTTACTTGAAAAAATTACTCTTGATTTGGGTTCAGATGAAGAATATCCATTTTATGGTCAAAGTTTAAAAGTTAATTTTAACTAACATTTATCAAACATATTTGATGTTTATTTAGTAAAATATGGTGAAACATCAAACATTCATGAGTTAATAACGCATGCGACACATGTTTTTTTTTGCCGAAAGTTTAAATGATCCAATATTTGTTTTGTGTAATACTTTAAGGGATGAATGTAATAAACGTCAATGTGGTTACATTCCTAGTAGTGAACTCGAGAGGTATGGTGAAACGAACTTTTTATTCATCATGACTCCACAAGATTTTAAAAATTTTAACTTGTTGACTTGGTGGAAAAGTAAGAAAGATCAATTTCCCATCCTATCCACCATGGCTCGAGATTTACTAACCGTTCAAGCTTCCACGGTAGCTTTGGAATCTGCTTTTTCTATTAGTGGCAGGATTATATCAATAAGGCGAACTCGAGTCACTCCCCAAACGGTTGAAATGTCAATTTGCTTGAAGAATTATTTGGATGTTGCAGAAAGAATACCAGATAAATGCTCATTTGATGGAGAATTGAAATATGAAGCTGAATTATACGAGAACGAAGTAAAGAGTGGATTGACCCTCGGAATGTCCGATGATGAAGTGACATATGATGATTACCTTCGTAATATCTCGGGTTCGGGGGGCGAAGAATAAAAACATCAAAATATACAACGAATGAACGGGGAACGACTACGCTAGATGTTTATTTTCTAAAAACAAAAATCAGAATTTTAAGTCGTTTGAATAGTTTCTATGTTTTATATTTTATGTATTTCACTTTAATTTTTAAAAGGTAAAGTATTGAATGAATTTTATTTTAAGTCGTTTATAATGTTTCTATGTTTTGATTTTTATAAATCATAAATATCTCTTACAAATAAAAATATATAAATACGTCTTGTGATTACAAAAACAAATAACTGTGTATTTAATTTATCATCTCTCATAATTTTATTTTAATGATTTCATAGTTTATATCTCTATTACTTTGTAATGTTTATTAAAAAAGAAAAAAAAAACCCGAACCGGTTTCCAAACCGACCAAAATCGGTTTGTATAGGGTCGGCTCCCCCCCCCCCAAATCGAAACCGGTTTATGATCGGAACCGGTTTGGGCAAGAACCAATTTGAATGTCACCGAAAAAAATCGGTCCAGTTTATGACCAAAATCGGTTTAGGGGAAAAAACGTTGTGTACACCTCTAGCCCTAATTGTAGGGAAAATAGAATACCACTTTGATACAAGGTTTGTTATCAGCATATGTTAGAAAAATCAAGATGCGAGGCCCAACTCAAGCCCAAGCCCAGATAGCTTTAAGGGAATATCAATGAACAGGTCCGCGAAGCGTTAGCCCATTATTTGGAAGTATGAGCAAGAAGCCCAGACGTGAATCCAGCCAATCATCAATCAAATTTACATATAAAAACCAAAACGATATTACCCGTTAGAAATAATATCATACCAATGTCTTTGTTATTAAAATTGAATCACTCATATATTTCAACATCCTCTAGATACAACAAATCAAACACATTTACCCCATATTCAAATCTTGTACAACAAACCATATATTTCCCTTTTTCTGACAAACTAGTCAACTTCTATTAGAATCAAATGTATATAATTGAAAATCTATTTTGTGATGTCATAAAATCAGTTAAATATAGTGCCTAGCTTATAGTTATCATATGCGATCCTAATAGATCCTACCATAACTTTGCATTTAAACATACTTAGGAAGCTTGCTTCCACAATATCTTGACCTCTCTAGAGTCTTTAATACAATGAAAGACGAGGTTCGGTGCTATTTAAAAGTAAATAAAATAATTGAAGATATATACACACACACGCAAACATGTGTAGTAGTGTTTTAGTATCTAACAAATGTCCTTATGCACCAAAGTTGTGTATAAGGCGGTTCAAAAAGCTTGTGACTCGTAACTCGCTTGCTCGATGCTCGTAACCGGCTTGGTTTGTTAACGAGTTGAGCCGGCTCGGCTCGTGGCTCGCTTATTGGCTTGTTTAATTTAAAGGTTAAATTATAAATTTTATATAATACAAACCAAATTTTATGTAATATAAAAGTTTGTCGTAATTTATGAAATATCAACCACGTATCATTGTTTCAATAAATTAAAAATAAAAGAACACAAAAAAAATTATATTTTGTTTATATATAAATAATATAAAAAATAACAATATTATATTTCTAGAAAATAAATAATTTGACTCGTGAGCTTTCTCGGCTCCTAGAGCCTGCCCCCACCCTCTTGACTCGCTCATTTACGGCCCTAATTGTGTTTACAATAGAAACAAAAGCAATCTACCTATTCTAATAGAAAGGTAACTAACAATGTCACATGCCAATACCACATTCATTAATAACAATTTTTTTTTCTCTCTCCTATTAAATAACTCATTAATTACTAATTATATTATTTATGTGACAACTCGAGTTTATATTATTTAGTTTCTATTACCTTAATTAAATCCTATAATCGATTAGCTTATTAGTTAAAATAAGTTAATCTTCGGAGTGATTTTAAGCTTATCTAACTTAACTAAAAAAAACTAACAAAATAATCAATTATTATGTATTATTAACCTTAGATGAGGGACTGATGTTGCCAAACTTGCAAAACTATCTTTTTATTAATTAACCTAAGACCCACTCACGTTTTCATCCTCAACCTCCTCAACCTCCTTCAAACCGTAACCCTAAGACCGTCGCTTGCTTTCACCTTCGAGCATACACATTCGGTCGCCTCCCTTCTCCCTGCGTGTGTCTCTTCGGTAATCTATACGCCTCCGGTGACCGAGAGAATTGACCGTTGCAGCCAGTACGGTGAGTTCTTTTCGTTCATCTCGAACATCATGATTCGGTCTCGGTATGGTTATCGTATTCGGTCCAGTGGTAGTCGAGAACGCATATACGCAGGTTCATAATAGCGTGTGGTTGTGTGTTCATGTATGCGTACGTATGTGTGTGAAGCCGTGTGTATATACATGTATGTTTCTACGTATGTACGTATATATATTCTGCGATTGTCGCTTGGTGTACGGGTTGCTTAAGGGTTCGGGAGGACCGAGATGATGATGTATGAAATTGTATGAATGTACGTGTTTGATGTTGTATATATATGTGTGTATGTAGGATGCGTATATACGTATAAGTGTGTATGTCTTCTGCCATGGATGAATACAAACCTCTTGTATGTGTGTGTTGTATTATCAAAATGAATGTACGTACTTGGATGTTGTCGATCGTGAATGTTTGGATGCTTAATATATTAATCTATGAGTAACAAATGTATGGTCTTGGTGTGTGATTTCATGGTATATATGCACATTATATATATAAGATCATATATAGCTAATATTTACGTATTGTGTATATACAATATATATACTATGAAGTGTGTATATAGTATATATTATGTGATGTGGAGCCGAACATTTCTTATGTTTATAATTAATAATTAATATTAATTATATTTTAACTGAAACTCAGGTTAATCGGAAAACCTTAAATTTTGTGTTTTCGTTCACTCGCTGGTGTACATTCAATGTGAGTCTTCACGGGCCCTATTTTACTTTCTTTTCTTTTGGGGGGAGAAAACATACAAACATATTTACAAAATGGTTTTGGTATTATTGTTTATCGCCTGTTACGTTAGTGCAAACATATTTAAAAGTCCCTACATTCTCGAACCGTTAGTAATGTGTAGCAAGGAAATTCTGAATAGTACTAATGGGTTTGACAAACCCCGCCCGGGCTAGTCGTGCTAGCTTGATTGGGGGTCAAACGGGTGCGTTATTGACCTAACATTTGTCACTGTCTGTGTTAGACGTGACGGGAAGGCAAACAACTTACAAACAGTCAGCTTCGGTTTGAAACGCTAAGTAACTTGATTATAGGCTAGCTACCTATCGATATGCTTTAATTACTTTACCATTCGAACATTTACAAACATATTATCTGTTGTTAAACCTGTGAACTCACCAACTTTAATATTGACACACTTAAGCATGTTTTCTCAGGTCACAGGAACACTTAAGCTCATAATGCACGGTTAAGGAACTCACTCAGGACATGCATCATCAAGCTTATTTATCTAGCATCGAACATTTTGTTTTGGCATAGTCCTTGGCAAACTTTTAGTATTGGTTTACATTTCATTTATATGCTTCCGTACTGATGTTTATTTCATTTACATTTCTACTCTGATTGAAGTCAAATTTATTTTTTTTAAAATTCATTTAGTGTCGTTTGATATGACCGTGTCTGAGACCCTGGTTTGTCACACGTCTAACGGTAAAACCCGTTTGTGGAAATTAAGGGTGTGACAGATTGATATCAGAGCCCCAGTTATAGCGAACTAAAATGAGCATTCATATGCATTGCATTTTAGACTATAGCTAGATTGCATTAGTTACACACACCTAGACTATTAAGTTATGCTTGATTGTTTTGCATGCTTGAGAACTGTCTGCTTTGGCGTGAGCATTCGATTACAAGGATGGTGTTTTCATCTTCTTATGCTAAGTCTAAGGGAAAGGGCCAGATTGTCCTGATTCCCCGTTGTTTCCTTAACCAAATCTTTTGTACAGCCTTAGTTAATTGAACCTTGGTTTAATAACTATATCTTTGATACCTCTATCATTGATAACACTCGGTACTTGACAATGTATGCTATCTCGGATGGGAGGAACCAAGGGTGTCCATGCAAAGAAATTTAGAATCACGGGTGCACACGTAATTGTAATTTATCGTGCATGAGAATTCTGCGACTCTATCGGGTGATAACGGTCATAATCAGTACAAATTTTCATTTCTATACTTGGGGACATGAGGTCTCGGTTCTTATAAAACCTCACTATATGATATGGAAACAAATCCTTCATTCCTACTCACATGAAAGTTCTTATCTACCTCGAGCCTTGATGAGATTCGTATTATGGCATTAGTCCTAGTCTCTATGAGATGCTACCCTTTCTATCTTTTCAGTGATCGTGCAAAACTATCCACCTACAATGTGACAGATCTTCAAAGTTGCAATAGAGTGGTGATACTCTCTACGCATGTAGTCTTTGTCCATTGGATTGATATTAAGACTTGGAGTCTTGGTAATTTGAGCGTTCCAGCATTCATTTCTGTAACATCTCGTATTTTCACGACGTTCAATCTTTATAATAATAATAATAACAATATTAATAATAATAATGATAAAAATGATAAAAATAATAATGATAAAAACAATGATAATAATAATAATAATAATAATAATGATAATAATAATAATGATAATAATACTAATAATAATAATAATAATAATAACAATAATAAAAAAATATAATAAAGTACAGGGGGTGTTTGTGTAATTTCTGAAACTAAAAAGGAAATTTATAACATGAAATAACAAAAGATGGAAGTCGAGGGACCATTTCTGTAATTTTTTTAAAAACCATCTCCCACCCCTGATTTTCCGGCGAGAGTCCGGCGACTCTCCGGCCGATCTCCGGCGAGGGTTAAAACACCCAAATTAGTCGATTTCGAACCCCACCACCCCACCGAAAGCTTTCTTGGATCCATTTCGAACGAGCATCCAACGAAAACGTGCGTTGAATCAGTCAACAAGGCTATAAATCTTACTTTATTCTCGGATCCTAATCCAGCTCACTAATACACTCAAACAACAATATTAAACAAATTAAAGCTACCAACTCGATCATTTCTTCATTCCTAATCGAACTCAACTCTCAAATTCATCTGAAACACACATATACATCGAATTCCACCTTCATATTCATCGTGAACCTGCAACTCAGTCGAGGTCTCTGTCCAAGCAATTTGGACCAAAATTGACAAAGGGCTTTTCATCAGGACCTTTGTTCGGAGCTACACACGAAGTTAATTTCATTATAATCAATATTCGATCCAAAATCAGAAACCATGTAGCCGCGACCTGTTCTTTATCGAGTTCATCTTCAATTAGTTATCAAATGGGTAATTGTTTACATATACATGTTCGATTTCTCATGGGGAATCAAAGCCCCATGAATGTGTTCATTAACATAATCATTTGGATGGTCAATTTGATCCTGATCGATCTAGGGTTTATGTGAATTGGGGAGGGATTGCAATGGGTGTTTAAAACAATTGAAAACCAATACATACCGCGGCTGCGGCCCTTGGTTCACTGGTTTGGAGCGTGTGCGTGTAAACAGGAGGTCCCGGGTTCGACCCTGGGCACCCCCCTATTTTTTTTTAATTAGCTTTTTAAGCCTTTAAAAATTTTAGAAAAATTCTAAAAATTATAAAAATATTTTTCCTGCCATTAAAAATTTTTAAAACCATCTACTTAATTTCTGAAATCTATCTTAACCTTTTATTTATTTATTTTATTATTGTTTTAAACAAATAATGTAATTAGTTCATATTTTTTTATAAAATGGATGTTAAATATTGTTTAACTTATTAATTCATTATTGGTTCGAATAACAAGTATAAATTATTGTTAAAACGTGCGTATTTTATTTAATCATTAAACGTTATTATAAATATTTCGCATATTTATATAAAACACAAGAATATTGTTACCGATAACATTTAATGGATAATCACTTATTAAATATAATTTGCAAAACCCTAAAAAAATCCCAAGACCCTAGTTCACGCTAAAACGTTAATTCTAATAATTAAACTTAAATCTCGTCAATATATATATATTCTTAAGTACCTCGTGAAGGTTTACATTGGAACGTCGTCTATTATCCTTATTAGTCGGCATTCATATACTTAATCGCCACGTGAGTATTTCTATACCCTTTTTCTTATTTTCACACTTTGAGGTGAAACATGTTACTTATTAATCATTGCACTTGTAAACGTTTGGATTCTTGTAAACTTATGGCAATTTACTTGTGAGTTATGGTTAGTTGAACTTTTGTGGTTACCATGTTATGACGTTATATGTACAATATTAACTATTGCTAGCCCAGCGAAGTCATAGATCTATGGATAAGACAAGCCTGCTTGGTTGATCCAAGTACACTTAGCTGATCGTATATACTTTTAACGTTAACAGAATATTAACGTCGTTTGATACTTGTAAAACATTGTCGAGGTTTGATTGTTGCATTGTTCATATCCCTAATCACTTTATTCACTAATTTACAACTTGAATTGCCATCTTTTATATACTTATGTATTAAAAAATATGGAATGCTCACTAACATTTTTATGTTGACCTTTTATTTTTTACATGTTTCAGGTTACTCTTTGAAGCTTATCACACTTAGGATTGGACTTAGAGAAATAAACGAATGATCTGGATACTTTTATACTTGTAATCTGGATGTATCTTTGTTTGAATCTTTTACTTGTATGTTACAATTGAATCTTGAGTAATATATTTGGAAACTAATAATTTTATGTATTCAAAACTATAGAATACTCACCAACAATATGTTGACCTTTTATTTTTAACATGTTTCAGGCAATAGCGTTATGTGGCTGTGAACAATCGTAACTCTCACGCCTCGACGATTCTGCCGTCAAGGTTGGGGTGTGACAGATTGGTATCAGAGCCCATAACTATAGGGATTTAGGTTATTAGAAATGGTGACCTAGACTATAGCTTATGCATGCACCTTATAGTATTTTTTTATCTTGTAAATACATGGTTTGCATGTTACATAATGCTATGCCTTCTTATGTGCAATTTGATGCCTTAGCATAGGATTGCCTAAACTTAGTTACTTGTCTCCCTAAACTCATCTTTGACTCTCCCCGAACATAAAATCACTCAATCTTATTCTCGACGACATGTGGAATCGTATACTTATACTTATGATCTGGATCTTTAGACGTATGTCTAATCTATACAAATATCATCAAGGTTTTGATTTTATAAACCTAGGAAATTTGTGTGACACATAGACACCTGTATTCTGGATTTCCTGGCAAAAGGCCTGATGGCTAAAGCAAGCGTATTCGTATAAATCTCATTGTGAGACCCGTTACGCTACCTGGGGATTTCTGGGATGAGTGATAAACTATGGTCAAAATACACAAATCTCTAAGGCAAATGGGTCAATTTACCTTGACGTGTTAACGATTCCAAATGGTAATGCGTTACCAAATGGAACCATCCTTTTGTATCTTAAAAATCCTTGAATCCTTGAACTGGTTTATCACCAGAGTCTAAATACCTTCTCATTCTTAACCTAAATAATATTCCTGTTAATATTGAACCCATCCTACATTTCAACTCTTACGTTTAAACGCTCAACGTGTAACGTATAACGGTATTGAACTCAGTGTTTCATGTAACTATCTTCTTACCTTGACCAGCGTGAACATGGATCTTAATATACCCAAAGATATTGGAAATCTAAACCGTATGGTCTTTAAAACTTTAAACCGTTACTTATGGTTCTGAAATCTTCCTAAGGGTGTGTCCTATGACTAAAGACATTCAATGCTGTAAGGTGAAATTCTTACATCTTTGGATACTTTGTCTAAGCAAAGTGTAAAAGGTGATCTGATTCGATCATTGAATCCGTTTACTCGACTCGAAATCCTTGTGATGATTGATCACTTATAAGTACGCGTGTCTTCAATAAGGCTATGGTTGACCTCATATCTTAAGAAGTCCTTGTATTTTCCTTTCGATTGTGAATCGAATGTTCACATCTCATCATGTTGTCTTATCATTCTTGTTCTTGATTTTGTCTCCCTGATTGAAATTATTCAAGATTTGAACACCATCATAACAAATCCTGTTACCTCGAACTTTGATCTTAAATTTTGTAAGTATGATTTTCCTTTTGGTTACATTGATGTAATTTGAAATTTTCCAAATTACTAAGCGATATTCTTTTCCTTTCGTTGTTGAGTCGAACCTTGAACCGTCTGCACCATGGGAGATATAAGGGTTTGTAAGTCAATCTATGACTAAGAACACTCGTACCTCCTAAAAATTCTAACTCATCAAAACAGGGGTGATTCCCTTACTTTGATGATTCTCTATTCGTTTCGATAAATGGTTTCCAATTGTGTATTTTATGAAATTTTATCCTCTGGATTGGAGTGATTACCTTATCTTGAGGATTGACTCCAAGTATTCTCTTTGGAATGGCTTTTCACAAATGACATGATCTCACCAAAATAGGATTGAAACCCGTACTTTGGTGGCAAATGTTAATCCTCGATTGTTTTCTTGTTATTATGGAACTCAATCATCAAGATAGGCATAATTTCATATCTTGATGATAATTTCATTTTTATGGATTGTATCTTCTCAAATAAAACGATCTCGTCAAAGTAGGAGTGAATTCTGGATTTTGATGAAGAAGTTCATTTTGTTATATTTTGTCTTTGTAAGAACTTCACCGTTAAGATAGGAGTGATTTTCCTTACCTTAATGGTGAGTTACCACGTCTTATTTATGTGAATCCTCAACAATTGGTTGGGATCAAACTGGTTGATTGGTAAGTTGGTGGACATACATTGGGAATACACCATCAAGTTAGGAGTGAAAACCACACCTTAATGACTATTCTCATTTCTTGATCTTCAACTTACCATGGTTGTAACCAAGTGACGAGAAGCATGTAGTAACTTGAAGGGTGAATCAATGTTGGTGATTCGACCTATCAAGCCAAAGCATGATCTCTGAACTTGAAAGAAGACCCAATCGTTTTAGGTTGATTTTGATTCCAAGCTTAAAGTATTTAAATTCTTAAATCGATTTCTTTATCTTCATGTTTTGACTCGATCTAGCTACATCGAACCATTTTTTTTTCTTACTTATCAACTTTAATTTTGATATATCATCAAACCCATAGGTATAGTCTCCCTAAACAATCTTTTAAAGATATTATCGAATACCTCTCTTATTGTTTGATGAATTACGTATGCAAATCTGCACTTGGAAATTTGTTACCTTGCAAAACATGGTTACAAATACCTTTCTTATTGTTTGTATCACTTCTTGAATCAATTTTGAATCCTTAACCTTGGAAATATTTATCTTGACTTCGAACAACAAGACTCGTTATTATCCTCATTACAATATGGATATAATGATTCATAAAATTTCGTAATCTGTAGTCATGGGTTTGGCATCAAAGAAAAGACATAACTTGGCAGGTGTCCAAGTGTCTTACCTTTACATATGACAAAACCTAATCTCCGTGTTCCCGTAAATCTTCTGTTTAATTTTCCTCATCACTGAATGCCTCTTATCTTGGAGGTCATGATGACAATTGGTGCATTATAGACTGATTGGCTAAAAATTCAATTCGACCCATTATCTCACAACGTCGAGATATTGACCTGTATCTGTTTCAACTATTCGTATACCGTGGTATGATGTTAAAACGTCGATCGTTATTTTTGAACGATTGATTTATTTTTTGTTTTTAATAATATTCTTAACTATCGTCTTGAACTCATTCCAAGATCTTCGCATAGAGTATTATTCTTAGACCGATGGTTGGTCAAAGGAGAAATACATATTCACAAGATATGCGTTAAGGTCGTTTCATATGATGACGTTTGGGATTCTTAAATTCCAACGGTTAGCCTTTCTTACCTTTGTTGGTCTTTTATTGATTTATAGACATCACCTTATCATGAAATTATATTCTGGAAGTTGTGATTTATAAGTCTAATATACGATGGTAACTCGGCATCGCTTTCCAACATTTCATCTCAAAACGTCTCACATTTCACTGATAGGGTTCAAATTGGCATGCATTATGCCAAGAATCTTGTAAGATTCCATCAAGTGAAGCGTTTCGTCTGTAATTAAACGTCAATCACTGTTAGTTTGAACACTTATCTTTCATTTTAACTCTTTTGCTCATTTAAGTTCATTCTTAATTTCGAAACGAAATTCTTTAAAGTAGGGGAGACGGTAACATCTTGTATTAACGTTCATTCTTAATCAACGTGAAAGCTTATAATATTAACTAGAAGCCACATACTTTAGGCTTTTTTTACCTCTAATGGCTCTGCCATTACACATAAAGTAAACACTAAAGCGATCAGCCTAATCGATGATGAATTTCTTCTTTTGATGCCTTATCAAGACCTGAAAGTTCTGCAGAGTGTATCTCAGAAAATAAAAAACACAAACTGCATCAAGAAAGAAAAAGGGAATCACTATGATCTATCTGAGGCTTCATGCTCACCTTCTGTTTTACTTGAGAACGTGAGGATCAAATGAAATCCAAGCGTCCTCATTTTTTCGTCTCAGCCTCCTCGTAAACAAATTTCGGGATGAAATTTCCTAAAGTAGGGGAGACTGTAACATCTCGTATTTTCACGACGTTCAATCTTTTATAATAATAATAATAACAATATTAATAATAATAATGATAAAAATGATAAAAATAATAATGATAAAAACAATGATAATAATAATAATAATAAAAATGATAATAATAATAATGATAATAATACTAATAATAATAATAATAATAATAATAATAATAATAATAATATAATAAAGTACAGGGGGTGTTTGTGCAATTTCTGAAACTAAAAAGGAAATTTATAACATGAAATAACAAAAGATGGAAGTCGAGGGACCATTTCTGTAATTTTTTTTAAAAACCATCTCCCACCCCCGATTTTCCGGCGAGAGTCCGGCGACTCTCCGGCCGATCTCCGGCGAGGGTTAAAACACCCAAATTAGTCGATTTCGAACCCCACCACCCCACCGAAAGCTTTCTTGGATCCATTTCGAACGAGCATCCAACGAAAACGTGCGTTGAATCAGTCAACAAGGCTATAAATCTTACTTTATTCTCGGATCCTAATCCAGCTCACTAATACACTCAAACAACAATATTAAACAAATTAAAGCTACCAACTCGATCATTTCTTCATTCCTAATCGAACTCAACTCTCAAATTCATCTGAAACACACATATACATCGAATTCCACCTTCATATTCATCGTGAACCTGCAACTCAGTCGAGGTCTCTGTCCAAGCAATTTGGACCAAAATTGACAAAGGTCTTTTCATCAGGACCTTTGTTCGGAGCTACACACGAAGTTAATTTCATTATAATCAATATTCGATCCAAAATCAGAAACCATGTAGCCGCGACCTGTTCTTTATCGAGTTCATCTTCAATTAGTTATCAAATGGATAATTGTTTACATATACATGTTCGATTTCTCATGGGGAATCAAAGCCCCATGAATGTGTTCATTAACATAATCATTTGAATGGTCAATTTGATCCTGATCGATCTAGGGTTTATGTGAATTGGGGAGGGATTGCAATGGGTGTTTAAAACAATTGAAAACCAATACATACCGCGGCTGCGGCCCTTGGTTCACTGGTTTGGAGCGTGTGCGTGTAAACAGGAGGTCCCGGGTTCGACCCCGGGCACCCCCCTATTTTTTTTAATTAGCTTTTTAAGCCTTTAAAAATTTTAGAAAAAATTCTAAAAATTATAAAAATATTTTTCCTGCCATTAAAAATTTTTAAAACCATCTACTTAATTTCTGAAATCTATCTTAACCTTTTATTTATTTATTTTATTATATTGTTTTAAACAAATAATGTAATTAGTTCATATTTTTTTATAAAATGGATGTTAAATATTGTTTAACTTATTAATTCATTATTGGTTCGAATAACAAGTATAAATTATTGTTAAAACGTGCGTATTTTATTTAATCATTAAACGTTATTATTATAAATATTTCGTATATTTATATAAAACACAAGAATATTGTTACCGATAACATTTAATGGATAATCACTTATTAAATATAATTTACAAAACCCTAAAAAATCCCAAGACCCTAGTTCACGCTAAAACGTTAATTCTAATATTTAAACTTAAATCTCGTCAATATATATATATTCTTAAGTACCTCGTGAAGGTTTACATTGGAACGTCGTCTATTATCCTTATTAGTCGTCATTCATATACTTAATCGCCACGTGAGTATTTCTATACCCCTTTTTCTTATTTTCACACTTTGGGGTGAAACATGTTACTTATTAATCATTGCACTTGTAAACGTTTGGATTCTTGTAAACTTATGGCAATTTACTTGTGAGTTGTGATTAGTTGAACTTTTGTGGTTACCATGTTATGGCGTTATATGTACAATATTAACTATTGCTAGCCCAGCGAAGTCATAGATCTATGGGTAAGACAAGCCTGCTTGGTTGATCCAAGTACACTTAGCTGATCGTATATACTTTTAACGTTAATAGAATATTAACGTCGTTTGATACTTGTAAAACATTGTCGAGGTTTCATTATTGCATTGTTCATAACATCCCTAATCACTTTATTCACTAACTTATAACTTGAATTGCCATCTTTTATATACTTATGTATTCAAAACTATAGAATGCTCACCAACAATATGTTGACCTTTTATTTTTAACATGTTTCAGGCAATAGCGTTATGTGGCTGTGAACAATCGTAACTCTCACGCCTCGACGATTCCGCCGTCAAGGTTGGGGTGTGACAATTTCATTTGATATCTATCATGTTTAAGCGTACGTTACATATTTTTGTCTCCCTAGTGGTGGGAATCCAATTGGATTTTTCTGGCTGACTACGTTTGGCGTAAGACCAAATAGCAAGATATTATGACGACCACGTTCATTACATCTCCGCAATTCCATTATAAGTAACAAGTGCAACTATTATCACCATGGGTCTTGCAAAAAGAACATTTGAGAGCGTTGTGGGGAAATTTGACCATACTTTCAAGAACCGTTGTGTGAACATCCCGGACAAGTCTCCTCAACCATAAAAAGCACATAAAGGATGTTATGAGTGCAGACAACCTATGTATTTAAATAGAAACTATCCAAGGCTCAAGAAGTTAGAAACCGGCAGAAGTAGTAGTTCTGCTTCAGTATTATCTCATTAAAGTGTCGATAGAAGTTTTATACCTAGTAACTTGAATGGACTGCTAGAGGAAGTTTTTACCAGCTCAAGTTTCAGAATATACCATAGAAGTATCCGATGGTAGAACTATAACCGCCACCCATGTGCTTGGAAGTTGTAATCTAGGGTTGTCTAGACATTCGTTCGATATAAATCCAATTTCCTATTACCTATGGTATCGTCGATGTTGTGGTTGAAATGGATTGGTTGTCCAAAAATCAAACGGAGATTGTGAAGGCGTATAAATGTCTCAAAAAAACATTTGTCACTACTAACACTAGTTATTGAGAAGAATGCGGATAAGAAGCGTGTTGAAGACATTCTAGTTGTCAGAGACTTTTTGGAAGTATTTCTGAAGACTTACCTGGCCTTCCTCCGAACAGGCAGGTAGAGTTCCAGATTGAGTTAGTACCTGGAGCAGCTCCGATCGCTAGGGCGTCGTACCATCTGGCACCAAACGAATTACAAGAGTTGTCTAAGCAATTGCAGGAATTGTTAGACAAGGGATTCATACATCCCAGCTCTTCACCCTGGGGAGCTCCAGCGCTTTTCATGAAAAAGAAGGATGGAACTTTCAGAATATGTATTGACCATCGGGAACTAAACAAGGTGACGATCAAGAACCGATATTCACTCCTGCGCATTGATGACCTGTTTGACCAGTTACGAGGATCAAGCTACTATTATAAGATTGATTTGAGCTCAGGTTATCATCAATTACGGGTTTGAGAGGAATACATTTCAAAGACCGCGTTTAGAACTAGATTTGGCCACTATGAGTTTTTGGTTATGCCATTTGGGTTGACCAATGCACCAGCGATTTTCATGGACCTTATGAACCGAGTGTGCAAACCCTATTTGGACAAGTTCATCATTGTTTTCATCGATGACTTCCTTATTTATTCAAAAAATAAGGAAGAACATGAGGAACACCTTATACTGATTTTGGAACTGCTGAAACGAGAACAATTGTATGCTAAATTTTCAAAGTGTGACTTCTAGATACGAGAAGTCCAATTCTTGGGTCATGTGGTCAATGAGAATGGAATACATGTTAACCTAACAAAGATAGAAGCCATCAAGAACTGGGCTACGCCTAAGACTCCGACTGAGGTACAACAGTTTCTTGGGTTGGTTAGCTATTATCGACGATTTATCAAAGGGTTTTTGAAGATTGCCTAACCTCTCACCGTGTTAACACATAAAGGCACTACATACAATTGGGGTGACAAACAAAAATCCGCATTTCAGGTTCAGAAGCAAAAACTCTGTATGGCACCGATTCTATCCTTACCTGAGGGAATAGACGATTTTGTAGTTTATTATGATCCTTCAATTCAAGGTCTCGGTCGTGTGCTAATACAACGTGAGAAGTTGATTGCTTATGCTTCCCGTCAATTAAAAGTTCACGAGAAAAACTACACGACACACGACTTAGAGTTGGGAGCCGTTGTGTTTGCACTCAAGATATGGAGACATTACTTGTACGGTACCAAGTGCACCATTTATACCGATCACAAGAATCTCCAGCACATCTTTGAACAGAAGGAGCTAAACATGAGACAACGTCGTTGGGTTGAGTTATTGAACGATTATGACTGCGAGATCAAGTATCATCCGGGTAAGGCTAATATAGTAACTGACGCCTTAAGTCAAAAGGAAACACCTAAGCCAAAACGAGTTCGAGCATTACAACTTACCATCCACACCGGGTTACCTGATCAGATCCGTAATGCTCAACTTGAGGCTTTAAAGGAAGAAAACTTGAAGGCAGAGTCTATGCGGGGTATGGAAAAGCAATTAAAGGTCAAACCTGACGGAATTTGTTACTTCATGGAACAATATGAGTTCCTTTGTATGGAGAATTACGAGAGCTGGTAATGGATGAAGCTCATAAGTTATGATATTCTATTCATCCGGGTTCGAATAAGATGTATCAGGATTTGAAGACCCTATACTGGTGGCCAAACATGAAAGCTGATATTGCCACTTATGTAAGCAGATGTTTTACCTGTTCTAAGGTTAATGTAGAATATCAATGGCCATCCGGTTTGCTTCAACAACTGGAAAATTCCAGTATGAAAGTGGGAACATATATCAATGGATTTCATCACAAAACTGCCTCGGACTCCCAGCGGATGCGATACCATTTGGGTGATTGTAGATCATTTGACAAAATCCGCACACTTCTTACCAATTAGAGAGACTGATAGAATGGAGAAGTTAACACGTATTTACCTAAGAGAAATAGTCTCTCAGCACGGTGTGCCAATTTCCATTATTTCTGATCGTGATGCTCGATTTACTTCTTATTTATGGCAATCTTTACAACGAGCATTGGGAACGTGACTCGATATGAGCATTGCATATCATCCCCAAACTGATGGCCAGAGTAAGCGTACGATCCAGACTTTGGAAGACATGTTGCGCGCGTGCGTGGTTGATTTCGGCAACAGTTTGGAAACTCACTTACCGTTAGTCGAGTTTTCTGACAACAATAGCTATCACACATCGATCAAAGCTGCTCCGTTTGAGGCACTGTATGGGCGTAAGTGCCGATCACCTATTTGTTGGGCGGAAGTTAGAGAAAGCCAACTTACGGGTCCTGAACTTGTGCATGAAATGACTGAGAAGATAGTACAAATTCGCAATCACATGGCAGCAGTACGCGATCGATAAAAGAGTTATGCAGATAAACGTCGTAGACCGTTGGAATTTCAAATTTGTGATAAGGTACTTTTGAAAGTGTCACCTTGGAAGGGTGTAGTTCGTTTTGGGAAACGTGGGGAGCTAAACCCACGCTACGTTGGATCTTTTGAGGGTTGGTCCAGTAGCTTATCAGTTGAACCTACCCGAAGAACTTAGCGGGATACACATTGTGTTCCATGTTTCAAACCTGAGGAAATGCCTTACAGGTGAGACTCTCGTCGTTCCGTTAGATGACATACATGTGGATGAACAACTACGTTTCATTGAAGAACCGGTGGAAGTTATGGACCGAGAGGTCAAGACCCTCAAGCATAGTCGTATTCCTATTGTCAAAGTCCTTTGGAACTCAATGCGTGTACCGGAATTCACCTGGGAACGCGAGGATCAAATGAGAAAGAAGTATCCACAGCTGTTCAACGATCAGGCATCTACTTCTTAAGGTATCATTCTTAGATATCTTTTCTTTAAATTTCAAGACGAAATTCCCTTCAACAAGGGGATGATGTCGCAACTCTCACGAAACCTCACGTTTCATTGTTTTGGGTTTATTTAAGAAATTCAAGAAACCCTATCTTATCAGAGCCTCTAACTTTCTATCGTTGCTGTTAATCTGGCGTTCTGTACTAATCCGATTTTCTAATTTTCGGGACGAAAATTCTTTCAACAAGGGATGATGTGACAACTTGAGTTTTCAGGTTATACATCGTTAACCCAATGTTTCGTTATTCGGTTAGTTTCTATTACCTTAATTAAATCCTATAATCGATTAGCTTATTAATTAAAATAAGTTAACCTTTGGAGTGATTTTAAGCTTATCTAACTTAACTCAAAAAAAACTAACAAAATAATCAATTATTATGGATTATTAACCTTAAATGGGACGGACCCTCCCTGGACCCTGCGAAAACGCGGGAGCTCTTTGCAGCACCAGGTATGCCCTATTAACCTTAGATGAGGGACTACTGTTGCCAAACTTGCAAAACTATCTTTTTATTAATTAACCTAAGACCCACTCACGTTTTCATCCTTAACCTCCTCCAAACCGTAACCCTAAGACCGCCGCTTGCTTTCACCTTCGAGCATACACATTCGGTCGCCTCCCTTCTCCCTGCGTGTGTCTCTTCGGCAATCTATACGCCTCAGGCAACCTCGAGAATTGACCGTTGCAGCCAGTACGGTTTCATCTCGAACATCATGATTCGGTCTCGGTATGGTTATCGTATACGGTTCAGTGGTAGTCGAGAACGTATATACGTAGGTTCATAATAGCGTGTGGTTGTGTGTTCATGTATGCGTACGTATGTGTGTGAAACCGTGTGTATATACATGTATGTTTCTGCGTATGTACGTATATATATATTCTGCGATTGTCGATTGGTGTTCGGGTTGCTTAAGGGTTCGGGAGGACCGAGATGATGATGTGTGAAACTGTGTGAATGTACGTGTTTGATGTTGTATATATATGTGTGTATGTAGGCTGCGTATATATGTATAAGTGTGTATGTCTTTTGCCATGGATGAATACAAACCTCTTGTATGTATAAGTGTGAATGTACGTACCTGGATGCTGTCGATCGTGAATGTTTGGATGCTTAATATATTAATCTATGAGTAACAAATGTATGGTCTTGGTGTGTGATTTCATGGAATATGTGCACATCTACCTACTCTAATAAAAAGGTATTTTGAGATGACACGTGGCAACACCACAATCATTCTCATCAAAATTTTCCCGCTTCTCTCTCCTATTAAATAATTACCTTAATTACTAATAATATAATTTTTAACACCTTTTTAGATTTAATAAATTAAGAAAGAAATCTATTTGTTAATGTTATTTCTAAATAAATAATTTTTTATAAAATAATAAATTTTTCTAAAGCATAAAACTTTTTTAAAATTATAAAATATTTTAAAATTGGTATTTTTAAAAAGTTATTTTTAAAAATAAAATATAATCAAAATTGAGAGTTATAATAGGAAATTTTTTTAGAAACGACATTTTTATACGATTTGTTTTAGAACAAAATGTTTATTTTTTTAAAAAAAATTACAAATAAAATTTTAAAAAGTTGATATTACTGTTTTATCATTAGAATATCATTTTATAATTATTAAATTTTATTATATTAATATTTTATTTATTTAACCCGTGTAATACACGGGTTTACTAAAGCTAGTTATATATATAAGATAATATATAGCCAATATTTACGTATTGTGTATATACAATATATATACTATGAAGTGTGTACATAGTATATATTATGTGATGTGGGGGGAGGGGACTGATAACTTGTATTATGACCGACACCGTAACCGAGTCATGAATGTGAAACCGAACATTTCTTATGTTTATAATTAATAATTTATATTAATTATAATGTGAAACCAAAACCTTAAATTTTGTGCTTTCGTTCACTCGTTGCTGTACATTCAAGGTGAGTTTTCACGGCCCATATTTTACTTTCTTTCCTTTTGGGGGGAGAAAACATGCAAACATATTTACAAAATGGTTTTGGTATTATTGTTTATCGTCTGTTATGTTAGTGCAAATATATTTAAAAATCCTTACATTCTCGAACCGTTAGTAATGTGTAGCGATGTAATTCTGAGTAGTACTACTGGGTTTGACAAACCCCGCCTGGGCTAGTCGCGCTAGCTTGATTGGAGGTCAAACGGGTGCGTTATTGACCTAACTTTTTCACTGTCTGTGTTAGACGTGACGGGAAGGCAAACAACTTACAAACAGTCAGCTTCGGTTTGAAACGCTAAGTAACTTGATTATAGGCTAGCTACCTATCGATATGCTTTAATTAGTTTACCATTCGAACATTTACAAACATATTATCTGTTATTAAACGTGTGAACTCACCAACTTTATGTTGACACACTTTAGCATGTTTTCTCAGGTCACAGGAACGCTTAAGCTCACAATGCACGGTTAAGGAACTCACTCAGGACATGCATCATCAAACTTATTTATCTTGCATCGAACATTTTGTTTTGGCATAGTATTTGCCAAACTTTTAGTATTGGTTTATATTTTATTTATATGCTTCCGCACTGATGTTTATTTCATTTATGTTTCTACTCTGATTGAAGTCAAACGTTTATTTTTTTTAAATTTATTTGTGTCGTTTGATATGACCGTGTCAAAGATCCTGGTTTGTCACACGCCTAACGGTAAAATCCCGTTTGTGAAAATTAAGGGTGTGAAAATTTAACTCTTTTTCTATTAAAAGTTGTTTTTAGAAAAGTTAAGAAATAGATATTTTTTCAATGTTTATTTCTAGATAATCAAATTTTCATTGATTCACTAAACCTAGTTTAACAAATAATTGTCGATTTACCGTCCATTTTGCGCACGTTGCTCAACGCTGCAATCTGCATGACACGCTAACAATCAGAATTCAGAATATCCCCAATCCACACCACTGACCAGACACACACACACACACACCATGACTATCACCGCCTCTTCAACCACCATCAAGTGCTGCGAAGACACAATCGGCCGTCGTCAACGCCTGAACGTGGACGAGACCCACCTCACCTTCCCGGAGAAAAGCCTAATCCTCACCACCACCGCCGCCGCCAAGCCCCCTCGGCCCCGTCGCATCATCCTCGTGCGCCACGGCCAGAGCGAGGGGAACGTCGACGAAGGCGCCTACACCAGAGTCGCGGACCCCAGGATCCCGTTAACGGAGAGGGGGAGACGCGAGGCGGAGGAGTGTGGGGTGAGGATACGGGAGATGGTTAACAAGGATGGGTCGGGGGATGATTGGAAGGTGTACTTCTATGTGTCGCCATATCAGAGGACCATTCAGACGCTTAGGGGGATTGGTCGGGCCTTCCGCCGGTCCAGAATCGCTGGGGTTAGGGAGGAGCCGCGGTTGCGTGAGCAGGATTTCGGTATGGTGGTCTATCTTCTTTATCTGGGTTATGGTCGTTTGAATGTTGGTGGTGTGTGATGTGGTGCTTTGGGGTTGTACGGTACAAGTGGTTTTCGATTACGCCAAGGATATTTTTCTAGTTTTTTTGTTAAAGTTAATCAACGATGCTCTACAAAATTAACAATTTTACTTGCAAAAGTTTGATTATTTGTTTTAATTTTAGGTTAAAAGATTCGTAAACTAAAATTGAAACGTACAATAAAGCATTTATATTGAAATTAAAACAAATAATCAAACTTTTAAAATAAAATTAAACATTGTGTACTTATGTTTAAACAATTGATGAATCTTTTAAAAATAAATTAACGGTTTTAGTCTTTCAAAAAATTGATTATTTTTATTGAATCTGTAAAGCAAAACCGACTTTTACTCCTTATTTTTTACGGAAATTAAGGACATTAACGTAACGTTTCATATCAATTAAATCATTGTTATTCGCTCATGTAGTTTTTGAACATGTCACGCCTTAATTCTGCGTTTTCAAAATTATTATACTAATTTCTTAACTGAATTTTTTATTTCATAATATAAATTGAGTGAGTTGATACAAGATGAAGAGTGATATAATACTTTACTTAAATATATAAATTTACTCTCTTAATTTATGTGTTTTTTCACTTAGAATTGTGCTTCTTATTAAACGCGTCCAACGCTCATGGTAGGAAACTTCCAAGATCAAGAACAGATGAAGATTCAAAAAGCAGTTCGAGTTCGCTATGGTCGATTTTTCTACCGCTTTCCAAATGGAGAATCCGCAGCAGATGTTTATGATCGAATCACAGGTCGTCCTCTCATCCATTTATGTTATTTCTATGTTATGCACAACACATAATAAAGTAGGAAAACAAGCCACAAAACATAGATACCACAAGATATTATCATCACGCCATCATAGTCACGAATAACCACATAGGGTGCAGTACAGGGTTCCGAGAGACACTGAGAACTGATATAGACATCGGAAGATTTCAGCCACCCGGGGAACAAAGCCCTAACATGAACTTGGTGATAGTTTCACATGGTTTGACATTAAGGGTGTTCTTGATGAGATGGTATAAATGGACAGTTGAGCAATTTGAGAGGCTTAACAACATGCAGAATGGGAATATGATTGTTATGCAAACTGGCCAGGGTGGAAGATACAGTTTGCTTGTGCATCATACTGAACAGCAAATGATCGACTTCGGTTTGACTCAAGAAATGCTTGATGATCAAAAATGGTAACCCACTTCCTGTCTCTCCATACTCGGTTTCTTTAAAAATAAACACAAGCGCTAACCAAGTGTTTGTTTTCGTGATTTCCAGGCAAAAAACAGCAAAGCCAGGAGAACTAAACTACGATTTCTTAACCAATGGACCGTCTTTCTTCACCCATTTTGATGATGAAAACGATGTAAGATTCAGCTAAAGTTAATGGATTTGAACCAACTTTGAACTGAAGCTTTGAGAACATAATTACAATGGTTTTGTATGTAGTTATCTGAAAACAGTGTACGGTATGAATAAGAGGTTTCATTTCATTGTAAATGTACCTTTATATAATTCTGTTGCATAGGCTCTGCATATGTGAAGCCTGTAACTTTTTTTACAAAGCAGAAGCACAGGACAAAAACGATGATGCGAAAGAAATTTGGATTATAACTAATATTGGGGTGAACTAACAACCCTCCGGGAGGGTATGATACTACCCCAATTGTGTCAAAGAGACTTGTATTCAAGAAAACCAACACTAAACTAATCTGAAAAAGCAAATTAAAACCGAGCCAGCAAGAACCTGAAACGCTCAAAAATTCGATCTGAAAAGAAGAAATTTGACAAGGTTCAGCCGGTATGGTACGGTGTAGTATTCCTCCCGATATATAATAAGGGTAACAAGCACGAACCATGTGATGATATATCATGATTTAGTTAGATCCCGACATTGGTTTATCATCACCTTCCTTCACTTCATTATGGACCATGTAATCAAGGTTAGTAGTAGTCGTAGTAGTGGTGGTAGATTGATCCGTCACTTCTTTAGACCTTTTTTCAAATTCACTCGTTGTGTGTTCACTTTCCACTTTTGGATCTTTCCCTTCTCTAGACCGCCTTTTGAAGTCACCACCATCTTCCCTATGTCGCCTTGGGAAGTCACGAAACCTGCTATCTGTTCCATCACTGCAGGGTTTTGCATTCGTGTTGGAGTTAGATCGTGCGTGGAGTTCCAAAGCCTGTCTGTCACGCTCATCAAAACCAAGACCATATCCGTCTTGATCATCACAGTGGAAACGCTTTGCAGGGCCGTCCATGTTGTACCGTCTAACAAAACCCCCACGTCGGTAGCCATTACTGGGTCGATCACCATCATTACTTACATATCTGGGCCTGCCTCTCCCACTTTCATTAATGTCTGAAAATCTTCCTGGGTGCCCGGATCCGTAGTACTCACTCTGCTTTGGTTTTCTTGAAGAATCATAAAAACCAAACCTTTCTCCGTGTGGTCCATCAGACCTCCCATGTGGAGGTGATCTGTTGAAAACAAGCCGCTCTTTATAATTCACCCATCTGGAGCTTGGTGGTGATGAATTATTGTTCCGTGGTCCTGAACTATACTCACTTGGATGATCTCGATAAGGGGGTGATCTAAGCCGTCGGATTCTACCATCAGCTCTGAAAATCGGTGATCTACTACGACGTCTAAAACCGCTGTTACCAATTGGAGAACGAGTTCGAGGTCTGGAAGGTGATCTTGAATCCGATTGGTGATATTGATAAGAACTATTATTTCCTCTTCTTTCTATAGGTGAAAAGCATAGGCGGTTCCTTGGGAAAGGATGTGAAAATTCTGTCATATATTCATCACACTCGTCACTTGCAGGCCCATGGTACCGTCCCCTGGATCCCTCACCATCAAGCCGTGTACCATATCTCATGGACCTCCCACGTCCCCTGCCCCGGCTCAGACTCACAAACCTATCATGACCCGTGTCTCCAGTTGGCCTCAACCCTAAACGTGCACGGAAATCATTTACATCCTGATTCATAGGTGATCTGCTTCTAAATGGTCGACGAGTAACATATGAAGAAGCATTACGTCTGCCAGTATCACTTAAATCCATGCCACCTTCATTGGTAATGTCATCCATAGTTCCGGTATCTTCTAGAATAGAACGATGGAAAGATGTACCACCCTCCCTGCTCCTTTCCGGAGAACGACTCCAGAAACCACTGCCTCGACCACTAGGACGATTATGTGGTGAGTAACTTCCCCGCCCAAAGGATCTTATTGCACCTGATTCCCTCTCTGGTCTAGAAGTTATACTATCACCATCCTTAGGACTGTAAAAACAAAGATTTATTACTGAAAAAAATATAATTTTGACCAAACAAAAAGGACAAATCTGGAGAAGAGAATACTACCTGCATCTTTGCATCTGAAATCTACCCCTGCTAAGAAACACATCACGTGTTGATGGTCCTCCGATGCGTGTTAGTGATTCTTTTCTATAGAATCTCGAGCCTTCAGCCTTCATTTCCACATCCTCGGAGTCAAATTTATCTTTTGGTTCTTCTCTGTAAGAGAATTTTCGAGCGGTGAAGTTTCTGGTTTTAGTAAAATTATTATTTGAATTTATTCTTTGGTTTTCAGGCAAAAGATCCCATCCAGAAACGTTCATCTTCCACTCGTCTGATTGGCTGGCAGCATGTTGCTGCACAATATCTTGTCTTTCACTCTTTTCTTGACAACTGATCATCTCATTCGGTTCTGAACCGCATAATGCTTCATCAACGCTGTGAAGTTTCTCTGGCAAAACCACACTAGGCACTAAATCTGCTTCTTTCCCAGACCTGAGTTCAGTGGATTCTTTTATTGCTGGAGAACTTTCTTGTACATTTTGAGAATTAATTTTATTGGCATCAAGAATACTAGGACCCAAACCATCTTCAAACTTGTTCGTATCATATTCATTTTGACCCTCGGTCAACCCTTGTCCTTTCCAAGCATTTATAGTCGATTCCCTTAGCTCTCCATCTTCATATTGAGATTCATATCCGACCGAACTCTCGTGTTGTTTATCAACCCCACTACCTGCTCTATTATCACTCTGAGAAATATCATAACTAAAACCGTTGTCAGCATCAGAATAAGCAGCGTCATGCATAGAAGCTGCAGCAGGTTGTTCAGTTTCTTCCTTGTTGACCATATCCTCCATAGCAACCACATTGCTAGTTAACTCCACTTTCGTCATATCTTCATCAACTTTATTAGAAGTAACACCACTTTGATGGGGTCCATTTTCCACACATGTTGCTATGTTAAGTGATAACTCATGTTTAGTAGTGGGAACAGCACTTTCTTTACAAGCATGCATGTTAAGATGATGATCAAAACCGGGGGGTATAGAACAGTCCATTGACAACTTGGTGTCAACAGCCTCAGTACCGCCAAAATCACCAGAACTTTGACCAGAAAGGTTAGCCCGGTTTGAAAGGGTACCATGTGTTGGGTTCTCAAAGGCTAGGGTTCTAGTAACAGGAATGTCATCACCAGCACCATCTGTATGCTTATCACGCATAAATTCCGTTTTCACAGCCACAGCATTCTGGGCAATTTCAAAAGCATGAGACAATGGTTCACATTTTTCAACCTTTAACTCCTTGTTTTGAATATTTTCATGAGATAAGTTTTTCAACTCAACGGATAAATTTCCAGAGTTGTCTTTCATAAAATCGTTCTTTTTCTCTTCAATAGATCCCGCCTTGTCATTTGCAGCATCTGAGGCAGAGATTTCATGCTCATTTGCAAATGGCTCTTCCCATGCATCCATAGTAGTATTTAAATCCCAGCTGAATCTGACATCTCTTGCAGGAGATTTCTGTATGTTTGGTTCTGGATTCGTTTTGCTGAATGCTAATTCCAAAGGAGCGTGTGAAGAAGAATTGTTCAATGTTGATTCCTGAACTTTAGAGGGTGTTGTTGATATATGGGAATCAAGTTCCTTTTTCACATTATGTTTTGGAACGGCATGATTCACAGGTCCTTCACATTGATCAGTTTCAGCTCCCAAACTATTGCTGCAAGCTGCAGCAGCAAGTATAGATATGCCAGAAAAGTCATCACCCTTCACCAATTTGGTTGGATCAACTCTATGATCTTTACTACCACTATCACACCTTTCAGTAAATGCTCCAGAAGTAGCAGAAAGAGAATTTGCATTTGAAATTAACTTGGGACTTCCTTCATGCCTTTCTGCACACTCCAATTGTGGATTAGTAGTGATGTTATGCGTCGGAGATGACGGCCTGAATAAGAATCTTCTTTTCTTGATTGGAATGTGTTCAGCTTTCTCACCGAAATGACGTTCGAGAACAGATACTCCCAACTGCAAATTTCATAGAAAAGCATTAGAAGAAATGATTTAGACATAGGTTTTCATTAAACAATATGATAAATTGAATATCACCTTTTCTGATTCAGAAACAGGCATTTCTAAATCCGTTGAATCTTTAGTTAGTAATTTTTCACAGTCTAAATCAATTGTACTTGAAGTTGACCTTCTTGGTCTCCGTGATGAACTCCTACACCCCTTTGAAATCTTTGTCCAAGTAAAGTCTGAATTGATTAAACTAGTAAGTTCCAAAACAGTGGTAAGCAAACAACTGGAAGAACTTTTTGCATCAATTGCAGGCCTTCCACCACAGTTTTTGCAGGATACAGTAGTTCCACAGCGTCTTTTTCTTGAACTAAAAGTAGAGGATGAACCCCCAATGCAGGTACACAAATGAATCTGCAAGTCCAGAAACAATAATCTCCATCAAAATATCTTACGACATCAAGTATGTCACAACAGAAAATCTCAGAGTGATTTCAACTCCCACCATTAGAGGTGCCCCCTCATTGTTCGTCTTTATGAAAATGGAAGCGAGTATATAAAAGATTTCAAAACCCAAGGTACTTCAATTCAAAGTCTGTAAAGAATCAAAGACATACACAATAAGTTAGTACATAAAGCAAGATTCCTCGACTCATACTTCTACAACTGATTTCACACATTTATGTTTAGATGTTAACCTAATTGACCTAATTCTACACTAAAACAGATGGCATTGTAAATCAAAGATTGAACATTAGAAACAAGATCCAGGATCAAAAGCATAGTAAGCCTCTACAAGACGCGATTTCTATTTCAGATTCTGTAAATTGCCCTGTAAATCTGTAAGGTCCTTTAACATGTGACAAATTAACAGGAGTCCATCACATTCATGTGAAAGACGTAAGCCATAGCCTTAACATGTGACAAGATTTTGATCCAAGATCTACTAGCACTCCCCTAAAAGCAGGCACATGATGTATATGACGGAGATTGATACAAATAGAAGCCATCAATTCCATCATCTCGCAGCAAAAAGAACTCTTCCATTCAAATAAGAGATTTAACAAATTCTAGAGAACACAAAACTGTATTGATCTGTAACTGTTGCCAGTTGGGGAAACCTTCTCAAGTGATGTACATCTAAATAGACTTTAGATCCCATAATGCACCAAATCTAAGTTGAAGCAACAAATCAAGTCGCATCAATGAGCCACAGATCCACCAAATCGACATCAACACGAAACAGCAGATTGACGCTTATACCGCAGATGAACGAGTTCATACGATTCCAAAACGAGTTAGCAAAGTCCTCAACGCCGTGAACTCAGTCACGGAGAGAGAAAACTACCACAAGAATCATAAATCAACAGAAACCTCTCGAAAATCAAATCTTCTTCAAACATAACCACTTCCAATCGCGAAAACCATCAATATCCATCACTCGCTTCAACACTTGATATGAAACTACAACTCAAACTTCCATATCACTCCAATCTACAAATCAAACCGATCTAACACAGCATCGAACCATCGAATCACCGAATCTCAACAACACAACATCACAAACACACAAAAAGATGCATCAAACACACACAAAAGCAAACTAGGGTTTCAGATACCTGATGAACAAAAACCAAACTACAGATCGAATGTTTCGCATTAAGCGATCCTTCAACAAACTCCGACGAATCAGACACCAGAACTTCTTCTCCGCCGTAGCAAAAATGGCGGCGACTGTTGACTGAAAAACTCTCTCTCTACAACTTTCTCTCACTACACACACACACACATCATCTGTATGTATATGCATATATCGATCTTCTTCAAACGCTTATATTCCACACATTTGTTCTCCCATATGCCACTCTATTACGCGATCCCTTGCTTCGATTGTGTATCGCTGTGTGTATTTTCACGCTCTACTGTGTGTGTATGTATAGGTATATATATTCAGATGTACCACCACCAGTTTCCTCATAGTTTCTTGACGGTTTTGCCATTGGTGATGCAGTGGTGTTTTACGTTTTTGCCCTTTTAGCGATCACCAACCCTTGTGAAAGTAGCGTGTTTAGTTTAATCTCCACCTTAAAAGTCAACCGACATCAATTATGAGGAGGGCAATTAAAGCCTATAATATTGTGGTAGATTTAGATCTAAATTTTTTATAAATGTATTTTGCTTATTTATTCACTACTATTTAAGATAGACATCTATTAATAGGGCCATAGGGGTGTAAACGAGCCGAGCCGTTCGCGAGCTACTCGAGATCGGATCGATAAAAAACTCGAAATGAGCCGAGCTTTATCAAGCTCGAGCCGAGTTCGAGCTTGAATAAAAGCTCATTTAATTATCGAGCCCGAGCCCGAGCCTCAGGTATCGAGCTCGAGTCGGCTCGCGAGCCTAAACGAGTTTTATATATATATATATTTATTTAATTTATTAAATATATTATAAATAATACTTATTATATATGAAGTTATGATAAAAACAATTACAAAATATGTATAATGTTATTTATAACATATATAATTATAAATATATATCAAAATTAAATATAAAAATATTAAAAATAATTTTTAAATAAATAAACGAGTCGAGCCCGAGCTTGAAATAGTATTTGTCGAGCCGAGCTCGAGTTTTAAAAATAAAGCTCGAAACGAGCCGAGCTCGAGCTCGAGCTCTCCAAAGTCATCACGAGCCGAGCTCGAGCCCATACGAGCGCGGGCTCGGCTCGGCTTGTTTACACCCCTATCTATTATTTTGTGGTGATTTTTAATTTCATATGGTTTAGATATTTTCCGGATCAAGTTGATTATCTTTTCTATACTAAAGTTCTTTACATGCATGTAAAATAAAATCATCTATAGTGCATATTCTACTATTGAGGGTTCAATTTCAACTGATCCTTATGATTGCTATTGATGTAACTAGTGTTATGATCTAGATGCGTGTTGCGCGTCTTGGGAACGCCGCAAAGCGGTGTATAAAATTGGAATGTTCAACGTGTGGTTCAGAACTAATGGCAGGTTGTGGCTGCACATTGGAAATAGTTGCCAAGCCAATGCAACCGGTATCAGTTTTCATGTATCATCATAGTCGTGCAACAACCAAAAGCAACAACCTTAAATGAATACCATTATTATCGACATCAACAACCAAGAGTGCTCACAACATGATAGAACAAAGGAAGATAAACAATCAAACGTAAAGAAATTGAACCCAGGTGACCAGTAATGACTAATACAAAGACAAAAATCATAATAAACATAAACAATGTGGCTCAGATCTTATTAGTAAACCGATGTGGCTGCAACACGGGTTGCAAGTGAAAAACATGTCACTCGCCATCCTCGTTCATGACACGCCAAGCAACGATCCATATCACAGTCATCATAGCCAAAGAAACATAAGCCACGGGAATCCAATGTCGAACGATGTAGGGTTTCATAGCAAACCTACACATTCATCAGATCAACAACTTAGGGTTCATACCATAAGCCCCAATCACCGCCGCGATGTATTACCTCTGCAAGTTACCACCTGTTAAAGTGGGTATCAAAGCATGCCTCAAAATCTGATCAACAAAATTAGAATCATACAAATATTAGTTTGACACTAATAACCACTGCCACATAAATCACCTTTATGATCCACAATAGTAAAGCGTAAGGAGTTGGTTGACTGGGCTAACTATTATCATGTAATTCACCATTAGAATCAATGATACAGTCATACAACACTTACTTATTAGAAGAGCTGGTGTAAAGCACCCACCCGTACGTTTATTTGATGCCCAATTTCAATTTTAATGATAATCAACGACTAAACAAAACCTCTATATACATACATACATACAACATCATCGAACATCTTATTCAGAAAATCGTCTACAGAATGTTTTGTGTTACTCTACACTTAAAAAGTAATCAATACAATTGAATAAACAGAGTATACAGAATGGAACAAAAAAACCCAAATCAATACTTGGGAGCAATCACCGGCCTCATATATATGAAAACACAGCAGCAGTTAACTCACATTCACAACCACATTTAGCAACAAATATGATGTTCTAAATCTGCTAATTAGGATCTATAAAACCTTTTGTGTAAAAAAAAATCAATACAACATTCAAACACAACCCTAAAACAACCAACAGCAACAACACATCAGGAATCCAAAATCTCAACAGACTACAACAACAATTTCAATCAATGCTTGGCACCACATAACACATAAAAAAGTAACAGCGGAAAAGCCGGAGCCACAGACATCACAAAAACCCAAATACACAAACCGGGAATTAAAACGGAGAGTACAAACCTATAAATCGGGGCCAGAGACGGTGAGGAGGGGGCGGGGCGGCCGGTGAGGTAGCCGTAGGCGGAGGCGGCGTAGCCGGCGGATTGCTCGTTGTCGAAGGCGATGAATCGGATGCCTTGGGCGACGGCGCGGGTGGCGACGGCGGTGACGGGGATTCCGACGACGCCGAACATGTGGGTTACGCCGGCGAGGGTTAGGGCTTTGGCGATGAGGAGATTGCAGTCGACTGAAGGTGGGTTTTCAGGGGATTCAGCCATTGAAGTTGAAGATGATGATGATGATGATGATGATGATGAAAATGGAATCAAGTGAGAAGGTCCGGTTTATTTCAGTGAGAAGGTCGTGGTGATTTTTAATTTCATATGGTTTAGATATTTCCGGATCAAGTTGATTATCTTTTCTATACTAAAGTTCTTTACATGCATGTAAAATAAAATCAACTATAGTGCATACTCTACTATTGAGGGTTCAATTTCAACTGATCCTTATGATTGTTATTGATATAATGGGTCACATAAAATAAGTTACTAAGGATCTGCTACTAATCTGATATTATTCCTACTAATCATCTATTTCCAAGCAATTTTCATCAATCACACAAATCTAAAGCAATTTACAACATATAATAAAATATGAAAAATGCTATTGTTATCAAAACAAATGTTATTGAAGATCGACCCCTTCTAGAGGCAGTGCCCTAGGGACCCTATTAAAACAAGCCTCGAATCCATCTAAGGGGGTCATGCCCCCTTAGAACCCTTCATGTTTTAGGAGCTAGATGTCACGCCCGTCAAAACACAGATCGCAACACCTTGATTTTTACCGATTAGGAGCATATTTGAAACATGCAAGGCTGCCCGGAAGACTCCGGGACAACCCACACAATTCTGCGGCAACATGGCAATCTCAAAAATCTCTAGAAGACACTACAAAAATCTAGCCATGAACACTAGATCAAAGTAGAGAATTCCATGTAAAATATCTAGATATTAAGCAAAAAATTATCTAGATATTAGATTAGCTAATATCTAAGATATTTAGATTACCAAATATCTTAGATATTTAGATTAGAAGTATCTTAGATATTATGTAAAGAAAGGTCTAGATATAGAAAAATCTAGAAAGGCATGCAACTAGTATAAATAGGGTAGTGATGTTTCATTTGCAAAACACCTAAGCTCCTTGTAACATCAAAGTCTTGTACTTGTATTTGTAGTAATACAAACTTATTACTTGTGCTGTAAACATACACCACAAGCGTCTTACTTGCGCACTACAAATCTAGCGTTCCCTTACAAAGACTTCCGCTGCATAAACCATCCACCCGAGATCAAGAAGGCTGACTTAGAACGAATCTAAGTGCCGCACGTGAGCTGAAGAGATCAGTCCGTGACAAGTGGTATCAGAGCCAGGTCGACTCATTGGGATGTCATATAATCTAGAGAATGTTGTAGTCGCAAGCGTTGCCGGAGACGAGACCCGTGGATGGGAGGAGGCTCGTAAAGGTGACAAGAGAACTCGAAGCATGTCCAAAGACTTGGTTGCAAGCATGGACAAAAGAGTTGAAGATGTCGAGGTAGCATTGTCTGAATTCAAAAATAAAATAGATGAATTCAAGGCTGAAGTTGATATCTTCAAAACACATACCTACGACTCTTTGCAACATGTTGAGTTGTTAGGCAATAACTTCAATGAAATGAGAAGCGATCTCAAACTCGCCCTCTCCTTGATAAGAAAGGAGATGGAAGAGGCATTCACAAAGGAGTTGGGTCAACTCAAAGCTAACTTCGAGAGGGAAATCAAAGACTTGCAAACCGAACTAAGTGTTTGCAAGCGCGCACTAGCAACCGGAGGTGACAACATAATCCATGCCTCTACAAAGGTGGACATCCCCAAACCATCACCATTCATTGGTAAACGAGAGGCGAGGGCTGTGGATGACTTCCTTTGGGAGATGGAACAATACTTTGAGGCCGTCGATATTGTCGATGACGCCAAGAAGATCAAGACGGTGACTTTTTACTTGAAGGAGACCGCAGCTTTATGGTGGCGATGAAAGCACATGGAGATTGATAAAGGTACGTGTACCATACAAACTTGGACTGATTTCATAAAAGATATCAAGAAACAATTTTATCCGGAAAACGCTGAACACGAAGCAAAGATTCGGCTTCGTAATCTAAAGCAAAAGAGTAGCATCAAGGACTACGTCAAAGATTTTACTACCCTTGTGCTAGAAATTCCGGACTTGTCACCAAAGGACTCTCTCATATACTTCATCGATGGCTTACAAACATGGGCAAGAACCGAACTTGAACGAAGAAATGTTCAAGACTTGTCCTCAGCCATCGTTGTTGCTGAAAGCCTGATCGACCATAATGAAAGGCGATCACAAAAACCTGTCGTTATGGAGGATAACGATGAAAAAGGTGGGGGAGCGAGAACCCACAATAACAACCAAAATCGAAATCAAAGAGAAGATAATCGACTACCACCAAGATATGGGAAGGAGGTACAAATGATCAAAGGATGTTTCCTTTGCGATGGACCGCAAAATACGCGGGATTGTCCGAAAAAGGCTAAACTTACAGCCTTGATCAGATCTGATGATGAACCATCAGAACCAGAAGAGGTTCGTCTAGGAACAATGCAACTTCAACTATTTAATGCATTAAGTACAGTTGAAGGCAAGCCCTTGGTGATGGCAAACCAATCAAACCATACCATAACCGGAGACAACCCGAAGACTGAATCAAAAGGACTTCGGTACGTAAACATAGAGATAAAAGGGCAACCTGTGAAAGCATTGGTTGACACCGGAGCAACCCACAACTTCATCTCACCTAAAGAGGCTCGAAGACTTGGCTTAATGATCACCACACAAGAAGGTTGGATCAAGGCCGCCTCTAGAGACACCAAACCTATAGAAGGAGCAGCATGGGGCGTAAAAACAAAGATTGGTACATGGACAAGCAAGCTGCACTTCTCAATCGTCCCACTAGACGAATATGATATCGTGCTAGGGATGGATTTCTTCCGAAAAGCAAAGGCCTGCCCAGTGACATTCATTAACACCATGTACATCATCAAGGGAGACCAAGTGCACACCGTTACCTTGAAGCCATATACAAGACTTCAAGGCAAAACCATCTCTATCTTGAAACTCATGAAGACAACTCATGAGGCATCCAGGCAACACGACGAGGATGTCGTGGCATTAGGTGGGGGAGAATGTCACGACCCGCCAAAACACAGATCGCAACACCTTGATTTTTACCGATTAGGGGCATATTTGAAGCATGCAAGGCTGCCCGGAAGACTCCGGGACAACCCACACAATTTTACGGCAACATGGCAATCTCGGAAATCTCTAGAAGACACTACAAAAATCTAGCCATGAACACTAGATCAAAGTAGAGAATTCCATGTAAAATATCTAGATATTAAGCAAAAAATTATCTAGATATTAGATTAGCTAATATCTAAGATATTTAGATTACCAAATATCTTAGATATTTAGATTAGAAGTATCTTAGATATTATGTAAAGAAAGGTCTAGATATAGAAAAATCTAGAAAGGCATGCAACTAGTATAAATAGGGTAGTGATGCTTCATTTGCAAAACACCTAAGCTCCTTGTAACATCAAAGTCTTGTACTTGTATTTATAGTAATACAAGCTTATTACTTGTGTTGTAAACATACACCACAAGCGTCTTACTTGCGCACTACAAATCTAACGTTCCCTTACAAAGACTTCCGCTGCATAAACCATCCACCCGAGATCAAGAAGGCTGACTTAGAACGAATCTAAGTGCCGCACGTGAGCTGAAAAGATCAGTCCGTGACATAGAGGTACCCTGATGTTTGATATTAGCATAGACTTAATTAAATATGGATTTCTTATTTTCTAGCTCAAGTCAATGTATATTCAGGGGCGGAGCTTGACAATTCTTATAGGGGGCAGGGGGCAAAATTAAATTTTTTAGGGGGACGAACTCCAGTTTTATATAAAAATTTATACTACTGAACTAAAAATTTATACTACCGGACTAAAGTTTTACACTACCGACGAAAAAAAGAGGGGGGCGGCGGCACCCCTGGCCCCTTAAATCCTCCGCCCTTGTGTATATTCATATATTTCAATTTAGTCTTAAGTAAACCATATATGCAAAAATGACTATAACGACGCCTACATCACCAGCATATATAACGAACACGAACATGAAACACTGGAATGGAATAAAATATATTCATGTACGAGGTTAGCTTTAAAATAGCCACGGGTATTGAACGGATCTTACATTAGATACCTATCTGGCCCGTTTAGCCAAAGCATAGAATAGATACTCCTTAAGCTTAGTCATACTCGTAAACATGTTATTCTTATAAGTCTTAAAAAATAACAATAGTAAGAGATAAACTATGTTTCTTGGATAATAAAAGATGAAGTTAGTGTCCTCCTATTAAGCGTAACAAGTTAAGTGTGTCTATTATGTTACCTTCTCGAACATCTCATCTATATAGTCATTGACATCACATCCTATAAGTGGTAATTCTCGTCCTCCTTCAGAATAAACGAACTGATTGCTCGAGATCCCAAATTGTATATTGCTTGATAATGTTAAAAAGTTGAGTGAGATCTTATCAAACAAACAAACAAACAAACCCAGTATATCCCACTCAAGAGCAGGGTCTGGGAAGGGTAGGTGGTGGCAAGTCTTTCCTCTATCCAGATAGGTAGAGAGACCGCTTCCAAAGAGACCCCTGGCTCGATAACAAAAGCAATAACGCTATCGAGTCAACATATAATCAACCATACGATATATGATATACGATATATGGTACATCACACATCATACAACAAACATTAAAATATCACCAAAAGGAAGTATAAAATGAACAAGCATGCATCAGGAAAGCAGCAAGTTTCCCCTAAAAAAGTCCAAGCGTACTACATACACATCAGGCCCCGTAACAGGTAAACAAAGTCCTTTCCTAGCTGCATAAACCACTAAAAGTCCTTAATTTTAATTCTACGTCTCCACTCACTCCTATCCTCGATCATGTGCTCAGAGAGGTGCAAGTGTATCATATCTCGCCTAATTCTCTCTTCCCAAGTCAACCTAGGTCTTCCTCTATTCTTCCTACCCTCTATGATGATGTTCTCCACTGCTCTGACCGGTGCTGCCATTGGTCTCCTCTTGATATGTCCATACCATCTTAATCTTCCCTCTCGTATTTTATCTGCAATAGAAGCCACTTATAACTTCTGTCGAAACACTTCGTTTCTTATACGATCCAGTCTTGTATGGCCACACATCCACCTTAGCATTCACATTTCCGCAACCTCTATTTGTTTCTCGTGCGATTTCTTTATGGCCCAGCAGTCTGTTCCATATAGCATAGCTGGTCGTACCGCCACTCTGTATAGTTTTCCCTTAAGTTTTGCTGGAAACCTCTTATCACATAGGATCCCTGATGTTGTTCTCCACTTGCACCATCCTGCTTGGACACGGTGAGCTACATCGCTATGTATCTCTCCGTCCTCCTGTAGGTACGAGCCCAGGTATTTGAACTTAGATGTTCGTGGGACCGGCATACCCTGGATACTGATTTGTGTGTCCTCTTCCTCATCACCACCAAAGTTACAATGCATGTATTCCGTCTTAGAGCGACTTATCGTTAATCCTCTGCTCTCTAGCGCTGTTCTCCACTGCTCTAGCTTGTCGTTAAGCATCATTTTAGATTCTGATATTAAGACAATATCATCCGCGAAGAGCATGCACCACGGGACTGACTGTTGTATACACTTAGTCATCTCATCATACACTAGTGCGAAGAGAAATGGGCTCAATACCGATCCTTGGTGGAGTCCCACTTCCACTAAGAATGAGTCTGTGTCTCCTACCGGTGCTCGCACACATGTTTTTGCCCCGTCATACATATCCTTAATTAATTTGATATACCTCTCCGGTACCCCTCTATGTCGTAGACTTTCCCAAATTAGTTGTCTCGGTACACTGTCATAGGCCTTTTCTGGGTCGATGAATACTATATGGAGGTCCCTTTTCTTTTCTCTATATTTCTCCATTATCCGTCTTATGATGTGTATGGCTTCTGTTGTAGAGCGTCCTGGCATAAATCTCGTGTCAATAACTCTTTCCCATAGTTTCATCGTGTGACTCAGTAGCTTTATTCCCCTGTAGTTTTCGCAGCCTTGGATATCTCCTTTTTTCTTATATATGGGGACTATGACACTGGTTCTCCACTGGTCTGGCATCTTCCCTGTCTTAAAGATAGTGTTGAATAGATCTGTTAGCCATTGAAGACCCTGATCACCCAGGCATTTCCACACTTCAATCGGTATGTTGTCGGGCCCCACCGCTTTAGCCCTTCCCATTTTCTTCATAGCTCTTTTAACTTCGTCATCTGTGATGCGTCTACAATAGCATTGGTTTTGTTACGTTGTTTGTGTTGTTCTATCTATCTCAGTTTGTTGATTTGGATTCCTTATGTTAAATAGGTTATCGAAGTAAGTTTTCCATCGCACCTTGATATCTTTCTCCTTCACCAAAACCTTTCCATCCGCAGCCTTTATGAACTTGACCATTCTCAGGTCCTGTCTTCTTCTTTCTCTTGCCTTGGCTATCTTAAACATGTCATTCTCTCCTTCTTTCGTCTCTAATCGCTTATACATCATTTCATATGCCGCGTTCTTTGCCTCTGACACCGATTTTTTCGCTTGTCTCTTAGCCTCCTTGTACTTTTGTTTTAGCTCTGTGTGTTCTTCCTCACTGTTACATCGTATGATCTCTCTAAAACTTTGTCATTTGATACGTATCTTCTCCTGTACATTTTCGTTCCACCACCATGATTCCTTATGACCAACTGTCCTTTTTGTTGTAACTCCAAGCGTTTCTGTAGCTGCTTGGATGAGCCTAGTTGCCATAACCTCCCACTTATGGTTTGCGTCTTCCTGTGTCCCAGTTTGGTTCATTGGTATGACTTTATCTCTAAAAATGGTAATCTTTTCGTCTTTGAGCTGACCCCATCTGATCTTGGATGTAATTCTCCTGTTCCGTTGGGCAATTGGCCTCTTGACGCGTATATCCGCCACCAACATATGGTGTTGCGTCACAACCGTCTCTCCCGGGATTGCTTTACAGTCTTTTCACGAGCTATGATCTTCCCTCCTCATCAATAAATAGTCTATCTGCGTGTGTCTCCCGCCGCTGCTATACGTGATTAGGTGCGAGTCTCTTTTCTTAAAGAACGAATTTATGATGCCTAAGTCATGCGCTACTGCAAATTCAAGAAGCTCCCTACAGCCGTCATTCCTAAGACCATACCCGTATCCTCCATGCACCAGTTGGAAATGCTCATTATCCCTTCCGATATGTCCATTAAAATCTCCTCCTATGTATAACTTTTCTTCTCTAGGTATGCCGGCCATAACGTGGTCTAAACTCTCCCAGAACGTTTTTCTTTCCGTTTCCCCTAGTCCAACATGTGGTGCATACGCACTAACTACCGTCACTACCTCATCTCCTATTACTATTCTTAACAACATAATTCTATCATTGTATCTTTTCACCTCCACTACATTATCTTGGAGTTCCTTAGCAACTAGAAAACCTACTCCGTTTTTAGCTCCATCAGACCCTGAATACCATAGTTTATAACTATTGCATTCTTTTGCTCTCCCACCTCGCCATCTAGTCTCCTGCAGGCATGCTATGTGGACCCTACGTTTCTTTAGTACATCAATTAACTCTAGTAACTTACTAGTTAAGGTTCCTACATTCCACGATGCCACTCTTAATCTACAAACCTTATTCCCTGTCTTCGCACCTCTCCTCACCGAACATGATCTCGGGGCAGCATAATGGCTCCTACTATCTATTATACCAGACAGAGTCTACTAAAAACCGCCAAAAAATAAAAGTGAGATCTTATCGTAATGACTAATATACATTATCTTTAATTATTATTTCATTTGTAAAGTGGTATTATTGTAATTTAGAAATAAATTTTGATACCACTTAGGTAGCCTAATAGTATTCGAGTGTATACGGTATACCATCCTCGTGAAGTCGAAAATTCAAGAATCATATCAAACAATTACGTGGATTAAATATATTATGTAATGAGTTGGTGTATGCGGTTGTAAAGAAAAATATTAATATGTGATGTTGGCATATGCAACAAGGCATTATGATCACACTCTTGAGTTGAATATAGATGATAGTAGGGGTGTTCAAAAATATCCGAATCCGAAACCGAATCCGAAATATCCGAAAATCCGAAGTTCGGATATCCGAAATTTTGGATATCCGAAAATTCGGATATCCGAACTTCGGATATCCGAAATTTCGGATTCGGATTCGGATAGTGATTTTGAGAATTTTCGGATATTTCGGATATCGAAATATCCGAAATATCCGAAATATCCGAAATATCCATATAAAAATTTAAAAATATTAAATATTAATTAAATATTTTAGATATTTTCAGACATTTTGGATATTTTAACAAAAACTTTGGATATATAAATAAATTTCAATAAAAATTTATTATATTTTTATAAAATTTATTAAAAAATATAATTTTTTTTTGAATTTCGGATAGCCGAACGGACATCCGAATCCGAATCCGAAATTTCGGATATCCGAATTTCGGATATCCGAAATTTCGGATTCGGATTCGGATAGTGAAATCCACTATCCGAAATTTTCGGATATCCGAAATTCGGATATCCGAATTTCGGATATCCGAAAATGAACACCCCTAGATGATAGAGAACTCAAATGCAGCTTTCCTTATCTACTCTGGCCCCTAAAAGACGCATAAATGTCATTTTCATACAAATAGATCCAAGTCAATTAGAATACAAAACCCATTAATTATTAAAAACAATTTGAATTTTCTAGGGTCCAAAGACACCTACCCATGATATTTTCAAAAGTCTTTTCACATATTTCCACAACGCGTTATTAGACGTGTTATTGATAGCTTATAACAAAGAAGTTAAAAAGAAAAATATTCATATATTAACATCCAAGTTATTTTAAATACGCGAGCTCTAAAAACTTTCATGAGTGGAAGCCAGTATTGAACCAGGTTGAAAGATTCATAATAAATTTAAAATTTTCTTGTAATGTCTTATTTATTAAACTGACTATTCTTTTAAGGTTGGATCAAATTTAGTTTGATATTTCCCTCTCAATTGACGTTAAGTTCTTCCCTAATTTTAATTGAAAAAACATATATTTTATTAATAGATGTGACATGGATGGCTCAACTTAAACTTAGGGTTCAACAATAACAGCATCATAGTATAAGGAATACAGTAATAGGAGCAGGACTCATGGTTTTTTTTGTTACTAAAGTAGTATATAATTTTCTATTAGACTTATTTAAATTTCTATTAGACTTATTTAAAACAAACATACACTTAATTACTAGGTTGTTAAGGTTTTGTTTTCTTCGTTATTAAATGTCAAATATTTATTGCACACTTATTCTCATGAGGCCAATATTTATATACTTTTTCACCGATCAACAATAATCGTTATATAAGTAAAGGTGGATGGAGCACTTCCACCATGGACATACTACATCCCACGACGTCAAACGACAACACCATCACCACCTATGCACGCCGGCAAATGTTGGGTAGTGTGACATGGTGTGACATGACAAGATTTAATTAGTGAAATTTATGGTGTAGTGTAGGTGTGTGGGTACACCCTCCACTTTAAAGGATCAAAGTTGTCACAAATATTTCAAAGTAAGAAACATATTTGGTGTTAAAAAACTAGTCTACTTGATAGAGATTTTCTTTTAAAATAATAAATTTTGAGTTCAAAGACAAATATGATATAAATTAGTTTGAAGTAATTTAAAAATAAAAATAATTTGGTATAACAAATTTGTCCTATTTCTATATTCTTTCAACCTTGATCAGAGGGCGGGCCTTGACGTAGCGGTAAAAGCTGTTCCTAAGGGACCGAAGGTCTCAGGTTCGATCCGTGGAAACGGCCTCCCCACAAAATGTGGGGGAAAGACCGCGTACATCTTCCCTTAAATGGGACGGACCCTCCCTGGACCCTGCGAAAACGCGGGAGCTCTTTGCAGCACCAGATACGCCCTTTTCAACCTTGATCAAAATGAGGATCCGAAGGTTACATGATGTGATAATTGTCATGGATTGGGTAGTAAACGAATTGAATGTTCGGCAAACTATTGGGTAAAAAGTTTGTTTATATTTATTCTTTGAATAAATGAATAAACATGAACAAATATTTCCATTCGACAAATTCAATGAACGTGATTCATTCGTTCTATCAAGTGCATAAAAATGTATAATAATTTGTATTGTTTACTTCGCTTATTTATGTTTGGCTTTGTTTATTAAAATGTTATTGGCTTTGTTTAATAATCTCTAAGATAAGGTTTAATAATCTAAAATTATTAAAACTAGTATATATGCATCCACGATTCCACGCGCGTTGCGCGTGTGATTGATCTGGCTCAGAAAACACTCTCACTTGCAGCTGATAACCATAAATGACAGTCATGTCAAAACAACCGATACCATCATTGGTCATCATCATAGCCCGAAATTGTACAACATGTAATAACAAAACAGACAATCCAGATGAATACATGTAATAACAAAACAAACAACCCAGATGAATACATGTTTATCACTACCGACTGAAATATAAGTAGAATCACCAACATCACAGCAATATTCCCAATTGCAGCATCATGACATCAACATGGGGGCGGCGACCATGGCATAAAAAAAAGGGAATCAAAGGGAAACAGACGAGGACAAGCCACCACGACTGTCAAACCATCACCATCGACACCCTCACTGACATGAAATTGACCGCCTCCTCTACATCAACAACAAACGGGAGGTCGATCGGTGGCTATCCCCAAGGGGGCGGCGACCATGACGGTGGCCGATGGGCATCGACCATCACACTGCCCGTCCCTAGCTGACCAAACACCCACCAAACATATATCAGTCGGAGGCCGGACAACCACCAGCACCACCGCATCTTTGCAGCGGGAAACGAAGGGTCGGTAACCCAGGTGGCCATGATGTCTCGCCGTTAACCCTCAGACCCTTCAGTCGAAGAGCACAAACCCCCACCAAAGACCCACCAAATAGAGATCCGTCGGAGGCCGAACAGCCACCACCATCGTCGCATCTATGTTTCGGGAAATGAAAGGACGTTTGCCACCGCTGGCCACCAGCAACACACCCACACCGCCACCACCGAGCATACCTTAAAAGCATCAAAATGGGTTTAAAGGAAGAGCACGGTACCCGAGAACAAAACGAAATACTCAAAATATTCTCATATTATTGTTCTCAAACTGATTCTTTCATATATAGGATAATGCTATTCGCTTTGTTTATAAGTTTATTAATAGTTTATATGTTTTCTTTAAAAAAAATGCATGCATTTATAGATAATATATAAAAAATTTAAAAATTTCGGGCCATCACCACCTCTCCCTCCACCCAAACGAAAAATTAGTCCAAATCTCGCATATTTGGAATCAAAGTTTGGAAAATAAGCGGTGATATTGCACCATTTGAAAAACATGGCTTACCTATTTAGTGCTAAAAATTTCTCTAGAAACCATTTATTATTAACACTTCATGAATATAAAATCAAAAGGCTCAACTAGAAAACAAAAACACCTAAAGAATATTTTTCAGAACCATTTTTTCAAGATCTTTATAAAGTTTGGCTCAAGTCGAATTCCAATTAAAATCAGTTAATTTAAAATTTGACTCTCCTGTAACCTGAATTTATATCAACACTCAGATACAGGTATTACATAACCTGAACTTGATCAACAATATATGGAATTAAATCCCAAGAAGCTCGAGCTAGCTTTTATTTATAATCGAGCTTAAACTAGTTCAAGCTCCACTAAAATTAATAATATGTATGAGATTAGAAGCACAAAGAAAGTTGATGTAACCTTTCCAAGTATATGAAAGCATATATGTGTGCAATCTATATATGCTACATAGATACAGACCCACATGCACACATGTTACAAGTTGATGGCATCAACATCACAACCATTAAAACTTCTTTGATAAAGGCTGATTAGGAATAATTTTAATACAAATATATATATGAATATAGCAAGTGGGATGTTGATGGGGGTGGGTCAATAACATAATGCCTTAAATTAAATCACTTGAAAGTAACTCATCACCAGCAAAAGCTACCACCATATTCTTCCATAACAAACATTAATATTTCACTCTCTTGAAGGCAACAGGCACCCCTATTATACCAATTTGAAAATGAAATTGATGGGGTGATATTTTACACAATAACCCTAATCTCAAGATGAATAATGCAACCCAAAAACATCCGAAATACAAGCCTGAAAACCACAGTCAAACCGCAAAGATCTTGGGGCAATCGGGTGCATCTCAATTTCATCAAACCATCTCACACAAAAACTGCTGATATAAGCTATTAAGCCGTGTTCAGAACAAGAACCTAACCGAATTTAGTAAAAGCACAAACAAACATTCAATAAAGCTCACCTTTTTAAGAATCAGCGCCAATAATGAATCTTTACAACAAACTGTTTGGCGTAAAAAGCTAATCTGAGAGTAAGCACAAACTCACTAGTTAAAAGAAAGATCGCAATGCAGAACAGGCTGCTGGTGATCCTTAGTTTCAAGAATCCTTGAAATTTTGATTTGTAGTATGCAACTGTCGTGACCTTTCGGGTTGTTGATGACCCTTCTTCCAAAAGGCCCGTTTCCACCAAACCTCGAATGCTCTTTGTATATTCGGACAATCATCACTAGAATTCAAAAACCGTTCAAACCAAGTCATCAAGATTTCTTGTTGCCAAGTCAAAGGCAAGGTCAAAATAGTATTCCCGAGCCCCTCTTCGATCAAATGACGGTCTAGCCCTCTAGATGCTCTTTTCATCCAAGCAAAGTCAGCATAAAAAGGCACCAACCATGTCTGTAATAGTAAACATCTCAAATCTTTAGAAGCCAAGAGTTGACCTTTTCCTATTCCCACAAATAATCTTGCTGTAACTCGACTAATTTCATATCTATGAAGTGGGGGTACTTTAGAATGAACTTCAGATAACTCGGTTAAAGATGCCCATGATTTCAAGAACTCTTCAGAAATCTGTCTATCGATCAAAATATCAAGAAGAAAGTGCAAATTATCTGCTTGTCTCATGATTTGAGCAGCATCTTGTAATTCCCCGTTTGAAGCTTTCAAGAAATGTTCTTTTAACAAAATCAAACATTTGTCACAAGCAGAATATAAAGATTCCTTTCTTAAATCGTTATGTGATGAATTCTCATGAAGCATTTTTGCCACCAAAACTTTCATTTCCCGTCTCGCCTTTTCATCTTTACCTTCAAGAACCGTATGCAAAAGTTTTAGAATAACTTCATTATTTTTACTTTCATCAACCCCAGATGTAATATCAACTGAAACTCTCTTTAAAACTTCAATGGGACCTGCCCCTTCAAGCTGAAGCTCAGATAATAAAGAAGATACTTTTTCTTCTTCATCTTCGGCCCATGGAGCCGCTTCTAGATACTCCAAACAAGATAAAACACCAGCATCAAATCCGATTGCTGCTGACACCTATATCAAAATTGAGCAAATTAGATATCCTAAATGATCACAAAAGACTCATCTTCAACCATAATTTGAGTTATAACAAGAACAATAAGCAAGTGTTCTTAAGATACTTGATAGATTGTCAAACACTTTGTTCAAACTACATGCGAAGTCAAAAATTGCATTTTTTCCATGGAATTAATCGGTAAAAAACATTTATTAGCTTATGTGCCAAGTGATACGCAGCATTTTCGTGGGTCTGAAATAGTATAACTAACAACAATAACGCCTCAACAAAATACAAGTAGGCATAATATTTACATGTTTAAGCAATCTGCCTACACTCAAGGTTCAGGTTTGAAACTAAAAACTCTAACAGTTGATCATTCTTGATTACAATGATGCAACAAACGAAATGGCATGCACGAAAATGCTATATCATGTGGATCACAATCACAACACAGTTAAACACTTAAGCTAATCATCACATTACACAGATCCAAACATTGATAATTGATCAATAAGCATAAAAGTAAAGGAATTCATGTGTAAATCATAATTAAGTTACCTTCAAGATCCCAAGAACCCTAGGAACATCTTCCTTCATGATCTTCCTCCTCAAATCCTTACAATACATCAACCTAATTGACTCAATATAAACCTCAACATCATCACAATCAGCAACCTCAACAATGTAGGGTGGTTGCCCTTGCTGACCCCCTTTATAACCCGACAGTTTAACCGCGAAAAACCGACTGTGACTGACCAAGATCTGCCTATGAGCATTCATACAAACAGATATACCATCTCTAGAGCTCAATGTGAGCTTCACATCACTCGAATTCGGGTCATTGAACCGACTCCCGGGGCTCCGACAGGACAAAAGATCCAACAAACGCTGTTGCATCAGAGCTTGCCTATCAATAACAGAAGGCTGATTCACATGATTATTGGGGTTTTTTTTAGGGTTTGTGTATGACCCATTGGTGTTTGGGTTAATGGGGTTCTTGCAATCGGGTTCATTCGCCATCATCTCGAACAGGGTCGGGCTGGATCGGGTCTTGTCGGCGGCGGGCGGCGGCGGTGACATCGGATTCAAGAGTCCGGCGGTGAGAGCAGAGTTGAAGTTCGAAAAAGACGATGGAATCATTTCTTGATGGTTGTAAGCAGTCGTCATGTTGGAATTCTCAAGATTCAGGGGTGAATCGGGTTTCGAGATCAAAGATTTCTCGGTGGCTGCCGGAGATTGGGATAAAGATTGCGGTTGTGGGTGTTTGGTGGAGGATACGACGGAGGGGCAGCACCAAGAGCTGTTTTCCGGCGAAACAACGGTGGGTTGATGGTGGTTTCCGGCGGCGGGTTCTGTGGGTCTCCGGCGAACGACGGTGGTGGTGGGTTTTTTGTGTAGGTGAATTTTATGGTGGTGTGAAGGGGCAGTAGCTGCCATATGGGGGTTTGTATTTTAGGTGATTGTGGGCACTAATTTAAGCCATTGTTTTGTGATTCCAATGAACAATTACAAATGTTGAAATTGGTTTTGTATGTGAGAGAGAGAAAGAAGAGTAGACTGACATGTCAAAGGTGAAGTGTGTGAGAGAGAATGGGTGGAGATGTATGATGGTGTTGGTGGTGGTGGTGGTGGTGGTGGTGGTGGTGGTGGTGGTGGTGGTGGTGGTGCACAAATGGCAAGGGGTGTGAGAGTTGTTGCTTTTCTGGTTTGGAGTGTGTGTCAATTAAAGTTACAAGATTCGAGTACAAATGATTATATGTGCAGTTGTGCCCTATGATATCTTTTGTTAAGTATATTATGAAGTACAGTATAGTGAAAGTTGCAACATTGTGTTTTGATAGGAAAAATATGTTATGGTTACCCATCAAAATCAATTTTTTTGGCTGAAAGGTAGTCTTAAACACTCTACTTGCAAATGGAATCATCTGAAATGTCCAATTGTTACTGTTGTTTAGTAAGGGATAACGACTTGGCGTAATGAGGATATTCCGCAAGCATCTCAACTACAAATTTGGTAAACTTCCCGCTCTATGCGATCATCATTGTAGCATGTTGGTGTATTTGAACGTGCAACAATGAAAATGTATTCAACAACTATCAACCTTCGGTTTAAGAATCATAGAAGAGATCAAAGTGAAAGCTTTTTCTAGATTTAACCCAAGGGAAAACTCCAAATTTAGGTGGTGAAGCATGGTGTAACTTTGACTTCTTTAAAGTCCTATTTTGTTTTATTATGGTGATGTTTTATTAATTTGGGCTACCGACGGATGATGGGTAGGATTGTTTGAGATTTTAAGTAACTTTGAGGCAGTGTCGTAGGGGTCGGCTTAACGTTTTTTGAGGCCCCAATTGAGCTAAAAAACGAGGCCCTTTTAAAAAACGCAATCTAAACAAAAGCAATCTAATTAAATTTCTTTCAAAAAAGCAACAAATCAAAGAAAATTTAGTATACCAACTTAAGTCTTTGATAGTTAATTTCTTTTAATAAAAAAGAGCTAGACAAAGTTGATCAAATCAATCGGAGAAGAAGAAACTTAAGAATAGTCGTTTGTTTTGTGAATTATGTAACTGTGTTTATTCAATAACTTATCAAATCATCAAAATTTTCATCGGGACTTAACTATCAAGTGTTATTCCCATTTTAAAATTTTCATTAAGCCATATAATACAAAACCCACTATAATATTTTATAGACAGGGCCTTATTTTTTTAGGACTATAAGCTCATTACGTCACAACTTACATTATAGAGCCGGCCCTATGTGGTGAGGTATCCGTGATCATTTCTCAGTCTATGCTTGTGAGTATGTGTTAGTTCATAATACGTAAATGTGAGTTTAGTGTGTGTTTGGTGTGAGGTATAATATTCGGGTAAAAAGACATTGGATTGGCATGTTAAATGACCTAAGATATTTAACAAACATTGAGAATTTTAATGGACTATAACAAAGAGAAATTCTTATCGCCTTCATTTATAGTTAAACTTTAACTTTGTTCATTAAAGATTTAAATATGTAACAGGTTAACACACGGGTTGAATATATATAATATTAAATAATTAATAATAAAAAATTATTAATTATAAAACGGTATTTTGAAATATGATATTATTGAAATTGCGTATGTGTAACGACTATAATAAGTAATAAAATAATAATATTATTTCTTTGAACTTTTGTTTTAAAACTTTTTTATCTAAAAAAATTTTAAAAATTCGTTCTAAATCAAAACGTTTTAAAAATTGTCATTTTGTAAAAATTTCTTATTATAACTTTCAATTTTAATTTTTTATGATTCATAAACAATTTAATTTCTAAAAACATTGATTTTAAATTTTTTGCACTTTAAAAAAAACTTGATATTTTAAAAAATTACTTATGTTATATAAAAGATTGTTTCTTTAGAAATTACATTTGAAACAAACTCTTTCTTAGTTTATTAAAAACTATTTTAATCTCAAAAAGAAATAAATAATATAATTAGTAGTTAATGTAAATATTTAATATGAGATAGAAGCGTGAAAATTAGGCTTAAGATGTCTAAGATTTTGACAAATGTTAACTCAAAACCTTGTTTTATAAGAATAGATAGATAGATTATTAGGTTTTAGTTAATGTACTATCAAATATTCTATAACATGTGAATGGTGTAATTTTTTAAGTAAATTATTATGTAAATCTAATACAACTCATACCTAAAAAAATTCTTAAAAAGATGCCAACACAAATTGATATGAGTTATTGTAGGCTTTAGAATCATATCCTCATGCTGTTTTAAGATCATTATCAAATTAAATATTTCAATAGTATCTCTCGAAATTTTAATTGGATTATTCAAAGAAGCTATTCTCAAAAATTTAATCGCATGCGATTATAACTTTCGATAGTTTTTCAATTATAACAATATTAAGTACATTTCGTATATCAAGTTGCTACTAATAATTTTATTGTCACTCGTAAAGTTGTTGATATCAGTTAGTACCAACTTATTCAACTTTCTATTGATTATGTAAATCTAAACTCTAAAGCCTGTTCTAATGGTGATACTTTGGCCGCATAAACCTTGTAAGAAGTGTTTCCTTAGACCTTGCCAACGGTTGATATAAAATGTTATACATTTTTATTGATAATTAAAAAAAACTATATTCTTGTGACTAAAAAAAAGGACCTGGGTTTCTATAATAGCTTATTTATGGTTTAGGTTACAAAATGGAGAAAGGTGTAGACACTAAAGAGCTTTTTTCTTCATGTTTACATCAGTGTAAGTTTTAAATTGTGTTTTTCTATTTGTGTAATAACTTTTTATATTTATATTTGATTTTATTATTTAATTTGGGTACAATATTATCATATTTTTTACTCTTGGTCGAGTATTATCATTAGATGAATCATATTTAACACTTCAAAGATGTTTTTGATATTCATCTGACCTGCAAATAAATTAAAAAAAGAAAAACTAGTTAGAAGGTTACTTGTAAGTGAGCCTCCAAAGACAAACCACTCAGTTGAGTGAGTTATTAAACATAACTGCATGAAAGTAAACAAACAAGAATTGTAATGAATAGAGAATACGACATAACTTTACAAAAAGAATATTATATTAGATTGGACATAGTGGGTATATATGGGGGTGACAAAGTAGATGAGCTGGAAAGAATTGTGGCGCCAAAGCCACTACTTGGTGGTGAAAGGGGGCGCTAAAGAGACTCGTCGTTAAGCCCTTAACGAGCGTGAAAGATTGTTGCCATTGGAAACAATTATATCACACCCACTTTTGTCAATTTTTATAAACCAATTAATTAGTTAAAACCATTACACTTGATTTAAAAAGGGTTTTAATGAATTCATATTTGTTTACGTGCCACATAAGTGATATTTTAATTAAACAATTAGTTAAAATCACTACACATCATCTTAAGGGTTTAAAAATAAGATAAATTTTAAATTAAAAGTGTATGTCAATTTATAAAAGAAGAAACCATCAAACCCTAACGTGGTTATCTTATATGGGTTGGCTGAGAGTTCAGACCCACCATTTTACTTGTTGGTCTTAGATATTAAACCCACTTCATTTGTGGTTTTAATATTTAGGGTGTGTTTGGCTTTGTTTTTTAAAAGCTAACTTATTGAATTATTGACTTTTTAATAAGTTAATAAGTTAGTATGAAGTGACTTATTAACTTATTCTCTCGTAACAATCACATTGTCAAACATTATAAAAATAACTTTCTAACTTTTCAAATGTTAAAAAATTAAAAGTTGATTAAAATAAGCACTCCCAAACACTCACTTATTCTTCTAACTTCATCATTGTTATTATATACATATAATATTTTTGTGGAGTTTAATGTCAAATAAAGATGATGGTAGCAAGTGCAGGGACTGGTTATGTCCATTATCAAACTTCTTTTAAAGTGTTTCCTTAGTTATGTTTTCATTTGATGTAACTCTCATACTTGAGGGGTATTTTGTGTCAATTCTGCTTGTTGGTAGTTAACTTCTGTTAACAGCCTTGTGATAGAATATAAGTAGGAGTTTTGATTCATTTGGGAATTAATTCCAATCCTTTGTAATCCAGTTTCAAATTGAGAGCTTAATAAACATTCGCGTATTTCATGTTATTGTGATTGTGTTCTTGATTCAATTTTACAACAAGTGGTATCAGAGCTACGGTCAGGGCTCGGATTCGAGAACGGTGTAATTCAATCAATCGGAGGTGAAATTGAGATCGAATATGGTGTCAACAAAGTTTGAACTTGAGAAATTCGATGGGCGAAACGATTTTGGGCTCTGGAGGGTTAAGATGAGGGCGTTACTTGTTCACCAGGGATTGGTGAGTGCGCTGTCCGGCGTACCTCCGGTGTTACCTGCAATTGACGACAAGAACAAGGAGGCATCGGAGGCCAAGAGAAAGGAGATGGAAGAAAAGTGGAAAGAAACTCAAGAAAAGGCACATAGTGCCATAATCTTGAGTTTAGGGGATCGAGTTCTACGTGAAGTTTCTAAAGAAACTTCAGCAGCCGGAATTTGGGTAAAACTCGAATCTCTCTATATGACTAAGTCTCTAGCCAATAGATTGTACTTGAAAAAGAGATTGTACACATTTCAAATGCAATCAGGGAAGTCATTGGAAGATCATGTAGATGAGTTCAATAAATTGATATTGGATCTTGAGAACATTGATGTAAGTGTTGATGATGAAGACCAAGCTATTATCCTGTTGACATCTCTGCCATCATCTTATGAAAATTTTGTGGAAACACTAATGTATGGCAGAGATTCCTTGTCAATGGAGGAGGTGATTGCAACACTAAATTCAAGGGAATTGAAAAAGAGATCCGATGTTAAGGAAGAAGGTGGAGATGGGCTATATGTCAGGGGAAGATCTGAACAAAGAAGCCATCATAAGCCTAAGAATGTGAGTTCAAGATCAAGATCCAAGTTCAAGAGAAAATGCTTTGTATGTAACTCTGAGAAGCATTTAAAGAAGGATTGCCCTGAGTGGAAAAAGAAGAAAGGAGATGGTAGTTCAAAGAATCAGCATCATTCATCCTCTTTTCAAAAGGATGATTCATTAGATGGGTATGAGAGTTCTGATGTATTGAATGTCTCTAGTGGTGTTGTTGCTGATGGGTGGATTCTGGACTCTGGTTGTTCCTTTCACATGACTCCACTCAGGTCATGTTTTAAGGACTTTCAAGAGTTGAATCATGGAGTAGTAAGGCTTGGTGATGATAGGCCTTATGAGATTCAGGGCATGGGGACTGTATCCTTCAAGATGAAAGATGGTATGATTGTTGATCTAAAGAATGTGAGGTATGTCCCTGGGTTGAAGAGAAGTTTAATTTCCATGGGAACTTTTGAAAGGGATGGGTGTCACATTAGTATGAGAAGTGGTAAACTCAGGGTAATTAGAGGATCTTTGGTGATGTTGACTGGCACAAGGAAGGATAATAACACTTATCTGTTAGATGGTGCTTGTGTTAGTAGTGGTGACTCTATGTCAGCCATTAGAGGTGAATCAGTTGAAGTTTGGCACCAAAGATTTGGCCATGTGAGTAGTCAAGGCTTGGCAGAATTAAAGAAGCAAGGGATTATTGGTGAGTGTAGTGTGACTGATCTTAAGTTTTGTGAATCTTGTGTGATGGGAAAGCAAAGCAGGGTCAAGTTCACTAAGGGAAAACACACTACTAAAGGTGTGTTAGATTATGTGCACTCAGACTTGTGGGGTCCTGCCAAAGTGGAAAGCCAAGGGGGTGCTAGATATTTTATATCTATCATTGATGACTATTCGAGGAGGGTTTGGGTGTATATGTTGAAGCACAAGAATGAAGCCTTCAAGAAGTTTGTTGAATGGAAGGTGATGGTGGAAACCCAAACTAAAAGAAAGGTCAAAAGGTTGAGAACTAACAATGGTCTGGAATTCTGTAATCAGGAGTTCAATGACTATTGTAAAAGGCATGGCATAGTGAGACACCTAACAGTTCCTGGTAATCCACAGCAAAATGGATTAGCAGAACGGATGAATAGAACTTTGTTGGAAAGGTTGAGATGTATGAGACTTCATGCAGGGTTGCCTAAAAGATTTTGGGCTGAATTGGTCACAACTGCTGCTTACTTGATAAGTAGATCACCATCAAGAGCAATTGGGAATAAAACTCCAATGGAAATGTGGAGTGGTGTCAAGCCTGAATGTGACCATCTCAGGGTGATAGGCTCAGTGGCATATGCACATGTAAAGCAAGACAAATTGGATGCAAGATCCGTTAAGTGTGTCTTGATTGGTTATCCTGAGGGTGTCAAGGGGTATAGGTTATGGAGATTGGACGATGGGAGACCCAGGGTGTTGTTGAGCAGAAGTGTTGAGTTTCTAGAATCACTTTTGTACAAACATGTAGTGGGTAACAAAGATAGTCCAATGGTTCTTGAGCCTGTACTAGAGAGAGTACATTTTGAGGTGGAGCCTAGTGATATTGATGGTGATATTCCCTGTGATGACAAGGACATTTCAGAAGAAAGGCATAGTCCTAGTTCTGAAAAGCATAGTTCAAGTTATAGTATAGCCAGGGATAGGCCTAGAAGGACTGTTGTACAGCCTTTGAGGTTTAGAGAAGGGTCAAATATGTCTGCAGTGGCATTTATTGCTGCTGAGAATGAGTCCATCTATGAGCCTTTGACTTATGAAGATGCAATTAACTCTGATGATAGTGAAAGGTGGAATGAGGCTATGAAAGAGGAGATGGAGTCTTTAATGAAAAATGAGACTTGGGTCCTAGTTGATAGGCCTAAGGATCATAAGCCAGTTGCTTGTAAATGGCTATATAAAGTGAAAGAAGGGTTGACTTCTGGTGAAAAGCCTAGATATAAAGCCAGATTAGTGGCTAAAGGTTTCACACAACAGGCTGGGGTGGATTATACAGAGATTTTTAGTCCTGTAGTTAAACACTCTTCAATCAGGATTATGTTGTCAATAACTGCTGCACTTGATCTTGAGTTGGAGCAGTTGGATGTCAAAACAGCCTTTCTACATGGTTATTTAGAAGAAGAGATATATATGAACCAGCCAAAGGGATTTGTGAAGAAAGGGGATGAAGACAAAGTGTGTTTGTTGAAGAGGTCACTATATGGGCTCAAACAATCTCCTAGGATGTGGTATAAGAGATTTGATGATTTTATCACATCCAATGGGTTTAGGAGAAGTGCTTATGATAGCTGTGTTTACTCTAAAGAATGGAGTAAAGGTAACTATATCTATCTACTTCTTTATGTAGATGATATGTTATTAGCTTGTAAGTGTAAAGGTGAGATTATTGCAACTAAGGCAATGCTGATGCAAGAGTTTGAAATGAAAGAGTTGGGAGAAGCAAAGAAAATTCTGGGGATGCAGATCATAAGGGACAGAAGTAAAGGTACTCTTAAGCTTTGTCAATCTCAATATATTGATAAAGTGTTAAAGAATTATGGTATGCAACATTGTAAACCAGTCAAAACTGCTTTAGCTACCCATTTCAAATTGTCTGCTCAGGATTCTCCCAAAACAGAAGAGGAGTTGAGGTATATGTATCACATTCCTTATGCTAATTGTGTAGGGAATTTGATGTACTTGATGGTATGCACTAGGCCAGATTTGGCCTATGCTGTTAGTGTGGTAAGTAGGTACTTATCAAAACCAGGAAAGGTTCATTGGGAAGCTACTAAGTGGATTTTGAGGTATCTGCAGGGCACTAAAGACTATGGTTTGGTGTTTGGGAATCATAGTGGTGATAATGAACCAGAGATAGTTGGTTTTGCTGATTCTGATTATGCCAAAGACCTGGATAAAGGCCGGTCCATGACTGGTTATGTGTTTAAAGTTCTTGGTAATGTAGTAAGCTGGAAGTCACAATTGCAGTCTGTTGTAGCTCTATCTACAACAGAGGCTGAGTATATGGCTCTTGGAGAAGCAATCAAGGAGTCTTTATGGCTGAGGGGAATTGTTTCTGATCTGGGTATAGAGGTGTCAAGAGCTGTGGTCTATTGTGATAACCAAGGGGCGGTACAACTATCAAAGAATAGTGTGTTTCATGAACGAACTAAACACATAAGGGTAAGGTGGCATTTCATCCGAGATGTGATCAGTGAAGGAGATGTTAATGTGCTGCAAATTGCTACTGATTTGAATTTGGCTGATGTATTTACCAAGTCTTTGCCGGGAATGAAGTTTGACTTTTGTGTGTCAAATATGGGTGTTGGTTAAAGTCTTTATTTGACTTTAAGGTGGAGAATTGTGGAGTTTAATGTCAAATAAAGATGATGGTAGCAAGTGCAGGGACTGGTTATGTCCATTATCAAACTTCTTTTAAAGTGTTTCCTTAGTTATGTTTTCATTTGATGTAACTCTCATACTTGAGGGGTATTTTGTGTCAATTCTGCTTGTTGGTAGTTAACTTCTGTTAACAGCCTTGTGATAGAATATAAGTAGGAGTTTTGATTCATTTGGGAATTAATTCCAATCCTTTGTAATCCAGTTTCAAATTGAGAGCTTAATAAACATTCGCGTATTTCATGTTATTGTGATTGTGTTCTTGATTCAATTTTACAACAATTTTTATTTTTCTAACTTCATCATTGTTATTTTAAATATACCACCAAAAATTTAAAAAGTACTATATATATTCAATTTAAGTTTAAAATATAATATATGTTTTTAAAATTAATTACAAGATAATATTTATCTAACCTAATTCATTAAGATAATTCCAACAATGACCTTATTTCTTTAAAAATTTCCTATTTACTTATTTTTAATCTTCAATTTTATATTTGTTCATTTACAAAACTATTACGCTAAATATTTAAAAAGCAAATAAAGAAATTGAGGAGTTTATATTGTGTTAATATTTGCCATACGAGTTTCCATTATTTGTGAGCATCACAAAAGTACACAATATTGATCAGGTTTAAAGAAAAAAGTATATGCAATGAACAAGTACATGCATGGTGCTTTACCCATTATAAAATCGTAATGGTACCGGGACCTTTAATCATGACTTCTGATCGTTGCATACCTTGATCTACTACTGCACGAATAGCGTTGTCACCCCTCATTTTTTTCATCGGTAGTATTAAATTTTAGTCCGGTGGTGTTAAATTTTAGTCTGGTGGTATAAATTTTTGATCACGTAGTGTAATTTTTATATAATATCAAGTTCGCCCCCCTAAAAATATGAATTTTGCCCCCGCCCCCTTACGATAATGTTCAAGAATCGTCACTGTTTGAAGAACTAAGAAAAGATGAAATTCTTCGTTTGTTATATATTTTGGGTCGAGCTCAAGCAACGTAGACACCCCACGTTGAATTGTGAGAAAATTTTACACTTTGCTGAAAATGGTATATCAAAATATGGGTAATATACTACAGTCAGATATGAAAATAAACTAGTTTGAAAGTGATCAAATACACCCTATAAACACTCAATCAATGATTTATACAAAATGACTATGTAAATATACTTATGGTGTAAATGATTAAAAGGTAAAAAGTGAGACTAGAGGATTATCTATAAATAATAAAAGGTAAGTGAGAGTGTATGGCTCGTTTGTCTAAACTATGTAAATATATTTATGGTGTAAATGATAAGTGAGACTAGAAGAGTATCTATAACTGATAAATGGTAAAAAGTAAGAGCATCAGAGCTTGTCTGCTGTAAATGCATTTATGTTTTAAATGATAAAAGATAAAAAGTAAGACTAGAGGATGTAAATGATGAGCATTGTTGTTAGGACCGGATCGGACTAAAATTTCAGTAGTGGATTCAAGATTTGATGACTCACAAAATACAAATCAGGCAAGTAATTCTACTCCATGTACAAATCAATTAAATAAGATGGATGAACTTACTGAAGTTAATAATTCACATGATGCAATTAATATCAAGCTTGACTATAAGGTGTTCTATGTTAGGCCTAAAAGAGTTGAACCTAAACTGGGTGTAGTCTTGACAGATGATTCCAAAGAAAATTTTAAGGTAGAAACCAAAGATATGGATGTTGTTGAGACTCCTATGATCAAACATAAGAAAGAAATGCAGTTAGTTATTGACCTGGTGGTTGTTAAAACCTTTGAATGAATGTTATGAAGTTAAAACTTTGGCCGAAGCTCAATATATTTCTCCTACATTAGGAAAATTCTTTTGGATAGAGAGAACAAAAACTTGAAGCGTGTTTTGTGGCCTTTGAAGGCCAATAATCAGATACTCTACATATGTATTTCCAAGGTGGTTAACAAAGAGTTTAGCACTTCTGTTTTAAAGCCTGCTGTCCAGTATTTTACTCAACAGAAGGCATGTTGTGCTCGTCTTATTATCAAGGCTGGTTATTACAGATGTCACTATCGAAAAGTCAAAGTTATTCTCGTTGTTTTACTATTTGGTTACACTGCTCATGGCCCTTTTGATATCTGCTTAAAGGCAATAATTGTTACATCTGGAAGGTACAGTTCCTATGAAGTATATATTGTTAGTGGCTGACTAGCAGCATAAAAGATTATATTGGTTGTCTAGTAGTATACGTACTACCCAATGTTTTGAAAACCGGACCGGACCGGCCGGTCCGACCGGGAACCGGACTTCAATCCGGTCCGGTTCGGTGTTTAAAACCGGTTTAACAGTGAACCGGTGGTCAGACCGGTTGAACCGGTCAAACCGGCGGTCGGACCGGTTGAACCGGCTTTTTATAAAATTTTTTATTTTTTTGTAATTTTTACATAAATACGGTCCGGTTCTTATATACGGTCCGACCGGTTGAACCGGTCCTACCAGTGAACCGGTAAGGCGTCCGGTTCACTGTCCGGTCCGGTTTTAAAAACATTGGTTACTACCGACGCATCGACTCTCTTGGTCAAAGTTGTGAAGAGGAACTCATCAAACCCTAAAGGTTTATGTTATATGGACTAGTTCAGGCCCACCGTTTGATTTGTTGGGCTCGAATATTAAACCCATTTTATTTGTTGGTAATTGGTATTGAATATTTATACTACCAACTTCATCGATTATTATACTACCTAATAACTTATCTTCTTTATAAGTTTATAACTTCCCTTTAACTCTTTATTAGCTAGAAAACTCACAATAAAACATGAAATAATTTGTGTTATATCTAGAGTTATAGGATTCATAAATAATGAAGTGAAACGTCTCAACGAGCCGGATCATGTGGCACACAGTCATACAAGAATCAAATTACATCATTTTCTTTAATTTTAGTAATTTTTATTAATTCTTTGAACGATAGAAACATATGAATAATTGATTTAAGTAGTTCATACGATTATTTGTTATATTAGTTTGACTATTAGATCGCTAGTTTCAGTTTTTCACATAACTACTTGGAAAAATATTCTCTTGAAGTTAGACAAAAGTGATAGCATATTACTCATGTTTGATGGGGAATGCGAGTGAATGGAAGGTGATTCTTGATCGAGTTATTGGGAATGGCGAAGAAACGTTATTTGGCTAGATAGATGGTTTGGAAATTCTATCCTTGCTGAGAAGTTGCCTAGGTTGTATGTTTTGGAACGAGATAAATCAGAAACTTTTGAAATGCTTTTCGTAAGGCAAGGAATGTGTCTCGTATCACAAAAAGTTGATGGTACTTGATGGAGTTGGTGACAACAACTTAAGGGTAGTTTAGAAGTATCTCAATTTGTGACTATATTCCGATGAGGTCGTATAATGACGTTTCTAGAAAGATAATCATTTGTGCCTGGCGTGTTATTTTGGATAGATTGCCAAGTGCATTATTATGTCCTTTATGTAAACTGGGGGTGGAGTTTTTGGTTCATTTGTTTTCGGATTGTTCAAGGGTGAATCGTATTTGGTCTCTAATTGGGGCGTGGTTTTCACTACCACTGCTACATGCTCCAAGTGATCTAATGGATTGGTTAGATAAAAAGCAGGTGGTTGGAGCGATTATATATTATGTGACTTGGTGGGTGATTTGGAAGCCTAGGAACAGCGTGGTGAACTCGGTGAATCAATCAGAGGAAGCTCTCTTGTTTGAAGAAGTAATTTCACATACGTATCGTTGGATTAGTCATAGAAATAAACGGTGTCATGAACACGTGGGTTTTGTTAGATGTGTTAGTGTAATTGGTTTTATTAAATGACCAATGTGATCACAATATCATACTTAGATCTTGATCAAATCTGAGAGATATTCGATTAAAATATTCGGGTGAACCACCGAACAATTTTGATCAGTGTTATTCACGTTACTCAGATTATCCAGGTTTTGATTTCAAGTTTCTTGCATGTGTTGCTAGCCGCACATTCGAAAGTTGTTTGTATCTGGTTGTACTAATTAAGAAACAAACAATCGGAGATAGTAAGCGGTTTGTGCATATACGCAATTTGTCAAGTCTCTTTACACACAGCTTTACTATATTCTACTGCATAGATTTATTGTCAAAGTGACCATTGTTATCTAACAAGTTATTCCCTTCCTCCAAAAAAAAATATCCAATTTTGATATTTAAATACTTGATTGGTTACTTTTTCAAAGCTAATTTACATGTTTTCTTTTTTCATGTGTTAAACAATGTCTCTACTTGATGGAATGCTAATTTTATATGGTTTGAAAGAACCTAACTTTTTGGTGTGTGGACTAGATCATAAACCACCTAGGAAATGCAGAAATCACCCAAAAAGATCAAGGAGTTTGTGTTCTGATCATTTTCCAAATTCATAAAACAACCAAAAAGAAGCATAGTAAAAATGGCCGCAAATCAATGCAACAACAACACAGTTTTTTGAAAGTGTCTGGTTAATGGTACACCATCCAATTATAAATCAACATCACATATTTATATACGGCTCGTATATCACCATACAGGTCATATAGGTGGGTCGCATGGTTCTATATGAGGCGTATAACCCCTTTGACAGCCTCTTGAATTTTTTCTCTTAGTCAGTGTCGAAATTTGCTATACGCATAGTATAGGCTTATATGTGTCGTATAGGGGGTCGTATAGGGGGTCGTATAGAGCTATATGGAGCGTACAGGCATCTGACAGGCCTCACCTGAATTTTCTTCGTTTTCAGTATCTTCAATCCTATTCGCCGCATATCATGCTATACGAGACGTATAGGGGAATGTTGATTTATAATGTAAGGTGTATTTATGTTAGGACCCTTTTGAAATCACGAAGCAAAATATGAGTTAATAGAAAATTAACCTAGAAAAAAATTAGTTTCCAGACAACAAAATTAAATAAATTACACGCATAAATTGATTTATAATTCCCTCAATATATTTAAAGAAAGAGGTTCACATACAAAGTGAATTTTATAACAAAGTGTGAAAGGACACAATGAGTCAAAAAAATACACAAAAAATTATATCTCACAATCTAAATTGAATTTTAAAAAAGTAATTCCGAGCTTTTATTCTTCTAGCCGTCCTCACTAAGAAAAAAATAAAAAATAAAAAAATAAATTAACGTTTTTTTGTGTTATTTATGAAAGACACAATGACATCATTATGTCGTCATTGTATCATTATGAAAGACACAATGACGTCATTGTGTCATTATGAAAGATACAATGACGTCATTGTGTCATTATGAAAGACACAATGACGTCATTGTGTCATTATGAAAGACACAATGACGTCATTGTATCATATAAAGACACAGTGAAATTTTATTTTATTTTATTTTATTTTTTCTGAAAGAGGACGACGAAAGCAACAGAGACTCCGAAGTATTTTTTTGAAATTCGATTTATATTGTGAGATATAATTTTTTTTGTGAGTTTTTTAGCCTCATTGTATATTCTCATACGTTGTAGCAAAAACACACTTTGTAAAATAGTATCACCTCACCCATATTTAAATCACCAATATCTCATGTGAAAATACATGCGATTGATACAAATAATAAATTTAGCAAGCACTTGGTATAATGGTGGCAATTAAATTTAATCCATGTTGTGAGACATAATCTGATGAACAAAGCTGGATTAGCATATGGACAATTAAGCCATGTTTTGATTACAGAACTGTGTAATTTGTGGCAGGCAACCTCTGTTAATAAACAGCAGGGGTACTTTTGGAAGTAATGAATTTGGCATAATCCTTAATTACTTCATAATTAAAAACTAATGCATGTGTAAAATTGTCTGGAAAGTAGATAAATATCAGTAAAGATTAAGCAAGTGGTATCTTTTAGTTTTATTAAAGTATCATATTTTTTATATTTTTTTTCCATCTTTATCCTATACTTGCTCTCTATGGACTCAATATCCTTCACTAAACTCCTAAACCAGTTTTCGCATAGTTAATAAAAAGGTACCAAAGGATATGTAGTCTAACAGTATTATTATGTATAATAAAAGTGTTAAGTTTTTAAATAGTTCATGGTTCTAATTCAATAGTGAATATTGGTGTAGATTGAAGAGGAGATTTAAAAATCGTATAAATGGCTTTGAGAAACAAAAATGGGTGCTGAAAAAAGAATTTTTTTAAATGTGAGGTAAAGAAATAAGTCAAAGAAAGACCTTTGTATACCACCAACATAATACTTTATATCCGACAATGTATAAAATCACATCTTAACTTCAAAAATTCTAACATATTTTTTTAACGGTAAATGTACAACCCTACTTCAAAGGATAGGTGTTATCTTAATCGGGGTCACCTATCTGTTTTCCAGCTGGGACCGCACCCCCAACCCCCTTAGGAGAAAACCTATTGCTAAGAAAACCCCCTGGCTCAACTCTGAGCATTTTGCTCAGAGTGAGACTTGAACCAATAACCTCCAAAAATTCAACATATGATGACAGTTGTGTCGGATTAATAAGTTTCGGGACTTTAGGTTAACGAGTTGAGTTATTAAACCCGGACTATACTCACATACTCATCTATCATTTCTAACCAGACACATATAAGATGTGTGATCAAACAGACCACTTTAACTCGTTGTCTAAATGAGTGAAATGAGTAGGCAGGTAGTAAACAAGTTAAAACCAAGTTGAAATGTATGAAACATATTATAAAGGGTGAAAAGCATATTTCCCCCTTAAAAATGATTAATAGCATATATACCCAACCAAAAATTTTAAATGCATATATCCCCTTTCAAAACTTAATAATGGCAAATATACCCATTTTCATTAAAAATACTTTATGTAATGACTAATTTACCCTTATTCTTATTAAAACTTCATAATTTATAAAATTCCCCTTATTCTTTTTAAAGTGTCAATATAGTTCTTCAATTTATACTTTATAACTCAAAGTTCCCCTTAATCTTATTAAAGTGCAAGATGTTTTTATGCGTCATCATTCAAGTGACTCGTATTTAATCCATACATTATCACCAAAAAATATTCAAAGATTTGACATAACAATAACCAAAAACCAAAATCAAATACCAACTTTTTAATCCAAATACCAACAATAACTAAATATTCAAAGATTTGACATAACAATAACCAAAATATTCAAAGATCTTGAGATGCCGAATTTTTGCAAGTTTTCTTATGGTGTCCGTACTCGCCACAACGCCCACATTTATGTCTTTTTTTTTATGGTTCATCACTTGCTTTAATCCTATTCTTTCTTGTTAGTAAAGTAATCACACTTGCATGTTGTCCCAAACTTGGATCGGCTCCATATTTTGTTGTGATTCTCGGTAATATACGCCAATGCTTCTTTATTTGTTTCACCTATTTCAGTTAATAATCTATCATGCTCGGTAATACTATAAGTTCTTGCAGCCCGCCACAAAGTTCTACTAAAAAAGTCCCCACGAAAGTGTTTCTTAAAATTGCTAGACAAGTGTCTTATGCACTCTCTATGCTCAATGTTTGGGAAAACTAGTGTCACTGCAATTACTTTTTCCGTTGTCACATAAACAATTACTTCTTTGTCTACCTTATACATGTTGAGCATCAATTGGAAGTTCTCATGAGAATCAAGCTTGATAAAAGATTGATCCGTGGCATACTTGTCAACAAAACAAAGGGAGATAACAAGATTCCTATTTGAGGGATAATGCTTTGTAACCTCTTCAATTAAATCACTAAAATTATAGATGTATGTGTCAATATATATACATTTTTGTAGCCAAAACAATATCTTTTCCTACATGAATTCTTAGCAAACCGAAAGTAGCCTCCGTATTTTAGTTTTATCTTATGCTTTGATGGTCTTTCAACAACATTTGGCTCTATTGTAGGTGATTGAACCATAATCAAAATCAAAGTAAACCATTACATACATTCAATTTCCAGCATAGACTTGCAATATTTTGATGCAAACTAGATGTCAAATACTCCAATTTCCATTTACTCCCACAAACAAACATTTTAATCATCACACACATTCAAAATGGAATCTGCTAGCAAACACAAGAATGAACATGTACACCCCTTCATTCAGCACCAAACTAGCAAACACAAACACAAATCAAAAATCACAAACACAAATCAAAATCAAAGTAAACCATTACATACATTCAATTTCCAGCATATACTTGCAATATTTTGATGCAAACTAGATGTCAAAAATCACAAACACAAATCATCAAAAAGAAGGAGGAGCCGATGTGAAACCTGGAAGGAGGAGCAGGCGGGAGGCGGTGGAACCTGGAAGGAGGAGCAGGCGGGAGGCGGTGGAGAGTGCAGGAGGAGGCGGGACGGGAGGCGGCGGCGGAGGCGGGACGGGAGGCGGCGGCGGCGGTGGAGATGGAACCGATGTAGAGATGGAACCGACGGGAGGCGGTGCAGTAGGATTTGGATGGACGAAGGAGGAGCCAATGTAGATGGAATCCAAGTATGTGCTATAATTTCATCTTGAGTTGCTTCTTGAAATCCAAGTATGTGCTAATGATCCTCTAATTTTGTTCCTCGTTCATCGTACCAGGCGAAGCAGCTGAGTAAATCCTTCTCTTCAATCGTCGGAGCAACTGAAACAATTAAGTAATCAAACATCCAGTGAATAGATGGGTCGGATGAAACAGCTGGGATCTTCTTCTTAATGTGGAGGTTGAAGATGAAGGGGTTTCAGATGCAGATGGTTTTATTGTTTCTTTTCCTTTTTCTTTTTTCTTCTTTTTCTTTTTAACCTAGGGGCAAAATTGTCATAAAATTATATTGGGTATATATGCTATATATTTTTAGCTTGGATATATGTGCATTTAAGGTATATTTGTAAGGGTATATATTCAATTGTTCCTATTATAAATTGGTTGTTAGATTGTAATAAATGGGTTGGCATATCTCAAACAAATCTATCATTAAATATGTTAGATTAAAAAAAAATCCAAAAACTGATTATCTATATATCATGTGTTTTTGTTATGTTAGAAATTATCAACCCTATTTATAACAACTCATTATATGCTAGAATGAAAGAATAAATTAATCAAAACATGTGATATTATCATCATTTAATCAAAGAACACCATGTTAATATATACTAATTAATATATGACATAATGACCAATTAACAAATCTGATAAAATGTTAATCAAATAATATAACATTATTATGTGGCCAAGCAAGTAAACAAGTAATGAGGTAGGTAAAGTAATGATACATTGGTGTAATTTTAACGCACGTTGTACAACAAATTTTTATGATAAGAAAATTATTTTACACGAAACTTTTAATTATATTATCAATGTTGTACAAGTGTCCAACAAATTAAAAAAATATGTATATTAAAGGCTAACTAATAGTCGCAGACGCAATGCAATTCCTTTTCTGTTTCAGATAGTTGCAGACGTCAATATGAGCATAGCCAATTTGACAGAAGTTTTTTTCTTTTAGAGAGAGGCATCTTCGATTTAAACTCAAGCATGATTTAATATGAAGTAATTCAAGTATAAAAGACCGATTAATCGTTTAAAAAAATTGTTAAAAAACATACAGAAAAGAAATATAAAATACAAGTGTCACATAGAAAGACCATATCATATTGCACCGATTCTCACTTGTCATTTGTACGCATAAAAATACAAAGGAAGAGACAAAACCCAAAAAGAAAGAGGAGGCACAAGTAAGTGGACCGGTGTAGTGACAAGATGAGCTCCGGTCCAAGCGGTCGGGCATTAGATGTAGATTTAGGTATCAATGTATAGTTTATTTTATTTTATATTTGTTATCATTCTATTTTTGATTGAATATTATTTATAACTTCTTTTAACCTTTTGTGGTTGATGTGGGTCATTATGTTTTGGTTTTGTTAGACATATCTTAGATGGGACTCCATGGTTGACGTGGCTTGGTTCCTACTTCCTAAAGAAATTAAAAGTAATACATAATTATATAAAATGATCATATGTGATGATTAATTTAGAAGAGTTGTAGTTCTTTTTATGAATTCGTCATTTAATTGAAATCTTGTAAACTTATAACTGTGACATAATTTATTATTTTGATAAGACAAATTAAATTTTAAAATTCAAAATTACAAGAGAAATGAGAAAGCATGCATTACTCATAAGTGAAAGTTAAGTGGAAATCAAGAGTAGATCATAAATAATTTTCATAACTAGATGTTATTGATAACAAATTTGAAAGTCGGGAGCGGTGTCCGTCAAGAAAACCCTTTAGGAGCTATTATGTCTCTATATTAATATCAGCCAAAGAGTTATTTAATTTATGTTTTTAAAATCCAATTTATGTTTTGTAAAAAAAATAAAGTAAATATTAAATAATACTATTATTACGGTGGGAATGTCATGATGTATTTCCGTACCTTAATGATCAATAACATCTTGATTACTGTTTAAATTTTCGACCCCATGGGTTCTATAAAATATTTTATATAGAATTATATAAAAGTTGAAAAAGGGCAAACCTAATAATTTGACAAGAGAGCGACTAAAAATGCAACGAAGGCAAGCATTATGGGCCAACCATCAATGAACACCCACTAACCATGGTTCCATTTGGTTTTGCATGTTTGTTTATTTTCAAGTTTTTATTTCATTCAAAGATGATTCATGGTGGAACCAATGGCTCCCACCATAGATGCCATTATTTATTGCAATACAAATATATATATATGACTTATTTTCAGATGGTCCCAAGTCCTTAAAATTCTTTGGATCGATAATTTTACTAGTAACTATAGATTTGACCCGCTAGCTGTCTCAGTACGAATATGCGTTTGTTTCTTATGTAAGGATAACAAGTTTGTTTGCAAATTTATTGCTTGTGAGTTGTGACTAAAAGAGTGGCTACCTTTCATGAAATGACATAGAGATAAGCTTTTTCTTTAATAGACTTATTGAGTTTAAATCTATGTTTGTGACTAGAAAACAAAGTTGTTACTTTTGAGCGTTTTTTATTGGTTAGCAGAGTATTAAGGAGGTCTTATAAAATTTTAGAAACAAATTCTTATTTTTAGAAAATATATGGAAAACATTGAATATATTAGGCCTTAATGTCTAAGGTTATTTTTAAATTTTTCAAAAACACTTTCTTATGCAAAATTTATACTATTCATGTAATAAACACACTTAAACCAATCCATACACATGATTAGTTATGACTAGTGATACATATGATTCTTGTATGTCTTACTCAGTATATAACACCCGTTTTTCATGATAGTCAAGACACAAATTTATTGGACTAACACCGATAAAAAATGCAAAAAGATTCACCAAATAAACCAACTAAACAAATATTAAAAGATTTAATTTAACGTCAGACTCACATGTCCACCAAATATATACCTTTAACATACATTATTTGTCCATAACAAAAATAAGAGGGGCGTAGTGTCACGACCCGCCAAAATGCAGGTCGCATCACCGTAATTTTTATCGATTAGGGGCATTTACGAAGCAAGCAAGGCTGCCCGGAAAACTCCGGAACAGCCCATATAATTCTGCAGCAACATTGCAGCCATATTTTGAAGGAAGCATAGCACATGGAAATCTCTAGAAAGAAGTAGATTAACATTGTAAAGTATCTAGATATTAAGTTAAGAAATATCTAGATACTAGATTAAATAATAGCTTAGATATTTTGGATTAGTTAAATATCTAAGATATTTAGATTAGTAAATATCTTAGATATTTAGAATAAAATAATCTAGATTAGAGATCCTTGGCAACTAGTATAAATAGGAGGTGATGGACCATTTGTGGATCACCTCTCAAAGTGTAACCTAAGTTCTTTGTAACAAAAGCCTTGTACTTGTGTTCATAGTAATACAAGCAATCTACTTGTGTTGTAATCACACATCACAAGCATTCCACTTGCGTACTACAAATCCAACATTCCCTACAAAGACTTCCGCTACTGAAATCCATCCATTCAAGATCAAGAAGGCTGACTTAGAACGGATCTAAGTGCCGCACGAGAACTGAACAAATCAGTCCGTGACAAGTGGTATCAGAGCCGCGTCGACTTTTTGGGATGGCATCAAATCTAGAAAAGGTTGTAGTCGCAAGCGTTGCCGGAGACGAGACCCGTGGACGGGAGGAGGCTCGTAAAGGTGACAAGAAAACTCGAAACATGTCCAAAGACTTGGTTGCAAGCATGGACAAAAGAGTTGAAGATGTCGAGGTATTATTGTCTGAATTCAAAAACGAAATGGAGGAATTCAAGGCTGAAGTCGATATCTTCAAAACACATACCTACGACTCTTTGCAACATGTTGAGTCGTTAGGTAATGACTTCAATGAAATGAGAAGCGATCTCAAACTCGCCCTCTCCTTGATAAGAAAGGAGATGGAAGAGGCATTCACAAAGGAGTTGGGTCAACTCAAAGCTAACTTCGAGAGGGAAATCAAAGACTTGCAAACCGAACTAAGTGTTTGCAAGCGCGCACTAGCAACCGGAGGTGACAACATAATCCATGCCTCTACAAAGGTGGACATCCCCAAACCCTCACCATTCGTTGGTAAACGAGAGGCGAGGGCTGTGGATGACTTCCTTTGGGAGATGGAACAATACTTTGAGGCCGTCGATATTGTCGATTGTAACATCCGACCCATTTGAAATTGTAACCGAACTCGTTTATATCAGTAAATGAAATCTATTCATTTAAAACGTATTGATGTGTCATTAATTCACATTACATATAGTTATTAATATGATTTTATAAAAAAATATATATTATAAAATTATATTAGTAATTATGAAGTTTTGACAAAAATAATAATAATAATAATGATAATAATAATAATAAAAATAAATACTACTATTAATAATTAGTAAAAATTATATGTATATATATATATATATATATATATACATACATATATATATATATATAAGCATGTATTAAAATTGAATATATAAGTCCAGGGGGTGATTATGCAAATTCTGAAACTTAAAACCAAAATTTAAGACATAAAATATTAAGTTTGAATTCGCAGGGACCATTTCTGTAATTTTTTTAAACCCGGCTTCCCACCCCCGTTTTTCCGGCGACTCGCCGGCGAGATTCCGGCCAAACTCCGGCGAGGCCGAAAACACTAAAATTTCATCATTTCAACTCGCAAAACCGGTTCCAATACCCTCGTGGACTAGATTCGAACCTAAGGCAACTATTAAACACCACTAATCATCTGTAAAATCGAATCCAAAGCAAACACATCGAACTCACAATATCCCCGACCAAAAAGCAGTCAAATTATTCCAATTTGAACCCACAATCACACCGAAAGTTTCTTGGATCCAATTTGGATTGAATTCCGACAAAAATACGTGTTGAATCGGTCAAACAAACGGTTATAATTGTCACTTTATTCTCGGATTCTAACCAAGCTAATAAACCCACTTAAACACTTCCAATAATCAAATTGATATCATATAACTAACCATTTCTCAGTCCCGAACCTATCTACACTCTCAAATTCATTCGAAATCACCTGAAACCCTTCAATCGAACAACCTCCCAACCGCGACCTGCAACTCATATTTGAACCAACTTCCAGTCGATTTTAATCGAATTTGTTAAGGGGCTTTTAATCTAGATCATCATTAGAAGCTTCCCTTAAGTTTAATTTGATTATAAACATCGTTTGAGCACTAATCAATCGAGAGCCACAGTCGCGGCTGTTCTTCATCGGGAATAATCTCGATCGATCACCATAAAGGTAATTGAACACACACATACATTCGGTTTCTCATGGGGAACAAAAGCCCCATGATTTCAGAAGCTATCAAGATCGATTTCGAGTTCAATTTGGTTCGGATTTGATCTAGGGCTCGAATGGAATTGGGGTTTTGGTTAAATTGGTTTAAAAGAAATAAAGCCGGATCATAACCGCGGCTTAGGCCTTGGTTCACCGGTTCCCACGCTCTATCACATCCGAGAGGTCCCGGGTTCGACCCCGGGCCACCTCATATATTTTTAAACACTATTTTTAAGCTTTAAAAATTCTGAAAAAAAATTCTAAAAATTTTAAAAATGTTTTTACAAACATTAAAAATTTTAAAACAACTTAACTACTTTCTGAAATTCATTTTTATATTTTATTCATTTACTTTTAATTGTTTTAAACAAATAAAATAACTAATTATATTTTCTACCAATTAATAATTAATGTATAATATATAATTATACAATAAATAGATTGAATCCAATATATATACATAGGTATATATTATCCAATTATCAAAACAATTTTTATTTGATTAAAATACATGTATATAATTTTATATAATTGTATACAATTTATAACTCGTGTATGTACTTAACATACAATATATAGTTATGTTCATTTATGTATAAATGTATTATATACATATAATCATGTATATAATTATACATATAATTATATATAATTATATATAATTATGAATATAATTATACATATACAATTTATTAATAAATTGTATAAACGTATAACTTACACGTATAAATTTTTATTAAAATTCTTGACATAATCACTTTCAATAAATTCGTTTATTTCAATACATTTCAAACCAAATAAAATCTATCAACTTAAACTACCATAGAAATCCTAATACATTCCCAAATTCCCAAATCGTTATTATTCTAACTCGAGACACCGTTCCTTAGGTTAATCATAAGGAAATCATGGTGTTTAAACTATCACGTCCAAATTCCAATCTCAACAATCAAGTGAGTATTCATATCCCTTTTTATATCATTTCCTATTTGGGGGAAATCATGTGATACAAAATATTCTAACATGATATTCTATTGTTATTTCATTTTCAATTCAATTCAAGACAGGTTATGTTATTACTTGCAATTACGTGAACATACTGTGATAAACTGGACGACAGTAGAACCCTAATTCAATCAATCAATCAATCCTGGCAACAATGTAGATCTACTGGTTTGGATAACCCACCCCATATGGCTTACGAGTGGTGATTGTGCCAGAGGCAATTAGTCAATCTATGGTGTTTGTGTGGAGTCTATTATATGCAAGTGTCAAGTCAAGGGGTTTATATTGTGTCGGTTTATCTATATGCTTCGCGGTTGCCATATAAGTCTTAATATTACCTTGTGAATTGAATTACAATCGATGGATCAATCAATCAATCTATATGTATATTAAAAACTGTGATTACTCACCAGCTAACTCGTTAGCTGACTTTATTTTCTCACATGATTTCAGGTTAAGCAAGATAGTGGACTTCTACGTGCTCATCTAAGACACGGACCTAGTTAAAATAAAAGACAATTATTATTTGTGGTTTCGATTGTTGTATTTGTGTACGTTGAACATATATTATCATGTAATCTGATTTAATATTATTTCCACTATTAGACAACCATGTGTTATGAACAATCAATCATTCCCTCGTCCGCTCCGATGATTCCGCCGTCGGTCGGGGTGTGACAGATTGGTATCAGAGCCATGGTTATAGGGAATTAGGTTATTAGAAATGGAATGACCTAGACTATAACTAGGTACCTTTACACATGAGTCCTCTCATGTATTTTATATGCATAGATAGGATTATATGTGCTTTACATGTTTATACTTGATTATGTGATTATCTGTTTATGTGATTCTTCTTATACTATGAATCTATCAATATATACACGAAACTTAACTCATATTCTAAGGCATTGTGTGCCTAATTCAAGTGATTTCAAACTCCAAAACTCGATTGTTATTCATGGTTTTCAAATCTCGTCAAAGTTCGTGTCACACGACCGAGAACATGCAATGCTGGAAGAGTGGGATACCTGTATCTTAAGGTGTTCTGTCTAGGCAAGGTATTTCATACAACTTGATTACCTTACCTGGGAACCCTCGAGATGAGTATTCGCTTATAGGTACGCATGTCCTCGTACTGGACACAAATACTTTGATAAGTCAACGTATTCGTTTTGGTTTGTGAACCGAACGTTTACACTCCTAACCTCTCATTGTTGTTTTAAACAATCTCATTAACGATTTTATTATTTTGAAAAGTTTTAAAAACCAATTACCCGTTACTCATAAAGGTTTCTTCATTCCTTATTATACAGCATGTCTTCTCGTCAAAACCGCTCCCGATCTAGAAGCTCTGGCCGCAAGATTGCTGCTATGGTGGCACGTGAAGTTGCTGCGGTTATCCCAACACTGCTTACTCATTTGAACCAAGGCAACAATGCTGTCCAAAACACAACTGCACCAAACACTGTCCAAAACCCAACTGCACCAAACCCTCCCAAAACTTGTACTTACAAGCATTTCAATTCCTGCAATCCCACTAAGTTTAGCGGAGCCGAAGGTGCCACTGGTCTTCTTCAATGGTTCGAGAGTATTGAAAACACGTTTCTTAACAGCGAATGTCCTGAAAATCTCAAAGTTCGCTACGCTACCAGTGTTTTCCAGAAGAGAGCTTTAACTTGGTGGAACGGGGAGAAACGAACCCGTGGCACTGATGCTGCCCTGGCATTGACGTGGGCTGAAGTAAAGGAACTCATGACACGAGAATTCTGCCCACGAAATGAAATCAAAAGACTAGAAGCTGAATTCTGGGATTTGGCTCAGGAAAGCGGCGAGAATCTAGCTTACACCAACCGTTTTCACGAGTTGAGTCTTCTGGTTCCTCATCTAGTTACTCCCTCATCTCGAGCTATCGAGAAGTACATAGGTGGTCTCCCTATGCAAATTCAGGATACCGTGTGGGGTAGGAACCCTACTAACTTGGCAGATGCTATCCGTCTAGCAGCTCAGTTAACCGACAACCATGTCAAGGCCGGTACCTTGACCAGGAAGGGTGACAAGAAGAAAATGGAGAAGTCTTCTACTGAAACAACCAAGGAAGACAAGCCTGAAACTTCCAGGAACCGGAAGAGGAAGGCTAACTCTCAAACTTTGCTGTAATTACCCCTGCTGTTCTAATCAACCAAGTCGCACCGACCTATCAACCAACCATGAATAATCAAGCCCCAACAAAGAAACCTTACACCGGGCCATTTCCACAATGCAACATCTGCAAGTATCATCATCCTACTGGTGCTAAGTGTCGTCAGTGCACCAGTTGTGGTCGTTTTGGCCATACATTCAACATATGCAGGAATGCTGCTAAGGCATTGGTAAATGCGCCAGTTCAACAAAACCCTCCTGCAATTGCTCAAGTTCGTGCATGTTATCAATGCGGTGATCCAACTCATTTCCGTAACCGATGTCCTCAGCTCGTTAATGCCGTACCCGCAGCACAAGGGCGTGCTTTTAACATCAATGCCCAACAAGCTCAGGCTGCCAATGATGTGGTGAATGGTACGTTCCTAATCGATCATCAATATGCTTCAATTTTATTTGATACCGGTGCCGATAAAAGTTTTGTATCCTTAGAATTTGAACCTTTGCTTGTTAATACCCGAACTAAGTTAGGGAAACCGTTTACAGTAGAATTGGCTGATGGAAAATCAGTCACAATTGATTCTGTCATCCAAAATTGTACCCTTAAACTTAGTGAACACGAATTTCCTGTCGATCTTATACCGATGCCACTTGGAAGTTTTGACGTCATTATAGGCATGGATTGGTTGTCAAAGAACCATGCTGAAGTCGTCTGTTTCGAGAAAATCATCCGGATCCCTCGCGCATCTGGAAGTGTCTTAAATATTTACGGGGAAAAGCTTTCCAAGGGATTAAAACTCATGTCCTGCACCAAAGCTCAAAAGTACCTCCGCAAACATTACGTGGCTTTCTTAGCTCATATCGTGAAGGCAGATGAGAAACCGAAGAAGATTGAAGACATTCCGGTTGTTCGAGAGTTTCCTGAAGTCTTTCCCGATGATTTAACCGGTCTTCCTCCTGTTCGTCAAGTCGAATTCCGTATTGACCTTGTGCCTGGCGCAACTCCAGTAGCAAAATCTCCCTATCGACTTGCACCATCTGAGATGCAAGAGCTTGCTAGTCAACTTCAAGAGCTCTCCGATAAAGGCTTCATTCGACCAAGTTCCTCGCCCTGGGGAGCCCCAGTTTTGTTTGTGAAGAAGAAGGACGGTTCTTTTCGAATGTGCATCGACTACCGGGAGCTTAATAAGCTTACTATCAAAAACCGGTATCCTCTACCCAGGATCGACGATTTATTTGATCAGCTTCAAGGAGCCTCTCATTTTTCCAAAATCGATCTCCGCTCAGGTTATCATCAATTACGAGTGCACGATGATGATATTCCCAAGACAGCTTTTCGCACAAGATATGGCCATTACGAGTTTACAGTAATGCCATTCGGGTTAACCAATGCACCTGCTGTGTTCATGGATTTAATGAACCGCGTGTGTAAACCATATCTGGACAAATTCGTGATCGTTTTCATTGACGACATTCTCATTTATTCAAATCAAAATCCGATCACGAACATCATCTCCGTTCGATCCTTGAACTTCTGAAACAGGAAAAGCTTTATGCAAAATTCTCAAAGTGTGAATTTTGGCTTAAAGAAGTCCAATTCCTTGGTCACATCGTAAACGACAAAGGTATTCACGTGGATCCTGCAAAGATTGAGGCAGTGAAGAATTGGGTAGAACCCAAAACTCCTACCGAGATTCGTTCATTCCTTGGCTTAGCCGGTTACTACCGTCGCTTTATTCCAAACTTCTCAAAGATCGCTGTGCCTCTCACCGCCTTGACACATAAGGACAAGAGTTTCGTGTGGGGACCAGATCAGGAGAAAGCTTTTCAAACCCTCAAGCAGAAGTTGTGTGATGCCCCAGTCTTGACTCTCCCCGATGGGAATGACGATTTCGTTGTCTACTGTGATGCTTCGAAGCAAGGTCTTGGTTGTGTTCTCATGCAACGAGGCAAAGTCATAGCTTATGCCTCAAGACAACTCAAAATTCATGAGAAAAATTACACAACCCATGATCTTGAGCTAGGAGCTGTGGTATTCGCACTCAAAATTTGGAGGCACTACCTTTACGGCACCAAGTGTATTGTATTTACCGATCATAAAAGCCTTCAGCACATATTCAATCAGAAGGAATTAAACATGAGACAACGACGATGGGTTGAATTACTTAATGACTACGATTGTGAAATTCGCTACCATCCAGGAAAGGCGAATGTCGTAGCCGACGCATTAAGTCGAAAGGGTCAAGTTATGCTTCAAAGTATTACCATTCAAACCGACCTCTTGACCCGTATACTCGAAGCTCAACACGAATCAGTCACCGAGGGCAACATGTATGAGGAAATGTCATGCGGTGCTGAACTCCAATTGGAAACCAAGTCGGACGGACTATTGTATTTTCTAAATCGACTTTGGATTCCGAATCGTGATAATCTTCGAACAACCATTCTGGATGAGGCTCACAAGGCTCGTTATTCTATTCATCCAGGAGCAGATAAAATGTTCATGAACCTTCGGAACCAATATTGGTGGCCCGGCATGAAGAAGGATATAGCCTTGTATGTATCTAAATGCCTCACGTGCTCCAAAGTCAAAGCCGAACATCAACGTCCCTCTGGATTACTCGTACAACCCGAGGTTCCATTATGGAAATGGGAAAGCATATCCATGGATTTCATCACCAAGCTGCCTCGTACCGCTAGTGGTCACGATAGTATCTGGGTTATCATTGATCGATTGACTAAGTCGGCTCATTTCATTCCAATTCGGGAAGATTATCGAGTCGAGAAATTGGCTCGTATTTACATTAATGAAATAGTCAGTCGACATGGTGTGCCTTTAGATATTATCTCTGATCGCGATGGTCGTTTCATCTCTCGTTTTTGGAAAAGTCTCCAATCAGCTCTCGGGACTCAACTAAATCTTAGCACAGCCTATCACCCGCAAACCGATGGTCAAACTGAAAGAACGATACAGACCCTCGAGGATATGCTCCGAGCTTGTGTCATTGATTTCGGTGGATCGTGGGATTCTCATCTTCCGTTGATCGAATTCTCATACAATAACAGTTATCATACCAGCATCCAGATGGCACCATTTGAGGCCTTGTATGGTCGAAAGTGTCGATCTCCCATCTGCTGGTCTGAAGTTGGTGAATCACAGATTACTGGTCCAGAATTGATACAAGAAACAACCGACAAAATTCATAAGATCCGTGATAACTTGGTCGCTGCTAGAAATCGTCAAAAGCATTATGCTGACAAAAGACGTAAGCCCATGGAATACAATGTCGGTGATCTCGTACTTCTTAAGGTGTCACCTTGGAAGGGAGTGATTCGCTTTGGAAAGAAAGGGAAGCTAGCACCTCGTTACGTGGGTCCATTCAAAGTGCTCGAACGAGTTGGGAAAGTGGCCTACAAGCTTGAACTACCTCAAGAACTTAGCAATATACATCCGACGTTTCATGTTTCAAATCTCAAGAAATGTCTTGCCGATGAAAATCTCCACATTCCACTCGACGAAGTTCAGATTGATGAATCTATGCACTTTATTGAGAAACCTGTGGAAATTATGGATCGGGAAGTTAAACAACTCAAGCGTAGCCGGATACCTATTGTCAAAGTTCGTTGGGAGTCTAAACGTGGGCCAGAGTACACCTGGGAACGTGAGGACCAAATGAAATCCAAGTATCCTCACCTTTTCGTTTCAGCCTCCTCGTAATTAAAATTTCGGGACGAAATTTCCTAAAGCAGGGGAGACTGTAACATCCGACCCATTTGAAATTGTAACCGAACTCGTTTATATCAGTAAATGAAATCTATTCATTTAAAACGTATTGATGTGTCATTAATTCACATTACATATAGTTATTAATATGATTTTATAAAAAATATATATATTATAAAATTATATTAGTAATTATGAAGTTTTGACAAAAATAATAATAATAATAATGATAATAATAATAATAAAAATAAATACTACTATTAATAATTAGTAAAAATTATATGTAATATATATATATATATATATATATATATATATACATACATATATATATATATAAGCATGTATTAAAATTGAATATATAAGTCCAGGGGTGATTATGCAAATTCTGAAACTTAAAACCAAAATTTAAGACATAAAATATTAAGTTTGAATTCGCAGGGACCATTTCTGTAATTTTTTTAAACCCGGCTTCCCACCCCCGTTTTTCCGGCGACTCGCCGGCGAGATTCCGGCCAAACTCCGGCGAGGCCGAAAACACTAAAATTTCATCATTTCAACTCGCAAAACCGGTTCCAATACCCTCGTGGACTAGATTCGAACCTAAGGCAACTATTAAACACCACTAATCATCTGTAAAATCGAATCCAAAGCAAACACATCGAACTCACAATATCCCCGACCAAAAAGCAGTCAAATTATTCCAATTTGAACCCACAATCACACCGAAAGTTTCTTGGATCCAATTTGGATTGAATTCCGACAAAAATACGTGTTGAATCGGTCAAACAAACGGTTATAATTGTCACTTTATTCTCGGATTCTAACCAAGCTAATAAACCCACTTAAACACTTCCAATAATCAAATTGATATCATATAACTAACCATTTCTCAGTCCCGAACCTATCTACACTCTCAAATTCATTCGAAATCACCTGAAACCCTTCAATCGAACAACCTCCCAACCGCGACCTGCAACTCATATTTGAACCAACTTCCAGTCGATTTTAATCGAATTTGTTAAGGGGCTTTTAATCTAGATCATCATTAGAAGCTTCCCTTAAGTTTAATTTGATTATAAACATCGTTTGAGCACTAATCAATCGAGAGCCACAGTCGCGGCTGTTCTTCATCGGGAATAATCTCGATCGATCACCATAAAGGTAATTGAACACACACATACATTCGGTTTCTCATGGGGAACAAAAGCCCCATGATTTCAGAAGCTATCAAGATCGATTTCGAGTTCAATTTGGTTCGGATTTGATCTAGGGCTCGAATGGGAATTGGGGGTTTTGGTTAAATTGGTTTAAAAGAAATAAAAGCCGGATCATAACCGCGGCTTAGGCCTTGGTTCACCGGTTCCCACGCTCTATCACATCCGAGAGGTCCCGGGTTCGACCCCGGGCCACCTCATATATTTTTAAACACTATTTTTAAGCTTTAAAAATTCTGAAAAAAATTCTAAAAATTTTAAAAATGTTTTTACAAACATTAAAAATTTTAAAACAACTTAACTACTTTCTGAAATTCATTTTTATATTTTATTCATTTACTTTTAATTGTTTTAAACAAATAAAATAACTAATTATATTTTCTACCAATTAATAATTAATGTATAATATATAATTATACAATAAATAGATTGAATCCAATATATATACATAGGTATATATTATCCAATTATCAAAACAATTTTATTTGATTAAAATACATGTATATAATTTTATATAATTGTATACAATTTATAACTCGTGTATGTACTTAACATACAATATATAGTTATGTTCATTTATGTATAAATGTATTATATACATATAATCATGTATATAATTATACATATAATTATATATAATTATATATAATTATGAATATAATTATACATATACAATTTATTAATAAATTGTATAAACGTATAACTTACACGTATAAATTTTTATTAAAATTCTTGACATAATCACTTTCAATAAATTCGTTTATTTCAATACATTTCAAACCAAATAAAATCTATCAACTTAAACTACCATAGAAATCCTAATACATTCCCAAATTCCCAAATCGTTATTATTCTAACTCGAGACACCGTTCCTTAGGTTAATCATAAGGAAATCATTGGTGTTTAAACTATCACGTCCAAATTCCAATCTCAACAATCAAGTGAGTATTCATATCCCCTTTTTATATCATTTCCTATTTGGGGGAAATCATGTGATACAAAATATTCTAACATGATATTCTATTGTTATTTCATTTTCAATTCAATTCAAGACAGGTTATGTTATTACTTGCAATTACGTGAACATACTGTGATAAACTGGACGACAGTAGAACCCTAATTCAATCAATCAATCAATCCTGGCAACAATGTAGATCTACTGGTTTGGATAACCCACCCCATATGGCTTACGAGTGGTGATTGTGCCAGAGGCAATTAGTCAATCTATGGTGTTTGTGTGGAGTCTATTATATGCAAGTGTCAAGTCAAGGGGTTTATATTGTGTCGGTTTATCTATATGCTTCGCGGTTGCCATATAAGTCTTAATATTACCTTGTGAATTGAATTACAATCGATGGATCAATCAATCAATCTATATGTATATTAAAAACTGTGATTACTCACCAGCTAACTCGTTAGCTGACTTTATTTTCTCACATGATTTCAGGTTAAGCAAGATAGTGGACTTCTACGTGCTCATCTAAGACACGGACCTAGTTAAAATAAAAGACAATTATTATTTGTGGTTTCGATTGTTGTATTTGTGTACGTTGAACATATATTATCATGTAATCTGATTTAATATTATTTCCACTATTAGACAACCATGTGTTATGAACAATCAATCATTCCCTCGTCCGCTCCGATGATTCCGCCGTCGGTCGGGGTGTGACATCGATGACGCCAAGAAGATCAAGACGGTGACTCTTTACTTGAAGGAGACCGCAGCTTTATGGTGGCGACGAAAGCACATGGAGATTGATAAAGGTACATGCACCATACAAACTTGGACTGATTTCATAAAAGAAATCAAGAAACAATTTTATCCGGAAAACGCTGAACACGAAGCAAAGATTCGGCTTCGTAATCTAAAGCAAAAGGGTAGCATCAAGGACTACGTCAAAGATTTTACTACCCTTGTGCTAGAAATTCCGGACTTGTCACCAAAGGACTCTCTCATATACTTCATCGATGGCTTACAAACATGGGCAAGAACCGAACTTGAACGAAGAAATGTTCAAGACTTGTCCTCAGCCATCGTTGTTGCTGAAAGCCTGATCGACCATAATGAAAGGCGATCACAAAAACCGTCGTTATGGAGGATAACGATGAAAAAGGTGGGGGAGCGAGAACCCACAATAACAACCAAAATCGAAATCAAAGAGAAGATAATCGACGACCACCAAGGTATGGGAAGGAGGTACAAATGATCAAAGGATGTTTCCTTTGCGACGGACCGCACAATGCGCGGGATTGTCCAAAAAAGGCTAGACTTACAGCCTTGATTAGATCTGATGATGAACCATCAGAACCAGAAGAGGTTCGTCTAGGAATAATGCAACTTCAACTACTTAATGCGTTAAGTACAGTTGAAGGCAAGCCCTTGGTGATGGCAAACCAATCAAACCATACCATAACCGGAGACAACCCGAAGACTGAATCAAAAGGACTTCGGTTCGTAAATATGGAGATAAAAGGGCAACCTGTGAAAGCGTTGGTTGACACCGGAGCAAGCCACAACTTCATCTCACCTAAAGAGGCTCGAAGACTTGGCTTAAGGATCACCACGCAAGAAGGTTGGATCAAGGCCGCCTCTGGAGACACCAAACCCATAGAAGGAGCAGCATGGGGCGTAAAAACAAAGATTGGTACGTGGTCCGGCAAGTTGCACTTCTCAGTAGTCCCACTAGACGACTATGACATCGTGCTAGGGATGGATTTCTTTCGAAAAGCAAAAGCCTGCCCAGTAACATTCATCAACACCATGTACATCATCAAGGGAGACCAAGTGCACACCGTTACCTTGGAGCCAGATACAAGGCGTCGAGGCAAAACCATCTCTATCTTGAAACTCATGAAGCCAGCTCATGAGGCATCCAGGCAACACGACGAGGACGTCGTGGCATCAGGTGGGGGAGAATGTCACGACCCGCCAAAATGCAGGTCGCATCACCGTAATTTTTATCGATTAGGGGCATTTACGAAGCAAGCAAGGCTGCCCGGAAAACTCCGGAACAGCCCATATAATTCTGCAGCAACATTGCAGCCATATTTTGAAGGACGCATAGCACATGGAAATCTCTAGAAAGAAGTAGATTAACATTGTAAAGTATCTAGATATTAAGTTAAGAAATATCTAGATACTAGATTAAATAATAGCTTAGATATTTTGGATTAGTTAAATATCTAAGATATTTAGATTAGTAAATATCTTAGATATTTAGAATAGAATAATCTAGATTAGAGTTTTCTAGATCCTTGGCAACTAGTATAAATAGGAGGTGATGGACCATTTGTGGATCACCTCTCAAAGTGTAACCTAAGTTCTTTGTAACAAAAGCCTTGTACTTGTGTTCATAGTAATACAAGCAATCTACTTGTGTTGTAATCACACATCACAAGCATTCCACTTGCGTACTACAAATCCAACATTCCCTACAAAGACTTCCGCTACTGAAATCCATCCATTCAAGATCAAGAAGGCTGACTTAGAACGGATCTAAGTGCCGCACGAGAACTGAACAAATCAGTCCGTGACAGTAGGCACCCATGCTGTAAGGCCATGGCATGTGCTGGCGTCGAGCTGCAACACCGCCGCTCACCACCTCTACACCGCATTTTTCCAAATTTTCGACATTTAGACACCGTGAAGTTTTATGTGTGTGTGTGTGGTATAGTGATGTGTGTGTGATATGATGTGGTGTGATATGATGTGGTATCAACACCACCATCGAATTGAGTTTGTAATTTAGTGTGGTGTGATATGATATAACAAGTATGACTGGTAGGTATGTGATGTGTATGATATGGGTGTCCATTCGACCTTAAATCTTCATAACATAATGAGTAAATTACCAGTTGAATCCCTGACGTTTTTCCATTTGAATCATTTGCATCCCTATAGTTTATAATTGTCATCTGCCTCCTGACGTTTTATGTTATCTTCATTTGAGTGTCTGTCATTTTATTTTTGTTTTAATTTGAGTCAAGATAACTAAGACAGTTAGTTTTTCTGTTATAGTTATTATTGAAAGACTAAAACTACACCTTAAATTAAATAAATAAAAAAACTTGTGGGAGCCATTCATTAACATTTTCTTCTTAATTACCAACACACCCATCACCACCTCCACAGCCTCATCATCACCTCCACAGCCCTCATCACCACCTCCACAACCCTCATTACCATCACGACAGCCACACGTCGCCACCTCCATATCCCTCATCACTATCACCACGAGCCACCCATCACCACCGCCGTAACGCCCATCACCATCGCCGCGACCACCACCACCGCCGCCGCGACCACCACCGCCACCGCCGCGACCCCCATCACCACCGCCGCGACCCCCATCACCACCCCCGTGAGCACATCATCACCGGTGGTGGTTGCGGCGACGACGACTGTGACGACGGCATCAGTGGTTTGCGATGGTAGTGGTGCTTTGATGGTAGACTAAAAAACATAAAAATGAAGGGGGGGGGAGAGAGAGTGTGTAAGAGAGAGAGAAGAGATAAGGGTGGGGGTGAGGATGAGAGGTATGTGAATTAATAAATAAGGGTAATTTTATCATTTTATAAAGTTAACAGAAAAATCTAACGTCGTTAATATTTTGGACTCAAATGGAGATAAAAAGAAAACGTTAAGAGGCAAATCGAGACTTTAAAACTGAAGGAATCCAAGTGGTTAAAATGGAAAAACGTTAGAAATGTAAATAGTAATTTACTGTAACATAAAAGAGATGTCATAACACTTTTATTATTATTAGGTTACAATCTTTTATGTTAAAACATTTATTTAATACAACTATTTCATATCCACGTGTCTTTAATTTCAAGATCATATTTTTTTAACGGCAAATAGGACTTATATATATTTAAAAAAGGGCTAGCAAGGAGTTAAAGAACCCCAAGATACAAACAAAACATGAGAAACGACATTGACAAGAAACCAGAAAAACAAACCCGACGTTCCTATACAGTAGAAAAGTTTCCTAACATCTTAAGCATTTTTCCTTTACTTCTTGACTTTCCCCACATTGAGACCCATACCTTTATGGAACTAAGCACGATAGTGATTGATGGTGTAGCTCGCCCAAGATGATATCGTTCCTGTGTTTCCACAAACACTAAGAGCACTCACATCTCATTCCTTATTTTCATCCTTATAATTACACTAAAAATCACTAATTCTTATCTCTCATTTCAATTAAATAATATATTTTTATATCTTTTTCATTACTTTTTCTCTCTCCTTCACTCACAACCACTTTTAAAAATATTAAAAAATTTATAAGGGTTGAACAGTGAATCTTTAAATTTACAGATAAACAGTAACATTTTCTCTCTACTCCACTCACAATCACTTAAACCATTCCATAAAATTTAAGAACTCACACTCACATAGTTTTAAGGAATGGGTTGTGAATGTTCTAAGAGCATTCACAACCCATGCCTTATATTTATGTGAGTGTGTTTGGTATATTATATGGAATGATTTTGAGTGGTTGTGAGTGAAGGAGAGAGAAAATGTTATTGTGGATTGGTATATTTGAAGAATCACTGTACAATCCTTATAAATTTTTTAATATTTTTTAAAGTGGTTGTGAGTGAATGAGAGAGAAAGAAGTAATGATAAGGGTATAAAAAGTATTATTTAATTGAAAGGAGAGAGAAGAAGTAGTGATTTTTAGTGTAATTATATAGATAAAGATAAAGAATGGGATGTGAATGCTCTAAGAGCATTCGCATCCCATTCTTTATTTTTTATCCTTATATTTACACTAAAAACAACTACTTTTTCTCTCTCCTTTCAATTAAATAATATTTTTCAATACCTTTATTATTATCTTTTCTCTCTCCTTCACTCACAACCACTTTTAAAAATATTAAAAAATTTATAAGGGTTGAACAGTGAATCTTCAAATTTACAGATGAACAGTAATATTTTCTCTCTCCTCCACTCACAACCACCCAAAACCATATCATATAATTTAAAAACTCTACTCACATATTTTTACAGAATTAAACGTAAATGCTCTAAGAGCATTCACAACCCGTGCCCTATAATCATGTGAGTGTGTTTGGTATATTATATGGAATGATTTTGAGTGGTTGTGAGTGAAGGAGAGAGAAAATGTTATTGTGGATTGGTATATTTGAAGAATCACTGTACAATCCTTATAAATTTTTTAATATTTTTGAAAGTGGTTGTGAGTGAAGGAGAGAGAAAAGGTAATGAAAAAGGTATAAAAATATATTATTTAATTAAAAGGAGAGAGAAGAAGTAGTGATTTTTAATGTAATTATATGGATAAAAATAAGGAATGGACTGTGAATGCTCTAAGATGTTATCATATATGGCATGTGATCAAGACATCATATCATACAGAAAAACTTAAACCTTATTTTCATCATTTTAACTAGTCCACATGATTACCCTATTAAAGTTGTCATGACAATCATGATAAAAATGAACCTCTTCACAAACCACAATCACCCCCTCATCTTCCCACTCCGTCACTTTCACCCCCTTTCTCCCTCATATATATACACCCCCATCAAATCTCACTGCATCACTCTCCCCCCTTTCACCCCCCAATCCCCCATCACAAATCCACAAAACCCAATTCAAAACCCTCAATCACCCCTTCAATTCTTTCTCCGGCGACCATGGGTTTTCCGGTGGGTTACACCGAGCTATTCCTCCCCAAACTCCTCCTCCACATCCTAACCCTTCTGGGTCTCATCCGAAAACTCATCTCCATCATTTTCCGATTCGCGGGTCTCACCGATTTCCTCGAACCCGAATTCTCGCCCGACCCGACCCGGGACGAACCGGCGACCCATTTTCAGTCAATATCCGCTGTTCTGATCCGTGAGCTACTTCCGGTGGTGAAGTTCTCGGAGCTGGTGGATCCGCCGGAGAGCTGTGCGGTGTGTTTGTATGAATTCGACGCCGGTGACGAGATCCGGCGACTGAGGAATTGCAGGCATGTGTTCCACCGGAGCTGTGTGGACCGGTGGATGGATCATGATCGGATAACTTGCCCCCTTTGTCGGACCCCGTTTGTACCCGATGGTTTGCAGGGTTCGGTTAATGAGCGCTTGCTGGTGGCTTCTGGTTATTATGGTGATTCTTAGTGTTGTAAGTTGTTAGTTGTAAGTTAAGTTTTGTTTTTGGTTTTTTGGTTTTTTGGTTTTTTGGTTTTTTGGTTTTTGGTTTTTTGTGTATAGTGTATATTTTACTGAAAAGGAAAAGGAAAAAAAGGGGAGCATATTGTAGAGTTGCCAAACAATGGATATAGAGTTGATGGAAGTGTAGACTGTAGACTTTTTTATATTTATATTTCTTGATAGGTCTGGTGAATTTGATATTGAATTCAATGGAGGTAGATTTTTCAAATTATGTAAAGTTGATTTTGCTGTAAAAAAAAAGTAGTTTTAAGATTGTGTGGAGCATTTAATACACCTTAATATAAGCTGAAAATATATTAGTTGAAAACTAAATAGAGTTTTGTAAAAATTGATGTATCTATAATAGCCGTGAAATGGAGCTATGTACGAGTGTTGTTCTTTCTGGTATAAAATTTTGTTACTGGTGAAGCCTATGTATCCTTTGATACCATAATAAAGCGCAGCTTGTGTTGAACAATGTCACACCCTCATTTTCCACGTACGGGGTTTTACCGTCAGGCGTGTGACACAACCAGGATCCCAGATAAGCATCAGTTACACCAAACGACTCGATAATTACAAATCATATAAGTTGTTTAATTTTAATGAAACAAACCAAATATATTTAAGTTGTGCGGAAGCGAAAACAGGAAAACATTTGACAATAGTTTTGAACACGCAAACACGCGTCCAATCCAATTTATGTAAAGTAAATGCAAATTAAATCTTAAAAACAGTTTGAGATGAACGCAGAATGACATGCAGTGGATGCTGTGCTCCTAGACGTGCCACATCAATGTCCTGAGAGAAAATATGCAAAAATCTCAGTACAAGACTGGTGAGTTCACAGGTTTATCAGAAAACAGTAATTATCAGTAATGAAATCCCCGGATTTATCAATCCGATAAGTATAATGAAATTCCCGGATTTATCAATCCGATAAGCATAATGAAAAAAAAAATCCCGGATTTTGTAATTAAAGCATATCATGGGTAGCTAATCCATAATGATCACTATGTGTACGAAGTCGCGACCGAGCTGACATGCAATAAAGTAATAAAGTAGGCCCAAGCCGTGGATCTCACACCACAGTAAGTAAAGTAGGCCCAAGCCGTGGATCACACACCACAGTAAGATAGGATAACCGTTCACCCGTTTGACCAGCTAGCGCGACTAGCCCGAGTGGGGTATGTCAATCCCAGTAGTACTACTAACAATCACCTCGCTACTTCGTATTAACGGTCCGAAGGGCAAAGCATACAAACATAGTATCATGTATATGCAGAATCACAACAATCCAATGTAATGTAACGTTTATGAAAACCACATGTTTCTCTCCCCCAAAAATAGTAATAAGGTAAAGTGGGGTTGTAAACTCACCTGGTATACTTATATCCATTCAGAGCTCAATGAAGAAAAATGATGATCACCCACAAATAATCCTAACTAGAACATATAAGAGTCACGTTTAGAATTAGTATGATGTTATTACATGCGTGCGGTTGAGCTCTTTAGTTAACCTAAAGTTAACGATTAGTATGATTGTTATATCTTAGCTTTTTGTACAAGTATCAGTTGTCATGTGCTAATTTATGCAAATTAGATTAATCAATGTTCTTATCCGAGTAATGATTCTTAGTACCATAATTGAAACAATGATTTGTTGATTTGGAGATTTAGATCTTTATGGATGATTATCATTGATGACATTATCCATACGAGAGAAGGTTATACCACAGTGTATATATATATATATATATATATATATATATTAAAGTTTTCAAGCTTTAATAATCATACTTTCTTAAATATAAGTTGCTTAATTGTTAGCCTGTTATAACTACTTCTCATTAACAGATGCACATCTTTACCTAGGTTATACATGGAGTCTTATTTTCATCAACTTCAGTAGTAATATTATCTTCCCAAGGATGATATTTACTTTGATGACAAATCTATAATTATTGTTACGAATTATATCCTGGTATTATTAAACATGCTAACAACAGTTTAAGAAAAATAATGTTATTCCATTATATGTACCTATTTGTATTTTGAAAACTCTAACAAGTCACACGCGTTTGTTTGAATACTTTGTATTAATAAACTATACACCAGCTAATAGTAACATCTCGATCGGTTTTAATAACTATTATTTTATACTTATGTCTCGTGTCATTTTTAAAGCCAACAATTATATCCATTGGCGTTCATCTTCATCTTTATAATTTAAGTATTTTTATTATTAGAGCTCAAATAACACGCATATAGATTATACTTAAAATTCAAATGCATTGCGCGTGCGATTATACCTTCCACTCGATTCACGTTCACTAACCCACTCGTATTGCTCTTGATCTCTTCATGTTCTTGTTGGTGACGACCCGTTGACCTCAGTTGACCAAGTTTAACCAGTGATTTGCCAAAACCTTACCTTGTTGTTCTAACCCAACCACAACCATACTCAACAGCAACAATCACGATCACACCACTACAACAACACTAAAACACCACTAAAACACCATTTCGACCACTACCAACCAACATGATTACCATGACCAACAACAACCGCAACACCACGTTTGTCCACCACAGCCAACATAACCGACAGCTAACCTTCACCACAACCGACCAACACAACCACAATCACAGATTACCTCACCATCGAACTCAGTCACTGACTTACAGAATTCATCTTCACCTTATACCACCCTCGTAGCCAACAACCATCAATTTCAGCCACCATTACAACACATCCCCTTTCACCACCACCTAACCTCACTGACAACCACCGCAATGGTGGGCTGTTATCACCGATAAAACCCACCGGAACAACCACCAAGCGCAATCCGACCATCACCACACCGCCTCGTTTACGGCTTTCGGAGAACTCACAAACAACCACCACAATCACAGCCATGACCATCGCTGCTATTATCCATAACCACCATCACCACTGTCACTACCTAGATCCACATCCATGACCGCCATACCACTGCCACCCCATAGACTGCGCGACCACCAATGGGTGGTCGTGACCACCACTCGACCACCAACGCCCAACCACCATCCAGATCCAGCAACACCGCCACTATCACCATCCCTGCTACGGCCCTGCACCACCACCGGCCACCAACACACGACAGCTACCAACGCCACCTCCGGCGCAGCCAAGTGTCGCGGCCACCCCAGCAATCATCACCGCGGTTTCATCACCGCAGCACCTCCACCTGAACTGGCCTCAGCATCGCGACCCCACCCTCGGTCGAGCTCCACGACCACAACACTGAGACCGCAGCCACAATCAACAACAACCATCATCACCAATCGAACGTCATCGACTCCCAACCATGAACCATCGGCACCACCGCTCCGAATCCGATCTGCAACCGCCATCTTTGCCTTCGATTCCCATCGCCTGGTTGAGTTTTAGGAGAAATCAAGGCCACCACCGTGATTGGGGAGTCGAGGGGAGTCATCGGAGGAGTGTCACTCGCCGGCACTCGCCGGAGAACACCGCCGGTGGCCGGTGGTCGGAAGTCGCTCGAATGGGGGGGGGGGGTGTCGCGGCTGCCCCCTTCTCTCTCTTTCTGATTTTTGTTTTAACCCTAAAATGGGTATAAAGGGGTTTATATAGTAAGGTTAAATGACAGGTTCGTTAACGGTTCGGTTCGTAACGCGTTCGAATTAGTTCTCACGTAACGTTGTAGATTTCATTTCCCGTTAGATACAAAATGTTATAATTATTCCGATATTATTGATTTTATCATTTTTAAAACATGCCGAATAATTAAACGAGTTTGTAAATTACTGCGTATTTAACATGTTCAGTGGTTTTTCGCGTTTTCCCCGAATGAGCGCTTTTATTATTATTATTAACTTTATTATTATTTTATTATTATTATTCTTACAAAGTAGTAAAATAGACTAATTCACGATAAACGAAGAAAGTTAATAAAAATAGTATTATCGAAAAATTCGGGTTGTCACATTACCCCCTTGTTAAAGGAATTTTCGTCCCGAAAATTAAAACGCTAGGGTTAACAAACGAGTGATGAGCAGCTGGTCAGTTGTGCAGAACATAGACGCGTTAGGTTTTCTGACGGTTTCCTAAGAAATTGGTGTCTGATCGTTGAACAGTTGTGGATACCTCTTCTTCATCTGATCCTCGTGTTCCCAGGTAAATTCTGGTCCACGCTTGGAGTTCCATCTAACGCGCACAATGGGAATTTTGCTACGCTTTAGTGTTTTGACTTCTCGATCCATAATTTCTACTGGTTCTTCGATGAAATGAAGTTGTTCATCGATTTCCAGTTCTTCTAATGGAACAACGAGTGATTCATCAGCAAGACACTTCCTCAGGTTTGACACGTGAAACACATTGTGTATTCCACTAAGTTCGTCAGGTAGGTTCAGTTGATAAGCCACCGGGCCAATTCGTTTGACAATCTCAAACGGCCCCACGTACCTAGGGTTTAGTTTCCCCCGTTTTTCAAAGCGTATTACACTCTTCCAAGGTGAGACTTTCAACAGCACTTTGTCACCAACCTGAAACTCCAATGGCTTACGACGCTTGTCGGCGTAACTTTTTGTCGATCACGTGCTGCTGCCATATGGTTACGAATTTGTACGATCTTCTCAGTCGTTTCGTGAACAAGTTCAGGTCCTGTAAATTGGCTTTCTCCTACTTCTGCCCAACAGATAGGAGATCGGCACTTACGTCCATACAGTGCCTCAAATGGAGCTGCCTTGACCGAGGTGTGATAACTGTTATTATAGGAGAACTCAACTAATGGTAGAAGAGTTTCCCAGCTGTTGCCAAAATCAATCACACTGGCACGCAACATGTCTTCCAGTGTCTGGATTGTACGCTCACTTTGACCATCGGTCTGCGGGTGATACGCGGTACTCATATCCAGCCGCGTTCCCAATGATCGTTGTAATGATTGCCAGAAATGAGAAGTGAACTGAGCATCACGATCAGAAATGATAGATATCGGCACGCCATACCGAGAGACTATTTCCCTTAAATAGATACGCGTCAGCTTCTCCATTCGAACAGTCTCTCGGATTGCCAGAAAGTGTGCGGATCTCGTTAAGCGATCTACTATAACCCAAATGGTATCGCATCCGCTGGGAGTCCTAGGTAACTTCGTGACGAAGTCCATTGAGATCTGCTCCCATTTCCACACTGGAATTTCCGGTTGTTGGAGTAAACCGGATGGTCTCTGGTATTCTACCTTAACCTTGGAACAAGTTAGGCATCTGCTTACGTATGTGGCTATCTCAGCCTTCATTTTTGGCCACCAGTAAAATTCTTTCAGGTCCTGGTACATCTTGTCTGAACCTGGATGGATCGAGTAACGTGACTTATGAGCTTCATCCATTATCAGCTCTCGCAAGTCCCCGTACTGTGGTACCCAGATCCGTTTCATAAAATAACGATTCCATCAGCTTTAACCTCCAATTGTTTCTCCATGCCTCGCATGGATTTTGCTTTGAGATTCTCTGTCTTCAAGGCCTCAGATTGAGCAGCTTTAATTTGCATTGGTAGGTCAGAGTGGATAGTCATTTGTAATGCGCGCACCCGATGAGGCTTTAGGGTTTCCTTACGACTAAGGGCATCATCTACCACATTAGCCTTACCCGGATGGTACTTGATCACACAGTCATAATCATTGAGTAATTCTAACCATCGTCGTTGCCGCATATTTAGTTCCTTCTGGTTAAATATGTGCTGGAGGCTCTTATGATCCGTATAGATCGTGCACCTGGTTCCGTATAGGTAGTGTCTCCAGATTTTCAAGGCAAACACTACAGCTCCTAGTTCCAGATCATACGTTGTATAGTTCTTCTCATGCACCTTGAGCTGTCTAGATGCATAAGCTATGACTTTGTCACGTTGCATCAATACACACCCCAAACCCTGGATGGATGCATCACAGTAAACAACAAAGTCATCAGTTCCTTCTGGTAAGGCTAGGATTGGTGCGCTGCAGAGTTTGTCTTTAAGCGCCTGAAACGTTGTTTCCTCTTTGCTACCCTACTTATAAATTATTCCCTTATGAGTCAGGGTAGTCAAAGGTTGTGCCAATTTAGAAAATCCTTCGATAAATCTCCGGTAATAGTCTGCCAAACCAAGGAATTGTCGCACCTCAGTAGGCGTCTTTGGTGCTGGCCAATCCTTGATTGCTTTAATCTTTGAAAGATCAACAAGTATACCCTTTTCATTCGCCACGTGCCCAAGGAAATGCACTTCGTGTATCCAGAAGTCACATTTTGAGAATTTGGCATAAAGTTGTTCGTTCCTCAACATTTCCAGTATGGTTCTCAAATGTTCCTCATGATCTTCCAGACATTCTTTAAATTACCATATACATAAGTAAGTAAATATCCAACCAGATATCAGAATTCAAAGCTATCAGTCGCATGTAATTATCCCCTTTGTTTTGGGATGAGAAGGAAAGAAGTCCAGGAATTTAGAGTAACAGATTAACTAGAGGATCAGTTCGAATCTGAGGGATTAAAATACACATCATGGTTTGAATTTCATCCGAATTCGAGGTGGGAGTGAGCGTTCATACAAGCAGAATTTGAAGGATAGTTTTCACATCAATAGTCATGTTCCATGAAAATTGAAAGTTTCTTGCTCACGGTATAGAAACGATGACTTATACCGACTACAATGTTACCACCCGACCAAATTCTCCGGACTTAGCATGCACGACAAATTACAATTACGTGTGCACCCGTAATGGTAATTTGCTTTGCATGATCACCCCCGGTTCCTTCTATCAGGCTAACATATCTTGTCAAGTACTGTGGTCATCAACGATAGGAGTACCAAATATGTAAGTATTATATCGGGGTCGATCGACCAAGGTATACGAAAGGATCAGTAAAGTTCAAGAATATTCATAAGTAACCCCTCCCGTGACTCACAGCAACTCGGAGCCACCATCCCTGTAGTTGTAAGCTCACAGGGATATGTTAAAGCAAAAGTTTTCAGGTAACCAAAAGTTCAGGAATTCGTAACTCTTCCCGTGACTCACAGTAACTCGGAGTCACCATCCCTGTAGTCGTAAGCTCACAGGGATACGTTAAAGCAAAAGTTTTCAGCCATCCAAATTAAGTAAGCACAGCTTAATAATCTATGTGTGTGTAACTAATGCAAATCCAGCTATAGTCTAAAATGTAATGCAAATGAGATGCAAAGTCCATTTTAGTTCGCTATAACCATGCTCTGATACCAATCTGTCACACCCTCATTTTCCACGTACGGGGTTTTACCGTCAGGCGTGTGACACAACCAGGATCTCAGATAAGCATCAATTACACCAAACGACTCGATAATTACAAATCATATAAGTTGTTTAATTTTAATGAAACAAACCAAATATATTTAAGTTGTGCGGAAACGAAAACAGGAAAACATTTGACAATAGTTTTGGAACACGCAAACACGCGTCCAATCCAATTTATGTAAAGTAAATGCAAATTAAATCTTAAAAACAGTTTGAGATGAACGCAGAATGACATGCAGTGGATGCTGTGCTCCTAGACGTGCCACATCAATGTCCTGAGAGAAAACATGCAAAAATCTCTGTACAAGACTGGTGAGTTCACAGGTTTATCAGAAAACAGTAATTATCAGTAATGAAATCCCCGGATTTATCAATCCGATAAGTATAATGAAATCCCCGGATTTATCAATCCGATAAGCATAATGAAAAAAAATCCCGGATTTTGTAATTAAAGCATATCATGGGTAGCTAATCCATAATGATCACTATGTGTACGAAGTCGCGACCGAGCTGACATGCAATAAAGTAATAAAGTAGGCCCAAGCCGTGGATCACACACCACAGTAAGTAAAGTAGGCCCAAGCCGTGGATCACACACCACAGTAAGATAGGATAACCGTTCACCCGTTTGACCAGCTAGCGCGACTAGCCCGAGTGGGGTATGTCAATCCCAGTAGTACTACTAACAATCACCTCGCTACTTCGTATTAACGGTCCGAAGGGCAAAGCATACAAACATAGTATCATGTATATGCAGAATCACAACAATCCAATGTAATGTAACGTTTATGAAAACCACATGTTTCTCTCCCCCAAAAATAGTAATAAGGTAAAGTGGGGCTGTAAACTCACCTGGTATACTTATATCCATTCAGAGCTCAATGAAGAAAAATGATGATCACCCACAAAGTAATCCTAACTAGAACATATAAGAGTCACGTTTAGAATTAGTATGATGTTATTACATGCGTGCGGTTGAGCTCTTTAGTTAACCTAAAGTTAACGATTAGTATGATTGTTATATCTTAGCTTTTTGTACAAGTATCAGTTGTCATGTGCTAATTTATGCAAATTAGATTAATCAATGTTCTTATCCGAGTAATGATTCTTAGTACCATAATTGAAACAATGATTTGTTGATTTGGAGATTTAGATCTTTATGGATGATTATCATTGATGACATTATCCATACGAGAGAAGGTTATACCACAGTGTATATATATATATATATATATTAAAGTTTTCAAGCTTTAATAATCATACTTTCTTAAATATAAGTTGCTTAATTGTTAGCCTGTTATAACTACTTCTCATTAACAGATGCACATCTTTACCTAGGTTATACATGGAGTCTTATTTTCATCAACTTCAGTAGTAATATTATCTTCCCAAGGATGATATTTACTTTGATGACAAATCTATAATTATTGTTACGAATTATATCCTGGTATTATTAAACATGCTAACAACAGTTTAAGAAAAATAATGTTATTCCATTATATGTACCTATTTGTATTTTGAAAACTCTAACAAGTCACACGCGTTTGTTTGAATACTTTGTATTAATAAACTATACACCAGCTAATAGTAACATCTCGATCGGTTTTAATAACTATTATTTTATACTTATGTCTCGTGTCATTTTTAAAGCCAACAATTATATCCATTGGCGTTCATCTTCATCTTTATAATTTATGTATTTTTATTATTAGAGCTCAAATAACACGCATATAGATTATACTTAAAATTCAAATGCATTGCGCGTGCGATTATACCTTCCACTCGATTCACGTTCACTAACCCACTCGTATTGCTCTTGATCTCTTCATGTTCTTGTTGTTGACGACCCGTTGACCTCAGTTGACCAAGTTTAACCAGTGATTTGCCAAAACCTTACCTTGTTGTTCTAACCCAACCACAACCATACTCAACAGCAACAATCACGATCACACCACTACAACAACACTAAAATACCACTAAAACACCATTTCGACCACTACCAACCAACATGATTACCATGACCAACAACAACCACAACACCACGTTTGTCCACCACAGCCAACATAACCGACAGCTAACCTTCACCACAACCGACCAACACAACCACAATCACAGATTACCTCACCATCGAACTCAGTCACTGACTTACAGAATTCATCTTCACCTTATACCACCCTCGTAGCCAACAACCATCAATTTCAGCCACCATTACAACACATCCCCTTTCACCACCACCTAACCTCACTGACAACCACCGCAATGGTGGGCTGTTATCACCGATAAAACCCACCGGAACAACCACCAAGCGCAATCCGACCATCACCACACCGCCTCGTTTACGGCTTTCGGAGAACTCACAAACAACCACCACAATCACAGCCATGACCATCGCTGCTATTATCCATAACCACCATCACCACTGTCACTACCTAGATCCACATCCATGACCGCCATACCACTGCCACCCCATAGACTGCGCGACCACCAATGGGTGGTCGTGACCACCACTCGACCACCAACGCCCAACCACCATCCAGATCCAGCAACACCGCCACTATCACCATCCCTGCTACGGCCCTGCACCACCACCGACCACCAACACACGACAGCTACCAACGCCACCTCCGGCGCAGCCGAGTGTCGCGGCCACCCCAGCAATCATCACCGCGGTTTCATCACCGCAGCACCTCCACCTGAACTGGCCTCAGCATCGCGACCCCACCCTCGGTCGAGCTCCACGACCACAACACTGAGACCGCAGCCACAATCAACAACAACCATCATCACCAATCGAACGTCATCGACTCCCAACCATGAACCATCGGCACCACCGCTCCGAATCCGATCTGCAACCGCCATCTTTGCCTTCGATTCCCATCGCCTGGTTGAGTTTTAGGAGAAATCAAGGCCACCACCGTGATTGGGGAGTCGAGGGGAGTCATCGGAGGAGTGTCACTCGCCGGCACTCGCCGGAGAACACCGCCGGTGGCCGGTGGTCGGAAGTCGCTCGAATGGGGGGGGGGTGTCGCGGCTGCCCCCTTCTCTCTCTTTCTGATTTTTGTTTTAACCCTAAAATGGGTATAAAGGGGTTTATATAGTAAGGTTAAATGACAGGTTCGTTAACGGTTCGGTTCGTAACGCGTTCGAATTAGTTCTCACGTAACGTTGTAGATTTCATTTCCCGTTAGATACAAAATGTTATAATTATTCCGATATTATTGATTTTATCATTTTTAAAACATGCCGAATAATTAAACGAGTTTGTAAATTACTGCGTATTTAACATGTTCAGTGGTTTTTCGCGTTTTCCCCGAATGAGCGCTTTTATTATTATTATTAACTTTATTATTATTTTATTATTATTATTCTTACAAAGTAGTAAAATAGACTAATTCACGATAAACGAAGAAAGTTAATTTAAATAGTATTATCGAAAAATTCGGGTTGTCACAAACAAATAACTTCACAAGATTATGTATCAACTTCAAAAGATTATGGCAATTAAGCTGAACTTCAAAAGATTATGACATTTAAGCTTATGATGACGCCTTCAACAAATTACGAAAGTAAATTAATGAAAGCACGATTCAAGAAGTTCCGTTTGACAACCGAGTTGTTAGATGTTACACTTCAAATTAAGAGTCAAAGTAAGATGTTTTGTTTGAGTGAGATGAAACGAGATAGGTTAACGAATATGATCGAGAAACACAAGGTCCCCATAACAAAACAGGTCCATGTGTCATGTGTGTCGTCTAAGAATTGAAAACTAGTTTAGTTCAATTCCAAACGACAAGTTGCCTTCAAACACATAATATCACACTCATGCATCCTACCCCCAAAGGATAATTCAACCGGTCGGACCGGCCGGTCCGATCCGGTCTCAACAACAATGTATCAAAGAAACATTATCATGAGTTCATAATAAAATTTTCACAAATGAGCACACGTGTGAGTTGTGATAGACATATTTACATGAAAAAAAAATGAGCCAATAAGAACTTGTTTAAAATAATGTTTCATCTTTCAACTTTAAGATTCACTAATTTTATAACAAACAAAACGTAAACAAATAAACAATAATAAACTACACAATAATAATTAAAAATTTAAAGAGTAAAATGTCATTTTCGTCCATGACGTTTTGTTGAATTTGTTATTTTAATCCACAAATTTTTTTTTGGCTATTTCAGTCACTGTAATTTACCGAATGTTGTCATTTTCATCTAATCCACTAACTCCGTTAAATATGAGGGTATTTTAGTATTTTTCAACACCCTAGTTATTCAATTATAACAAATTAATCAATTAGCATTCAATCAAAACTAAAAAACATATGAAGCGACTAGTAAGACCGGACGCTTCGATTTAAAAGTTTCGATTAACTCTAACTCATGATGTTCGATTCAGGTATGTTGTGGGATTTCAATTGGGATCTACAAACTAAACCCTAACTAAAATCTAATTTCATCCTTCTTGTTAAAGACATACAATTTGCACCATTACAATAGTTTCATAAACACTAAGATCAAAAGTGAAAAAACCAAAAATAAATAGAAGAATACCATGTACAAGTTATAATCGCGACCGTGAGGTGCAATCAACCGGCGATGGCGGAGCAGGCAAGCAGCGCCGCAGCAACTCAGAGTCAGAGGTGGCTGCATTCACATGTGGTCAATGTTGATTGCTCGCTTACATAGTTTGGATGTTTAATATTAATCGATGAGGAATTGAGCTTTTAATGAATTAGGCTTTTAATTGAATGAGATGTTCATGTTAATTTTATTTGGGATTTTTTATTCTTACATTATTTGAGTTTTTTTAAATTTGAAGGTATCCTGATTTTTGCTCAAGAGTATCTCGATATATACAACAAATAAAAATTTTCACTTCACTACAAGAGTTCAGGGATAGCTCGGGCTACCCCTGGCCCTTTAATAAATTCGCCCCTGGTTGTAACACAGTTCTCAATCAGCGTAGCACCTGGGTCGACCTATAATGGTGTACCTTACGCCGCCAAAAACACACAAACCCCATATTTTGACGTTTAGCTCCTCTTTTTGATCGGCTAAAGGATTACTAACGGATCGAGACTAATTTTAGGAGTAAACACATGTTAGGAGAGAAAACACCTCAAGTTCAAGTACAATTCCAAGAGATTTAGAACATAGAAGCATACACAAAACTTAAAATCAAGACCATGAAACAATTCTAAATTGCAACCTAAATACATCAAGGTATCAAGGTAGCATTTTGTCACGACCCGCCTAAAAGCAAATCATTTTTCCTGTATTCTGGAAGTTTCTGGAAACATACGAAGGCATACAGGGCTGTCCGGAAGTCTCCAGAACACCTAAAACATTCTGGACCTGGAAGGGACACAAGTAAGCATCTAGATCAACCTTGAAACATCAAGAGTAATCAAGATATTTCCCTAGAAATATCTAGGAGGTGGGCTTCCAAGAAGGCTCTAGAAAGGCCTTCAAATATCTATAAGAATATCTTGTAAATAATATAGTTTTAGAATACTCTAGATCAAGAATGATCTAGATACATGGACAAGTATAAATAGGTGATGTTAGGATCATTCGTAAGCACCCAAAACTCATATAAGTCTTGTGTAAGCACGCTTGTAACCCACTCTTGTACTAACCTTGTAAGCAATACAAAGCCATTTGTATTACGAGCTTGCAAACGCTTCCGCATTGTAAATTCAATTGTTACTTTATTTGGGTCACAAAGGCTGAACTTAGAGCAAGTCTAAGTGCCGCATGAGAGTCGAAGAAGTCACTTCGTGACAAGTGGTATCAGAGCAAGGTCGATTCTTTTGGGAATGGCAACCGAATCAAGCAAACTTGCAACTGTTGAAGATAAACGAGGTCGAGATGAATCCTAAAAGGGATCAAAGAAGGATCGAGGTACATCCAAGGACCGTACCTTGGAAAAAAGAGTCAGTGACATGGAGGCAGGCCTTGTCGAAGGTCGCAAGTTGACATCTATCTCCAACGCTTAGACACATTGGAAGAAGATTTCAGTGAGCTCCGAGAAGGACTCAAGGCTGCTATGGAGCTACTTCGAGATGCAGTAAAGCTGATGATCAAAGATGCAATCAAAGATGTTACTACCAAGCTACAAAAGGACATGGATGAGCTATCAAGCGACTTGCATCGAAGTATAATGGGCTTGAAGCTAAAATTGTAGATTGCAATAAAGCCATGATCACAACTGGAGGTAACGTCATGAACTTTACTCCAAGAGTCGAAATTCCCAAACCATCACCGTTTATGGGCAAACGGGAAGCTCGGCTGGTTGATGACTTTGTTTGGGAAATGGAGCAGTACCTAGGAGGGGTACAGATCCTCGATGACGCCACTAAAGTCAAGACAACCACTATGTATCTTAAAGATATAACAGCTTTATGGTGGAGACGTCGAAGCGTGGACATCAAACGAGGTACGTGCTAGATCAAAACTTAGGCTGAGTTCATCCAAGAACTCAAAAGACAGTTTTATCCGGTAAACGCTGAGCACCAAGCCAGAAGTAGACTTCGTAAACTCAAACAAACCGGGACCGTCAAGGATTATGTTAAAGAGTTTACAACACTTGTCCTTGAGATCCCGGACTTATCGGATAAAGACTCCCTTTTCTACTTTCTCGATGGTCTGCAATCATAGGCCAAGATTGAGTTGGAACGACGAAGTGTTCAGGATCTTGCCTCAGCCATTGCAATAGCTGAAAGCTTGATCGATCACAAAGAAAAACAACTATATAGGCCCATGAATGAGGAAAGTGACGATGAGAAAGGTGGGGTAGTAAAGCCCAGTCACGATCGGAAGGTGGAAACAAGGAGACCACCACGATACGACAATGAAAAACGTCCTCCAAAGTTCTGTTTTATATGCGATGGACCGGATAATGCTCGGGACTGCTCGAAGAAACAAATTCTGCAAGCCATGGTGGCCAGAATTGATGATGCATCCCACGAAGACAAGGAGGTTCATCTCGGGGCAATGCAACTACAAGTATTGAATGCTTTAACGGCACATGAGCGGAAGCCGTTGAAAATGTTTAGGTCCTACCTGACGGAGCACAAGGGCAACATCACGAGCGCGGAGGCAAAAGGACTTCGGTTTGTGAACTTAGAAATAAATGGATGACATGCAAAGGCACTGATCGACACCGGAGCAAGTCACAACTTTATGATGCGAGAAGAGTGGGCTGTTCATGAGCCGAGCCGAGCCGAGCCGAGCCAAGCCAGGTTTAGCTCAGACTCGACTCGAATTATAAACCGAGCCAGCTCGGCTCAGCTCGGATTTACAACCGAGCTAAAAAGTAGAGCTCGAACTCGGCTTGGTTTTAAACCGAGCTGGCTCGGCTCGGTTTCATTTGGCTCGGTTTTAATAGAAATTTTAATACACCTCTCTCAAGATATACCTGACCTAAATCGCAGATTCGTAGGTAGGCAAGCACCGAACTTGTCGACTCGTCGTCGGTTAACTTGTCGACGATTGAGGGCTAGGCAAGCAGGCGGCGGCCGAGGGCGTAGCTGAGTGGTGACTGCGTGAGACCGGTGAGTCGGTGAGTGGTGCCTGCCGTGGGCAACTGGCCGACCAGGCGCTGGGCGGTGGCCGATGGGGAGGGAGTGACGGTCGGCTGCTTGAGGGAGAGTGGGACTGTGGGAAACGGGAGTGGAGTTAGGGTTTTCAAACTTCAATTTCAAAAGGTTGTGGAATGTGGATATACTTACGTTTTCAACATTTGAGTTTTTGAGGTTTTGAATTTTGATTAGTTTAGTGCTATTATAATAATATTATAATAGCTAAGAAATTAGATAATGATTATGGTAAATACATAAGCTCCATAAGAATAACTAAGAACGGCCTTACGTTTTCAAATTATATATAATATTATAATAATATTATATAACATACATACATACATACATATATATATATATTACATATTTAGTCGAGCCAGTAAACGAGCCAACGAGCGAGCCAATGAGCGAGCCAATGAGCGAGCCAACGAGCGAGCCGCCCTTGGCTCGGACTCGGCTCGTTTACAATTCGAGCCGGCTCGGCTTGGCTCGTTTATAAACCGAGCCGATTCGAGCGAGCTTTTTTCGAGCTTTTTCCGAGCGAGCTCCGAGCGAGCCACGAGCCGCGAGCTTTTTAAACAGCCCTAGAGAAGAGGCTAAAGACTCGGCCTAAGGATATTCACACGAGATGGATTTCTCAGAGATGCCAATGGGGACACTAAAGCGATCGAGGGAATGTCATGGGCTGTCAAGACTAAGATCGGGACATGGCAAGGTAAACTTGACTTCTCGATAGCACCATTGGACAACTACAAGATCGTGCTCGGGATGGACTTTTTCCGAAAAGCAAAAGCTGTTCCAGCAACATTTCTAAACACTTTGTACATCGTCAAAGACGATTAAGTACACACCACAGCGATGGAGTCTAGCTATCAAGGCAAAACACTATCTGTCTTGCAACTCATGACAACAAGTCGACGGTCATGCAAGAAACACGACGAGGACGTCGTGGATTTAGGTGGGGGAGAATGTCACGACCTGCCTAAAAGCAAATTATTTTTCCCATCTTCTGGAAGTTTCTGGAAACATACGGAGGCATACAGGGCTGTCCGGAAGTCTCCGGAACAGCCTAAAATGTTCTGGACCTGGAAGGGACACAAGGAAGCATCTAGATCAGCCTTGAAACATCAAGAGTAATCAAGATATTTCCCTAGAAATATCTAGGAGGTGGGCTGCCAAGAAGGCTCTAGAAAGGCCTTCAAAGATCCATGAGAATATCTTGTAAATATTATAGTTTTAGAATACTCTAGATCAAGAATGATCTAGATACATGGACAAGTATAATAGGTGATGTTAGGATCATTTGTAAGCACCTAAAACTCATACAAGTCTTGTGTAAACACGCTTGTAACCCACTCTTGTACTAACCTTGTAAGCAATACAAAGCCATTTGTATTATGAGCTTGCAAACGCTTCCGCATTGTAACAAAGGCTGAATTTAGAGCAAGTCTAAGTGCCGCACGAGAGTCTAAGAAATCACTCCGTGACAAGTGGTACGCAGTAATGAGTGATAGAATGGAATGAATCATTAAGGGTGAATGAAAAAAGACATGTTTGGTTGGTGAAGATAATGAAATGAAACATTACATAGTTGGTTCTATTTCTTTAAATTCATTCCATCCATCCTTCTTTTTTTTGTTTTCATTCATTTCATTCTTTCATTATTAGTCACCAACACCACCCACACACCCACCTCAACAATCATCACCGGCCACCAAGATCGATCGTCACCGTCCACCACCACCACAACGACCACCTCGTCATCGCCAACCACCGGCCCCGCCGCCGCCAACAATCGCCACCAGGAACCCCCATCAGCCACCACCACCATGAGCCATACCTCCATAACCACTTTTACATTAATTCTTTTGTCTTTTCCTACCTAACAAATAACACAAAGTAATGATTCATTACATTCTAAAAGGGTAACCAAACTGAACAATTGAATATAATGATTTATTTCATGCTCTTATCCATTCCATTTCCTTATTCATCATTCATCCATTACATTATCCCATACCAATCAAACCCTGATTCTTTTGCTCTACCAACTAACGGTGAAACTGACAAAATGAATTTGACCATGAGCTGCATGACGTGTCAACTAGTTATATTGAGTCATCTCACAAGACAAATTTACAGTGGGCCAATTCGAGTGATATATAATAAGCCTAGTTTTATCTATATATAGAATAAAAATGCATAAATATATCTTATACTTGGTTAGTTACCCGTATATTACACGAGTTGAATAAAAGATACTGTTAAATGATTTTATAATAAGATTAAAGGTTTTAAATTTGATCTTTTGTTTCTGTGTTGTATTGGGTGTACAAAGAGGGTTTGAGTACTACTCCTCCACAATCTTTCTAAGAGCCATGCATGGCAAATAAATAATATAATGTGTGCTCCTGATGAAATAAAATAAAACAATATTGTATAGTATGATTTCTAGTTTAATTATTTTTTGTTTCTTTAAACAGCACGTACCCGATTTGAAGCTCGCTTTAAGCGAAATTAGAGAGGCATTACGAGTGGCTATAAATTCACATGCAATAACTCTTGGTCAAGTTTGGCAATCTTATCAGTTTCGCATTCGTTCTGGGATAAGTCGACGGACATTTTTATGCAAGTGAATTATCATCATGCTCTTCTTCCTTGATACAGTGATCATCTGGATTTCATTAAGGGATTTTATAGACATATTACTATGCTTCCTTTCATATTGGTGACGGGCTTGTTAGGAAGACACTTGAAAATCATGAATCACATTTGTGCAGAAACATATATAAGCTAAGTGACAATAAGAGGGTATTGGGGTTACTGTCAACTAATAGCAGATGTACCAAATGTACTAGTTTTGTGATATACATGAGAAGCTCTCACGCATGTGAACATGACTACGCATTTGAGTTCTTTTGGCCCTAAAGTAATAACCATTTGGATTTGATGGAGGCTTATTAACACTAAAAGAAATTTGTCATGCTTCAAGTATGCTTCTGGGGCACTACTTGGTCATGAATTACTTGTCATAGATGTTGAAAACTCTTCTTTGAGGGGTGGGAGTGGGAGCACACCGATCAAAATTTTCCCAGGGAATGAAATATTAAAAATATCTAAAACTTTAGAAGAAGCAAGGGCATCAGTGAGTATGATGCGAAAGTCTGTTGACTTGCATGATGGTGATCAAAGTGAGTTGAATCAAGCAAACGAACATCCCTTGACCAACTTCAACAATGTAGAAGATGAGGATCAAGATGATAACGTAGTCATATTGCCTATTTATAAAGTTGATCACATGTTATTCTTCCTCCTAAGCTCATCTACTTAGGAAATGTTGTGGACAAAATTAAGTAGGAGTTTGAAGTTGAGTTGAATCCAGTCGGGACCTACAAGGTTGAGTAACAAGTTCTTCCTGAAAAATGGTATAATCCGTTAGACTATACCATTTTCTTGGAACAACTTGGTACTTGACCTTGTAGGTCCCAGCTGGATTCAACTTATCCTCAAACTCCTACTTAATTTTCTCCATAACACTTTTAAATGTAGATGAGCTTGGGAGGAAGAATAAAATGTGATCAATTTTATAAACTGCTAATATGACTACACCATCATCCTCATCCTCATATTGTGGATTGTTGATGTTGGTTAAGGGATGCTGATTTGCTTGATTCAACTCACTTGACCATCATACAAGTCAACGGACTTTCGTTTCACACCTACCGATGCCCTTGTTTCTTTAGGTGTTTTTAATGTTTCATTTCCTTGGAAAATCTTGATTGGGGTGCTCTCATTCCACCCCTTGAAAAAGAGTTCTCAATATCTACAACAAGTGACTCATCACTAAGTTATGCATCAGAAGCATACTTGAAACTTGGCAAATACTTCCTTAGTGTCAATAACAAAGCTTCCATCCATGCCAAATGGCTACAACTTTTGGTTCAAAAGAACTCAAACATGTGGTCAAGCTCTGCCGTATAAGAGCTCCTCAAACATAACACAAAACAAGTATAGTCAACATTAATATTGGCAGAGAGTAGCGCCAATAATCCCCGATTATCACTCAACTTAAAAATGTTTCTACACAGGTGTGGTCTATGAGTTTCAAATGTCCTCCAAACAACCCCCTTCGCCTTTTCCAAAGGAAGCTCCAAAAGATCTTGAAAAATCCCTTAACGATTGCCATATGATCACCAACGCAATACGATTTCACTAACAACTCTCAACTATAACTGTTATAAGAGAGCCAACCTACACAAAGAGTTATAACATGTGCTTGAATAGCCACTTGCAACGCCTTTTTAATTTCACTTAAAGCATGTTCCAAACCAGTTATAGCATGTTTAAAGAAACAAAAGTATGTCTAAACTATAGTGTTGCATTTCATTTGATCTAAAACATTATATTATTCATTTACCTTGTTTAGGCTAACAAAAGACAACAAGGACTAATACTCAAACCTGATTTCTGCACACAAGACAAAATTAACAAACAAAATCAAATTGTATATAAAACTTCTTATCAATCAATAATGTTATAGATAGTACCTTTAATTCACATTTCAACTCATAGAATATGATAGCAAAGCTGTAGGATGCCTCATTGAAACCTCAATGGCACCAACAAAGTGCGATTCATGAAACACGTGCATCATAACATAAGAAGCTAGTTCACATTCCAAAGAAAGATCCACCATTGGAGTCCCGCGGTGAGCCCTAAGATCCAAAACCATCTCTGGAGAATACTTGGTTGCTACACAGGATAGAGGAGCACCGCTTATGGTCATAGCATCACCTACCTCACCCCGAGCATCAATACTGTAGAGATACTTAACACAGACTGACCTATATTTCCAGAGACGAACATTAGCATTTGAAAGGGCGTAAGGGCAATCGACACATGAAAGTACTCCTATGCCGACGGGTTTATCTACCCGTTGCCAAATCTGAATCACTATCCTCTTTAAGGGAAGGGAGATGATGTTACAGAAGAAAATGCTATGGATATACCATCAAACTACATGCATGAACCTCTACATGCATGCATGTTCTGATGTTCAATTTCGTTATGAGTAAAATAATATGATATACCATCAAATTTAGTTCAATAAGAATTTGTTACCGGAAATTTCAAGGCCATGGCCGCGGGGCCGAACCGCCTTTCAATCAGGATAAATTTCGGGCCTAGTATTCGTATCGTCGTTCCCTGTCTTCGATTGAATTTGATTTGTGCTCACTAAACCCTAATGTTGAATTTTATTATGACTGTTGTAATAAAACGTGTGTTAACCTAAAATATTGGACTAGCAATTAGGGGGGGTGTATGGGTCGGTTTGGTTCGGTTTTAGTCTAAATCAAGACCAAAAACTGATATTTTGGTTTTTAGGTTTTTAAAACCGTTCGGTTTCAATAGAATAGAGTTGGGCATGCCATCTTTACATGGGGCAAACAATAGATTGGGCATTAAAGAAATTTCAACATGTCCAAACTAAAAGAACAGGATAAGTCAAAGTCGCACCTTGATCATACGAATTTGTATTTTCATGTAGAAAGAATCAGGCGATAATAGGATTTTTGGTGCAACTACAAATGCTTTTGGACCAAGGGTAAGTTTGTAAATTGATCCATCATCCATGCTGTTTAATAAACCATCATTGAGATATCAGTCAGTAACAACGAACACATGCAAAGCTATACACTTCAGTTAACAAATCATTATAAATCAAACAAATTCTTGTTTTTTACTTTTAAGATTTATCGAAAGCTTTTGATTTCTGTACCTTTTGTGCCTATTGCTCCAACATTTCTCCTCCTTTTCCAGTGTATCAGATCACCTGTATCTTCAACACATAAATTCTCATATCCTAAACTCATCAGGATTTCAAAATCAAATATATTCTTCTATGATTGTAACTGTAGCTTTCCTTTTTGACAAATGCCAAAATAGAAGTGGAAACCAATGCTAAATCTCCAAATCAATAGCATACCTTCTATCTCTTAAGTCTTTCATTTTCCTCTTCCACAGGACCATCCGTATAATTAAGTCTAATATTTTTATACCTTTATTATTACTTTTTTCTTTTCTCTCCACTAACAATCACTTTAAACAATCTTAAAAAATTTATAGGGATTGAACAGTGATTTCTCAAATATACAAATGAACAGTATTATTTTCTCTATCATTCACCCATAATTACTCAAAATCATTTCTTATAATATAGGAAATATACTCACATATTTTTTAAGGATTCTTTTGTGAATGCTCTAAGGAGCAGGTGAGGTGGGTTAATAGGGGGTGAGCGAAGATGGACGAACGTGGGGAAGATCAGGCCTACTTACGCAACCGTTGATAACCATCATCTAAGTTAGTAACAACTGACTTTAAACGGCTAAGATTTAATCTTAGCCTGATCTAACGGTTGGTATTTATTCTAGTGATGATTACATTATTCGTTGATAATAAAGTATATAATATATAATTTAAGGAGTTTAGTCAGCGAGAGACCTACCGACTATGTGAGTGATAAGTTAAACCACCATCTAACAAAATAGTGACCTCACCTATGAAAACAAGAGTTGGTTACGATTTCATCCCCTCGTCTAGCAAAATTCTAGATTTGGTCTCTATGTTAAATGTATGAGTATCAGATGTCATTATATACATACTAAAAAACGAATGTTGGTTATCTTTTTGGTTTTTTTGTTAATGTATAGGAATTATACTTCTTTTTAGCAACACATTAGATGTTTGAGTTGGTTACTGCTTCTTTTCATAAATCAAGAAGTCAGGGTTCGAGGTTTCTCTAAATTCTTATGTATTGTTTTGTTTCTTATATGTTTGTTTTGGACTCCAGCCCATTACTTTGTTAGTTAATAGCCCAACCCTTTATCTTATATTGTTTTTCTTTTTTCAGCCCACTGCCTCTCTTTGATTTAATTCATTAACCATCAAACTAATCAGGTGTTACAACTTTTTGAATCTGCAGTTCTGCACGTGATCTTTCTTTTGAATCTTTCCCAACATATATAAAGTAGTTTTAAGGTTTTTTCTTTAATGTCTTGGCATAAATTTTGATAGAAGCATTGGTGTATTTAAAATAGACATTTTTTATTTATCCTAAGTTATAAGAACCGATGGTAGATGGTAGTAATATGAATGATTAAACCCATACTAACCGAATAACACCGGTACTATCATATAACTATTTTCAATTTATGTTTCTATCTCCCGAAATGAGTGGCCGTAGATTCATACGTTTCGTTTATGTAGTTAACCACGTTAACATCATATTCCAATGTACGTAACAAAATTTGCAAACGCCTGCATCACACAGACTTAATTTCTAGTCTTATTTTAGGTACAAGTTTTCAATGTATAAGATATAAACTTACAAAAGGTACCAAGTAAAAGTTAGAACTTTCGACAAAGCATAGAAACGAAATTGTAATCAAGAATTTCCATCAAACATAATTTACTTCATTTGCGCATAAAAAATATCCTCTATGACAAAGATATCACTTTCCGTCTATTTTATAGATCCTTATGTTCTAAAATTGCTTAATTTTGTTTTTTATTCTACAAATCTGCTTTAAATTTTAAAATTATTGTTAAATCTTAATTAGATGACCTGGATCGATAAGATGTATTATTTACACATATTTTAAATTTATTCTAACTCGGAAATTAGAACGAGAATACCAAAAAATTTCAAATATAATTGTATTTATTTTGCTTTTACCCTTGATTGGTACTATAATATGTATACACCGACATCACATAGTAGAATCAACAGTACACGTATGTTTCAACCATTCATAAAAAAAGATCAAACTGTTAAAATTCAAGGAAAAATAAAAAAAGAACACATCATAATTCTTTTTAATAGCTCCCAATTATTCATATATTAAAAAATTAATTATTAAAACCTCAAAATATTTCAAACATACACAAGCTTATTCATGTACATATATATCAACATCAAACCAAAAAAAATTAGTCCCATCAAGTTTAATACTATATATGTATGGCTGCTTCTAGTAACCTGCCATTGAAGAATGGAAAATTTACACATCAAACACATTTATTTACCTCTGGTAACCTGGAGCTGGATAGCCTGGCGGAGGATAGGCGGCAGGCGGGTAGCCTTGAGCTGGTGGAGGCTGAGACGCTGGCGGATAACCACCATACGCTGGCTGCCCATATCCAACATTAGGAGGATATGGCTGATCAAACCTTGACATTTGCTGAGCTGGTGGCACTGCCATTGGTTGTGGCCCAAACTTCCCATCTCTTTTGTCCATTTCAACCTTGTGTTGAGTCTGCAAGGTTTAAAAATGTTAGCAAAAGCTAGACACTAATATGTTAAAAGTTCCCAAATTGTATCACATATGGCGTACCTGCATGCATGCGCAAACCCTGAAAGAAAAATATTACAACAAACGAATTAAAGGAGGCTATTTTGTTGTTTTCGTGAGAAATCTATAGTTATCTGAGGGGAAACAACTTACGTGCAGTAGACCATGTCTGCTAAGCAATTGAGCGCCTGAGATGCATCGCTGAGTTCATCATTCCCAACAAGACAAGCAACAATGGAGCAGATACACGCCAGTTGTTGAAGGCAAAACATGAATCCCTTCAATATAGCCAGTCAATTTGAAAGCTTTTAAGCAACTAATGTTAAGAGATTGAAAAACAAATGAGTTTTATAAAACATGTTACAATGATGCAGTTATCGCATTGTGTTGTTTGTATGTTGAATTCATCTTGCAATAGAAAGCGAGTGGATGCTACTGAATTCCCAAAGCAACAAAACACCTAACAATTACAACATTCAAGAAGGTCATCAGAAGGTATCATAATAGTGAAATACTACAATGAACACATGAAGTTTTATATATGCATACTTCTGTGCAGAGGCATAATTCAGGACATTTACTCTCTCCACACCTCCCACTGCAGGGCATATATCCAGCACAACAAGTATACCTCGACATATCGTTATACAAAGCGCGCTTCCGTAGCAAGTATGACACACATGGTCCACTGTCATATTTACAGAACATTAAAAAGGTAATTGGTATCAATTATTGAATTTGAAACCTAAAGCTCTGATCAGATGTTAAAATCAACACAAATAAGTAAATAACTTGAATTCAATGTCGATTCACAACCCTAATTCGAAAGTATTAACACGTTAACAGATCACATGATTCATATCAGTTGAGCTTCTTACCAGAATAACGAAAAGCAGCAATCTGCAAAACAAAACACAGAGATACAACAAAGGAAGCAAATCAATGTGAAGTTACGAATGAAAATAGTTTGAATTTGGTGATGAAATTGAAGTTACAAGGAGTATCGGCGGTGATTGAGCGCATGAGATCAGTGTGCCACACGTTACGGTAGTTCTGACGAACCTTCATCTTGTCCAGATACTCTTGAGAAGCAGCCATTGCCGATTTCACAGAGCGAAATGAAGATTCGAATTGAACCAGCGAGTTTGAATCGAATTGAAGCTGCAGAAAGCTAGGGTTTGGTGGATGAATGAAATATGAATATGAAAACTTGAAGAAGGCGATGATGGTATTAAAGTTGGTCAACGGAGAAACTTAATGGAAAAGTATTTCGAATTTTACGACTTTTAAGACCGTTAACAGTTTCCAGAAACACCAACACCGTCGGCTTTTGCATACTTTTCATTTCATATTATTATTTCTAAATAAAACTCACCGGAAGCTAGCAAAACTACCATGTTTGACACCATCTGAATCAATATCTGAATCATCTTTTAATATTTCAAATGTCTGAATGGTTTAACACTTAATGGTGTAGACTGTTTGTTTCACGAGCAAATGCCTGTGTTAACTTGAATCGAAATAAAAAATGGAACAATCTTACCAAGAACAAGCACTAATCAATCGATTGCTATTAGTTTCTTTCAATTGATTACAGTGAAGTGAATCCCTTCGGAAGAAGGAGATGAAAGTGAATGCCTTCGGAAGAAGGAGATGAAATCCTTCTATTCGAAGCTAACAACCTCCTAACAACTTTATTACACAATGACACTTGAACTATTAACATTGGCAATAATAGTCCCTGTACTACACTCAACTATCTAATACACTATATCTGTTTTAGTCAACTAACAAATTGACTAAACACATTGATTCTAACACTAATATACAACAAACTCCACCTTAGTGTGAATCAAAGACTCAAGAAACATGTAACAATTCTAAACAATGAACAAACTTGGAACTACATAAACACTTGGTCAACATATCAGTAGCATTCTCATTAGTGTCCACATGCTTCACCACCACTTCTTTAGAGTTAACAACATCTCTAATGAAATGGTATCTCATATTGATGTGCTTAGACCGATCATGAAACACCTGATGCTTTGACAGTTGAATAGCCCCAATATTATCACAAAAAATCAAAGCAACATTGACATCAAACCCCAATTCTGCAACAAATCCTTTCAACCATAAGGCCTCTTTAACTGCCTCAGTCAAAGCCACAAACTCAGCCTCAGTCGTAGAAAGAGCAACTATATGCTGCAATGAGGATTTCCAACCGACAGTCCCACCAAACACTTGAAAGACATATCCTGTCAAAGATCTACCTCTATCTAGATCTTTAGCAAAATCAGAATCAACAAAACCAGTCACAACTTGATCTTGAACAACACACTCCCCAAATACAAGACCAACACCTTGAGTACCACTTAAGTACCTAAGAATCCACTTAACACCTTCCCAATGAAGCTTGCCAGGATTACTCAAGTATCTACTAACAATACTTGCAGCATATCCTAAATCAGGCCGTGTACATACCATCAGATACATTAAACTCCCAACAGCACTAGCATAAGGCACCTTCTGCATTCTTAACTCTTCATCTGCAGACTTAGGAGAATCCTGGTTTGACAATTTAAAATGCATGGCCAATGGAGTAACCACACTCTTACAGTGACCCATATCAAAATTAGTCAATACCTTTCTCACATACCCTTCTTGAGACAACTTAAGTGTTCCAGCACTTATATTTCTGCAAATCTCCATGCCCAAAATCTTTTTAGCCTCACCCAAATCCTTCATATCAAACTCACACTGCAAAAGCCTTTTTTTATCATCAATCTGGGATCTATCCTTGCAAGAGAGCAACATATCATCTACATATAAAAGTAGATAAATGTACTCCCCTACCTTATACTCTTTGAAGTATACACAAACATCATAACTACTCCGAATGAACCCATGAGTGATAATATATTCATCAAAACGCATGTACCATTGCCTAGGTGACTGCTTCAATCCATACAAAGATTTCTTTAGCAAACAAACCTTGTGAGTCTGTCCCTCCACCTCAAATCCAAGAGGTTGCCTCATGTATATGGTTTCATCTAAATTTCCATGAAGAAATGCTGTTTTCACGTCCATTTGATCAAGCTCAAAATCATATTTGGCAGTCATGGACAAAATAATTCTAATTGAAGTATGCTTAACCACAGGAGAGAAAATCTCATTGTAATCAACACCAGCCTCCTGTGTAAACCCTTTAGCAACTAGCCGAGCCTTATACCTTGGACCTTCACCTTGCCACCCTCTTTGATTTTGAACAGCCACTTGCAATCAACTAGTTTCTTATCTATGGGTTTATCAACCAATACCCATATCTTGTTTTTAAGCAATGAGTCCATCTCCTCATTCATAGCAATCAACCACTTCTCCTTTTCTTGTGAATTAACTGCTTCATCATATGATATAGGCTCACACATACTCTCATGCTCAGATGCACACAGTACAAATGCAGACAGATCATGAGTGGACCTAAACCTGGCAGGAGGGACCACCTGCCTTCTAGGCCTGTCCTTTGCTATACTATATCCGTTTGAAGAACTGCTTGACTCACCCACAGATCTCTTCTCAGCATCAGTGACCTTCTCAGGCTCCACCTCAATTTGAACTTCCCCTTTTCCTGACTGTTCATCACCACATTCACTACCTTGGGCAGCAATCACCTCCTTATATAAGACTTCTTCTCTAAAGGTCACATCCCTGCTTACTATGACCTTTGGCTTTAGGTCATCCAACCTCCAAAGCTTATACCTTTTAACTCCATGTGGATACCCCAAAACAATACACTTTTGAGCTCTGGGCTCAAGCTTGCCTTGACTAACATGAGCATAGGCAAGAGATCCAAACACTCTTAAATGTTCATACCTTGCCTTCTCACCAGTCCACACTTCCATAGGGGTTTTCATATCAATGGCTGTAGATGGAGATCGGTTTATTAGATAAGCAGCTGTTGAAAGTGCCTCTGCCCAAAACTGTTTGGGTAACCCAGAGTCAATCAACATACACCTAACTCTATCAAGAAGAGTTCTATTCATCCTTTCCACAAGCCCATTTTGTTGTGGTGTACCAGCCACTGTCAAGTGCCTAGCTATCCCAGCAGCCTTACAAAACTGATCAAACCTTTGATTGCAGAACTTCAAGCCATTGTCTGTTCTGAGTTTCTTTACCTTTCTATCTGTTTGAATTTCAACCAACATCTTCCACTCTTTAAACTTTTTAAATGTCTCATCTTTACTCCTGATAGCATACACCCACACTCTTCTTGAATAATCATCAATTAGAGACAAAAAATACTTGGCACCTCCTAGAGACTCAGTTCTTGTAGGACCCCATAAATCAGCATGTACATAGTCTAACAACCCCTTTGTCTTATGCTCACCCCTGCTGAACTTTACTCTATCAGATTTACCAAGAACACAATGTTCACAGAACCTTGTGTCACATTCAATCAGCTCTCCCAACACTTGTTGTTTGTGCAACTCCTTTAGACCTTGCACACTAATGTGACCCAGCCTCCTATGCCACCTCTTTGCCTGGGTCTCACTCTTTTCAACTGCCACAGCCACAGAAACAGCAACAGCTTTGCCTTCCAGTAGATAAAGATTGTTACCTTTCCTGGTTCCACTCAGTATCACCATGGACCCCTTTACAACTTTTGCCTTTCCACTTCTAAGACTAACATGACATCCATTACTTTTAAACATGCCAAGAGAAATAAGATTTCTCTTGAGATCTGGTATGTACCTGACCTTGTCCAAGTCAATTATGGACCCATTATCCAACTTAAATGAAATGACACCAATACCTTAAATGTTGCAAGGTCTATCATCTCCAAGTTGAACAGTTCGTAGATCTTTCAAAACCAGTTCCTTGAAGTAATGCTTGTGAGATGTCATATGATACGAGCACCTGAATCCAAGATCCAATCATGGCCTGCTTCATCCTTTGACACAACTAGAACATCAGAGGATTCATACCCATCAGCAGAACTTTTAGGAGACGTATTGCCATAAGACTTTGCCTTGGCATACTCTTGTTTCCTCTTCTTCCACTCAGGGCACTCTCTCTTCAGGTGCTTCTCTGAATTACAAACGAAGCACCTTAGTTTCCCCTTCGACTTTGATCTGCTCATGTTCTTTTGTCTCATTGCTCTCTTGTCTGGCCGGCCCCTTATAACTAGGCCCTCAGAGCCTTCTTCTTTACCTTCAGTTCTCTTCTGCAGTTCTTTTGAGTTTATTGCAGCTAGCACTTCTTCCATGGATAGCGTCTCCCTGCCAAACATAAGAGTGTCGACGAAGTGCTCATACGTTTGTGGCAGTGATGACAAGAAGATAATGGCCCTATCCTCATCCTTTATCTCCACCTCAATATTTTCAAGATCGAGAATAAGCTTGTTAAACTCATCTATGTGATCTTCTAATGATCTTCCAGTGGCCAACTGGAAGGTATACAAGCGTTTCTTGAAGTATAGTCTATTAGCCAAGGATTTGGTCATATACAGCGATTCAAGTTTTAACCACAAACTTGCTGCTGTGGCCTCCTTTGACACTTCTCTGAGAACCCTATCCCCGAGACTTAGGATGATTGCTGAGTGGGCCTTCTCCATCACACCTTTCTTGTCTTTTTCAGTTGCCGTCGCCGGAAAACCGTCTTCCCCGTTTAATGCTTCCACCAGGCCTTGATGTACCAGCAAGGCCCTCATCTTCAACCTCCAAAGACTGAAGTCGTTCTTGCCATCAAACTTTTCAAGATCGAACTTCATCGACAGCACCATCTCTTCCTGCTTCGTCGAACTGAGCCGCCAATCCGATCGATTTCGATTTCCAATCGAGCCCCCTCAGGCTCTGATACCAATTGTTAACTTGAATCGAAATCAAAAATGGAACAATCTTACCAAGAACAAGCACTAATCAATCGATTGCTATTAGTTTCTTTCAATTGATTACAGTGAAGTGAATCCCTTCGGAAGAAGGAGATGAAAGTGAATGCCTTCGGAAGAAGGAGATGAAATCCTTTTATCCGAAGCTAACAACCTCCTAACAACTTTATTACACAATGACACTTGAACTATTAACATTGGCAATAATAGTCCCTGAACTACACTCAACTATCTAATACACTATATCAGTTTTAGTCAACTAACAAATTGACTAAACACATTGATTCTAACACTAATATACAACAAACTGAATGATTCAAACATTTTCCTCTAAATGGTTAAACATTATACTAATGTCGAATGGTTAAGACATTTTATCTGAATTGGTCAGACATTTGTTTTTGAACAGTTAAACGACATACTAGCTTTTAATGATTTAAACCTCTTATTAGTTCAGCAGTTAATCATTCATAAATTGCTAAACAGCCTTATATGAGAACATGAGAAAAATGGAAATATTAAAATCGTGTCAATGATCCCACACTAACATATGAATTTTCTTTTGATGTTTGACCCAATTACTAAAATATATTCAAAAATAGACTTCATACTATGATGATTACCACTAAAGATCACGTCATATTTTTATTTCCAAATGTGATATAAGAGCATTTACAACCCATACCTTATAATTATGTGAGTGTGAGTCCTTAAATTATATGGGATAGTTTTGAGTGGTTGTGAGTGGATGAGAGAGAAAATGTTACTGTTTATCTGTAAATTTAAAGATTCACTGTTCAACCCTTATAAATTTTTTAATATTTTTGAAAGTGGTTGTGAGTGAAGGAGAGAGAAAAGGTAATGAAAAGGGTATAAAAATATATTATTTAATTGAAAGAAGAGAGAAGAAGTAGTGATTTTTAGTGTAATTATATAGATAAAGATAAGAAATGAGATGTGAATGCTCTAAGAAAGCAAGAAGGATGGTGAGAATGATACTTTTGACCAACTTGCCCGCGCTAAAATTTAAAGGAAATTGAAGCATATCATGGGCGCTGTCTACGTCTAAACATTTACATTTACTCCAACTTTAAATGTTCCTTCACAAGAGGGTCATCGAACTGCATTGAACAAGAAGATGACCCACAGAGTCCAAATGAACACCACACGCCTAGCAAACAGAATCATCAGCCGAGATATTCTTTTAGCCAACTCGACAAAATACCTTACTAAGTTGAATTAATTAGCCAACATTCTATCGCTTTTTTTTTTCAATCGAGTAATTATAATATTCAAAACACATCAATTAAGACAACGTACCGGCCAATGACCAATATAAAAGGCACTTCTTGTTTCATCATGTTCTTTGCTATTCAACATGTTCTTCTATGTTTATAAGTAGTTTTGGTAGTCGATGTTGACAATCTTTATTCTTTGTCCAATAATTGTTTGTTCCTTGGTTTATGGCCTATTTGCAGAAGAAGTAGTAGGAAGAGAAAGAGTGGTTGTGAGAAATTTTGCATCATTTATGATTCTTTCACGCTAGCGAAGGAAAATAAAAATCTTTTAGTTGAGAGAATATTTTATGAACGACTTCTAGTTTACTCTTATTAAAACAACTTGTAAGATTTAAATTATTCATTTAATTGAGGGAATTAGATGTAAGGATTTCAATTCTAGTTTCATTAATAGACTAATCAAACACCAATAGAATGTATTTCTTGAACAATAGACTTGATGTTATGTCGACATTCTAAAATGCGATAGATATTATCAAAGTAAGCAGAACATATTTAGAAAGTTCGTTAAATAATTTGAATGGACGTAAACATGATACCGTGGGAAAAAAAAAACAAGTTCGTTAAATAATTTGAAAGTTCGTTAATAAAATTACAAAGTTTATATAAAATAAAAATAAAAGGAAAAAATAATTTGTATGTCTCGTTTATTTAAAATTTAAATTATGAGGGTTTTTAATAGATAAAGTCTTCGTCTATGTCTTGACTGGTGTTAGGGTTGTTCACGAACTGAACCGAACGCAGACTCGCTCGAACTCGGTTCGTTTTCAAACCGAACCGCTCGGTTCGGTTCAAATTTACTAATTCGAGCGCAAACATCTTGCTCGAACTCGGGTCGGTTTACAACCGAGTGCTCGGTTTTGCTCGGTTTCGTTCGGTTCGAATACACACCCATGCACACACAGAGTACACACCCCACACACATACTGTCACGCAAACACATTGAATTTGTACATACATACACATTACAGTAGCATACACACATGTTTCGTCAACATAACCCGAACGTGACCGAAACAACAGAAAGAAATGACAACAAACGATTACGAGTCTAACCTTCGAACGGGTTTACGAGGATCTTGATTGCAGCTGGTTTCCACGACGGAAGAGAGGCTGTCAAATTCGGAAACGAGAGGCACGACGGCAGCAAGTTCACTGCTGGGCAGTTCGCGAATGGAGGAGAGGGTCGCACGGTGATGGTCGACGGAAGTGGGGGCTTAGGGTTATGGTTTCATAAAATGTGTATATATATTTTAGATAATTACTCAACACCCCCTCAACTTAGCTTAATTGACCAACTAACCTAAACTATTTATGATTAGTGTTTTTGTTTTTTTATTGAATAAATAAAATAGAAATACAATTAAATAAATTAGCATATATATAATATATAAAAACTAAATTAAAAATAATTCGAGTGAAACCGAACGAGCGTCGAGCGAGGTTACATTTGCTCGTGCTCGGTTCGTTTTAAAACTGAACCCAGCCGCTCGGTTCGTTTTAAAACCGAGCCGAAATCGAACGAGCAAAATTCTGAGCATTTTTCGAACGAGTTCGAGCGATTTTCGAGCGTCGAGCTTTTTGAACAGCCCTAACTGGTGTAATGAGCATTCCGCAATCCAGAAAGAGTTCAAAATATGTATGAAAGAGAGTTGTACCTAATGTAATAAAAAATAGTAACTAAAAGTTGAATATAATATTGCTTTTCGTGTTTATGTATAAGTGTAAAATACACAAGATATACAACTAAAAGTTCTTGAAAGTAGATATGAAAAAGGCAGGTCCTGAATTGTATCGGTTTTAAACTCATATATGAACCTGATCAAGAACCAGGTTTGACAATACTCCGTTGACCTATTCAATCTGATTTTCTTGTCAGTTATAGATTTTTTGAAACGAGAAGGGTAAGACCTAGTACCGGTTATCGTGCACGACTACATCCCGTTTGATTATAAGTTTAAAACATCTATATAGCCTTTTTGGTTTCTACCAACAATAGTCAGGTGACTGAATAAACACAAAACAATGACTAGCCCAACTAATAAACACCAAAAAATTAAAATGTACTGTAATTCATATGTTTCTTTCGTAATGTGTTTGGTAATTTCTAAATTAAAATAATTAATAAAATGAATTTTACGTTATTGTAATTTGTATTTTTTTTTTGTAGTAAAAATAAAATGAAAATTACTATTTGCTCCCTAATGTTTATAAAATTTAACTACTTGATTGAATCCTTACAGTTTTAAATTCGTAATTGCCCCCTTAACGTTTTATTTTTATGTCTAGTTGAGTCCAATCACATCCACATACCTGACCAATTTCAACCTTATCGGAACATTCTAATAGGTTATACCGAGTACAACTCAGAACTGATTCCTCCCGATACCAACAATCTGAGCATATAGATCCGTACATGGATAAATGTGACAACCCGTATATTTCGGGTATTATTATTAGTACATATTTATTATTAAATAAAAAAATGATAATAATAATAATAATAATAATAACATTGTTATTAATAAAAATAATTTGTAAAAAAAAAAATTGTTAGGTTTAAAAATTGTTTAAAAACCTTGAACTTAAAATTGGGGGGCCTAATTGTCATTTTATAAACTTTAAAAGAAAGTTTATACATACAATAATAACTATTCAAAGTATAAGGGGCCAAAGTGCAAAATTGAAATTTACAAACCCAACCCCCGCCCTTCCCCGCTTTTCCGGTCGCCGGCCGGCGAAGCTTCGGCGCGGCTCCGGCAACCCCAATCGGCTAAAAAAATCGGTTTTTAAAACCCCACAATACACCAAAATGCTCGTGGGACAGGATGCAACAATAATACACGCATTAATCGGGGAAAAGCATGCGGATTTTAGGTAATGAACCACTAAACCGAACCCACTTTCACATACCTACTCCAATCCACTTAAACGATAATAATAATCAAGTTAAATTCGAACAAATCAATCCTATATATATTTCTAATCCGTATACACTTCCAATTGCACCTAAAACAAACATTAACATCATCGTCGATCCTCTCCATTGCCGTGGACCTGCAACCTATTCTAACACCACCCTACGGCTTTTCTAATTACAAATTAACATAGGGCTTTGAATCAAGAGCAGTTCCTAAAGCTATCCCTGAAATTAATTTGATTAATTTCATCGTTTGCTCATCCTGTGATTCATCAAAACCCGAGGGCTGTTCGACGACCTGTTCATCTTCAAACCATCGTCATTCGGGTAATTAAACACATCTTCATAATCGTTTCATTAAGGGGAGTAAAAGCCCTATGATTTCAGATGTTAACAACATCGAATTGATCTTCAATTTGATCCAGGAACAAACTAGGGTTCTAAGGGATTTGGGGGAAATGGAATTAAAAGGGTTAAAACAAATTGGAAACCAAAATAACCGCGGCTGTGAGCCTTGGTTTACTGGTTTGTGTATGGGAGTATGGACAGGAGGTCGCGGGTTCGAACCCGGCCTCCAACATTTATTTTTTTAAAGCTTTTTGAGCCTTTTAAAAATACGGAAAAATTACTAAAAATTATAAAATAATTTTTATAAACTCTATATATTTTAAAAATAACTAATTATTTTCTGTAAAATTATTTCTTGTGACATTTTAATAAATTTATGTATAATAATATTAACAAATGATATAATTAGTTTATTTATGTAAAAATAAACTATAAACAAATGGAATCATGAAATTATTGTTACTTGTATTTAATATATATACGTGGGAATATAATACTAGGTATTATATAACGTATATTACGAGGATATATATATATATAATCGACACCGAACCGATTCGTGAGACACGAAACCGTACAGTTATTATATTTATAATTAATAATTGATATTAATATATATATATATATATATATATATATATACTGAATGAAACACAGGTTAATTGGAAACCCGATCTTTTATGCTTACAATTACTTGTTGCTCTACACTCGAGGTGAGTTTCACGGCCCCATTTTACTTTCTTTCCTTTTTGGGGGAGAAAACATGCAAACACTATTTTTGTTATGGTTGCCAGTATTATTGATATCGCCTTTTATGTTAGTAGGAAACGCATTTGAAAGTCCTTACAGTATCAAACCGTTAATGACGCGATTAGCGAGGTAATTTGAGTAGTACTACTGGGTCTGACAAACCCCGCCCGGGCTAGTCGCACTAGCTTGATTGGAGGTCAAACGGGTGCTAAATTGATCTGTAACGATTGCCACAGTCGGTTAAGACGTGGTGGAAAGGCACTAAACACACACAGTCAGCTTCGGTTTGAAACACTAACAAACTTGTTTATAGGCTCGCTACCTATCGATATGCTTTATATACTAAACCATGTGAAACGCTTCTGGTTGATGAAACCATGTGAAACGCTTTTCTGACACATTTTGTGACACCCTACACATATCCCACATCGGCCGTGGACAGGAGAGATTCCTGGTTCATAAGGAATGTCTGACCTCTAATATCAACAACGCGTTTTGGGCGTATTGGCTGTGGATGAGAGGAGAACTCCACAGTTAAGCGTGCTCAGGTGGGAGCAATCCAGGGATGGGTGACCTCCCTGGGAAGTTTTCACCCGGGCAACCAAAAGCAAATCCGTGAGCTCCTCGTGGGCGAAGCGGACAATATTGTTGGTGTGAGAGGCCGGGTGTTACAGTTGGTATTAGAGCCAAGGTCGGGCCGTTGTGCCAGCGAGGACGCTGGGCTCCCTTAGGGGGGGTGGATGAAACATGCCTGAAACATGGCTATTTGCATCCCACATTGGTTGGGAAGGAGAACTAAAGTCTCTTTATAAGGGGTTGGATACCTTCCCCAATGTGACGCGTTTTAAAACCGTGATGTAAGGCCCACCTTTCTCAGGGAAGCCTCACAGTTGGTCATTCACAGCAAACATAGATTTAAAGCAATCATTTACTCGTATATATGTAAAGATATATTGCAGCGGAAAAATATACTGTAATTCAACCCATTACAACGTAGTTAAATTAAATTATAAACATTGTCTTTAAACATCAAAACTATTTAAAGTCCTTTTAAGCCTTTCTTTATCGGGGATGCCAGTCTTTGAGTGCCAAGAAGCTTCCATTCCATGCTCACATCCCATCAACACTAACTCTTACCTGTCAACTAATATGCATACAAAAGTCAGCTTCGCTGAGTGAATTCTAGGTTTACTTTGCTAAATAACTATCAGAGCAGACATTAGCTTTATCAGTTGAAAATAATCATTGTCTATCAAAATATAAATACACACATGCTATCACTTTATCATTTCTTTATCATTTATTGTTTCGTTTTTTTATTACTCTTCTTTATCCGTCAATTCTCTGTCTCTATCGGTGCCTAGGCTCGCCTAGGACTTTACCGACATGCCAATTAAGGACTTACTGCCGTACCCGATCAGGCCATTATTGTCATGCCAATTTAGGACTTACTGACCTGCCTGTTCGAGCATACTTTATCACTTTATCACTGGTGAGGGTACAACGAATGCAACCCTCCTTTATCAATTGCTTGCAAGGCTTTACTTTATCACTTTATCAAGGTACATGTTATGGGCCTCATAACCTTTCTTTATGTTCCACTGTCATGTTTAAGTTATACATAATATAACACAACACAATACATAATAAGAAGTAAACTCTTAGTCTAAGCATTCACTTTTCAATCGATCATGAGAGATAAACCACATAACTGACCCTCCGCGGGACAGCGGGGGTTCGGGGGCGGCAGCCCCTGATAGCGGGGTTCTAGGGGCGGCAGCCCCTAGTGGGGTCCAAGGGGCAACGCCCCTGGCTGGGGCCGGGCTGCCAGGTCAGCGCGCCCGAAAATTATTTTGGACTATTTAAATGGCATATTTTACTTTAGGAAATTTCATTTTCTTGATAAAAGGTCTTAAAAACCGTCATCATAAAAGTATGTAATTTAGTATGCATATCACCCCAAAACATTGAAAACGGGTAAAAGAGGGGTCTAGAACTCACCTGAACTCGCCCAAGTAGCTTAAATTCTAAGTCACTTAGGCTATAGCCTGAACACTCTAGCTGCACGAAAGTTAACATGCAAAAACGTCATTTTCCTCAAAATTTCGCCCATAGTTTCGCTACAGCGAAACTGCAGTTTCGCCTGCAGTTTCGCTGGGCAGCACTTCTGCTAGTTTCGCTAGACAGATTCGCTGCCTTGAGCGCCCAACTTTCGTTGGAATTCCCTAGTCTCGCAAGGTCTATAGGTCTGTCTGGGTCTTAGCGAGGTTACCGGTGAAACTATAGTTTCGCCCCAGCGAAACTGTAGTTTCGCTGGAATTTCTCCTAGTCTCGCTAAATGAGTACGCAGTTTCGCTGGTTAAAGGCTTAAATTCGCTGGATCGGGGCCCAGTTTCGCTGGATGAACTGGAACTCAGGTCCAGCCCGTTTTTAACCCAAAATCCTAACTTTTTACGTCCAAATCCTTAGTTTACCTTCCATGAAACCAAATCTAAGCTTTTTACACGTTTTCATACGTAAAAATTCGACCTTTATGTGTTTCTTTAAACTTTTCAAAACCCCAAAACCCTAGAATCCGGGTTTGATCTACAGAGGGCCTTAGAGGTCGATTCTTACCTTGTTTTGTTGCTCTTTCCTTGTGTTTTGATGCTCCAATCCACCAGAACTTCAATCCTTCAAACCTTCAAACTCCAAATCTTGATTTTCTTCACTTTCTCTCTCTACTTTCTCTCTCTACGAATTTGGTGGCTAGGGTTGTAATGTGATGAAGATGAGGCTGTTCATGCATGTTTAAGGGCTGATTAGGGCCCTTAAACCCATTAAGCCTAGCCCATTAAGGCTAATTTGATCCATAGCCCACTAATTTACCCCTTTATTTCTTAAATTAACCCTTAAAAGCCCATTATTATTAAATGGCTCGTTTCGGGATATTTCGGGGCGTTACAAGTCTCCCCCCCTTATTTAGGTTTCGTCCTCGAAACCTGACTCGTCATTAAACAGATCGGGGTATTGGCGCCTCATTTCCTCCTCGGATTCCCAGGTGGCATCCGACCCCCTTCGGTGTTTCCATTGCACCTTGACTTGTTTGACTACTTTATTTCTCAATTGTTTCTCCTTCCGGTCCAGTATAGCCACCGGTTGTTCTACATAGTTCAGCTTCTCATCCACCTCGATGTCATCTAGAGGTACGACTGCCTCATTCGGTGCTAAACATTTTCTTAAGTGTGACACATGAAAGGTAGGGTGAATCCCACTTAACTCGTCTGGAAGGTCTAGCCTGTAAGCTACATCCCCAACTCGTGCTAGTACCTCGAATGGTCCGATGAACCTGGGACTCAGTTTCCCCCTCTTCCTAAATCGGATAATCCCCTTCCATGGCGACACTTTTAACATTACCCTGTCACCCACACTAAATTCGATAGGTCTCCTTCTTCTATCGGCGTATGACTTTTGTCTATCCTTTGCAGCCTTCATATACGCCTTGATTTTCTCCAACTTTTCCGTTGTGGCTTCCACGACTTCTAAGCTTCCTAACTCCTTCTGTCCGACATCACCCCAACAAATAGGAGTTCTGCACCGTCGACCGTACAATAACTCATATGGGGGCATCTTAATACTGGCGTGGTAGCTGTTGTTATAGGAGAACTCTGCTAGTGGCAAATGATCATCCCAATTACCACCAAATTCAATAACGCATGCCCGAAGCATATCCTCCAGTGTCTGGATCGTTCTTTCCGATTGCCCATCGGTCTGTGGGTGGTATGCGGTACTAACATGCAATCTCGCGCCCATTTCTTCATTGAACCTTTTCCAGAACTTCGAGGTGAACCGCGTATCTCTATCTGAAACAATCGATACGGGCATACCATGTCGCGCCACAATTTCTCGGATAAATAGTTCAGCAAGCTTCTCCGAACTAATTGCTTCCTTGATTGGCAGGAAATGCGCACTTTTAGTCAGTCTATCAACGATCACCCATATCGCGTCGTGGCCTTTTGTCGTGCGTGGTAATTTAGCGATAAAGTCCATGGTAATATGTTCCCACTTCCATTCTGGTACTTCTAATGGCTGAACATAACCATAAGGTCTTTGGTGCTCAGCCTTCACCTGTAGGCACGTGAGACATTTATTTACATACGCAACCACATCTCTCTTCATCCCAGGCCACCAAAAATCTTTCTTCAAATCGTGGTACATCTTATTTGCGCCTGGATGTATTGAGTAGCGGGTCTTGTGCGCTTCATCCATAATCTTTTCCCGCAAGTCACCATGCTTCGGAACCCATATCCTGCCATGGAAGGTCTTAACACCCAAGGTGTTCTCTACCAATTCATCCACCTTTCCCACCATCCTTTCCTTATTGATTTGCTGCTCTTTTAAAGCGTCTATTTGAGCTTTGCTTATCATCCTCATAACATCTGGGGTCACTACTAGTTGGCACGCCTTCACCCGGATCGGTTCGTATCCTTCCTTTCGGCTCAGGGCATCGGCTACCACGTTCGCCTTACCCGGGTGATAATGGATTTCACAATCGTAATCCTTTATCAACTCCAACCACCTCCTTTGTCTCATATTTAGGTCCTTCTGCTCAAAGAAATATTTCAGACTTTTGTGGTCGGTAAATATGGCGCACTTAGTTCCATACAAATAGTGTCTCCAGATCTTCAGTGCGAACACTACTGCGGCAAGTTCCAAATCGTGAACCGGGTAATTAACCTCCGTGTCCTTTAGCTGTCTGGATGCGTAAGCTATAACCTTTCCTCTTTGCATCAACACACAGCCTAGCCCACAGTAAGAAGCATCGGAGTATACCGTTAGGTCTTCATCTCCCTCCGGTAGGGTTAGTATAGGAGCTTTGGTTAATCTATCCTTCAATTCCTGGAACGCATCTTCCTGTTCCTTTCCCCAGTCGAACACCACGTTCTTCCTCGTTAACCTTGTTAATGGGGAAGCTATCTTCGAGAAATCTTTGATGAACCTTCTATAATAACCAGCCAATCCCAAGAAACTACGGATTTCGGATGGCGTCCTCGGGGAATTCCATTGCGTAACTGCTTCAACTTTCGCTGGGTCAACCATTACTCCCTCGGAATTTATAACGTGCCCTAAAAACTGTACCTCCCGTAGCCAGAAGGCACATTTAGAGAACTTCGCATACAGTTTCTCCCTTCGTAAAGTTTCTAACACCTCCTTGATATGACAAGCGTGATCTCCTTCGTTCTTTGAGTATATCAGGATATCGTCGATGAATACTATCATCGATCTGTCCAGCATCGGGCGGCACACGCGATTCATCAAGTCCATGAATGCCGCAGGAGCATTGGTTAGCCCGAAAGACATAACCAGAAACTCGTAGTGGCCATAGCGCGTTCGGAAGGCCGTCTTTGGGATATCTTGCTCCCTTACCTTCAGTTGATGATATCCGGATCGGAGATCTATTCGGGAGAACCAGCTTGCCCCTTGCAATTGATCAAACAGATCATCTATCCGGGGTAGGGGGTACCGATTCTTCACGGTCAGCTTATTCAACTCCCTGTAATCTATACACATCCTCATGCTGCCATCCTTCTTCTTCACAAATAGCACGGGAGCCCCCCATGGAGAAATGCTGGGCCTAATGAATCCCTTGTCAAGGAGTTCCTGCAGTTGTGACATGAGCTCCTTCATCTCGGACGGGGCTAGGCGGTAGGGTGCTTTGGCAATGGGTTGGGCTCCTGACAGCAAGTCAATCTGGAACTCTATCTCTCTATCCGGTGGTATTCCGGGCAGATCCTCCGGGAATACGTCAGGAAAGTCCCGCACCACTGGTACATCGGACAACTCTTTCGCTTTATCTTTAACATCCTTGACATACGCTAGATAAGCTCCGCACCCTCGCCTCATACATTTCTCCGCCTTGATCATGGAAATGATCCTTGGAACCTTGCAATCATTATCACCGTAGATCGTAATCGGACTACCATCTGGAGCCGTTAATCGGATCATCTTTTGCTGGCATACTATGTTAGCATCGTGGGCAGCCAACCAATCCATCCCTAGTACGACGTCAAAACCTCCTAAGGGCATGGCAAACAATTGTGCGGGAAGGTAATGACCTCCTAGTTTAATGTGGCAATCATCTATCACTCGGGCTATTCTAATGGACTTACCATCGGCCGTTTCTACTTCGAAGGCATCATCTATTTTCTTAGTTTGAGCATCTAGTGTAGCACAGAAGGATACAGATACAAAACTCTTACTGGCACCACTATCAAATAATATGGAGGCGCAAACATCATTGACAAGGAACATACCTGACACCACGTCCGGGTCCTTCCTTGCTTCCTTCTTGTTCATGGTGAAAGCCCTTGCCTTGACCTTGGGCTTTCCATCATCCCCTTTGTCATCCTCCCCGCTTGTTCCCGAGCCTCCCGCCTTAGCTTTCTTGCAATCATTGCTGCGGTGCCCCGACTCGTGGCAGTTGAAGCATTTGTCCACTTTCGGGCACTCTCTCGCCAAGTGACCAGTCTTCCCACACCGGTAGCACCCAGGGCTACCCATCCGGCATTCTCCAGGATGCCTCCTCCCGCACTTCCCACATTCCTTAATTTCTTCTACCCCCTTCACTATCGCTTGTTTTGCATCCACTCTCGTTTTCTTGTTTCCCGGTTGGTAGTTACCACTTCCATACCTCTTCATCTCCGGCCATTTCATCCCCTCAATGGCCTCCTCTCCGTAAGACTCAGCAATGTTATCCCACCAACACAGGGCTGGATCCAAAAGGGAATGGGAAGCAAACTTCACCTTTTGGTTTTCACGGCACTCACTGATCTTCAGTACGGCCTCCATTTCCCTAATCCAACGCTGAGCAGTGGCAGCGTTACCAGTACCATCAAACGTTGGGGGCTTACACCTCTGAAAATCCCCGTAGCTGCACCCCTTCGCCCTCTCTTCCACTTCAGGGCCATCATGGTTACCCAGACGATCTCCCTCGTCGCTCAACTCCTCAGTCTTGACTGCCCCTTTCTTATCAACTTTTTCTGAAGCCGTACTCTTCTTACTGTCGCCCTTAACCTGCTCCACAAATTCCGCAAGCAGAGCGGGCATCACTCCAGACAGGACCTGATGCACCTCTTGGGCAATAGCTTCCTTTACTGTCTCTTTCAGTTTGGCCTGATCAGGGGTAGGTCCCTCAGTTTCCATTTCCAACTCAACCTCCTCCTTAACTGGTTTGTCAACCGGCTTCTTGGTCGACCTTGTTGTTGGCTTCCCAGTTGCACTTGCAGTTTCTTTTGCCTTAGTCGGGGGCCTTCCCCTGGTGCTCCTCCGGGTGACCATGGTTGGAACTTCTTTCTTAGGTGCCATTCGTTCTACTTCCTATAAGATTCAGAATGTTAATATGGTCTTTCAAGGCAAGTTCAGTTCACGACAAGTTTTGTAAATTTTTAATAACAGTGGCCAGTTGTGATTAACTACTTACAGAACTTCCCGTGCCATAAACTTTCCTATCCTGAACCACACCAACACCAGAACCTACTATACCTAGTCTATGCACGTATAAGTCACATAAATTCAGATAGGCATCACAGATAACATTATCATACTCTACCTCGACTCTTACTTAAATAAGAAGGCACTACCCCTCGGAATAATACCTACAACATACTTGTTACCTCTTGGTATGGAGCTTCTTGGACTTGCATCCTTGACACTTGGTCCCATTATCTGTTTAAGTTTAGGTTTATAAAATGGTTTTCCCAAATCCCTTAAACATTGGCTCTGATACCAACTTGTAAGGCCCACCTTTCTCAGGGAAGCCTCACAGTTGGTCATTCACAGCAAACATAGATTTAAAGCAATCATTTACTCGTATATATGTAAAGATATATTGCAGCGGAAAAATATACTGTAATTCAACCCATTACAACGTAGTTAAATTAAATTATAAACATTGTCTTTAAACATCAAAACTATTTAAAGTCCTTTTAAGCCTTTCTTTATCGGGGATGCCAGTCTTTGAGTGCCAAGAAGCTTCCATTCCATGCTCACATCCCATCAACACTAACTCTTACCTGTCAACTAATATGCATACAAAAGTCAGCTTCGCTGAGTGAATTCTAGGTTTACTTTGCTAAATAACTATCAGAGCAGACATTAGCTTTATCAGTTGAAAATAATCATTGTCTATCAAAATATAAATACACACATGCTATCACTTTATCATTTCTTTATCATTTATTGTTTCGTTTTTTTATTACTCTTCTTTATCCGTCAATTCTCTGTCTCTATCGGTGCCTAGGCTCGCCTAGGACTTTACCGACATGCCAATTAAGGACTTACTGCCGTACCCGATCAGGCCATTATTGTCATGCCAATTTAGGACTTACTGACCTGCCTGTTCGAGCATACTTTATCACTTTATCACTGGTGAGGGTACAACGAATGCAACCCTCCTTTATCAATTGCTTGCAAGGCTTTACTTTATCACTTTATCAAGGTACATGTTATGGGCCTCATAACCTTTCTTTATGTTCCACTGTCATGTTTAAGTTATACATAATATAACACAACACAATACATAATAAGAAGTAAACTCTTAGTCTAAGCATTCACTTTTCAATCGATCATGAGAGATAAACCACATAACTGACCCTCCGCGGGACAGCGGGGGTTCGGGGGCGGCAGCCCCTGATAGCGGGGTTCTAGGGGCGGCAGCCCCTAGTGGGGTCCAAGGGGCAACGCCCCTGGCTGGGCCGGGCTGCCAGGTCAGCGCGCCCGAAAATTATTTTGGACTATTTAAATGGCATATTTTACTTTAGGAAATTTCATTTTCTTGATAAAAGGTCTTAAAAACCGTCATCATAACACCCCAAAACATTGAAAACGGGTAAAAGAGGGGTCTAGAACTCACCTAAACTCGCCCAAGTAGCTTAAATTCTAAGTCACTTAGGCTATAGCCTGAACACTCTAGCTGCACGAAAGTTAACATGCAAAAACGTCATTTTCCTCAAAATTTCGCCCATAGTTTCGCTACAGCGAAACTGCAGTTTCGCCTGCAGTTTCGCTGGGCAGCACTTCTGCTAGTTTCGCTAGACAGATTCGCTGCCTTGAGCGCCCAACTTTCGTTGGAATTCCCTAGTCTCGCAAGGTCTATAGGTCTGTCTGGGTCTTAGCGAGGTTACCGGTGAAACTATAGTTTCGCCCCAGCGAAACTGTAGTTTCGCTGGAATTTCTCCTAGTCTCGCTAAATGAGTACGCAGTTTCGCTGGTTAAAGGCTTAAATTCGCTGGATCGGGGCCCAGTTTCGCTGGATGAACTGGAACTCAGGTCCAGCCCGTTTTTAACCCAAAATCCTAACTTTTTACGTCCAAATCCTTAGTTTACCTTCCATGAAACCAAATCTAAGCTTTTTACACGTTTTCATACGTAAAAATTCGACCTTTATGTGTTTCTTTAAACTTTTCAAAACCCCAAAACCCTAGAATCCGGGTTTGATCTACAGAGGGCCTTAGAGGTCGATTCTTACCTTGTTTTGTTGCTCTTTCCTTGTGTTTTGATGCTCCAATCCACCAGAACTTCAATCCTTCAAACCTTCAAACTCCAAATCTTGATTTTCTTCACTTTCTCTCTCTACTTTCTCTCTCTACGAATTTGGTGGCTAGGGTTGTAATGTGATGAAGATGAGGCTGTTCATGCATGTTTAAGGGCTGATTAGGGCCCTTAAACCCATTAAGCCTAGCCCATTAAGGCTAATTTGATCCATAGCCCACTAATTTACCCCTTTATTTCTTAAATTAACCCTTAAAAGCCCATTATTATTAAATGGCTCGTTTCGGGATATTTCGGGGCGTTACAAGTCTCCCCCCCTTATTTAGGTTTCGTCCTCGAAACCTGACTCGTCATTAAACAGATCGGGGTATTGGCGCCTCATTTCCTCCTCGGATTCCCAGGTGGCATCCGACCCCCTTCGGTGTTTCCATTGCACCTTGACTTGTTTGACTACTTTATTTCTCAATTGTTTCTCCTTCCGGTCCAGTATAGCCACCGGTTGTTCTACATAGTTCAGCTTCTCATCCACCTCGATGTCATCTAGAGGTACGACTGCCTCATTCGGTGCTAAACATTTTCTTAAGTGTGACACATGAAAGGTAGGGTGAATCCCACTTAACTCGTCTGGAAGGTCTAGCCTGTAAGCTACATCCCCAACTCGTGCTAGTACCTCGAATGGTCCGATGAACCTGGGACTCAGTTTCCCCCTCTTCCTAAATCGGATAATCCCCTTTCATGGCGACACTTTTAACATTACCCTGTCACCCACACTAAATTCGATAGGTCTCCTTCTTCTATCGGCGTATGACTTTTGTCTATCCTTTGCAGCCTTCATATACGCCTTGATTTTCTCCAACTTTTCCGTTGTGGCTTCCACGACTTCTAAGCTTCCTAACTCCTTCTGTCCGACATCACCCCAACAAATAGGAGTTCTGCACCGTCGACCGTACAATAACTCATATGGGGGCATCTTAATACTGGCGTGGTAGCTGTTGTTATAGGAGAACTCTGCTAGTGGCAAATGATCATCCCAATTACCACCAAATTCAATAACGCATGCCCGAAGCATATCCTCCAATGTCTGGATCGTTCTTTCCGATTGCCCATCGGTCTGTGGGTGGTATGCGGTACTAACATGCAATCTCGCGCCCATTTCTTCATTGAACCTTTTCCAGAACTTCGAGGTGAACCGCGTATCTCTATCTGAAACAATCGATACGGGCATACCATGTCGCGCCACAATTTCTCGGATAAATAGTTCAGCAAGCTTCTCCGAACTAATTGCTTCCTTGATTGGCAGGAAATGCGCACTTTTAGTCAGTCTATCAACGATCACCCATATCGCGTCGTGGCCTTTTGTCGTGCGTGGTAATTTAGCGATAAAGTCCATGGTAATATGTTCCCACTTCCATTCTGGTACTTCTAATGGCTGAACATAACCATAAGGTCTTTGGTGCTCAGCCTTCACCTGTAGGCACGTGAGACATTTATTTACATACGCAACCACATCTCTCTTCATCCCAGGCCACCAAAAATCTTTCTTCAAATCGTGGTACATCTTATTTGCGCCTGGATGTATTGAGTAGCGGGTCTTGTGCGCTTCATCCATAATCTTTTCCCGCAAGTCACCATGCTTCGGAACCCATATCCTGCCATGGAAGGTCTTAACACCCAAGGTGTTCTCTACCAATTCATCCACCTTTCCCACCATCCTTTCCTTATTGATTTGCTGCTCTTTTAAAGCGTCTATTTGAGCTTTGCTTATCATCCTCATAACATCTGGGGTCACTACTAGTTGGCACGCCTTCACCCGGATCGGTTCGTATCCTTCCTTTCGGCTCAGGGCATCGGCTACCACGTTCGCCTTACCCGGGTGATAATGGATTTCACAATCGTAATCCTTTATCAACTCCAACCACCTCCTTTGTCTCATATTTAGGTCCTTCTGCTCAAAGAAATATTTCAGACTTTTGTGGTCGGTAAATATGGCGCACTTAGTTCCATACAAATAGTGTCTCCAGATCTTCAGTGCGAACACTACTGCGGCAAGTTCCAAATCGTGAACCGGGTAATTAACCTCCGTGTCCTTTAGCTGTCTGGATGCGTAAGCTATAACCTTTCCTCTTTGCATCAACACACAGCCTAGCCCACAGTAAGAAGCATCGGAGTATACCGTTAGGTCTTCATCTCCCTCCGGTAGGGTTAGTATAGGAGCTTTGGTTAATCTATCCTTCAATTCCTGGAACGCATCTTCCTGTTCCTTTCCCCAGTCGAACACCACGTTCTTCCTCGTTAACCTTGTTAATGGGGAAGCTATCTTCGAGAAATCTTTGATGAACCTTCTATAATAACCAGCCAATCCCAAGAAACTACGGATTTCGGATGGCGTCCTCGGGGAATTCCATTGCGTAACTGCTTCAACTTTCGCTGGGTCAACCATTACTCCCTCGGAATTTATAACGTGCCCTAAAAACTGTACCTCCCGTAGCCAGAAGGCACATTTAGAGAACTTCGCATACAGTTTCTCCCTTCGTAAAGTTTCTAACACCTCCTTGATATGACAAGCGTGATCTCCTTCGTTCTTTGAGTATATCAGGATATCGTCGATGAATACTATCATCGATCTGTCCAGCATCGGGCGGCACACGCGATTCATCAAGTCCATGAATGCCGCAGGAGCATTGGTTAGCCCGAAAGACATAACCAGAAACTCGTAGTGGCCATAGCGCGTTCGGAAGGCCGTCTTTGGGATATCTTGCTCCCTTACCTTCAGTTGATGATATCCGGATCGGAGATCTATTCGGGAGAACCAGCTTGCCCCTTGCAATTGATCAAACAGATCATCTATCCGGGGTAGGGGGTACCGATTCTTCACGGTCAGCTTATTCAACTCCCTGTAATCTATACACATCCTCATGCTGCCATCCTTCTTCTTCACAAATAGCACGGGAGCCCCCATGGAGAAATGCTGGGCCTAATGAATCCCTTGTCAAGGAGTTCCTGCAGTTGTGACATGAGCTCCTTCATCTCGGACGGGGCTAGGCGGTAGGGTGCTTTGGCAATGGGTTGGGCTCCTGACAGCAAGTCAATCTGGAACTCTATCTCTCTATCCGGTGGTATTCCGGGCAGATCCTCCGGGAATACGTCAGGAAAGTCCCGCACCACTGGTACATCGGACAACTCTTTCGCTTTATCTTTAACATCCTTGACATACGCTAGATAAGCTCCGCACCCTCGCCTCATACATTTCTCCGCCTTGATCATGGAAATGATCCTTGGAACCTTGCAATCATTATCACCGTAGATCGTAATCGGACTACCATCTGGAGCCGTTAATCGGATCATCTTTTGCTGGCATACTATGTTAGCATCGTGGGCAGCCAACCAATCCATCCCTAGTACGACGTCAAAACCTCCTAAGGGCATGGCAAACAATTGTGCGGGAAGGTAATGACCTCCTAGTTTAATGTGGCAATCATCTATCACTCGGGCTATTCTAATGGACTTACCATCGGCCGTTTCTACTTCGAAGGCATCATCTATTTTCTTAGTTTGAGCATCTAGTGTAGCACAGAAGGATACAGATACAAAACTCTTACTGGCACCACTATCAAATAATATGGAGGCGCAAACATCATTGACAAGGAACATACCTGACACCACGTCCGGGTCCTTCCTTGCTTCCTTCTTGTTCATGGTGAAAGCCCTTGCCTTGACCTTGGGCTTTCCATCATCCCCTTTGTCATCCTCCCCGCTTGTTCCCGAGCCTCCCGCCTTAGCTTTCTTGCAATCATTGCTGCGGTGCCCCGACTCGTGGCAGTTGAAGCATTTGTCCACTTTCGGGCACTCTCTCGCCAAGTGACCAGTCTTCCCACACCGGTAGCACCCAGGGCTACCCATCCGGCATTCTCCAGGATGCCTCCTCCCGCACTTCCCACATTCCTTAATTTCTTCTACCCCCTTCACTATCGCTTGTTTTGCATCCACTCTCGTTTTCTTGTTTCCCGGTTGGTAGTTACCACTTCCATACCTCTTCATCTCCGGCCATTTCATCCCCTCAATGGCCTCCTCTCCGTAAGACTCAGCAATGTTATCCCACCAACACAGGGCTGGATCCAAAAGGGAATGGGAAGCAAACTTCACCTTTTGGTTTTCACGGCACTCACTGATCTTCAGTACGGCCTCCATTTCCCTAATCCAACGCTGAGCAGTGGCAGCGTTACCAGTACCATCAAACGTTGGGGGCTTACACCTCTGAAAATCCCCGTAGCTGCACCCTTTCGCCCTCTCTTCCACTTCAGGGCCATCATGGTTACCCAGACGATCTCCCTCGTCGCTCAACTCCTCAGTCTTGACTGCCCTTTCTTATCAACTTTTTCTGAAGCCGTACTCTTCTTACTGTCGCCCTTAACCTGCTCCACAAATTCCGCAAGCAGAGCGGGCATCACTCCAGACAGGACCTGATGCACCTCTTGGGCAATAGCTTCCTTTACTGTCTCTTTCAGTTTGGCCTGATCAGGGGTAGGTCCCTCAGTTTCCATTTCCAACTCAACCTCCTCCTTAACTGGTTTGTCAACCGGCTTCTTGGTCGACCTTGTTGTTGGCTTCCCAGTTGCACTTGCAGTTTCTTTTGCCTTAGTCGGGGGCCTTCCCCTGGTGCTCCTCCGGGTGACCATGGTTGGAACTTCTTTCTTAGGTGCCATTCGTTCTACTTCCTATAAGATTCAGAATGTTAATATGGTCTTTCAAGGCAAGTTCAGTTCACGACAAGTTTTGTAAATTTTTAATAACAGTGGCCAGTTGTGATTAACTACTTACAGAACTTCCCGTGCCATAAACTTTCCTATCCTGAACCACACCAACACCAGAACCTACTATACCTAGTCTATGCACGTATAAGTCACATAAATTCAGATAGGCATCACAGATAACATTATCATACTCTACCTCGACTCTTACTTAAATAAGAAGGCACTACCCCTCGGAATAATACCTACAACATACTTGTTACCTCTTGGTATGGAGCTTCTTGGACTTGCATCCTTGACACTTGGTCCCATTATCTGTTTAAGTTTAGGTTTATAAAATGGTTTTCCCAAATCCCTTAAACATTGGCTCTGATACCAACTTGTAAGGCCCACCTTTCTCAGGGAAGCCTCACAGTTGGTCATTCACAGCAAACATAGATTTAAAGCAATCATTTACTCGTATATATGTAAAGATATATTGCAGCGGAAAAATATACTGTAATTCAACCCATTACAACGTAGTTAAATTAAATTATAAACATTGTCTTTAAACATCAAAACTATTTAAAGTCCTTTTAAGCCTTTCTTTATCGGGGATGCCAGTCTTTGAGTGCCAAGAAGCTTCCATTCCATGCTCACATCCCATCAACACTAACTCTTACCTGTCAACTAATATGCATACAAAAGTCAGCTTCGCTGAGTGAATTCTAGGTTTACTTTGCTAAATAACTATCAGAGCAGACATTAGCTTTATCAGTTGAAAATAATCATTGTCTATCAAAATATAAATACACACATGCTATCACTTTATCATTTCTTTATCATTTATTGTTTCGTTTTTTTATTACTCTTCTTTATCCGTCAATTCTCTGTCTCTATCGGTGCCTAGGCTCGCCTAGGACTTTACCGACATGCCAATTAAGGACTTACTGCCGTACCCGATCAGGCCATTATTGTCATGCCAATTTAGGACTTACTGACCTGCCTGTTCGAGCATACTTTATCACTTTATCACTGGTGAGGGTACAACGAATGCAACCCTCCTTTATCAATTGCTTGCAAGGCTTTACTTTATCACTTTATCAAGGTACATGTTATGGGCCTCATAACCTTTCTTTATGTTCCACTGTCATGTTTAAGTTATACATAATATAACACAACACAATACATAATAAGAAGTAAACTCTTAGTCTAAGCATTCACTTTTCAATCGATCATGAGAGATAAACCACATAACTGACCCTCCGCGGGACAGCGGGGGTTCGGGGGCGGCAGCCCCTGATAGCGGGGTTCTAGGGGCGGCAGCCCCTAGTGGGGTCCAAGGGGCAACGCCCCTGGCTGGGGCCGGGCTGCCAGGTCAGCGCGCCCGAAAATTATTTTGGACTATTTAAATGGCATATTTTACTTTAGGAAATTTCATTTTCTTGATAAAAGGTCTTAAAAACCGTCATCATAAAAGTATGTAATTTAGTATGCATATCACCCCAAAACATTGAAAACGGGTAAAAGAGGGGTCTAGAACTCACCTGAACTCGCCCAAGTAGCTTAAATTCTAAGTCACTTAGGCTATAGCCTGAACACTCTAGCTGCACGAAAGTTAACATGCAAAAACGTCATTTTCCTCAAAATTTCGCCCATAGTTTCGCTACAGCGAAACTGCAGTTTCGCCTGCAGTTTCGCTGGGCAGCACTTCTGCTAGTTTCGCTAGACAGATTCGCTGCCTTGAGCGCCCAACTTTCGTTGGAATTCCCTAGTCTCGCAAGGTCTATAGGTCTGTCTGGGTCTTAGCGAGGTTACCGGTGAAACTATAGTTTCGCCCCAGCGAAACTGTAGTTTCGCTGGAATTTCTCCTAGTCTCGCTAAATGAGTACGCAGTTTCGCTGGTTAAAGGCTTAAATTCGCTGGATCGGGGCCCAGTTTCGCTGGATGAACTGGAACTCAGGTCCAGCCCGTTTTTAACCCAAAATCCTAACTTTTTACGTCCAAATCCTTAGTTTACCTTCCATGAAACCAAATCTAAGCTTTTTACACGTTTTCATACGTAAAAATTCGACCTTTATGTGTTTCTTTAAACTTTTCAAAACCCCAAAACCCTAGAATCCGGGTTTGATCTACAGAGGGCCTTAGAGGTCGATTCTTACCTTGTTTTGTTGCTCTTTCCTTGTGTTTTGATGCTCCAATCCACCAGAACTTCAATCCTTCAAACCTTCAAACTCCAAATCTTGATTTTCTTCACTTTCTCTCTCTACTTTCTCTCTCTACGAATTTGGTGGCTAGGGTTGTAATGTGATGAAGATGAGGCTGTTCATGCATGTTTAAGGGCTGATTAGGGCCCTTAAACCCATTAAGCCTAGCCCATTAAGGCTAATTTGATCCATAGCCCACTAATTTACCCCTTTATTTCTTAAATTAACCCTTAAAAGCCCATTATTATTAAATGGCTCGTTTCGGGATATTTCGGGGCGTTACACGTGAGGCTGCGGCCAAAGCGGACAATATCACGTTGCGATTTCCTTGGATTGTTACACATTTCTGGTTGATAAAACCATGTGAAACGCTTCTGGTTGATGAAACCATGTGAAACGCTTTTCTGACACATTTCTGGTTGATGAAACCATGTGAAACGCTTCTGGTTGATGAAACCATGTGAAACGCTTTTCTGACACATTTCTTGTTCATTAAAACCTGTGGACTCATCAACTTTATGTTGACACATTTTAGCATGTTTTCTCAGGTCACAGAAACGCACAAGGTTAAGAACTCAGCTAGGATGCATTCATGGCATACATCACAACACAACTGATATATTTTGTTAAACGTTATGGATTCTTATGGTTGAGACGCATGTTGAAACAATTCACTATTGATTTCTGTTTTCAAAACGCTTCCGCAAGTCTGAAACACTTATGATTGATTTAAACGTCTAATTAGTTAATGTGATATTTTGTAATTACTGTGTTTGGTGTAACTGATGCTATCTGAGATCCTGGTGTGTCACACGCCTGACGGTAAAATCCCGTTAGCGGATTTTGAGGGTGTGACAGATTGGTATCAGAGCATTAGTTATAGCGAACTAAAATGGACTTTGCATCTCATTTGTATTGCATTTTAGACTATAGCTGGATTTGCATTAGTTACACACACATAGATTTCTAAGCTATGTTTACTTAGTTTGGTTGCCTGAAAACTTTTGCTTTAACATATCCCTGTTGCTGTGAGTCACGGGAGAGTTTGTGTGCATTTGACATCGCCTGAATGTGCTTCATGATTTGTGTGACGCATAGACACCTGTATTCTGGATTTCCTGGCAAAGGCCCTCGGGCTAAGGCAAGCATATCGCATAAATCTCATTGCGAGACCTGTGTAACAACCCAAGGAAATCGCAACGTGATATTGTCCGCTTTGGCCGCAGCCTCACGGTTTTAAAACGCATCACAATTGGGGAAGGTATCCAGCCCCTTATAAAGAAGCCTTCGTTCGCCTCCCCGACCGATGTGGGATGAGTCATAGCCCTCCCCTGTGGGAGTATTTGCAGGCATGTGTCCATCCACCCACCGAAGTGAGACCAGCGTCCTCGCTGGCACAACGGCCCGGCCCTGGCTCTCATACCAATCTGTCACACCCCAACCTTGACGGCGGAAACGTCGAGGTGTGAGAGTTAAGATCGTTCACAGCCACATAACGCTATTATTAAATCCAAATATATATTATTCATAAGTTTGAAAGGTACATTACAAGCATAAGTCTTAATAATGAAATAAGTTTCAACATAACATAACAAAGTACAATCAATTGATTTTATTAACTAGGTCCAAGTCCTAGATTATGCCAGCAACATAAGTGCACTTTAAACTTGGGGGTTTTCCTGAAACATGTTAAAAATAAAAGGTCAACATAAAAATGTTGGTGAGCATTCCATAGTTTTCAATACATAAGTATATAATAGATGGCAATTCAAGTCATAAGTTAGTGAATAAAGTGATTAGGGATGTTATGAACAATGCAACAATCAAACCTCGATAAAGTTTTACAAGTCTTATACGTTAAAAGTATATACGATCAGCTAAGTGTATTTGGTTGCCTAGTGCACAAGCATACGGCTCCTAGGAGTCGACAATACATCGACTTTAGCACCAAATAGGTTGTCTGTCCCATAGATCTATGACTTCGCTGGGCTAGCAATAGTTAATGATTGTACAATATAACGCCATAACATGGTAACCACAAAAGTTCAACTAACCACAACTTTAAATAAATTTCCATAAAGTTTACAAGTCTCGAATAAGTTTACAAGTGCAATGATATAAGTTAACATGTTTCACCCCAAAGTGTGAAATAAGAAAAAGGGGTATAGAAATACTCACATGGATATAGGCATTACAAGATGATATAAAAGATTAAAGTAAGATCCAAAAGATAATCCAAAGTATCCATTACAAGCACCTAAATATATGTTACAAGTTTAAGTTTAAAGGTAAGATTAACGAATAAACGTGAACTAGGGTTTTAGGTGGAATTTAAGGATTTTTATAAGTATGTTAGTTATTTTAAGAAGGAATTTTCCATTTATGTGTTTTAATAGAAAGCAATTAAAATATACTAATTGTACATATTTTGTATATAGAATTGCAAAGGAAAAATTATTTGTAATAAAATTTAGTTATAAGTTGGAATAAGCTTTCATAACTTTTAAAATAATCATCGTTTATAAATATATATAGATATTGTTAAACAAGTATTTTAGTGATTTAAACCACCATTTAAAGTCTATTTTATAAGAAAATAAAATATATTATTTATCTAAACTATGTAATAAAAATATTGAAATATTTATAGAAAATAATATGGTGTCTTAAAATTTAGTAAGTTTATAAATCATCTTTGTAAATAAATATATTTAGTTATAACATTTGTAATTAAATTTAATAAAACATCAAGGGTCTTACAAGAATAATTTTACAGAAAATACTTAATTAACTTCTAAAATAAAGAAAGTTTATAAAACTTGTTCCTCTAATTTTTAGAAATTTTTATATATTTTATTTAAGGCTAAAAAGAACTAAAAAAATATAGTTGAGGGTGCCCGGGTTCGAACCCGGGACCTCAACTTCAAACTGGGAGCGTGTAACCAGTAAACCAGGGCCGCTGCCGTGGTTTTACTTGGTTGTTAAACTTTTTAAACAGCTTCAACAAAAATCCCCCAATCCTTATAAACCCTAGGTTCAAAGATCAATAAAATTGAACCAAAAACGATTTCGAGAATGAAATTAGTGTTAGGGCTTTTATTCCCCATATGGATTCGAGGGTCTAGGTGTGATCAATTACCTGTTTTGATTAAAGAATCGATGAGTTCCACTGGTATCCATGTCGCGACCACAGTTGAGGAAATTTCGAGATGCAAACGATGTTGATAATCAAATTAACTCGTCAGGTAGATTATAAGGGTACTGATAAGTGAAAGCCCTCTATCAATTTTCAATGAGATTGATCAGATGATGATGATCGACTAAGTTGCAGATCCGAAACGAAGGTGATGATCGATGGTGGTGTGTTGTTATGTTTCAAGTGAAATTGTTGTTGCAGAAGGTTCAAGGGAGTTGATTCTAAGGTTCCAACACGATTATTTAGTTCCGATTGTGACTGTTTCATGTCGAATGGTTTAATGGTTTGAGTCGTGTGCTTCGGTTTCGATTAGAGGGGATTAACAACTTCAATATTGCGTATTAAAATGTTTATCAGTTCGAAACTGATGTACAATAAGTAAGAAACGGTTTAATTGTAGTTTAATTGAGCGTTTTGGTGGTGAGAGACTCACCGGAGCTCGGCCGGAGGAGGTGGCCGGAACAGTGCCCGACGGGGAGAGGGGGGTTTTGGTTTGGGTTTTAATATTTTACACAAATGGTTCCTGTGAATTCCAAGAATTGCCATTTGAGTTTTAAAGTTTTGATTGAGTTTTAATTAATTACAATTTAGACCCTGAAGTTTACATTCTTATTATTTTATGTAGAAAGTTATTGATTATAAGCTATACTACAATAAAACTTATATGTTCATTATTATTATTATTATTATATTATTATTATTATTATTATTATTATTATTATTATTAACATTATTATTATCATTAACATTATTATTATTAATAATAGTAATAATAATATCATTATTATTATTATAATAACAATTATTTTTTAGATTATTATTACTTTTAATTTTAGAATAATAAGTAAACATTATAACACTTATAATGTTATTATTATTCTTTATTAAATTAATTTGTTAATCACCAAATTAATTATTAAGTAAAACAAACCTTAAAGTTTCAAAATTGACATAAAAGGTCCTTACAAGAATTAACAAAGTTAACTTTTAAGTTAACGAAAATACGAGATGTTACAACCTGGTATGCTTACCTGGGGATTTCTGGGATGAGTGATAAACTATGGTCAATACACAGGTCTCTAAGACAAATAGGTCAAATTACCTTGGCGTGTCAATGATTCCTAAACTTTACTGATCCTTCCGTATACTTTGATTGATCGACCCGATATAATACATACATACTTGGTACTTTTATCATTGATGACCACTGTACTAGACAAGATATGTTAGCCTGATAGGAGGAACCGGGGTGATCATGCAAAGCAAATTATCATTACGGGTGCACACGTAATTGTAATCTGTCGTGCATACTAAGTTCGGTGAATCTGGTCGGGTGGTAACATTGTAGTCAGTATAAGTCATCATTCCTACACCTTGAGCAAGAAAGTCTCGGTCTTCATAGAACATAGCCACTAACTATCTATCAGTTCTACTTGTAGGAATGCTCACCCTTACCTTGAATTTGGACGAAATTCAAACCATGACATTTGTGTTAATCCCACGGATTCGAACTGATTCTCTAGCTTGTCTATTTCTTTAAATCCTTGAATTTCTCTTCCTTTTCATTTCAAGACAAAAGGTCTATTTTCATACGACTGATAGCTTTTGATATTTGGTAATTTAAAGAATGTCTGGAAGAGGACGTGGACGCGGGAGAAGTAACGATCATGAGTATCACAAGTTTCTATTCTATACCCTAGGGTGCTAGGATCATAATTCTAGTAAGACCTTGTTAAGGGTAACAAAACATTACTAACACTTGCTATTACTTAAGTCCTGTCCTACCTAGAGCCTTCATGGTATTTCCAATCATGACATTAATTTTATCTTTTAAGAGACATTCCTCCACTTAGTATTTCAGTAACTGAGGAACTGATTGAATGCTTAGAATGAAAGTGGACTACAGGAAATATAGAAGAGTGATGATACTCTCTATACATACATTACATATTCTTTGGGATGATGCTAAGGAAAAATTAGGATGTCGTGTAACCGGTTTAAGCACATTCTTAGTATACCGGTGATGCTTATATATAGGGTTATTGAGGTGAGTTCAAAGCCTTGGTGATTAAGTACTATTACTTAAGGAATGAAATGCAAAAGTTAGAATTGTAATTCTAAAATCGTGCAATGGTAGGGTTAGGTTGTGCTCTTTATACTGACAAACTCCCTGAATTGACAAAGCTGATGTCATATCTTATGACATTAGACCAAATAGAATTAGGAAGGACACTGGGAACATCTAGTGAGTAGTAGAAAGAAGTTGGAAGGTCGAACAAGCAATCTAGCGGTAAGGTAGACAAGAATGCCAATGTTGTGAACCTAGCTATGTTGGTTAATACAATTAAGTTAACATGCGTTAAACGGGGACATTAAGAAAGTTGGAGATCCGACCATTACCATAAGTGTGCCCTAGGTCGATTAGGACCCAAGGACAAGTTAGAAACAATCAGAATTAGGAAATGGCTATAGCTAGAAAGTAAGAACAGTTAAATTATGGAAATAAAGGTCATATAAGTCAAGGAAATACATCACGCAGTCATACATTTACGGCTGAAGCAAGCCACATTCGACAAGACTAAATGTTGTTACATGTACGTACCTTGTCATCAATAGCTACACATCCATTTGATACCAGGGTTGATAATAGCTTTGATTCTACTGGAATTATTCTTTAACTTAGCATTAATCCTAGCTAGTTACTTAGAAATTATTTACTCGGTTAAAGTAACCAATGGTAATAATTAGAGGTTACACAAAAGTACACGAAGATCATGTCTTTGACATAGCCTTAATTCCGTATGAATTGGTTATCAAAGCATGAAACCAAGATAGACCATCAGGATAAGGTGATTCATAGAAAGTCTCTAGAATCTAATGAGATCACGTTTGACTCAAAGTCTCTCCCTGGAAAGGGATTGTACGATGTGGGAAGAAGGTGTATTGCTGATGAATCACTTGTTGTTCCTGGAAATCGATGAACAGCTTCGTTTCATTGAAGAACCAGTAGAGATTAGGGATCAAGAAGTCAAAACCCTAAAATGTAGCAAGATCCCTATTATGCGTATTAGGTGAAACTCAAAGCCTGGACCAGAGTTTACCCGGGAATGCGAGAACCAAATGAGGAAGAAGTACCTACAACTATTCAACGATTAGACACCTACTTCTTAAGGTATCATTTTTAAGATATCTTTTTCCTTAAAATTCGAGACGAAATTCCCTTCAACAAGGGGATGATGTCACAACTCTGTCAAAACCCTACAACTCACACGGTATAAATCGTTGAATCTCGTGTAATTAACTGAACCTAATGTTCTAAGACGAAAATTTCTTCAACAAGGGGATAATGTGACAACCCGTATATTTCGGGTATTATTATTAGTACATATTTATTATTAAATAAAAAAAATGATAATAATAATAATAATAATAATAATAATAACATTGTTATTAATAAAAATACTTTGTAAAAAAAAATTGTTAGGTTTAAAAATTGTTTAAAAACCTTGAACTTAAAATTGGGGGGCCTAATTGTCATTTTATAAACTTTAAAAGAAAGTTTATATATACAATAATAACTATTCAAAGTATAAGGGGCCAAAGTGCAAAATTGAAATTTACAAACCCAACCCCCGCCCTTCCCCGCTTTTCCGGTCGCCGGCCGGCGAAGCTCCGGCGCGGCTCCGGCGACCCCAATCGGCTAAAAAAATCGGTTTTTAAAACCCCACAATACACCAAAATGCTCGTGGGACCAGATGCAACAATAATACACGCATTAATCGGGGAAAAGCATGCGGATTTTAGGTAATGAACCACTAAACCGAACCCACTTTCACATACCTACTCCAATCCACTTAAACGATAATAATAATCAAGTTAAATTCGACCAAATCAATCCTATATATATTTCTAATCCGTATACACCTCCAATGCACCTAAAACAAACATTAACATCATCGTCGATCCTCTCCATTGCCGTGGACCTGCAACCTATTCTAACACCACCCTACGGCTTTTCTAATTACAAATTAACATAGGGCTTTGAATCAAGAGCAGTTCCTAAAGCTATCCCTGAAATTAATTTGATTAATTTCATCGTTTGCTCATCCTGTGATTCATCAAAACCGAGGGCTGTTCGACGACCTGTTCATCTTCAAACCATCGTCATTCGGGTAATTAAACACATCTTCATAATCGTTTCATTAAGGGGAGTAAAAGCCCTATGATTTCAGATGTTAACAACATCGAATTGATCTTCAATTTGATCCAGGAACAAACTAGGGTTCTACGGGATTTGGGGGAAATGGAATTAAAAGGGTTAAAACAAATTGGAAACCAAAATAACCGCGGCTGTGAGCCTTGGTTTACTGGTTTGTGTATGGGAGTATGGACAGGAGGTCGCGGGTTTGAACCCGGCCTCCAACATTTATTTTTTTAAAGCTTTTTGAGCCTTTTAAAAATACGAAAAAATTACTAAAAATTATAAAAATAATTTTTATAAACTCTGTATATTTTAAAAGTAACTAATTATTTTCTGTAAAATTATTTCTTGTGACATTTAATAAATTTATGTATAATAATATTAACAAATGATATAATTAGTTTATTTATGTAAAAATAAACTATAAACAAATGGAATCATGAAATTATTGTTACTTGTATTTAATATATATACGTGGGAATATAATACTAGGTATTATATAACGTATATAACGAGGATATATATATATATATAATCGACACCGAACCGATTCGTGAGACACGAAACCGTACAGTTATTATATTTATAATTAATAATTGATATTAATTATATATATATATATATATATATATATATATATATATATATATATACTGAATGAAACACAGGTTAATTGGAAACCCGATCTTTTATGCTTACAATTACTTGTTGCTTTACACTCGAGGTGAGTTTCACGGCCCCATTTTACTTTCTTTCCTTTTTGGGGGAGAAAACATGCAAACACTATTTTTGTTATGGTTGCCAGTATTATTGATATCGCCTGTTATGTTAGTGGGAAACGCATTTGAAAGTCCTTACAGTATCAAACCGTTAGTAACGCGATTAGCGAGGCAATTTTTAGTAGTACTACTGGGTCTGACAAACCCCGCCCGGGCTAGTCGCGCTAGCTTGATTGGAGGTCAAACGGGTGCTAAATTGACCTGTAACGATTGCCACGGTCGGTTGAGACGTGGTGGAAAGGCACTAAACACACACAGTCAGCTTCGGTTTGAAACACTAACAAACTTGTTTATAGGCTCGCTACCTATCGATATGCTTTATATACTAAACCATGTGAAACGCTTCTGGTTGATGAAACCATGTGAAACGTTTTTCTGACACATTTCTGGTTGATGAAACCATGTGAAACGCTTCTGGTTGATGAAACCATGTGAAACGCTTTTCTGACACATTTCTGGTTGATGAAACCATGTGAAACGCTTCAGGTTGATGAAACCATGTGAAACGCTTTTCTGACACATTTCTTGTTCATTAAAACCTGTGGACTCACCAACTTTATGTTGACACATTTTAGCATGTTTTTTTAGGTCACAGAAACGCACAAGGTTAAGAACTCAGCTAGGATGCATTCATGGCATACATCACAACACAACTGATATATTTTGTTAAACGTTATGGATTCTTATGGTTGAAACGCATGTTGAAACAATTCACTATTGATTTTTGTTTTCAAAACGCTTCCGCAAGTCTGAAACACTTATGATTGATTTAAACGTCTAATTACTTAATGTGATGTTTGTAATTACTGTGTTTGGTGTAACTGATGCTATCTGAGATCCTGGTGTGTCACACGCCTGACGGTAAAATCCCGTTAGCGGATTTTGAGGGTGTGACAGTATGTATAGCCACTTCTGTCATGTTTGTCATTTCTTAAATGTATCTTGTTTTGTGGGAACATGGTGTTGGATCCTTGGTCGGGAAAGATAACCTTATACACAAATTACAGGTCAATATCTCGAGATCAAGACTATTTGGGAAGAGGATGTGGATCCTTGATATCATTCAAAAGATACACCATTAGTCTCATCATAGAGGGGACTCGGGGGTTGTCTTTGTGACCAGCCTCAGGCGTGAGAGTAAGTATATGTTCTTATACGTAATAACCCTTTTTAAATGTGGATGTGATTGTGAATGATTTCATACCTTGTGACACGTGATTGGTACATTTTAGAGGTAGATGTGACAAGTCCGATGTGGGTTAATGGCTTCATCACTTTTCGGGAGATATGGGATAACCATCATATAATTGTTTCAATAACTTCACCTGCACACGTCCAGTAGGCCGGTTTGGACTCTGTCGGGCTGGATCCCAAACTGACGAGTCGGATCCTATCCTCCATCACATAGTCAACCAGAATTTTTATGTTTGCGATTCTTCATCCACCTATGCAGAAAATGCTCACTTTGACCATTATTGAGTTATTATTGACCATAAGTTTGCGATTCTTCATCCATGTAGAAAATGCTCCGGACTTTTGACTATTATTGAGTTATTATTGACAAGCCCAAACACTATTTGGACCTCAAACCGGTTTCTAAAAAAGCCCAAGATGGAAGTAGAATACGATTCAATCTATCTTTTTCTTTTTTCAAGAACATTGAACACCGAGTAAGTGGGCCAAACTATACTGTTTAGTACGTATGTATGTTGGGCTCTGAGACCTAAGCAATGAGCTATTCCAAATAGAGGTGCACATAAAAACCGGTTTCACAACCCGACCCGCCTACCCGACCCGACCCGAAACCGGTTCCAACCCGGAAAACACCCAAACCGGTTCAAACCCGGAAAAAACCACCGGTTCCGGACCGGTTCCGCATTTTTGGGCCCAAACCGGTTCCAAACCGGTTCCAAACCAACCCGGTTTGAAAACCGGTTCAGAAAACCCGGTTCCAAACCGGTTTTGCCCGTTTTTTTTTTTGTGACCGTTTTAAAACGGCTCTATAGCCGTTATATAGCCGTTTGGGACCGTTTTTTCAACATTTTTTGGACCATTTTGCCCTTATATGATAGTATAAATAGGTAGTGGGTGTAATGGTTTAGTCACAACACTCAAAACTTCAAAAACGCTCGAAAACGTGCTTAAAAACGCAAAAACGCTCCTCACTCTCAACTTTCTATTCTCTCAATCTATTGAATTATGGCTTCTGAATCTTCGGTTCCAACCGGTGGATCCTCAAGTGCCGCTACCGTTGTTAGAATTCTTTCAACAACGAGAAACCAAGAGATTTGGTGTAATTTCGACTTATGCGAAATGTCGAATGGTCAACAAAAAGCTCGATGCAAGGCTTGTGGTTCGTTTTCAAGTCGGATTCAAACTCGACTTTGAAAAATCATATGACCAAATGGTGCAAGTCTTTGAAAAGTACACCGAGTCAAGGGCAAACATCAATCGGAAACGATGGTGGTTTATGGAACTTCAACGTAGATATGGTTCGAGATAGAATGGCAAAGTTTGTAATTCAAGAAGGATTGCCGTTCGATCACTTCGACAACCCTCGGTTAACAAAATTGATTCAAGAAACTCTTCAACCACGCTACACTCACGTAAGTCGCACCACTCTTAGACGTGATTGTTTAAATCTTTGGAAACAAGCAAAAAATGATTTAAAGATTTTATTTGAAAATTTACAAACCGGTGTGAACTTAACTACCGACGTTTGGTCCGCCCCACACGGTTTACCGGAATCGTACCTTTGCGTCACGGCCCATTGGATAGATCCAAGTTCGTGGCAAATGATGAAACGTACGATTGCGTTTGAATTATTTGGATATCCGCATACCGGTGAAAATCTTTTTCAAATTTTAGACTATGTAATCAAAACGTATAAATTAGAAAACAAAATTTTTTCAATGTCATTTGATAACGCCTCGAACAACACATCCGCCGTCGAAAAATTGAAAATAAAATATAAACCGGTTTGTGACGGCGTATTTTTTCATTCACGATGTGTTGCACATATTATTAATTTAGTTGTGCAAGATGGTCTTGGCGTTCCTGAAGTGGAAGATTTTAAAACGTCTTTCAAAAACATGTTACGTGACGTTTTTAAAACTAGTAGAAAAAGGTATGTTAATTATAGAAAAATGTGTCACGATACGAATTCCATTTGTTTAGGACCAAATTGGGATGTCCCGACTAGATGGAATTCGACTTGGAAAATGTTTAATAGTGCTTTACGTCAAAAAGAAACGCTTCATGTTTTCCACGATGGTCTTGCGATGCGGGGTCAGGTTGTTCCGTTTCCGTTAGAGGGTTGGGAATATATTCAAGAAATAACTCAATTTTTAGAGCTTTTTAAAAACGCAACTACAAAATTGTCGGGGGTTTATTATCCGACAAGTTGTCTAACGCTTCATCAAATTTATTTAATGACCCATAAATTAAGTGAATATGAAGAAAGAAACGAAATGTTTTCGGCAATGGTAGCGCCGATGAAAGAAAAATTTAAAAAATATTTCATTGAACTACCCCCGGTTTTTACGTGTTCCGCCGCACTCGACCCGTGTTTAAATGTTTCGGGGGTAGAAACTTTAATAGATGAGATAACTTATGATTTAGATTTACATGATTATGATCCATTTTTAATGTTAATACAAAACAAATATTTAATGAAACTTTTAAAAAATTGTTTAATGTTTATGTTGAAAAATATGGTGCAACATCAAACATCCACCGACAATCGAACGTGGAATCGAGTTCGTCGAGCTCAAGTAGAGACCCGATGATTAGTTTATACAACACTTTGAGAAATGAAAACAGTAAACGTCAAAGGGGTAACACCCCAAGTAGCGAACTCGGGAGATATATGGGAACCGATTTTTTAACCACTATGTCTCCCGATGAATTTTTGAAATTTGATATTCTGACATGGTGGAAAGGAAAGGAATCACAATTTCCGGTCCTATCCGCCATGGCACGTGATTTACTAACCGTCCAAGCTTCCACGGTAGCTTCGGAGTCTGCATTTTCTGTTAGTGGCAGGGTTTTATCGATTAGAAGAACAAGGTTAACTCCAACATCGCTAGAGATGTGTATTTGTTTAAAGGACCACTTAGATGCGGCCGAACGAAGACAACACATATCAAACCTTGAAGAAGAAACACCGATTGAAGAAGAAATACACGAGCACGAGGTACAAACCGGACGATCCTCACCGCTATCCGACGAAGAACTCGCTTATGATTTGTCTCAACGCATTGGCACACAAACCGACGAAGACGATTAGATTAGACAAACTTGTATTCGTAATATGTATATTTTGTTTTCTTTGGTTTAATTTTAATGTAATTTTTATTGTTTATTTTTCGTAATGAATTAATTATTTACTTTTATAAATTAATGTAATTTTTATTGTTTTCTTTAGAAAAACTCGAGTATGATTTTTAATTGTTTACTTATTAAAATGAAAATAAAAACTTTGAGACAATCGTATATAAAATAAAAAAGAAAATAAAACGCGTACAATCAATCGTATATAATTGTTTGTATAAAACTCGTATTAATTGTTTACAAAATGAAAATAAAAACGCGTCCAATCGTATATAATTAATCTACTCTAATAATTTTTAATTAATCAAAATTTGTAATTAATTTGTATATAATTTAATTAGAAGGTAAAAAAAAAAAAAAAAAAAAAAAAAACCGGGTTTTTCAAACCGGTTTTTGGACCCGGCCCGGTTCGGTTCCAACCCGGACCGGTTCCAACCGGGTTGGGTTTTATAGGGTTGAAAACCGGTTCCGACCCGAACCGGTTCTTGGTCAAAAACCGGTCTCCAAAATGTTGACCGAACCCGAACCGGGTCCGACCCGACCCGGGTTCAAAAAAAAAACCGGTTTGTGCACCTCTAATTCCAAAGTCCAAATCATGATTCTCGATTTCTCGGTAGAGGACTAGAGGTGGATATGTGAAAATATGGTAACTAACTTAACATTACACGTTTTTAAGATAACACCAAATTTAAAATGCATTAAGATACTCGTCAATTTATAGTAATGAACGTACGATAAATTTTTTTGTTCGAAAATACTTTAATGGTCACGAATTAACAGGCTTACTAGTTATTAATATCTATCCTAATAAATGATTACGTTATGTGAGCACATATAATCTTTACATTAATTCTATCATTTATTTTTCCAATCAATCATTTATTAAATTTTAAAAATCAAAATAATTAATTTTTAAATTTTCTGTCTCTCCCTCACTCTCTTTTATCTTAATCATTCTAAATTTTTCTAAAATCAATATATTTTAATTAATTAAAAACTAAATATTGGCGGTTGTTATACAGGAATTCAATGGATTCAATGAAATTGAAATCTGAATTCCATTGGTCATTATGTTTTGTTGACAGAAAATCGTTGGAATTGAAATTTGAATTCAGTTCTTAGCGGCGAATGAAGGATTTCAAAATCATTCCAAATATTGAAGGATTTCAAATTCCACCGACCTCGCCTCCGCCACCGGCCGCCACCTACCACCCTGCCAACTACCGACGACCCTTGCCGATGCCCCCAACCTCCGACCACCACTGCCGACCCCGCCCATCGCCGAACCTAACCACCGCCGACGCCCACAATCGCCGACCGACCTCCACCCGTCACCGACTGCAGCCGACACGGCCCAACCTCGACGCACACGACTGCCGATCCTGCCCTCCGTAGACCCCGACTGCCGATCCTGCTCGCCGTAGACCCCGACTGCCAACGCCCATGACCGCAGGCCACTGCCACCCCTGACCGGCAACTGTCATTGACCGCCCAGCCGAACCGCGTTGGTTTAGAAGCGTTTGACGGTGACTGTCGGTTCTCGACGACGGGCGTGATCGGTTGGTGGCTGCGGTGGAGTACGTTCGGTTTTTAGCAACGGGCACGGTAGGTGGTCGCGGTCGATTGTTGGCGGTGACGGCGTCAAAGGTCGGTGGTACGTAGGAGCGTTGATTAATCGTCATGGAGGTTGTGGAGATTTGTAATGAGTGATAAATTCTAATTCTTTTATAAATGTTTTGTCACAGAAAACGGATTCAGAAATTAAATTCACTCTATAGGTTTTAATTCAATTGAATTTCAAATCCTTTGAAAACTATCAAATTCCAAATACAATTCCTTATAATTACAATTAAAATTACAATTATAACAAATCACACGAACCAAACGCTCCCTAAATATTTTGATTGAAAAATAAACTTTTTTGAAAAAAATTTAAAAACTATAAATTTTTTAAACAACTTATCTTTTTACACATATGAAATATTTTAAAACCGGTCTTTTTTTAAATAAAAAGTTTTATATAAAACATTTTCTCTAAAAAAGTAACTGAAACCTGGAGTTTTAAATAATGAGATATTTATAAAAAAAATATTTTGTCAAGGCAAACTTTTATTACTTTTATCGCTTCTATCTCATATTAAATAAATACATTAACTACGATTTATATTATCTAATTATTATTAACATTAAAAATAGTGTTTTAATAAATTAAGAAATAGATCTCTTTGTAAATGTGATTTCTGAAGAAATAAATGAACATACAATATCTTTTCCAAATACAAACTTTTATAAAAATATAAAATATTTTAAAAGCGATGTTTTTAAAAAATATAATTTTTACAAACCAAAATAATTAAAATTCAGAGTTATAATAGTTTTCTTTTAAATAATAATTTTTTAAAATGATTTGTTTTGCAACATTACATTTAGTTTTTTTTTAAAAAAGTAAAAAAGTTTATAAAATGACATGATTGTTTTATTATTAATTATAATAATTTCTCATGCGTAATTTCAGTTATATCTTATTTCAATATACCATTTTATAATTAATAAATTTCCGTACGAACTATTTATATTTTATTCATTTTGCCGTGTAATACACAAGATAGTAACCTAGTTGGTTAAGATATTAAACATAAAAAATCATTTAGTTAAATACCAAAAAAATAATAAATATTATAATCATCTAGTAAAATAGCAAAAAATAGCTATATAATAAAAGAAAAGAGAGTAAATCATAATGTAAAATAACAAGATAATGTAATGTCACGCCCCAACCTTGACGGTGGAATCGTCGAGGCGTGAGAGTTCGATTGTTCACAACCACATAACGCTATTGCCTGAAACATGTTAAAAATAAAAGGTCAACATATTGTTGGTGAGCATTCTATAGTTTTGCATACATAAGTATATAAAAGATGGCAATTCATGTTGTAAATTAGAGAACAAGATAACTAGGGATGTAAGATAGAATGCACAATCAAACCTTGACAAAGTTTTACAAGTCTCAAACGTTTACAAGTATATACGATTAGCTAAGTATACTTGGATCAATCAAGCAGGCTTGTCAGGCCCATAGATCTATGACGTCGCCAGGCTAGCAATAGTTAATGATTGTACATATATTCGACATTACATGGTAGCTACATGATTCGACTAATCACAACATACAAGTAAATTGCCATAAGTTTACAAGATTCAACGTGTTTACAAGTGTAACGTTTATACGGTAACATGTTTCACCCAAAAGTGTGTGAAATAATAAAATGGGTATAGAAATACTCACTTGGTCAAATAGGTATATTATTGATGGTTAATAAGAAGTATAATAATCGTCGTTTTAGCGTAATCCTTCACGAGTAACCTAAAAATATATATATATATATATATTGACGAGATTTAAGTTGGTTAATATTAATCTTAACGTTTTTAACGAGAAACTAGGGTCTTTGATGGAATTTGGGATTAGTTATCAAGATCGTATATATATTTTTATACAATAGAAGAAAGATTAATTAATCTATTTTATAAAAAAATTAAATTTTTATAAAATGATTAAATTTATAAAATGTAAATAACATTTCATAATTGACATAAATAAATCTATAATTAAAGGTAACGTAATGACAAATAATAATTTAGTAATTTCAACTATTTAAAATTTATTTATTATTATTTATTATTTATTTATTTTTTTTTAAAAAAATAAACAAATTATAATATTTGTTAATAATATTTTAATGAAAATTATTAAGGTGTTTAAATAAATAAATTTGCAGAAAATGGTTAGGTAAGTTTAAAAAATAAAGAAAATTTATAAAACTTATTTTTATAATTTTTACAAATTTTCATATATTTTTTTAAAGGCTAAAAAGCCCTAAAAAAATAATATGGGGTTGCCCGGGTTCAAACCCGGGACCTCAAGTATGTAAGGGTGATCGCAGAACCAGTAAACCAAGGCCGTGGCCGCGGTTTAAACTGGGTCCTTAAATCTTAAAAACACTGATTCAAATCACCCCCAAATTCGATGAACCCTAGAATGAACAGATCCAAAATCGAAGGTCAATTCGATGTTGTTTGTGGGAATAATCATGGGGCTTTGATTCCCCCTGTAAATACGAACCCAAAGAGTGTTTTATTACCTGTTATGGATGTGTAATTCGATGGATAAGAGTTCGAGTGAGGTCGCGGCTGTGGAGCTTTGAATTCAATAGGTTGGAGTTGATTATAATCAAATTACTCGCACCAGTAGCTTCTATTAGCGTTTAAGGTTCAAAGCCCTCAATCAATTTGGATTAAGAGAACTCCAAAGGTTGTTCTCGATCAAGTTGCAGGTCGCGATGGGGAGGTGATCGAGGGATCTGTTTGTGTGATTTCTAGGTGGAATTGATAGTTGTGGACGATTAGGAATGTCTAGGGGTTGTTTATATAGGTTTAATTTGGTCATTGTTGGATTTTTAAGCGGTATTGAGTTCGAATTAAAGGTATTCGAATATTGGATCATGAGCTGTAAAACCGGGGCTTTTCGTTCAAATTAAAGTAGATGTTGTTGTTCAAAATGCCCCCACGAATCTTTTGGTGCTTTTTGGGATTTAAATGGTTCGGTTTTAAGGTGGAATGGGAGTCGCCGGAGTCGCGCCGGACGGTCGCCGGCCGGCGACCGGAAAATCGAGGAAGGGGAAATGGGCGGGGGTTGGTTTCGAAAATTGGAAAGTTACACAATGGCCCCTGCGGTTTCGATTATTATTATTTTATGTATAAAAGTTTTATTTAAGTTTTTAAATTGACATAAATGGTCCTTGAACTTAAATAAACTTTTATAAATTATTTTTACTAATTACTACATTATTATTATTATTATTACTATTAGTTAATATTATTATAATTAAACTATTATTATTATTATTATTAGTTGTTATTATTATTTTTATAATTACGCTATTATTATTATTACCATTATTATCCATTATCATTATTATTATTGTAAAAAAAAAAATTAAATATCGAAAAAAATACGAGATGTTACAGTCTCCCCTACTTCAGGAAATTTCGTCCCGAAATTTGTTCACGAGATGGCTTAGACGACAAAAAAAAATGAGAACACTTGGAAGAACTTTCAGGTTTTGATAAGGCATCAAAAGAAGAAAATTCATCATCGATTAAGCTGACCTCTTTAGTGTTTACTTTATGTGCAATGGCAGAGCCATTAGAGGTAAAAAGAGAGTCTAAAGTGTGTGGCTTATAATTAGCATTATACGCTTTCTTATTGATTAAAAATATACGTTAATACAAGATGTTACCGTCTCCCCTACTTTAAAGAATTTCGTTTAGAAATTAAAAATGAACTAAACGAATAAATACGGGTATCTCTGCTTCATATGATCCTCCCGCTCCCACGTGAACTCAGCTCCACACTTGTTCTCCCAACGAACCTTGACAATTGGAGTAGTTGTGGTCCTAGTCTTCTTCATGATGCGATCCATAATCTCGACAGGTTTCTCGATGAAGTGCAATGACTCGTCGATCTGAATGTCTTCCAGTGGAACATGCAGACTCTCGTCGGCCAAACACTTTCTCAGATTTGAGACATGAAACACCGGATGAACTCCACTAAGGTCGGAAGGTAGTTCCAGTTTATAAGCCACTTTCCCAATCCTTTTTAGGATTTTGAAAGGTCCTACAAATCTTGGAGCTAATTTGCCCTTCTTTCCAAAGCGAATAACACCTTTCCATGGTGAAACCTTAAGAAGAACCATATCACCAACTTGAAACTCCAACGGTTTACGATGCTTATCGGCATAACTCTTTTGTCGACTTCTTGCCACTTCAAGGTTCTTGCGGATTGTAGCAACTTTATCGGTCGTTTCTTGTATAAGTTCAGGACCAGTGATAAAGTTTTCACCAATGTCGGTCCAACAGATCGGCGATCGGCATTTACGACCATAAAGTGCTTCGAATGGTGCCATCTTGATACTCGAGTGATAACTATTGTTATACGAAAATTCCGCGAGCGGTAAATGCGTATCCCAATTACCACCAAAGTCAAGGACACATAATCGTAGCAAATCCTCGAGGGTTTGGATTGTTCGTTCGGTTTGACCATCAGTTTGAGGATGGTAAGCCGTACTTAAATCCAATTGAGTACCCAAGAGTTCTTGCATAGATGACCAAAAGTGTGAAGTGAAACGAGCATCTCGATCAGAAATGATGTGCAACGGTACGCCATGACGACTAACAATTTCATCAATGTATATGCGAGCTAGTCTTGAAACCTTGTAAGTGTCTCGTATAGGTATGAAATGTGCCGTCTTGGTGAAACGATCCACAATCACCCATATACTATCATGACCACGAGGAGTACGTGGTAACTTGGTTATGAAATCCATGGATACATGTTCCCATTTCCACATAGGGATTTCAGGTTGTTCAAGTAAACCACTTGGTCGTTGATGCTCGGCTTTGACTTTTGCACACGTGAGACATTTGGAGACATGAACCGAGATATCTTTCTTCATTCCAGGCCACCAATATTGACCACGCAAATCCATGTACATTTTATCGGAACCAGGATGAATAGAATATCGGGTGTGATGAGCTTCGTTCAAGATGATGTGTCGAAGGTGATCACGATTTGGAATCCAAAGTCGATTCATAAAGTACCATAGGCCGTTTGGTTTTTCCTCCAGTTGTGATCGAACGTTAGACACCAAATCCTCATTACTTCCTTCGTCGGTTATTGCCGCTTGCTGAGCCTTGCGAATGCATAACTCGAGATCACTATCAATTCTTATGTTTTGGAGCATGATAGTAGCCTCGTTAATATCCACACGAACCTCGGTATCAAATTCTCTTAACGTGTGAAACCACTGTCTTCGATCTCGGATTCCTTGTAGCGAGACAGTTTTGTTATGGACCTTGCGACTCAGCGCGTTGGCTACAACATTCGCCTTTCCAGGATGATAGCGAATGCCACAGTCGTAGTCGCTGATTAACTCGATCCAACGTCGTTGTCTCATGTTGAGATCTTTTTGGTTGAACGCATGTTGGAGACTTTTGTGGTCGGTGTAGACTATGCATTTCGTCCCATAAAGATAATGTCGCCAGATCTTCAAAGCGAAAACCACAGCACCGAGTTCAAGATCATGAGTCGTGTAATTCACCTCGTGAACCTTCAATTGTCTTGATGCATAAGCTATCACCTTTCCTCGTTGCATAAGAACACAACCAAGACCTTGTTTTGAAGCATCACAATATACGGTGAAATCATCGTTTCCATCGGGTAGGGTCAAGATAGGAGCATTGCTTAGTTTGTGTTTTAATGTTTCAAAAGCTTCCTCTTGCTCGGGCCCCCACTTGAATGGTTTATTCTTTTGTGTTAAGGAAGTGAGCGGCTTCGCGATCCTCGAAAAGTTGGCGATGAATCGCCGATAATAACCAGCAAGACCAAGGAAAGAACGAATCTCGGTCGGTGTCGTGGGAACACACCAATTCTTCACAGCTTCCACCTTTGCAGGGTCAACGTGAATTCCTTGGCTATTCACCACGTGTCCTAGAAATTGAACCTCCTTGAGCCAGAAATCACACTTCGAGAATTTCGCGTACAATTGCTCTTTCTTCAACAGTTCAAGAACTTGTCACAAATGCAGTTCATGCTCGGCGTTGGTTTTGGAGTAGATGAGAATGTCATCAATGAAGACGATCACAAACTTATCTAGATAAGGCTTGCATACTCGATTCATGAGATCCATGAAAACAGCAGGAGCATTAGTCAAGCCAAAAGGCATCACCGTAAACTCATAGTGCCCATAACGAGTACGAAATGCGGTCTTGGGGATGTCATCATCATGGACTCGTAACTGATGATATCCAGAACGTAGATCAATCTTCGAGAATATAGTAGCTCCTTGAAGTTGATCAAACAGGTCGTCGATACAAGGAAGAGGATACTGGTTTTTGATAGTCAACTTGTTGAGCTCTCGGTAATCGATACACATACGGAATGAACCATCTTTCTTCTTCACAAATAAGACAGGTGCACCCCAAGGAGAAGAACTAGGGCGGATAAACCCCTTCTCGGATAATTCCTGGAGTTGGCTAGAGAGTTCTTGCAATTCCGATGGTGCAAGCCGATATGGTGACTTAGCCACGGGTTTGCTCCCGGTATCAAATCAATTTTAAATTCAACTTCACGCACGGGAGGTAAACCACTAAGGTCATCAGGAAATACTTCAAGAAAGTCTCGTACAATAGGGACATCCTTAAGTTCTTTCCCTTTGGCTTTAGTGTTGACCACGTAAGCCAAGAAGGCCATATACTTCTTGCTTAAGCACTTTCGGGCTTGAGTGAAAGATATGAGTTTGAGTCCTTGTGATGATTTCTCGCCGAACACTTTCAAAGTATCCCCGGATGGTAACGGTTTTCGGATACACTTCTCAAACCAAACGATCTCGACATGATGTTTGGCTAGCCAATCCATTCCAATGATGACGTCGAAGCTTCCGAGTTTCATAGGAATAAGATCAATAGAGAATTCGTGCTCGTTAAAGTTTATGATGTAATCACGTATTATGACGTCAACGACAATAGGTTTTCCATCGGCGACTTCGACCGTGTAGGGTCTTTCCAGATTAATACGTGATTTAAAAAGTACGGGCTCGAATTCTAACGACGCGAAACTCTTATCCGCACCCGAATCAAATAATACAGATGCATAATGATCATTTACAAGATACATACCTGTTCGGTAAAAAAATTTTATTATTGATACGATGATTACAAAGATGGAAAACATCAATAATACAAGGAATGATTTAAACGGGGTTATTCGTCGTACCATTCACAACGTCATTATTGACTTGTGCTTGGTTGACGTTGATGTTGAAAGCCCTTCCACGAGCTGGTAGCACGTTGCCCGCATTGCGAGGGCATTGCGGATGAAAATGACCAGGCTCGCCACAGTTGTAGCAGGTTCGGTTGGCAAGCATTGCGGCGTTGTTTGGTGCACGAAGGCAAGTAGTCACCAAGTGGCCATACTTTCCACATAACGAGCAGATTCGGCATGGAACGTTACCCGCATGATGGTACTTGCACGTGTTACACGTTGGTTGAGGACCCGCATAAGCTTTAGCCATAGGAGCTTGATTTGCAACCACCATTTGTTTTTTAGGAGCATTTGGAGTGGTCATAGCGTAGTTGCGTGTTGGTGTGAACTTACGCTTCTTGCTTTGGGAAGACGACTCAGCCCTTACATCCTTTGTTGCCTCGGGTGTCGCCTTCACAGTAGACTTTGAACCCTTTGCCGACATAGTGCCAGCTCTAATATGATTCTCAGTGAGCTGCGCTGTGATAGTAATTGCCTCCTCTAAAGTTGTGGGTCGGCTACCCACCACAGCATCTTGAATTTGGGGTGGTACACCCTTTATGAACTTCTCGATGTTGCGGGGGACAGTGTCAACCATATGGGGCAATAGTAGACTCAACTCATGATGCCTAGTTGAGTAGGCCAAATGATCACCACCATCTTGCTTCAAGTTCCAGAATTCTTCTTCCAACTTTTGTAATTCACTTCTCGGGCAAAACTTCGCGATGGCGATGTTCTTGAATTCATCCCAAGAGAGTGCCGAAATAGCATCAGCTCCTCGGTTTCTTTTCTCGCTATTCCACCAGGTAAGTGCCCTTTGTTGGAGCATACTAGTGGCATAACGGACTTTGAGTGCCTGGGACACTCACAATTGACAAAAGTGTTCTCCATGCTTTCGAACCACTCAAGAAGACCAGTGGCTCCTTCCTTGCCACTAAAGTTGGTGGGTTTGCACGAGTTGAAGTGTTTGAAAGTGCAAGTACGATCGTTCCCGTTTCGGCTGTTGCTATTTTCTCCTTGAGCACCGTTGTTGTTTCCATTGGTGTTGTTGTTGCTATTAGCCATCAGGGTGCTATTAAGTTCAGCAACCATGGTTGGGAGCACAGCACCCATTTGTTTGGCGATCATTACTGCAAGCTTGCGGTCGGAACTTCCACGCTTTCCATGATGACGAGACATGCTGGATATACAAAAATGAGCTAGTTACGGGAGTGAAGATAACAAAGGATATTAGTTTAGACAAAGGTAAGCTAAAGGTTATAAGGTACACGGAATGATTCCATTTGGTAACGCATTACCATTTGGAACCGTGGACACGTCAAGGTAAATTGACTCATTTGCCTTAGAGATTTGTGTATTTTGACCATAGTTTATCACTCATCCCAGAAATCCCCAGGTAAGCGTAACTGGTCCCGTAGGATATATGCGAAACGCTTGCCTTAGCCCGAAGGATTTTTGCCAGGAAATCCAGAATACAGGTGTCTATGTGTCACACAATATTTCTTAGGTTCATGAAATCAAAACCTTGATGAGATTTATATAGATTAGACATAACGTCTAAAGATCCAAGTCATAAGCATAAGTATACGATTCCACGTGTCGTCGAGAATAAGATTGAGAGGTTTTATGTTCGGGGAGAGTCAAAGATAAGTTTAGGGAGACAAGTAACTAAGTTTAGGCAATCCTATGCTAAGGCATCAAATTGCACATAAGAAGGCATAGCATTATGTAATATGTAAACCATGTATTTACAAGATAAAAATACTATAAGGTGCATGCATAAGCTATAGTCTAGGTCACCATTTCTAATAACCTAAATCCCTATAGTTATGGGCTCTGATACCAATCTGTCACACCCCAACCTTGACGGCGGAACCGTCGAGGCGTGAGAGTTACGATTGTTCACAGCCACATAACGCTATTGCCTAAAACATGTTAAAAATAAAAGGTCAACATATTGTTGGTGAGCATTCTATAGTTTTGCATACATAAGTATATAAAAGATGGCAATTCATGTTGTAAATTAGAGAACAAGGTAACTAGGGATGTAAGACAGAATACACAATCAAACCTTGACAAAGTTTTACAAGTCTCAAACGTTTACAAGTATATACGATTAGCTAAGTGTACTTGGATCAACCAAGCAGGCTTGTCAGGCCCATAGATCTATGACGTCGCCAGGCTAGCAATAGTTAATGATTGTACATATATTCGACATTACATGGTAGCTACATGATTCGACTAATCACAACATACAAGTAAATTGCCATAAGTTTACAAGATTCAACGTGTTTACAAGTGTAACGTTTATACGGTAACATGTTTTACCCAAAAGTGTGTGAAATAATAAAATGGGTATAGAAATACTCACTTGGTCAAATAGGTATATTATTGATGGTTAATAAGAAGTATAATAATCGTCGTTTCAGCGTAGTCCTTCACGAGATACCTAAGAATATATATATATATATATTGACGAGATTTAAGTTGGTTAATATTAATCTTAACGTTTTTAACGAGAAACTAGGGTCTTTGATGGAATTTGGGATTAGTTATCAAGATCGTATATATTTTTATACAATAGAAGAAAGATTAATTAATCCATTTTATAAAAAAATTAAATTTTTATAAAATGATTAAATTTATAAAATGTAAATAACATTTCATAATTGACATAAATAAATCTATAATTAAAGGTAACATAATGACAAATAATAATTTAGTAATTTCAACTATTTAAAATTTATTTATTATTATTTATTATTTATTTATTTTTTTTTTAAAAATAAACAAACTATAATATTTGTTAATAATATTTTAATGAAAATTATTAAGGTGTTTAAATAAATAAATTTGCAGAAAATGGTTAGGTAAGTTTAAAAAATAAAGAAAATTTATAAAACTTATTTTTATAATTTTTACAAATTTTTATATATATTTTTAAAGGCTAAAAAGCCCTAAAAAATAATATGGGGTTGCCCGGGTTCAAACCCGGGACCTCAAGTATGCAAGGGTGATCGCAGAACCAGTAAACCAAGGCCGTGGCCGCGGTTTAAACTGGGTTCTTAAATCTTAAAAACACTGATTCAAATCACCCCCAAATTCGATGAACCCTAGAATGAACAGATCCAAAATCGAAGGTCAATTCGATGTTGTTTGTGGGAATAATCATGGGGCTTTGATTCCCCCTGTAAATACGAACCCAAAGAGTGTTTTATTACCTGTTATGGATGTGTAATTCGATGGATACGAGTTCGAGTGAGGTCGCGGCTGTGTAGCTTTGAATTCAATAGGTTGGAGTTGATTATAATCAAATTACTCGCACCAGTAGCTTCTATTAGCGTTTAAGGTTCAAAGCCCTCAATCAATTTGGATTAAGAGAACTCCGAAGGTTGTTCTCGATCAAGTTGCAGGTCGCGATGGGGAGGTGATCGAGGGATCTGTTTGTGTGATTTCTAGGTGGAATTGATAGTTGTGGACGATTAGGAATGTCTAGGGGGTTGTTTATATAGGTTTAATTTGGTCATTGTTGGATTTTTGAGCGGTATTGAGTTCGAATTAAAGTTATTCGAATATTGGATCATGAGCTGTAAAACCAGGGCTTTTCGTTCAAATTAAAGCAGATGTTGTTGTTCAAAATGCCCCCACGAATCTTTTGGTGCTTTTTGGGATTTAAATGGTTCGGTTTTAAGGTGGAATGGGAGTCGCCGGAGCCGCGCCGGACGGTCGCCGGCCGGCGACCGGAAAATCGAGGAAGGGGAAATGGGCGGGGGTTGGTTTCGAAAATTGGAAAGTAACACAATGGCCCCTGCGGTTTCGATTATTATTATTTTATGTATAAAAGTTTTATTTAAGTTTTTAAATTGACATAAATGGTCCTTGAACTTAAATAAACTTTTATAAATTATTTTTACTAATTACTACATTATTATCATTATTATTATTATTAGTTAATATTATTATAATTAAACTATTATTATTATTATTATTAGTTGTTATTATTATTTTTATAATTACGCTATTATTATTACCATTATTATCCATTATCATTATTATTATTGTAAAAAAAATTTAAATATCAAAAAAAATACGAGATGTTACAGTCTCCCCTACTTCAGGAAATTTCGTCCCGAAATTTGTTCACGAGATGGCTTAGACGACAAAAAAAATGAGAACACTTGGAAGAACTTTCAGGTTTTGATAAGGCATCAAAAGAAGAAAATTCATCATCGATTAAGCTGACCTCTTTAGTGTTTACTTTATGTGCAATGGCAGAGCCATTAGAGGTAAAAAGAGAGTCTAAATTGTGTGGCTTATAATTAGCATTATACGCTTTCTTATTGATTAAAAATATACATTAATACAAGATGTTACCGTCTCCCCTACTTTAAAGAATTTCGTTTAGAAATTAAAAATGAACTAAACGAATAAATACGGGTATCTCTGCTTCATATGATCCTCCCGCTCCCACGTGAACTCAGCTCCACACTTGTTCTCCCAACGACCCTTGACAATTGGAGTAGTTGTGGTCCTAGTCTTCTTCATGATGCGATCCATAATCTCGACAGGTTTCTCGATGAAGTGCAATGACTCGTCGATCTGAATGTCTTCCAGTGGAACATGCAGACTCTCGTCGGCCAAACACTTTCTCAGATTTGAGACATGAAACACCGGATGTGTAACATTTCATATTTGTATTAATTGAAAATTAATTTTGTAAACATTTGAATTTAACATGTTGATATTAATTTCCTATGATTACAATAATAATAATAATAATAATAATAATAATAATGATAATAATAATAATAATAATAATAATATTAGTAATAATAATAATAGATTTGTAAAATTCAATTTATATAAAACTCAAAGTTAAGGGGTATGTATGACATTTTTCAAACTTAAAACTAAAGTTCAAGCATAAAATAATAAACAACCTAAACTACAGGGGCTAAAGTGTAAATTTTTTTTAAAACCCATTCTCCCCCGTCGACACCCCGTTTTTCCGGCGAGTCTCCGGCGAGACTCCGGCCGGACTCCGGCGAAGCCAAAAACGACCAAATTTCATCATTTCAACTCGCAAAACCTGTTCCAATGCCCTCGTGGACTAGATTCGAACCTAAGGCCCCTATTAAACACCATTAATCGTCGGTAAAATCGAATCCAAAGTTTCCACATCGAACGCACAAAATTCCCGACAAGAAATCGGGCAATTTACCCAATTTGAACCCCACAATCACACCGAAAGTTTCCTTGGATCCAATTTGGATTGAATTCCAACACAAAACGTGTTGAATTAGTCAAATAAACGGCTATAATTGTCACTTTAACTTCAGATTCTATACAACTCATAAACCCACTCAAACAACATCAATAAACAAATTAAAGCTACCAAAACGGTCATTTATACACACCTAATCGAACTCCAGTGCCAATTTTACCAAAAACAAACACAAACACCGAAATCACTCATCACCTTCATCGCGACACTGCAACTCATATTTGAACCAACCTCCAGTTGATTTTAATCGAATTTGTTAAGGGGCTTTTAATCTAGATCATCATTAAAAGCTTCCCTTAAGTTTAATTTGATTATAAACATCGTTTGGGCACTAAACAATCGAGAGCCACAGTCGCGACTGTTCTTCATCGGGAATAACCTCAATCAATCATCATATAGGTAATTGAACACACACATACACTCGGTTTCTCATGGGGAACAAAAGCCCCATGATTGCAGAAGCTATCAAGATCGATTTCGAGTTCAATTTGGTTCGAATTCAATCTAGGGCTCATATCGATTGGGGAAGGTTTCTGTTTGTATTTAAAAGTAAATGGAACCAACTCCTAACACGGCTTAGGCCTTTGGTTCACTGGTTCCATGCTTCCCCCTCAAACAGAAGGTCCCGGGTTCGACCCCGGGCACCTACACTATTTTTTTTAGGCCTTTTAAGCCTTTAAAAAAATCCAGAAAAAATTCTAAAAATCATAAAAACACTTTTACAAACATAACAAATATTTTAAAACCACTTAACTACTTTCTGAAATTTATTTTTATATTTTATTCATTTACTTTTAATTGATTTAAATAAATAAAATAACTAATTATATTTTCTACCAAATTATAATCAGTGTATAATATATAATTATACAATAAATAGATTGAATCCAATATATATACATAGGTATATATTATCCAATTATCAAAACAATTTTTATTTGATTAAATTACATGTATATAATTTTATATAATCGTATACAATTTATAACTCATGTATATAATTAACATACAATATATAGTTATGCCTACTTATGTATAAATTTATATACATATAATTATGTATATAGTTATACATATAATTATATATAATTACATGATTATATATAATGTATATAATTATACATATACAATTTATTAATAAATTGTAAATATGTATAACTTATATGCATAAACTTCTATTAAATTCTAGACATACTCACTTTCAATAAATTCGTTTATTTCAAGACATTCAAACCAAATAAAATCAACCAATTTAAACTACCATTCAACACCCAATGGAAATCCTAATACATTCCCAAATTCCCAAATCATTATTATTCTAACTCGAGACACCGTTCCTTAGGTTAATCATAAGGAAATCGTAGGTGTCTAATCCATCACGTCCAACTTCAAATCTCATCAATCAAGTGAGTATTCATATCCCCTTTTTATATCATTTTTTATTTGGGAGAAATCATGTGATACAATATATTCAATCATGATATTCTATTGTTATTTCATTCTAAATTCAATTCAAGACAGGTTATGTTATTACTTGCAATGATGTGAACATACTGTGATAAACTGGACGACAGTAAAACCCTAATTCAATCAATCAATCAATCCTGGCAACAATGTAGATCTACTGGTTTGGATAACCCACCCCACATGGCTTACGAGTGGTGATTGTGCCAGAGACAATTAGTCAATCTATGATGTTTATGTGCAAGTTTATTATATGCAAGTGTCAAGTCAAGGGGTTTATATTGTGTCGGTTTATCTATATGTTTCGCGGTTGCCATATAAGTCTTAATATTACCTTGTGAATTGAATTATTCTCGATGGATCAATCAATCAATCTATATGTATATTCAAAACTGTGATTACTCACCAGCTAACTCGTTAGCTGACTTTATTTTCTCACATGATTTCAGGTTAAGCAAGATAGTGGACTTCTACGTGCTCATCTAAGACACGGACCTAGTTAAAATAAAAGACAATTATTATTTGTGGTTTCGATTGTTGTATTTGTGTATGTTGAACTTATATTATCATGTAATCTGATTTTAATATTATTTCCACTATTAGACAACCATGTGTTATGAACAATCCATCATTCCCTCGTCCGCTCCGATGATTCCGCCGTCGGTCGGGGTGTGACAGATTGGTATCAGAGCCATGGTTATAGGGAATTAGGTTATTAGAAATGGAATGACCTAGACTATAACTAAGTACCTTTACACATGAGTCCTCTCATGTATTTTATATGCTTAGACAGGATTTTATGTGCCTTACATGTTTATACTTGATTATGTGATTATCTGCTTTATGTGATTCTTCTTATACTTTGAATCTATCAATATACACATGAATCTTAACTCATATTCTAAGGCATTGTGTGCCTAATTCAAGTGATTTCAAACTCCAAAACTCGATTGTTATTCATGGTTTTCAAATCTCGTCAAAGTCCGTGTCACATGACCGAGAACATGCAATGCTGGAAGAGTGGGATACCTGTATCTTAAGGTGTTCTGTCTAGGCAAGGTATTCATACAACTTGATTACCTTACCTGGGAACCCTCGAGATGAGTATTCGCTTATAGGTACGCATGTCCTCATTAAGGTTGTGGTGGACACAAATACTTTGATAAGTCAACGTACTCGTTTTGGTTTGCGAACCGAACGTTTACACTCCTAATCTCTCATTGTTATTCTAAACAATCTCATTAACGATTTTATTATTTTGAAAAGTTTTAAAAACCAATTACCCGTTTCTCATAGAGGTTTCTTCTTTCCATGTTATACAACATGTCTTCTCGTCAAAACCGCTCCCGATCTAGAAGCTCTGGCCGCAAGATTGCTGCTATAGTGGCACGTGAAGTTGCTGCGGTTATCCCAACACTGCTTACCCATTTGAACCAAGGCAACAACACCGTTCAAAATCAAGCCGTACAAAACCCAACTGCACCAAACCCTCAACGAGCTTGTACCTACAAGCATTTCAATTCTTGCAATCCCACTAAGTTTAGCGGGACCGAAGGTGCCACTGGTCTTTTACAGTGGTTTGAGAGTATCGAGAACACTTTCCTTAATAGTGAGTGCCCCGAGAATCTCAAGGTTCGTTATGCTACAAGTGTTCTTCAAAAGAGAGCACTCACTTGGTGGAACGGTGAGAAACGAACACGTGGAACTGATGCAGCATTAGCATTGACGTGGGATGAAGTTAAGGAGCTTATGACTCGGGAATTCTGTCCGAGAAATGAAATTAAGAAATTGGAAGCTGAGTTTGGGACTTAACTCAAGAAAGTGGAGAAAATCTAGCTTATACCAACCGATTTCATGAACTGAGCCTACTTGTTCCTCACCTGGTTACTCCTTTATCTCGGGCTATCGAGAAATACATCGGTGGTCTACCCATGCAAATTCAAGACACGGTGTGGGGTAGGAATCCTGCAACCTTGGAAGATACCATCCGGTTAGCTGCTCAGTTAACTGACAATCATGTCAAGGCTGGAACCCTGACTAGGAAGGGTGCTAAGAAGGTGCCCAGGAAACTCTCAGCTAAGACCCCTAAGGAGGAGAAACCTGAATCTTCTCAAAACAAGAAGAGAAAGGCTAAGTCCCAAAACTTTGCTATGATTACCCCTGCTGTGCCAATTAATCAAGTCCCTCCAACTCGTCAACCAGTAGTCAACAACCAACCACCGATGAAAAAGCCATACGCTGGACCCTTTCCGCAATGTGACCACTGCAAGTATCACCATCCTGCTAACGTTCAGTGTCGCCAATGCACAAACTGTGGTCGTTTCGGCCATACATTCAACGTGTGCAAGAATACTGCAAGGGTTCCAGTTACCACACCAACTGTTCAACATACCCCGACAATCACACACGCAAGAGCTTGCTACCAATGCGGAGATCCTAACCATTTCCGCAACCAATGTCCGAAGCTTCTCAAGGTCGTCCCTGCAGCTCAAGGTCGAGCATTCAACATCAATGCCCAACAAGCCCAAGTTAGCAACGACGTGGTGAACGGTATGTTCCAAATTAATAATCAATACGCTTCAATTCTTTTTGACACCGGTGCCGATAAAAGCTTTGTATTCTTAGACTTTGAGCCCTTACTTGCTAGTGCCCGAACCAAGCTAGATAACCCCTTTACGGTAGAGATAGCTGACGGAAAACCCATTACAATTAATTCTGTTATTCCTGACTGTACTTTGAATCTAAGTGAGCATGATTTCTCTATCAATCTTATACCCATGCAACTGGGTAGTTTCGATGTTATAGTAGGCATGGACTGGTTATCAAAGAATCATGCCGAAGTGATTTGTCATGAAAAGACCATTCGTATTCCTCTCCCGACCGGAAGCATACTACAAATCTACGGGGAAAAACCTTACAAGGGACTTAAACTCATGTCTTGTACCAAAGCTCAAAAGTACCTCCGCAAGCATTACGTGGCTTTCTTAGCCCATATTGTAAAGGCAAATGAGAAACCTAAGAAGATTGAAGACATTCCAATTGTTCGAGAGTTTTCCGAAGTCTTTCCCGATGATTTAACCGGTCTTCCTCCCGTTCGTCAAGTTGAATTCCGAATCGACCTTGTACCTGGTGCAACTCCCGTGGCAAAATCTCCTTATCGACTTGCACCATCTGAGATGCAAGAACTTGCTAGCCAATTGCAAGAACTGTCAGACAAAGGATTCATTCGCCCGAGCTCGTCACCATGGGGAGCTCCGGTATTATTCGTGAAGAAAAAGGATGGCTCATTCCGGATGTGCATTGACTATCGAGAGCTCAACAAACTCACAATCAAGAACCGTTACCCATTACCCAGAATCGACGATCTGTTTGATCAGCTTCAAGGAGCCACTCATTTCTCAAAGATCGATCTTCGTTCTGGTTATCACCAACTTCGTGTGCATGATGATGATATTCCAAAAACCGCTTTCCGAACGAGATATGGCCATTACGAGTTTACAGTGATGCCATTCGGGTTAACCAACGCACCGGCAGTATTCATGGATTTAATGAATCACGTGTGTCGGCCATACCTAGACAAATTCATGATGTATTCATCGACGACATCTTGATATACTCTAAATCAAAATCCGATCACGAGAATCACCTTCGTCTAATACTCGAACTTCTGAAGAAAGAGAAACTCTACGCCAAATTCTCAAAATGTGAATTCTGGCTTAATGAGGTTCAATTTCTTGGTCACATAGTAAACAGCAAGGGAATTCACATTGATCCCGCAAAGATCGAGGCAATAAAGAAATGGGGAGAACCTAAAACTCCTACAGAGATTCGTTTATTCCTTGGTCTAGCCGGATATTATCGACGTTTTATTCCTAACTTCTCGAAGATTGCTGTGCCACTCACTGCTTTGACCCACAAGGATAAGCCTTTTTCTTGGGGGCCTGATCAAGAAAAAGCGTTTCAAACCCTCAAGCAAAAGTTGTGTGAAGCGCCGATTTTAACACTTCCTGATGGAAACGACGATTTCGTTGTCTATTGTGACGCTTCAAAACAAGGTCTAGGTTGCGTTCTCATGCAGCGAGGCAAAGTTATCGCTTATGCTTCAAGACAATTGAAGGTTCATGAGAAAAATTATACGACGCACGATCTTGAATTGGGTGCTGTCGTATTCGCACTCAAAATCTGGAGACACTATCTCTATGGCACTAAATGTGTTGTATTCACCGATCATAAGAGTCTCCAGTACATCTTCAACCAAAAGGAGCTCAACATGAGGCAACGACGATGGGTCGAACTACTCAATGACTACGACTGTGAGATTCGTTACCACCCCGGTAAAGCTAATGTCGTAGCCGATGCATTAAGTCGTAAGGGCCAAGTTATGCTTCAAAGTGTTACCATTCAAACCGACCTTGTGACCCGTATACTCGAAGCTCAACACGAATCAGTCACCGAGGGCAACATGTATGAGGAAATGTCATGCGGTGCTGAACTCCAATTGGAAACCAAGTCGGACGGACTACTGTATTTTCTAAACCGACTTTGGATTCCGAATCGCGATAACCTTCGAACAACCATCATGGATGAGGCTCATAAGGCTCGTTATCCTATTCATCCGGGAGCAGATAAGATGTTCATGAATCTTCGAAACCAATATTGGTGGCCCGGCATGAAGAAGGATATAGCCTTGTATGTATCTAAATGTCTCACATGTTCCAAAGTCAAAGCCGAGCATCAACGTCCCTCTGGATTACTTATACAACCCGAGGTTCCATTATGGAAATGGGAAAGCATATCCATGGATTTCATTACCAAGCTGCCTCGTACCGCTAGTGGTCACGATAGTATCTGGGTTATCATTGATCGATTGACTAAGTCGGCTCATTTCATTCCAATTCGGGAAGATTATCGAGTCGAGAAATTGGCTCGTATTTACATTAATGAAATAGTCAGTCGGCATGGTGTACCTTTAGATATTATCTCTGATCGCGATGGTCGTTTTATCTCTCGTTTCTGGAAAAGTCTCCAATCAGCTCTCGGGACTCAACTAAATCTTAGCACAGCCTATCATCCTCAAACCGATGGTCAAACTGAAAGAATGATACAGACACTCGAGGATATGCTCCGGGCTTGTGTCATTGATTTCAGTGGATCGTGGGATTCTCATCTTCCGTTGATCGAATTCTCTTACAATAACAGTTACCATACCAACATCCAGATGGCACTATTTGAGGCCTTGTATGGCCGAAAGTGTCGATCTCCCATCTGCTGGTCTGAAGTTGGTGAATCACAGATTACTGGTCCGGAATTGATACAAGAAACAACCGACAAAATTCATAAGATCCGTGATAACTTGGTCGCTGCTAGAAATCGTCAAAAGCATTATGCTGACAAAAGACGTAAGCCCATGGAATACAATGTCGGTGATCTCGTACTTCTTAAGGTGTCACCTTGGAAGGGAGTGATTCGCTTTGGAAAGAAAGGGAAGCTAGCACCTCGTTACGTGGGTCCATTCAAAGTGCTCGAGCGAGTTGGGAAAGTGGCTTACAAGCTTGAACTACCTCAAGAGCTCAGCAATATACATCCGACGTTTCATGTTTCGAATCTCAAGAAATGTCTTGCCGATGAAAATCTCCACATTCCACTCGACGAAGTTCAGATTGATGAATCTATGCACTTTATTGAGAAACCTGTGGAAATTATGGATCGGGAAGTCAAACAACTCAAACGTAGCCGGATACCCATTGTCAAAGTTCGCTGGGAATCTAAACGTGGCCCAGAATTCACCTGGGAACGTGAGGACCAGATGAAGTCCAAGTATCCTCATCTTTTCATTTCAGCCTCCTCGTAAACAAATTTCGGGACGAAATTTCCTAAAGCAGGGGAGACTGTAACATTTCATATTTGTATTAATTGAAAATTAATTTTGTAAACATTTGAATTTAACATGTTGATATTAATTTCCTATGATTACAATAATAATAATAATAATAATAATAATGATAATAATAATAATAATAATAATAATATTAGTAATAATAATAATAGATTTGTAAAATTCAATTTATATAAAACTCAAAGTTAAGGGGTATGTATGACATTTTTCAAACTTAAAACTAAAGTTCAAGCATAAAATAATAAACAACCTAAACTACAGGGGGCCAAAGTGTAAATTTTTTTTAAAACCCTTTCTCCCCCGTCGACACCCGTTTTTCCGCGAGTCTCCGGCGAGACTCCGGCCGGACTCCGGCGAAGCCAAAAACGACCAAATTTCATCATTTCAACTCGCAAAACCGGTTCCAATGCCCTCGTGGACTAGATTCGAACCTAAGGCACCTATTAAACACCATTAATCGTCGGTAAAATCGAATCCAAAGTTTCCACATCGAACACACAAAATCCCGACAAGAAATCGGGCAATTTACCCAATTTGAACCCCACAATCACACCGAAAGTTTCCTTGGATCCAATTTGGATTGAATTCCAACACAAAACGTGTTGAATTAGTCAAATAAACGGCTATAATTGTCACTTTAACTTCGGATTCTATACAACTCATAAACCCACTCAAACAACATCAATAAACAAATTAAAGCTACCAAAACGGTCATTTATACACACCTAATCGAACTCCAGTGCCAATTTTACCAAAAACAAACACAAACACCGAAATCACTCATCACCTTCATCGCGACCCTGCAACTCATATTTGAACCAACCTCCAGTTGATTTTAATCGAATTTGTTAAGGGGCTTTTAATCTAGATCATCATTAGAAGCTTCCCTTAAGTTTAATTTGATTATAAACATCGTTTGGGCACTAAACAATCGAGAGCCACAGTCGCGACTGTTCTTCATCGAGAATAACCTCAATCAATCATCATATAGGTAATTGAACACACACATACACTCGGTTTCTCATGGGGAACAAAAGCCCCATGATTGCAGAAGCTATCAAGATCGATTTCGAGTTCAATTTGGTTCGAATTCAATCTAGGGCTCATATCGATTGGGGGAAGGTTTCTGTTTGTATTTAAAAGTAAATGGAACCAACTCCTAACGCGGCTTAGGCCTTTGGTTCACTGGTTCCATGCTTCCCCCTCAAACAGAAGGTCCCGGGTTCGACCCCGGGCACCTACACTATTTTTTTTAGGCCTTTTAAGCCTTTAAAAAAATCCAGAAAAAATTCTAAAAATCATAAAAACACTTTTACAAACATAACAAATTTTTTAAAACCACTTAACTACTTTCTGAAATTTATTTTTATATTTTATTCATTTACTTTTAATTGATTTAAATAAATAAAATAACTAATTATATTTTCTACCAAATTATAATCAGTGTATAATATATAATTATACAATAAATAGATTAAATCCAATATATATACATAGGTATATATTATCCAATTATCAAAACAATTTTTATTTGATTAAATTACATGTATATAATTTTATATAATCGTATACAATTTATAACTCATGTATATAATTAACATACAATATATAGTTATGCCTACTTATGTATAAATTTATATACATATAATTATGTATATAGTTATACATATAATTATATATAATTACATGATTATATATAATGTATATAATTATACATATACAATTTATTAATAAATTGTAAATATGTATAACTTATATGCATAAACTTCTATTAAATTCTAGACATACTCACTTTCAATAAATTCATTTATTTCAAGACATTCAAACCAAATAAAATCAACCAATTTAGACTACCATTCAAGACCCAATGGAAATCCTAATACATTCCCAAATTCCCAAATCATTATTATTCTAACTCGAGACACCGTTCCTTAGGTTAATCATAAGGAAATCGTAGGTGTCTAATCCATCACGTCCAACTTCAAATCTCATCAATCAAGTGAGTATTCATATCCCCTTTTTATATCATTTCTTATTTGGGGGAAATCATGTGATACAATATATTCAATCATGATATTCTATTGTTATTTCATTCTAAATTCAATTCAAGACAGGTTATGTTATTACTTGTAATGATGTGAACATACTGTGATAAACTGGACGACAGTAAAACCCTAATTCAATCAATCAATCAATCCTGGCAACAATGTAGATCTACTGGTTTGGATAACCCACCCCACATGGCTTACGAGTGGTGATTGTGCCAGAGACAATTAGTCAATCTATGATGTTTATGTGCAAGTTTATTATATGCAAGTGTCAAGTCAAGGGGTTTATATTGTGTCGGTTTATCTATATGCTTCGCGGTTGCCATATAAGTCTTAATATTACCTTGTGAATTGAATTATTCTCGATGGATCAATCAATCAATCTATATGTATATTCAAAACTGTGATTACTCACCAGTTAACTCGTTAGCTGACTTTATTTTCTCACATGATTTCAGGTTAAGCAAGATAGTGGACTTCTACGTGCTCATCTAAGACACGGACCTAGTTAAAATAAAAGACAATTATTATTTGTGGTTTCGATTGTTGTATTTGTGTATGTTGAACTTATATTATCATGTAATCGGATTTTAATATTATTTCCACTATTAGACAACCATGTGTTATAAACAATCCATCATTCCCTCGTCCGCTCCGATGATTCCACCGTCGGTCGGGGTGTGACAGGATGAACTCCACTAAGGTCGGAAGGTAGTTCCAGTTTATAAGCCACTTTCCCAATCCTTTTTAGGATTTTGAAAGGTCCTACAAATCTTGGAGCTAATTTGCCCTTCTTTCCAAAGCGAATAACACCTTTCCATGGTGAAACCTTAAGAAGAACCATATCACCAACTTGAAACTCCAACGGTTTACGATGCTTATCGGCATAACTCTTTTGTCGACTTCTTGCCACTTCAAGGTTCTTGCGGATTGTAGCAACTTTATCGGTCGTTTCTTGTATAAGTTCAGGACCAGTGATAAAGTTTTCACCAATGTCGGTCCAACAGATCGGCGATCGACATTTACGACCATAAAGTGCTTCGAATGGTGCCATCTTGATACTCGAGTGATAACTATTGTTATACGAAAATTCCGCGAGCGGTAAATGCGTATCCCAATTACCACCAAAGTCAAGGACACATAATCGTAGCAAATCCTTGAGGGTTTGGATTGTTCGTTCGGTTTGACCATCAGTTTGAGGATGGTAAGCCGTACTTAAATCCAATTGAGTACCTAAGAGTTCTTGCATAGATGACCAAAAGTGTGAAGTGAAACGAGCATCTCGATCAGAAATGATGTGCAACGGTACGCCATGACGACTAACAATTTCATCAATGTATATGCGAGCTAGTCTTGAAACCTTGTAACTGTCTCGTATAGGTATGAAATGTGCTGTCTTGGTTAAACGATCCACAATCACCCATATACTATCATGACAACGAGGAGTACGTGGTAACTTGGTTATGAAATCCATGGATACATGTTCCCATTTCCACATAGGGATTTCAGGTTGTTCAAGTAAACCACTTGGTCGTTGATGCTAGGCTTTGACTTTTGCACACGTGAGACATTTGGAGACATGAACCGCGATATCTTTCTTCATTCCAGGCCACCAATATTGACCACGCAAATCCATGTACATTTTATCGGAACCAGGATGAATAGAATATCGGGTGTGATGAGCTTCGTTCAAGATGATGTGTCGAAGGTGATCACGATTTGGAATCCAAAGTCGATTCATAAAGTACCATAGGCCGTTTGGTTTTTCCTCCAGTTGTGATCGAACGTTAGACACCAAATCCTCATTACTTCCTTCGTCGGTTATTTCCGCTTGCTGAGCCTTGCGAATGCATAACTCGAGATCACTATCAAATCTTATGTTTTGGAGCATGATAGTAGCCTCGTTAATATCCACACGAACCTTGGTATCAAATTCTCTTAACGTGTGAAACCACTGTCTTCGATCTCGGATTCCTTGTAGCGAGACAGTTTTGTTATGGACCTTGCGACTCAGCGCGTTGGCTATAACATTCGCCTTTCCAGGATAATAGCGAATGTCACAGTCGTAGTCGCTGATTAACTCGATCCAACGTCGTTGTATCATGTTGAGATCTTTTTGGTTGAACACATGTTGGAGACTTTTGTGGTCGGTGTAGACTATGCATTTCGTCCCATAAAGATAATGTCGCCAGATCTTCAAAGCGAAAACCACAGCACCGAGTTCAAGATCATGAGTCATGTAATTCACCTCGTGAACCTTCAATTGTCTTGATGCATAAGCTATCACCTTTCCTCGTTGCATAAGAACACAACCAAGACCTTGTTTTGAAGCATCACAATATACGGTGAAATCATCGTTTCCATCGGGTAGGGTCAAGATAGGAGCATTGCTTAGTTTGTGTTTTAATGTTTCAAAAGCTTCCTCTTGCTCGGGCCCCCACTTGAATGGTTTATTCTTTTGTGTTAAGGAAGTGAGCGGCTTCGCGATCCTCGAAAAGTTGGCGATGAATCGCCGATAATAACCAGCAAGACCAAGGAAAGAACGAATCTCGGTCGGTGTCGTGGGAACACACCAATTCTTCACAGCTTCCACCTTTGCAGGGTCAACGTGAATTCCTTGGCTATTCACCACGTGTCCTAGAAATTGAACCTCCTTGAGCCAGAAATCACACTTCGAGAATTTCGCGTACAATTGCTCTTTCTTCAACAGTTCAAGAACTTGTCGCAAATGCAGTTCATGCTCGGCGTTGGTTTTGGAGTAGATGAGAATGTCATCAATGAAGACGATCACAAACTTATCTAGATAAGGCTTGCATACTCGATTCATGAGATCCATGAAAACAGCAGGAGCATTAGTCAAGCCAAAAGGCATCACCGTAAACTCATAGTGCCCATAACGAGTACGAAATGCGGTCTTGGGGATGTCATCATCATGGACTCGTAACTGATGATATCCAGAACTTAGATCAATCTTCAAGAATATAGTAGCTCCTTGAAGTTGATCAAACAGATCGTCGATACGAGGAAGAGGATACCGGTTTTTGATGGTCAACTTGTTGAGCTCTCGGTAATCGATACACATACGGAATGAACCATCTTTCTTCTTCACAAATAAGACAGGTGCACCCCAAGGAGAAGAACTAGGGCGGATAAACCCCTTCTCGGATAATTCCTGGAGTTGGCTAGAGAGTTCTTGCAATTCCGATGGTGCAAGCCGATATGGTGACTTAGCCACGGGGTTTGCTCCCGGTATCAAATCAATTTTAAATTCAACTTCACGCACGGGAGGTAAACCACTAAGGTCATTAGGAAATACTTTAGGAAAGTCTTGTACAATAGGGACATCCTTAAGTTCTTTCCCTTTGGCTTTAGTGTTGACCACGTAAGCCAAGAAGGCCATATACTTCTTGCTCAAGCACTTTCGGGCTTGAGTGCAAGACATGAGGTTGAGTCCTTGTGATGATTTCTCGCGGAACACTTTCAAAGTATCCCCGGATGGTAACGGTATTCGGATACACTTCTCAAAACAAACGATCTAGGCATGATGTTTGGCTAGCCAATCCATTCCAATGATGACGTCGAAGCTTCCGAGTTTCATAGGAATAAGATCAATAGAGAATTCGTGCTCATTAAAGTTTATGATGCAATCACGTATTATGACGTCAACGACAATAGGTTTTCCATCGGCGACTTCGACCGTGTAGGGTCTTTCCAGATTAATACGTGATTTAAAAAGTACGGGCTCGAATTCTAACGACACGAAACTCTTATCCGCACCCGAATCAAATAATACAGATGCATAATGATCATTTACAAGATACATACCTGTTCGGTAAAAAAAATTTATTATTGATACGATGATTACAAAGATGGAAAACATCAATAATACAAGGAATGATTTAAACAGGGTTATTCGTCGTACCATTCACAACATCATTATTGACTTGTGCTTGGTTGACGTTGATGTTGAAAGCCCTTCCACAAGCTGGTGGCACGTTGCCCGCATTGCGAGGGAATTGAGGATGAAAATGACCAGGCTCGCCACAGTTGTAGCAGGTTCGGTTGACAAGCATTGCCCCGTTGTTTGGTGCACGAAGCCAAGTAGTCACCAAGTGGCCATACTTTCCATATAACGAGCAGATTCGGCATGGAACGTTACCCGCATGATGGTACTTGCACGTGTTACACATTGGTTGAGGACCCGCATAAGCTTTAGCCATAGGAGCTTGATTTGCAACCACCATTTGTTTTTTAGGAGCATTTGGAGTGGTCATAGCGTAGTTGCGTGTTGGTGTGAACTTACGCTTCTTGCTTTGGGAAGACGACTCAGCCCTTACATCTTTTGTTGCCTCGGGTGTCGCCTTCACAGTAGACTTTGAACCCTTTGCCGACATAGTGCCAGCTCTAATATGATTCTAAGTGAGCTACGCTGTGATAGTAATTGCCTCCTCTAAAGTTGTGGGTCGGCTACCCACCACAACATCTTGAATTTGGGGTGGTACACCCTTTATGAACTTCTCGATGTTGCGGGGGACAGTGTCAACCATATGGGGCAATAGTAGACTCAACTCATGATGCCTAGTTGAGTAGGCCAAATGATCACCACCATCTTGCTTCAAGTTCCAGAATTCTTCTTCCAACTTTTGTAATTCACTTCTCGGGCAAAACTTCGCGATGGCGATGTTCTTGAATTCATCCCAAGAGAGTGCCGAAATAGCATCAGCTCCTCGGTTTCTTTTCTCGCTATTCCACCAGGTAAGTGCCCTTTGTTGGAGCATACTAGTGGCATAACGGACTTTGAGTGCCTGGGACACTCACAATTGACAAAAGTGTTCTCCATGCTTTTGAACCACTCAAGAAGACCAGTGGCTCCTTCCTTGCCACTAAAGTTGGTGGGTTTGCACGAATTGAAGTGTTTGAAAGTGCAAGTACGATCGTTCCCGTTTCGGCTGTTGCTATTTTCTCCTTGAGCACCGTTGTTGTTTCCATTGGTGTTGTTGTTGCTATTAGCCATCAGGGTGCTATTAAGTTCAGCAACCATGGTTGGGAGCACAGCAGCCATTTGTTTGGCGATCATTGCTGCAAGCTTGCGGTCGGAACTTCCACGCTTTCCATGATGACGAGACATGCTGGATATACAAAAATGAGCTAGTTACGGGAGTGAAGATAACAAAGGATATTAGTTTAGACAAAGGTAAGCTAAAGGTTATAAGGTACACGGAATGATTCCATTTGGTAACGCATTACCATTTGGAACCGTGGACACGTCAAGGTAAATTGACTCATTTGCCTTAGAGATTTGTGTATTTTGACCATAGTTTATCACTCATCCCAGAAATCCCCAGGTAAGCGTAACTGGTCCCGTAGGATATATGCGAAACGCTTGCCTTAGCCCGAAGGATTTTTGCCAGGAAATCCAGAATACAGGTGTCTATGTGTCACACAATATTTCTTAGGTTCATGAAATCAAAACCTTGATGAGATTTATATAGATTAGACATAACGTCTAAAGATCCAAGTCATAAGCATAAGTATACGATTCCACGTGTCGTCGAGAATAAGATTGAGAGGTTTTATGTTCGGGGAGAGTCAAAGATAAGTTTAGGGAGACAAGTAACTAAGTTTAGGCAATCCTATGCTAAGGCATCAAATTGCACATAAGAAGGCATAGCATTATGTAATATGTAAACCATGTATTTACAAGATAAAAATACTATAAGGTGCATGCATAAGCTATAGTCTAGGTCACCATTTCTAATAACCTAAATCCCTATAGTTATGGGCTCTGATACCAATCTGTCACACCCCAACCTTGACGGCGGAATCGTCGAGGCGTGAGAGTTACGATTGTTCACAGCCACATAACGCTATTGCCTGAAACATGTTAAAAATAAAAGGTCAACATATTGTTGGTGAGCATTCTATAGTTTTGCATACATAAGTATATAAAAGATGGCAATTTATGTTGTAAATTAGAGAACAAGGTAACTAGGGATGTAAGACAGAATGCACAATCAAACCTTGACAAAGTTTTACAAGTCTCAAACGTTTACAAGTATATACGATTAGCTAAGTGTACTTGGATCAACCAAGCAGGCTTGTCAGGCCCATAGATCTATGACGTCGCCAGGCTAGCAATAGTTAATGATTGTACATATATTCGACATTACATGGTAGCTACATGATTCGACTAATCACAACATACAAGTAAATTGCCATAAGTTTACAAGATTCAACGTGTTTACAAGTGTAACGTTTATACGGTAACATGTTTCACCCAAAAGTGTGTGAAATAATAAAATGGGTATAGAAATACTCACTTGGTCAAATAGGTATATTATTGATGGTTAATAAGAAGTATAATAATCGTCGTTTCAGCGTAGTCCTTCACGAGATACCTAAGAATATATATATATATATATATATATATATTGACGAGATTTAAGTTGGTTAATATTAATCTTAACGTTTTTAACGAGAAACTAGTGTCTTTGATGGAATTTGGGATTAGTTATCAAGATCGTATATATATTTTTATACGATAGAAGAAAGATTAATTAATCCATTTTATAAAAAAATTAAATTTTTATAAAATGATTAAATTTATAAAATGTAAATAACATTTCATAATTGACATAAATAAATCTATAATTAAAGGTAACGTAATGACAAATAATAATTTAGTAATTTCAACTATTTAAAATTTATTTATTATTATTTATTATTTATTTATTTTTTTTAAAAAATAAACAAATTATAATATTTGTTAATAATATTTTAATGAAAATTATTAAGGTGTTTAAATAAATAAATTTGCAGAAAATGGTTAGGTAAGTTTAAAAAATAAAGAAAATTTATAAAACTTATTTTTATAATTTTTACAAAATTTTATATATTTTTTTTTAAAGGCTAAAAAGCCCTAAAAAATAATATGGGGTTGCCCGGGTTCAAACCCGGGACCTCAAGTATGCAAGGGTGATCGCAGAACCAGTAAACCAAGGTCGTGGCCGCGGTTTAAACTGGGTTCTTAAATCTTAAAAACACTGATTCAAATCACCCCCAAATTCGATGAACCCTAGAATGAACAGATCCAAAATCGAAGGTCAATTCGATGTTGTTTGTGGGAATAATCATGGGGCTTTGATTCCCCCTGTAAATACGAACCCAAAGAGTGTTTTATTACCTGTTATGGATGTGTAATTCGATGGATACGAGTTCGAGTGAGGTCGCGGCTGTGGAGCTTTGAATTCAATAGGTTGGAGTTGATTATAATCAAATTACTCGCACCAGTAGCTTCTATTAGAGTTTAAGGTTCAAAGCCCTCAATCAATTTGGATTAAGAGAACTCCGAAGGTTGTTCTCGATCAAGTTGCAGGTCGCGATGGGGAGGTGATCGAGGGATCTGTTTGTGTGATTTTTAGGTGGAATTGATAGTTGTGGACGATTAGGAATGTCTAGGGGGTTGTTTATATAGGTTTAATTTGGTCATTGTTGGATTTTTGAGCGGTATTGAGTTCGAATTAAAGTTATTCGAATATTGGATCATGAGCTGTAAAACCGGGGCTTTTCGTTCAAATTAAAGCAGATGTTGTTGTTCAAAATGCCCCCACGAATCTTTTGGTGCTTTTTGGGATTTAAATGGTTCGGTTTTAAGGTGGAATGGGAGTCGCCGGAGCCGCGCCCGACGGTCGCCGGCCGACGACCGGAAAATTGAGGAAGGGGAAATGGGCGGGGGTTGGTTTCGAAAATTGGAAAGTTACACAATGGCCCCTGCGGTTTCGATTATTATTATTTTATGTATAAAAGTTTTATTTAAGTTTTTAAATTGACATAAATGGTCCTTGAACTTAAATAAACTTTTATAAATTATTTTTACTAATTACTACATTATTATCATTATTATTATTATTAGTTAATATTATTATAATTAAACTATTATTATTATTATTAGTTGTTATTATTATTTTTATAATTACGCTATTATTATTATTACCATTATTATCCATTATCATTATTATTATTGTAAAAAAAAAATTTAAATATCGAAAAAAAATACGAGATGTTACATGTAATCATTTATTATCTATACAAATCAACCTAGAAGTCAAATTAGGGAAAATAAAAATAAATAAATAAATAAAAGAAAAAACTAATCATAGGTTGCCAGTGGTGAGCATCACCCGTTTTCAATAAGATATCTATTAATCTATTAATAGTAAACTAGCAAGTGCACCCGCGCGTTGCCGCGGGGCCTTGTAGTTTATTTTTTGATGTAATAATTGAAACTATCAGATTTTATATTGAAAAAAGATATGGTTTGGTTTCTCCCTAACTAATAAATTTGTATCCATGTTATGTCAATAGCTTTTAAAGATTTACCTCCTTAATTTGGTTTGATTAAAGTGATGTTAACCTTTCCAACGAAATGTTAACCTTTCCAACGAAACAGATTCCTTCGTCTTTATCATCATCACCATATTTATCTTCTTCATCAATAGTGGGCATGAAGAAAACTGTAGATCAAAAGCAACATACGCACGAACACAAAAATATTCAAATCAAAATAAACTCTAAATTAAAAATAAAACATGCAAGAACACACAAAACTTGATTGAAAACTCAGAGCTTCAATGGGTTTAAGAGAAAAAGGGGTCCTATAAGTACTATTTATCTCCATTCAAATAAGGCACTAATCTTTCTCCTCCTTTATCACGACTCTTGAAGGTTTCAATAATGATAGAAACCCACAAAATGGGTTTAATATTTTTAATACATCTTTCATATCTTCTATAATCTCTATCTAATAAATCCCTAACCAATAAATTGATTCATGAATAATTTAATTTCCTAATTCTAAAAAATCATTTCATGTGTGTACCATTAACAGGTTCTAAAATCAACCCCAGACCAGGGGTCTGCTATTGGCAACTCACAAAATTACCATGTAAATCAATCATGAATACTGAAATTAAGTTTGGGGTAATGAATCAAACGAATAAACCTTCATTAAGATGTGTGGTTTACCTTGAGCTTTCATCGCCAAGATGCAGAACAAATCTTGTCGAAGTATCCATGTAAACATCACCCGAATGTTCCTTTTAAATTGCAGAAACCTCCTGAAAAGAATCTTGAAAATAAGGGAGATATGAATAAGATTTATATAAAATTAAGTTATATTGAAAAAAGATATGGTTTGGTTTCTCCCTAACTAATGAACTTGTATCCATGTTATGCCAATAGCTTTTAGAGATTTACCTCCTTAATTTGGTTTGATTAAAGTGATGTTAACCTTTCCAACGAAATGTTAACCTTTCCAACGAAACAGATTACTTCGTCTTTATCATCATCACCATATTTATCTTCTTCATCAATAGTGGGCATGAAGAAAACTGTAGATCAAAAGCAACATACGCACGAACACAAAAATAAGCTTAATAAAGGTAAATAAGATTACTTAATTACCCCTTCTTTGAACCTAAATTTTAAACTTCTACTAACATTTCACAAAATATCTTTCTTTTCTAAAAATGTCTTTTTTGATCTTTTTGTCTATTAATTGCCTGATTATCTGAATCTAATAATTCAATATCACGTAATCACTTCAAATGTATATCCAAACACCTCATTGTCATCCCTGTTGTGTTATATTTTTCTTTATAAAACTACACGTTGGAGTATTGTACACAAACACAATATAAAAGAATCATGTTTTGATGAAAATCTAATCTATCTCACACAAAAACTTTCTCTGCTGATATGTAAAATAGTATAATACAGTCAATGAGCACTACCTTATTGTCAACTGATAAGTCATACTTGGATGGACCTGCTTCACTTAAAGCCAACTCCTTTGCCCCATCATGTAATATATATTAAAACATGATAAAACTTCAACTTAATATGATAGCCATGCCATCCTCAACATCACAAAAAAGGTAAATTTTCAAATCAGTTTTGTTATAGTTCACAATTTGCAAACTGATGTGAAATTCAAAGAATTACAATCCAGATTGGTATTAAGCAACGATTAAAGAGTTACACAATTCAATTTTAATTCAACTATTGTGATCGGTATTAAGCAACAATCAAAGACATACAATTTCAATTTTAATTCAACTATTATAATTGGATCCATATATCTTTCACATCTTGTAATGTTCCTTAAGTGGCTGCTGCCAACCTTTTCAAATCCACCAACCACAAAAGATTAAACCTTAGTCTTCACCAAGAATTTATTTAGAAACTTAATAAAGGTCCATCGTACATTTGACTATACAACACTTTATAAACATGTTTAGTCTTATCAAATACCCCAAATTCATACCATGAAATGAACTAAACCCCAAAACCTAAGGCTTAGAATATAAGCCATGAAACAAATCAGCAATGCATCAATAAGTCAATGTCATAGATTCATTGCTTATAAATAAACACAAACCAAATCAACATCCAGCACAGTGAGATTTGAAAGATTATCCTTAAATAAGCGACTAATATTATGCAAATTAAACATGATGAAAGGAATGAATAGTATACTACCTGCACGATGCCTAAGAAAGAACTGTTCCACCCATGTTTAGCAGCAAGAGGAACAACAGCCACAGACATAACAACTCGATCAGCATTACACAAACACATCACACACGCCATTAACGCCACCACCTTCAATCTCTCCGGCGTAGCAAAATTACTCTCTTGCCCTCTTCCTCCAAGTATCCCCCTCTCTATCCCCTGTCCATCATACATTTGACTATACAACACTTCATAAACATGTTTAGTCTTATCAAATACCCCAAATTTATACCATGAAATGAACTAAACCCCAAAACCTAAGGCTTAGAATATAAGCCATGAAACAAATCAGCAATGCATCAATTGTCATAGACTCATTGCTTATAAATTAAAAGGTAAAACACAAACCAAATCAACATCCAACACAGTGAGATTTGAAAGATTATACTTAAATAAGCGACTAATATTATGCAAATTAAACATGATTAAAGGAATGAATAGTATACTACCTGCACGATGCCTAAGAAAGAACTGTTCCACCCATGTTTAGCAGCAAGAGGAACAACAGCCACAGACATAACAACTCGATCAACATTACACAAACACATCACACACGCCATTAACACCACCACCTTCAATCCCTCCGGCGTAGCAAATTACTCTCTTGCCCTCTTCCTCCAAGTATCCCCCTCTCTATCCCCTCCGCCGTACACCTGATCGACCCCCATCGTCTTCTTTTTCCCCACTCCACAACCGCCCCTCTGTTCCTCAAGCCGTCACCTTGCAGCGACAAGTTACCCCACTTCCGATCAACATTGGCGATGGCGGTGGCGGTGGCGGTGGCGGTGGCGGTGGCGGTGCCATTCTCTCTGTCTTCTCTGCCTTCTCTCCGGTTTTCCCCCTTGGGTTTTCCCCCTGTAAAAGTGAAGAAGATAGGCCACCGACATAAGTATTTAATATATATTATAATAAGTCAAAAGTCTAAGGTGTAAACAACCATATCAACACGTAAAATAAGAGTATCATTTGCAAATGTTATGACACGTGTGAAATATCAACACGTAAGCAATTTATTAATCAAATTTAAAGTCCCTTCAACAAAAGAGAACATTTTGATATATTCCTTTGCAAAACATAAATGAATTGTTTAAATATAAAACTAAACGTATAAAAGTATAGTTACATTTTGGTTATATTCAGATAAAGTCAAGTTATCTATTTTTGTTTTTATATTTAAATAAAGTTATTAGAATATGAAGTGCCAAACTATATGTAATTTGGTTCCGAATCAATAGCTTTATGTTTTATTATAAAGTTCATGTTTCTAGAATATATTAATTATTTTAAAGCTTGATAACTATTAATGATATATATTTGTTTTGCTTTTCAGTTTCAATTGTTCTAACAATAATAAATTTATTGCACTTCTTTTTATAACTTTTTTCACATATATTGATTATGAGGTTTTAATATATTATCAAGTTAGGATACTTCAATGATTAGAATATCAAGAAATTTATTCCCACGGAGAAAAGAGGATACATACAAAGGAAAGTTAGGTTTCCAAACCATACATATGTGTAGATAGACACACAATTAACTTAAAATGTAGTTAGATAACTAATGGACTTAAAGTGTTGAAGCTTTTTTAAGATTATGGATGTGTGTGTTGGATTGATTAAATTAACTATGATGTAAAATTAGAAGTAGATTGAATGAGTATATAAATTTTTAAAAAGAAAATAAGAAAAAGACTTGCGCAATGAACATTCATGTTAGAATTTAACATTTTATGTAGTTGGATTCAAGTAAAACATGTGTAAAACTAAAGAGCAAATCAGGTATTAAATTAATACATAAAAATATTATTGCCAAAATTGTTTTAAAGTATCCTAGCTTTTAGTTTAAAAACACTATAAAAAATTGTTGGAAATAAGGAGTTGGTAGAGAATTAAAAATATTATGATTTTGTTGGAAATAAATCCTAACGCCAACTAAACATAGAAACACATCTTGGATTCTTACCTAACTACCCTACCCGGAGAACCCGTTCTAGTTCCAAATCGGGTACGGTTTGCCTTGAACCGGTGGTTCCTAACCAGAACCGAACCAATCAAAACCTGTCAAACCAAGAAAAAATCAGTTAACAACCTGAACTGAATCACTACCAATTTTAATTCAAACAGATTTTAACTGGAAACCAGTACCTATAAGAACCAGAACTGGAAAAACAACCGATTATGACCTCTAGGCTGGGTGGGACTTCGTTTACAAGTCGAGCCAATTTCGAACAAACTATTTTCAAACGAGCTTCGAGTGACTTAGAGCCACGACCTTTAATTACTGAGAAAACAAAAGTTAGTAAGGGAACACATAGGCCCACTTTGTGTTTTAGTTCATGTTGCTTGTTGGGCTATAAATGGGAGATTTAGGTTATATTGATGATGAAGTGAAGGCTTTGATAAGCATATAGCCAATACATTCACTTTAATCTTTGACCTCTAGTCAGAAAAAAATAATTGTAATTAAACGAAGTTTAAGAGAAAATTATGAAACTAGCATTCTTTTAAAGATGTGCTATATCTCTTTATGTACAAGTGGGTGCCCGAATGATGTAACAAGAAACAAAAGGCATGCCTAGCCTAACTCATGCTAGAATCGTACAACCAAGTCAATCTCGACTTCTCAAGTCAAGCTTTGTTTTGAGCGACCTTCGGATCTTGGTTTAATTTTTAAATTTTTGCATTAAAAATAGATCTCTATTAGAAAAAATATTATTTGCTTACCCATCTTAACCAAAAAGAAAATAAAGGGCATGCATTGTTTAATTACTTAAGAATACGTCCTCTATTTGTAATGATTTGCTATACGAATCTTAGCTCCAACCATCAATGTGGGACAAACTAAAAAGTCCCTCCCCCCCCCCCCCCCCCCCCCAAAAAAAAAAAAAAAAAAAAACCTTTAGTTTAGTTCAAAAAGATTATACAATATGTTTTAATACTTGTAGTTACTTATGTCTTATATTTAATGTAATGTTACTTTCTTGTCCTGCTTATATGTATTATAACATAGTATAGATATAGATATAGATATAGATTACAAAGAATTCCAATTTAAACACAAGAAAGATCAATAGAAATCGGTGTTGTTTTATCAATGACGATGATCCATGCATATGAGACTATACAATCACAAGATTTTATGACAGGTGCCACTATATATTCACCAGTTTTCTTGACACCCGGTAAAAAATGACGATACATACGTCTCATTTGTTGTTTGTTTAAAAAAAAGCTAAGGGAGCGTTTGGTTGAAAGGAATGGAATGGAATGGAACGGAATTGAGAAACTAGTATAATTTTCAAGTAAAATTATGTTTGAGTGGGTAATGCAATGTAAAACCCAAAGGAATGTTTCACCTCAAATTCCCTTGGTTGTGGGATTTCAAAATCCTTCCACCTAGAGAGGGAATTTGAAATCACACAACCAAGGGAATTTGAGGTGAACATTCCCTTGGGTTTACATTTCATTATCCATTTAAATATAATTTTACTTGAAAATTATCTAGTTTCTTAATTCCATTTCATTCCTTCCAACCAAAAGCTCCCTTAAGTCTTCTTACCCTTTTAACGAATTAAAATATGTGTCAAAAAGTTTTTGCATGACATCCTTTTACTAATTCATTATACGAGGATAACAATTTAGCTTAGAATGATGGCTTAACCTCCTATTATGCTTTCAATGGTGTCTTACCTAGCATTTTGCTAGAGATTTTTTTTATGTTATGATGTTGACCATGTTAAACTAGCTATCGATGTTTTTAAAATAATGAAACACTAATAGTGTATCCTAGTGCATTCTTTCTTGACACGGATGTAGAAGAAGATTAAAATAAACACTTTATTAGGAGTTTAGACATTCACAAAAGACTCGTATAAAGATCTAGTAAAGTGATCACTTTAAATCTCTTTACAACAATGCATCTTATTTTTGTCAATAAAACAATCAGGAAAACTTCTAATGCTGTAAGCACCTTGTTGTTCTACCAAGGTTGTATTGTTTGGTTAAGCCAATCGCTAATAAAAAAGAAACGTTGCATGTTTGCTATATATTTATTGTATAATACAATGAATAAACTAATGACTAATGTAATGTTAAATGATAATTAAGAAACAATGTTGAAATATATATGAACTATAATACATATCCTGTTGGAAATATTGGATCAAACAAACATGATAAAACATTAAATTTATTAAGAACAAAACTATACACATTATTAAAATTCTACCTCTCTATTTATACTAGACATATAGTAACCCTAACTTAACTCTAAATCCTAGTACAACTCAATATATAAAAATTAAATAACTCCTAACAATTAACTCTTAACACAAAACAAATAATAAACTAATACTTGAGTCATCCTTATCGATAAAATATCACTCCTTCATTGTAATGAGCTTCAATATGCTTGAATCATCATTATCGATGAGATACCACTTCTTCATAATTACCCTATATATTTAAAAAGCAATGGAAATAAACAGTATGAACAGTGCCTAAGGGCAGTTTTGATATTTCACGCTTTAGTTTCTTCTAGAACTGATCCTTTTCATTATTACAGAGATAAAGTGCTCTCTTATCACCACTGGCACCGGCGCTGGCACCGCCTACACCGCCACCGCCTGCATCGTGAGGTTTTTAGGGTTTTGTGCGGTGGCCGGTCGTAGCAAAGGCGACGACCGCGAAACGGACAAAGGTGGTTGTTGTTGCGGTGGCTCTATTGCCGCTTCACCTCCCCTCTGTGATTGAAGTGGAGTAGGCGGCGGTTGTCCATTGCTCAACCGGTTGTCTACATCGCTGTTGTCATCGGTGTCGCCGTGGTTCGTGGCTTGAAATCGGAGTAGATGGTGATGGTTGTCGCTGGTGTCGCCGTGGTGTTTTTGAGGGTTTTCTCGCCAGATCTTGTTGCTCGACCACAGGTTGTCGGTGGCGGTATGCCGTCGCATCTGACCGCCGACTGATTGTGCTGGGTTTTACTTTAGGCTGCATGTGCACCTTTGTGAATAGATACGAGTTCTTTCTGATTTTGGGCGGGCTTTGGCTGGTGGTGGTGTGTCGCCATTGCTGTCGGTCGCCTTTGAGTTGACCGTCGGTGGTGTTTATGTGGTTGTTGGTGGTGGTGTTTCAAATTACCGTGTGTTCTGCATGGAAGTTATTGGTCGGTCTTGACGGGAAAGACAACCCTCATGCTTTGTGGTTCAATGACCGAGCTTCACATGTCGGTGATATAGTTTGATGATGATGACGATTGTTCATCTGAGATCCTGATCTTGTGTTCGCTTTTGAGATTATGTTGTGATGTTGCGTTTGGAAACATGAACTAATGCTTGTTTCAAGTCAGTGTTGATGATCTAATGATGTTGTATGTTTTGTATTTAGTAGAGTGTCGGGCTGTAATAATATTCAAAAGGTATCAGCTTGCTTTGGCGTGGCTACCTTTACGGTTAGCAGCCATAACCGAAATCCTGTTCTGAGCCTCATTCAACACACGCGTAACGCACGTGGTTGAAAAACACTAGTGACATTTATGTTTGTATTGTTTAGATGAGTTGTGAAATTGACATATAAGTGTGTCTAAACTTCATTCACTATACGTGAATGCTGATAACCAGGTACAAGAAAGCTATAGAGTACACATGATGCATTTCTGCTTATGATTTGAGTTGTCGAAAATTAATGGAGACATCGTATATTAATAAAGACGAGTTTCATCTTATTCTAATGTTATTTGATGCCAAAGACGCTTAATAGTCTTTTTAAACATATTTTGGTTTTAACAAGGTGTTATGTTTTGCCGGTGTCTTTTTAGATGGTATTGAGTCTTATAGTTATAAATGTTTATTTTTAAGGGTGATAATATCACAGTTAAATCTAATATCCTAAACGATCCAACACAAATTTACTCCTTATGTATTTTTATTTTTGTCCTAACTTACACATCTATCATGTTATAAGCGTGTATAAAGAAATCAAGTAACCACCCTACAAATTGAGGGAGGTGGATGGCTATAACTATAACTTAGTGATGAATAAAAGTACAATTGTTTGATTAAGGGTCGGTTCTGATAATATAGGAAACTTCAAGGGTGTTGTTTAGAAAATCACCATCTATATATATAGTCGAGTGGACTAGCCTCTAAGTCATTTTTATTGTTGACAAGAGGCTGAATTTTATATTTTGCCTTTTCTCATCTTTGAGAAAGATAGTTTTGGCACATATTGTCATTCAAGAGTCTTTTAACTTTTCACAAACAATTACCAATTTTGGTATACTTCTAGTCACTGATTGGAGAGTTAAAAAAGATCACGATTTTCAATTTCATCATCGTCGATGTCTTCTTCTGATATCTATGAATTCGACGGGTGTTTCTTCAACGATCCATATTTACCATTCAATGATTCCTCATCCACCATTGACATCCTGCAAGCTTTCGAAGAACACAATTACAATTACAATTACAATTACAATTACAACCCTTTGTTACCATCATCATCATCAACACCTTTGACCACCAATGAAAATCTCAATGAAAATGACCAAATTATCCCTCCCGCCCTCCTCTCCACCTCCCCACCAAGCAACCAGCTTGAAAGCCTCTCTCTTTACCAAAAGGGTATTTCTGTAACTTCCTCAAACGAACCTCTTGACTTTTGCTCTTCAGAAGTCAAAATAGAAAAAAGTCAACTACCATCATATGATCATTTCTACTATGGTGGCTCTGATAATGCCTTCAAGATGATGCAGAGGAGCTACAGCAGCAACTCTTTCCAACACGAGAGATCGAACGGTGTTCTTTATCAACCGAAATTGAACGGTTGGATTGATACTCCAAATCTTGATTCCCTAGTCCTCACCTCATCAGATAATAGCTTCTCCTCTACTCATATGAGAAGAGCTTGTAGCACTGGTGATTTGCAAGTTAGTCCTCCTACTTCTTTTACTCCAAATTTTGCCACAATTTCAGTTTTTTGAGATGCTTTTATCAAAATCACACACATATATATGTGTGTGTGGTCGTTCAATAAGCACTCGGTTTAAGTAAAAGTTGCAAGAATCGTGTAAACACTGCTACCTTACTTAAAATTTCGGTTCTCGCATATCTTACTTAAAATTGATTACGTATTAAATGTGCCTGTATACATTACTATCTTTAACTTTTACAACGAATCACTAAATATCTGTAAACCATTACAAACCATTTTATTCGAGCGGTGAGTATATGTATTTATCAGTAAGTATATTAAAATAGTGGCTTTGTAAATAGTATGTACACCCGTGTATACACTATAATTGCTAACAAAATATTATCGGATAGAGTACACTAATGAAAACATGTGAACGAAATAATTGATAATGGTTTCTAAATATTTAATGATTTTCGTCTCGTTAGCAATATAACATAATAATTTGTGAAAATATGATATCAAACCTTGGATATTGTATAAAAACTATAAATTTTAGGCCTCATCAAACCGTACTTATGATGGTTGTTTGCATGGCCTATAACACATGCGATAGGCCGATGCATGAAAATGATCATCCTCATAGAATTTTTAATATTCAAGGGTGTACGTAACATATATCATGGTGCTTCTATTTTGTTATGACTAATTTACCTTTGGTTCTAGAGTTCAAAGGTCAAAGAAACAAGCCAAAGGCTTTCTTCTAGTCCGTTAGCCACAGAGAGTTCATTCATGGAGGAAACAAATTTCAAAGTGGGACGTTACAGCGCAGAGGAGAGGAAGGAGAAGATCTTGAAGTATAGAGCGAAGAGAACACAACGGAATTTTAACAAGACAATTAAGGTAAATGCTTACAAAAGGGTAGTTTAGTCATTTTACTAATAATCAAACATTTATTTTTACATTTTATGTTATTCTTATGGTATGACTAAAATAAATTGCTTCATGTTTATGTAGTATGCATGTCGTAAGACTCTTGCTGACAATCGTCCACGAATACGTGGGAGATTCGCACGCAATGACGAACCAGGAGAGCTTCCAAAGACCACAACTTTTGATCAATATAGAGTCGAAGATGAACTTTGGGTAATTGATCCTTTTTTTATGATCCAACGTTGACTGATAAATAAATAAAGACGCACAAGGGTCAAAAACAAAATTTTTTATTTTAGTTTTTCATATAAATATTAAATTAGTAATGAATTTTAATATACACTTATAGGGTCTTCAGACTTTAATGCTTTTAACATTTTAATCATATCGGTTATTAACTTTGTAAGGTGTATAAAAGCTTATATTATGTGAACATAACAGACAAGCCGACAAGAAAATGAATCTTACAAGGGCCCGCATGTCTTCCCTTGTAAAACATATTTGTTCTCTAATTCTAGTTGATAATGATGTTGTTTGTTAATCGAATTATTTTCTTAATAAACATTTGATTCATTCATGATTTATGACGTGTGATATGATCATAATTGAAGTTTGCATTGTCAAATATGCAGATTGATGGTTTTCATGAAGATGATGATGAAAGAATGATAGGACGACCACAATTTTTCAACACTTATTCATCTATGGCTCAATTTCAGCAATTCAGCTTTATTCATAATTAGATTTACTGTCATTATTATTTTTCAAATTTTCTAGACTTGTTAAATTTGATACTTTTATGAGTTTATGTCCTAAATAACATACGAGGTTTTTTTTTTCTGAATTAATAAGTAAAAAACGGCCAGTTTAATTAAATAGAAAATTTTAACTATCGTATATTGCTATTATTTGAATTAAGTTGTATATGTATGTATTGCGATGTTCAGGGATGGACTAAAGTTATAACTTATAAATGTCATGTATGCAGTAGATTCTTCATATGTTTTATTGTATCTGATGTTTATTTTTCTGTTGTTATTTACGTATCTGAGAACTGATTAATTCCGATTTGCCAAACGTTAGAAGAAAGAAATAGAGAAGAAAAAGATCCTTCCCGATATTATAGTATAAAACATTTGCGTTTATAAAGTATATGTTTTAATGTTTCTATATAATATTTCCTTGATTGGGTTATTAATTATAACTTTTATGTAGCTTGTAAAGGTGACATTCTTAACAATTCAGCTTTCTAAAGGCACTTTTTTGGCTATTGCGTTGATACTTCTTTCACTTGCTTTAAGTATTCCGTTTTGATTATTACATAATTTATAATTCTACAGAAGTATTCGACATATATACTCCCATACAAGGGCCATCATATACGATGTATTATTAAAAGTAAAAAAGAATAATTCGACTTTGCCAAACAAACCAGATATCTTGAGTCAAGAAATAGTAACGATTATGATGATTATATATTCATATAACAAAAGAAAACTCGACCTCCTAACTCGAACAAACATATGAGCCATCATGAAAGGATTTAGAACATATGCGTGCATATTTTAATAAAAGTTATTATATATTTTATAATTTAAATATAAAAATAGATATAAAGTTAGTATAATGCTGGTACATCCCAAATCATATCATACTTCGTAATTTTATTACAACCAGAAGTCAACCAGCTAAAATATCTTTGTTAACAACTTAAACAAATAAAAGCGTACCCAATATATGACTTAACATTTACTTTATGTAAGAGCTGAATCACAATAGTATCCTATAATTTATGCAAAAGACTATTTCCATAACTTGAATGCTTAACTTTAAAGTTACAAAGCATCAACCTTAACACTTGCTATATAACCTGCTCTCAACTAATTAAACAATTGAATGAATGATCTAAAATAAAATAAACATAAAAAATAACAGCCATTGTAAGTGACAATTTACATTATGACTTTAATAGGAAGGATGGTAGATATCTTAATGGGCCGGGTTGGTGAGGGGATGAGTCAAACCTTCAACAAAAAGTGCATAAAGAATTGGTGAAAAACTGATAATGAGCTTTTCTAGCACAAATGCATTACTTATGTTGTTTTATTTTCACTTTTGTACAATATAACGACTGAAGTAGGATCATAATATTAATATACCATACTAGATGGCCCATAAAAATCAATAAACTAGCTAGTGTTGTAAATAATTATGAAGTAAATATTCTTTGGGTATGTTTATATGAGGATGGAAGACCAAGTTTTCTCTCTATAGTTATGAAATACTTGGAAAACACCATATCAAATCTCATACCCTTATGTGTGTAGCTAGTATTTCCTAGTATGAATAGCATTTTCCATGTGAATACTGCTTGCTTTTGGGTAATGAACGAAGCCAACGTAAAGAATGTATTCTAGTAACGAATAATGAATTTGTGTTCCACATCTCTGTCCGATGTTTAAATATCAATTTGATAAAAATGGCGGTAGATTCTTATTACTAGACAAACAAATGAGATGGGATATTATAATTAAGGGTGTTCATCGAATTGAATTTTAGGTTCTATGAGTTAGTTGAATCGATTCATTTTTATTTTAAAATTTTAAAGTTGTATTTAAATTCACATGAAATTCAAGTTAACCAACTGGATGTGTTCTTTACAATTTCGGATGTCAAATTACAAATCTATGAGAACTAATATAAAATAAACGATCAAAATCTAATAATAAACTTAGCAAGTAATGTGTGTTGGTTTGTGAAACGAGAAATGCTACAAGACAACTACTTTATGGTAAAAGACAACAAAACTATTGTAGTTATGCTAATTATTTCCACCCCGTAGACTAGCCGTCAATACACGAATCATATCAAAATGCCTATAAGTGCTAATGGGATGAATATCATATCAGTTTAGTATATATTAAATTAATAAATCTATCGCTAGCTTTAGACTGCTTTTAGTGGTTTTCAATTGGGACGCCATTTTTGAGGAGCTAGAAACAATTATGGCGATAAAGCTGCTACACAGTGGTGAAAGGGGGCTTCAAAATGGAGCAACCCAAGCCCTTCATGGGCGTGAAAGATAATCCATGTTTAGTTAATGGTTGAATTTAGTTAAAACCATTATACTTAAATCAAATGGGCATTAGTTAAACTTTATTTTGCTTATGTGACGCCTACATGTTACTTTAACTAAAAGATTAATTAAAACCACTACACATCTATTACATCTAATAAAATAAAGTTTTCTATGAACACTTGGCAGTCAATAAGAGCCTCCCTTATATGAGTTTTTCGGTCTAAAATGTATTATATTATAATCGCATATTATTTACATCTATTATATATATTTTTTTAAAAATGCATTTACTAATTGAACAATTAACACTTACTATAATTAACATTTCAAATAGTTTTTTATATTAAAACTTGAGATAATTTAAATATCAAATAATTTCCATATTGAAATTTTACATCAAATAAAGTTTTTTTGATTATACGTTAACTTCTTAATGTTTATATTTTTATAAACTTTTATATATATGTTAAAAAAGTAATTGTTTCAAAAATAATACCTTATTGTAATAAAAAATAATATGAATTATCATTTATTTAAATTGAAACTACAAACTAATACTAATATTTAAGCTAAAAATAATTTATAAGTAAAATTATACGATAAATTATCATACATTAGAAACAGTTTGTCTTGAAATGACAAATTGTTTTAGAAATAAAATTTAACGATCTATGAACAAAAGGCATTAATAAGTTTACACTTTAGTAATCTTTGGATTTAAAGAATTGGTATAAATATGATCAAGGTCATCTTTATATATTTAAAAGAATAGTTGATAAACTGAGTTAGGGACTTAAAGATAAAATCAGTGTTTTTTGTATACTTAAAAATAAAACTAAAAAATTTTACTTTTTTGAATGAGTTAACGTGAAAAATATGACTATGCAATCATAGTAATAATAATTAGACATTAAAAGACTTGAATGTTCACAAACAAGGTAAAACACATTCTATTAAGATGATATTAATGGATGAGAGGCTACATTGTAATTAATTTAATCATTTATTATATCTATTCTTAAAAATTTTAACGCTTAATTAACTTTGTAATTAAATTATTATGTTTTAATTTCAAGGTATCAAAGTACAACCTGACCATTAGAACATAATATTTTATGATGTTAGAAAACCATTGAAATTAGAACATAATATTTCAAGGTATCAAGGTCAGGTTGTATTTTGACACCTTGAAATCAGAACACAATAATTTAATTACAAAGTTATTTAAGCATTAAAATTTTTCAAAATAGATATAATAAATAATTAAATTAATTACAATGTAGCCGCTCATCCATTAATATCATCTTAATAGAATGTGTTTTACCTTGTTTGTGAACATTCAAGTTTTTTAATGTCTAATTATTATTAGTACAACCTCACCTTGATACCTTGAAATATTATGTTCTAATTTCAATGGTTTTCTAACATCATAAAATATTATGTTCTAAAGGTCAGGTTGTACTTTCATTCATGAACCATTGGTGATGAGAATTCGTTTCATATTTAAGTATTTTGATAATTAACATTCTTACCATGTGAAGATAAAAATCAATATGAATTCAAATCTACAAACTTGTAATATATTTTTTTATTAGACGTATAACACATGGGTACTAGTTTTCACGGCCGGATCGGACCGGCCGGTCCGACCGGTCGAACCGGGGATCGGGCACGATTCGGTCGAACCGGGGATCCCGAGGTGGCCGGTGGTCGGTCGTGTGCGATTCGTTTTGTGGGGGTCGAACCGGTTCTACCCGAGTCGGTGGTCGGACCGGGGAACCGGGTTTTTGCAATTTTTTTTATTTTTTTTTATTTTTTTTGATTAAAAACGGGGTGTTGAACTACAAATTAGTGTGCTAGATCAAAAAGTAAAACCGAATTCAAAAAACGGGCTCGCACGGGCCTGGGTTTTTGAAGCTGCATTCGTGTCCGCGACACGTGTGGGCACACACAAGTTCGCTGGAAATCCAACCTTTTTCCCCATTTTTGCACCCCCCCCTGCGCGCGGGTAGTACTTGTGGCAAAATATGTCATAAGGATACACTAGAGTGATAAAAAATTACTTATAAACCAAACATCACTTTGTCCCCACACCAATGTGGGACAAAGTGTTCAATATAATCTTAAACATACATTCACACACACCCAAATATACTTAAATTTTATATATAACTATAAAATACATATATAAAGCATATATAAATTACTTATATTTAATTACATATATAAATATAATTAAAATATAGTTAAATCCGGTCAAACCGGTCCGACCGGTCCGACCGGTCCGACCACCAAACCAGTAGGGCGTCCGGTTCGACGTCCGATCCGGTTCTGAAAACATTCACTCACTCTTATGTCCCTAGCACAATCACAAAGACTACTAAAATCATGCAACTCATTTATTAAACAAGCCAAATGGGTTGACGGGTTGCAATTGAATTATAAATGGATTGTAAAAGATGTGTTAAATAGGTTGATGTGTCATACTTCTAATATATATTTTTATTTTAAAATCATTTAAAATATGTTGATGGATCAATATGTTCAATTAAACTGGTTAAACATGTTAGCCGAACACTACTAGCTAGCTTGTATGTTAAACAAGCTAGCTTGTATGTTAAACATGTTAGACATGAAAACTCAAAACTTGATTATTTTCAAGTCATATTCTCTATTTTTTTCCGGTTACATCAGAAATTTCCAACCCGTGCTATTTTAAATATAATATTTTAAATTCCCTTAAGTAGATATTTTATTCTTCAACACATAACTTTTATGTTTATGCCCCTTTTGTTCTTTAGTCCACTTAATCAAAGACTATCGTACAAATTAAGAAACAAAGTTATTTTATTGATCAAGGGATATGTTCTCATCACACAGACTTATCAAATCATTGGCATAATATTATAGAAACATAGGAAAAGAAGCCATTGATGATTAGCTTGTGTAAATTCTTGTCAAAAAGACGTAATAAAATAACGAAAATAATGTAAACGAATAGAGCCAAGACTACGTACAAGAATCATTCAAAACTATTGCAAAAATGCAAGCCTGTAAAGAAGTTCCTTGTAGCTTAGCTTGTTCATTAATTCTAAAACCTGACTTTAATCCTATTATCTAACCTTAGGCCAGTGGGGATTATGCCCTCACTCTCACTGCTAAAGCTAAATATCCCTTAATGAATTGTTTACATAGGGCATCCTGCCTCTTTGAATGTAGAGAATATATGTCTATTTGATGTAAAGTTGAGTCATAATATGCTACTTGTGCATAATTAAATAATTAAACCGGTGATGATGTTAAATCTATCTTTATGATAAAGCTTTAGCGACTTGCAAAACAGCGGTATATGTAGGGTTTTTGACCATAGGTCTCGTACGGGTGCAAGTGCCCACTCAGGAAAGTTTTGAAAGAAAGTGATGAGAATAGACTTAGAAACAAGTTCATAAATTTATAGGCATTCTAACCTTTATGCATAGGCATAGGCAGAACTGAAAACTCTCTGGTAACCAAAATTCAAGTTATTTCAAGTATTCAGCATTGTTATTTTCACATAGTTCATGTTATTAAAACTTATTAGATATTCTAAAATATTGTTGATTGAACCATGAAAAGTGAAATTTTAAAAGAATATGTATAAGAAAAATTAGGGGTTTGCAAAGAACCGAAATAACTGAACCGCAACCAAAATAATAGACACAAGCTAACTGAAACCAATAAGAAATCGACGGTTTGGTTTGATGATTTTTATAAACCAATTTTTTGGTTCGGTTTTGATTTTGCTTGTAACAAAAACCGAAAAAACCAAACTGAAATCATACAACTAAACTTGTAAATTTAAAAATGTATTCATACATTTGTAAACATGATTAGCCTATAAGTTACTTATTTAACTTATGATATATTAAAAAATTAAATATTTAGGTTTCAATAATAGCAAGTTTTTTAACACGCCCCGTGTTGCGGCAGCATCACACGCGTTATGATAAATGTAAGTCGAATGTAGAGTAACTCGATTCTATATTGGTTAGTGAACATAAATTATATTTGACTCATCTCTTTTAACTAAAACCGTACAAAAATCACCTGCAATGGACCCTCATGCAACGTGATAAAATATAAGTTACCATCGCACCGACTCGTATCCGAACTAATTTACGTCGAAACGTAAAGTAACTCGAAATTTTTACAGTTGAATTAAAAAGTATTTATATTCGACCCAACGTGTTTCAAAACAAAAGTTACGTCGAAATGTAGGACGAATCAAAGCGTGCATAAAAAGTATAAAAATGTTTTATATTTGACCCGACTCACTTCTGCACAAAATTTACGTTAAGACGTAGACAAACATCAAGACATCAACCATCTTAAAGCTTACATAAAAATAGCATGGAAATGTTTTATTTTTTACCCGACTTGTTTGAAAACAAATGTACGTCAAAGCGGAGATGAGGTCGAATTTATAGACGATTATAGGGCTTTAGGTTAACATTGTCTATTTAACATATCCATGTATACGAGTCAAACGGGTTCATGTTACAATGAATGGGTCGTAAACAAGTGGAGGATTGGCATATTTAATCAAATCAGTTGGGTCCATCAAAACATGACCCATTTAATTAAACGGTTTAAACATGTTAAACTAAACATTACATGTTTATTAAACCATTATATATATATGTATATGTATATGTATATGTATATGTATATGTATATGTATATGTATATGTATATGTATATGTATGCGTATATGTATGCGTATGTATATGCGTATATGTATGCGTATATGTATGCGTATATGTATGCGTATATGTATGCGTATGCGTATATGTATGCGTATATGTATGCGTATATGTATGCGTATATGTATGCGTATATGTATGCGTATATGTATGCGTATATGTATGCGTATATGTATGCGTATATGTATGCGTATATGTATGCGTATATGTATGCGTATATGTATGCGTATATGTATGCGTATATGTATGCGTATATGTATGCGTATATGTATGCGTATATGTATGCGTATATGTATGCGTATATGTATGCGTATATGTATGCGTATATGTATGCGTATATGTATGCGTATATGTATGCGTATATGTATGCGTATATGTATGCGTATATGTATGCGTATATGTATGCGTATATGTATGCGTATATGTATGCGTATATGTATGCGTATATGTATGCGTATATGTATGCGTATATGTATGCGTATATGTATGCGTATATGTATGCGTATATGTATGCGTATATGTATGCGTATATGTATGCGTATATGTATGCGTATATGTATGCGTATATGTATGCGTATATGTATGCGTATATGTATGCGTATATGTATGCGTATATGTATGCGTATATGTATGCGTATATGTATGCGTATATGTATGCGTATATGTATGCGTATATGTATGCGTATATGTATGCGTATATGTATGCGTATATGTATGCGTATATGTATGCGTATATGTATGCGTATATGTATGCGTATATGTATGCGTATATGTATGCGTATATGTATGCGTATATGTATGCGTATATGTATGCGTATATGTATGCGTATATGTATGCGTATATGTATGCGTATATGTATGCGTATATGTATGCGTATATGTATGCGTATATGTATGCGTATATGTATGCGTATATGTATGCGTATATGTATGCGTATATGTATGCGTATATGTATGCGTATATGTATGCGTATATGTATGCGTATATGTATGCGTATATGTATGCGTATATGTATGCGTATATGTATGCGTATATGTATGCGTATATGTATGCGTATATGTATGCGTATATGTATGCGTATATGTATGCGTATATGTATGCGTATATGTATGCGTATATGTATGCGTATATGTATGCGTATATGTATGCGTATATGTATGCGTATATGTATGCGTATATGTATGCGTATATGTATGCGTATATGTATGCGTATATGTATGCGTATATGTATGCGTATATGTATGCGTATATGTATGCGTATATGTATGCGTATATGTATGCGTATATGTATGCGTATATGTATGCGTATATGTATGCGTATATGTATGCGTATATGTATGCGTATATGTATGTGTATATGTATATGTATATATGTGTGTGTATGTGTGTGTGCGTGTGTGTGTGTATGACAACCCGAAACACGAATGTTTTCTTGTCATATTTCGGGTTGACCTGTTTATGATATCGACCTAAGTTAAACAAGTTTTCATTTACAAACGACAATTCGAGAAGCCAAAATGGTTAAATTATCAACACATCAATATGCCAATATGTTGCATACATCAAGTGATAATTTTGAAAAACCATCATATTAGAAGATAAGGTGATACTTTAATTAATAAAAAAGTGTTAAAATGTGTAGTGTTACACTACATTTTTTTGAAGTTTACTGGTTAAATTTAATATTTTTTATATTGTAAACTTAAATTAATCTCTTCATAAATTTGGTATGTCACCGTGACTTCTCGGGCTCATCGAGGACGATGAGTCCAAAGGGGGGTGATTGTAACACCCTAGGTGAATCCCACATCGGCCGTGTATAGGAGAGATCTTGGTTCATAAGTAATGTCTGACTTTTAATATCACTAACGCGTTTTGGGCGTATTGGCTGTGGATGAGAGGAGAACTCCACAGTTAAGCATGCTCAGGTGGCAGTAATCCAGGGATGGGTGACCTCCCTGGGAAGTTTTCAGCTGGGCAACCAAAAGCAAATCCGTGAGCTCCTCGTGAGTAAAACGGACAATATTGGTGGTATGAGGGGCCGGGTGTTACAGAATAGTGTAACACCCTAGGCGAATCCCACATCGGTCGTGGACAAGAAAGATCTTGGTTCAAAGTAATGTCTGACCTCTAATATCACCAACGTGTTTTAGGCGTATTGGCTGTGGATGAGAGGAGAACTCCATAGTTAAGTGTGCTCAGGTTGTAGCAATCCAGAGATTGGTGACCTCCCTGGGAAGTTTTCACCTGGACAACCAAAAGCAAATGCGTGAGCTCCTCGTGAGTAAAGCGGACAATATTGGTGGTATGAGAGGCCGGATGTTACAGAATGGTATTAGAGCCACTCCTGTGTCGTTCGGGATGGTGGGGCAAACCTCATCGAGGATGGTGAGTCCCTGGGGGTGTCAAGAGTGACACCTTAGGCGAATCCCACATCCATGGGATGGTGGGGCAAACCTCATCAAGGACGATGAGTCCAAGGGGGGGTTGATTGTAACTCCTTAGGCAAATCCCACATCGACCGTGGACAAGAAAGATCTTGGTTCATAAGTAATGTCTGGCTTCTAATATCACTAATGCGTTTTGGGCGTATTGGTTGTGGGTGAGAGAAGAACTCCACTGTTAATCGTGCTCATATGGCAGCAATCCAGGGATGGGTGACCTCCCTGGGAAGTATTCACCTGGGCAACCAAAAGCAAATCCGTGAGCTCCTCGTGAGTAAAGCGGATAATATTATGTACCTGAGCACGCTTAACTGTGGAGTTCTCTTCTCATCCACAGCCAATACACCCAAAACGCGTTAGTGATATTAGAAGCCAGACATTACTTGTCACACCCCAACCTTGACGGCGAAATCGTCGAGATGTGAGGGTTAGGATTGTTCACAGCCACATAACGCTATATTTAAATGTAAATATTAAAATTACAAGTTTCAAAAGGCATTACAACCATAAGTCTCAAATATGAAATAAGTTCAAACATAACATAACAAAACATAATTCTTTTATTCCATTAACTAGGTTCAAATCCTAGATTATTGCAAGCTTCAAAAGATCACTTTAAACTTGGGCATGACCTGAAACATGATAAAATAAAAAGGTCAACTAAAAATAGTTGGTGAGTTTCCAAGATTTTCATACATAATATAATAAGATTACAAGTAGCAATTCATGTCATAGGTTATAAGTTAGTAAGGTTATAGAACACATATCGTTACAACCAAACCTCGACTTGATTACAAGTATATAAGATTGGCTAAGTGTATTTGGTTCCCATGATGAACAAGCATACGTCATCAGGAGCCGGCAATACCTCGGATTTAGCACCAAATAGGCTTGTCAGGCCCAAAGATCTAAGACGTCGCCAGGCTAGCAATAGTTAATGATTGTAAACAAACTATGTATCTCATATAATCACTTACAACATACAATTAACCATGACAAAAATATGAATTGCAAGTACTTTACAAGTCTAAGCGTTACAAGTGCATTATGTATAAGTAGTCATGTTTCACCCCAAAGTAGTGTGAAAAAATAAAAGGGGCAAGGAAACTCACTTGGCAAATAAGTATAAGAATGATGATTATCAAGAAATATTAATAAACGTTTCAACGTAATCCCTCACAAGGTACTTAAGAATATATATATATTTACAAGATTTAAGTTTACAAGATTTAAGTTTAATAATAAGTTTACCGAATTGACGAGGATTAGGGTTTCAAGTGGAATTTGGGGCTTTGTTAAATAATTAAATTTAATAAATGGAATCAATTATATTTTCTTGAAATAAATGGAAAGAAATATACTATATTTTATTTAAAGATGTGAAAGAACACATTTATAGTAATTTGTAAGTTTAAATATAAAACTTTTATATTTAATTGAAATAATCATGATTTAAACAATAATATATAGATAATGTTTGAACCAATAATAATTTAGTGATTTAAACCATTATTTAAAGTCTATTTTTATAAAAATAATCTAAGTATGACAGTTGCTAAAAATATTTTATATAAAAATATTAAAGTATTTGAATAAATAATTTTTCAGAAAATAAATAGGTGACTTTAAAATAATTAAAGTTTATAAAAATGATTTTTATATTAATTATAAATTTTCTGTAATTTAATTTGTTAAAAAAACTTTAAAAAAATTAATGAGGGTGCCCGGGCTCGAACCCGGGACCTCATGGTGGTAGGGGTGAGTGTTTAACCAGTGAACCAGGGCCGCGGCCTTGGTTTACTTTGGTTTCTAACTTTTTTAAACCCAAATCAGAAGTACCCCCCACCAAGAACCCTAGGTTCGTTTGGATCCAAATCGAAGCACCAAACGATCGTGTGAATGTTGGTAACCATGGGGCTTTTGTTCCCCATGTATAAGCGAGTGTTTTGATGTGTTCACTTACTTGATTTGAATTCGAATTGATGCAAAAGACCCCAAGAAGAGGTCGCGAGCGTCTTGTGTCCAAACGATGATCAAATGTTGATGTTAATCAAATTAAACTTGAGGATAGTTTCGGATGTGGATCTTGATGCAAAGCCCTCAATAAATTGAAGTTAAAAAATGCTCGGAAGGTAGTTTTGGTTCGAGTTGCAGGTTCGCGACGAAAGGGAATCAGATTGCTTTGTTTGTGTGTTATCAGATGCAATTGATAGTTGTGAACGCTTAGTATTGGTTAGATGATTGTTTAAGTTCGTTTAATTAGGTTATTATTAGCGTTTAATTCTCGAACAGTCGTGGGGTTTACGTCGCTGGTTACTCGACCGATTGCGGGTTGTAACCGACTCGTAAACACGATTAAATGATACCATCAAGTTCGAAACATGTACTTGGTTGCATTTGGAATGATTTGGAAACGTTTTTGAGCGGTTTAATGGGTTTTAGGGCCGCCGGTGCGTGGCCAGAGTTTGGCCGGAGGGTGGCCGGAATGGCCGCCGGAAAAACGGGGTGAAAGGGGGGAAAGGGCTTGGGTTTAATAATTTACGGAAATGGTCCCTGTAGTTTGACTTGTTATCATTTTATGCTTAAAACTCCCTTTTAAAGTTTAATAAATGACAAAAAAACCCACTAATTATAGTTAAGTTTTAAACACTTTTAAGTTAATAATTTTTTTATAAATTATTACTATTATTATCATCATTATTATTGTTTTTCTAAATATTATCATTAATATTATTATTATTATTGTTGTTGTTGTTGTTGTTGTTGTTATTATTATTATTATTATTATTATAATTAATATTATTATTTAAATGATATAGAAACTTTAAGTAAACAAGGAATGAAACAAGAATAGCCCCCAACGTTTTATAAATGACATAAAAGGTCCTGACAAGAATTTAACGAACTTAAATTATATTTAACGAAAATACTAAATGTTACAGCTCCCCAACTTAAAACAATTTCGTCCTGAAATTAAAAATGAAACTATACAAATAAAAATGGGTATTTCTTCTTCATGTGCTCTTCACGTTCCCAAGTAAATTCAGCGCCACGCTTATTCTCCCAGCGTACCTTGACGATTGGAACCCAATCCGATTCACGAAATACATCAACCCATTGGGTTTCGTCTCCAATTGCGTTAGGAGGTTAGGCTACAATTCATCCTTCATTCTTCCTTGTTGTTGAACCATTTGTTGGGCCTCCAAGATACTAGACTCGATGTCACTATCTATTCTCAAGTTTTGTAGCAGTACAGTAGCCTCGTTGACATCTAGTCGAATTTCAGTATCGACCCTCTCAAGGTGTCAAACCATTAACGTCGATCGCGAATTTCTTGGAACGAAATCATCTTGTTATGAACCTTTCGACTTAGTGCATCGGCCACGACGTTGGCTTTACCAGGTCCTCGTTGCATAAGAACACAACCAAGGCCTTGTTTTGATGCATCACAATATACGGTGAAATCATCGTTTCCATCGGGTTGGGTCAAGATAGGAGTATTGCACAGTTTGTGCTTTATGATTAAAGCTTCTTCTTTCCTCGGGCCCCCACTCGAATGGTTTATTCTTTTGTGTCAAGGAAGTGAGCGGCTTCGCGATCCTTGAAAATTTGGCGATGATCGCCGTAATAACCAGCAAGACCAAGGAAAGAACGAATCTCGGTCGGAATCGTGGGAACACACCAATTCTTCACAGCTTCCACCTTTGCATGGTCAACGGGAATTCTGGCTATCACCACATGTCCAAGAAATTGAACTTCCTCGAGCCAGAAGTCACACTTCGAGAACTTCGCGTACAATTGCTCTTCCTTCAACAACTCAAGAACTTGTCGCAAATGCAGTTCATGCTCGTGTTGGTCTTGGAGTAGATAAGTATGTCATTAATGAAGATGATCACAAATTATCTATATAAGGCTTGCATACTCGGTTCATGAGATCCTGAAGACAGTAGGAGCATTAGTTTAAACCAAAAGGCATTACCATAAACTCATAGTGTCCATAACGAGTACGGAACGCGGTCTTTGGATGTCATCATCATGGACTCGTAATTTATGATACCAGAACGTAGATCAATCTTCGAGAATATAGCAGGCTCCTTGAAGTTGATCAAACAAGTCATTGATGCGAGGAAGAGGATAGCGGTTTTTGATGGTAAGCTTGTTAAGCTCACGATAGTCGATGCACATACGAAACGGACCCATCTTTCTTCTTTACGAATAGCACAGGTTGCACCCAAGGCGAAGAACTAGGACGAATGAAGCCCTTCTCGGATAGCTCTTGAAGTTGACTAGAGAGTTCTTGCATTTCCGATGGTGCAAGCCGATATGGTGACTCAGCATGGGGTTTGCTCTCCGGTTCAAGTCAATTTTAAACTCGACTTCATGTACGGAGGTAAACCACTAAGGTCATCGGGAAATACTTCAGGAATTTGAAATCTCATACTATAGGGACATCCTAAGTTCTTTCCCTTTGACTTTCGTGTTGACCACGTAAGCCAGAAGGCCATATACTTCTTGCTTAAGCACTTTCGGGCTTGAGTGCAAGACATGAGTTTGAGCCCTTTGGAAGATTTTTCGCCGAACACTTTCAAAGTATCCCCAGATGGTAACGGAATACGGATGCACTTCTCAAAACAAATGATCTCGGCATGGTGTTTGGCTAACCAATCCATACCAATGATGAATCGAAGCTTCCAAGTTCATAGGAATAAGATCAATAAGAAAATCGTGTGTGTCAAGATTAAGATGCAATCACGGATAACGACATCCACGGTGATCGGCTCTCCATCGGCAACTTCAACGAGAGAGGTCTTTCTAGTTTCGTATGTGGCTAGCAAGTATGGGTTCAAACTCTAATGAAACAAAACTTTATCGGCTCCAGAGTCGAATAGAACATATGCATAAGTTTTGTTAATAAGGAACATACCTGTTCAATTTTAAAGGTATTTAACGATACAAGTAACGTATGAAAAGAATTAGGTCACAAAAGTTAATGGTAAATTAACGTACCATTCACCATGTCGTTGTTTGCTGTGCTTGATATGCGTTGATGTTGAAAGCACGTCCTTGGGCTTGTGGAACATTACCCACCAGACGAGGGCATTGGGGGCGAAAGTGACCAGGTTCCCACAGTTGTAGCAAACGGTTCGTGACCATTGCGGCATTGTTAGGTGCACGGTGACAAGTCGCCACCCAGTGACCATATTTACCGCATAAGGTACGGATACGGCATGTTTGATTCCCCGGATGATGATACCTACAAGTGTTGCACATAGGTTAAGGACCAGCATAGGCCCTAGCCCCAGGCACTTGTGCCACAGGTGCAGCCGTAGGTACAAGTTGTCTTTGGGGTTGTTTGGGGTGCAGCCACGCCACGATAGTTGCGCGCCAGTGTGAACTTGCGCTTCTTGTTTTGTTGTTGTGTTGTGAGATGGCTTAGCTTTAGTCTCCTTAACGGCCTCGGTAGCCGTCTTTTCCACCTCCTTGCACCCTTCACAGACATGGTGCCCGCTCGTATATGGTCTCGGTGAGTTGAGCGGTGATAGTGGTGGCTTCTTCCAAGGTTGTGGGTTGGCTACCCACCAAGCATCTTGAATTTGGGTGTGGTACCCTTTATGAATTCTTAATGTTACGGGGACAGTGTCAACCATATGGGGCAGTAGTAAACTCAACTCATGATGCCTAGTTGAGTAGGCCAAATGGTTACCACCATCTTGTTTCAAGTTCCAAACTCCTCCTCTAACTTTTGCAGTTTGCTTCTCGGGCAGAACTTCACGATGGCGATGTTCTTGAACTCTTCCCAAGTAAGTGCCAAAATAGCATCAGCTCCTCGATTCCTATTCTCGCTATTCCACCAGGTAAGTGCCCTTTGTTGGAGCATACTAGTGGCATAACGAACTTCAAGTGCTTTGGGAGACTCACAGTTGACAAAAGTGTTCTCCATACTCTCGAACCACTCAAGAAGACCAGTGGCTCATTCCTTGCCACTAAAACCAGTGGGCTTGCAATAGCTAAAGTGCTTGAAAGTGCAGGTTTGGTTGTTGCGCCCTTGGTTAGCATTATTCTTTCCTTGACCATTCCCATTGTTGCTAGAATTGGTCATCAAAGTGCTATTGAGTTCAGCACCATGGTCGGGATGACAGCATCCATTTGCCGGGCAATCATGGCAGCTAGCTTACGATCGGAACTTCCACGTTTTCCATGATGACGAGACATGCTGGAATATACAAAATGAGTTAGACACGGGAGAGGAAGAATAATAAGGTTTATAATTTAAACAAGGGTAGGCCAAGAGTTATAAGGCATATAGAATGGTTCGATTTGGTAACGCATTACCATTTGGAAACGTTGGCACGTCAAGGTAAATTAACCCATTCGCCTTAGAAACTTGTATATGTTGACCATAGTTTATCACTCATCCCAGAAATCCCCAGGTAAGCATAACTAGTCCCGTAGATTTATGTGAATGCTTACCTTAGCCCGAAGGCTTTTTGCCAGGAAAACCAGAATACAGATGTCTATGTGTCATATAAATTTATTAGGTTCATGAAGTCAAAACCTTGAAGAGATTTTCATAGATTAGACATAAGTCTAAAGATTCAAGTCATAAGCATAAGTATACGATTCCACGTGTCGTCGAGAATAAGATTAAGAAAGTTTTATTTATCGGGGAGAATCAAAGAGTCAAAGATAAGTTTAGGGGAGACAAGTAGCAAAGTTTAAACATTTACAAGGCAATCCTACGCTAAGGCATCAAGTTGCACATAAGAAGGCATAGCATTATTTAGCATGCAAACCATATATTTTTACAAGAATATAAACATTATTCTATAAGGTTCATGCATAAACTATAGTCTAGGTCACCATTTCTAATAACCTAAATCCCTATAGTTATGGGCTCTGATACCAATCTGTCACACCCCAACCTTGACGGCGGAATCGTCGAGATGTGAGGGTTAGGATTATTCACATCCACATAACGCTATATTTAAATGTAAATATTAAAATTACAAGTTTCAAAAGGCATTACAACCATAAGTCTCAAATATGAAATAAGTTCAACATAACATAACAAAACATAATTCTTTTATTCCATTAACTAGGTCCAATCCTAGATTATTGCAAGCTTCAAAAGATCACTTTAAACTTGGGCATGACCTGAAACATGATAAAAATAAAAAGGTCAACTAAAAATAGTTGGTGAGTTTCCAAGGTTTTCATACATAATATAATAAGATTACAAGTAACAATTCATATCATAGGTTATAAGTTAGTAAGGTTGTAGAACACATATCGTTATAACCAAACCTCGACTTGATTACAAGTATATAAGATTGGCTAAGTGTATTTGATTCCCATGATGAACAAGCATACGTCATCAGGAGCCGGCAATAACTTGGCTTTAGCACCAAATAGGCTTGTCAGGCCCAAAGATCAAAGACGTCGTCAGGCTAGCAATAGTTAATGATTGTAAACAAACTATGTATCTCATATAATCACTTACAACACACAATTAACCATGACAAAAATATGAATTGCAAGTGCTTTACAAGTCTAAGCGTTACAAGTGCATTATGTATAGTAATCATGTTTCACCCCAATTAGTGTGAAAAGAAAAAAGGGGCAAGGAAACTCACTTCGCAAATAAGTATAAGGATGATGATTATTAAGAAATATTAATAAACGTTTCAACGCAATCCCTCACAAGGTACCTAAGAATATATATATATATATATATATATATATATATATATATATATATATATATATATATAAGATTTAAGTTTATAAGATTTAAGTTTAATAATAAGTTTAACGAATTGACGAGGATTAGGATTTCAAGTGAAATTTGGGGCTTTGTTAAATAATTAAATTTAATAAATGGAATCATTATATTTTCTTGAAATAAATGGAAAGAAATATACTATATTTTATTTAAAGATGTGAAATAACACATTTGTAGTAATTTGTAAGGTTTAAATATAAAACTTTTATATTTAATTGAAATAATCATGATTTAAACAATAATATATAGACAATGTTTGAACCAATAATAATCTAGTGATTTAAACCATTATTTAAAGTCTATTTTTATAAAAATAATCTAAGTATGACAGTTGCTAAAAATATTTTATATAAAGTATTAAATTATTTGAATAAATAATTTTCCAGAAAATAAATAGTGATTTAAAATAATTAAAGTTTATAAAATGATTTTTATATTAATTATAATTTTCTGTAATTTAATTTGTTAAAAAAACTTTAAAAAATTTAATGAGGGTGCCCGGGTTCAAACCGGGACCTCATGGTGGTAGGGGCGAGTGTTTAACCAGTGAACCAGGGCCGCGGCCTTGGTTTACTTTGGTTTCTAACTCTTTTAACCCAATCAGAAATACCCCCTTTCACCAAGTACCGTAGGTTCGTTTGGATCCAAATCGAAGCACCAAACGATCGTGTGAATGTTGGTAACCATGGGGCTCTTGTTCCCCATGTATAAGCGAGTGTTTTGATGTGTTCACTTACTTGATTTGAATTCGAATTGATGCAAAAGACCCCAAGAACAGGTCGCGAGCGTCTTGTGTCCAAACGATGATCAAATGTTGATGTTAATCAAATTAAACTTGAGGATAGTTTCGGATGTGGATCTTGATGCAAAGCCCTCAATCAATTGAAGTTAAAAATGCTCGGAAGGTAGTCTTTGCTCGAGTTGCAGGTTTGCGACGAAAGGGAATCAGATTGCTTTGTTTGTGTGTTATCAGATGCAATTGATAGTTGTGAACGCTTAGTATTGGTTAGATGATTGTTTAAGTTCGTTTAATTAGGTTATTATTAGCGTTTAATGCTCGAACGGTCGTGGGGTTTACGTCGCCGGTTACTCGATCGATTGCGGGTTGTAACCGACTCGTAAACACGATTAAATGATACCATCAAGTTCGAAACATGTACTTGGTTGCATTTGGAACGATTTGGAAACATTTTTGAGCGGTTTAATCGGTTTTTAGGGCCGCTGGTGCGTGGCCGGAGTTTGGCCGGAGGGTGGCCGGAATGGCCGCCGGAAAAACGGGGGTGAAAGGGAGGAAAGGGCTTGGGTTTAATTATAATACAGAAATGGTCCCTGTAGTTTGACTTGTTATCATTTTATGCTTAAAACTCCCTTTTAAAGTTTAATAAATGACAAAAACAACCCACTAATTTTAGTTAAGTTTTAAACACTTTTAAGTTAATAATTTTTTTTTATAAATTGTTACTATTTGTATCATCATTATTATTGTTTTTATAAATATTATCATTAATATTATTATTATTATTATTATTATTATTGTTATTATTATTATTATTATTATTATTATTATTATTATATTATTATTAAATTGATTTAAAAACTTTAAGTAAACAAGAATGAAACAAAAATAGCCCACAAGTTTCATAAATGGTATAAAAAGGTCCTTACAAGAATTTAACGAAGTTAACTTATATTTAACGAAAAACGGAATGTTACATTACTTATGACCATGATCTCTCTTGTCCACGGTCGATATGGGATTCGCCTAGGATTTGTAAACTTAAATTAATCTCTTCATAAATTTTGTATGTCACCTGTCACATAGAGATCATAAATTTTATTTTCTTGTTTTTCTCTCATAATAATATCGCATCAGCTAAAGATGATATTATTAAAATTTTTTTCATATTAAATATATTTTTTATTAAATTAAAAAAAACTTTCTACAATTGCAATTTGTAAAGAAATAATTTTTTATAAAATAAGAAATTTTTTCAAAAAAATATCCAACTTTTAAACAACACAATATATTTTAAAACTTGTGGCTTTTAAAAATAAAATTTTTATGAAACAAAATTAATTAATTTCAAAGTTATAATAATGAAATTATTAAAAATGGTAGTTTTTAGAACGGTTTGCTTTGAAACAATTTTTTTTTAAACCAATTTTTTTTTAAAAAAAATTTAATCAAAAGTTTAAAAATGATATCTTCTTTTTATCACTCGTACGTAATGTCATTCATATCTTATATCAAAAGATCGTTTTATAATTCATTAATATTTATTAATAACTATTTATTATTTATTTATTTATACTCGTGTACTACATAGAGTACTAACCTAGTATTAAAATAATACAAAAGCTGATAACCTGTACTCAATAGGACTTACTGATAGGTCCCACGACTATTATGAAAGATGCAATTTTAAAACACATATAAGAGCATCTTTAATGGGGTCCTTTAAACCCCACATATGCAAATGTGGAAGTTAGATGAGAAAAGGTGATCGATATAGAGAAGAGATAGTCATGGAGAGAGAAGATGTTGTTCATGGGTATGGATAGCTCGCTGGCTTTGTTTGTAGGTTTTATGTAAGAAGAAGAGAGAAAGAAGGATGGTGTGTGGAGTGTGAGGGAAATTGTTTGTCCCCAAGGCATTTGACCGACATGAACAATGCCATTGTTTGTACACGACCTCGAATACTAGGGAAATAAGGTAGGATAGAACCTGAGATCGCTATGTTCTGATGCAAGTTCTTGATCATGATATTATTTTTACTTGAACACATATAATATATGAAATTGAACTTTATAATTTAAAACTATAATACATTTACCGATGTCGCTACCAAGTGTTATTTTATTACCAATGTCAACCCCTAGTGTTATTATCAATTATTTACGATCGATTTTACTCACAGTGTTAATTATAAACATGGAAAGAGATACAGTGAAGTTTAGTGGATAAAAATAAATTGAGCGTGAATTATGATAATAGTATGATTGAGATTGCACTTTACAAGTAAAATGAAAGTTAGATCATTGATTAAATTAATAGTAAATATATAATAAAGACTCCAAACATGTACATATACTTGTATGGATTTGAAAGCTTGATCCTTAATTAGCTCGTTGCCTGTGTTTTAAAGATTTCAAACAGATCAAATAAAAGTACTGTCCTTCTAACAAACTGCATAACAAAATGGAAGAAATCTATAGTATCTATTAAAAGAAAAGTTTTTACTACTTATCATTTTCTTAATCTTTCTTTTTGTCACTTGTTATTCTTTTAAACATTCTCACATTATTTCTATTCAAAAATGTATTATAGTAATTTAAACACTTTAATTAATTTCTCTCTCTTATTAAAAATCAAATTTATTAATTACTATATTTTTCTCTTTCATCTATATTTTTCAAATCAAACTATCTTTTAAATAATAGATTTTAGTAAAGAAATAAAAATCATCTCTTTTTTATTATAATAGAAATAATAGAAAAATATATCATATGAAATTTTTTAAAACACTAAAGCTTTTAGAAAATTATATCATATTAAATAGTTTTTTTATTAAAATGAATGATATTTCTTCTCTCTAAATTTAATTTAAAAAAATTATGAAGTATGAAGCTTTTTAATATATTGAACTACTATAAAAAACTAACGTTGTTTAAAAAGCAGTTTAGAAAAGTGGAATGTTTAAAAATAAAACTAATTAGATAGGAGAGCTAAAAAAATAGTACTAATGTTTTGTTTTCTTAAACTATTATGTATATATAACTTTAATCATATCTTATATTAAAATATTTTAATGTAACTATTCATGTTTATTACTAACTATAATGGGTTTAATGAATAAGTTTCTAGCCTATCGATCTATCTATTTATCTATAACAATTAAAACCTGTTGTTGGAAAAACAACTTTTCATAATAAAAGTTTTATAAAATGCAAAATACAACAAAACTTTAAAAAACATTTTTCTTAAAATAAATATTCAAAAACCACAGTTTTTTATAAAACAAAAGTTTAAGAAAAATTATTTACTTAAGTAGCTATATATATGTAATTATAATCATATTTTTTTCAACCATGGTTTTATAATTCATAATTTTTTATTATTAATTATTTAATATTTTATTTATTTACCCATGTAATATACGAAGTACTAACCTAATATATATATATATAGTAAGATTAAAAGGAAAATAAGATGTGGATTCTCTTCCTTTTTCTCATTTTATGATGTAGGGACATTTTTTTAATGAAATGACATATTTCGACCTACCAAATCATTTAGCAGCCTTATTTGATAAATTGATATATCCACAAAAAGTTGATAATTATTCTTTATCGGATTGTTTGTAACAAATGCAAGTTTGAGTTGCTCTTCACTAATTATCTAAGGTTCAATGTACCTATACAACCCCCTCTCTTCTAATTAGTGCCTTAAAAACCAATTAGTGCCTTAAAAGAGCATTTTCGTACCAAATAAAAAGAAATTGTTGCAACATGATAAGAATATAACTAGGTTTAGATTGTTGAGTCCAACTTGTTCGACTTAGACAGTCCAACCATTTGAGGATACTAGTCCAAATTTTCAATCTATCTATAACTTTATTACAACTGTGAACTCATTTATGTTTACAAATCTATTAGAACTCATATATAACTCGTTTACTCATATTAAATTGACAATATGTTTGATCTGTTTTTATAAATAGGTTGCATGACTCATATATGTGTTATATGGGTTTAAATATATTCAAGTTATGATTTGATTCTTTTTACATAAATATGTTCAAATTATTATTTAAACTAGTCATCTTCAACTTATCAACTACCAACCATCACCCGACATGATTTTTAACATATAATGCGTTAAAAAGATAATGTGATGGTTGATTTTTCAAAATTTTGCTAGTTAAATAAGATTTATGGAACATGTATACAGATAAAAACACTGTAGTTTCAAAAAAGTATACAACCTTAGTAATCTACCGCTCTAACTCTCTATGTTATTTAAAGTCACTCTTTCTAATATCACGTATTTATAACATTTATTATAATAATTTCTAGTATTTAATAAACATGCAACCCTTATACATGTAACAAACTCTCTTTCACATTAGTCATTCCTCCATGTCAACACCCATGAGAGTCAACAAACCTAATCGTTGATGCCTTGTGGTGAACTAGTGGCACTAATGATGATACTTGAGTACTCGATCAAATAACTCCCTTAATTTATTAATCATTCAAGTTATTTTTATTTTTATTTTTTTAATGATAGGTTAGTAGTTAAAAGTTAGTAACGTCAAAGTTAGTAATAATTCGTCAATGTTAAGTTTTGAATGTTGGACCTCCAAAAGAAGTAAAACCTCTCACCTCTCTTTTGAGCCAGTCATTTGATTAGGTTACATAGGACTTCTTTTTTGTTTCAAATTACGATTAATGTAATCGATTAATTAGAACTAATAACAAACATATAGCCTAAGAATGTCAATTAATCAATGACAAGGGTTCACAAGCTTAAAGATGATTTGTGAAGGGTGGTCTTACAAGTCTCTTGAAAACAAAAGGATGCAATGGTTAATTCGTGAAACCTAAATTCCCCACTTAATTTATTCTGTAGTAGTTACTTTAGGTGTAAACTTTAATTATGGTTCTTTGCAATGTTTTCAGAACCGATCGGACGTCGAACCGGACGCCCTACTGGTTTTGGTGGTCGGACCGTCGGACCGACCGGTTGGACCGGATTTAACTATATTTTAATTATTTTATATGTAATTAAATATAAGTAATTTATATATGCTTTATATATGTATTTTTAGTTATATATAAAATTTAAGTATTTGGGTGTGTGTGAATGTATGTTTAAGATTATATTGAACCTTTGTCCCACATTGGTGTGGGGACAAGTGATGTTTGGTTTATAAGTAATTTTTTTATCACTCTAGTGTATCCTTATGACATTTTTGCCACAAGTACTACCGCGCGCAGGGGGGGGTGCAAAAATGGGGAAAAGGTTGGATTTCCAGCGAACTCGTGTGTGCCCGCACGTGTCGCGGACACGAATGCAGCTTCAAAAACCGATCCCCGGTTCGACCCGTCGGACCGGCCGGTCCGATCCGGCCGTGAAAACATTGGTTCTTTGAAACATTTACATAATTTAAAATATTAAAAGGGTTAAACGATTAAAAATTTTAAAGGACAAGTAAAGGGAATCTTTGACTCTTGCTCATGGAAGATCCCCCTTAATCAAACTTGATATCCACCGTCTAAAGACTAATGGCATCATATATTCAAACCGAGTAAAATACTTTTTAATCACAAAAGTATTATTATAATATATATTAATAACTTATGTCGGTGCTAGGTTATTTTTGTGAGTTCATATTTTGACCACCACGGTTGGGTAATTTGATGATGTGCACTGCCATGTGCCTTTCTAATGTGATGCCAACACTGCCACGTGTCTGTCAATTATGATGCCAAGAAGATGCTCATTCAATTTTCTTTCTACATACCGTCATATAGAGAGAGAAAGAAACATACTTGTATGTGAGTGTGTGAGAGAGGGAGAAATACGGGGAGAAGTTGATGTTGTCCGGTGACGATTGCGTCGTCCTCTACCAGATCAATGGTTTCTCTTTCTGCTCTCTCAAAAACAAATCCCCTCTTTGAGTTCTTGCCATTCGAAATGTACTTTTCAATTCTGATTCGAAAGGTACTTTTCAATTCTATGATTTGATATGAATATCTTATTGTGAGAAATTATATAATTTAGCATGGTTTCTTTATTGTTTGATTATGATTTGTTGAATCATGTTATGATGAATGGAATTGCTGCTAGATTATTATTGATTTAAAGTGCAATTAGAGTAAAATCGAACTGAGAGTTTTTGTTCGTAACGATATTATCTTAGATTTAGCATGATTTCTTTATTAAGTGGGTTGTACTTTGTTAAATCTTATGAATCGAGTTGTGATTAGTGGAATCCACTACTTGGTAATTGATTTTAAGTGCAATTAGGGTGGGAAAGAACTACGGGTCTTCTTTCCTAAATGATGAGCATAAATAGTGTGTTTACATCATTTGCATATAAACGGTTAAGGTCCAAAGTATATGAAGACTTCACATTTTCCTTTTACATTTCAAACCATTGTTGTTGCTTTCCTCCTCTAGATTCTCATTAGAAGCCATACATCAACTGGAAGGATTGAGTTACAGTATACTACGGAAACTTGAAACTTTTGTCCATAAGTTGATGACCCTTATTAGTGAAAGTCTACAAACCTTAAAGAGTTAAAGGATACTATTAAACAACTCAGATTAGTCATGTTGCAGGCGTAATGGATAATCATATATTAAAGCAACAGTTCTCTAAATAGATTTGCAAGTAATGAGTCAAATCTAACAATCACCAAATTTCACTTACTTTGTTAACCGTTATGTTGTTTAACCAATGTTTTTTTTGAGTTATTTTTTGTCTAAAACATGTGCTTTTGCTTATTGGTTTTTAAGATTTTCATTCACCCGTTGTTGTTTGTGTTGCTATTTATGTTAATGCATATGTGCATCTAATTTTGTTACATTTGTTTTGATTTTTTTAATGTTCCGGATACCATGCCTATTAGCAGGTCATTGGCTATTACTCTCCTATAAGAGGTTTGATTTTTTCTTCTCACTATTGTCTCTTGCAGGCACATCTTTTCTTTTTATTGCCACCTAAGTAGTGGAGCAACCATCGAAGTAACATTATGGGATGAAATTTTACGCCGATTCGATAGACAAAAGATGCTGATAGTAGACACACCCGTCGTTGTTGCATTCATATCCAAACTGATCATCACCTTATAAGATCAGTATACAAACCAATAATTACAAATACAAAACGATTGAATGATTTACTAAATCATACAAAATACGATGACAGAAAAGCTGCAACTGCCCTCGATTGCTGCCACATGATCAGAAACATTTTTCGCCTGCCACAGCCCACAAAACTCCATATACAGGCTAATTTACATAAACATAACCATGTATGCAACTTCTCCGGATTCAAAGAACAAGTAGTGTCGATGGCAGATCATATGGGGTAGCATAGTCTAAAGCCACATGTGTGAAAAGAGAAGAACAAGCGTACAGTCAACAAAATTTTACAACACGTAGATGAGGATAACCAGGTATAATAGTGAAAAAAGACCCTGTAAAACTTCATTTGGACATTTTTTTCATTCACCTAACCTGTACTGTCAACAATTACCAAGCAACGCAAGACATTTATCTGTGAAGCTTTCATAACAACCTTCACTCCAAGCCACGGTAGTATATAACATGTCTTGAATGCCTAGGAGAATGCATTGAACCTATGTTCATGTAAGAGTTCCAACCAAAAAGCAAATGTCTTCTAATTTTAATATATATATTTATGTAATTACATAGATTAAGTTTAATAAAAAATAGAAATGTAGTCTTGCATTTAAAGAGTTCTGACCCACCTCACTCCCTTTAATAGTTATGTGTGGTTCTGCTAAAGTATTTATTGGTTGGTATACAAGATGTTTATCTGAGGAATTGGACAAGTAAATACAACTTTAACATCTTATACACTATGAACAATATCATTTTTTGACTTTACTCATTCACATTGCATCATATGATGTTGTTAGGTTGGAAGAACTAAGCAGAAGCAAGGTTAAAAGGATCAACGTCCCTTTAATATTAAGATTTACACCCATGAACAAGAAAATAACTAGGGAGATGTTGCTTTGGTTTGGGCTCCCTCTGCAGCATATTATGCCGGTGGATTTTACAACAGTGCATCCTTTTTCTTGAGGTCCTTGAGATATACTTACATACATCATCATTGCATCTGGTAGTTACAACTAATATCTAATTATTGTTCTTTATCAGATTATGAGTTGAAAGGTTACAGAGTTGGTGTTGGAATGACTTACATATATCCTCCTAGAGCCCATTTTGCATATAGTCAAGTGTATATTTAGATTACTTACTCATACAATTATTTGTATTATTTCATCAGATATACATACTTTTTGTAGTCATTGTATTGAGGAATGGGGATGGGGAAATAATAGTGTTTAGCTATCATCCGAAGTACCATCCGAAGTACAGGAACACTTTTTGTACTGGCGCGCTATCATCCGAAATACCATCAGCCTTGTCTATTATAAACCTTAAACAAACTACAATCACTTTGTATAACTGTTAGTTAACACGAAATTACCATCAACCATCTCTTTTGTAAAGCTACAATAACCATATAAACAACGTATCGTGCAGCTTGATCATAAGAACAAAAAAGCTAATGTAAAATATCTGTTATATATTTATTGTGTGGTCTAAAAAAGAACCCCGCAGCAACGCGCGGGCTCAAATTCTTGTTTATGTATTATTATACAAGTCTAACTAATAAACGAGCCACAGCCGGTTTGAAAAATTACTCATAAGCTCGGCTCAAACTTTAGATATAAAGCTCGAGCTTGAGCACGAGTTGGATCGTTTGCATTACTATATTTTTATAACTAATACAACTTAGAGGGCGGGCCTTGGCGTAGCGGTTGAAGCTGTTCCTAAGAGACCAAAGGTTTCAGGTTCGATCCGTGGAAACGGCCTCCCCACAAAAATGTGGGGGAAAGACCGCGTACATCTTCCCTTAAATGGGACGGACCCTCACTGGAACCTGCGAACGCGGGAGCTATTTGCAGCACCAGATACGCCCTTAACTTTGTTAAAAACTTTTAATCAACAAGTATGGCAAAAGTGCATTAACAAGCTAAAACGTAAAAGAGGAAAAAGAAGATAACACAAGAATAAAGTGAAGTAATAAAAAGTAGGGTAATATATTACCAAAATTGTAGCAAAAAATTTTATAAATAAATAAAGTGAAGATATAACCTAAAAGTAGCACAAAACACTTTGTTGTCTATTATCATTAACCAAAAGCCATAACTTAAAATGCTCAAGTCAAAGGAATTTCAAACCTATAGCCTAGGAACAGGTAATAAATTGTTTACTCACTTAGTTGTGCTTCGACACTTTTTCAAATACTTGCATTTTGATGCTCCATATATAACCATACCTGATATTAAAGTTTAGAGGTCATACTTTATTTATACTTTATTTATCAAACCAATAAGCTTTAACCAATGATAGCAATATTGTTCTAAACAAGAAGCAAGACCAAAAAAGGTTTAGCATTTATAGAAATAACACACACATAATCACATATACGTTCTATAGTGATGGATTCAAATAACAAGCACTATAGTATGTTAACCATTTTGAAATGTAAGAACTACTTTTTGATAGTTAAATATGCTTGTTGAATTTTCTTTTTAACATGTACTTTCATGATTAACACAAAACATGTTGTATTTTATCGGTAAATACAAGTAGAATCAGTGTATTTGTAGATGAGTATATATTTTTACTATTCCATTATTATATGGAAGCGGTGTCATTTTTATAATTAATCTAAAAGGATGATGTCTTCATCAGTGCATACAAATAAACGTTAATGAATACGAATAAATGCTAGCGATTAAATTCATTATTAGAAACCATAATAAATTCATTGGCGATTACACTACTATGTGATTTTTCGTTTAACGCGATGATATTGTGGTTCTACTATGTATAAAACTTTATCTTGCACAACAACGATCAAAAAAGTATATATATAACTATCTACATAATTCTTTAATTTTTAATAGTTCATATTTAAAACGACTATAATCTTATATACTTTTATCTAATATTGATGTTTTAATACGGGAATACACATCCAAACTATCCAAAAGGTCAAGGGTTTAATCCTATTAAATATATGTATAAGTGATTAATTATGACTATATTAAAAGTTAGTTATATAAAATCTAATGTTAATAATTGTTTGATTGTCAAGCATAAACATAGCTTCCTTACACGACATCTTCAATGCCAAAGGACTTGCTTTTATTCCAAACTCATTTCCATTTTTAGATAGAAAGCTTATATTTTCAAAAGAAATCAAACAATATAAACATTCCTTGAATAAAAATTAAAAGAATCAAAAGGACACAATAATAAATATAAAGACAACTTCCCATTTGGTAGCCAATTGACCCCTAGAATTACACTTCAACAACAACACGAATCTCATTTATTTATGATGTGTAAATATATTTCTGATTATTCCCTCATTTAATCGTTATTTGTTATTTTTTAGATTCATAAATTCTGCCGATATTTAAATCAAGTATGATAAAAATCTAGATTTTATATTTTTTGTCCAACATTAATATATATATATATATATATATATATATATATATATATATATATATATATATATATATATATATATATATATATATATATATATATATATATATATATATATATATATATATATATATATATATATATATATATAAATTAGTGATAGTGGGTTGCCAAAAAGATCGATCAATGCTTAATTGTATTCATTATTTTAGCACTCCAACTTACATGATTCCAAATGAAACGTTTTTTTGACTAAAACAATATTAAAAGAAATATAGTGTGTAGGCTATAATCTATCCTTACCCTATGGTGATCACAACAATTATTTTAAAATAAATAAAATCAATTCCAAAATTAAGTAATTTGTAGTAAAGTTGGGATATATATAAAAAAAGTTTTCCGGTAACTTTATACTTATCTCTCTGTCTTTAACACCATTCTATATGTATTTAATGTAGATATAGGTGACATAACATTTTCCTTCTTTATTATACGTTTTTAATGGTAAATTTATCATACTTCTATTTTTAAACTACTTGAAACTATTTTGTCTTATGTCTTAATTTGAACCTGTGACCTCACATCCAAAAGGCAAAAGCATAATGAGCTAGTCGTATAGACAGACTATTATTTGGTGGTTTTAATGTATTACCGTATATATATACGGTAATTCTTATCAGGTAATTGTGTAATTCTCGTCAATTCAGAAGATTACACAATAACCTGACGAACTTACACAATATGTTATGTAAAAGTTACGGATATTTAAGAAAAAGTGAAACTTGCAAGGGGGAATATTACCAATTTTGTGCTCAACCTAATTTTTATAAAAAAACACATGTTAACATCTAAATTCTTGTTATACTTTCTAGCTTTTAAATACTTCATAATTGATACTTTTCCAAGAAATAAAATGCCAATGAGATGTGAAAGTTAGTCCATATTCTTCTAAATTCTTTTTTTTTTCTTTCAAAGCATGATGTCTCTTGCATCCAATCTTCTCTATGTTTTTGAATTCTTTCTATTTCTTTTTTTGTTTTAACACCTTTACTTATTTAATATGTATTATCATTGTTATTACTTTAATTTCTATTATTATTATTATTATTATTGTCTTATTAAAATTTTATTACTAGTATGGTCCTACTGTAATTATATTATTATCATTGTTTCCCCACTACACGGTGATATTTTTTAAATTAAACCTAACACCACTACAAAAATTTTCTCTCTTTTGTAACGCAAAGATTTAGACAAAAACCAACATTGATGAACCAATTAGATATTTCTCACGTGTGTTCTAATGATTACATTGATATTGGGTGCTATAGTTTAGCAGGTAAGAGTGCAGCTCTTTAACTCTAAGGTGAGGGGTGGTAACATCTTTCTTCTCGTTATTGTTACTTTCCTATTGGTTTTCTTTTTTATTTTCTATAATTTTTAAATATTGCTACTGGTAAGATTGTCGAGACTCGATCAAAAACATATTAATATATCGGTCTTAGCTACCTTTATTGCGTAACGATAAGTAAGGTCGTCTCCCGGGGAATTAATTGAAAATGTTTAACAAACAAGACTCGATTGACTTAAAGACATGAACTTTAAACTTAAAAATTAAAACTTTAGGTGAATTCAATAATACAAGTATAACAAACAAACAAACAAACCCAGTATATCCCACTCAAGAGCAGGGTCTGGAATATGGGGAGGCCCGGGTCGAACCCGGGACCTCTAGGTTGGAATGTTGAGGATGTTACCAGTTGGGCTAAAGCCCAGATCTCAATAATACAAGTACAAAAAGCAATAAAATTTGGAATGAATTTAATAAATAAAAAATAATAATCACTTTCGTGTTTTTAATTCCGCTAGATCAACAATTGATATGTTTCATTAGGATTTGTGAAAAACAATACTTCAATATATTAGTTTTTTTTATTAAAGTGATAACAAATGAACAAGTTTTAAGATTCATTCGTTCACAATGTTGTTAATTTAGCTATATCAAATGGCTTACTAGTCTTAATGAGTTCACGATGCAAGGAAACCGAAAATTAATAATCAAGCAAACAACTTTAGTTATAAGCAAACCTTCTAAATCAAAACATAATGTTTTAATCAAAAATTCAATGTTCGATACAAAAACCTAATCAAAGCAAACCAATTGTCTCACTTGACATAAATCATACTCTCGAAAGCAATCAAGAAAGAACTAGCCAAATCATAGTCTTCATTTATTCTTCAATCTTATTTTGATGATGATTGTAGATGATTTGGGATGAATGGAAAGGCTTGAAATCACCAAAAATCAGCGTAGAATCTTCAATTTTCGTGTACGGAAAGTTCTCATTCGAATTGGGATTGAATTGATTTAAATAAACTTAAAAATCTCCAAAATCCAGAAGTTTGTTGAGTCACCGGCGTATCATACTCTACCCTCGGTGTATCATACGTTGGGTTTGAAGTTGTACGGAGCTTGTTCACTGGATTTCATTTAGGATACGGTGACTGTAATGGTGGTCAACGTATGATACGGTGGTAGATACGGTAACTTATACGATGGTCGGCATATTATACGGTGATGGATACGGTGGTGCTTGATTGACTTAATTTAACTCTATCTTTCATGTAATTGCACATCTGGTTCTTCCACTTTATTGTTTTGCTTCTTTTGCCTCAAATATTCTCCTTTAAGCTTCAAAATCTATGGATCAAAACACAAACAAAATCATCTTGTTTCATTATAATCATGTTGTAAAATCACGTATTTAAGTATAATAAACCTAAGAATATCGATACGTGATCGGCTATCGCTGTAACACCCCAACCCGGAGAGGCTGACGTGTCACTATTACAGATATCAAATAAAAAACCAAATCCATAATATTAAAGAGATAATTTCAAGCAAACCAGATTATCGGAAATAACCTAATTAAGTTATTCATTACATCAGATAAAGAAAAATACAATCTTGATCTTCAACCACTCTTCACTGATTTCGCGGAATACCCTGATTACCTACAATCAAATAAGAAAACACCACAAAGAAAATACGGCTGAACTAAAAGTTGCTCAGTGACGGAAATAACAATAGTAATGATAAGAAGCGTAACATACTGATATCTGATACTGAACTGATCATATGATATGGAAAACGGAAATCTGAATCTAAACATATAATACTGATACTGAACTGAACATGTAATACTGAACTGAACATGTAATACTGAACTGAACTGATCTACACGATGCGTATATACAAACAAAATAAGTCGTGTAATATAAGAAGTACCTAGAGCCAAAACTGAACTGATAAGTACATAGCTAGCTAGACTATGCACCAATGAGATGGTGTGTGGGGCGTACACACATGATTCCATCCCCCGGAACTGAACTGATCTGAACTGAACTAGGATCGATCCATCCGCCTCCCAGATACTATGGCCAAAGTACTACCTGAGTACTAACGTGTTAACAGAGACGCCGTGAACTATTTATTACACACCGTCACGAAAAGTGTCACATCATTGACGCCACAATGATATGTCGGAGAGCTCGGGTAACAGAGTATCAAATCAAATGGTAGTACAACTACCAACATATAACGTATCAATAGAACATTTATAGGAACATGCAATAATAAGCACAAACTTATAAAACATATATTGCATGTTGTAAGCCTTCAACAAGTAAAATTAACAAGTTGAACGAGTCATAGCATAACAAATAATGTTAGACGACCAGTAACATACCAAAGGCCAAACGAGTCATATTAACGGAAACATGGTATCAAAATCTGTACTACAAAGTAACATAACAGAATTTATACTATGATAAAGGTAACCAAGAATCCGTACTACAAAGTGACGGAAACAAAGTGAATACTATGATAATCAAAGGAACAGAATCCGTACCTTATACACGAATGACAATAATCCGAAACAAGGTCTAGGCTCGGTTAACTCCGCGAGAACCTACGATAACGTAACGCAAATTATAGTTTGGAAAATTCCAGTTCTGCCCTTGTCTTTTCGCACTCGTTAAAAATACTAAACGAAGTTTAAAAATTCTGAAAATCTACAGTTTACTAGATTAGTGATTTCTAAACAACTTTCATTTAGAAAAGTTTCTGATTTCGATTACCGAAATATGAGAAAAACGTGGATCTTTACAGCTGCGCAGAACTGCTAGCTGTTACGAAAACGATTGTTTGGAGGTCTAAACGAATGAGTTTTTCGATGTTTTATATATCAACGGATTCGTCTTTCGACGAACTTCATCATGGACATAAGGTTTAACTGATTTGAATCTGTTATACAGAAGTTATGGCCTCTGTAAGTTGGCTGTAAAACACGGGCCTAAATCAACTATTCAAAGTTTATTTTTAAACAAAATAACTATTTATAACGTTTGTCAATAATATAAATATAAATTGTTAAGGTTTTTAACAAACTAATTTACAGAAAATTAATTGGGTACTTTTATAAAGAAGTCCTATATTTAATCTGATTTTTACCGTTTATTTGAAAGAATCCATAAAAATATAATTGAATTAAATGTCTTGTTATATTGTTTTATAAAGGTTTAAGCTTAAAGAAAATTACAGAAAAATCAGGTTGATGATTTAAAAATAAACAGAGATTATAAAAAGGATTTTTGTAATTTTTAGGAATTTTTACAAAATTTTAAAAGATTAAATAGGCATTAAAAAAATGTGTGAGGTGGCCCGGGGTCGAACCCGGGACCTCTCAGATGACAAAGAGCGCAGGGACCGGTGAACCAAGGCCGCAGCCGCGGTAATGATCCGGTTTCCATTACTTATAAACACAAAACACAACAACCCCAATTCCCATTCGAGCCCTAGGTTCGAATCCGAACCAATTGAGGTCCAATTTGATCGTTAATGCATCTGAAATCATGGGGCTTTTGTTCCTCATGAAAAATCAAGCTAATGGGTGTGTTCAATTACTTAATTTGGAGTTCAAAACGTCGAGAACTAATGAAGAACAGGTCGCGGCCACGGTTGTGATCGATGGGTGAGCAAACCTTGATGGAATTCAAATTATTTTCGTAGGAAGCTTCATATGATGATAGAGATTAAAAGCCCCTTATCCAATTTAGTTAAAATCGATCGGAGAATGGGTTTTAAGCAAGTTGCAGGTCGACGATCTGGTGGTTGTTCGGGTGTGGGTTTGAGCTTATTTTGTATAGATTTGATTATAGATATTGATTAAAGACAGATATATGCTTGTTCACATGCGATTAATTAGATTGTTTTTTGCAGTTAGTGGATGATTTGGTGCGGATCTTTGGCCAAAAATGGGGAAAAGTCGAGCGGGGAAAATGGGGGGTGGGGTTGGGTGTGTTTTGTAAATTTACAAAAATTACACAATGGTCCCTATGGTTTGTAGTAATTACAACTGAAAATTAAAGTTTTTATGGGTATTATAATTCTACCCCCCTTAAAACAATTTCGTCCACGAAATTGCTAGGTACAGTTCGAACAAAGATATGACATGACGTACGCGGTGTAATGAAAATCAACAAGTGAACGAAATCACTCATAACTATTCAATTGCTGAAACGGAGTCGATTCGATAGACGAAATCGTATAAGAGCTGACCAATGTGATGTTCAAGAAACAGATAACTGAAAACTTCATAACTGATAGCAGAAACATATAAAGGATAATAACTAAGAGGTAAATAGATACGGATATTGAGAACGGATTTCATCTTCTATCTCCCATATAGCTTCACGTTCGGAATGGTTTTTCCATAATACCTTAACAAAAGGGATAGTTTTCCTACGCATAATGCGTTCTTGTCGGTCAAGTATGGCCTCGGGTTCCTCTTCGAACGAGAAGTCTTCACGAATCAGATGAAGCGGATAATTCACAACGTGAAGAGGATGATAATTGTACCCCCTTAAAAGAGATACATGAAAGACGTTATGCACATGTGACAGTTGAGGTGATAAAGCCAAACGGTAGGAAACCTCACCAACTCTTTCTAGAATTTCAAAGGGTCCGATAAACCGTGGACTAAGTTTCCCTTTTAGACCAAAACGTCGTACGCCTTTGCAAGGAGAAACCTTCAGGAACACTTTGTCACCGATCTTAAACTCCAAAAGTCGATGGTGTCGATCTGCATAACTTTTTTGTCTACTTTGAGCTTCCTTTAACTTTTCTCTAGCAATAGCAACTTTCTCATTCGTGATCTGAACTAACTCAGGTCCTTCGATGACTCTTTCACCAACCTCTTCCCAACAAATAGGTGCTCTACATTTACGACCATACAATAATTCGAAAGGTGCCATGCCAATGCTAGCTTGCCAACTATTGTTGTAAGCAAACTCGACCAAACACAAATACTCATCCCAGTTCCCAGTCCACTCTAAGGCACAAGCTCGAAGCATGTCCTCAATTGTTTGAATAGTACGCTCTGACTGACCGTCAGTCTGAGGATGAAATGCCGTACTAAACCTCAACTTGGTACCCCATGCAGCTTGCAAACCCTTCCAAAAGCGAGAAGTGAACCTCGGGTCTCGATCAGACACGATAGACATTGGAGTGCCATAAAGTCTAACAATCTCTTGTGTAAACACTTCAGATAGTTTGCTAACTGAGAATCCCTGCTGAATAGGTAGAAAGTGAGCTGACTTTGACAATCTGTCTACCACAACCCATATCACATCATTCTTCTTGAATGTTTTTGGTAATCCGGTTACAAAATCCATGGAAATATCATCCCATTTCCATACTGGAATAGGTAGTGGCTGAAGCAGTCCACTAGCTCTTTGATGCTCAATCTTAACTTGTTGACAAGTAAGACATCTGCTAACAATCTAGCCACGTCTTCTTTCATACCATTCCACCAGAAATTCTGACGAAGATCACGATACATCTTAGTAGATCCTGGATGGATAGAGAATGGAGAACTATGTGCCTCAGCTAATAACGATTCTCGAAGAGAAGAATCATTAGGCACACATAAACGTTTACCACACCAAATTACTCCATGCTCATCTACTCTAAATTCTGATTGTTTACCAATCTCCACGTTCTGTAAGATTGCCCAGAGTTCACCATCGTCTTTCTGTGCATTCTTAATCCGGAATATTAAGTCTGACTCAATCTGGAGTGTAGCGAGATATCCGCCGCTCTTACCAATATGTAGACCAATATCCAATCTATCGAGATCGGTAATGTTCTGAGGCTGTAGTTGTAGGGAGGCTATTGTTCCTGAGCTCTTCCTGCTAAGAGCATCAGCTACCACATTGGCCTTTCCCGGATGATACAGAATATTGGCATCATAATCTTTTAACAACTCTAACCATCTTCTCTGCCTCATGTTTAGTTCCTTTTGTGTGAAGATATATTTCAAGCTCTTGTGATCAGTAAAAATATCACAAGTCTCTCCGTAAAGATAGTGACGCCATATTTTCAACGCGAAAATAACAACAGCGAGTTCAAGATGATGCGTAGGATAATTAACCTCGTAAGGTTTCAACTGCGTTGAAGCATAAGCAATGACCTTACCATGCTGCATTAGCACACATCCAAGTCCATTTTTAGAGGCATCGCTGTAAATCTGATATCCACTCGTGCCCGATGGAAGTGTGAGAACCGGAGCAGACACCAATCTTTTCTTGAGCTCTTCAGAACTTTTCTCTCGTTCATCATTCCAAGAGTACTTAACCCCTTTCCTTAACAGTTGCGTAAGGGGTAAAGCTATAACAGAAAAACCTTTGACAAATCTGCGGTAGTAACCAGCAAGGCCAAGGAAACTACGGACTTCTGTGGCTGAGGTAGGTCTAGGCCACTTAGTGATCGCCTCTATTTTAGCAAGGTCCATCATAATACCATCCGCAGAAACGACATGACCTAAAAAGGCTACCTTGCTCAGCCAAAATTCACACTTTGAAAATTTAGCATAAAGCTTCTTTTCATATAGTGTTTCGAGCACGATACGAAGATGATTCTCATGCTCCTCCTTACTTTTAGAATAAATTAAAATGTCATCGATAAATACAATGACGAACTTATCGAGGAACTTTCGAAAGACTCGGTTCATTAGGTCCATGAACACGGCCGGGGCATTAGTTAACCCGAACGGCATAACCAGGAACTCATAGTGACCATACCGAGTACGGAAAGCAGATTTAGGGACATCAGAATCCTTGATCTTTAACTGATAGTAACCAAACCTCAGATCGATTTTAGAGAAACACTTTGCACCCTGAAGCTGATCAAATAAATCATCAATACGAGGCAGAGGGTAACGATTACGGATAGTGATCTTGTTGAGTTCTCTTTAGTCAATGCAGAGTCTCAAAGAACCATCTTTCTTCTTCACGAATAGGACCGGTGCGCCCCAAGGCGAGACGCTTGGTCTAATAAATCCCAAATCTAGTAATTCCTGTAACTGCTCCTTTAACTCCTTAAGCTCCATAGGTGCCATACGATACGGTGCCTTAGAAATCGGCTCAGCACCTGGAATAAGATCAATAGTGAATTCTACTTCGCGATCTGGTGGAAGTCCGGGTAACTCCTCAAGAAACACGTCAGGAAAATCACATACAATCGGATAATCAGATATGTTCGGCTTTTCAGAAGATGTAGCTTTCACTGAAGCTAGGAATCCCACGCAACCGTGCGATAAGAGTTTCTGAGCCTGAAACACAGAGATGATTTTCAACGATTTCCGAGGCTGAGTCCCTTGATAAACGAGTTCAGGGCATTGAGGATTTCCAAATAAAACACGACGAGTCTGGCATTCAATAGTAACGTGATGTCGAGTTAACCAGTCCATACCAAGTATGACATCAAAGTCACTCATTTGCATAGGAAACAAATCAGCTTTACGAATAATAGACTCGATTCTGATCGGACAATCTCTATAGACATGTGAGATGATAGTTGAATCTCCTAATGGAGTAGTAATAGCCAAAGCGTGCTCTAACGCAGTCGGTTCAGTCCTTAAGTACTTAGCAAACAAAAGAGATACGACAGAATGCGTAGCGCCCGTATCAAATAAGACATAAATATCCCGCTTCCCAATGCAAAGGGTACTGGAGATCATACCTAGGGCGTTTACTATCAGTATCGGATAAGACATATATATGTATATAATACGTCCCTAACTAAGGGTCAGAAATATACCTGGTGCGTTAGCTGCTTCATTTGCAGTGAGTGCAAAAACTCGTCCTCCAGTTGCCGGTTTAGCTTGATTCCCTCCCGTGTTATTACGAGGGTCGCGCTGAGGGCAATCCCTAATCATGTGTCCTGCACGTCCGCATCTAAAACATAATCCTCCGGCCAGACGACAAGCTCCCTTATGAAGTTTCCCGCATGTGTTACACGGAGGGATAACATTCCGATCCTGATTAGGGTGCTGCTGATTTGGTGGTTGAGCACGAGTAGGAGCCTGCTGAGTCTGATTATGAGTTGATTTCTGGTTCTGGTTTCGATTTTTCCATGATCGGGAGTTATTGTTGTTGTTGCGATCGAAACGGTTTCGACGGTCTCGTGGTGGTGAAGACTGATTCTTATTCGTATGAGAAGATGACTGATCATGGTCATTCTCCCTAGGCCGCTTGCGGTTATCATCATACGACTTCTTTCCATTCTTTTTATCATTATATAGGTTTTTAACAGCATCAACTACTTCATTAATATCTTTAAACCGATGATTCAATATAAACTTTCGATCTCTTTCACATATAGCCGACTGAAAATTTTCTGTCTGTTCATGCGGTGAGCCTGCTGATGCACCAAGAAAACTCACTAACCGCGTAAGTCGTGTCTTGAAATCTGTTATGTGCTCGTCATCCCTCTGTCTAATATTAGCATATTGTCTACGATACTCAGTGTGGTCAGCAGCAGTGAAGTACTCCTCATAAAACATTCCTCGGAATTTATCCCAAGGAAGTGTAGCTGCATATTCGTTTCCTCCTCTAGCTTATTTCACAGTCGTCCACCATCTGTGAGCATCATCTTCTAACTTGTATGTAGCCAACCTTACTTTGTATACATCCTCAACACCAAGTACCTCAAACAATTTCTCAATATAACTGATCCAGTTTTACACCTCGACCGGATCATTAGAAGTACTGAAAGACTTAGGCCTTTGCTTCTGAAAACGTTCCAACCAGACATGAATACCATCACGGGGTGGTGGTGTATTATCACCGGAAGGTGCTCCTGTGTTGTTCCCGCCAGAAGGTGGCTCCGAGTTATTTCCACCGGGTGGAGGTCCTGTGTTGTTTCCCTCCGAATTCGCCTGTTGTATCTACTGGATGACTGTTTGAGCAGTCTGAGTCATCAGATTAGGGAGTATTCCAGAAATAGCAGCGTTTACGGCATTAGCAACGAGGGTTTCAAGAGGAGTATCAGATGAGGGGCCATTCGAGTTATTGCTGTTGTTCACACATCTCTTAGGAGCCATCTGAAATGAAAGTACACGTGTGAACACTAGAATTTAGATTGGGAACAAAAATTAGATCCTAACCCAACGTCTACCCATTACCTCACAAGTTTATTTTAATGTTTAAATTTTCTACAGGAAAGAGCCTTTGCTCTGATACCATAACTGTAACACCCCAACCCGGAGAGGCTGACGTGTCACTATTATAGATATCAAATCAAAAACCAAATCCATAATATTAAAGAGATAATTTCAAGCAAACCAGATAATCCGAAAGAACCTAATTAAGTTATTCATTACATCAAATAAAGAAAAATACAATCTTGATCTTCAACCACTCTTCACTGATTTCCTGGAATACCCTGATTACCTACAATCAAATAAGAAAACACCACAAAAGAAAATACGGCTGAGCCAAAAGTTGCTCAGTGACGGAAATAACAATAGTAATGATAAGAAGCGTAACATACTGATATCTGATACTGAACTGATCATATGATATGGAAAACGGAAATCTGAATCTAAACATACAATACTGATACTGAACTAACATGTAATACTGAACTGAACTGATCTACACGACGCGTATATACAAACAAAATAAGTCGTGTAATATAAGAAGTACCCAGAGCCAGAACTGAACTGATAAGTACATAGCTAGCTAGACTATGCACCAATGAGATGGTGTGTGGGGCGTACACACATGATTCCATCCCCGGAACTGAACTGATCTGAACTGAACTAGGATCGATCCATCCGCCTCCCAGATATTATGGCCAAAGTACTATCTGAGTACTAACGTGTTAACGGAGACGCCGTGAACTATTTATTACACACCGTCACGAAAAGTGTCACATCATTGACGCCACAATGATATGTCGAGAGCTCGGGTAACAGAGTATCAAATCAAATGGTAGTACAACTACCAACATATAACGTATCAATAGAACATTTATAGGAACATGCAATAATGAGCACAAACTTATAAAATATATATTGCATGCTGTAAGCCTTCAACAAGTAAATTAACAAGTTGAACGAGTCATAGCATAACAAATAATGTTAGACGACCAGTAACATACCAAAGGCCAAACGAGTCATATTAACGGAAACATGGTATCAAAATCTGTACTACAAAGTAACAGAACAGAATTTATACTATGATAAAGGTAACCAAGAATCCGTACTACAAAGTGACGGAAACAAAGTGAATACTATGATAATCAAAGGAACAGAATCCGTACCTTATACACGAATGACAATAATCAGAAACAAGGTCTAGGCTCGGTTAACACCGCGAGAACCTATGATAACGTAACGCAAATTATAGTTTGGAAAATTCCAGTTCTGCCCTTGTCTTTTCGCACTCGTTAAAAATACTAAACGACGTTTAAAATTTCTGAAAATCTGCAGTTTACTAGATTATTTATTTCTAAACAACTTTCATTTAGAAAAGTTTCTGATTTAGATTACCGAAATATGAGAAAAACGTGGATCTTTACAGCTGCGCAGAACTGCTAGCTGTTACGAAAACAATTGTTTGGAGGTCTAAACGAATGAGTTTTTTGATTTTTTATATATCAACGGATTCGCCTTTCGACGAACTTCATCATGGACATAAGGTTTAACTGATTTGAATCTGTTATGCAGAAGTTATGGCCTCTGTAAGTTGGCTGTAAAACACGGGCCTAAATCAACTATTCAAAGTTTATTTTTAAACAAAATAACTATTTATAACGTTTGTCAATAATATAAATATAAATTGTTAAGGTTTTTAACAAACTAATTTACAGAAATTAATTGGGTACTTTTATAAAGAAGTCCTATATTTAATCTGATTTTTACCGTTTATTTGAAAGAATCCATAAAAATATAATTGAACTAAATGTCTTGTTATATTGTTTTATAAAGGTTTAAGCTTAAAGAAAATTACAGAAAAATCAGGTTGATGATTTAAAAATAAACAGAGATTATAAAAAGGATTTTTATAATTTTTAGGAATTTTTACAAAATTTTAAAAGATTAAATAGGCATTAAAAAAAATGTGTGAGGTGGCCCGGGGTCGAACCCGGGACCTCTCAGATGACAAAGAGCGCAGGGACCGGTGAACCAAGGCCGCAGCCGCGGTAATGATCCGGTTTCCATTACTTATAAACACAAAACACAACAACCCCAATTCCCATTCGAGCCCTAGGTTCGAATCCGAACCAATTGAGGTCCAATTTGATCGTTAATGCATCTGAAATCATGGGGCTTTTGTTCCCCATGAAAAATCAAGCTAATGGGTGTGTTCAATTACCTGATTTGGAGTTCAAAACGTCGAGAACTAATGAAGAACAGGTCGCGGCCACGGTTGTGATCGATGGGTGAGCAAACCTTGATGGAATTCAAATTATTTTCGTAGGAAGCTTCATATGATGATAGAGATTAAAAGCCCCTTATCCAATTTAGTTAAAATCGATCGGAGAATGGGTTTTAAGCAAGTTGCAGGTCGACGATCGGGTGGTTGTTCGGGTTTGGGTTTGAGCTTGTTTTGTATAGATTTGATTATAGATATTGATTAAAGACAGATATATGCTTGTTCACATGCGATTAATTAGATTGTTTTTTGCAGTTAGTGGATGATTTGGTGCGATCTTTGGCCAAAAATGGGGAAAAGTCGAGCGGGGAAAATGGGGGGTGGGGTTGGGTGTGTTTTGTAAATTTACAAAAATTACACAATGGTCCCTATGGTTTGTAGTAATTACAACTGAAAATTAAAGTTTTTATTGGTATTATAATCGCATATTAAGTTATTACTTACTACTTACTACTGATAATCAGTTGATACCGAAGCTAAATTTGCTAGAAATTTCTATTTAAAGCAGTTCAATTTTACTACCAATGATCAAAATTAATACTGAGCAATTTTTTATCAACTATGTGATTCTGAAACAACTTCTAATGCATAATAAAATGTTAAAATTAATAAAATGAATTCACATTGATTGGCCAACTCAATCACCACGACGGACTTTGGCCCTTGAATCCCACCCGAGGGTCGCCTCCCCCCCCCCCCCCCCCCCCCCCCCGGAACCCTACTAGGTGCACAAGCCCTTAAACTACAAATGTGTTTAAACATTAGAAAATAGAATATTCATATACGATAGAGACGGTATCTCTTCTTATCAATTGGTTTTTCTCGGCTCAACACAGAACCTCGTCTTGGTTCACACAAAACTCTTTCAGTGGTTACAAACTTTAGCTTACATAAAACCTCGTCAGTTGTTTCGGTCTTAGGCTCACACTGAACCCCTTCGGTGGTTTTGGTGTTTGGCTCATGCAGATCCCTATCGTTCTTCATTTACTGCTTCTTAAACAAAATTAATTTTCAGCTTAGTTGCTTGTTACCTAACTTTGATGCAATTAACATGGGTGACAACTTGCTTGCTGGTTTCTTGAACAATTTGAAAATTAATTCCAACTGGACCAACTAGTATTGAAAGCCATCGCTTTGTGAGGGGAACCTAACACCATAGAAAAATCTCGAAACGTTTCTTCGAACTCACACGTTGAAGGAAACGTTAATAACATTCGTAAGTTTTTATAAAAAGACAAAGCATCGCATTGTGGCGTGGGCATAAAACCATGCAAAAAGTGACACCAAAACATTGTCGAGAACCCGCATGTTGAAAGGGGCGTTGATAATTTACATAACTTTATATAAGAAAACAAAACTTGGACGTTGTTGATAGTATTCAAAACTTTATATAGAAAACAAAGTTGTTACAAACCCATGCGTTACGAGGATGTCGTTAATAATAGTTGGAAGTTTATATAAAAAACTAATAAAAACGTCAAGTTGAAATGTTGATCAAAATAAGCATTTTGTAACAAGAAAATGACGTGATAAATGTAAGCATGTACGAACACATTTTATAATAATCATATTTGAATAGTTCTAAGAAGAAAAGAAAATGAAAAGATGAAATAATTAAAAAGTTGAATCAATTTTTATAATTTATACATTTATGATTTGATAACTTGTACACTATAACTAAAAAAGTTTAACTTATCGTAGGAAAAAAATACTGGTGGGTCAAAAAAACATATAGACAAGTATAGAGCGTGAAATGTATCTATAGTTAAAATTGAAACATTAAAAAATAAAGATGAAACTTCAGCTTAAGAAAGAACTAAAAATTTTAAAATTACGCGTGTCATTACATCATGACTTGTATCATATCCATTAGGTGTTTACATATATATATATATATACTAGGTTACTAACCCATGTATTATATGGATTGAAAATATAAAATATATAATTTAAAATTGTAAACAAAAATATGTAAACTTTATTTTTATAATTTGAAACGATAACGTAAAAATAAGGTCTGTGAGATGATTATAATAGGGTTTAGGGGGTTTTAATAAGATTTGAGATGGTTAAAAAATATTTATAAGAAATATAACATGATTGGTGGAAAAATTGTTAAGAGAAGTTTAAACATGAAATATTAAATGAGGTGAAACCTTATCATAATATATAGCATCACATGTAATCATTTATTATAAGTATGATATACAATATGACGGTTGAGAGAATTAAATTAATAGCTCACTTACTTTTTTATTATTTTTCTAATTGTCTTTCGCAATTAGTAACCCCAAACTTGGTCACCAATCTCTCCCCGATTATAGCCCTCGGTCAAGCCAATCGTGTCTTCTTTCTCCCACGATCCCCTTTCAAGCTATGATATCGATTATTGGAAAATATTGGATCGAGCAATATTAAGAACAAGTTAAGTGTTAGGAGATAACTGTGACATCCGGTAATTTTCCGTTACCAAATTCCATTAGTTTCGTTACTTCTTGTATACACGTGTCGTGAGCACATACTAATTGTCATCGGGCGTTGGTTACTTAATAATAATTAACAATGCCTATTAGATAATAACTTAATTAATAGTGTTGCTTATTAGTTTGTGATTATGTGATTTATAGATTTTAAGTATTATTTGAGAATTTTACTTGATAACGTGCAATATCTATTTGATTCATGTGTTTTATTATTAGTTGAAATATATAATTATTATTGTGAAATAATAATATATGAGTTTGGAAGTCAAAACCATTTAAAAAGGGTGTTAAAAGGTTAAATTTTATAAAATGTAGTAAAAGAGGGACTAAAGGGGTGGTTCCTAAATAAGTAAAATTCAAAAAAAGCCAACCCTAGCCCCCCAAACCCCCATTCGGCCGTGAACCTCCTCTCAAACCCCCATTCTTGCGATTTTTAATCAAGAACAACAAGAATCAATCGATCTTGATTTGGATTCAAGTGTTACAAGCGTTTACAAGTGCTAATCATCATTTAAACATACCTAAAGGCAAATATTTATCAAGTTTTTATGGTTTTTGGTCCTTGATGAACCTTAACTCGAAAATTGTGAAAAGAGGTTGAAATTAATGATTGTTTTATGATGATATGATGTTAGTTATGTTATATGAATGTTAATCTATGTTAATTATGCAAGAAATTTATGGATTTGATGTGTTGTTTATACCTTACTATAAGTAGAAACTTTTGATATGAGATTGGTGAATTATGATGAATTGATGATGTTGGTCATGTCTAGATGATTGTTATGGATGTTGGGTTATGATGTTTATGAAAAAATTCCATGGTTTGATCATATAGTTCATATATTGCCCAAATTAGAAACTTTTGATGATGAGAATTCATGTATTGATGATTTATGGATGTTAGATGGGTTGTTATGATTGATATGAACTAGATTATGGGTGTTATTGATGAATTTGAGATTGAAATTGATAAAAACATAGATTTTGGATGTTACTTTCCCAAAAAGAAAACTTTATTTATGTAAATCATTGGATATTGTGAATTGGGCATGTTTATGATGTTAGGAGCATGCTAGGGTGTTCATAAATGATATTTAATGTGTTAGATTGTGTTAATTGGGTCATTTGGGGTTGTTGATGAGCTTCTAGAAAAATTTAGGTTTTCTTGGAAAATGAGCAAGTGTATAATTTAGGTGTCATGGTGAATTGTGTTTGTTGATTATTATAATGTTAATGTCTTGGTTGTATGAATTGTGACTAAACCTAATGTATAAATGGTAGATAGGGTTTAATGGTATTCATGTTGGATATGATGATTGGTTGAGATTGTAGGTGTTGTATGATAAACTATGGTGATAATGAGTTTTATAGCACTTAGGGTTTATAATGTGGCATATGTGAACAACTTGTGTGATAGTCATGTGTAATGAGTTGTTATACTTGATCAAACAAGAATCCAATTAACTTGTCACCAACGGGTCAAACGGGTCAACTAGGTCTAATAAGTCTTGTTTTTCGAAACCGTGGGTCAACATGTTTATTGAGCATTTAGGGTTGTTAAACTTTCTGTGTACACGTACTTATGTACTTATGTGTTCTAGGTAAACTTTGACGGGTTGTCTTTCTACTCATCGTTAGCTTTTACTATCATTCATTTGTGCATCATGTGAGTTCAGTGCCCCACTTTTACTTACTTCTCTTTTTGGGGGAGAAAGTATACTTTGTTTTAAAATGTTTTACTATTATAACATGTGTTTTGTAAGACATAATGTGTTATACCATAGATAGCCCTCACACTTTCGGATCGTTAATTAAGAAATCTAGCGAGAAATCACTATTGTTCTTTACTAATGAAATTAGACTAGCTATTTATTTTAATGCACTTGTTTATATTTTACTAACGCTACTGTTTATGATGAGTACAAACTCTTGAACTCATCAACTGTCGTGTTAACACTTTTAGTATGCTTTCCTCAGGTCGTACTAGCAGCTGTCGTAGGAGCACGCACGAGTCTTACATACTTTGAATAAACATTTATCTGTTTTTGACTTACCACATACTTATACACTTTGGTTTGGGCGCGTGTTTTGCGCAGTTTACTTTTACTACTTTATGTTTAAAATATTTACAAAACACTTTTGCAAATGTTTTACTGTTTCAAACTCTGAACTGTTTTAAATGTTGCATATAATACATTCTGAGTAACTAATGACTTGGATCCTGCTTTGTACACACGTCTCGCGGTAAAATCCCGTACGTGAAGTTTGATGGAGTTACAATAACTATTCTAGTTCATTATAATTAATTACTATTTATCTTGGTAGGAGATTGAGTTAATCTATTTAGTATAATAAAAGAAGGTTTTGGGTAGACACTTAGTATAATTCTAAACCTTATAATTTTAATTTTTAGCCTCTCTCTTCATTAACTACTAATTATAATATTTAATTTATTTAATTAAAAATAATTTTTAGATAAAATAACAAAAGGTCTTTTAAGAAATTAGAAATTATTCTAGAACATCAAACTTTTCTAAAACTATGAAGTATTTTAAAATTAGTTTTTTTTCAAATAATTTTTTTATCAACCAAAATAATTAAAAATGTTATAATTTTTTAAAAAATAACATCTTTTGAAACGGTTTGTTTTGGAACAAAATATATAGTTTTTAAGAAAACAAAAGTTAAAGAAAATAATATCATTATTTTATTACTTATTTTCCTTACTCATACGTAATTTCAATCGATTCTTATCTTAAAATATCGTTTATAATTAATAAATTTCTATTGCTAACTATTCAATATTTGATTTATCAACTCGTATAATACACAGCGTACCAATCTAGTTAATAGGGGTGTTCAATAATATCCGAATTCAAAATATCCGAAAATTCAAAATTTTGAATTTGGATTGAAATTGGATAGCGATTCTGAGAATTTTCGGATAGTTTGGATATCAAAAATATATTTATAAAAATTTAAAAATATTAAATATTTCGGATATTTTCAAATATTTTAATAATAACTTTGGATATCTGAAAAAAATTAATAATATTTCAATATTTTTATATAATTTTCAATAAATATTTTTTTTTGAATTCGGATATCCAAACGGATATCAGAATCCGAATCCGAAATTTTGGATATCCGAAATTTGAATATCCAAAATTTCGGATTCGGATTCGGATTCGGATAGTGAAATACACTATCTGAAATTTTTGGATATCCGAATTTAAACACCCCTACTAGTTAATAATAGCCGAAATGTTACGTATAACTAGTGTCTTTAATATGCAATAATAGTAAATTATCAATTATTAGACATGTAGAGAAAACAATAAAAATTTTCCACTTAATATGTTATACCTAGTTGATATATTAATACAAAATCGAATGATTCTTTCTGGCCTTCATACGTTTTAAACGTAGGACGAGTCCAACTTTACTGCAAATAATTAATTAATTGTTAAAAATTCAATCCGTCTCCCACTATCTAGTACTCTAGTAGTGCAGTGGCCCATGTGAACCAATGCGTTTTTATTTCGGAATTATGTTTCTAATAAATTGAAAGCAAACATTTGCTAATAATTATTAGGATAACTTTATAAAATAGTAATTAATTTTTAATAATGTTTTAATTACGTAACTTAAGTTTTAAAATTGTTTCAAATAGGTCATTCAGTTTTTATATTTTATATAAACTAAAAGTTTTAATATTTTTTAGCATGTTATACTTTTGGTTTCAATTAGAAAATATTTTTTTCTATCTTTTAATACTGATATAGAACGTTGACGTAAATTTTAGATGCTTTTTTTATTTTTTTCATAATAACAAATTTTTTTATTTTTTAATATAATTTTATATATGAAAAATTCTGGCCCCAACATCTTCTCTACCGTTACTTTTTGACATAAGAAAATTTAATGATGACTCGATTTGATCGTTTGATAGTCCAGTTTGAGAAAAATTGCATGAGTGACTAAATTAAAACACGTTTAATACGTTATTACTATTTTGTGATATTTTCCTTAATTATGCAAACTTTAAACAATATTTTTTATTGATATTTCTTATTGTCAAGTGATAATTACTGAACCTACATACTATAGAATTTAAACATGTAACTATTGATTAAGGAATACAATATTTAAAATCAAGCTACCTATTTGAGAGAGACTTTTATTTAAGCAATATTGAAGCATGATTTACTAGAGAAAGATATTTTGACCAATATTTAAAAAAAAATATTTAAAGAAAAAAAGCCAAACGATGGCTCTAACAGAAAGAGAAGCAACGAGACAATGAGAAGTGAATTAACATGAAAAACGAATCGAAATAGTGAAGAAGACCACGACAATCCTTCTTTGTGAGTTTGATACCATATTCCAAGACATATTCCTTCAAACGGTTATGTTTTTTTCATTTGTCATTCTCACTTTCTTCATCCTTGAATCAAACACGGCCTGTAGTATATCTTATAAAATCTTATTTTAAAGAAAAGTATTAATACAGGGTGTTATGCTAATATGTAATTTTATTAAGGTTGGTCCTGAGGGAGACGGGATGGGTAACTACACAAGATAATATTTCCTCCGGGCTCGAAATTTTTAAAACTTTTATATATTATATTTATGTACTTTAAAAAGATATAAAGTATTAATAAACCCTGCAACTATGCAATAATATTTTAATTGTTTTAACTTATGAAACCTTACATTAGAGTATATTAACATTTTATATTATTTTGCTACAATATTTCATTTTGTTTATTGTTATAACAATTATTATCGTATTATAAACTTTTTATATATACAAGTCATTCGATTTAACTTTTTTTATACGTATTATTATAGGGTGTTTGGTCCAATGGCATGGAAGTATGTAATAAGTGTCTATTCTTTAGAGGTCGAGAGTTCAAATCATACGACACATGCATTATAGGTTGATTTAAAACTACATTAGGATGTGTGAATACAATCAAAGCATAATTAACTTTTCAAAATAATCAAATCACAAACTGCTTTAAACACACATAGTTTTATAATATGGTTTTGACTGATTTTGAGCTTTATTGATTCTCTTTTAGCATGATTTGTTTAAACTCTTGTTACTATTTACTTTATAATAGGTATATATATATATATATATATATATATATATATATATATATATATATATATATATAGTATATATTTATATATACGTACTTATATATATATATATATAGAGAGAGAGAGAGGGAGAGGAGGGATCAAACGAAAACCATGTTTATAATTGAAAACCGTGAAAACTACCACTATCCAATCACATAATTTATAATTGATTTAATTTTTTTAATTGTTTAAATTATATTTGAGTAAACTTTAATCTTATTTTTTGAGGTCATTATTTATTTTTTATAATAAAACTCTAAGGTTGACGATGATAACGAATCAAGTTACGTATACGTAACTTGTATGAGTTAGATGTATGTAACTCTTAGTTATACATTTGCTAACACGTACTTACATATACGTAACCCTTACATATATGTAACTCTTAGTTATGACTTTATAATACGTACTTACATATATGTAACCCTTGTTTTCATAGTTTTCATTTATAACATGGTTTTCAAGGGATCCCCCCCTATATATATATATATATATATATATATATATATATATGTGTGTGTGTGTGTGTGTGTGTGTGTGTGTGTAGATATATATATAGGTCCCCCCGCGAGAAAGAAGCGGCTCTTACCCTATGACGTGTTGTCGTAGTCACACACAAATTTAATCCAATTACTACCAAATAGCTAGTGGTAAGTGGGTATCGAACACAGGGAGTTTGTGGAAGGTATGTTGATTCTATAACTTTGTTAATAAACTAAAATTAAACTAAATTGCAGAAATTAAAATTCAAGAGTTTGGGTTGTTTGATTTTAAAAACTAGATATTAACTAATTGCAATTCAAGATTGGTTGTTAAATAATTCAAAGGGAAATGACCATCCTAGGTTCCGGTTTCTAATAACAATTGAGTGTAAATCAACTAGAAAGAGTTACATAGACATAACTCATACATAAACACTTGTTGTGATAAAAGGGAACAAAGTACTCGGATTATATAAACGCGAGGTTGTTACCCGATGATCAATTAACCAATATCCAACCCTAACCCTTCCCGTGATATCTCGATTGTCAACGACACCAAGAACGTACGAATTAGATTAGAATCAAAACATCAATCAACAATTTACAATCAAGCATTCATGAATCATAATAAACATAGCAAAAATACCAAGTCTATTATTCTAGAAATAGAGATGAACAAACCCAATTCACAAGAAACTTTCCCCTAGAATGATCATCAAAAGTTTAGCCTACCATAGTTTGAGAAATCATAATTCCAGCGAAATCGAAGTTCATACGAATTAAAATACAAACCGGAATGTTTGGAATTGCATCCTATCACTTAGAATAGCCAAAAATCGCCCAAAAACTTCAGAGAAACGTTCCCCAGCAAGAATGACCCGAAAAGATGCCTCAAAACGGATTATAAGGAGCAGTTACAAAATTCCCGTCAGGCCCTACCGTACCGTACGGTGACAGCGTACCGTACGGTATGCCTGAGGTGTCCTACGGTAGAATCCCTCTGTCTTACGGTGGCAATTTGGTCAGGGGCTACCGTACCGTACGGTGGCAGCGTACCGTACGGTAGACCTCTTCCTCACTTTCTTCTTTTCTTTCGCGTCTCATTCTTTTCGCATACTTGGTGAATCCGGTTCGACTTCTTTCCATCCGAAACAATGTTTTTCTTCATTTTAAGCTTCCAAAGCACCTGAAACATAACAAGGAGTAGTTATCTAATTCAAGATAATTACATGATTAAACGAGGGATTAACTCATATTTCAACATACTTAAGAGTTGTCCCATGGACCACTCGTCACATCCCCACACTTAATCGTTGCTTGCCCCAAGCAACCTAACACAAATCAAAATTTTTTTTATATCTTTGTTTTTATTTTATTTAATTATTTATTTATTTATTTATTTATTTTTTTTTTTATTTTTGTGTTTTTATGTATCCACCAAACAAGCCACAATACCAGTCAAGCCAAGGTTTCAAATCATACCCTATTCCCTATTTATTTCAAGTTTGCACTAATACCCATGATGTAAGAATTACACCATATAGTTCTAACCAACCCTAACATGCTTTTGGTTTTTACCCACACATAACATCAACTCTCAACACTCTCTTTTAGTGGTGGAATCTCATATAAATTCTCTATATCACTCTATCTCGTCACATAAGCTTGTACAACCGTCAAATCTCCACCTATTTAATTTCTTTAGCACAAGTACGAATCAAAAGGACTTGGAACGGGCTAAGTGTAGGGTACGGAAGGGAAATTTTTTAAGTAGCTTTGTGTGATCCGATCCGGTATCTATTATTACAAATACACAAAAACAAATATTCTAACTAAACCCCTTTTGGGTAATTCCATATGAACTCCATGTTTGACATTTTTGAGTTCGTCATTCTCGGAATCTTTCTTTCTCTTTTTCTTCTTTTCTATTTTTCTTTTTTTTTTTTTTTTTTTTTTTTTTTTACATAGAAACTAAAAGATAACAGTACCAGATAACATCTAGAAACCGGATCTTCTCACAAGGGTACTTTGTTAGTAAAATAGAGGTATGGTTATTGAACAATGAGCAATGGACTTCAAATGGTTTCTAAAGACCAACCCCCACCCCTCACATTTAACCATGCTCATATATGTAACGTATGAGGTCCAACCCCCCCAAATCCCACACTCGCACTCAACCATTGACGAGGCTTAATCCTAATTGCCTTTATCATTTCCGCATTCATGCCAATCTAAGGTTTCGAAATGCATTGATTGTACAAGTTCTATCGGAGATAATACCTCACTCAACAACCAAGATTCTCAAAATGTGTGGATGTATGGATATGTTATGCGAGTTATTATACTAAAGCATGCTAACCTTGCTTAGAACTATTTAATTAGGCAAACATATCTTAACTAGGGAAACATGACCATGAGACGAAACCAAAGCCTAACCCCAACCATCTTACCACTTTCCAATACATTAAAACACAAAAACTTTGAATTTTTATATTTTTTTATTGTATTTTTATTTTTATTTTTTTTTATTATTTTAAATATATATATATATTTGTTTTAGAAAATTTCCTCAAAATTTTCTCCCCTCCCCACACTTGGGAAACATTGTCCCCAATGTAAGGATCAGAGAAATAAACAACCTAAAAAAAAACATTTTTTTTTTTTTTTTTTAACATCACCAAATGCCATTCCACCCCTCGAAACATAAGCACACAAGTCACACCCTAAGTTCATACGAATTAAAAGACAATTTACAAAGTGAGATAGAAGAACACCTGATCAATAGTAGGGTGGCTGGGGAGGTCCGAAGATCGAGTTCATCGTCTCCGAGAATTCTCCAAAGTTGAATGCTCCACTATTACCGCTGCTTTGCTCCGCACCTCCACTCGACTGACCCGGCGCCGACCCCTCTCTACCCACGTTCGGAGCCACCCATCGTGAGTGATGTACTGGGGGAACCGGACAATAACTGCTACCATCATATGGTGGTAGCGTAGAGTACTCCGCATAGGGTGGGTATGAAATAACTGGTCTACCCGCCATAAAGTCATCTCGTGCCCGCCGTCGCCGATCATCCTCCTCTCGATCATTGATTTCCTGTTGGAAGGCAAAAGCGTGCATTTGATTCCATTGCTCATTTCTATCATAATTACGCTTTGATGCCCTCTCTCCACTTGCACCCATATAAGTTACATGATCGAACATTAATTGTGTGGAGCTCGGCCAATCATTAAATACAGGTGGACGCATTCTTTCAATTACTTGGTGCATGGTGCCGTGTAGTGCCCAATCCGAGTCGTAGTCCCGTCGCGCGTAATCAAACGCACTCCCAACATACTCAAACTGTGCACTCGCACCACCTCCGGCCATGCTTGAGCCCTCCATAAATGGTCCCGCGTGCATGGGAGCCACGTACACATCATCGTTGTACTCATCATCACCACTTGGGATATCATCCTCGCTTTCTGGCTCATCTTCCTCACCTGCTTGCAATGGTCGAGCATTTGGTTTTAAGGCTCGCCATCTCTGCCCTCCCCACTTTAGCTTAAGATAACGATTCGACTCCTTATACTCCCATCCAACCCCTAGCCTCGTCACATCAAACGGTTTGAATTTTTTATAAGAACCCTTGGCACCTTGCTGAATAACCCCACTCTTTTTCAACAATGCTGCAATTAACCGGCAGTGAGGAACAATCTTCCGGTCCACACTGTTACGGCTTATCCAAATGTTATTCATCACCAAAAATCTAAATGGAATGAGTGGTGATCCCTTTAAAAGCGCGTACAGAATGGGAACTTCCGGATACCTCACTTCAATTTTGTCACCCCGCCGCGGAATGATATTATGGATACAAATCATCAACATCAAATTTGCTTCAATAGTTAAATCCTTTCGCAGCAATTTCTTTTGATTGGTACCGGGTCTAAATAAGGAATTCAACATGGTCTGCCAATTCGGGTTCTTTTCGGGATGGAAATATAAGTCGTCCAAGTCCGGGAAAACATAGTCTTTAGCCGGTTTGGTGTCGAACTTTGCAATTTTCTGCAATGTGTCGAAGGACATCTCTACATTAACTCCATTCACCGTTCCTATCAATTTCATTTTCGAAGCACCCTTGAACGAGGGGCACCTCAAAGTAACCATCCACTCTTGAATTTCCCGATCAAACAAGTTGTTACCCTCCTTGTCATGACATCTCAACGCCGCTTCCCAACCCAATGCTTTGAACTTATCAATGACCCTGAATGGGCCAAAGTCAAGCTCTCGTACCTCTTTCTCGCAAATGAACGCCTCCATTCGTTGTCGCAATCCGTTCATTTGCTCGTGGAATAGGTCGGCTTGCCATTCTATAGGTTGTTTTTTCAATGATCCCGAATTCCAGGTCGGTTTTGGGATTCTTGGCAATTCGTCTTCTTCTTGCATCGTCTCGTCATCTTGCAAAATCACTCTTCGTCTTTTTTGTTGCTCACCTTGTTGACTTGAAGAACCCGCATGCTCTTTACCTTTCTTTGTCATTATTCTGCCAAAACACAAAAACACAAAACTAATAAGCTTAATTTCTAAATTGTTACGACGATAATCTAATATATATATTTTTTTTTTATTATTATTATTATTATTTTTTATTCTACACATGCTTGTGTTATGGTTCATAAACTTAATCAAATATGAAATTTCTCATTATGTTCTCACAAAAATTGGGCATGATGCCCCTACAATGTAAACCTAGCCATAAGTCAAAAGTTTCATCTTGTCTATCATCTACAACCATAACTCACTTTCAAAGTAACATGTTCCTAACACTAACCATGAACAAGCAAATGTGTATTAAAACAAGTAAAAGGAAGAGCCTTAAACATTCAAGTTACAATGTAGTATCAAAAAGAGAGTGAAATTGGTACATACCTTGAGTTATGGATGCAAGAAACAAAGGAACCCAAAAACAAGAACTATCCAAGAAAAACCCAAAATTTTCGTCACTTAGGGCTGGGAATTCGACCAGGTAAACAACGTTGTATGCCAAATTTCAACCCAAAATCAAAATGCTCGTGAAATTCTAGTCGATTTAGACCCAAAACCCACTTGATTTGGTTGAGATTTGAGAGAGTTATGAAGTTGTGAAGTTGGTGTTCTTGAAAGTGAAAGAGGGGAGAGTAAGAATGGGAGAATGGATGTGTGGGTGCAGAGAATTCAATGGTGAATGGTTTATTAGGTTATTAGAATTTTTTTTTTTTTTTTTTTTTTTTTTTTTTTTTTTGGAATACACCGTAAATTACGGTAAAACCGTATATTACGGTAGGCATTTGGCCCACAAGCCCACCGTACAACAGAGACTATCTAGCGTAGTTTTTTAATTCTACCGTAAGGTACGGTATTGCCGTAACCTACGGTACCTTTAAACACAAAAAAAACTGATTTTTTTTTTTTTTTTTTTTTTTTTTTTACAATTAACTAACCATCTTAAATTTAAAAATCAACTTAAACTAAATTAAAAATAAACTAACTTACTTAAACTTAAATTAAATTAAAAATAAACTACTTACCCTACCCCCCATGAGAACCTTGTGTTGTCCTCAACACAATGTTAGAGGAATCTGTAAGAACTTCCCCACACTTGTTTCGAACACAAGTTTAAGCGCATACGGTAAATTAAACGAAAACAAACTAACCAACAAAACTAAAATACATATTTACACGACCAAACCTGGACTTCTTATGCTTGTTCACCATCCAACGGGCATATGATGTAGCCCACTTTGTTAAGCTCCAAGTTGTTGATGTCGTTTCCTTCCAAGTACGGTTTGAGGCGATGCCCGTTCACCGTTTGTTCTTTGTTGGTTTTCTCATCGAGGATATCAACATCGCCCAAGTTTCCCACTCTCCGGACGACATATGGACCCATCCATTTACTCTTGAGTTTTCCCGCAAACATCTTCAATCGTGAATTATACAACCACACTTTTTGACCAACTTCAAAGTGCTTCTTTCGTAGCTTTGCATCATGAACTTTCTTAAGTTTGTCCTTATATGCGGATGCACATTCATATGCCTCATTTCGGATTTCCTCAAGTTCGTTCAATTGGAGTTTCCGTGTGCGACCCGCTTCATCGTAATCCGCATTAACCGTCGTGATTGCCCAAAATGCCCGGTGAGCTAACTCCATCGGTAGATGACACCCTTTCCCATACACCAACCGGTAAGGAGTTGTACCAATAGGAGTTTTGTAGGCGGTTCGGTAAGCCCACAATGCATCATCCAATTTGCTTGACCAATCCTTCCTATCCGTTCGAACCGTTTCATGAGAATTTCTTTGATTTGCCGGTTAGAAACTTCAACTTGTCCGCTAGTTTGCGGATGGTACGGTGTAGCAATCCGGTGATTCACATTGTATCGCTTCAATAATTTCGCAAAATTGAAGTTCTTGAAATGCGACCCGCCATCACTAATAATAACTCTTGGAATGCCAAAACGAGCAAAGATGTTGGATTGAACAAACTTACAAACAACCGAATGATCATTTGTTCTCGTGGCAATAGCTTCAATCCATTTCGAGACATAGTCCACCGCCACTAAAATATACAAAAAACCATTGGAATTCGGAAAAGGACCCATGAAATCTATGCCCCAAACATCAAATACCTCTACCACCAAAATCGGTTGAAGAGGCATTTCATCCCGCTTCGAAACGCTTCCCATCTTTTGGCAATTTAAGCAAGTCCGGGCAAATTCACATGCATCTTTAAAAATTGTGGGCCAATAAAAACCACAAGTAAGAACCCGGTAACCCGTCTTATGACCGCTAAAGTGACCCCCACAAGCGGATGAATGAGCATGGGTTAAAATCTCCAACACTTCTGTTTCAGGTACACACCTCCGGATGACTTGATCGGGTCCAATTTTGAAAAGATCCGGTTCATCCCAAATGTACTGTTTGACTTGGGCCATGAACTGTTGTCTTCGTTTCTTTGACCAATGACTTGGAATGACACCCTGGGCGAGATAGTTCACGTAATGAGCATACCATGGTGTAACAAAAGTAGAAACAGCCAATAGTTGCTCATCCGGAAACCTTTCATTTATCTCGCTAGGATCGTCAACATCTTCCACCGGAATTCGAGATAAATGATCCGCTACAACATTTGCACACCCCTTTTTGTCTCGGATCTCTAAGTCAAACTCTTGTAGCAACAATATCCATCGGATCAATCGGGGCTTTGCATCTTTCTTCTCCATTAAGTATCGAACCGCGCTATGGTCCGAGTACACAATCACCTTGCTTCCCCAAATGTATGAACGAAACTTGTCCAAGGCATACACCACCGCAAGTAACTCCTTTTCGGTTGTGGTGTAATTCAGTTGCGCCTCGGACAAAGTTTTACTAGCATAATAGATTACCACCGGCTTTTTGTCAACCCTTTGACCCAAAACTGCTCCAATAGTCGTGTCACTAGCATCACACATGATTTCGAACGGTTTTGACCAATCCGGTGGTTGCAAGATGGGAGCATTCACCAAGTGTTCCTTCAAAACATTGAAAGCTTGCAAGCATTCATTAGTAAAGTCAAAGGGAGCATCTTTTAATAACAAATTACACAAAGGTTTAGTAATGACACTAAATCCTTTAATGAAACGTCTATAAAAACCTGCATGTCCCAAAAATGACCTTACCCCTTTCACATTTTTCGGTGGAGGCAATGATGATATTACCCGTATTTTTGCCTTATCCACCTCCATACCCCTTTCCGAAATCACATGACCTAACACAATACCTTCTTGCACCATGAAATGACTTTTTTCCCAACTAAGTACTAAATTCTTTTCAATACATCTTTTTAAAACTTTTTGTAGCTCATTAAGACAAGATTCAAAGCTCGAACCAAAAATTGAAAAGTCATCCATAAAGACTTCAAGCGACTCTCCAACCATGTCCGAGAAAATACTCATCATACACCGTTGGAAAGTTGCCGGTGCATTGCACAAACCAAATGGCATTCGTCGAAAGGCGAAGGTGCCATATGGACAAGTAAAGGTGGTCTTGTGTTGGTCATCCGGGTGTATTGCAATTTGATTGTAACCCGAATACCCATCCAAAAAACAGTAAAATTTTTGACCCGATAATTTTTCAATGATTTGATCAATAAAAGGTAATGGAAAATGGTCTTTAGAAGTGGCGGCATTCAATTTACGATAATCAATACAAACACGCCACCCGGCAACCGGTCGGGTGGCTATTTGTTCACCATTTTCATCTTTAATTACTTGAATGCCGGCCTTCTTAGGCACAACTTGGGTAGGACTTACCCAAGAACTATCCGAAATAGGATAAATAATTCCCGCATCTAACCATTTAATTACCTCCATTTTTACCACTTCCCTTAGGTTCGGATTCAATCGACGTTGTGCTTCCCTTGTTGGTTTTGCATCTTCGGTGGTGATGATTTTGTGCATGACAACCGATGGACTAATTCCTTTCAAATCAGCAATTGTCCACCCAATAGCTCCTTTGTTTGCTTTCAAGACTTCCATCAGCGCTTGTTCTTGTGCCAAATCCAAGTTAGAGGCAATAATGACCGGGAGAGTGTCATTATCCCCCAAAAAAGCATATTTCAAATGGCTTGGCAAGTCTTTAAGCTCCAGTTTTGGTGGTTCTTCCAAGGATGGTTTGGTGCCCAAATTAAGTTTCACCGGCAAACTTTCGAATTGATGAGTCCATGGCGGTCGACCCTCTCTCAATGCCATTGCGTCTTGCTTTTCCTCTTCAATCCGCAATGCACACGCATGTACCTGTTCAGAAAAATCACAAACACAAGTATCCGAACCATCTTCTTCATACTCATGCGGGTCGCATCCGTCTACCAAATCTGCCATAAAACACTCTTCACCACTTAGAGAGTTAGCAACGTTAGTGAAAACATTAAGGCGCATTTTCCGATTACCAAAAGTCATATCCACCGTACCGAACCGACAATCAATGATTGCATGAGCGGTATTCAAAAATGGTCGACCCAAGATAACGTTTTGTTGTTGACTTGAGTTACCCGATGCATAGTCTAAAACCAAAAAGTCAACAGGATAATAAAAGTCCTCTACCTTAACAATCACATCCCGAACAATCCCACGGGGTAATTTATGAGACAAATCAGCCAATATAACTGTGGTCTCAACACGTTTTAACGGGCCAAAATCATATTGGTCATATAAACCCCCCGGAAGGATGCTCACCCCAGCCCCAATATCCAAAAGTGCCTTTGACATTTGAAAATCACCAACTTGGATGTTAATCAAAGGCGCTCCCGGGTCTTGGAGCTTAGGCGGGAGATCCCCCTTTAGAATTGCACTTACCCTTTCAGTTAAATCAACACGTTTAGGAACTTTTTGTTGCCTCTTTTGAGTGCACAATTCTTTTAAAAATTTTGCATATGCGGGAACTTGTTTGATTGCCTCAAGGAGAGGTAAATTCACTTTAACCTGTTTAAAAACTTCCCACATTTCTTCCTTTTGAGGACCCCGTTTTGAAATAACATTCTTTTTACCCGGGTCAAGCAAAGCGGAAGGAAATGGGACTTGACTCGACTCCCTTTCGTTTTGTTTATCTTTTTCACTTTCACCCAACCCCGATTTTTTAACATTTGATTCATTAGACACATTAGGTGAAACTTCATCTTCTTCACTTTCATTACCCGTTATATCCTCAACCACCCCTTCAACCGAACCCGGTGACAAATTTGCTTTAAATTCTTTACCACTTCTCAACACACTAACATGATTAATATTAACATTATTACCTCGTGACGAGCCATGGGAAGGATTTACCTTAGTGTCGCTAGGAAGTTGACCCTTGTTTTTCTTTAGCTCCGCCACATCGGTTGCTAATTGACCCATTTGAGTTGTTAGTGTTTGAATGCTTTTGTCACGAACTTCATCCTTTTGCATCCGAACTTCATCAAGTTGATTTCTTTTCTGCATGTCTTGTTGCATTGCCCGAAGTACATCCATAACTTCATTCCCACTTGATGAAGTTTGACCCGAAAAACCACTTTGACCCGTTTGTTGAAATTGCCCTTGGTAGCCATGATTGTTTCCACCTCGATAGTTGCTTTGATTGTATTGTTGACGAGGTGCAAAGTTACTTGGTGCTCCTTGGAAATTTGGGTTAGCTTGATTTGTCGGGTTCCCGTAACGAAGGTTAGGATGGTTTCTCAACCCGGGGTGGTATGTGTTCGAATTCATGTTGAAGTTTCTACCACCCCCTTGAATAGCATTCACCTCTTCAACTTGCTCCTCCTCTACTCCTACCAAGCATACCTCAGCCGTGTGACCTATCTCATTACAACTAGTGCACACATTGTACACTTGATTCGTGGTTTGCACACCTCCCTGCTCAATTCCATGTACTTGTGGCCTTGTTATCACATGCCTTGTCCGTCTTGAAGATTGAGCCTTTCTCTTTGAATTACTTGCCATTTGCTCCAAAAATGCCCAATCATCATTTTCATAATTAGTACCAAAAGTACCATTAGTGATTGACATTAAATCCCGAGCATCCTCCGAACTCAAACCTTCATGAAATGCATTCAACAACTCCCAAAGTTCTATACCGTGATGAGGGCAATTCTTCAACATCATATTGAATCTTTCGAAAGCTTCATGAAACATCTCCCCCGGTTGTTGTTGAAAGCTCCTCAAACTTCGCCTTGCATCGTTTGTCTTTTGAGAAGTATAAAATTCTTCTAAGAAAATTTGTTGCATATCGGCCCATGTGTAAATCGATGCGGAAGGCAAAGTATGAAACCACCTCTTGGCTTTATCTTCCAGCGAAAACTGGAACAGAACCAACTTAACATCATCCGACGAAAACCCTTGACCTCCAATGGTGTTGCAAATAGAATCATAAGTCTCCAAATGAAAGTAAGGTTCTTCCGTTGCTTGGCCCTTAAACTTTGGTAAACTTTGAAGTGCGGTTGTTCTAACTTCAAAGGTCCTCCCATCCGGATGATGAGGAATCACCACCGGTGAAGGATTATTGGTGATAACAGGTCGAAAATGGGCTTCAATCCCCCGTACAACCTCCCGGTGATGTCTTCGTGGGGCGCCCAATGGTACTCTTGGTTGACCCATTTGCCTTGGCATAAGCCCTTGAGGTATAAATGGTGGTTGAACTTGATGTTGTTGAACCGGCCTTTGGAATTGAAATTGTGTATGTTGTGGCCGAGCTTGATGTAACGGCATTTGATGTTGCAATTGTAGCCCTTGTGGTCGAATGGATTGTGTTCCAACTGATGATCTACCCGTGTTTTGAACTTGTTGCAATGGTGGACCTTGTTGACTCGTTCCTCCTTGATGTCCCAAATTACTTCCATCACCCCCATAGTAAAAACTTTCTTCTTCATATCCACCATACTCTCCTTCATACCCTTCATCATAATCATCTCTTCCCATACCCGAAGATTGCACAAAAGGAGATGAATAGTGAAAACCCGGTTGGTTTGGTGGTCGGTATGCAGATGTAGTATGAACAATGGTTGAACTTGGTGGTATTTGGTGGGTGGATGATGGTTGACCCGTAGTCGGAAAGAAATATGAGAATGGTGGAATTGTTGTGGCTGGGGTAAAAGTAAAAGTAGGTTCACTTTGGGTAGTAATAGATGGTATGGTGGTGTTTGGTGAAGGTTGGGTTGATGTAGGCATGAAAGTTGATGTTGTTTGACCTGTTGTGGGTGGAGTTTTTGAATCATCCATGATGTTCCTTGGTGTAATCGGTAATGTGGGTGAATCAATGATCCTGTTCCTGCGTACCAAAATTCTGTTTTGCCTTGCGGTTTTTTCAATTTCCGAATCAAACGCTAGTGGTGATGACCTGTGAGAGCCCCTAGTATGCATACACTTGTAGTACCTGCACACTAAACACAACCAGTGTAAACCCGAAAATAACAACAAAGCTACTAAATTAACACACGTTGCGCACTACTCCCCGGCAACGGCGCCAAAATTTGACGTGTTGTCGTAGTCACACACAAATTTAATCCAATTACTACCAAATAGCTAGTGGTAAGTGGGTATCGAACACAGGGAGTTTGTGGAAGGTATGTTGATTCTATAACTTTGTTAATAAACTAAAATTAAACTAAATTGCAGAAATTAAAATTCAAGAGTTTGGGTTGTTTGATTTTAAAAACTAGATATTAACTAATTGCAATTCAAGATTGGTTGTTAAATAATTCAAAGGGAAATGACCATCCTAGGTTCCGGTTTCTAATAACAATTGAGTGTAAATCAACTAGAAAGAGTTACATAGACATAACTCATACATAAACACTTGTTGTGATAAAAGGGAACAAAGTACTCGGATTATATAAACGCGAGGTTGTTACCCGATGATCAATTAACCAATATCCAACCCTAACCCTTCCCGTGATATCTCGATTGTCAACGACACCAAGAACGTACGAATTAGATTAGAATCAAAACATCAATCAACAATTTACAATCAAGCATTCATGAATCATAATAAACATAGCAAAAATACCAAGTCTATTATTCTAGAAATAGAGATGAACAAACCCAATTCACAAGAAACTTTCCCCTAGAATGATCATCAAAAGTTTAGCCTACCATAGTTTGAGAAATCATAATTCCAGCGAAATCGAAGTTCATACGAATTAAAATACAAACCGGAATGTTTGGAATTGCATCCTATCACTTAGAATAGCCAAAAATCGCCCAAAAACTTCAGAGAAACGTTCCCCAGCAAGAATGACCCGAAAAGATGCCTCAAAACGGATTATAAGGAGCAGTTACAAAATTCCCGTCAGGCCCTACCGTACCGTACGGTGACAGCGTACCGTACGGTATGCCTGAGGTGTCCTACGGTAGAATCCCTCTGTCTTACGGTGGCAATTTGGTCAGGGGCTACCGTACCGTACGGTGGCAGCGTACCGTACGGTAGACCTCTTCCTCACTTTCTTCTTTTCTTTCGCGTCTCATTCTTTTCGCATACTTGGTGAATCCGGTTCGACTTCTTTCCATCCGAAACAATGTTTTTCTTCATTTTAAGCTTCCAAAGCACCTGAAACATAACAAGGAGTAGTTATCTAATTCAAGATAATTACATGATTAAACGAGGGATTAACTCATATTTCAACATACTTAAGAGTTGTCCCATGGACCACTCGTCACCCTATCGTCGAAAGTGAATAGAGAGAACAAGTCCAACCCCCCACTACTAGAAAAACTGCAATAGATGACACGCATTGCGCGTCATCTTTGGGGTCAGATGACACGCGGCAAATGCGTGTCAAGGAAGGGGTAGTCATAAATGATAGATGACGCGCATCCGCGCGTCATCTGTTTATGACGCGCAAAAGATGACACGCATTTTATGACGTGCAAAAGATGACGGGCAATGCGCGTCAAGGAAGGGGTAGTCATAAATGACTAGATGACACGCATCCGCGTGTCATATATGAAATTTTTATGACATGCAATAGATGACGGTCATAAAATTAGCTGCATTTTTTAATTTTTTTTTATTTTTAATAAATTTACCTGTTGTTTTCTAAAACAAATTGTCGAATAACATTAAAAGCGTAATCCATTAAATACCAACAAAGTTTACAAAAGTTGTTAATTAACAACTACAAAGCATAAAACAAGTCCAAATTCAATTAGTACGAATACTAATACAAGTCCAATACCAATACTAACACAAGTCCAAATATATCATTTCAGACCTACATATAAATGAAATTCGATACATAGCGCGCCCAATCTTCACGAACTTCATCCAAATCACCATCAGTGTATTCTTCTTTACCTTCTCCAACCTAAGACAAAACCAATTTCATCAAATTTAAACTTGTCAGTTTTGACCCAAAAAACCCTTTATATAAAGTTTTAATAACTTGTATTACTTACGCATCAATGGTTTGTTTCAACAACAGATGTGCCATTTTTTTATTGAATTAGTTATAAGTAATATTGGTACAATCAGGTCATGTTTACAATAAATATATTCATGCTGTTCGACTCCATTAATGTTCTTCTACTTGTTTTCGACTTAATAAACTTCTAAGGCCACAGGACATCTAAGATATATGCAGGTCCAATTATGTTAGCTGATAGTCATTATCATTTGTAAATTGTAATCCTTAGTCTTGGCGTCTTGCATTGAGAAAACTACCAACTAGGGCAAACAAAAGATTCCTTGCAATCCACATCATGTCCCCATAGTTCTTAAATAGTTAATATCATGTTTACTTAAGTTCTAACGAAAAGAATATGTATAAGAGGATAAAATAACTGTTGCAGCAAAAAAACTAAAAACAAGGTCACCATATGTTGAGGGTAACAATAAAACAATCATTGTTAGAAACAATATTATTGAAACAACTTAGCATGAAATGAATATACAAAATACCTTCAAGCACACTTCAAGTTCTACTTTTAATTGTTTGTCATTGTTCCTCTTCATGCTCTTTTCAAGATCTTCAATCCTTCTTTCCATGAACTCAATATCCTTTACGGTTTATCATATGGAAAAAAATCAATATCAAGCATTTAAAGTCTTACAATTAATAACATTCAAACACATTTCTGCAACTTGTTATCAGATGTAAATAAAACAGAAAGAAACCCAGATAAGACTCATAATCTTGGTCCGATTCTTTGGTAGTCATCAACTCATTCGTCTTTACACTCAAGTTTACTAGTTCCATATAGCTGCAATAGCTTACCAACATTATGCTCAATAATAGAAAAGGTTATCAAAAGTCTTATACTCATATTCAATAGTTTGAAGTAATGACCGGCATACATTATTAAAGTTGTGAAAAAAGATTAACAAATTATTCCATAAGAGAAAAATACTACTAAAATTTATTCAATTTCACTAAAATCAAGAAGTAAACAAGAAAAGAACTCAAGATATGTAACGCCCCAAAATTTCCCGAAACAAGCCATTTAATAATAATGGGCTTTTAAGGGTTAATTTAAGAAATAAAGGGGTAATTTAGTGGGCTATGGATCAAATTAGCCTTAATGGGCTAGACTTAATGGGTTTAAGGGCCCTAATCAGCCCTTAAACATGCATGAACAGCTCCATCTTCACCATTTCAAACCCTAGCCACCAAATTCGTAGAGAGAGAAAGTAGAGAGAGAAAGTGAAGAAATTCAAGATTTGGAGCTTGAAGGTTTGAAGGATTGAAGTTCTGGTGGATTGGAGCATCAAAACACAAGGAAAGAGCAACAAAACAAGGTAAGAATCGACCTCTAAGGCCCTCTGTAGATCAAACCCGGATTCTAGGGTTTTGGGGTTTTGAAAAGTTTAAAGAAACACATAAAGGTCGAATTTTTACGTATGAAAACGTGTAAAAAGCTTAGATTTGAGTTCATGGAAGGTAAACTAAGGATTTGGACGTAAAAAGTTAAGATTTTGGGTTAAAAACGGGCTGGATCTGAGTTTTTGTTCATCCAGCGAAACTGGGCCCCGATCCAGCGAATTTAAGTATTCATCCAGCGAAACTGTACATTAGTTCAGCGAGACTAGGAGTAGTTCCAGCGAAACTACAGTTTCGCTAGGGCGAAACTATAGTTTCGCCAGTAATCTCGCTAAGACCCAGACTGACCTATAGACCTTGCGAGAATAGGGAATTCCAACGAAAGTTGGGCGCTCAAGGTAGCGAATCTGTCTAGCAAAACTAGCAGAAGTGCTGCCCAGCGAAACTGCAGGCGAAACTGTAGTTTCGCTGCAGCGAAACTATGGGCGAAACTATGAAGAAAATGACGTTTTTGCATGTTAACTTTCGTGCAGCTAGAGCATTCAGGCTATAGCCTAAGTGACTTAGAATTTAAGCTACTTGGACGAGTTCAGGTGAGTTCTAGACCCCTCCTTTACCTGTTTTCAATGTTTTGGGGTGATATGCATACTAAATTACATACTTTTATGATGACGGTCTTTAAGACCCTTTTATCAAGAAAGCAAATTTTCCTAAAGAAAAATGTGCCCTTTAAATAGTTCAAAATAATTTTCGGGCGCGCTGACCTGGCAGCCTGGCCCCAGCCAGGGGCGTTGCCCCTTGGACCCCACTAGGGGCTGCCGCCCCTAGAACCCCGCTATCAGGGGCTGCCGCCCCCGAACCCCCGCTGTCCCGCGGAGGGTCAGTTATCTAGTTTATCTCTTATGATTGATGAAATGTGAATGCTTAGACTAAGAGTTTGCTTCTCATTATGTGTTAAGTGTATATGAAAACTAAAGATATAAGTGAAACTTAAAGAATTGTTATTGGGCCCATAACGTGTACCTGGATAAAGTAAAGTCTTGCAAGTAAAGTCCTGCAGGCAAGGGATAAAGTAAAGACTTGCAAGCAATGGCTAAAGGAGGGTTGCATTTGTTGTGCCCTCACCCGGATAAAGTAATGCTCGAACAGGCAGGTCTGTAAGCCCTGAATTGGCATGACAATAATGGCCCGATCGAGTACGACTATAAGCCCTTAATTGGCGTGTCGGTAAAGTCCTAGGCGAGCCTAGGCACCGATAGTGACAGAGAATTGACGGATAAAGAAGAGTAATAAATAACAAGAAATGAAAAGTAATGATAAAGTATCGATAAAGTGATAGCCTGTATGTATTGATGCTTGATAGATGAGAATTATTTTCAACTGATAAAGCTAATATCTCTTACAAAAGTTATTTAGCAAAGTAAACCTAGAATTCACTCAGCGAAGCTGACTTTTGTATGCATATCAGTTGACAGGTAAGAGTTAGAGCTACGGAATAGAGGCATGGGACTGAAGCTTCTTGGCACTAGAAGACTGGCATCCCTGATGAAGAAAGATTAAGAGGACTCTAAATAGATTTTAAGAATTAAAGACAATGTTTATATTTCATTTGTAATGGATTGAAATTTACATTATTATCCGCTGCAATATATATTTATACACATATGAGTAAATGACTGTTTTAAATCGATGTTTTGCTGTGAATGACCAACTGTGAGGCTTCCCTGAGAAAGGTGGGCCTTACAAGATATCACATAAAACAAAGACAAGAGAGTCAGATATGTGAGCTCCAAGAACTGTTAGAACATACCTTCAGTCGTAATTCTACAGTTATAACTTCTAAATCTCTTACAGGATCGACAGAGACATCAACATGGATAATATCAGGGTCTTCAAATGCACCTATTATATAAATTTAAACAACAATAAATAATTTCACACTTCGAAAATAATTAAGAAAAACCTCACAATAAAAAACAAAGGTCACCAATAGGTGAAATACGTATAGTGTCTTGAAACTTGGTCCATGCATGGTAAGATCCAAACACAAATTACATGATTTGATGTGTGCTTATGAGGTTATCGCTATTTATGACAAACAAAAACCCATATGACCTAACATAACTACATTAGAAGGACAACAAAAATGCAATCTTACGTAAAACATGGAATATGCCATCAACTGCACGAATGTGAGATAAGAAATTGTTTCCAAGCCCTTTTCCTTCATGAGCACCTTTTACTAATCCAGCAAAGTCATGTATCTCCAAGAATGCAGAAACCTACCAAGCAAAGCAATAGTAATTATGAACTATGTGAATAGTGAAATTGAATACGAGCTAAAAGTCACTTAATTGGTGTCGAATTCAAATGGACAACTTGGGAACCTTCGATTTATAACAGTGCTTAGTCAATATACGAGCATGGTGAGTATCCTTAATTGCTCATAACATACATAGAAGAAGCAGTGCCTATATATTACCTCACTCTTTGGCTTGAAAAACTGACAAAGCCATTCAAACCGCTCATCAGGAATGTTGACACGTGCCTCGTTAGGTTCAATTGTACAAAATGGAAAGTTCTCAGCAGGTATGGATAACTTGGTAAGAGTATTGAACAGAGTAGATTTCCCTACATTCGGCAATCCGACCTGAAATCAATAGTATTATAAAACCAAATAAGCCCATATTCTACAGAAACATCCGTGTACTTTCTTCTTGAGCAATCAGCCACTCAAACTAGATACTACCTCCATCAATAAATCCTATCAACACAACTAAATCAAGATAATCCAAAATCTAATAAAATGATCAATTTTCAGCCGATTTAAAAACAAAAAAAAACTGAATATGCAGTTTATTCTACCAACAGCACAGAATCAAATCCAGATCGTAATTTCTCACTTACGTTCACAATTCACAATACTAACGAAAACCTAGCAGCAGCTTAAATTTACCATTTCATAACTCATACACCACTCTAATCATCTACTTCTAGTAACAAAAAACCATAAACAAAATCATAACAAATGTGAAGGCCGATGGTAGTCGCGGTGGTGTGAAGGCCGATGGTGGTCGCGTCGATGGTGTGAAGGCCGGTGGTGGTCGCGGTTGGTGTGAAGCCCGATGGTGGTCGTGGTTGGTGTGAAGGCCGGTGGTGGTCGCGTCGGTGGTGTGAAGGTCGACGGTGGCAGTGTGGTGTGACGGCCGGCGGTGGTCGTGTGGTGTGAAGGAGAGGGCTGGCCGGGATTATGGGTTTAGGGATTGAGAGCAGAAAGTGGGTTTATGGATTAAGAGTAGAAAGGCGGGTTAAGTATATAGGTTATAAAAATTTTAAAAAAATGACACACGAAGATGACACGCAAATATGTGTGTCATCCTTTCTAAAAATATTTTAAAAGATGACAAATAATTTATGATACGCGTAAATGCGCGTCATCTTTTTTCGCGCGTCATCTATTAATAGTTTTTTAGTAGTGAGGGTAAGGTTCCTTTGTTAACCATTGTTTATTGTGATAACCCGTTAACTCTAATGTAGTGAACACTTACACCAGTGTAACTAACTTTTACACCGCGTTACACCACTGATGTAACGATTTTTCCTCAATTTTTAAATTTTCCCTCCATTTTTAAAAAACTCCACCCCTTTTCTAAAACTTTTTTATCTTTTTTGTATAATGTTATTTTTTTTAAATAAATTACATCATTAAATAGATCTTTTTAATATCTTTAATTTGAGTATAACCTTGCTATATTTTTTAAAAAAAAAATTTTAACGTTCGTTTTGAACCACTAATTTTACCACTGTAACTCTAAGTTACAATAGTGATATGGCTTGCTGTGGACCACTAGTTGGGTTAATGGGTTATCGCAAGGGTTAAACTATATATATATATATATATATATATATATATATATATATATATATATATATATATATATATATATATATATATATATATATATATATATATATATATATATATATATATATATATATATATATATATATATATAGGGTTAGGTTCTTTTCAGGAATTCATTATAAATGAGAACTCACAGAACTAATGTTAACCATTGATTGTTTTGATCAAGGGTTATGATGAAACATGTTCATTAAATGTTAATTATTGATTTATTTAATTGGTTAATTTAAAGAAAAGGGTATATTCGTAATCTGTTATATTATTTTCTCTCTCCAATTAGTTAGTAATTAATTAATTTTATTCTCTCTCCTCTCTCTTCTCTTATTTCTAAAAATTCATCAATTACATTTGAAAGAAAAAAAATTCTTTAAAATTGAGTAAATTAGTATGTGATGTGTCATAATTGGTATTTGTTTAATCTTTGCATTCGATTGTTTTTTTCATTTTTCACGGTGCTCGTTGATTTACATATATGTAAATCTTTAGACTGGTTGTCTACTCAAATGTTAATATTTTACATATACATAAATTTTAAAATCAATAATCCATTTTTTAAATTGATCTGATATTTACATATATGAAAAAATATCTCCATACTAGTCATTTAGTTTTCAAACTTACCACCCATTTACATATATGTAAAACTTTTTCTAATCGTTTTTTCATATACATACAGGCTCTACATATGTGTGAGTCAACTATTTATATATATGTAAGTCTTCAACACAAACTTAAACCAAATCATAAACTAAAATTCAAGCTAATTAACACAAACACTTGAATCAAAACATAAAGTCATACCCTAAATTTAACCAAATGATCATTGAATTTGTGAGAAAATAGTTTATTACATTTGTGTACGTAGAAAAAATGTATAGGTAACAAAAAATATATATATGCAAAATTAACAAATCATTTATTTCCATATATGTATAGGTAAAAAAGATAACTGGTTATATTTGTTTATGTAATGAAATTGGATGCAAAATTAACTCAAATATATAAAATCTTTATCAAACCATTATCAAATATCTTTAACACTTTTTATGAATATACTATGAAAAAAAAGAACCGTCCAAAAATCAATGCAAAGTTGAAATTGAGCACTAAAAGAAAAAAAACAATTAAAAAATTCCATCCAATTAATGGAAGATAATTGTGTAACTTCCTAAATTAATTATATAACATTAAAGACTCATATTAAATGCATATATTAAAAGACCATATTAACCTTGTTGTATTAATTAAAAAATAAATTAAATAAATAATAATCAATGGTTAGGATGAGTTCTCGCAGTTCTCACGATCTTTACGAGTCCTGAAAAGATCCTGACCCTATATATATATATATATATATATATATATATATATATATATATATATATATGTATATATATGTATATATATATATATATATATATATATATATATATGTATATATATATGTATATATATATATGTATATATATATATGTATATATATATGTATATATATATATGTATATATATATATATATATATATATATGTATATATATATATATATATGTATATATATATATGTATATATATGTATATATATATATGTATATATATATATGTATATATATGTATATATATATATGTATATATATATATATATATGTATATATATATATATATATATATATATATATGTATGTGTATATATATATATATATGTATATATATATGTATATATGTATGTATGTATATATATATATATATATGTATATATATATATATATGTGTGTGTGTGTGTGTGTATATATATATATATAGGGATCCATTCATATGAAAACCAAGTTTTTGGCAAAAACTATAAGAACTAAAACCCACCAATCAGGATTTTTTAAATTATTTTATATTTATTAAAATACAACAATTACACAAAGGGCAATTTGGTAATTCAATTAATTCAAAATTACTTAATGGGCCGGTTGATTATAACTGTTCCCTCTTTCACTGAAACATTCAATTCCATCAGCGTTCCTCTCCCCTGTTTTATAATCTGGAACAAACAATTCCAAACAACCATTAGCAAATTATAGATCGAACAAAATTGTTACGAAATCTTGATTCATAATGGGTAATGATTGCTATTCAAAAATATATTTCTTTAGATTCCAGATTTAAGCAGTCAATGCATGATATTCAAAATATTGTCGAGATGCAAATTATATGCGAGTAGCAAAGAATGATTTTTTCAATGATGATACAGATCAACAAGTTGTGTCTTATTCTAATCACATAGTTTTATTTTTCTACTTGGAGATGGAGAAGGTGGAATCGGAACACCATCAACGGATAATTACGAGATCGAAGCTAATGCAGATAGTATAAATTATTCCACTAGCAACATAGTTGCAACAAGCCGCAAAGATGACGCAAAGGATGTTGTTAATTCAAAGCAGATGAGGTTATTAGTATGGTGATAGTCATAATAATGATGGCGAATTGAATATGAGAATATCATATCAAGGGTTGATGATGTTGGAATCTTCGAATCATAATAAAGGGAATGAGGTAATCACTTAGCCCATTCAAGAAGGTGATTGCTCTTATGATATGGATTGTCGCACGAATAATAGAATGTTTGAAGCATCTTTTGCGCCATTATGTAATTGGGATGGCGCGTGTATGCATATTTATTCGGAATACAAAGCTTGGGTTTGTAAACAAACGTAACGACGTGAATATGGAATGTGGACCCTTACTGTAACACCCCGGCCCGGATAGGGCTGACGTGTCACTAATACGGATATCAAATCAAAAACCAATCCATGATATTACAGAAACGATCAAACGAAATAACTTCAAACACACTAAATAATCCGAAAGAACCTAATTAAGATGTTCAATACATTAACTAAAGTAACAGATATTCTTGGTCTTCAATTCACTCTTCACTGGTTTCCCGGATTACCCTGCTGACCTGACGTGCATGAAAACAAAACACGCCTGAGCATAACGCTCAGTGAACGGAATAGCGGATAACAAAAATAAACAGACATGACGATAATCAAAGAATCGGCAGATATCAAAAATAAACAGACATGTGATAATCAAGGAATTGGCAGATATCAAAAATAAACAGACATGTGATAATCAAGGAATTGGCAGATATAAAAAATAAACAGACATGTGATAATCAAGGAATTGGCAGATATCAAAAATAAACAGACATAATGATATTGGAGAACCAAAGATCATAAGATATATATATTAAACAGAACATACGTCATAAGACATATATCAGATAGAACATACGTCATAAGACATATATCAGATAGAACATACCCCGAGCTAATAATCATATCATATAATAACTGAACAGGGGGAACACAGGTAGCGAGCCCGTGAACCAATGTGAAATGGAGTATGGGCAGACATACAAACCATTCACCAGAGTCCTGAATGGAATGGTGTTTAACCATCCATCAGGAAATAACAGAACTAGCCTAGGATCGATCCATACGCCTCTGAGGAAATAATAATATAACAAGTCATAATTTCAGAGTCCTCTTTAGAGACGCCGTGATCTCAGCTCACCGCCACGGTTGGTGCCACGTTATCGATGCCGCAATAACGCGTCTTGGTCACCCCCAAGATAGGGAGAGCTCGGGTAACAAATTCAGAAATATATAGTAGTCAAACTACTTATAACAGAATCAAAAGCAATTTATCAGGAATCAAAACTAGAAATGAACGGAAATCAAATACGAGACAGAAATCGGGAATCTGTACTGCAAAGTAACGGAACCAAAAGTAAATGCTTATGATAACAAGGAAACAGAATCCGTACAATAAGTAACAGAACAAAAGTGAATATTATGATAACAGAATCCGTACTTCAAAGTAACGGAAAATATTATTTATACTAAGATATAAAGAATCAGGAATCCGTACCTTATACACGAATGACAATAATCAGAAACAAGGTCTAGGCTCGGTTAACGCCACGAGAACCTACGATAACGTAACGCAAATTATAGTTTGGATTTTCCTATTTTAAATTGGAAAAATTCCAGTTCTGCCCTTGTCTTTTCGCACTCGTTAAAAATACTAAACGACGTTTAAAAATTCTAAAAATCTCCAGTTTACTAGATTAGTGATTTCTAAACAACTTTCATTTAGAAAAGTTTCTGATTTGGGTCACCAAAATATGAGAAAAACGTGGATCTTTACAGCTGCACAGAACTGCTAGCTGTTACGAAAACGACTATTTGGAGGTCTAAACGAATGAGTTTTTCTATGTTTTATATATCAACAGATTCGTTTTTCGACGAACTTCGTCATGGACATAAGGTTTAACTAATTTGAATCTGTTATGATAAAGTTATGGCCTCCGTAAGTTGGCTGTAAAATACGTATAAATCAAGGTATTTTGGTAAACCGTAAAATTATTTCTAGTTAAAATACGTCCGTTACGGGTCTGGAAATATTTTTATAAATAAGTATAAATCATGATTGACTTCTGAAAAATTTGGCTAATCATATTATTAATCCGTTTGTCATTTATAAAACCACATCCCAAAATACTCATAAAAACTAGTTAAACGTGTAACTTGTTTAAAATGCTCGGTTAAGGTCTAAATCTTAATTTGGTCAAAATACTTATATTTCCAATAGCTAAAACAATATCAAAATGGATTCCTATCAAGTTTACTAAGTTAAGCAAGGAAACTATGTTTAAAACGTAAACCGAATTAAACGAGTACTTATGCAAACGGCAACCTATGATCAAGGGCAATGAACTAAAATACTAATTATGATATCTAAGATTCAAGGATAACGTAACGACTAACAACATCTTAATGATTCCCACTAATTAACGTTTATTTTTATAAAAATAAACTAATTATCACATTTGTTAATATTTGTATATACGAATCGTTAAGGTGTTTAAATAAATAAATTTACAGAAAATAGTTAACTAACTTTTAAAATAAACAAAGTTTATAAAACTGATTTTTACAATTTTTAGAAATTTTATTTAATTTTTTTTAAAGCCCAAAAAGGCTTAAAAAAAATGGTTGTAGGTGCCCGGGTTCGAACCCGGGACCTCAAAGTTAACAAGGAAGCACAGAACCAGTAAACCAAAGGCCGTGGCCGTGTTATAACTCCCCTTTTAAATCTTAAAACCATTCTTAAACAAATCCCCCAATTCCTCAAGAACCCTAGAATCGAATCGATCAAATTGAACATCGATTCGTAATTGTTAATGTAATTAGGCATAGGGCTTTTGTTCTTAGACTAGAATCGAGCATATAGGTGGGTTCAATTACCTGATTTGAAGCTCGAAGCGTGGTATTCTAACAGTTGCAGTCGCGGCCACAGTGAGACTCGATTGGTATGCAAATGATGATATAAATCAAATTGAACTCGTGGAAAGCTTCGAATAAGGTTCTTGTTGCAAAGCCCTTTGTAAATTTCAGTTTAAACTACTCAAAAGGTGGTCCTTGATTTAGTTGCAGGTTCGCGACGAGGAGGATGCCAACGGTGGTGATTTGTAGTGTTTTAGATTAATTGGAACTCAATGGAATGTTGTAAACGACTAAATGATTGTTAGTATGCCATTAATTTGTTTATTGTTAACTTTTATTGTGTGATTCGGAGTGGGTGGTCGGCCGAAAAGTGGAGTGGTCGGTTTAGATCGATCGCACTAACCATTTTCCAATTATTGTGGGGCACGGGTTCGATTCATCCACATGAAGATGTCGGGCACTTAATTGGATTAAAACATTGAGTGGTTTTGGCTGTGGAGGCTCGCCGGAGCCGCGGTGAGGGTGGCCGGAAAACTTGGCCGGCGATCGGGAGAGAAACAGAATGGTTTTTGACCATTTTACACAAATGGTCCCTGTGGTTTAGGTTTCTTCCATTTGAGACCCAAACTTTTTAATTCAAGTTTCAAAATGGCACAAATGCCCCCTGAACATTTATTATTATTATTATTGTTATTATATATATATATATATATATATATATTTATGGGTATTATAATTCTACTCCCCTTAAAAAAATTTCGTCCACGAAATTGCTAGGTACAGAATCGAACAAGGTATGACATAACAGATACGGAGTATTAAAGAATCAACAAGTGGATGAGATAACTCATAATCATTTAGATGCAGAGACGGAGCTAATCACAAAAATAGAAACATGTAATAGATAGTCTGATGGTCAGAAATTAATAACTGATATCTATAATGCCAAATATGTCAAAAATACATTAATAAAAACCAAGTACTAAGCTGTAAAAAGATTCGGATATTGGGAACGGATTTCATCTTCTATCTCCCATGTAGCTTCACGTTCGGAATGGTTTTTCCATAATACTTTTACAAAAGGAATAGTTTTCCTACGCATAATGCGTTCCTGCCGGTCAAGGATAGCTTCTGGTTCTTCCTCGAATGATAAATCCTCACGAATCAAATGAAGTGGATAGTTAACCACATGAATAGGATGATAATTGTATCCCCTTAAAAGAGATACATGGAAGACATTATGCACATGTGACAGTTGAGGTGGTAAAGCCAAACGATACGAAACCTCACCAACTCTTTCCAGGATTTCAAAGGGTCCGATAAACCATGGACTAAGTTTCCCTTTAAGACCAAAACGTCGTACGCCTTTGCAAGGCGAAACCTTCAGGAATACTTTGTCACCGACCTTAAACTCCAAAAGTCGACGGTGTCGGTCTGCATAACTTTTCTGTCTGCTTTGAGCTTCCTTTAACTTTTCTCTAGCAATAGCAATTTTCTCATTCGTGATCTGAACTAACTCGGGTCCTTCGATGACTCTTTCACCGACTTCTTCCCAACAAACAGGTGCTCTACATTTACGACCATACAATAATTCGAAAGGTGCCATGCCAATGCTAGCTTGCCAACTATTGTTGTAAGCAAACTCGACCAAACACAAGTACTCATCCCAGTTCCCAGTCCACTCTAAAGCACAAGCTCGAAGCATGTCCTCAAGTGTTTGAATAGTACGCTCCGACTGACCGTCAGTCTGAGGATGAAACGCCGTACTAAACCTCAACTTGGTACCCCATGCAGCTTGCAAACCCTTCCAAAAACGAGAAGTGAACCTCGGGTCTCGATCAGACACGATAGACACCGGAGTGCCATGAAGTCTAACAATCTCTTGTGTGAACACTTCAGAAAGTTTGCTAACCGAAAATCCTTGCTGAATTGGGAGAAAGTGAGCCGACTTTGACAATCTGTCAACTACAACCCATGTTGCATCATTCTTCTTAAATGTCCTTGGCAACCCTGTCACAAAATCCATGGAAATATCATCCCATTTCCATACAGGAATAGGTAGTGGCTGAAGCAAACCACTAGCTCTCTGATGCTCAATCTTGACCTGCTGACAAGTAAGGCAACGGCTAACATACTTAGCTACATCTTCTTTCATACCATTCCACCAGAAACTCTGACGAAGATCACGATACATCTTAGTAGATCCTGGATGGATAGAGAACGGAGAACTATGTGCCTAAGCTAATAACGATTCTCGAAGAGAAGAATCATTAGGCATACATAAACGTTTACCACACCAGATTACTCCATGCTCATCTACTCTAAATTCTGATTGCTTACCAATCTCCACATTCTGTAAGATTGCCCAGAGTTCACCATCGTCTTTCTGTGCGTTCTTAATCCGGAATATTAAGTCTGATTCTATATGAAGACTAGCGAGATATCCGTCACTCTTGCCAATATGTAGGCCAATACCTAATTTATCAAGATCGGTAATGTTCTGAGGCTGTAGCTGTAGGGAGGCTACTGTTCCTGAGCTCTTCCTGCTAAGAGCATCAGCTACCACATTGGCCTTTCCCGGATGATATTGAATATTGGCATCATAATCTTTTAACAATTCTAACCATCTTCTCTGCCTCATGTTTAGTTCTTTTTGTGTGAAGATGTATTTCAAGCTCTTGTGATCAGTAAAAATATCACAAGTCTCTCCGTAAAGATAGTGACGCCATATTTTCAGCGCGAAAATAACAGCAGCGAGTTCAAGATCATGCGTAGGATAATTAACCTCATAAGGTTTCAACTGCCGCGAAGCATAAGCAATGACCTTACCATGCTGCATTAGCACACATCCGAGTCCCTTTTTAGAGGCATCGCTGTAAATCTGATATCCACCTGTGCCCGATGGAAGTGTAAGAATCGGGGCAGACACCAATCTCTTCTTAAGCTCTTCAAAGCTTTTCTCCCGCTCATCATTCCAAGAGTACTTAACCCCTTTCCTTAGAAGTTGCGTAAGGGGTAAAGCAATAACAGAGAACCCTTCGACAAATCTACGATAGTAACCAGCAAGACCAAGAAAACTCCGGACTTCTGTGGCTGAAGTAGGTCTTGGCCATTTAGTGATTGCCTCTATCTTTGCTGGATCTACCATAATACCATCTGCAGAGACCACATGACCCAGAAAGGCTACTTGACTCAACCAAAATTCACATTTTGAAAACTTAGCATAAAGCTTCTTTTTACGCAGAGTTTCAAGCACGATACGAAGGTGGTCTTCATGCTCCTTCTTACTCTTAGAATAGATAGAATGTCATCTATAAACACGATGACGAACTTATCCAGATAGTCATGGAAAACTCGGTTCATTAGGTCCATGAAAACAGCTGGGGCATTCGTTAACCCGAACGGCATAACCAAGAATTCATAGTGACAATATCGCGTACGGAAGGCAGATTTAGGGACATCAGAATCTTTGATCTTTAGCTGATGGTAACCAGACCTCAGATCGATTTTAGAGAAACACTTTGCACCCTGAAGCTGATCAAATAAATCATCAATACGAGGCAGAGGGTAACGATTACGGATAGTGATCTTGTTGAGTTCTCTGTAGTCAATGCAGAGTCTCAAAGAACCATCTTTCTTCTTCACGAATAGGACCGGTGCACCCCAAGGTGAGACACTTGGTCTAATAAATCCAAGATCTAATAACTCCTGTAATTGCTCCTTCAGTTCTTTGAGTTCAAGTGGTGCCATACGGTAAGGTGCCTTGGAAATCGGTTCAGCACCAGGAATAAGATCAATAGTGAATTCCACCTCGCGGTCTGGTGGAAGTCCAGGTAACTCCTTAGGAAACACATCGGGAAAATCACAAACAACCGGATAATCAGAAATACTAGGCTTTTCAGGAGATAAAATTTTAACTGAAGCAAGGAATCCTACAGCGCCGTGCAGTAGGGATTTACGAGCCTTAAGTGCTGAAATTATTTGAAGAGTTTTTCGAGGTTTAGTCCCCTGATAAATGAGTTCAGGATGATGGGAATCTCCAAACAGAATGCGACGAGTCTGACACTCAATTGTAACATGATGCCGAGTTAACCAGTCCATTCCCAAGATGATATCAAAATCTTCCATTTGCATGGGCAACAGATCCGCTGTAAAAATGAGCGATTCAACTCGGATCGGACAATCTTCATACACATGAGAGATTGTAACAGAGTTTCCCGTAGGAGTCATAATGTTCAAAGTATTTTCTAATAATGTTGGGCTCATCGTTAGATGTTTAAGAAAAGATTGAGAAACTATGGAGTGTGTTGCTCCAGTATCAAATAAGACTTGAACTTCACGAGTTCCTAACATGAGAGTACCAGAAACAGTACCTAAAGAATTTATGTTACCATGGCACACTTAGTAATAGATAACAAGCATAATTAGAATGGTAAGACTACTAGATTATTCAGATACGATAGATTCACATATGGGAGGAATATCAAGAGTCATACCTGGTGTGTTTGCTGCCTCCTTTGCGTTCAGAGCAAACACTCGTCCTCCATTAGTAGGCTGTTTTGTACTATTTCCAGCCTTCCCTTTGTTATCAGGATACGGACAGTCTTTCAGTACATGGCCGGTCTTTCCACATCTAAAACAGGCTCCTGAAGCTCGCCGACAAACACCAAAATGACGTTTTCCACATGTAGTGCATACCGGGACTTGCTCTTGACCTTGGTTTTCGGCAGGTTTAGGATTCTGCTGTTTTTGTTTCCATTGGTTACCTTGGCGGTTATTATTTCTGTTGAATTGGGCTTTTCGATCACCTGTATGGTGTTTCTCGCTTGAAGATTGGCCAGAAGGTGCGGTATGGTGTCCTTCACGATTTCTCTTTCGACTCTCCTCAGCTTTAGCTAACCTCTTCTTGTTTTCCATATCAAGTGTTTTCACGGCATCAGCTACTTCATTGATATTGTTAAACCTTTGAGTCACTATCCACCTCCGAGTCCTCTCATGAACAGCCCATTTCAACTTTTCTGCTTGGGCCTCTGGGCTACCTGCAGCTTCCCCAAGAAAACTAGCCAACCTACAGAATCTTGCCATGAATTCTTGCCAAGGTTCACCATCGCGTTGCTCAATAGATGCATATTCCCATGCATACTCACTTCGTTCCACTTCAGAGAAATACTTTCGGAAGAATATTGTGCGGAAATCGGCCCAAGTAAGGGTAGCAGCATAACCTTCTCCACCATGTGCAAGTTTTACCCCTTCCCACCAAACTAGAGCATCATCCTCCAGTTTGTAAGAGGCCAACCTAGTTTTAAATATGTCATCGACTCCTAGTACTTCGAATATCTTTTCCACATGGGCTATCCAGTTCCGAGCATCCATCGGTGTAGCCGCATCACTAAAAGATCTTGGTCTTTGCTTCATAAAGCGCTCAAGCCAGACATGAATCCCAGCCACAAGTGGTGTTGCATTTCCACCGGAAGATGGTCCAGTGTGGTTCCCGCCAGAAGGTGGCTCTGAGTTATTTCCACCGGGTGGAGGTCCTGTGTTGTTTCCCTCCGAATTTGCCTGTTGCATCTGCTGAATGACTGTTTGAGCAGTCTGAGTCATCAGATTAGGGAGTATTCCAGAAATAGCAGCGTTTACAGCATTAGCAACGAGGGTTTCAAGAGGAGTATCAGATGAGGGGCCACTCGATTTATTGCGGTTGTTCACACGTCTCTTAGGGGCCATCTGAAATGAAAACATACGTGTGAACACTGGAATTTAGATTGGAAACAGAAATTAGATCCTAACCCAACGTCTACCCATTACCTCACAAGTTTATTATTAATGTTTAAGTTTTCTACAGGAAAGAGCCTTTGCTTTGATACCACAACTGTAACACCCCGGCCCGGATAGGGCTGACGTGTCACTAATACGGATATCAAATCAAAAACCAATCCATGATATTACAGAAACGATCAAACGAAATAACTTCAAACACACTAAATAATCCGAAAGAACCTAATTAAGATGTTCAATACATTAACTAAAGTAACAGATATTCTTGGTCTTCAATTCACTCTTCACTGGTTTCCCGGATTACCCTGCTGACCTGACGTGCATGAAAACAAAAGCACGCCTGAGCATAACGCTCAGTGAACGGAATAGCGGATAACAAAAATAAACAGACATGACGATAATCAAAGAATCGGCAGATATCAAAAATAAACAGACATGTGATAATCAAGGAATTGGCAGATATCAAAAATAAACAGACATGTGATAATCAAGGAATTGGTAGATATCAAAAATAAACAGACATGTGATAATCAAGGAATTGGCAGATATCAAAAATAAACAGACATAATGATAATGGAGAACCAAAGATCATAAGATATATATATTAAACAGAACATACGTCATAAGACATATATCAGATAGAACATACGTCATAAGACATATATCAGATAGAACATACCCCGAGCTAATAATCATATCATATAATAACTGAACAGGGGGAACACAGGTAGCGAGCCCGTGAACCAATGTGAAATGGAGTATGGGCAGACATACAAACCATTCACCAGAGTCCTGAATGGAATGGTGTTTAACCATCCATCAGGAAATAACAGAACTAGCCTAGGATCGATCCATACGCCTCTGAGGAAATAATAATATAACAAGTCATAATTTCAGAGTCCTCTTTAGAGACGCCGTGATCTCAGCTCACCGCCACGGTTGGTGCCACGTTATCGATGCCGCAATAACGCGTCTTGGTCACCCCCAAGATAGGGAGAGCTCGGGTAACAAATTCAGAAATATATAGTAGTCAAACTACTTATAACAGAATCAAAAGCAATTTATCAGGAATCAAAACTAGAAATGAACGGAAATCAAATACGAGACAGAAATCGGGAATCTGTACTGCAAAGTAACGGAACCAAAAGTAAATGCTTATGATAACAAGGAAACAGAATCCGTATAATAAGTAACAGAACAAAAGTGAATATTATGATAACAGAATCCGTACTTCAAAGTAACGGAAAATATTATTTATACTAAGATATAAAGAATCAGGAATCCGTACCTTATACACGAATGACAATAATCAGAAACAAGGTCTAGGCTCGGTTAACGCCACGAGAACCTACGATAACGTAACGCAAATTATAGTTTGGATTTTCCTATTTTAAATTGGAAAAATTCCAGTTCTACCCTTGTCTTTTCGCACTCGTTAAAAATACTAAACGACGTATAAAAATTCTGAAAATCTCCAGTTTACTAGATTAGTGATTTCTAAACAACTTTCATTTAGAAAAGTTTCTGATTTGGGTCACCAAAATATGAGAAAAACGTGGATCTTTACAGCTGCGCAGAACTGCTAGTTGTTACGAAAACGACTATTTGGAGGTCTAAACGAATGAGTTTTTCTATGTTTTATATATCAACAGATTCGTTTTTTGACGAACTTCGTCATGGACATAAGGTTTAACTAATTTGGATCTGTTATGATAAAGTTATGGCCTCCGTAAGTTGGCTGTAAAATACGTATAAATCAAGGTATTTTGGTAAACCGTAAAATTATTTCTAGTTAAAATACGTCCGTTACGGGTCTGGAAATATTTTTATAAATAAGTATAAATCATGATTGACTTCTGAAAAATTTGGCTAATCATATTATTAATCCGTTTGTCATTTATAAAACCACATCCCAAAATACTCATAAAAACTAGTTAAACGTGTAACTTGTTTAAAATGCTCGGTTAAGGTCTAAATCTTAATTTGGTCAAAATACTTATATTTCCAATAGCTAAAACAATATCAAAATGGATTCCTATCAAGTTTACTAAGTTAAGCAAGGAAACTATGTTTAAAACGTAAACCGAATTAAACGAGTACTTATGCAAACGGCAACCTATGATCAAGGGCAATGAACTAAAATACTAATTATGATATCTAAGATTCAAGGATAACGTAACGACTAACAACATCTTAATGATTCCCACTAATTAACGTTTATTTTTATAAAAATAAACTAATTATCACATTTGTTAATATTTGTATATACGAATCGTTAAGGTGTTTAAATAAATAAATTTACAGAAAATAGTTAACTAACTTTTAAAATAAACAAAGTTTATAAAACTGATTTTTACAATTTTTAGAAATTTTATTTAATTTTTTTTAAAGCCCAAAAAGGCTTAAAAAAATGGTTGTAGGTGCCCGGGTTCGAACCCGGGACCTCAAAGTTAACAAGGAAGCACAGAACCAGTAAACCAAAGGCCGTGGCCGTGTTATAACTCCCCTTTTAAATCTTAAAACCATTCTTAAACAAATCCCCCAATTCCTCAAGAACCCTAGAATCGAATCGATCAAATTGAACATCGATTCGTAATTGTTAATGTAATTAGGCATAGGGCTTTTGTTCTTAGACTAGAATCGAGCATATAGGTGGGTTCAATTACCTGATTTGAAGCTCGAAGCGTGGTATTCTAACAGTTGCAGGTCGCGGCCACAGTGAGACTCGATTGGTATGCAAATGATGATATAAATCAAATTGAACTCGTGGAAAGCTTCGAATAAGGTTCTTGTTGCAAAGCCCTTTGTAAATTTCAGTTTAAACTACTCAAAAGGTGGTCCTTGATTTAGTTGCAGGTTCGCGACGAGGAGGATGCCAACGGTGGTGATTTGTAGTGTTTTAGATTAATTGGAACTCAATGGAATGTTGTAAACGACTAAATGATTGTTAGTATGCCATTAATTTGTTTATTGTTAACTTTTATTGTGCGATTCGGAGTGGGTGGTCGGCCGAAAAGTGGAGTGGTCGGTTTAGATCGATCGCACTAACCATTTTCCAATTATTGTGGGGCACGGGTTCGATTCATCCACATGAAGATGTCGGGCACTTAATTGGATTAAAACATTGAGTGGTTTTGGCTGTGGAGGCTCGCCGGAGCCGCGGTGAGGGTGGCCGGAAAACTTGGCCGGCGATCGGGAGAGAAACAGAATGGTTTTTGACCATTTTACACAAATGGTCCCTGTGGTTTAGGTTTCTTCCATTTGAGACCCAAACTTTTTAATTCAAGTTTCAAAATGGCACAAATGCCCCCTGAACATTTATTATTATTATTATTATTGTATATTATATATATATATATATATATATATTTATGGGTATTATACTTACTTAATGATATCTTTTATTATGAACTTGCTAGGATGGTTGCATTATTCATCCCCAATCAAGATTCCAAATGAACCACCTGAAAACATCAACAAAGAGGTATTTAAGACGTTTTTTAGGCATGCTCTCCTGACAAGGTGTCGGTTATACCACCATAAGGAACACACAATAAAGGTTGTAGGACAAACAAAAGAATGACATATTTTATTATGAACTTGCTAGGATGGTTGCATTATTCATCCCCAATCTGATTAAGGTAATTACACATATGCATTTATGGAAGGTTGATTATGCATATGTGCATATTGAGAGTACGTGCGCTAATGCATTAGTACTGGGAAGGCGTTAATGCGTAATATGATTTTTTCCCCTCTACAAAGTGGGAGTTTGGTCATATTCTTGGATTGAAATTTGTCAGCATCAACTCATGTCAGTGATATCGTAATTATTCACCAATAATTTTAGGATTTTGAAAATATTATGAGGAATATATTCTACCCTATGATTATTTATGATAGACTTCTCTAATTGTTCATCATAGATAATAAGGAATTACAAGGAGATATCAAATAGTAATTACATAATTTAAGAGTGGAATTGACGACCTTACCAGAGAAAATGACTATGCGTGTTGGTAGGATTTGGAGTATGTGCATCAATGCTTAATGCTGAATGTGCTATGGGGCACATCATAGATTGTGCATTACTGCATAAACTACATATTTACCTTCAAATAGTATGAGTGAGTACATAAGAAAGGAAATAAACATATATTCATAACCCATAGAATTGGAGTTATACATAACATTGATTTAATATTCGAATGTAACATGAAATAATATATGTTTGAGTAAGTGACTTTACTATAGCAGTTCATTACAAACTTGATAACCAAAATACATAGTTAGCAACAAATAATAAAATCATCATAACTTAACAGGTTGTTCATTCAAAAAAGAAGTAAATCATCCAACTTTAGAAAAATAACATACATAAATTGAAGTTTCAATAGAATGCTATAAAGAACATGAGTTTAAGAAAATAAATTGAACGAGCTTCGGGTAGAACGCTGCACGAAAACCCAAAATCACATTGCCTTTGTTTGCTTTCGTTTTTTTGCCTTCACCCTAGGCTTTGCTTTCTTCCGTGTGACTATTGACTTTGAAGATGCATCTTTAAATGTGTTGAAAAAGAGATACAACTAACATATTTACACTTATTGGATCATTACCTTGTGTACATTTTTTACTAGGAATCAGATCATTGATCCAACCATGGCACTTGTTATAATTGTCAGAAATAATAATAGGTTTTTAAGGATCTCCGCTTGATGACTTCCTTAGGCAATGTACCTTACCAGCTAGCCTAACACTTTTACGAGCTGTTAAAAAAACATCTAATACATTAGCAATGACATACATATAGTTCCGAATTATATAAACCGCAGTTTGTCTGAAATATATATAAACCAACAAATGTAATTGAACAAAACCAAAATACCACTAAAAGATATAGAACTATATCTTTAAGATTAAAGCTCATCAAAATATTACCAAATTACATAAACATACTCCTATAGATCAGTTGCAACAATGTCATAACTAGCTATATACCCACAACAAACTAATTTGTTTATCAATATAACACATGCTTAGAATTTAATCATGAGATAGAGGTTTGAAATTATGTAGAAAATCATAGTTTAGGAATCTGGGATTATATGAAATATATGGACACAAAGATAATAAGTTAACCAAAATGAACTATAAGTGAAGGGCTAGAATGAGAAAATTAGTATCTTTGATTTCAATTAGAAGGATTTAAACAAACTACAAGAAACCAACAACGAACTATAGCTATTTTTTTCCTACATATAACCTGTTTGAAATCAATACATCTACTACATTCATAAAAGAAAATGAACACATAACATTCAAGGATTAATAACAGATTTTTCACCCATTACCTATAAAAAATACCCCAATTTCCATTCAATTTTTATTTTTATATTCAGCCATAGGGAAATCAACAAGAAATGCCTAAACAAAAATGAATAAACAAATATGTATATAAAAATAGACACAATCAAAGACTAAAAGAAATTGACTTGCCTGTAAGGTTCAGAGGATTTTGATTCGGAAAAAGGTTACAGAAGCACCCGCTAGACTTGGGCCGTTTATTCTAATGAGACACTTTTCGGAACTTTCGAAGGCGAATAGATTAAATTGATGGGTTTGGAATCTTCAGGCGAACGTAAAATGGTGACCAATTTGATCGAAGATTGAGGGAACGAGGTGATGTATTTGTTCAAATTATGAACCAATTGGGGATTATGAAACTGATTTGATCGTGGAGGAGAAAACCTGAAGGGAGGTTTCTCAAATGGAAGATGAAATTCCAATTGTACCCCTCCCATCCATCTATCCACCAATTTTAAATGGTTTAAAATTACAACTATACCCTTGTTAATTATAGCCATTGATCAAGAAGATCTAAAGCCCATATTGGTTCTTTTGGTTTTTTTTCCAAAATATTGGTTTTCATTTGAAAGTGCCTCTATAGTCTATATATATATATATATAATTTACCTTCTTTTAAGTTATTTCTGCCTAGGGAAATTCGAAAGATGGTGATAAATGGTTGCTTTCATTCTAGTAATATGATTCTTTTGTTTGCCCTTGTAAAGACTAGTCTTTGAGATTTATGTCAACTTTAGTGATATTGATTACAAATTATTATAGTTAAAACAATTACAAAGCAAGATAGATCTTTAGAACTCAAAATCTTAGTTTATTTAATTATTTTGCACAACTTAACTTTTGTAAGTCAATGAAAAACAAACAAAAATCACTTCAGTATAAACGGACGAGAACGACGGAGGAAATTAACCAATAAAACTGGATTTGACACACTTACGAATAAGATTCATGAAAAAATATTAAATTTCTAATTTTGTATGAGAGACTAAAGAATTATGAATGAGGGTGTTAACTCTGAAAATCATATGCTAAAAAATCATATGCTAAAAAATCATATGCTAAAAACTCATATGCTTCTTTGTTTATGTACTTTTTTAACTATACCATTCAACCCATGCAAAAACGCCTTTTATCCAAACTAGCCCTCCAAGAATTCAAAGCTGAATCAATTAGTCTTAGCTAGTTCCTTAAGAATCTTTCCAGGTCTCTTAGCACATAATATTGATTTTAATTGTAGTATAATATTGATTTTAGTTGTGAAATGAATCATGATTATTGACTTGGGAGCACTACAACAATTTTATCCTATACCGACCAATGCTATAGCGACGGCATATGTCGTTGTTAAAAGAGACTCTGTGCCGACGACATGTCCTCGATAAAGCTAAAAGTCAAAAATTCAACCCTTTGAGTCTATACCGACGACATGTCGTCGGGACAAAGTTACGCGGGCTACCAAAAAAAGACGGTATAATAAAAACCTCTATCCCGACGACATGTCGTCACTGTAGGTTAAAGTTATTTTCTTTTCTTTTTTTATTTAACATTTCGCTTAAGAAAATAAAACAAAAAACTCTGTGTTCTCTGTCCCAACAAGGATAAGTAATATTAAATTTATATGTTTTTTTACCATTCGTGTACGAAATAAAACAAAAATAATTTTTTTATTTGTCTCGACGACATGTCGTCGGGACAGGGAAATTAAAAGAATTAATTTTTTTTTATTTTGAATCTATAGGGACGACTTTTTTACTCTATAGGGACGATTGTCGTCGCTATAGAGTGCAGATCCCTTAAATCGCATTTCAGACCTTCTGTCCTATTTTTCAACAAAAAAAACCCACTTTCTTCTTCCGATTTCATCTCGGTTTATAGGCTTATTTGGCATTAAAGTGAAGTGTTTGAAGGTAAGAATGATGTTTCTTTTACTATAATGAAGTTATATAATCTTGTTTTTATAATTTTTATCTAAATTTTTGTGTTTTAGGTGAGATTAAAGTTTAAAGTTTGAAATTAAAGGATTTGAAGATTTTTAAGGTATGAAATTCGTTTAAAGCTTGTGATTTAAGTGTTGTTTAGTGAATATGTTTATGATTAGGTTTGTATGATTGTAAAAGTGTATATATATGTAAGTGTATATGAGTTTGATATTAGATTAGGTTATGCCCATCAAGTGTTTGATGAAATGCCACTAGTATGTTTAAGTGTGTTTTGGTCAAAATAACCCATTTGAACTAGCTTTTGTGTGATTCTAGTATGTTTAAGTGTGTTTGGTTTAAAATGACTCATTTGAACTAACTTTTGATTGATTCTAGTGTGTTTGGGTCAAAATAACACATTTGAACTAATATTTTTTCAATATGTTTAATGCAGGAAAGAATTCAAGAGGAGTATGTGAGATCCTCTAGCGATATCGGTGGAGACTCATCTGCTGTTAATGAGATTCAATGCATTAAGCGTGCCTTAGGTCAAAGGCGAGAACATATACGAGGTGTTGGTCGCATGGTGAGACATCTCATCCCTGATTTTTCTAGCTTACAACCTCCTCCAACACAACATTTGCAAGATAAAGTTGAAGAATTTAGACATCAGTAACAACAAAATCAAGAAACAATACAACAACAACAATAACAAATCCAACAACAACAACAAGAAATACAAGAAATGCAACGTTTATTTCAATAGCATATGGAAATGATGCGCTACTGGCAGCAGCAACGACCACCTAGTGGTCATTAGCGTTTGTATTTTTGTTAGATTTTGTTGAACTTTAAACTAATTGTATGAATTGTTTGATTGTTAAACTTAAATTTAAAGTTGTATGAATTATTTATTTGTTAAATTTGCATTAGATTTTTATTGATTATGTGTTTGTTAAATTTGTAAAAAAAAATAGGTTCTTGCATAAAATGGAAAAAAATAAATAAAATGAGATCAATAGCAACGACATGTCATCGTTATAGGTCAAGTTTTTCTTTTTTTTTTTAATTTTTATATTCGGTAAAATCAGAAATTACGACACTTATAGGGACGTTTTGTCGTTCCTATAGACGAACTCGTGCCGACGATATCTATCCCGACGACATTGCTGCCTATTATGACTAACTTATGCGAACTAAGTCTATAGCGACGACAAGTCGTCGCTATAGAGCAAAACAAGCTATAGCGACGACATGTTGTCGTTATAAGGTGCCAAATTTTCGTTGCTATAGACCCAGTTTCTTGTGATGGAATTGTATTGTCCAACATAGGAAAAATTAAGATGCCCTGCAAATCAGCTTAGGACAACACAGCGTGGGAGAAACTAGAACCATAATCCAGTACATAATCATATGACAAATTGTTAACTTTAATCATCAACACCTTCTGGTATGTTGAATAAAATACGATTCTTCTTGACCACAATATCAAACTAGAGGTGCAACCAGAGCTTTTTATTTGTCTTCACATGTAGATCTATAGTTAACACATTATCAGCACTTAAAATATCATGATTAAATCTCAAAATAAAATCTTAAGTGTTGCTACATTTAAATTCATTCGATACGTGAGAAACTGTATGCGCGTAAATGCATATATGCTTAATTGCATATGTTCACAAGTGCATATATGGATTATTACATGTATATGTTACTTGTAGAAAAACTAATGACACTTCAAATTTTGAAGAACATAAACTTGGTCAACAACAATCCTAAAACAAAGTTACCTTTTTTTTTCTTTCTTTGCGAACCAAGATGAAGAACAAGAGCAGACAATCAAAATCAGAGACTAAAACTTGGATAGAATCTCAGAAACATGATCAATTACTATCAGATTAAACCAATTGACCGCCACAATCAAGTGTTTAATCGGATTAAATCTAAGATTTTAGAGAATTGAAAAATCGTTTTGTGAAAACCTTGCGATTCAAATAGATCTTAGAAGAAGAAAACAGAGAGTCGAACAAGAGACAGTTTCAACCGAAGTCTCCCTTTTATTTTGTTTGGAAACCGCCGACCGGAGGTTTCTTTGCTCCGACCAAACCTTGCTCCGACCATGGAGATCCGATCTAGAACCCTTGTACCCAATTGCTCTATTCCTTTTCTTTCTTCTTTCTTTTCCATTCTACGATCTGATACAAGAATACAACATAGAGTTTTGAAATTGGGCTTTGGGCCTTTATTTTTTATTTGCAAGATTAAGCCCAGTTAAGTTTAATACAAAACCCAATATTAATATATATTTATTCACATAATTAATTGTACTAGTGTAAAACGAGCCCGCACTCCTGCGTCGCCTAACTCGTTTAATCACTATAACAATTTATCAGATCGGCAAGTTAGTCCAAAACACTAAAATTATTGATAACACTAAAATTATCAACATTCCTCCCCCATTTTAGTGATATCCATGATTAACTTAAATATTTTTCACAAAACACAAACTTATGCATAAATGAAAATATCCTGCGGATTGAATTTCCATTTTAGTATATCATACTCAAATATTAGAATACCAGGGTGTCGCAATGGATTGAACCCTTGTTATTCATATAAATAACTGAATTAGATATACACACAAGTTTACAAATTTAAATTCTCACTTGACACAATATTTCTCTAGCCTGTGTCCTAATCCTTCAAAGAATACATCGAAGCCAAGTCCAAGCTTCTTGAAGCGGCTAAACTTCATATTCTTATAGGTAGTTTCTTTTAATCTTGCACCTGCAATGCAATTTATCAAAGAACTATTAAGAAGATAAACTTCATCCTACTTTATCTTGCAGTCAGAACGCAAACCTTGGGATGATGTATTGATGTGTTCCAATTTCCACATGACAAGCTTTCCACATTGAATTCAGCATCTAACATTGTATTAGATGGGAATTGGGTGTCTTGACATAAGAAATTTAAATGGACTTTAAACCCATCCCTATGGCTGATCTTTTCACGAGATCTCTCCCTAACCCTTTTGTTAGGTGATCAGCCAAATTAAATTCAGATCTTACAAACTCAACAGATATCAAACCATTCATGATTAATTCTCTAATCATGCTATGTCTAACACCTAAGTGTCTAGACTTCCCATTGTATACTTGACTATATGTCTTAGCCAAAGTAGCTGCACTATCACACCTGATAGAAATAGATGATATCGGTTTTGGCCACAATGGAATCTCAAAGATCAGATATCCATTCAGCTTCTTTACCAGCTGTAGCCAAAGCAACAAATTCAGATTCCATAGTCGGATTAGTTATGCAAGTTTGTTTCTTTGACGCCCAGACAATAGCACCACCACCAAGTAGGAATACCCACCCACTTGTAGAAGAATGATCTTCCATATTTGTTATCCAACTTGCATCTGAGTACCCTTCTATAACTGAAGGAAAACTAGAATAACATAAACCATGATTTATGGTTCCTTTCAAGTATTTGAACAACCTATTCATAGCTTGCCAATGATGTGTGCTAGGATTACTGGTAAATCTACTCAGTTTTCCTACGGCATATGCTATGTCAGGCCTTGTGCTTATCATATCATTCATCAAACATCCAATTGCTTTGGAATATTTCAACTGTGAAATAGAATCACCTTTATTAGGCAAAAACTTGATATTAGGATCTATAGGAGTACTCACTGGCGAACAATCAAAGTAATTGAATTTCTTCAATACCTTTTCAATGTAATGAGATTGAGTTATTGATATCTCATTGTTGCTTCGTTTTATCCGTATACCTAGGATAACTTCTGCCTCCCCCATATCTTTCATATCAAAATTAGAAGACAGTAATTTCTTAGTGTTATCTACCTGATATTGGTCAGTACCAAAGATCAACATATCATCAACATATAGACAAATAATTACTCCTTTTCCAGAGGAATTGAATTTGTTGTATACACACTTATCTGCTTGGTTTAAGAGAAAACCATTAGATAAGATAACCTCATCAAATTTTTGATGCCATTGTTTGGGAGCTTGTTTTAGACCATACAGTGATTTAATTAGTTTACATACTTTATGTTCTTGTCCAGGTAAAACAAAGCCCTCAGGTTGTTTCATGTATACTTCTTCATCCAGTTCACCATTCAGAAAGGCTGTTTTTACATCCATCTAATGAATTATAAGTTTATGAATTGAAGCTAAAGCAAGTAATAATCTTATAGTGGAAATTCTAGCAACCGAAGCATATGTATCAAAGAAATCAATTCCTTCCTTTTGTCTAAAACCTTGGATAACCAATCTGGCCTTAAACTTGTCTATGCTACCATCAACTTTCATTTTCCTTTTAAATATCCACTTACAACCTAGAGGTTTACATCCAGGTGGTAAGTCAGTCAATTTCCACGTATTATTATGCATAATAGTATCCATCTCATCTTGAATTGCCTCTTTCCAGAAAGCAACATCTCGAGATGCCATTGCTTCATTATATGTCTTTGGATCCTCTTCGATATTAAAACAATATTGATATTGATAGCTGATATCACTCCTGGATCCTTGAACCAAGTAGAGATAAAAATCAGAACCAAAGGATTTAGCCTTTCTAGTTCTTGTACTTTTCCTTGGTTCAGACGGACTAGATACACTGTTAGCATTTGACGATGCTTTAACCGAATCAACTGCTCTATTCCCAACGGGATCAAGAATCCTTGTTTGAGAATTTGTGATGCTGTCCTTAGGCTTAAGCATAGAAGTGAATCTATCTTCATCAAAGATAGCATCCCTTGATTCTATAACAGTGTTTACAGATACAAAGTCGTTGGGTTCTATAACATAGAACCTATAGGCCTTTGAGTTTTCAGCATATCCAATAAATATACAGTCTATTCCTTTCTCACCTAAATTCTTTCGTTTAGGTTCAGTAAGACGAACTAGTGCTCTACAGCCCTAAACTTTTAAATAGTTTAAATTAGGAGGCTTCCTTTTCACCAACTCATAAGGAGTTATTTTATTTCTTTGTTAGGAGTTCTATTTAATAAATAGCAAGCAGTTAGGATCGCTTCTCCCCCGAATCCATCACTCAGACCAGAGTATGATAGCAAGGAATTAACCATTTCTTTTAATGTTCTATTTTTCCTTTCAGCAACACCATTCTGTTGTGGTGTATAAGGAGCTGTTGTTTGATGTATTATTCCAGTGGACTGGAAGAACACTGGATCATAATACTCCCCTCCCCGGTCAGTTCGAAGGGTTTTAGTTAGATTACCATGAAACAATTCAACTTCTTGTTTATAGACTTTAAATTTATCAAGAGCTTCATCTTTAGTATTAACAAGATATACATAACAATATCGAGTTGCATCATCAATGTAAGTGACTACATACTTTTTATTACCAAGAGGTGTGCTATGAAAGTCACATAAATCATAATGAATAAGTTCTAATACCTTAGATTTCCTTTTAATATCCTTAAATGGTTTTCTAGTAATCTTGGTTAATTTACAAGTGTGGCAATTGTTATCATGCATGTCAAAAGCAGGTATCAAACTCATTTTTGACATATCTTTCATTCTAAAAAAATTAACATGACCTAGTCTAGCATGCCATAATTTAGAAATATAATCTACTTTACTAGATGAAGAGGAAACAACACATGCCGATTCATTAGCAAATGGAACATGAATATTAAGTTTAAACATGCCATTGGATAAATACTCAAATCCAACAAAGGTTCCATGTTTAGATAACATAAACTTATCTGACTCGATGACCTGTTTATAACCACAACTGTTCAACATAATTCCAAACAAGAGATTCTTTCGAATCCCTGGTACATACAATACATTATACAGTATTAATTGTTTTCCAGAAGTAAACACAAGTTTGATATTTCCAATTCCTTTGATAGGCTCAGTTGTCACATTTCCCATTCTCAGCACGGATCCATCTTTAATTGTTTTAAGATCCTTGATCCACCTTAGATCCTTGCACACGTGACTTGTAGCACCCGAGTCTACCCACCACGCAGTTTCATCATCCTGGACATAGAATGATTCAGAAATCAAGGAAACATAATTCTTAACAGAATTAAAAACTAAGACAGGACACAAACCTGGTTTTCCATTTGGGTCTTTTGACCCGCTAGGACCGGCTATATTAGCCTTACTTCCACCTGACATTTTCACCCGACAGTCTTTCTTGAAATGTCTCGGTTTTCCACATCTCTAACAACCAGGTTTTGCCTTCTTATTAGAATGTTTGTTATCACTGCTAAACTTGCGTTTATTACCCGCTGACTTGTTGAACCTTTTAAATTTTCCATCATCTTCAATATTATTAACCGAGGACGATACTGGGTTTTTACCCTTGGTTTTATCCAATTCTTGAGCCCGAAGTGATTCTTTAATACGGATATGACTACCCAATTGAACCAAAGTCAAGTCCTCCTTTTGATGTTTTAGAGTATTGTCACACCCCCGCTTATAGCGGAAACACGAGGATGTAACGGACGGGATCGTCATAACACCTGGTTAGTTTACAGAGACAAAATATATGCAAAGATCCACGTGTCATGACGTCACCCGACACAATGGTGACTTGTGTCGTGGTTACGTCATGACACGTGGATCTTTGCATATATTTTGTCTCTGTAAACTAACCAGGTGTTATGACGATCCCGTCCGTTACATCCTCGTGTTTCCGCTATAAGTGGGGGTGTGATAGATTGGTATCAGAGCTTTGGTTATAGAGAATTAGATGGAGAACTCGACCTAGACTATAACCTAAGAACCTTCATGTAGAATGCATGCTAGGGATTGTGTGCATTTTATATTACCTAAATGTTTTTCATGATTTGTGTGACACATAGACACCTGTATTCTGGATTTCCTTGCAAAAGGCCTTCGGGCTAAGGCAAGCATATCGTATAAATCTCATTGCGAGACCAGTTATGCTTACCTGGGGATTTCTGGGATGAGTGATAAACTATGGTCAATACACAAGTCTATAAGGCAAATGGGGCAAATATATTAAGTCTATGGATTTAATATTTCATGTATGTTCCTCTATGTTTGTTTCTTGTCTCTATACCTGATTCTATACATATGTGCTTGCTATCTGATCATTCTAAGGAAGACACTATTACTCTTAGTCTTTCTCCATGGGATATCTTTATATTAGAACTTTACGCACAACATCATATCATTAGGTTGAGAGGCCTAAACAGCAGGGAACTTCGGTGATCACGCGTAGCGTCGATCTCGGATACTAAATCCGACCCTAACATGGTTATGCCAGAAATCCTGAAAGTATGAAGGATAGGCAGCTATCATTAGACATATTGTGCTTATGTGCTTGTAGTTTACTTGCTATTACATACTACTATTGGAATACTATTGGCTCATGGACATGAGGGCATTACATGATTTGTGCTTGATGAATCTGGATAATACTATGATGTTAACTTGGGGTAGGTGAAGTTAAGGGTGATCATGCAAGGCAAATTACCATTACGGGTGCACACGTAATTGCAATTCGCCATGCATGAGAAGTCTGGCTAATCTTACCATGAGGTAACGATCATGAGTATTACAAGTTTCTATTCTATACCCTAAGGTGTTAGGATCATAATTCTAGTAAGACCTTGATAAGGATAACTAAACTAACACATGCTATTACTTAAGTCCTGTCCTACTTAGAGCCTTCATGGTATTTTCAATCATGACATTGACCTTATTCTTTACGAGACATTCCTTCACTTAGCACTTCAGTAACTAAGGAACTGATTGAATGCTTAGAATGAAAGTGGATTACAGGAAATGTAGAGGAGTGATGATACTCTCTACACATACATTACGTTATTCTTTGGGATGATGCTAAGGAAAATTGGGATGTTATGTAACCAGTTTAAGCATCATTCAAGGTATATCGTGGATGTGGTGGGAAAGCTGCGGGGAACCCTATATATAAGCATCACCGGTATACTAAGAATGTGCATAAACTGGGCTATGTAATGATCTTGATGGACCGAAGCATGGGTTATTGGAACTTGATGAGTGGAAATCATACGTGTATCTTAAAGTGACCAGGTTTACATGTTTACTAAAGTTTACATGTTTACACCTTTCTATTAGAAGATGTCGCCTCGAAGAGTCACATGTAGTATGCATAATGGGATTATGTGTACAACAATATACATGTGAATACTTTAAGTGCCTTATTGGTTATGATTACATAGCCTGTCTTACAAGCTATCTATGGTATACTTATTTAAGAATGTTGTGGGCATTATATCACCTATTTGTACTTTGAGAAGACACTCGATAATCACACCCTATCATTATTTGTTTGACTTATATCTTGTTTGGATTAATAAGGGCTTTTATAAGAACTCTCTTAAGGACTTATGTTGTTAACCCAACATTTATCCCATGCGTCTGTCGATGTCACATTTTCTATATGCGCCCTTATTCACAACTTGTTGGGTTGAGTCTTGAAAGAAAAAAACGCCGGCTAATACGACACCAGTAGACAAGAGACGCGACATACTCTAATAATATGACTACTTCATCGGATTTTAGATTATTGTACATAGATTCCTTCGATCACTCCTTGATCAAGTGAATTCCTTCTCAATCGTTTTCTTTGTACAACTCCGGTTAATTAACTCTTCGTTAATAACCATATCTTTGCTACTCAAATCATGGATAACACTTTGTACTTGACAAGATATGTTAACTTCGGCAGGTGGATACCGGGGCAGACAATAGTTTTATTTCCTCAGAATTTGCTTCGCTACTTGGTATGAACCCTAGTTGTCTAGAAACTAGCTACTCTGTAGAAATGGCTAATGTGAATTTGTAGAGACCAATGAAATCGTTAGAGGCTGCACATTAATGCTAGAAGGCACTAACCTGGTGGAACACCCAGGTTCAAGCTAGAGGAAGAGAATCTGCGATGCAAATGACTTGAGATGAGTTCAAAGCCTTGGTGATTGAGTACTATTACCTAAGGAATGAAATACAAAAGTTAGAATTGTAATTCTAATCGTGCAATGGTAGGGTTAGGTCGTGCTCTTTATACTGACAAACTCCATGAATTGACAAAGCTGATGTCATACCTTATGACATTAGACCAAATAGAATTAAGAAGGACACTGGGAAAATCTAGTGAGTAGTAGAAAGAAGTTGGAGGGTCGAACAAGCAATCTAGCGGTAAGGTAGACAAGAATGCCAATGTTGTGAGCCTAGCTATGTTGGTTGATACGATTAAGCTAACATGCGTTAAACGGGGACACTAAGAAGGTTGGAGTTCCGACCATTACCATAAAGTGTGCCCTAGGTCGATTAGGACCTCAGGATAAGTTAGAAACAATCAGAATTAGGAAATGTCTATAACTAGAAAGTAAGAATGGTTAAATTATGGAAATAAAGATCATATAAATCAAGGTAATACATTACGCTGTCATACATTTATGACTGGAGCAAGCGATATTCGACAAGACCAAATATTGTTACATGCACGTACCTTATCATCAATGTTACACATCTATTTGATACCAGGGTTGATAATAGCTTTGATTCTTCTGGAATTATTCTTTAACTTAGCATTAACCCTTGTTACTTAGAAATTATTTACTCTGTTAAAATGACCAATGGTAATAATTAGAGGTTACATAAAAGTACACGAAGATCATGTCCTTGACATAGACTTAATACCGTATGAATTGGTTATCGAATAATGAAACCAAGATAGTCCATCAGGAGAAGGTGTGTTGGACCAAAAGAACCAATGAGCCAAGATCAGGAAAACCTCTAAGTCCCACATGCCACTGCAACAACTGCTGAAGACTCCCATCAGCTGTTCTGATAAAGTCTGAAGAATAAACAGCTGAAGTTCAAAGAACTGAAGTACAACAGCTGAAGATCCCAAAGTACTGAAGATAAGTACTGAAGTCTAAAGTACTGATAAACACAAGTACTGAAGACTTCAAGTACTGAAGACAAGTGCTGAAGATCAAAGTCTGAAGAACTGAAGAACTGATGAACAACTGCTGATGCACAAAGTCTGAAGACAACGACTGAAGACATCAGCTGATGACACCTACTGAAGTCATTAGCTGATGAAACATCTGAAGACCAAAGTCTGAAGACCAAGTGCTGAAGTTTCAGAGTTTGTCACAACAGCTGAAGAAGTCTTCTTCAGTTGTTGTGATGGTTTTTCCTTTTCAGTAGTTTATTTTTGTTTCAGTAGTTGTACAACAACTGAAGAGCATGTTCTTCAGTTGTTATAGTATCAGTAGTTATAAACGACTGAAGAGTTTGTTCTTCAGTCGTTGTAGGATTTCAGTAGTTTACTCTTGTCAGCACTTAGGAACTTTTGTAAGAAGATGTCAGTTGTTGACATCTTCAGTAGTTTTATGTTTTGTCAGTTGTAATTTGAATATTCAGTGATGTCAGAAAAAGGACATCACGCCCATCCTTTTACCGCCTATAAAAGGATGGGTAACCATACTGTTTTAATGGCCGAAACGTGCGAACCAATAGAACATTTATTGTTTTGCAGAAACTCTTCTCTCTATGTTCATGCTTTAATTTGAAATATCTTTTATGTTCTTGCTTTAATTGCTAATTAATGAGCTAAATCCGCTGCAAACATAATCTAATTAATCAACAGAGAGGCTGAGATCCTGTCAAATGGTATCAGAGCTGGTTAATCATTGATCGATTTCAACATTGATCATTTGAAACTGCTCTTTTGATCTCTCAGTTTGATCGAATTAGCAATTTGCAAGAGTTAGTCATAGAGAGTGAGTTTCTGCTGTTTCCGGCCAAAATCTTGAGATCTTTTGGTGGTTTTGAGTTATGTTTGTCGTGTTTAAACTTGTTTTTGACCAAAACCTGAGATGACAACACCAACCAATGATACTCACAATACTGGTTCCGCAACCAAGCCTCCGATGCTGGTTAGGAACGAGTATAACATATGGCAAAGACGTATGCTACACCACTTGGCTGTCAACAGTGCTGGTTGTTGGAAGTCAGTGGTGCATGGGCCATACAAGCCTATGGTGAGCGTCCCGGAGTCTAATGAACAGGTTGCCAAGAAACCTGAACAATATTCGGACGAAGATCTAAAGCTGTTCGAAATTGATGCCAGAGCCCATGGAATTTTAGCCATGGCCATTCCAAACGAGATATATTCAGGGCTCTTGCATCATGAGTCTGCTCATGACCTATGGGTTGCTCTAAAGGAACAATTTGGAGGAACTGATTCGGTCTTAGCAAACAATAGGGAAATCCTCGCCCAACAATATGAGACTTTCTCATATAGAAAGGGTGAGACTCTGACCCAGCAGTTTGAGCGGTTCTCTTGTTTGATCTCAGAGCTAAAGATGGTCAAACAAGAGTACACCAACAGCCAGATGAACAACAGGTTCCTCAGGTCACTTCCTGAGAGATGGGACACATATACCATTGTCCTACGCTCTAGTGCTGACCTTGACACTCTATCTCTCACCCAACTTCATGGGAAACTACTCACTTTTGAGAGAGAGGTAGAGCAAAAGAGGAAGTTGTCATCTTCTGGAAAACTTGCTGATGACTTTGTCCAAGGTAATGCTGCCTTGATAAGTCATGAGTCAGAATATGCTTCATCAGAAAGTTCTTATGATGAGCATATCGATTTCTCTACCAACTCAGAACAAGCTTTTGTTGGTGTTAGTAGTTCAGGAGGTGGTGGTGACAACTTGTGTTTTCTGATGGAGGATTTGAAGGGCATTCCAGATGATGATCTGGAAGAGATGGATATTTTGAACCAAATGGCAATGATAAATATCCGATCTCAGAAGTTCTACAAAAGAACTGGTAGGAAATTCCCAGGACTCTCTAGCAAAACCAAAGTTGGTTTTGACAAGAGCAAGTTGAGGTGTCACAAGTGCCAAAGGCTTGGACACTTTGCAAGAGAGTGTAGATCATCTGGATCTAACTCATCTGCACCCTTTGTGACTTTTCCCAGCAATAGCTCACAGCACAAAGGGCAACCTTCCTACAGTTCTTCCCATCCATCTCAGGCACAAGCACCACCTGCTTATTTTGTGCCACAGGGTCATATGCCTTATCCTTACCCCTGTTACTACATGCCTCAGCCTGGTCAAACTCAAGCACCCTCGGCTCAACCACCTCATGCTCTTCCAGAGCCTCATTCTTCCCAATCTCATCATCACACACAACCTCAACAACAAAGCTTTTTCACCCCAACTGCTGTTGACTGGAGTAGTCTACCAGAAGAGCTATCTGGTCAGGAACCACTACTCCAAGGTGCTGGTCAACATGGTGGTGACCAACCTTTTGGAAATCTTGCTCTGATGGCCCTTGATTCTGCTGAAGGGTCATCATCTAATGCCTCATCTCAGGTATCCACTGAGGCAAAAGCCAAGCTTTGTTCAGAGTCATGCATAGCAGCATTTGCTTCTATTAGAGAAGCAAATGTAGCTTTAATAGATAAAAATCTTGAGCTTGAGCACACTATTTCCAAAAGAAAAGCTGATTTTGAGGTTGTTCTAAAAGATAAAAATGATGAGATTTACAAGCTTAACTGCCAAATCAAAGATGCTAAAGCTAGGGAAGATGTACTTCTTGAGAAGTACAAAGATCTCAAGGAAACTCTTGCAACCACCCAAGTTGAGTATGATCGATGGGTGCAATCATGCAAGGGTTTTGAAATGCTTCTTAGCAAGCAAACTGCTTCCAATGTGAAGTTTGGCATTGGTTACAATCACACTGCTCCACCCACAGACTTCATTTCAAGAGCAGAAGTTGAATCTGATGGGGAGAGCAGTAACCAATCCTTCTCATCATGTGACTTACTATCCTCTGAATCAGCATCATCAGAGATAGACTGTCACATGACCAAAAGGCTGATCAACTCAGGAGTTGTCACTAGAAGTACTGAAGGTACTGGAGAGCAAGTGACAACACCTGAAGTTCATACCTCAAATACTGTTAGCACTAAAGAGAAGAAAACTAACAGTAGGAAAGGTTTGAAGACAGCTAAAGAGGATACCAGGAAAGCAGGCACTAGGAAGAAAACTGCTAGTACTGATGACAAACAGCTGAAGAACAAGACTTCAGCAGTTAAATCCTCTTCAGCTGATGATCAGCATAAGATGAAGAAAAGGCCATGTGAGATATGTGGCTTATTCAATCATCTTACTGATGATTGCTGGTACAAAAGGGGTTCCAAACTCAAACAGAAGGAGCAAATCACTGAGAACATCAATAAAATGAAAAATGAGTTTGAAACCAAGTTTGTATTAGCAACATCCAAACCTGAAATCCCTAAGCCCAAAGCTAAATCTAAAAGAAGGTAGGGATAACTCAGGCAACAACTGAGGTTGCTCAGAAAAAGATGGTACAACATAGGAACTCATCATCAGCAAACTCCAATGTGTCTGAAGAGCTGAAAGCCCTAGCACAGAATCAGACACAATTGGTGATGATGGTTCAGCAGCTAGTGGGAAGAGTCAACCACTTAGATGCTCCTATGTTGAAATCACAGAAAAGGAAGTCCAAGCCAAAGGGTTCCTCTTCTGTACCATCTTCTTCACCTCAAGCTGTCACACACAACACAACTGTTAGTGCTGCACTTGTAGCTGAGAACAGACCCAAAACCAAGCAGGTTTGGGTCTCCAAGACAAACTAACACATAGTTGTGTTTGCAGGGTTCTTCAACATGCCTTAAAAGCATCTGGTATGTAGACAGTGGAGGATCCATGCACATGACAGGAAGCAGCTCCCTTCTTAATGACTACTCTCAAGGAAAGAAGGGATTTGTTTCTTTTGGCAATGATGCAAAGGGTTACATCATCGGAAAAGGCTTTGTTTCCAACGGGGAAATAAGGTTTGATGATGTTAACCATGTGGAGAATCTCAAGTACAACCTCTTGAGTGTCAGTCAAATGTGTGACAAAGGCCATGTTGCCCTTTTCACAAGCCAGAACTGTCGGATTCTGTCATCCAAAGTTTTGAGTTTGATTGACAAGGCATTGAATGAACACACTCTCCTGAAGGCCAACAGGACAGGAAGAGTGTATGCCTTAGATCTTTCCAAAAAGATGGATCTAAAAGGCCATCCTTGCCTATTCTCCAAGGCATCTCCTCAAGAGTCTACACTATGGCATAGAAGGCTGGGTCATGTAAATTTCAAGAACATGAATCAGCTTATAAGCCATGGTTTAGTAAGAGGATTGCCTCTGAAGGAGTTCAAGTGTGAAGATGACTGCACTGCTTGCTTGAAAGGAAAGCAACACAAAGTTTCATTTCCTTCAATAGAAGAACCAAAGTCCACTGCCTGCTTACAACTTCTGCACATGGATCTCTTTGGTCCTGTCAGAGTAATGAGCATGGCAAAGAAGAAATACTGCCTGGTAATTGTGGATGATTACTCCAGGTTTGTATGGACTTTCTTCTTGCACTCCAAGGGTGAAGCAGCAAAGACAATAATGAACTTTGTGTTACAAGTAGAAAAGCAGTATTCCCTACAGATCAAGTGTGTGAGGAGTGATAATGGAACAGAGTTTAGAAACCACACACTTGATGACTTCTACCTGTCCAAGGGAATTAGAAGGCAGTTTAGCATTCCTAGAACTCCTGAGCAGAATGGAGTGGTGGAGAGAAAGAATAGGACCCTCATTGAAGCAGCAAGGTCAATGTTGGCTGACTCTGGATTGCCACTGACCTTTTGGGCTGAAGCTGTCAACACAGCTTGCTATGTACCAAATAGAGCTTTAGTGAATAAGAGGTTGATGAAGACTCCTTATGAAGTTCTTCATCATTTGGCTCCTCTTATTTCATTCTTTAGAGCCTTTGGGTGTCCTTGTTTTATTCTCAACACTAGCAACCCACTCCATAAGTTTGCTAGTAAGGTGGATGCAGGGTACTTTGTTGGTTATTCATCAACTTGCAAAGCATACAGAGTCTTCAACTGTAGAACCAAAGGAGTTGAAGAAACTTTGCATGTTAAGTTCAATGAATCTCCAAAGGATAAGATTCCACAAAACCCTGTGGAGTTGTTTGATCTGGACATACTGCAATATGTTCCTTATCAACCTCCATCTGTTGAGCCTGTCAACAGATCTCCACCTGGTGGTACTGATGATGATGAAGTCAGTACTCACCTCTTCAGGATCAGTGACAATCTGCCTAAGTTCACTGAACCTGATGCTCCTGTAGCCTCAGCAGCTCCATCCACTACAAATGCTGATGAAATTTCTGCTTGCTCTACTTCATTTGAGCTGCCATCCTCTACATGGTTTCAGGAATCTCCATCACCATCTGTTGCTGCTGATGGGTCTACACACACTTGCACAGATATTATAGTTTATCAAGAGCTCAAGAATCACCCCACTTCACAAATTATTGGTGATATCCAAGCTGGAGTTTCAACCAGGAATCAATTGTCCAACTTTTGTTTCTATGCTCTCTTCATCAGTCAGCAAGAACCAAAGAACTATCATATTGCTTTAAGAGACAATGGATGGGTGGAAGCTATGCAGCTTGAGCTTCTTCAATTCAAGAAACAGCAAGTGTGGGAGCTTGTTCCATTACCCAAAGATAAGTGTGCTATAGGCACCAAGTGGGTATTCAGGAACAAAACAGATGAGAAGGGCCAAATTGTCAAGAACAAGGCCAGACTGGTTGTCCAAGGGTTTGCACAGGAGGAAGGCATCGATTATGATGAGACCTTTGCACCTGTGGCTAGACTGGAAGCAATCAGACTGTTCTTAGCTTATGCTGCCTTTCACAGTCTCAAGGTTTATCAAATGGATGTCAAAAGTGCCTTCCTATATGGAAAAATCAAAGAAGAGGTTTATGTGTGTCAACCACCAGGCTTTGAGGACAATAAACATCCTGATTGGGTGTACAAGCTTGATAAGGCTCTTTATGGGCTGAAGCAAGCACCTAGAGCCTGGTATGAGACACTCTCAACCTTTCTTCTAGAGAATAAGTTCACTAGAGGCACCATTGATAAAACCTTATTCATCAAGACTATGGGACAACATAAGCTCCTTGTTCAGATTTATGTTGATGATATCATCTTTGCATCCTCTGATCCAAAGTTGTGTGATGAATTTACAAAGCTTATGAAGCTGAGATTTGAAATGAGTGCTATGGGAGAATTACAGTACTTTCTAGGTTTGCAAATCAAACAACTGGATGATGGAATCTTCATCCATCAGTCCAAGTATACCAAAGAGTTGTTGAATAAGTTTGATTTACAAACCTGTAAGCCCTGTTCTACTCCCATGAGCAGCATTACATAACTAGATGTAGATCAGAAAGGTAAAGCGGTTGATGAAACCCTTTACAGATGTATGATTGGGTCCTTGATGTACCTTACAGCTTCTAGACCAGACATCATGTTTTCAACATGTGCTTGTGCTAGATTTCAGGCTGCACCTAAAGAATCTCATTTGATTGCAGTCAAAAGGATCTTTAGATATCTGCAAGGTACCCAATCACTAGGTCTTTGGTATTCAGCTGGGCATTCTTGCAAATTAGTTGCTTTCTCTGATAGTGACTATGCAGGATGCAAAGTCACCAGAAAATCCACTTCTGGTGGTTGCCAATTTCTAGGCAATTGTTTAGTTTCTTGGCAGAGTAAGAAACAAACATCCATTGCTACATCCACTGCTGAAGCTGAGTATATTGCTGCTGCAAGCTGTACTTCTCAAATACTCTGGCTTCAGAACCAACTTCTGGATTATGGCATTACTGAGACGAAGACTCCATTATTAATGGATAGTGCTTCAGCTCTCTGTATTGTTAAGAATCCAGTCCAGCACTCAAGGACCAAACATATTGAGATCAGACATCATTTTATCAGGGATTGCTATGAGAAAGGTCTGATTGATCCCAAGTTTGTACCTAGTGCTGATGAGCTTGCAGACATTTTTACTAAGCCCTTAGATAGTGCCACATTCCAAAATTTGGTACTAAGGCTTGGTATGCTGCAGCTTGATTGATTTGGCCTATGCTGGTTTTTGAAATTTACAACTACTGAAAAGCAAAGGTCAAATACAAGTACTGATGAATAATTTAGTCTTCAGCAACTACTGAAGACTAAAATTACTCAAAGTACTGATGTACATTATTTATTGAAAAACAACTGATGTAGTGAAGTGGATTACAACTACTGATGTATGATTTTCAATTAAATAAGTACTGAAGAACAAATTTTGGTCATAAGTACTGATGTGTAATCTTACACAAATACTGAAGACAATTTGTTCACCAGCTCTGAAGAATATTTCATCAGCACTTGTGAACATCTGATCACAAGAGCTGAAGGCATAAATATTCACAAAAGCTGAAGGGTCAATGAAACATCTGAAAATCAGTCAAAGAGCTGATGAGTAAGTGTGGAGGCTAGTATGAAACAACTGATGTGATGGAAACAGCTGATGAGTCATTTCTCATCAGTTGATAACAACAGCTGATGTTTCATACACAAACAACTGAAGGACAAGAGCATGTCTTCAGTAGTTCATAACTACTGACATCAGTAGTTCACAACTACTGAAGACTAAAAACCAAGTCCTCAGTTGTTTACAACAGCTGAAGCAAAACCATGTCTTCAGTAGTTCACAACTACTGATCTCAGTAGTTTACAACTACTGAAGGCTAACACCGTCTTCAGTTCCAACGTCTGAAGAATACTAGGTCATCAGTAGTTCATAACTACTGAAGACTGACAGTAACTCTTCAGTCGTTCACAACATCTGAAGGACAAAACCAAAGTCTTAGTAGTTTCAACTACTGAAGACTAATACCAAGTCCTCAGATGTTACAACCACTGAAGGTTAAAACCACGTCATCAGTTGTTACAACAACTGATGACTAACACCAAAACCTTCAGTCGTTTTATTTCAACCTTTGCCCTACCCTATAAATACCCCATGTTTAGAGCATTTACTCCTCACTTAACCTAATCCTTACAAACCTCTGAAATTCCCATACACCATTAATGGCGAACATGCAACTGAAACCTCGACACAACTGTGTCGCCCATCTCACCAAGTCGTCATTATGGCCCAAATTTCATCAAGCCGTCGATCTCATGCACGACTCACCTTACAAAACGGCTTTTCTCTTGAACCCCACCTTATACACCGACTCCTTGACGGAGTTTTGGACCAATGTAACCGTCCAAACCGGAGAGCAGAATGCCGAGGTCTCCCTCCGGTCCTCCGTCAACGGCAAACCGGTGGTTATCACTCCAGCTACTCTACGCCAAACCCTAGAGCTGGATGATGCCACTCACCCAACCTCCTATCCCAAAGGTACCCTTGATCTCTCCTTCACATCTCATGACTATCAGGGTAACCTCTCCGCCTCCACCTTGTTGAAGAAACACCTTCCTGACCCCCAACGACTGATTTTTCACATGGTGAATGTATGTCTGGCTCCCAAGACCTCTTCGTGGGACCAGATGTCCACAAGGTGGCAACAGGTATTGTATTCTATCCTTGAGAAACAACCTTTAAATTTTTCTGAAATTTTATTTTTGGAACTCAAGGACATGGCCACAAAACCTTTTCCTAACCGTTGGAACTTATATCCACGGTTCATAATGGCCATGATCGAATACCAGCTTCAGGCTGAGGGACTAGTTGGCACTGGGGTCCCTGCCATGGCTGTTCAAGCCGAGGTATACTCCAGGCACAACTCCGACCAAACACTGAAACAGGCTGGCCGGCTGCGAAAACCCACGCAGCTGGAACCCACAGCCTCCACCTCCAAATCCAGAGTCCCCACCAAGCCAAAAGCCAAAAAGAAGCCCACAAAGGCTACTCAGGGAGATGAGTCCCCTGAGGATGCCCCTGCCACACAAAGGCAGGATGTGCCTGCTGGCTCGATTCTCCTAGCAGGTACCACGACTCCACCCACCACAACCGCACAGGCTTCCTCTCAACAGGAGCCTGATGTAACCAATTTTGGGGCAACCACATTACTGGGGTCTTCCTCACTTGAGGAGGCTGCCATTGAAGAGCACAGTCCTCCCCATGTGCATACTGCTTCTAGCCCACATACTGAGGAGACTGCCCCACTAAGCCCAACACTGGTAATAGCCAGAGTGCTGACTGATCTGAGCACTCCACCCTCTCCCCAGAAACCTATTACAACTGGGGAGACTCCAACCGAAGAGGGGGTGGGCACAAGTGCTGATCAGAGCCCACAGCACAGAGAATCAGTTCACTCTCCCAGTGTGGCTAGGGAGAGAGAACAATCTGGTGAGGCTGCCACTTCCCCTGCATCAACATCTGAGCAGGGTGAAGCTGGTAACATCTCTAAGACCTCACCAGAGGCAATGGCCGATGATGGATCCAATCCGGAGGCCAGAAGTCCCCAGTACCAAGAACAAGGGGCACATGTCATTACTGAGCCACACTCAGGACATGTTCATCCTGACAATGTCAGGAGGTCAGGTGATTCAGCTTATGCTGATGATGACCTGAGCTTCTTCTTTGATGTAGTTGCTCAAAACACTATCCTTGAGGATGAGATAAGCAGACTCAAAGAGCTGCTTGCTCAGATGACTCAGGATAGAAGTCCATCTGCCACCACTACCCCACAGATGGCACCTTCACCTGAAGGTCTCACATACACTGAGCCACTTCCACAAACTCAGCCACCAGCCCCTGCTTCTGGCACTAGCTCTCAGGGACAGAACCCCCTGAGCAGCTGGATGCTATCCTCCAAAAATCCCTACCTCTCATCACACCCATGCTTAAAGACATAATTAACCAAACCCTTGATGAGAGGCTTCCCACATACATACAACCCATGGTGGAGGTTGCCATATCTAAGGCTCTTGCTGATAGTCAAACCCCAACCAATGCACCCAAAAAGGGGGAGACATCAGTGCAAGACAAGAGGAAGAGGGGTGAGGAGGAGAAAGAGGCAGAGAAAGAGGTGGTGGTAGAGAGGGAGTTGGCTGAGGAGACCAGTAGGGTGAGGGAGAAGGGGAAGAGGAAAGTGAGGGAGGTAGAACAGATAGGAGTGGCTGAAATCCAAAAGGATTTCAGTTTCACTGATAAGAATAAGGGAGAGGGAAAGAAGGTGGCTGATCCTGATCTAGCAGCCCTTGTCAAGGAGGCTGATGCTGAGCACAACCGTTCAATGAACAAAGTCATTGAACAGCTGTTCAGGCAAGGCTTTGACAAGGACACTGCTTTGCTAGATCAAGAGATCAGAAATATGGAGAGGAGAGAAATTGACTACCGATGGACTACTCATAGCCAACAGGAAAGTCAAAAACTTGAGGCTATGAGTAGGTTCACTTCGAAGTACCTGGGCAGACCAGTCCTTGATGTTAAGGCATGGACCAGGGACAAACTCTTGGCAATAACCACCAAGATTTGTTCGGCTGGTGATTTTACAAAGGGACTGGTCGCAGAGGCCCTATCTGAAGCCGGTGGTGGGAACAGGACACTGCTAGTCAAGCTGACTAAACCAGCCCTTATCTCTAGGCTGCTAGCAGTGCCTGCCAACACTCCCACACCAACAACCCAACCACAACCCACAAAACCAACTCCTTTACCACCAAAACCCGCAGCCAATGATCCACCCTTGAAGAAGAAGAGAAGGGTGCTGAGGCTGCAAGATGAAGAAGAGGATGATGAGGAGGATAGTCTGCCACTCTCAGCAGTCATACCTCTACCCAAAGCCAAACCACAAACCATCAATCCCACCTCACAGCAGGACACTGTGAAGGTTAAGTTAGAAGAGGAGGAGCAGCAGAAAAGACATGATGAGGAAATGCTGAAAAGCATTGACAAATGCTATGCTGCTACCACCTCTATCATAAATATGCAGAGAGAATGTCTGAGGTTATTCACCCTCAAACAAACCTTTCAATATGAAAGGGAGAGGGTGAGAACTTGGCCTGACCCAAGGGTGGCTCACAGGATAGTCAAGAAGGACATGCCTGTGAGATACAAAAGCCAACTAAAGAGAATCGTAGATGAAGAGATCTCTGTGGCTATTGTAATAACACCCTGGGAAATAGTAGATGAATTCGAGAAAGCTTATAGAGCCGGCCAAACACCCTTTTCAATGCTAGATAATAGGGTGGTTAGGAAGGGTCTGGTCTATAAGAAGCTTGAGAATTTTCATAGAGATGAGCTCACTTTGTTGTTAGAGGGTAAACACCCTGATGAGTTTGCATATAGGCAAATCACAACACTTGAGCTCAAAAATGGTAGACAGGTCAAGTTCATCTCAGAGGTGTACAGTCGGGAGGGATTGTTTGAAGGTGAGCCTGAAGACCTGTCCAAAGAAGAACAATTGATGTTTCTTCAGGCTTACTGTAGAGAATCCTACCGGCTTGTACGAGGGGTGTAGATCTCATGGATGGGATAACAGATTTGTGTCCAATTCCCCAAGACAGAGCTCCCATCCATACTTAGCCAAACAAATACTTAAGACTACATCTCTGGCCAGTGCTTATCTGGGTCAACTTCTAATCTGATCTAGAAGGAAATAGACCAATCTTTATGCCATCAATAAGTGGGACATCCAATAATTAGAGGTTTTGGCTGCATTGGTTCAGGGGGAGTTTGTTGGACCAAAAGAACCAATGAGCCAAGATCAGGAAAACCTCTAAGTCCCACATGCCACTGCAACAACTGCTGAAGACTCCCATCAGCTGTTCTGACAAAGTCTGAAGAATAAACAGCTGAAGTTCAAAGAACTGAAGTACAACAGCTGAAGATCCCAAAGTACTGAAGATAAGTACTGAAGTCTAAAGTACTGATAAACACAAGTACTGAAGACTTCAAGTACTGAAGACAAGTGCTGAAGATCAAAGTCTGAAGAACTGAAGAACTGATGAACAACTGCTGATGCACAAAGTCTGAAGACAACGACTGAAGACATCAGCTGATGACACCTACTGAAGTCATTAGCTGATGAAACATCTGAAGACCAAAGTCTGAAGACCAAGTGCTGAAGTTTCAGAGTTTGTCACAACAGCTGAAGAAGTCTTCTTCAGTTGTTGTGATGGTTTTTCCTTTTCAGTAGTTTATTTTTGTTTCAGTAGTTGTACAACAACTGAAGAGCATGTTCTTCAGTTGTTATAGTATCAGTAGTTATAAACGACTGAAGAGTTTGTTCTTCAGTCGTTGTAGGATTTCAGTAGTTTACTCTTGTCAGCACTTAGGAACTTTTGTAAGAAGATGTCAGTTGTTGACATCTTCAGTAGTTTTATGTTTTGTCAGTTGTAATTTGAATATTCAGTGATGTCAGAAAAAGGACATCACGCCCATCCTTTTACCGCCTATAAAAGGATGGGTAACCATACTGTTTTAATGGCCGAAACGTGCGAACCAATAGAACATTTATTGTTTTGCAGAAACTCTTCTCTCTATGTTCATGCTTTAATTTGAAATATCTTTTATGTTCTTGCTTTAATTGCTAATTAATGAGCTAAATCCGCTGCAAACATAATCTAATTGATCAACGAGAGAGGCTGAGATCCTGTCAAGGTGATTCGTCGATGCCTAAAGAAGTGATGTGGCGCATTTCTAGCACATACGGTAAGATTGAAGTTGTGAAGAAATGGGATACACCCCAAACACCTTCAGAAATACGGCAATTCCTAGGATTGGCCGGATACTACCGTCGTTTTATTGCGAACTTTTCGAAGATCGCATAACCGTTAACGCTGCTAACCTAGAAGGACAAGAAGTTTGATAGAGGACATGCTGAGGGCATGCGTTATTGATTTTGGTGGCAGTTGGGATACTCATCTACCGCTGATTGAGTTTTCCTACAACAACAACTACCATGCAAGCATTGGATGCGCTCCATTTGAAGCATTGTATGGGAGAAAATGTAGATCCCCAGTTTGTTGGGCTGAAGTTGGTGAGAGTCAGCTTACGGGCCCAGAGATCATTCAAGAGATAACTGACAAGATCTTCCAAATCAAGGACAGACTTAAAGCTGCAAGAGATCTCCAAAAGAGCTATGCCGACAACCGTCGGAAGCCTCTAGAATTCAATGTTGGAGATCACGTTTTACTCAAAGTCTCTCCCTGGAAAGGGATTGTACGATTTGGGAAGAAAGGGAAGTTAGCCCCTCGATACGTAGGACCATTCGAGATTACCGAAAGAATCGGTCCGGTGGCTTACCGGTTAAGGTTGCCACAAGAACTCTGCGGTGTACACGACACATTTCACGTATCAAACCTCAAAAAGTGCCTGGTAGACAAAACTCTACATGTGCCAATTGAGCAAATCAAGATTGACGAAAAGCTTCATTTTGTCGAAGAACCTATCGAGATCATGGACCGAAAGGTCAAACGCTTAAGGCGCAGCAAGATACCCATTGTCCGTGTGAGATGGAAATTCTAGACAAGGACCAGAGTTTATATGGGAACGGGAGGACCAGATGAAATCCAAATATCCGCACTCCTTCGTGGATACAACTTTAGGACCTAACTCCAGCTGAATTTCGGGACGAAATTCTCTCAACTGGGGGATACTGTGACATCTGTCACCGACAGGTCCGTCAACTAACGTGACACTCGTTAACTCTCCTCACGCATTTATTATTTTTCGTAATCAATTTATTGTTTTAATCGAATTTTTCGTATAGTTGTTCATGTTAACCTTAATAATAATAATAATAATAATAATAATAATAATAATAATAATAATAATAATAATAATAATAATAGTAACAATAATAATAATAATAAATAATAATAATAATAATAATAATAATAATAACAGTCCAGGGGTAATTGTGTAATTTTGAAACTTTAAAAGAAGTTTTGTGCATAAAATAATAAACAATCAAACCTCAGGGACCATTTGTGTAATTTTTAAAATTACAACCCAACCCCGCCCACTGTTTCCCCCTTCGCTTTTCCGGCCAAACTCCGGCCGACAGCCGGCGGCCCTCCGGCGACCCCAAAACCACTTAAAAACTCGGTTTTACAGCTCAAAACGCACCAAATCGACTCGTGGGTCAGATTCGAATCTGAGCACACACTTTAATCATTCGGAAACAACTCACGAACCCACTAACCTAACCCACTCGTTTACAACTCATCGATCCACTTTATTCCTGATCGATTACAGCTCATAAACCCACTCAAATGTTAATAATAATCAAATTAATCCAACCTAATCGAATATATATCCATTCCTGATCGAACTCAACTCTCAATTCCATCTGAAAACACACAAACAAACCAATCCGATCATCACCATCATCGCGACCTGCAACTCTACCAAAGTCCATACTCCGAACGATATTTACTGCAATTAACATAGGACTTTCGATCATTGGCATCATTAGAAGCTACCTGTGCAATTAATTTGATTAACTTCATCATTTGGGTACCTAACCAATGCTACGATAGCCGCGGCTTGTTCATCGAGTGTTCATCATCAATCTAACTTCAAATCAGATAATTGATTACACCCATACATTCGGTTTAACATGAGTAATCAAAACCCTATGATTGCTTTCGTTAACAACAACATTTACATGTTCAATTTGATCCAAATTGAGTTAGGGTTCTTCGGAAATTAGGGGAATTGTTTAAAAATTTATTTTTAAGATTAAAAAACTGAAATCCATCACGACTGTATGCCTTGGTTTACTGGTAAAGGTGTGGGAGTGTGGGTTTGAGGTTCCGGGTTCGAACCCGGCTACCTACAAACTATTTTTTTAAGCTTTTTAACCTTTAAAAATATTATAGAAAATTCCTAAAAATTCTGAAAATTAATTTTATAAACTTTGTTTATTTTAAAGATTATCTAATTATTTTCTGTAAATTTATTTTATTTAAAAACCTTAAAAAATTTTATAAAATATTATTTACAAATATTATAAATAATTATTTCTTTATAAAAATGGACCCTAAATCGTGTGTAATTATGAAATAACCATGAAAATCATAGAAATTATACATCTTATAATTTCACAAATTATTTACAAATGTAATTATAGGTTATTTCTTATAAAATATACTTTGACGAATATTTCAGATTAATAAATTATTATCGGTTAATACGTTATCGTAATAATATTTATTTCAAAAGATTACAAAGAATATATACATAATATATTTAAACATTATCAGATATTAAACCTAATTTCTTTTCTATATTAAAACACTTAAAAGGTATATTTCTTTTGTATAAATCAAAATACAAGTAATTTCACTTATATAAATTTAATTACTTGTCAAAACCCCACAATTCAATTTAAATCCTAGTATCACTAAGTTTATAATCAAACTTAAATATATATATATATCTAATCGTGTGCGTCAAACCCGAACCGACCCGAATCCGACCAAATGTATCTATTCGCATTGAGTACATTTTAAAGACTTAATTACAATTAATAATAGGTGTTGATCGTGTTTGATCGTGCATTGCCTTTATTCTTTGAAGCACTTGTTCATTTCATTTACATCTCAATTCAATGTGAGTTTCGTGGCCCCTTTTATGCTTATACAATTGTTTCAATCTTTTACAAACATGGGAAAAAGTATGCTCACCCGTTTTCAATGCTGTACATCATACATACAATTTTCATACTTGGAATCAACGTGATACTGTTTTGTGAGTACATATCTGATGCATACATGGTGTTACTTTGTGGATCTCTTACAACCATTAATTCCGGTGTTGGAACCAACGGATAGGTATTAGTAGTACTACTGGGTTGACACCCCCACCCTTGACGAATGGTTACTTGTGAGTACCATCACTACTGCCAGGAACGGGCCTGGGGTGAATATATTCCGACAAGTTTCTTTGTGTACGTCATTAGGTTTGGTTGTATGAAACTCATGTTATGTGATCTTGCTTGCTTATAACTGTATGCACGGTATTCTACAACAAACTCTATACAGCATCAATTACATGTTTATAATTCAAACCTGCGAAGCTCACCAACATTATTGTTGACATTTTTGAGCATATCTTTTCAGGTGATCATAGTCAAAGAGGATAGCTAGAGCCGATGCCTTAGCAGAGACCCTCTTGATTTCAATAGACTTGCATTAGTGTTTTGTCCATCATTTGTTTTCACTTATGAACACGACGTTGAACATTCTGTATGTTGGATTTGGTTTTATTGAATTAATAGACTATGATAGTCGTGGAGCTGACTAACCACGACACAAGTCATCATTGTATCGGGTGACGTCATGACTCGTGGATCTTTGCATATATTTTGTCTATGTAAACTAACCAGGTGTTATGACGATCCCGTCAGTTACATCCTCGTGTTTTCGCTATAAGCGGGGGTGTGATTAATTAAAGTATATTTTATAAGAATAACTTATAGTTATATTTGTAAATGATTTGTGAAATTACAAGTTGTATAATTTCTACAATTTCCATGATTATTTCATAATTAAACACGATATAGTGTCTATTTTTATAAAAATAATTATTTATAATATTTAAAAATAATATTTTATAAAGATGGACACTATATCGTGTTTAATTATGAAATAATCATGGAAATTGTAGAAATTATACAACTTGTAATTTCACAAATCATTTACAAATATAACTATAAGTTATTCTTATAAAATATACTTTAATTAATTAAACTTAGTGATTTATCCTTTTAATGTTTTAGAGTATGTTTAAAATCCTTCCACAAAGGTGGAAACTTGTCGATTATACTCGACACAGAGATTGACTCATCCATATGCATATCATGTTGTGCATATTGACCCAAGATATGAAGCAGTTCATTCTATTGTTCTATTACTGGCCTAGAATCTGTCATTTTGTAATTATTGAAATTACTTACTAGGAATTTCTTGCTTGACGCATCCTCGGCCATGTATTTTGCTTCGAGTGAATCCCAGAGGTCTTTGGCAGATTCTGCATTCTGATATACATCGAATAGTGAATCAGTCATCCCATTGAGTATGTGGCCTCTGCAGATGTAATCATCATTTTCCCACTTGAGTCTCCTTCGTTGTTGATCCAAAGTTTCATCTTCCACTATGTCGGGTATCGGCGTAGAGAGTACATACGCAACCTTCAATGTTGTCAACAAGAAATGCATCTTCTTTTTCCATAGCCTAAAGTCTTGACCCTCAAACTTTTCCAATTTTGCAAATTTACTAGACATGTCACGAACAGATTCTCCACTTCCCATATTTAAATCAGATTGCTCTTTTGTTCAACACAAAATAATGTTCCAATTAGATGTTCTTAATGAACATACAACCGACTCAATCAATTGTCAAACAAATTAAACACAATCGAGTATATTGAGTCCCAGTTTCTAGATTACAAATAATCTAGACTTCAGATTGCAAATAATCCCCAAATTTCAGATTATATATATAAAAAGAACCCAAAATTTCAGATTATACAAACCCAAAATTTTAGAATATAAACAGAAAATTGGTTTAATCTTTGTAGAAAAACTAATGACACTTAACAATCTGAAATTTTGAAGAACATAAACTTGGTCAACAACAATCCTAAAACAAAGTTACCTTTTTGTTTTCTTTCTTTGCGAACCAAGATGAAGAACAAGAGCAGACAATCAAAATCAGAGACTAAAACTTGGATAGAATCTCAGAAACGTGATCAATCACTATCAGATTAAACCAATTGACCGCAATAATCAAGTGTTTAATCGGATTGAATCTGAGATTTTAGAGAATTGAAAAATCGTTTTGTGAAAACCTTGCGATTCAAATAGATCTTAGAAGAAGAAAACAGAGAGTCGAACAAGAGACCGTTTCAACCGAAGTCTCCCTTTTATTTTGTTTGGAAACCGCCGACCGGAGGTTTCTTTGCTCCGACCAAACCTTGCTCCGGCCGTGGAGATCCGATCTGGAACCCTTGTACCCAATTGCTCTATTCCTTTTCTTTCTTCTTTCTTTTCCATTCTAAGATCTGATACAAGAATACAACATAGAGTTTTGAAATTGGGCTTTGGGCCTTTATTTTTTATTTGCAAGATTAAGCCCAGTTAAGTTTAATACAAAGCCCAATATTAATATATATTTATTCATATAATTAATTATACTAGTGTAAAACGAGCTCGCACTCCTGCGTCGCCTAACTCGTTTAATCACTATAACAATTTATCAGATCTGTAAGTTAGTCCAATAACACTAAAATTATTGATAACACTAAAATTATCAACATTACTACATAATTATATATGTTATATATGTAGATATATTACTGCACATATGACGTTGTCATTGAAGCAATACTTGCATTACTTCAAATATGGATTATTACGTAAAGCGTTACTAAAATAAGGAATTGTATTAGTTATATCTTTTCTTTTTTTTTTGCTTCAAATCATTTCTCATAATACATGTGGTTGAGCAACTGTTGCAATTAAGTTTGTACTACATTCTAGATATTATATCACAAAAATAACTTTCTTTTACCTTAGTTCTGTCTTTTAAGATGTCACAATACATAATTAAGACCAGCTTACATTTTCAAAAAACAATCACGCATACAAGAGTTAAGTGTTTCATCACTCTCTAATTATATATACATCACATGCAATTTTTTTATTCTGGCATAACACTACAAGAAAGTGGGTCTATAGTAATGACAAAATGATACCTTATAGGGACGACAAATCGTCGCTACAGATCATTTTGATCTATAGCAACGACATATCGTCGCTATAGATTTTGTACCAAATTTAAGGGGCCATAATAATATATTTGATTACCATGATGAAATAGCCTATTTCAAGGCCCAAAGCCCAGATCTGCAAGAACCCAATAGAAATAATATGAAAACCCTCCATGTAAAGCAAGCCTATAAAAACATTGTGTGAGTTTCTCATCTTTATTCATATAATTATACCAACAATCATTATTTTTTCTCTTTACTTTTAGTTAAATGGTACTTTTATGTCATTACTTTTTTTTCTCTCCCCCACTCAAAACTACTTTTAAAATTATCAAAAAATTTATAGGATTGAACAGTTATTCTCCAAATATACAAATGAACACTAACATTTTCTCTTTTCTTCACTTATAACCACTCAAAACCATTCCCTAAAATATAAAAAACACACTCACATATTTTTAGAGCTCACGAAAAAAAGAAGGATTACTAGGCTTGTTACGTGTGCATATCCAAAGGACCAAAACCAAATAGCAATGTGGGCTTGTTTCTTTCGTGAATGACTTGGGCCCACGATAGCAATCCATAACCCCAAAACCAATAGCCTACAGCCCTACAGTACACAACATCAAACAAACACTACAACGGTACAACAAATCAGATCCTTAACTATATATGTATGTATAACACAAGATGAGCATAAGCAAAGTCAAAAAACTCCGCACACAAGATGATCATCTGCCTTCTGTTTAGGCCACAACTGAATGTATAGCCCAAGAGAATTCATATGACAGCCGAGATCGGAGGCTTGATGCAGCACAGGTATATGAAATAAACCCATAACCTATGACCTTATAGCATATATCCAGACAACAAAGAAACACTAATAATAAGACGCGAACGAACACCATAGTAACAGTTCATATAAGCATCACACCAAATAACACAAAAGATGGTGATCCACATAGCTAAAACAAATGCATGTGTAAACAGCAAACCATCTGCTTTCTCTTCAATTGTTTCAAAAAAAAACAAATGCAAAAACTCAACAGTGCAGATTGTTTAAAAGAATAGGTAATATCTGCAAGTGCATCAAGCCAATAATTGTAGAGGTATCCAAGAGCAAACGCACAAACATAAGTAAGGAAACAAAATCTAAGCAGAAAACTACTGTGAATAATAGAGTGCATTCCAACTTTTCTTTCTTTAATTTTCAAACACTGCGTACCTAATAGTTAGTGTTCAATAAAAGAATAAGTCTTAAAAACAGAGAATTTAAAGTTTTTTCTTCAACATTTAGTTTTCCATTGCGAATTTTATTTTGAAATGGGTATATTTTGAACTTTGTGATGGATTGGTACTCCGTAAATAAGGGTTACGGATTCTGCCATGGTGGTACATTCAAATGATTGTTTCCGTAAATACCTGTTGACATTTGTTTGTAGACTTGTTTTCGTAAATGAGAAATACGGATTTAACTTTTTTCTTGTGAATTATAACTTACAATTTTTAAATACCGTAAATTGATATATATATATAATTAAGGGCTAAGATTAAAGTGTAAAAAAAATAAGTAATCAAGGGTAATTTGGGTATTTTATTATATTACCCACAATTGTTGACTTTTTAAAATTTTCCCCTATTTTTTTAAATGCTAATAACTTTTTCATACGACATTATTTTTTTAAATAAATTACACCATAAAATCAAGCATTTTTTTCTCTTTAATTTGAGTATAGTATTACTATAGTTTTTTACAAAAAAAATCAAATTATGTGAAATTGTGCTACATTTTTAACGTTTTTGTGCTTCATTTTATAAAACAGCATAAAGTTGTGCTGTATTTCATAAAACAGCACAAAGTTGTGCTGTATTTCATAAAACAGCACAAAGTTGTGCTGTATTTCATAAAACAGCACAAAGCTGTGGTGTATTTCATAAAACAGCACAAAGCTGTGCTGTATTTCATAAAACAGCACAATGTTGTGCTGTATTTCATAAAACAGCACAAAGCTGTGCTGTATTTCATAAAACAGCACAAAGCTGTGCTGTATTTCATAAAACAGCACAAAGTTGTGCTGTATTTCATAAAACAGCACAAAGCTCTAGGTTTACTTTTTAGAATCGTTAACGAACAACACCGTTGGTATCTTGATACAACTCACACCCATCACCGAGACCAATCATCATAAGCATCACCGAAGAAATCCAACTCACCACCATCCGCTGCAATCTCCGACCAACACACGCTGAGTTTGTGAAACCAACCATTATCGCTGCAAATTCTGACTCACTGTGAACAGCCGACCACCGATCCTAACCATCACCAACAATACCTTTGCCGACAACTTTCTGGTGGTTCACCGAAGAGAAAAAGAGAGAGTTTGAGAAATTGTAGTCCAATTTTGATTTGAGAATTCCAATTTTGACTCTTTTGACCAGCAAAATATAAATATTTGTATGTGTGTGTGTATATTCAAGTGCTACTACTTCAGTGATGGTTTGACAGATGCAAGATGAACCATGAGAAAGAGAACCCCCAACAAAGCAGGATGTATGGGGTACAAGCGTTAATGAATAATGAATCTCAAGGGCAAGAGACTATCAGCCCTGAAGATGCATGCTAGGGTTTGGAATAACTCTTGTTGTGTACCAAGAGCTTTGATTTCTGCATATCCATCATGATCAAGTATGATAATATGATGTATTTAATAAAACAGCACATTGCATTCGAATTTGTGCTGCATTTTGATAAAATACAAACGGGACTAATGAGTGTGTTTTAGGACCGTAATGCCCTTTAACCCTAATTTGAAGAGTACCACATGTAATCTCCTTATTCCTTCTTAGCCTACTTAGGCAAAACTTATTTTTTATTAGAACCTCTACCTATATATATATATATATAGGGTCCGGTTCATTGCAGGACTTCACTTTTAATGAGAACTGAAAGAACCCTTATTAGCCATTGATCAGATTAATGAGTGGTTGAGATTTAAGTGGGCATATGTGTAATTTTACAACACAAATTAATGGGTTAAAATATATCAGAAGGTTATTATTGTAATTTAACCATTGTTCTCTGAAAAGGTAATTGATGTATTTTTGGATGATAACCGTGTAAATCTCCTCAAGTAATGAAGAAGATCAAAAAAGATCACGAAGCAATCTTCAGTCGCATTACAAAGCCTTCCCGTGTGAAACATTCGTCTTGTAAAGAAGGAGATTCAAGATTCAATTTTTGCCCTACTTCCGAAAGGTATGTGTTAAGGTTTAATAGAAATGTATAGTTCGACGACGGTATGAAGTAGAATTTCGGATTAATTATACATGCAATAGTGTTTGTGATGTTAACGAAGTGTGAATTAGGGTTATTTAGAATGTATTTAGGAAAATGTGATATATCGGGTGTTTAATTTGGGGTTTTTTAGAGTTTAACATAATGCAGATGCTTAGAACCTGTTTGAATTGGGTATTTGAATCGAATCAGTGTCGGTTTTTTGGGGTTTATAAAGTTATTATTGAGTATGAGTTGCAGGGTATAATATTGGGTGGTTAAAGCATTGTTGTTGAAACGATTTCAGTGTGGTGTTTGTTAAGGGTTAATTTACGTATGGGTAATCTACACATGTTTGCTTAAAAAAGGGGGGGATAATAAATTGGAGTATGAAAGATAGCCATTGTTGTAGACATGTAAAAGACAACAACTGATATTTACATTTAGATAGATTTAAGCAACTATTTGAGGTGCAGAGAAATTGTTAAGAAAATGTTTATCTGTATTTCAATGTATAAATGTTGGTTTTAAAGTGTGTTATGTTACTTTGTTGCAATCTGACGTATATGTAAATTTATGGTTAACTGGGCCGTAAGTGTGTAAGTACTGAGACAACCATGTTCAACATTTGTGCACATGTGCTTACTGGCCCCTAAGTGTGTAAGAACTGATACAACATTGTATATATATGGTTAACATATGAGTGATAACAGTTTGATAATTGATAACGGATGCAAATGTGCAGTAGCATATGTGTATTATTAGGCACGGGTTATGTAGACAGTAAAAAAGAACTATGTTTGAGAATATTTTTGGTAGTGATGAGAACGAGCATGAACTGTATGTTTCTATTAGATCCATTAGATGTAGTTAACCATATTCAAGCATAATGCTGGCATTAGAGGGGAACCAATGTAAAAAACAATCATCTGTCTCACTGAATGTATTAAGAACATTCTTTTTGGTATTAGAGGGGACCCAATGAACTGTATGAACTGTATGTTTCTATTAGAGGGGACCCAATCAACTGTATGTTTCTATTAGAATGTATTAAGAACATCCTTGTGTGAATGTGGATTTGGAAAATGTTTTTTTCATAATGTTTTATGTTCATTGAATAAATTTACATATATGGAAATATGATGATAAAAAGGTTAGATGTTTTGTTCAAACAGAGACAACCATATAACTTTCTGAACATATCTATTATTAGGCACGGGTTATGTAGACAGTAAAAAAGAACTATGTTTGAGAATATTTTTGGTATTGATGAGAACGAGCATGAACTGTATGTTTCTGTTACATACATTAGATGTAGTTAACAATATTCAAGCAGAATGCTGGCATTAGAGGGGACCCAATGTAAAAAACAATCATCTGTCTCACTGAATATATTAAGAACATCCTTTTTGGTATTAGAGGGGACCCAATGAACTATATGAACTGTATGTTTGTATTAGGGGGGACCCAATGAGCTGTATGTTTCTATTAGAATGTATTAAGAACATCCTCGTGTGAATGTGGATTTGGAAAATGTTGGTTTCCAAGTGTTTTTTGTTTATTGAAGAAATTTACGTATATGGAAATATGTTGTTAAGAAGGTTAGATGTTTTGTTCAATCATAGTCAATCATATAACTTTGTTTGGGTCATTTCACTTGTAAGTAGTTACATCTAAAACCAAACAAGTAGTGATAACCGAATATGTCTGTTAATGATGAACATGATCAATACCATATATGCGTTGATATATATTGCGGGAATGTAATTGAGGTGTTCAATGTTTCAGGATATTTTACTCAGTGGAACTAGGCGCTCCAAAGAATGTCGTCAAGTATGTGTTTATGTTATTTTGTTGTGCATATGTAGCTAATGTTAAATTTGATTGATTTGTTTATGCTTATTTTGTTTCATGTGTGTGCAGAAAGAAGAAGTCAACGTGTAGCACTTAACTCATCTTCTAGCCGGTTTACGAACGACGCTACAAATCCAATAGATATTGACAATCCAGAACAAAGCATAACAAATGAAAGAGGTAAACAATGTAGACGCATAAAGGTGAATAATAGAAAATATTCTTCAGATATATGTTTAATTATAATTAGGTTTTACTTTGCAGACACAAGTGTTTTAATTAGATCTGACCAAAAAACAAAACGCAACAGCATTACTGACTGGTGCTTCCAACAGTATGAAGAATTTTTTAGTAAGTATATTTCTTAGGTTATAGAATGCGTAATAATTTTTTATGAGCTTTCATAATAACTTTTTTGGTTAATGTGACATGTTATAAAATGATCTAAGTATATGTAAATGTTAAAATGCAGGGAAAGAGGCTGCAACTAAAGAAAATTATGGTAAAAGAATGGATGAAGATATTGTAGTAGATAATGAGATTACGAGTAGAAAGGGAAAGAGCGACGGAGATAAAACAGGTGAAGTTGTATTTCTAATATGATCTAAATATATATTCAGATGATTTTTGTTTACATTAAAGAGTATATTGTCAAATAGATATGGTGAAAAGACGGAAAATTTCAAAGTCAAAATTAGTGAGTGTTGGTAGAGATCACAAAGTTAGAGGTTCAAGTAGTCGGAATTCAGTTTCTGAAGTTCAATTAACTCAAAAAAGGAAAAAAAGGATTGTAATGAAAATTTCCAAAGGAAATGGGTCAGGTAAGATGTTATCACAGTTTTGACGTATATGTATAATAGAGGTTTGTTCATAAGTGTATTTTGCTATAGGAAAAATGAAGGGACCGAATGCACGAGGACACGATATACAGAAAAGAAAATATGATGACCTGAAAGGTATTGTTTTAATAATTCGTTGATAGGTAGATTATGTTTAAAAAGAAAAACATTATATTTTAAAGTAACAATATTGATGAAGATGATTTGGTGATGAATATTTACCCATATGAAAAAAGGTTGATTTACTTCTTTGATGATCGATATGGTTGAGTTTTGTAGGTATTGAATGTAAAAAACAGAAAAAGAGAAAGTTGTCAAAAGGAAAGCGGACGTGCCCGCAGGTAAGTACTTGATGAAATTTCATATATATAATTAACGATTTAATATAAGTGGAACATATGATGTAGCTTGACACGCTTTAATGTTCAGAAAACAAGAAGGACGAAATGTGTAATAATGATGAGGATAATGTGAAACTTAAGGTAAGGGGAGGGGCACAGTGGTTCGGAATCAGAACGAGGTCATCACCAAAACAGTTTTACTTGGGTGTTATCGCACTTAAGACGAAACAAAGAGAGGCAGTTCGTAAAATGGGTTTTGGGAGACTACTTTCATGGAGGGTTGATGGAGTTCCAGCGAAGATGGGTCATTATGTGGTTGATGTACTGAACACGGATAAAATGGAGATGCAGATTGAGAAAGGGTCAGTTAGGATCGATAGTAATTCTATACATAAGCTTTTAGGCGTTCCAAACCAAGGGATTGATTTAATTGCATTGGGGAAACAAGAATGTTGGACGCCTGTTGCAGTTGAGTGGAGGAATAGGTATAAAAAATATGATTGGAAAACAGGATATTGTTAGGATGATTAGTGAATCAGATGATGATGATGGGTTGATGTTTAAGATCGATTTTATTGTTTTATTTTATAACACACTTATTGAGTGTCATGTGAATGGCAAGTGTAAGTTGGGAATTGTTGATCTTATAACGGAAGATATGGACATGGGGAACATTAATTGGTGCAGTTACATAGTTTCAAAGATAAAGAAGTGTAAAAAGAAATGGAGAAGGAGGGATCTAGAATCGCAATTCAACGGAGCATTATCGATTTTGACGGTACGTGTTAAAAAGGGTGTAAAATAGTTGTAATGATTATGGATGACTGTCTTTGTTACATAAGCAACAACATAATACGGAAATTACACAATGAACTCGTATTCTTTAAAAGATAGAATGCACAATAAGATAGATTGTTAAATATTTCAAGAAACTTTTATAATAACTTAATATATTTTTAATTGATGCAGCTTTTATACGTAGATGCAACAATTTGCCATGGTATAAATGATGAACGCACGATGAGTCCTTTAAAATTTTGGACGTTTAAAAATCTTGGAAAGAGAGAGGATATGGAGATAAGAAGTGGAGGATTTGGACAATGCGAAATACGAGGCCTGTATGATCATAGAAAAGGGATGACTGATAGTTTGGAGGATGATGAAGACGATGACAACTCATCAGAAGCTAGTGATAGCAACACTTCGAAGGTATCATCGTTAGAACTTGAAAATCTTTAAAACACAAATAAGATCGGACGACCGGTTTACATTGATTTACATATGGGTATAACAACTATGAAAGGATGAAGTAGACATGTTTTTATATTAGGATTGATTTTTTTGTTATATGTAAATAATATATGTACACATCTGTTAAAGTAGGCACAATATATAAAAAAATCAATGTTACACATATGTAAAAATAGGGAAAATAATGCTTATTTTTGGCGATGTAAAATCTAAAATGTATTTAAGGAACATTTAATATTGAAATATAATTTGGAGGTATTGGTATACACACATGATAGCTTTTACACTATTTAGTAATGTTTCAAGGTTATGTACGCATATGTAAATCAACTTGACTATATGATGAACTGAAAAATCCAATATATAAAATTTGAGTAAATGTAATAGGTTTATAATGTGGGTGATTGTTTGTGTAGAAACAAAGTAACAATTGCTTTATTTTGTTTTGGTTTAAGGCTAAGATATCAAAGATGAAGAAGATTATGGATTTAATAATGTCAAAGAAGGAACTGTTAGAGAAATTAATTGTTGAAAGTCTCAAGGATGATCCAGACTGTTCAGATCTACGAGAATTGAAGGAAATATATAAAGAATGTTTCAAGAATTGTGTCAATTTAGATGATGTGATGGGTGATAATAGAGAACAAATGGAAGATCGGGGTAAAGCATGTGATGATGATGATATTAATTTAGTAAAAACTCCCACCGAATCGAGAAAGGAAGAACGATCAGTGGCTGCGATTAATTCAAGTACGGAGAGGAGACTGGTGGTATATTCCGGTGTTGATGACCCCAATATTACCACAACACAGGCGGTATGTCAGTTTGCGGATTGGGTGGAGGATAGTATAAAGAAAAATGCATTTGGTGGGATGAAGTTTAGCGGAAATGATTTTAGAACACCGGAACCAAATTTCAGTCTGGGTTTGACTCAAGATTTTGAAGAAGGTGAAAGAATATTACAGCTTAAAGGTAAACAAGGTATTATGGAATGTAATCGGGGTATAAAATTAGGCGAATTAAAATGCGACGATTTGAAAAGGCCAGCAAGGGTGAAGAAAGTAGCAGATGTAAATCGTTCACCGTACCGTATACGACCTATTGACATCAAGAAAAGTATTTCTGAAGAAGAACAAAAAGTATGAGCTATTTAATGAGGGGACTTGAAACTGACATGTAATGCAATTCAAATAAATTATTATTGCTATTATCATTTTAATATATAATAGTGTAATAAGATGTTGCATATGCTCCTTTCAAAATGTAGGGTGAATGTAGAGACTGAAGCGGACGAACAGAGGGAAGTCGAAAATGAATTTCAGTACGTATATATATATATATGTTTTATGTGTAGATCATACTTGTAACTTTTATTATTTGATTTTCCTTATAAGATCGTTCAGTAGGTTCATTTACTGATTACTTATCTTCTTCGATGTATGTACAAAAGGGAAGATGTTTTCGAGACAGAAAAAGGTGTTATTACAAAAAGATTTTTGCTAATATCGTTACAACATGAAGTTAGGCTTGTTTCGAACGTTATTGACTGCTGGGCAGCAGTGCTGAATTTTGAAGAAAGGAATAGGAGCAGAGAATCAGAGTATAGGCTGTTCGTGCACATGGGTGTAATAGTAAGACATTAGTTGTATCATATATATATATGTATATCTATGTTGACTAAACTAAATCTTACGTTAATAAAATGAACATTCCATGTAGAGCGATGCACTTCTTTGCAACACCACTCTGGATGAGGAAAACAGGTTTAAAGAATTTGCAAAAAATTTGAAGAAAGTGATTGCCGGTGATGGAAGTCACCAAACATTAAGTGCATACGACATTGTTATGTTCCCAATCTTGGAAGATGAACACTATTACTTAGTGTGCTTTGATTTGCATTATCCAGCAATAGAAGTAATTGACAACGTACATGAGTGTAGAAGCTTCGTTAGAATCGAGGATGCTGGGATTTATCATAAGAAAAGCACTGTTTACAAAGTGGTAAGATCTTATTTACTTTATATTAGTACATGATCCTTATGTTTCTTGTAGTTTATCAACATGCCATACATTATTTTTATCTATATCTTGTAAGTTTACATGTATGTAAATATGAGTTAGATTGTAGAAGCATCTAGATTACCTGAGTTTAAGAATTATGCATTAGATTATGCTGTATTTCATTTTTTGTGAAACTGATATATTATGTATGATGTTTATTGTAGAAGGACATATTTGTAGATTATTTGCGTCGAGTAGGAAACGTAAAGTGCGCTCAGATTGCAAGTTGCATCCCCGTAAAGAAAAACCTTTCCTGGGCTACAATTAACAATCCAATTGATTGCGGGGTGTTTGTTATGCGGCATATGGAAACCTATATGGGCAGCAAGGTGAGGAGATGGTCTTGCGGATTCTTAAAGGAAGGACCAAGACAAGATGGTCAATTAAGGAATCTGAGGGTGAAGTATGCATGTCGGATTCTGCTATCGGAAGCTAACATACACAAGGACAAGATAATTGCGGAGACAAGGTGTTACGTATAAGTAGATTACTCCAATGACATGTCGTAGTATTTTTTTTGTGTTCTGAACATGTTAAAGACTTGAATATTGTTGCTTTTATTTGTGTTTTATGTTAGTGGAAGCTAAACATTTGTTGTTTTATGTGACGATTGAAATTTATCTAATATATTATTATGTGATATATTATATTTTTTTGCAGACATGTAGATGGTAAATCGTTACTGATTATTCTTATAAAATCACTTCATAAGATTATTTTTGGAGTTAATTTCTGAAAACCAAAAATTGTAACCTTTGTGGGTATTTTCGTATATGTAATTATTGTATGAATATGCACAGTATTTGTAAGACATTTTAGATTATATTTATTTCGTATATGTAATTATTAGGTGTAAGTTGGTTTAATACAGACTTAAATTAGAAGAATAGAAAAGAAAATAACAAGACCACAAGTTAAATTACTACCAAAAGTTTACCGTATATGTAAATTTTAACTAGCACATATGTAAGTAGCAAATGATTAGCAAATTTAAAATGTTTTTATTTACGTATATGTAAATATATACTGTTCTGAGCTGATGTCAATAGATGAACCACGTATCATGGATATGTAATGAGAACATGAATAACCTTATCTAATTTAGTGACAATTTACGTATATGTAACTATTTTATGTAAAATGTTGTTACACCATGTAAATATAACATGTATATTTAAAGGACACATGATGATGTGTGTTGATATCAGTAGTTGAATGACATATACGCCATGGATTGTTAATGAGTACGTGAATAAACTTTAGTAACCTTAGTGGTTAATTTCGTAACGACATTTTTTTTATGGTTGTTTTCTTATATGTAAATGTTATGTGTACCTTGGTTTAATACAATTTAAATTATAAAATGGATGCTGAATTGAAACAAAATACCAACACCACAGTTAGGTTTAAACAAAAAGTGTAAACAAAGATTGGTTAATTTCATATTTTATTATGGTAATTTAAAATTCAAGCATGGTAACAAAATAAAAACCGTGTGAAATAATAGTTTCAGATAAAAAGAAATAACAAAATAACCAATGAGACAACTACATATCTTCATGTTCAGACTCTTCTTGCTCTTGTTATTCTGCGGCCCTTTTTTTCTTCAGAGGACAATTACGAGAGTCATGATTATTAGTGTATTTATGACACGTCCTGCACAACCTCATTGGTTTTTGAGATTTAGAAATTGCTTTCTCACCCGGACCAATCAAACGTCTACTCGTACCACTTCCTTTGTTGCGAATCCCTTGTGGTGGGGTGTAAGATAAATCCTCATCTTGAGGTTGTCCAACTAAATCTTCAATAACAACACCCTTGTTTTGGCGGGTACTTAAGTATGGAACTTCTTCATATATTTGATCCTTGATTGCTTTCATATTAAGGACAAATGAACGAAGACGTTCTGTATCACCCCCCAAACGTTCAGTGCATTTTCCAACTAGATCAAAAACTTCATTTGTAAGTCTGCATCTTTCACTTGTAACCACACCATATCTCTTGGACGAACTAAAAATGTTGTCAGGTAAGGCATTAGTCATCCATCTTTTAGAAATGTACTGTGCAGGTATACGATTAATGTTTTGATTCTTAAGAACACAAAATACATGTCTGCATAAATATCCAATCCTGGTAAACATCATGCACGAACATGTCACGGAATGATCTGTCAAATTCAAATTCACCTGCAACATAAAGTTTCGCAACAAAATGAAATTGTTAATAAAACTGTCAATCCTATAATATAAATATAACATATAAGAAAATAAACTTCTTACCTAGAACTCACCAACCAAACCAGAACCGTCTTTGTTATGAGCCACGATGTAAGACTTAACACCATTAACTTCGTCACATGTAGCAATAGAACACATCCAAACAGATTTGAATATTTCTTTCTGAACCTCATCAAAAATAGTACGAGTGTAAATCTCAGAAGCATGTTTTTCAATTTGCAAAAGAGTACGTAAAGAAGGAGACGTAGTGGTTGAAGCATGTTGAAGTTTTCTCTGCTCGTAACGTTGACCCTCAACAGTTGAATCAAACAAAGAAGAAAATCCACAAGAGTGTTGGATCCACTAGCCTTTAGTTTGAAAAGAGCGTTTGAACTCTCACATCGAGACGTCGTCTTCATTAAACAACACAATGGAAGATCCTTAAAGTACGCGGGAACCCATTGTTGTCTAATCGAAAACATATCAGACAACCATTCATGATCTGTTAGGTTATAATTACTCATCAACAAATGCCAACGCTCCTCAAAAACATCTGGATCTATAAAAACATTCCAAACAAGCTTATGAATAGCTCGTTTGATATTTTTATTAAACGTCAGGTCTCCAGCCACCTGCATAACGAATAACATTAGTGATAATAGAAATTTATTGTATAAATAATAAAGAAAAAACAAAACTAAAAATTGACACGTTGATTGTGTAATTGATTAAATTTATGAAATGTATGAAGTAATATAAAATGAAGTGTATTGAATTCATTTTACATATATGTAAAGAAGAATTAACAAGGTATTGAATATATATACAAAACCTTTGATGGTAATTTCTTCATAATATGCCACATACACAATCGATGAATGCAAGGATTGAAGACATTTGCAATAGCTTGTTTCATTGCTGGGTCCTGGTCCGTAAGAACCAATGAAGGCTGTTTACTATGAGCTTCCAGAAAACAATGTAATAACCACATATATGATTCTATAGTTTCATCATATAGCAAGCCAGCCGCGAAAGTGACACACTTCTTATGATGATCAACCCCGGTGAATGGAACGAAAATCATATTGTACCTATAATAAAAAATATAATTACAATATTCATCGGGTGATGGGAATAAAAATACACTAGATTGAGTGACTTACTTATTTGTATTGTACGTGGCATCAAATGCTAAAACGCTACCAAACATAGAGTAATTCGTCTTTGCCACATCATCAGCCCAAAATAAAGATCTAAGTTCTCGTTCTTCAGCTTTACAAACAAAGGTAAAGTTTTCCCAATTCACATTACGCTCATTAAGAGTGTTGACTATCATCTGGGCATCTCTGTTACCTATGTATTTCCTTATATCCCTGCTGAAATTTTTGTAATCTGTAACAGTACCACGTACTAAATGTTGCCCACCTTTAATTGCCGATTGAAGTCTGTGTGCGACGTTAGGACCAACCTTTGCAACCCGTGCTCTATGAATGTATATCTGATCGGTGAAGTTCAACTGGCGACGTTTCCTAGAAAAATCCATATTATCAATTGATACAAGTCCATGATTATGTTTCTCGACGAAATGATACAAAACAAATCTTGTTGTTCCCTGTATGGCCTTTACGCGTATGCAAGCAGGACAATCAGTGACCTTGATGTTGGATGTCCTGCTAGGTTGCGAAGATGAGTAATAGTCCCTGGAATCAAACGATTCTCCACGTGGCTTACCAGACTTGTTACAAAGAATATACTTATGAGTAACAACGCCTTGAATTTTTTTCATTGTTGATAATCTTATATCAAAACCGGATCTTTCCGCGTATAATTGGTACATAGATAGCACATCTTCCCATCTCTCAAAAACGGTACCACAAATAGGTTTATACTGTTCGGAAACTTTAGGGATCCAATACTTGGAGCCATTGGGTGTGTGAAAGTAATTACTACTGATTGATTCTTCCGTGGCTTCAGCATTCTTATCTAATTGTAACAACAAAAAATGAAAAAAAAATATATAAGGACGTTGTAGTCACATATTTACATATACGTAAAAATGCTTAAAACATTCTGCTAACAAATTTATCGAAATTTATGAGTAATCTGAAGATTACTAAAACAAAGGACTAACAGAAGTACCTTCATAGTTGATTGATGACTTGTCTATTAATCTTTTAACAGACTGATTCAATGAATCATCAACATTCGTTGCCAACATATCATTAGTATGCTTACTCATGTGTTGACGATCCTTGAAACAATTGAGATGTTCAACACCTTCTGGAAAAAAAATTAAAAGTTTACCAAACAATTTTAAACGTAAAAGAAGTACCATATGATCTTCATATGATCACAAATGTTAGAGAATAAACTTCAATGAATGTCAGATGAACAAGGAATAAAGATATTCACAGGACTTAAAAAAATGATACAACACAATCACAGTGACTTTTATACATCTTTTACTTAAAATTCTTTTATACAACTTTTACTTAAAAATCCTTTTACTAATTTCTTAACATATCATCATTACAAGGGAATGTGGGCTGAGCCATGAATAATTTAATTTTCATATACGTAAATCATATATAAAACATAATATCTGCACAAATTACCAGACAACATAAGTACCTTCATGGTTATTAATTTTCGTATACGTAAATTAACTACACAGCAAACTAAACAAATAAAGAAAAACATCAAAAATGAAAACTGATTCGAATCAGACATAACATACCATATCAAAAACTAAAAACATAACAATTACAAACCAAAATTAGGCATGAAACACTGAAAATAAAAAACAACTTCTTAAAGTACCATATGAACTTTCATTAATAACAATCATAACATATAACTAATCTTGCTTCATAGGATAATTCCTAGCATCATAGTAAGTGAAAGCATGACAATAACTACAAAAACGCTTCCTCCTCTGTTCATTACGCAATCCATTGTTACATCCTTCATGAATAATAACGTCGTTCACATTTTGATCAATATGATTTTGGTTTGATTCATCAACAGCAACATTCAGTATCATATCCTCGTTACTCGACATCTCATATGAAGCTTGAAAAAATACTAACTTGAGCAAATATGTGATACGGAACAATGAAACGATAATAGTATTTATATCCATTGAAAAAGATATGATCTTGATTTCAACTTATTCAGCTAATAATGAATGTTGAAAAAACTAACCTTGATTCTTAGAATCAATTTGAAATGGTTGATTCTGATAATAACAATAAAAAATATTGATCCGATGAAAATAGGAAAATATATACACCTGATCTTGAAAATCCTTCAAAATTATATTAGTGATACCTGCATATCTTAATAAAATCTTGAAAATCCTCCATGATTATTTAAATGTTACCATTACCGATGAAAATATGAAAATATAGGATACCTGCATATCCTATTGATGGATCCGATGAAAATATAAAAAATAGTAAAATATAAAGAGCACTAACGTAATAAAACAAAAAAATACATCTAAATCAATTTTTGGTAATTATGATAATTGTGTAACTTGCTATATTAAATTATGGTGCATTAAAGAATGCAATTAAATACATACAATAAAAGACTAAATTACCCTTGCTGAATTATAATAAAAATAATTTAATTAGTAAATAATCAATGGTTAGGATAGATATATTATATATATATATATATATATATATATATATATATATATATATATATATATATATATATATATATATATATATCCAATGGAAACCACTTTTAGGATGAGAATTATGAAAACCAATTAATAACCATTGATCATTTAGATCAATGTTTATTAATTGACATCCCTTATTTTTGTTAAGTGTAAAAATATATATTTAATATTAATAAGGGTATTTTGGGTACAAAAAATTCTAGTAACTGATCCCTAAATTAATTCCTAAAAAAATTGAGTTATTCTTAGCGGAATCAATCGACATTCAAAATTAACCGAATGAAATCGATATTCAACAATCTTGTTATTGATATACAATGATTCGAATCTGAAATTCATCATATTCTTGAAGAAGAAGTTTGAAGACGAAGATCAGGCGCACAAAGAAACTACATTCAAGGTTCGTAATGTATATGTGTAAAACTTATAAATTTTTGCGAAATTGGTACATATTAATACCGAAAACTATACAGAGTTGAGAATATTATTGATTTTGATGTATTTTCTATGTAATGAGAGATTTGTCGATGAATTTTATGTTTATTGAAGTAGTTTTTTTGGCAGTAACATTGCGAAATGTGATACAATTTGATTGTTGGGGAGTTGATGATTATTGTTGAAATTGTGGGTGATGAATGTTAAATCTAGTAGAAATCATAGAAGTAAATTAGGTTTTTATGGGATGTTGGCTGTGTTATGTACAGAATAGATTGTAGAGTAAACCGATGGTACATATGTGTACCAAAAAATTTAAAACGACTTCAGTGGTGTTGAATGAACATTTTTAACATTTCAAAGAAGATTATTAGGAGTTTACAGACTTAATTTACTTGAAGAAAATACTGAGAAATTTAAATTTTAAAGATGACTCTGAATATATGGAAGCTTATTTTTTGTGGTACATATATGAACCTTAAAGACATACATACGCAGTTGTTTAAATGTTTGCAAAAATCCAACAATAGTTGTTTTGTGTGAGAAAAGATTAGGACTTTTCCTTCCAAATGGTTAATATATGTCAATGAAGGACTACAACTTTTGTTGTGTAAATGTGTGCAGTGAAATCTGTTATATATGTTGTATTTAGAAAACTTTTAAAGACTATAATTTGGTATGCAGTTAAAATGAAAAGTGAAAGGATCGCAAAACGAACAAGTTTTAGTAAGTTCACAAACACTTCCGATGATCCGATTGAGGTAGATGATATTGAAGACCCATCGCCTAAAATCGAAGGTAAAACATTTGTATTTTTTGTGTTTTCTAGACATGAGTTACATATAGGAACAATAGTGAATCGTGTTATGTTATAACAGGAATGAGATGTCGGCAAAAACTTTTAAGTAATTACCAAACATACGTATTTATGTATACACATTACTGTACTTTTTATGAATCACATTAATTTAGCAAGTAGACAAATATAACATGTTTATAAACCCCAGTGGTACATATAAGTACTACTTGGTAAGCAATACGATTAAACTAACATTCTGGTTATTATCTGTTATTAGTTTTGACAAGGACATATATGAAGGTTCATGATTTATATGAAAATATACAAACCATCAACATACTAATGTGATTATACAAATGTGTTACATATAGGCACAATCTTTGCACAGTCAACTGGTGCATATATGTATTAAACCATTTTTACTTGTAAAAAAGGTAATACAAAAAGAGGTTTTTGACTTTATAAAAAGTGTCTATATATGTACCACTTGTATTCTTCCACATATTGTAAAAACAGTGGTACATATATGTACCACTTGTAGTATAAACATTCCTGTTATTTTTTTGAAACAAATTAAATTAGTAAGCAGACAAATTAAACATGATTGGAACCCCCAGTTATTATCTTATATTAGTATTGACAAGGACATACATGAAGGTTCCTGATTTATATGAAAAAAATACAAACCATCATCGTACTAATGTGATTATACAAATGTGTTACATATATGCACAATCTTTGCACAGTCAACTGGTACATATATGTATTAAAACATGATACATATATGTAACTTTGAATTCTTACCGTATATGTTCAATGATTAATTTCAATAACTGTTTTGCCTTGTAAATGATGAACCTTTATTATACATACACTTTGACTTATTTGTGCATTGTACAAATATTTGGAACGAAGAATTGGCCTGGTACAACTTTATACCATCTTATCAGCTTAACACCAGATGATTAGAATTTTGAAGTATTTTGATGGCTTTTAGTTTTTTTTTTATTGGGTCAACAAACGGTTATGAAAATGTATAGATTAGTATAACTTATCTAGAATGATTTAACAGATGATTATGAATTTGGATGGGGTAATTATGAATGTTTTGGAATGTTATGTTTACTTATTTTGTATAAGTTGTAGTCTTACATAAAATAATGATGTCGAGTTACTATAAACAATGGTACATATATGTACATATACTTGCATATACTTTCATTATCATTGGATCCTCATATGATGTTGTGGAGTTTCTACAAACAGTGGTACATATATGTACCACATTCATAACAATTTCTCTTAATGTTTAAATTCATAGCTTTACTTATGGAATATTCTAAGGTTAATACATATATGTACTGTTTGGAAAAAAGTCATGTAAAAATGTATTATGAAATTTAAGATATGAATACCGTTTTAGGTATGAATTGTAAAGACAATTGTTACATATATGCTCATACAATTGTTGGTACCATTTATCTATATACGGACAAGTATACATAATTTTAGGCTTACAAAAATACATATACATATATCCAATTTCTAAATTCACAAATGGTACATATATGCACATTTTGAATAGCAACATGTACACATGTGTATGAGTGCATTGACAAGTTACCAAAAATTATAATTAATAAAAATTTCTAAAGTCAAAATGAAATTTTATAAGGTACTGATATTATTAAAAACAAAACAACTTAAACATCTACTCCTGATCATCCTCATTGGATTGTTCTTGATCTTCTCCGTCGTCGCTTTCTTCTTCAATTGAAATGTAATCAGATGATTGATCTGATAAGTCGTCTTCTTCATTCTGATTTTCAAGTGAATGGTTTTTGTTGCAATCAACATAAGTGTCGTTATCTGCATCATCATACAATCCATTATTGTTAAAACACACTTGTTTGATACATATATGTACAATCCTAAACCAAAAAAATGAAAATGAACAATTATATATACACATCAAGCATCAAGTATCAAAAATACAAAAAGAACAGAAAACATTAATAAACTAAAACCTTTGCCAACAACTAAACCATTAAAACAAATATATACCAATTAAGCTCATAGGTACATATATGTAAAAACAGCACAATAAACAATTTGTTCTATTAAAACTTTACTATTTCAGAACAATAATATACAAAAATACAACGTCCAGACCATTTTCATTCAAAAAGAGCAGAAGGCATTAATAAATTAAAACCTTTGCCAACAACTAAACCATTAAAACAAATATATACCAATTAAGCTCGTAGGTACATATATGTAAGAAACAGCAAAACACAAATTAATATTCAAAATGGCTTTCGTTTATGGTTCGTAGATACATATATGTAAGGAATATAAAAAAATAGAATAGATACCTTCGTCTTCATCTTCTACGTCAACAGCCAAATCTCCTGATGTCGATCATTACAAATAAACAACGCATCACATGTCGCCTCTTGAATCGCACAAGCAGCATCTTCAATACCCGATCGTCCAATCAAATCAACTGCATCGTTGCTAGGAATTGAACAATCGACAACTGATGGCTGCGATAATGACTTCATTACGTCCGACAAACAAATGAATTGGCAAAATCGAACAATTCGATCCAATAACACAGTAAAAATAGAATGCTAAATTTTACCACTGATTTCTAATACGAATCACACATATAATTGATGATGATTTGGAAGAGAAGAACGAACTGGGAAACCGTATATGATTAAGAGAAAAATCAGGGAGTTAGTTTATAAATTAAGTTTCTATTAAATATTATATGTTAAATTTACTAATTTGCCCTTTAAAATTAATAAATTTGGATTATGTCAGAAAAAATATGATTGGTGGATGCTAGTTTTCATGGTTTTCAAATATAATCTTAGTTTTCATTTGATCACTCCTCTCTCTCTCTCTATATATATATAGAGAGAGAGAGAGGGGGGGGAGAAGAAGGAGAGGGAGGTTCCCCTAAAAAATAAGTTTTTCCTAAGAATACTAAAAGGTAATATTAGCCTTCTAATTATTTAATTAAGGGCTAGGATCAAAGTGTAGGAAAAATAAGTAATCAATGGGTAGTTTGGGTATTTTATAATATTACCCACAACTGTTGACTTTTTAAAAATCCCCCCTATTTTTTTAAATGCTAATAACTTTTTCATACGACATTATTTTTTAAATAAATTACACCATAAAATCAAGTATTTTTTTCTCTTTAAATTGAGTATAGTATTGCTATATTTTTTATAAAAAAATCAAATTATGTGAAATTGTACTACATTTTTAACCGTTTTGTGATGTATTTCATAAGACAACACAAAGTTGTGTTGTATTTCATAAAACAGCACAAATTTGTGATTTATTTCATAAAAACAGCACAATTTTGTGTTGTATTTCATAAAAATAGCACAATTTTGTGTAGTTTACGTCAAACAACACAGTTTTGTGATTATTTCATAAAAACAGCACAAAATTATGTTATATTTCATGAAAACAGCACAAAATTATGTTATATTTCATGAAAACATCACAGATTTGTGCTGTTTTGCGTTATACAGCACAGTTTTATGCTGTTTTTGTCAAATAGCACAGTTTTGTGTGGTTTTTAGTAACATGTTCTATGTTGTTTTGCTTCAAAACAATAAGGTATCATGTATTGTTTTTGTGGTGCATTATGCCAAAATATCAAACAACATATAAGTAGGGGTGTAAACGAGCCGAGCCGAGCCCGAGCTCGCTAAGGCTCGAGCTCGGCTCGTTTTGGTTTTAGGAAGCTCGAGCTCGAGCTCGGCTCGTTTATAGTTTTATTTATAAAGCTCGAGCTCGACTCGTTAGCTAATTTTCAAGCTCGAGCTCGGCTCGAGCTCGACTAGTTTATTGTTAAATTATTAAATTAATATTTTTTATAATTATTTTTATAATTATTTATAAGCATACTTTTTATATATAACACAATATATATTATTTAACTATTTTTTATCACAATAATATATTTAATAATATAATTTATGTAAATATGTATTTATATATATTTAATATGTAAGTAAAAAATACATATATACAAAAAGCTCGTTTAGGCTCGCGAGCCAGCTCGAGCTCGATATCCTGAAGCTCGAGCTCGAGCTCGTTTAGTAAACGAGCAATAATTTGAGCTCGAGCTCGGGCTCGAGCTCGTTTAAGCTCAACTCGATTCGAGCTTTTTTGATCCCGAGTAGCTTGCGAGCCGGCTTGGCTCTTCTTTACTATTTAATGTTCACTATTTTGCGTTAATATAACACTTTTTGTATTGTATTGCTTTAATACAACAATCTATGTATTGTTTCGTTTCGTTTTTAACAAAGAAGACGTTGTGTGTTGTATTAACTCAAATATTTGTGTTTTCAAACTTGCTGTTTTATGACAAAACAACATAAATTCTGTTCATTTACCGCACAATTTAGCACTTAAAAAAATTCAACACAATCCAACATTTAAAATTATTCATCACAATCTAGCACGTTAAAAAATATAGCACAATATAGCATATCAAAAAATCTAGTACATTACATTCGAATTTGTGCTGCATTTTGATAAGATACAAAAGGGACTAATGAGTGTGTTTTAGAACCATAATGCCCTTTAACCCTAATTTGAAGAGTGTCACATGTAATCTCATTATTCCTTCTTAGCCTACTTGGGTAAAACTTATTTTTTATTTGAACCTATATATATATATATATATATATATATATATATATATATATATATATATATGTGTGTGTGTGTGTGTGTGTGTGTGTGTGTGTGTGTGTGTGTGTGTGTGTGTATATATATATGTATATATATTTAATTATGTAATACATCACGTCACGAGCATACGTCACGTCACGAGTAATATCACGCGATACGTCATAAAAAACTAATGCAATTAACGAACAATTAGGCTAAGATTTTTATTAATAACAAAATTGAAAGTTGAGATTAATACTGTACAAATTGTTAGTTGGGAGTAATATTGGTCACTGGTTTAGATTATTACAATCCATTTTTTCTAAAAGTAGTTAATTTTTAGGAAACTAAAAGAGAAAAAAAAAATTAATGGGAAAGCCATCATATTCCAAAATAGGTTAATTTTGGGATGTTAAGTGGTTTTAGATGGACTTTTGACTCGTGTATTGTTTTTATATGTTTCGCTAATTGAGATAGAAAAACTACCTGACATGACATCCCACCCTTGCAAGCCTTCAGATTTGGTGATGACTTGACGTCCGTTGTAAACACTTTCACCAGTTGAGATAGTGAAAAAGAGACAAATGCTAACTTAAGTTATTTGAGTGAGCGAAACATTATTATTATTGTGACTTTAATAATACGGCTTCAATGTTCAGTTATACTCCGATATGGTATTATTAACCTTTAAAAAAATTCACAGGAAGTTTAAACAGAAGTAACAGATTGTAGAGTTTGAAGAAAAATAACACACGATTCGATCTATTGGCAGAGATCGAAAGTTCAACCAAATAAATAATCTCATATCATCATTTCCCTCTTAAACTAACACTTTTTCTTTTTTGGTTTAATGCAAATCTACGAGCCATAACAGGATTGTAGAACTTCCTCATATGCTCAGATAATCTATTAATAGCACGTAGATCACCAATGCTTGAAAGCTGCATCAAGAAAGAATCAAACTTTTGATAAGGCAATTTCATACCCATATTGATGACTTCTTCCAAAAGACCACAAGCATCCTGAGTTCTTTCACACCCAAACAGTCCTTCAATCATCACACAATAAGAAGCCGTATCACGAGCACATCTTCTCGTATCCATTTCACGCCACATCTCAAACGCCCCGTTTGGATCACCCATTTTGAAGAACATCATCACTAGCATGTTAAAAGTTTGAACGCTCGGCTTACAACCCACTTCAATCATTTTCTTGTAAAGCCTAAGTGCTTCTTCGCTATCTTTATGATCACAAAGGACCTTTAGAAAACAGTTAAAGGTGACGATATCAGGAGGGTAGCCCCGGTTCTTCATATCTTCCAAGAATTTATAAGCAGCTTTTACCTTTCCAGCTTTACACATCCCTTCGATCATTTCTCTATATGTTGAAACATCAGGAAGGCATCCACTGGACACCATATCGTCGACAAGTTTAAAACATTCATCCATTCTATTGTTGCGTGCAAATGCAATGATCATGATGGCATATGTTTTCGCAGTGGGTGAAGACATGAGTGTACCCTTTGATTTCATAAACTCCAAAAGCTCAGCGGCTTCTGATAACATCCCAGATTTGCAAAATGTATCTATCGCGGTATTATAAGTGAAATTTTCTGGGGTATAGCCCATCGCAATCATTTCATCAAGAATTTGCATACTTCTACCAGGGTTTCTCACCCTACACCAACCAAAAAACAAGATGTTATATGTGCTAGCATTAGGCTTGACTTTGTTCTTTATCCTCATAAACATAGCTTCGGCATCTTCAACCAAACAACACTTGCAGAAAGCATCTAATAACACATTAAATGCATCAATCTCAGGCTGCATCTTTTTAAGTTTAAGCCTTTTCTTCTTTGCAAACTTATGAAGATGAGTCAAATGCTTATCTGCATACTGTCTCAAAATCTTTAACAATGCTTCAATAGGCACACAAGTCTTGTCATTTCTCTTCATGTAATCCAAAAGATCACATACAATACGATACTGCTTCGCCTTATATTTAGTATTTGAGAGTATATCGATTATCTCGTTATACACCTGTGGTTCATGACTATAGTTTTCTTGATTCCCAGCCCATGTAAAAAACCGAAAAGCCAACTTCTCCTGATATCGAAGACTACCTAAAACCTCGATAACCAACAGTGTAGTTAACTGAACACCACATTGGCTAAGAGATATTTCCATGCTACTATTCTCAGGATTATTAGTGTAACAATGTATAATAATATTGTACAGTTTCTCACCATTACTTGAAATTGGAACACATACAGTAGGCTTTCTATCTGTTTGATTACTATCAGAGCTATAATCACAACCCTTTTCATACGAATCATCATCAACACTCAAATACGAAATATGCCCACCAGGTGTTTGATCAAATGCATCACTACCATCTTCGAGGGTATGGGAGGGGATCAAAGTAAAATCACGACAACCCATTTGTGGAAACGAATTGTGAGGTGAAAAGGGTCGAAATTTCAACAATTTGTGCGATAAACTATACATGAATGCGGTGAAATAGCTACTGTACAGAGGTGTTGATGAGCTTACACATGGCGAGAGGCTATGATGGTGGGATCTTGAAGCGTATGAGAAGATGTTACAGCGACCGATGGGATTAATTTTCGTTCGTGACATTTGAAATCGGTGAATTCGACGAAGTCGGATGAAATTTGTTCCAGGAGAACTGCATATGAAGAGTGATTGATCGAATTTTTTTAAAAAAATAGGGTTTTTAGAGAGAGAGAGTGTTGACAGGAGGGTAAAATCTTGTCAGGATTGCACATCAAGGGAACCCGCCCATGGCAGGGGCGGGTTCTTTGCCTCGGTCACCGCACTGCTTCACCTCTGTCCCCTCTGTCCACCTCTGTCCCATCTGTCCTTCATCGAAAAAAATGAAATTGATGGAGTTCTCGCCCATGGCAGGGGCGGGTTCTCCAAGCTGAACATCTAATCTCGGCCATCCAATAGAAATCGAAAAGCAACCTAATTCGCAGGAGACCACGCCCTTGTCAAGGGCGGGTTCTCAGAGAGCACACCTAATTTTTTACCACACATTCAAGGTACCCGATCACCTATAAAGCATCGAGTTTAATTTTTGATACATTCGCACAATATTTTTGTATTCACTTCGTATAAATCACGCGTGTTTGATATTTCATATTTGCATATTCAATCTCATTATCATGTCTCGGCCTTATTTTTTACAAATATATTGGGGTGGTGATATTTCATTCGAAAATGGAAATATCATATGTGATGTTTCTACAAGAAGTTCTATCTTTATTCTTCGTAATAGAGTGTCATACGAAGAATTCGTTGATTTAATTTATAATCATCTTCAAGTTCAAAAAGAGTATTATAATTTGAAACTAAAATTATACTACTCATACGGTGGTTTCTCTCAAAATTCTGAAATTTTTAATGACTCAAGTCTAGAAGTCTTGTATTATTTGGGAGAAAATGTTGAAAATTTCCGAGCAAATGTTTACGTTATCATTGAGCCGAAAATGCCTATACAACAATCTAATTATATGGATCTCGTACGCGGTTTCTCTGTATCAGAAGCACCAGATTCGTCAAGCAATCCTCATCATCAAGGCAATGTAAGATCACACGATTATGAAGCCGGTCCGTCAACCAATTCTCATCATCAAATCGATAATGATAACGGAGGTTTTGATAAGTCAGATGATGGTACTTCAGACAGCAGTGAAGATACTGAACTCATTCCATCACAAGAAGAATCCAGTGATGATGACAACAACAGCTATGGAGTTTCAAACAATTATAATTCTGGTGTTAATCCAGGATCTTACGGAGAGGTGAATTATTCTGAAGATCCTCAGGAGTTAAGAGATTATGAAGCTGCTGATTTTGACGATGAAGACCATATGGATATATGGAATGAAGAGTCAAAAGAAATCCGTGTTGGCATGTACTTTAAATCGAAAGATGAAGTGATGCATGCAGTGCGGTTATGGAATCTTGCACGTAACAGAGAGGCTGTAGTAGTTGAAAGTAAACGTACCAGGTGGAGAGCAAAGTGCTACAGCACTAGCCCTAATTACAACAATAATCTTCATAATGGTCCTCCATGTACATGGTATGTTTATGCTTCCAAGAACCATGATCATCACATGTGGAGAATTTCAAGATGGGTGAATGCGCATAACTGTTTTGGTACTGTTATTGGTAACAACAATAGAAGTTTCAAATGCCGAGATATTGTTACCCGTATTATCCATTTTATTCGTCAAGATATTGCTTTTCCCATCAAGCAAATTCAAGCACATTTAAAAGACACGTTGAATGTTGATGTTTCATATAATAAAGCCTGGCGAGCTAGAAAAGCTGCCATTGAGAATATTTATGGTAGCTGGGACAGTAACTTTGAACAGTTACCTACGTACATCAACGCATTACAAGAGCAGAACCATGTTATTATGGAATGGTTACATCATCTGACCGGTACATCTGTTTATTACACATTTAAATATGTGTTTTGGGCATTCGGTCCAATAATTAACGCATTCAGGTATTGTCAGCCGGTGATATCTGTTGACGGCACTTTCTTGAAAGGCTCCTACCGTGGAAAAATGTTAATTGCAGTTGCCAAAAATGCAAACAACTACGTAATGCCGGTAGCTTATGCAATTGTAGATGAAGAGACGGTAGAAAGTTGGAGTTGGTTTTTCCAACAATTCTGGTCACACATTGCAGTTCATCACAATTCTATTGGTTCGGGAAAAAAATTGTGTGTTATTTCTGATAGGCACAAAGGAATTATTCGTGCTATGAATACTCTTGAAGAATGGAAAAATAATGCTGTTCATCGATTTTGTCTCAGACATGTTCGAAGTAACCTCATGCAAAAGTTCAAGGTTTCTACCTTAAAAAGGCTATGTTGGTCTATCGGAAGCACCACCCAACAAAGAAAGTATAATTATTGTGTAAGTCAAATGACAAGCGTCAATCCTGAAGCGTGGGAATATTTAAAAGCTATTAAAGAGAGTAAATGGACGCTTCTACACGATAAAAATCATCGTCGTTGGGGTAACCTGACCACAAACATTTCCGAAAGCTTCAACAATACGTTGCGAGGTGTCAGGCTTATGCCAATAAAAGCTATTATTAATTGTACGTTCGAGAAAACAGTCGAACAGTTCAGAAAGCATACTGACATCGCAGCCAACTGCAACACCGCGTTACCCCCTCGCATATGGCGTTTGTTTAATGCACGTGATATTAACTCGCAAGAGCATATCATAACCGAGTTTGATTACAGGGAGGCGAGATATAGAGTTCTATCAAAGATCCAAACAAATGAAGCTGGTGGAAATGATTATACTGTGGAATACAAAAACAGAACGTGCACGTGTGGTAAATGGCAGATGCAAAGATTCCCATGCTCACATGCAATTGCAGTTTGTCGCCATAGAGGTGAATCACCTCATAACATTGTTCATCAGGTTTATAGTACTGTTCTTTATCAAGAACAGTATAACGGTCATTTTTACCCGCTTCGTCACATTGATTATTGGACGAACCCGGGTTGGAGGATAAGAGGCGATCCATCAAAAATCACCACGTCACGAGGTAGGAGACGCACGAGAAGGATACACAATGAGATGGATGTTCATCATCCAGATGCACCTGTTATACGTAGATGTTCAATATGTAGACAAACAGGTCATAACATGAACACTTGTCCAAACTCATATTCATGAGAAGATTGTTGTATATTAATTCTATTTGATGTTTAATGGTTATTAATGTTTTAATATTATTATGTTTGTTTTATATTATAATATATAAATATTAAATATTAAATATTTTATTCCAAAATTCACCTACCTTCTCCTATAAATACAAGCACACTTCTCCTTAAAATTCACCATATTTCATCTTTCACATCTTTCCTTCCAAAAAATGGCACACCGTCCCGGTAAAGAACCAGCTCATGAACTCCGATCGACGAGTTCAATTCTACAAAGGTTGAGGCGGCCTAAGAAGCAACGTGAATCATCTTCGTCAGAAAACAACCCAGTGCATACAATATTTTTAGTTGCAGATGAAGAAGAATCTAAGAACTGGTCAAAAGATGCTATTGATTTCTACAACAACGGGGATGCGCCATATTGTGTTTCAGTTCTGTTTGGTGGTGAGTGGCTTGGGAAGGATTTTTGGGGTGCTTTATTAGGCTACGAACGCGACGGTCGTCTTTCTCCATTGGTAAAAAAGTTATATATTTTTTAGTTAAATAATTTAGTTTTATATAATAATTATCAGATGTTAATATTTTATATCACAGCATATAGAAGGTTGGGTAAAACGGATGATGCGGATAAGACGTGAAAAGCTTGCGAAATTTGGACCATCAGGGTTGAATTGGACAATTCTACCACCTCAATTTCGGGATGAATTATGTGTGTGGGAAGATGTGAAGCCTGTCAAATATGGCAACGGAACTGATGAGTTGTACCCTCCATTTTGGGAGGTGCAATATATTTATATTCCAATACTTATAAAAGCAGTAGAAGATTGGTTACTTATCAGAATTAACTTGCATACAATGGAGATCCTTCAGTATTGGTCAAATAACTTATATCGTGAACTATATCATGAGTTACTTCTCCCTATTTTAGATTTTATTCCATGTAATTTTTACTGTCTGATGGAACAGATTGGTTACTGGAAAAAAAATTATACTGGACCATTTATTCATCGTGATAAAAGGGATGACATGTCTTTTACAACTACTGAGGAGTACTTGCCTAAGGACGGTGGTGATCTTGGTGGTGATTCAGGGGTTTTTGTTTGTATGTTAATGCAAAAACTAGTTCAAGGAAAAACCTTAAGTATGGAGGGAGATTTTAAAGACACGTGTGCAAGATATCGACACTATATGGCAAAAGAGTTTTATCAGTATCGTTATGCATATAGTCACCCTGAATGGTTTACAGAAAAGATAATCAAACGCAAGACCCACAAGTGACCTTCTTTGTTGTATTACTGCGTTACTTGTTACTTTTATTGTACTACTTGTTAGTTTTTGGATGCTTGTATTTTATAATAAAATTGCATTATATAATAAAATTACATTATAAAAAATATAAAAATTACACTATTATATAAAAGAAATAATATCTAACGAGTGTCATCATTATCGTTTGTTGCTTCATCATTTAAGTCGAATGGGCAAGGAGATGCATTATAAAACCGGTCAACTGATTGAGCCGTCTCTTGAAATTGAGGGTAATAAGGTAGCGGGGAAGAATGGTGAGATGATTGTTGGTAACCAGTATTAGGGCTTTGATAAGGATTTGACGGTCCCCCTTCTTCAAAAAATTGGGTACCCATTTGACTAAAATGTGGAAACTGAGTACTTGAGGTACCACCGTAAAAAAAATCTGGGTTGCTCATTTGGCTTAAAAAGGGGGAGTCGAACTGTTGTTCCGTGGAATCCCTTTGTTCTATCATATTCTGTTGCTCCACATTATCATCAACAACTTGTCGACCTACCCGCCCTCGTCCTCTACCCCTTCTACGTAAACGCTGTGTGACAGGAGGAAGTTGAGTATCATCAACATTCTGTGTCACATGCGTTGGTAGATAACTTATATGGTTTGCATGTGCAAATTCCATAAAACGGCTCGCCATATTCCTCCCCGTTTCATCCCCTGGTCTTTGATAAAACTGACTCATCTCGTCCATCTATAAATAATAATAATAATGATATTAATAACAATAATAATATGAATAATAATAAATAATCATTATAACAAATAAATTATTAACCATACCATCATTCTTAATCTTTGACCATCATTTTGGAAGCCATGAGGGTTCGTGTCTTGATGAGCCGGGTTTGTTGTATACACAACAGTACGCTCTAAATACCACCTCATGTATGCTTCAGAAGCAATTGGTGAATCAGTGTATGGTTCATTAACAACTGAATTATGCCGAGACGCCCATGCTTGAACAAAGATATTATGATGTTGTAACCAATTTTTATTTCTACCACCTTTACGAGCAATCGAATGTAGATTTATGTGTTGCTCCCGGGTTAGTAACACACTTGTAGGGATTGGTTGAAACATCCCAAATTGTCTTAAAACTCTACTTGGAATGTGAGGCTCAACAATTTCCCAACATATAAGGTATGTGTCACTTCTCCAGCTTTGATATCCACTTGTGCAGATATCAGGTAGAAGGTGAATAATATTATCATAAGGTCTCCAATTAAACTGAAAAAAAATATGAATTAATATGTTTTCATAATGTAGATTAATACAAAATAATTTTAGATTAATACCGTAGCCTCGCTTAATGAATGCAGCTGGGATCGATACGCGCTCAAACAACGCGGAGTGGTGTTTACATAACTAAGTTCACCATTCCAACTGTAATCATGTTTTCAAATATACCCGTTAACTAGAAAAATATAAGATTACTAAAAAAATAGTCATACATAAGCTTTCTTAACATACCGTGCACCATATGGTAATCTGAAATCAATAGATCTCGTATTCCGGGGACACATAGAAGGTAATCTTTCCCATGCCCATAATTGTAACAAGAATAAAGGCCCATCAACCTCTCGATTTGTGACACTCGTTGCGTTACATAATTGTCTATACAAAGATGCTAAAACTGCACTTCCCCAACTAAGTCTACCACAGTTATTTAAATTTTCAATATGACTTAAATAATTGATGTGCACCCAATTGCTAGAAGTATCAGGAAATAAAGTGGCACCAATCATAAATAATATAATTAATCTAGTTCGTTGGATGCACTGAAAATCTGTGGCATTATTAGGGAATGGTTTTATTATTTGATCTAAAATAAACATTAGGTTTAACTTATAACCACTTACAGCGTTTGTAGCGAGTGTACAGCCGGTTAAATACTCAAACCTCATTATAATTTCAGATGCACTCATAACAAAATCAGTGCCAGAAATAACATTATCTTCAACCGGCAAACCCCATAAAACTTGTACATCTTGAAGGGTTATTGTGGTTTCTCCCACAGGTAAATGAAATGTGTGTGTCTCCGGCCTCCATCTCTCGACCAAAGCTGAGATGAGAGCACGGTCAAGTTTACGATAACCACACTCGATCACACCCGCAAAACCAGCCAACCTTATGTATCTCATAATATTTTCAGGGATAGGCACTTCATCAATGTAATCCCAAAAAGCTTTATCACCTTGTCTAACACGTAAAATTCCTTCATCGCTTTCTGGTTCTCGAAAATAATAATCAGCCCTATGTTGACCACTTAAAAATAACAGATCGTTATTTAGTGGACCCGGTGTAATTCTCCAGCTCATTTTGATTTTTGAAATGAAGTATGAATTGAACGAATAGTAAGATTTTTTAATGGAGTTGATAAACGAGAGAAAATTTTTGAGTAGAAAAGAATGGATCGTTTCACATGTATATATAAATAAGGGGTTTGTAACATAAATAAATGAGTTGCAAATGAGTTGCAGGCGGTTTGGTTGGAAATTAAATTGCTTTTCTGAGAACCCGCCCCTCCTATGGGCGTGGTCTTCTTGGTAGGTATATTTATTATGTGGTTTGGATTGGATTCAAAATTTAATCGGAGGGTGTAGACGAATTGGAGAACCCGCCCCTCCTATGGGCGTGGTCTCCCTGCCTGAAACATCACATCACCCATTTAATCGAATTGAATACCATTTAATCGTCGGATTGAATTTTGTGTGGTGTGGATTAATTGGAGAACCCGCCCCTCCTATGGGCGTGGTCTCTCTGCTGCAATTTATCACATCAACACATCAACCAGTTGACCGAGGGGAAGAACCCGCCCTTGGCAGGGGCGGGTACCCCTAAAGTACCATTCTGTCAAGATTTGTCCCTCTTATCATCTATCTCTATCCAATATACCCAATTTTAAAAAAAATTCGTGATTGATCACATAAGTGAACATTTTTTAATTTACTAAAAGCTAAGATAAACATTTCATTTTTGGCATTTTTTCAAAATTACTTAGGTGTTAGGATGAGGTTATTTACAAAGTGTATTTTTTACAAAGTATGAGAAGACACAATGAGATTAAAAAATCATAAAAAATTATATCTTACAATATAAATGGAATTTCAAAAAAAAATACTTCGGAGTCTCCGTTCCTTTTATCATACTCTTTCAGAAAAAAATAAAAAAAAATTACATTGTGTCTATCATAATGATACAATGACGTCATTGTGTCTATCATAATGACACGAAGGTATTATTCTGTCTTTCATAAATGACACAATAAAAAACATTTTTTTATTTTTCGTTTATTTTTTATTAGTGAGGACGGCTAGAGGAACAAAAATTCGGAATTACTTTTTAAAAATTCGATTTAGATTTTGAGATATAATTTTTTTGACTCACTGTGTCTTCTCACACTTTGTAGCAAAAATACACTTTGTATTTGAACATTTTTCTATGTTTTAATGACCGTTTTCCGCCTAAATTGGTTACTTTCTAGCGGACTTCATCAATGTCTTGGTCCTGAGATATTGTTAATTGTGAGTTTTGGTTATCAATCATGAATTATGTATTCAATTTGGAATTGTATGAGTTGCTTTGATCAACAATTTGTTTTTTGGGCTTTGACTTTGATGTTTTATGTGAATAGCATGTCTGATTTGGGTTATATGAATTAATTAGATTTACGAGACATAAAATTAGACTGGTGGGAAATTATTAGATAAATACATGAAACAAGATGATTCAAATATTAGAATCATTTGTGATGAGTAATTAACCCTTGTATGCTTACTCTTCTCACGCAACAAGTTAAAATGATAAAAACGTAGATGTAAGTAACATTAAAGAAGCATAATCATCTATTTGTAAAAAAAAGATATTTAATTGTGAGGTTCTATTGATGCGTCCATCAAGAAGAATCCAAGGTGGAGACCTTAAATCCAAAAAGAGAAGAAGTATTAATCTTAAGGGACATGTTGAAACATATGTTAGAAGAAGGAAATAGGTTGGTTTATATTCTTTAAAAAGTAAATATGTCATTTAACCTAATTTTTAATGCCGGTCAGTGAAACAACATAAAATATGATAAACATTTTTTTTCTTTTTATTTTTAATGACACGTTAGTGATTAGTAACATCAACTTAGAGTCCGAGAAGAAGAAGATATCTCCAAAACTGCGTTCCGTACTCGTTATGGTCATTACGAGTTCTTGGCCATGCCTTTTGGGTTGACTAATGCACCTACGGTGTTCATGGACCTCATGAATCGCGTGTGCAAACCATATCTCGATCAATTCGTCATTGTGTTTATCGATGACATACTGATATACTCTAGGACCAAGGAGGACCATGAAGAGCACTTACGATTGATCTTAGGACTATTGAAGAATGAGCAACTGTACGCTAAATTCTCCAAGTGTGACTTTTGGATACGAAAAGTGCAATTTCTAGGTCATATTGTTAATGAGAAGGGGATACATGTTGATCCTGTCAAGATTGGGGCGATAAAGAATTGAGCTATACCCAAAACACCGAGCGAGATAAGGCAATTTATGGGGTTAGCAGGGTATTACCGACGATTCATAGAGGGATTCTCTAAGATCGCACAACCTCTCACAGCCTTGACCCACAAGGGAACGACATACAAATGGGGTGAAAGTTAAGAAGCGGCTTTTCAACTATTAAAACACAAAACTCTGTAGTGCAGCGATATTAGCACTGCCAGAGGGTACGAATGATTTTGTGGTGTATTGTGACGCATCCATTCAAGGATTGGGTTGTGTCCAGATGCAACGTGACAAGGTAATAGCTTACGCCTCGAGACAACTAAAAGTTCACGAGAAGAACTATACCACCCATGACCTAGAATTGGGTGCAGTAATTTTTGCCTTAAAGATTTGGAGACATTACTTGTACGGTACCAAATGCACTATTTACACCAATCACAAGAGTCTTCAACATATCTTTGAGCAAAAGGAGTTGAATATGAGACAACGACGTTGGGTGGAGCTTCTGAACGATTATGATTGCGCTATCAAGTACCATCCTGGAAAGGCGAACGCGGTTGTCGATGCCTTAAGCCGGAAAGAAACAGCTAAACCCAGGCGGGTGCAAGCCTTACAGCTTACAATCAGTACTAATCTGCCTGAATAAGTTAAGGAAGCCCAGATAGAAGCTTTAAAAGCGGAAAATGTTGGTTCTGAGTCGTTAAGGGGAATGGATAAACAACTGGTGGTGAAAGAGGATGAAATTCGACACTTCATGGATAGACTTTGGGTGCCTGTCTATGGAAATCTAAGGGATTTAGTTATGAGTGAGACACACAAGTCTAGGTACTCTATACATCCTGGATCTGACAAAATGTATCATGACTTAAAGGCGCACTACTGGTGGCCTAACATGAAGGCGGATGTAGCTACGTATGTGAGCAAATGTTTGACCTGCTCAAAAGTAAAGGTAGAATACCAAAAAACATCCGGACTGTTACAACAATCCGAGATACCAATGTGGAAATAGGAACAAATCTCCATGGATTTTATTACTAACTTACCCCGGACTAATACTGGTTGTGACACAATATGGGTCATTGTAGATCGGTTAATCAAGTCCGCTCACTTTCTTGCAATCAAGGAAACGGATAAGATGGAGAAATTAACCCGACTGTACCTTAAGGAAATCGTTTCGAGACACGGTGTACCGATCTCGATTATTTCTGACCGCGACGCTCGTTTCACGTCACACTTCTGGCAATCACTACAGAAATCTCTGGGTACGTGATTGTATATGAGTACTGTTTATCATCCACAGACTGACGGCCAGAATGAGCGTACCATACAGACTTTGGAGGATATGCTACGTGCTTGTGTGATTGATTTCGGGAATAACTGGGAAGTTCACCTGCCATTGGTGGAATTTTCCTATAATAACAGTTATCACACTAACATACAGGCAGCACCTTTCGAGGCTTTGTATGGGAGAAAATGTAGATCACCGGTTTGCTGGAATGAAATTGGTGATAGTCAACTAACAGGTCCCGAGCTAATACATGAAACAACTGAGAAGATTGTGCAGATAGGAACCGTATAGCTGCAGCGCGAGACCGACAGAAAAGTTATGTTGACAAACGACGGAAACCTTTAGAGTTTCAGATTGGCGACAAGGTCTTATTGAAAGTCTCACCATGGAAAGGCGTAGTTTGGTTTGGCAAGCAAGGGAAGCTAAATCCGAGGCATGTTGGACCATTCGAGATATTGGAAAGGATAGGTCCGGTGGCCTATCGACTAGCCTTACCTGATTCACTGAGTGGAGTCCACGATGTGTTCCATGTTTCAAATCTGGAGAAGTGTCTATCTGACGAGACACTAATTGTACCACTAGAGGATGTTCAAGTGGATGAACAATTACGCTTTATCGAAGAACCAATCTAGGTGATGGACGGTGAGGTAAAAACACTTAAGCAAAGCAAGATACCCATAGTCAAAGTTCGTTGGAACTCGCGACATGGACCGGAATTCACGTGGGAACGTGAAGATCAATTGAAGCTTAAGTATCCTCAACTATTCGAAAAGACGATGCCTGCAGACGAAGGTATCGATTTAAATTTCGGGACAAAATTTCTTTTAACAGGGGGATGATGTGGCAACTCACCCAAAACTCACTCGATTTCAATTTCTGTGTACCAATGCAGTAGACCAGTGATTGAACACTCTTACCATGTAACGTAATTTTCGGGAAGAAAATTCTTTCAACATGGGGATAATGTGACATCCGGTAATTTTCCGTTACCAAAACTCCGTTAGTTCCGTTAAGTCTTGCATACACGTGTTGTGAGCACACACTAGTTGTCGTTTAACGTTGGTGACCTAATAATAATTAATAATGTTAAATTAATGATAATCTAGTTGATTAGATGTTTATGGTATTATGCTTATGTGTTTACGTGATTTAAATGTAAACGGTGAATTTTATCGCGTAACGTGGAAACGTGGGTGTAAATTCGTATGTTTGTGTTTTATAAAGATAAAAATATACAATTGTTACTATGGGTTTATATGTGTAGTATTGTGATAAAAAAATATTTAAAAAGTGTTTAAAAGAGGGTTCTTTTATAAAAATATAAAACACAAGGATTAAAGGGTAATTATTATAAAATAATTAAACAAAACAAACCCTAACCCCCTCCAAACCCCATTCGGCCGCAACACTCATCCCCTCCTCTCAAACCTGCGAATGCAAGCCTAGAACAAGCAATTGTGCCTTGGTTTGGTCGATTTCAAGCTAACAAACACATTAGAATCATCAATTGCAAGTAACACACGTGAAAAGGTTAGAATTTTTACAAGTTTTATGGGTTTCTTATTATGGCCGAACCCTAATTCGTACAAGGGGTCAAAAATGTCGAATGTTGTTGTTATTTGATGATGCTAGTGAGTTAGTTTGATAGTATACATGTTGTTTAACGTCGATTATGCAAGAATGATACGTTTTTGTTGAATTGTTCATGGCCATTGATTCAATATGAACCCTAATTAGAAATTGGTATTGATTGTATGAAATTGATGGTTGTTTGATGATGTTATGACGTTAGTTTGGTTGGATGAATGCTAGAATACATTGTTCTTGCAAGAAATTGGTTAATTGAAGGTGTTGTTCATAGGTTACTAAGAATAGTAACTTTATTTTGCATGATATGATGATTTGATGATGAATTAATGTTGTTGAAGTGTTTAGGATGACATATGTATGTTAGATTGATGAGGTGTATGCCAGAAAACCAAGAATGAATATTGTAGTTCATAGATTTCTAAAAGTAGTAACTTTTTAGATATGAGATTGATGAATTATGATATTTGGATGTTGTTGATCTTACTTAGATGTTATTATGAACTTGATATGGCATATTATTGATGAATGCATACATACATTGGGTGTATGATAGATTTTGGGATGTACTTTCCCAAAAGGGAAACTTTATTTACACAAGATTTGGAGGATGATAGTTTGAGCATGTTTGGGACATTAGGAGCATGTTAGTATGTCCATGGATGATTTCTAAGGTGACAGAACCTGTTAAATAGGTTGTATGGAATGCCTATTTAATCATGTGTGAGTTATGCATTTTGATGATCATGTATGATATTGAATATGGATTAGTAACCAGGACATTATGCTTGGGACTGGAAATTGATCATCTTGGTGTATGTTGAATGTAATGGACATGTTGAATGTGTTGTTGGCTAGTATGGATAATTAATTGGTAAATTATCTGTTTTGGCCTGTGTATGATAATTCATAGTTATAGATCATATGAGTAGGTTATGCATGATTTGACTTTGTATGATGTATGATTATGTTTGTTTAAATGGTTTACAACACATAATGTCACCAACGGGTCAAACGGGTCAACTGGGTCAAACATGTTTGTTTTCTGAAACCTTGAGTCTTTGGTTTTAGTGTACTTAGGGTTCCACATGTTCTCTGTTTATACGTACTCGTGTACTTACGTGATCTAGGTAACCTCTGAAGGTTGTCTGTCCACTCTCACTTGTAAACCCTAAGTATTTGTACGCATATCAGGTGAGTTCATGCCCCACTCTTTATTTAATCTCTTTTGGGGGAGATAGCATACTGGTAATTTCACAAACGCTTTATATATTTAAGTTGTGTATAATATTAATATAGTGTTGTTTACCATGGAAAAGTCCTCACACTTTCGAATTGTTAATAGTGAATAGCAGAGAAACTTGGGTAGTACTACTAGGTCTGACGAGCCCCACCTGTGTGACTCGAGGTCAACCGGGTGCAATTTATCCTATGAACATTTATCACGACCTGGTAAGTCGTGACAGGAGGCAAAAACTATCACAGTCAGCTTCAATTGCGAAATCACTATGAATTAATATTTATTGTTAATACACTAGCTATCTGTTACAATACACTGCTTATATATCACAACTGTTAAACTGTTTATGTTTAAACGCCAACTCCTGAACTCATCAACTATTGTGTTGACATTTTAGTATACTATTCTTAGGTCGATAACTCAGCTTGCCATTAGGAGCACAACACGGGTCCAACATGCATTCAAAGGCTTTATTTTATAAACACATTTTCTTGTCTTTTAATTATGGGTTTCAAACAGTTGGATGACACATGTTTTGCCATATTATGCATATTCATATTTTGGGTTTGTCTTATTTTACAAAACGCTTTCGTATGGTTTTAAAGTCTGAATGTTGGGTTGTTTTATTTTAAAGATGGCATATAGAGTCGTTCCGAGTAACTATTGACTGTGATCCTGATTTGTTTACACGTGTCACGGTAAAACTTCGCACGTGGATTTTGAAGGTGTGACATTAGTAATTATACGTCAATACTAAGGTTTGACCTTGAACCTTTATAAAAGCAAACATCACATGGCCCCTTCAATCATTAGACAAAAAAATAAAAACACTAATAAATCAAAATAACTATTAGCCACATTACTATTTTCAGTATTTTCACGTCGTCGTCATTTAGGATTGTCCATGTGTCACCATTATAATAAATTACAATTTTGGTAAAAATACTGACTTTAAAAAAGTTTCTTTAATAACTCTCATTTAATATCATACTAATCAAGATAATTTATTTCTAGAAATACATAACACTTTAATTAGACTTAATTTTTTTTTGAACGGCTGGTTAGTTGTTAGTTATTAGTATCACCAAGTTAGTAATATTCATCCATGCCAAGGTTTGAACCTTGAACCTCCAAGAGAGGCAAAGCCTCCCACCTAGTTTACTTTGTAGCTAGTAATTGTTAAAACTAAAATATTTTAAAAAATACATATAAAGAGGTTTATGAATATTTATGAATAATAAAATCAATTTTTTCTTTTTATACTATTGTTTATAACTTAAATATTTTTTTATCATATCTAATAATTTCATTAATATGTTATTTATAACATATGTTATATTATACATACATACAAGCTCTTATATAACTTTTTAATTCAACCCGTATAACACACGTGTAACTAACATAGTTATATAAACATTTCTATTAGTATAATCTTCTTATTATAATAAAATGGTAACTAGACGTGACACATTTGACATGATAACACCATATTCATTTTCAATAAAGCTTTCTCGTTTTTCTCTACTATTAAATAAGTACATTAATTACTAATTATATTATTTAATTCTTTTTTAGATTATAAGTTATTCTTAAAATTTCAGAAACAAATCTTTTTATTAATGTTTATTTATAGAGAAACAATTTTTATAAAAAGATTTTTTTTTAAAACATCATACTTTCTTTTAAAACATGAAACATTTTAAAATTGGTTTCTTAAAGTAAAATTTTAAAATTAATTAAAATTGGGAGTTATACTAAGAAGAAAATTTTTTAAAAATGATATCTTTTTAAAATGTTTTGTTTTGAAATGAAATGTCTAATTTATGTTTTGGAAAAAGCAAAAAAAAATTTAAAAATAAAAAGTTTAAAAAGTTGATATCATTGTTTTATAACTTATGGCACTTACTACTATGTAATTTTAATTATATATTATTTTATAATACTGTTTTATAATTAAAAAAAATTTATTTTATTTAATATTTTATTTATTTATCTCGTGTAATAGACGTATTTATTAAAACTAGTTATTAAAATAAAAGAAGGAAAACTTATTTAGTCGTATCGGAATAATACGAAGAAATTTCAGTCTTCCTGTTATAACCGCACCGGGTCATCTTCAACCCAACCCGTTTCACTCCGTCAATTCGCCGTTCTCCGACACCGCTGCAAATCGGAAACCGTCATCTTCTCCGTTAAGTCGACGTCGGCCCCGATCGCCGGCAGACATGAGTGGTCACGATTCAAAGTACTTCTCCACCACTAAGAAAGGAGAAATCCCTGAACTCAAGGAGGAGCTCAATTCTCAATACAAGGTTTTGTACTCATCTATTTCATTTGTATGCAGATTGACGTGTAGTTTATAGATCTATGCAACGTATTGGTAATTGTGTTTATCGATTTGATCTTCTGTTAGTTAGATTTACGTGATTTTGTAAGTTTGTGTTGGTTTGTCATGATGCCAGATCTATTGTCGAGAGAAATGAGTTTTAATCGATGAGGTCGGGTTATGGTGTTTATTGGGGAATTGATTGATTTGGTTTTTGTGATTTGGGGACATGAAATGTATTAGTGAGATTTGGAATTGAACTGAAATTTAGTTATTGTGTTTTAAGGAATTGTGCTTAGTTATTGTGTGTATTATAATATGCTTGCTATTGCTTGCCATTGTTATTGCTATTCGTATCGAGTCGGGGAAGCGGTCTCTCTATCTCTCAAGATAGAGGAAAGACTAGCCACCACCTACCCCTCCCAAACCCTGCTCTTGAGTGGGATATACTGGCTATGTTTGTTTTGTTTGTTTTCTTTGATTTTGGATAATGTGCGGTGATTTTGTGTACATCGCATGGAGTTATGTTGAGTGGATAGTGATGAGCTTGAATTTGAATTTGAGCTTCAAGGATATTGGTTTGGAGAACGATGAAGTTTCATTGCACATACATATAGATGTGATTGTATGCAACTACAAAGAAGTTGAAAAAGAATCTTTGTTTACCTTATACACCTATGCGTGCATTTTGCAAATGTTATCAGTTTGCATTTTGGGGTGTTTTTCTTTTCTCGTGTTGTTTTAGAGCGCCTAATATGTGTGCTACTATCTAGAAAAAAGAACTAGAAATTACTCACATCATGCTTGCTGCTTACTGCATTGCTAATTCAGTATCATTTTAGTATTTGGTGATATCTATTGTTTGGCTGGTTTGCATACGACTCTTTGATTTGATAAAATGGTTTTGTTTGCGGCTCAGGATAAGAGAAAAGATGCGGTCAAAAAGGTTATTGCGGCTATGACAGTTGGGAAGGACGTTTCATCACTTTTCACGGATGTCTTGAACTGTATGCAAACTGAAAATTTGGAGCTCAAGAAGCTTGTATACTTGTACCTCATTAATTATGCTAAAAGTCAGCCTGACCTGGCAATACTTGCAGTTAATACCTTTGTTAAGGTAAGAAGTTGGGTAAATCACTTTTCACACCCAATAATGGTTGCACTTTATAGACATTGTATACTTTCTACTTTCTAGTGGGCTTCATGTTTACCCACCCCCAACTGGTTTTGCGATAAAAGATTTGATAATGTTCTTGTTTGTTGCATTTCGTGTATATTCATCAAATCCTACTCAATGAATTTTTAGAGACATTAAATAATTCCTTTACCATAAAAACATGTTGAACTAGTGTTTAGGGGAATGTTAGACATGATGAGAATGAAACTCATGGCCATACAATTCAGAAAGAATCACATTTCTGTGTTTTCTCGCACGTGGTGATAACTCCTCTTAATAAAAATTAAATTTCAAATTAGGTGTGCTAAATGGGAACTCTAAACTAATGCCTGTCGCAGGAGACTGGGATTAAAATTGTTAGAAAATTAGCTTTCAGCACCGGGTTATTGTGTCATGCAATATGCATGTCTATGAAGCTGCCTATTTTCTGAACAAGAATAAAACACCCCCCCCCCCCCCCCTCTTCCACCCACCCCTTGAACACCCTTTTTTTCTCTTGAATTGATTAAGATTTCTAGTTGACTGGTATAATCTTATATTTGTGTGTGATAAGACTTCATACTGATATTTAGTACCAAAGAAACTCCTCTTCTGTATTACATTTGCTTGAAAGCAATTCCTTCTGCACTGCTGTTTGATTTTCATAGTGCCTTCTTAGGAAGAGTAGCTACATAATTTTTTTTGTAAACCTATCTTCAGTGTTATCTGTAATTATTTGTTGGGGTGATTTGGGTTCCTTGAGTGCTAAAATCTGCCATTCTTTGTTAGAATGATTAGAGTTCTTTGACTAGTAAATTGTATCACTCTTGCCTTTGTTATATTTATTAATTGTACATATCTGTATATGTTTAATATGCCATGATTAAGAGTTAAAATTCTCTTGTTCTACTTTCTGAAAGGATTAAAATTTAATGAGTGTCACAGGATACACAAGACCCAAATCCTTTAATCCGAGCTTTAGCTGTTCGCACAATGGGATGCATCCGAGTTGATAAAATTACTGAATATCTTTGTGATCCCCTGCAGAGGTGTCTAAAGGTTAATATTATCCTTTTTCTTTTGTTTTTTAGAATTTTTTATTATAGATTAAAAAGTATGATGTAAGGATCCGCAATTCTCATTAGTTTCTTATTCTATGTTATCACTAGGATGACGACCCTTATGTTCGAAAAACAGCAGCTATATGTGTTGCTAAACTTTATGACATCAATGCTGAATTGGTTGAAGATAGAGGTTTTCTGGATGCTCTTAAGGATCTGATATCTGATAATAATCCTATGGTAGTGGCAAATGCTGTTGCTGCTCTTGCTGAAATTCAAGATAATAGTACTTCATCCATCTTTGAGATCACCACTCATACTTTGTCAAAGCTACTTACAGCTCTAAATGAATGCACCGAGTGAGTTTGGTTCTCATTTATAGTATTTTCTCTAGTAACATGTGCCTGGTGCCATAATTGTTGTACCATATGGTTTGTTGATGACATGTTGCTTTCTTGGTCATCACTAGAAGTGGATATATCATCTAATGTACTCATGAAATGGTTGAATTGGGTCGTGTTTTATCTCAAACAGGTGAAATGGTTCTAACAGGTCGAATGTCCTCTTTAATGCATACATCCTAATGGTTGTTATTCATAGATTTAGATTAATATTGTAACAATATTGTTTGTGTAAATGTTTTTTACGCGTAATCATTTTTTTTTATAAAGTGGAAGATAAAATGTTTGTGGTTCAACCCAACTTGGCCCAGTTCATGTTTTGTTCTAGTACTAAAAACAACCCATTTTCGTCCAGTCCCGGTTTGAGTTGTCAAGTAAGTTCATGCTTTTACATAATTCAGGTGGGGTCAAGTTTTCATATTAGATGCTCTTTCTAAGTACAAGGCAGCTGATGCACGTGAAGCTGAAAATATTGTAGAACGAGTTACTCCAAGACTGCAACATGCAAATTGTGCTGTAGTTCTTTCAGCTGTTAAGGTGATTTTGCTTTACTTTTTTCTGTTATGTTTATCTTCTATATGATTTCGATTTTCTTAAATCCTAATTATTATCTTCTTTTTTCCTTGTAGATGATCCTTCAACAAATGGAACTCATCACTAGTCCTGACGTGGTCCGGAATTTGTGCAAGAAAATGGCTCCTCCTCTTGTAACATTACTTTCTGCAGAACCTGAGATTCAGTACGTTGCACTAAGGAATATTAATCTAATTGTACAAAAGCGGCCCACAATCCTTGCCCATGAAATCAAGGTACATACTAGTGGCAATTTAATCCTCATAAAATAGATTGGGTTGATTTTGGCTTCTGTTTCTAAAGTTTGAATTTTTTAGGTCGCATCATTTATTTAAGTGGGTCCAAGTGAGTTGTGGGGTCATATTATTCCGAAAATGCCTAATTTTCTTCTGGATTAGTATTTAAAGCCTGGAACTTCTACTTAAATATAAATTAGCAGACTATCCAAATTGGTACTTATAATAAATAGTATCATCAAAATAGCATTAAATATACACTTATCAATAGCCTGGAACTTCTACTTAAATATAAATTAGCAGACTATCCAAATTGGTACTTATAATAAATAGTATCATCAAAATAGCATTAAATATACACTTATCAATAAATTACAAAGGAGATGGAGGGGAAAAAAGAACTACCAGGTCAACCTGATCGGACCCAACTCATTTGACCTCTTTTTTAAATGGCAGTTTTGACCCCTTAGGCCCTTACCCAACCCGCCCTTTTTGCCACCTCTAAGTCTAACATCTAAAGTAACTAATTTCCAGGTGTTCTTTTGCAAATACAACGATCCAATCTATGTGAAGATGGAAAAATTAGAGATTATGATTAAACTTGCGTCTGATAGAAATATAGATCAGGTTTTATTGGAGTTTAAAGAATACGCTACAGAAGTAGATGTAGATTTTGTCAGAAAGGCCGTTCGTGCTATTGGGCGTTGTGCTATTAAATTAGAGAGAGCAGCTGAACGTTGCATTAGTGTTCTTCTAGAACTGATCAAAATTAAAGTAAATTATGTTGTCCAAGAAGCTATAATAGTGATCAAGGATATTTTCAGAAGATATCCCAACACGTAAGTTTCTGAAAACCACTATTTTATAGAAATGTTTTAACTTGAACTATAACTCTTAATTGCATTTCTCTTTTCAGCTACGAATCCATCATTGCTACACTTTGTGAGAGTTTGGACACACTAGATGAACCAGAGGCTAAGGTACTATAAATAAGCTATAAACATTGTGCCGTTTTTGTGAACTTAAACTTAAAATGTATTTTATTTATTTTACAGGCATCGATGATTTGGATAATTGGTGAATACGCAGAAAGAATTGATAATGCTGATGAACTTCTTGAAAGCTTTCTGGAGAGTTTCCCTGAAGAACCTGCACAAGTCCAATTGCAGTTGTTGACTGCAACAGTTAAACTTTTCCTAAAGAAGCCAACTGAAGGACCCCAACAGATGATTCAGGTATTGATTTCTGTTATATCTTTGTGTTTCCATATTGCAAACATGAAATTTGGTGTCAAAATTCTGTCTATTTCCATATAATCTGATTAAACTTACACTTGTCTTTTTAGGTTGTTTTGAATAATGCTACTGTGGAGACTGACAATCCGGATCTGCGAGATCGTGCTTACATATACTGGCGTCTCCTTTCAACTGATCCCGAGGTCGATTTTCACATTTATTTACTTTTATTTAAACAATAACATTTCAGAAACTAATGGGGTATTTGGTTTGAGGGTATGGGTTTAATACCCATAAATTTGGGTGTTCTCCACACCAACTTACCCTATCATCAAAGTCATACACATAGTGATTGCTGACATAACCATGATTTGCATTTTATATTTCAGGCTGCAAAAGATGTCGTTTTGGCTGAAAAACCAGTGATAAGTGATGACTCAAACCAGTTTGATTCATCTCTCCTTGATGAGCTGCTAGCCAACATTGCTACTTTATCCTCTGTTTATCACAAACCACCAGAAACATTTGTGACACGTGTGCGGACCCTACAGAAAACAGAAGAGGAAGAGTTACCCGAAGGAAGTGATGGAGGAGGGTATACTGAAACATCATCTGCACATATTGCTGATAATGGTGCATCCCCGCCACATGCTGCAGCAAAACAACCACCTCCCGCACCTGCACCTGCTCCTGCTGCTGTGCCGGATTTACTCGATCTTATTGGTCTTGACGGCGATGCGGGTGGAGATAATGCCATTGTATCAGTTGATCAGCCGGTACAGCCTGCAGGGTAAGTACGATAGAGACTGATACAGATTAGGATCAGCTAGTTAGGCTTTCTGGTATACTCACGTGAGTGTGAGTATGAATTGGAGCTACGTAAGCTTTCAATCGCCACTCACAGATGAGGGGATTAGTGTGCTAGTGAGTGTGTGTGAAGATACATAGATACACCTATATGTATACATATGTGTGAGTGAATGTGAGATGGTGTTCCACTCACGTCAATGAGTCCACTCACGCATGAGCCTCTCACGCACCGCTCATGGATGAGCGGAGTGGTGTGCTAGTGAGTGTGAGCCAACATGGCACTCTCGCCCCCATCCCCCCTACGGAGTATACAGTGTGACCTTAGAATATGATTGGCTTATTAAATCTAGAGCCTCTTACGCACCGCTCATGGATGAGCGGAGTGGTGTGCTAGTGAGTGTGAGCCAACATGGCACTCTCGCCCCCATCCCCCGTACGGAGTATACAGTGTGACCTTAGAATATGATTGGCTTATTAAATCTAAAGTATAATCTAGTTCTGTCTCAAAAATATAAAAAAGAAAGAAAAAAATGAACCCGAAAAAGAGGCTAAACGTCCAATGTGTGGGTTGTTTTTGGTTCAGATATTTTGGTGACTTTAAAATCGTTGTTAAGGTAACCAAAATATTGACACGAGTACTTGCTTAAAAATGTATATAATTTTATATTGTTCTCAGGTTTTGAGGTTTACCACCTCGAAACAATTCTTATGTTAAACAGTTCACTGACACTTCCATTGCAGGCCTCCACTGCCTGTTCTATTACCATCGGCAACCGGTCAAGGTCTGGAAATCAGTGCTCAAATGGTACGGAGAGACGGTCAGATATTTTACAGCATAATGTTTGAAAACAACACACAAATTCCGTTGGATGGATTCATGATTCAGTTCAATAAGAACACATTTGGTCTCGCCGCTGCTGGACCCCTCCAGGTACCTATTGTGGGACTTCAATATCATTCATTATTGATGTCGATAAAACGACCATCCTATAGGTTTTAAAGTTTTAAATCTGTTAACCAGGTCCCACAAGTGCAACCAGGAACATCAGAAAGAACCCTTCTTCCTATGGTTTTGTTTCAGAATATAGCGCCAGGTCCCCCAAGCTCACTTTTGCAGGTTGCCGTAAAGAACAACCAACAGCCTGTGTGGTACTTTAATGACAAAATCTCACTGCTTGTGTTGTTTACCGAGGATGGAAGAATGGAACGTTCCGCCTTCCTTGAGGTAATATCATTTTGTTTGTGCACAAACAGGGTTGTAAACAAGCAGCGCCGAGCCCCAGCGAGCTCACTCAAGCTTGAGCTCGGTTTGTTTAAGAGAGCTTGGCTTGTTTCGAGCTCTACTTCTAAAGCTCGAGCTCGGCTTGCGCTTGGTTTGTTTTATTACTTTCTAATTATATAAGTTTCCGTTTACATACATTTATAATTTTCTATTTATTTATAGTTATATTTTTATATATAATATAATCTAGGTTATTTAGTTATTTTATCAAAATTGTATATATAATATTAATTATTATTATTATGTAGATATATATTTTATATATTAAATAAAAGTGAGCTTGCTAAGTGAAGCTTGGGGTCGATCTCATTTATTAAACGAGCTCCAATAGTGGCTTGGGCTGAAATTCGTTTACGCTCAGGTCGGTTCGAGCTTTTAACAAGACGATATCAAGTAGCCCACGAGTAGCTCGTCTCGTTTAAACCTCTATCCACAAACACAATATATGTGGATTTTAGCTTCAATATTGAAATGATTATATATTTAGCAAATTAATATCTGTTTTTTCTTTTTGGTGATTGTAGACATGGAAGTCATTACCCGATTCCAACGAGGTCTCAAAAGACATTCCATCCATTGTGATAAACAATGTTGATGCAACCATAGAGCAGTTATCTTCTTCAAACATGTTCTTCATTGCCAAACGTAAGAACGCCAACCAGGATGTCTTGTATTTATCAGCCAAAATTCCACGCGGTATCCCTTTCTTGATTGAACTTACAACAGTTGTTGGTGTTCCTGGCCTTAAATGTGCCGTTAAAACTCCAAACCCGGAAATGGCACCTTTATTCTTTGAAGCACTTGAAACTATCCTTAGGAGTTAGTTTACATTCCGCCTTTGTGTTTTTGGTCTTTGGCTGTCTGTATTTGTTAGCGTATGTATAGGTTTCAGGTTGCAGACTAAGATTGATGAAAAGGTTGTATCCTTTGTTGTTTTTATGTGTCTTGTAAGACCGACTATTGTTCTTTTGAACAGTTATGATTTTGAGTTTAATTCTGAATGATGTGATTAAAAACGGTTCACGATTAAAAAGAAAGAAATAGAGCAGTAGAGAGGGATTTCGTCGATCAATTTCGAGAGTTCATTTATCCCGTATTCTTTCTTTTGTAGCTCGGTTACAACCGATTAAGACTAATCAGTTGGTTATGATAGTTGAGACTATTTACAACCTAGCTTTGTGAGAGGCGATTAGGACGACTGAGTTCAGTATGAAAGTCACCCAAGGTAAAACAAGACGTTTTGTTCATACTAGGGGTCGGGAACCTTTGCATAAAAGAGGGCAACTCGCACAGGAGGTTTGGACAATAAGGTTTTGTTGTAGCAAATATTGAGCTAAAGGAAAACACTCCTTGAAGTGAGAGTTTTTTGTACATGTTTTGTCGTTTAACACCTTTGATGAAGAAGTTAGCCTCCAACTTAGAGCCCCTTGTGGCACCAACTTTATAAAGGGCTGGAAAAAGCTCAACAACGACTTGTTTTATATATTTTATTCTTTAAAAGAAGTTATAAATAGTGAAATGGAACAAATAATATAAATTAAATACAATACATGATGTTTTTGTGTCTTTTAGAACGGGAATGATTTACTATGGTTGGTTTGATGGAAAAATCGATTATTGCTTTATGTGATGGAATCAACCATGACCAAATAGATTAGGAATGGGTCTATGACTTTATATACATGCGCATTTATGAACACAATTACACTAACATACATACTATAAATGTATCTCACATATAAATATATTATAAATGGGAAAATGTCACAGAATAGTAACCAAGTTTTAAAAGTGTTCTAATTTAGTCACTCATGTATATTTTTCTCAAATTGGACCATCAAATGATCAAATCGAGTCATCATTAAATTTTCTTATGTCAAGTAAGTAACGGTGGAGAAGACGTGGTGGTCAGAATTTGCAATATATAAAATTATATTTAAAAATAAAAAAAAACATGTTAATTATAAAAAAAATAAAAAAAATACCTAAAATTTACGTCAACGTTTCATATCAGCATCAAAAGATAGAAAAAAATATTTTCTAATTGAAACCAAAAGTATAACATGCTAAAAAACATTTTAAGTCTTTTAATTTATATAAAATATAAAAACTGAGTGACCTAATTGGAACACTTTAGAAAGTTGGTTACTATTTTACAAAGTTACCCCATTATAAATCATATATAATAGGAATGTGAACTCACCTAAAGTGTATGCATGAACAATGAGAGAAAATGCTAGAACGAGAAAAAACCCGTCACAGATTACCTAAAACATACAAGCACATAAGTACGTGCAGGAGGGGTTGGTTCACTAAACCTTAAGTGTCCAATCAATCTCATTGATCCATACAGTTTATAAACGTTAACCCATTTGACCATTGTTAACATGTTAAGTGACCCAATTAACAAATCATACATTCATGAGTTTAATTCAATACATTCACGTATCACACATAATGAGTTCTAATCTCCAACAAGTTTTTCATACTAGCAAAACCTACGATACAACATATATGAATCCATAATAATAACCAACTTGTATGTTTCAATATAATTAACCAATTGCTTCAAATTTCCCATATGGTAACTACCTATGTTACTATCATGCATTTTAAGCTCATATAGGATTCAAACCACTCATCACATACCATGTGAAGTAACTTGCTATTTCACATCTCAAACCCTGGCAATTCTACTATGCAGGGGCCTCAGATTCACATGCGCGTATAGTAGTTACCATCATATCATAGTATTCAAAGTATAATCTAAACTAACAAGATTGTCCAATTTTGCCATATCGATCAAACACATGCATATCCATCAGAAGGTTTTATCATGTAAACCTACTTACCAACCTTATTCCAATCAATACAACACCACATTATCATCCAGCTTACGTATACACATGAACATTCAATTTCCCAAATCATCACATTTAAATTTCTAACAACATGATCTAACTTATGCATCCAACACATTTAACGTTACAAACACGCATCATCATTCTCAATAACCATTCTAGCATAATCCTAACATTCCATGCATGCTTAAACTATTCAATTTGATAACCACAATTACAAAGTCTCCTCATTAGGAAGATGTTATCTAATAATCCACAATTCATCAAACTATTCAATAATTCATCGATTATATGATTCATCTAAGCTATATTCATCATTAAACACAACAAACATTACTAAATATCAAAATCCAAAGTTCTTGGAAACTAGATTTTTCACTATGGATAAGTTATGAACTACACATTAAAACCATAACTTTCTTGCACAATCCACATAAATTATCAATAATAGCATCAATCTAACCCAATTACAACATTTAATTTCATCAATTACATGTTTTGAATTGAAAGAATGAACTCTAGTTTGTTCATAATCAAAATTCATGAAAAAGATAAAAGATTGTTGATAATTCTTACCTAATATGTGCAGTTGATCACGAATGGATCTTCCTAACGCGTTATAGTGGTCTATTTTAAGCAAAATAATGGTAGATGTGTGTGTGCTAGTGCTGAAGTCGACAAGGAGAGCGGCCGGGGGGGGGGGGGGGGGGGGGGGAGGGGGCTCGACCGCGACAACTGTGTTTACGGGGGATTAGTTTTTTTTTTGTTTTTTTATTTATTAAAATTTCCATCTTAACCTTCTAGTTTTTATAAATTATAGAACTTGCTTTTAAATGTTTATAAATCATTTTTTTCATAACTTTTGAATATTAATCATCTCACATGATCCTTAATAATATATCATTCTCCTAACGATACGCTAACACGAAAATCATAAACATAACACGTAACTCGTTGATTTCACATAATCACATAATAACCGCATAATTTATTTATTAGGTTAATATTATTTAAATCAATATTGACCATATGTTAAGTCATTAAGTTCAAGGACAACTTGTGTTTGATAACATAAAACGTATGCAAGACTCAACAAAAATAACCGATTTAACCTAAAATTTGCCGGATGTCACATATGATTTTAAAGCAAAAATGGTGTTGGTAACCATCCCTTGGCAACCGTTTACGGTATACAGTCACAACCAAACATCAATCATGGGCGTTAACATAGTAATATTTTTATTTTCCTCTAAAGAATAAACAAAATTTGACTGTGGGGTTTTTAGAATTTTATATTTCAATCGGCATTTAACATAAACTACTATTTTACTTATTCCAAAAATAATATATGGTTTAACATATTTCATTACTTTTTAAAACAGAACAATAATAATAATAATAATAAATATTCATATAATCCTATAAACTCGAATAACTCGTGGTCAAACAAATTGTAACCATAGCTTATAGACCTGATACTCATCAAATAATTACGCATTTAAAAACCGTCCAAAACAAAGTTATCCTTATTTTATTCCAATCAAATGTGTCTTTAATTATAAGATAACTTTAACAATAAAGCTATTTCAATTCAATATCCCCATAATAATAATAATAAATAATAATATTATTATTATAATAAAGAAAAAAATAAAAATAAAATGTTATGTCCGAGGCCACGCCACCATTTTTCTAACACACCACTTTCTCTCTCTAGCTTTGCTCAACTCAAAGTACACCGCTTCATTCCATTAACTCTCCCCCACAACTCAACTTCAATCCATTCAGGTATGTATCTATCTATATGTATGTATATGTATGTATATGTATGTATGTATGTATGTATATGTATGTGTGTATATACACATGATTTTGTCTCTATTTCACCCCTGCAAATCGATGGTTACACTCGATTCTTTGGGATATCTAAAGTTGTATTGGAGTTGTGATGATTGTTTATCGGTTGGTTGTTTGTGTCGATTGTGTTTTTAGGGATTTTGGGTCTTGTCTACGGCGATTGTGTTATCGGAAAAAAAGGTTTTTTTTTTTTTTGGGTTTATTGTGTATCTGAGTATCGTTGTTTGTTTGGTTTCTTTAGATTGAGTCGAGGAATTTGTTTGCTTTTCGAATTCTCGAAGATTAACGATTGGTGTTGGGTTTTGGGTGATGAATTTCTTGGTTTTTTGTGATTGTTTTGGCTCTGTAATCGTCTTAATGGTGCAATCGGTTGTTTGATTGTGTTGTTGGTGGTGTTTGTATAGTTGAATTTTGGGGATTAAGGATTGGTTTTGGATTTTGGATGATAATTTGTTTGTGTTTGTTTATTAATTGTGTAAATAAGTGGTTTGGTTGAATCTCTGGTTATTTGTAAGGATTAAATTGATGATTAGTTTGCTGAAATGCTGATTGAGGGTTAAGGCTTGATTTCTTATTTTGAATTATAATCTACCTGAGTTGTATTGCTTCTGTAATTACTTTAGTGTGCCTTATTTGTTTGGTAATCATTAGTTCAAGTTAACTATAGTGTTATGCTTGTTTTTTCTGGTTTTCTTTATCTTTCTTATCTATTGTATTCTGATGTTCATAAATTTTTAATCAGTCGAACTAGCATATAATTCTCTTCTCCAGCGTCAAATTGTTTATATTGGTTAGTGGACTGCTCTAGTTTTGTTCAATTCAGTTCTCTTTCTTTTTTGTCTTTGTTCATCTTCCTTATTCTCATAATGATTGTATCCACAACCGCCAGTGGTGGATCAAAACCACTGATTTCAACAGTTCAAGGTTATCCATGGCAAATATCACAAACTGTTTTTCAGTCAAATTCAGTGATAAATACCATCTGAGTTGGAAACATCATATTGTAAACATCTTTTAAGACATTTGTACTATTAATGCATATTTTTTTAAAACCTACCTCCTCTATCACTGAATTAGACATACTCCTCTAAGTGGTTGAAGACCGACCGATGGTTATGTCTTGTGCGCATCAACGCAACATGGACCCTCTGTTTTGCTTCTACCCATTGGAACTGAATCATCTTCCTAACTTTGGAAAGTTGTTAAAGATTCTCTTTTGAACAGGCCTTCACCAAGAAATCTCAACTCCATATCTGAATCTATCATCTTGTTGTGCAAACAGGGTTCCTCTTCTATTGCCTCTTGTTTGATTCCTTAAAGAACTCATTGATTCATTGTGCTCCATTAGAGACCTGTCACTGAATCAGCTCTTGTACTACAAGGCCTCAGTCCCAACTCAAACATGTTTGTCTTAAATATCAAGAACTTTGATATCCAACCTACTTTTTCACACCTGATATTGCAGCTGTTCGAGAAGAGGATAGTGTCATCTTCACCGTTACTTTCTGGTGTCTGTTGTCAAAATCCCTCAAGGTGGGCACCTAGGCCCTTAGGTGCAACCTTGTCGCCATACTTCGAAAGCCCCATTTCAGGCGTTCAGGCGCATTTTGAGGCTAAGTTCTGGCGAAAATTCGTCTAAGTGAGTCTGAAACAATTACTCTACTAGCCTTAAATAAGCTTGTATCAACCTAAGACAGCTTAAACTAGCTCAAAACCAACCTAAAACATGTCTAAAACCCCTAAAATGGTATATTTATACTTTGTGTCTCGCTTAAAAAAGCCCTCGCTTTTAAAGCGCCCTGTGTCTAGGCCTAAGGCTCACTCTTTACACCTTGTTCCTTCGACAATTATGCTTCTCAAATCTCATGCTTGTTCGTTCTCCCCAACTACTGCCACTTCTTATTATCCACCAATGATTACTTATTGTAGATGTCCCCAACTACGTTCTTGTATGTGTTGCTACTTTTGGTAACTTTCTACCTTTTCAAATTCACCCATCACAAGAGTGGTACAAGCTTGATCTTCTGCAACACACTGGTATGAGCCAGTGCAAATTGTTATCAACACCAGAATCTCCTAGTCAAAAACTTTTTGCCATGCAGTTGTAGGATCCATTTCTTTACTAAAGTGTTGGGGGCATAACAGTATTTAGTGCTTACCATACCAGCTCGATTGTTACACCACTCCATTTGGATTTCAGTCAAGCAAATTCCTTGCTATCTTCACGGTACCACCGTTCCACTACAAGTTATTGTGTTTTTCTTGGTCCCATTCTTATGAGTTGGAGCTCCAAGAAGCAGGACAATGTTGCATTTGAAGCTGAACATCGAGCACTGGCTCATACTGCTGTTGAAATATAATTGTCTTTGCCGGAAATACACATCGCTCTCTCTCTCTCTCTCTCTCTCTCTCCTGCCAACCTTCCTTTGCAGTGTGATATTGGTGCTGTGTGTCTTGCAGTTAATTTAGTGTTCCATCAATGCATGAAACGTCTCGAGTTTGACTTGCATTATATTCTTGACATGGTGTTTTCTCACTCTTCAGGTTCGCCGTGTTTCTGCAGCTGCTCAGCTTGCTGTTATCCTTATGAAAGGCTTGGCTTCTGCCTAGTTTGGTAATCTAAAATCCAAGCTTCACATGGCTTCAAATGTTGTGCTTGACGGAGGATTAGAGTCTTTTCAGCTGTATATGTTTAGCCATGTGGTCTACAGATTAGACAAACAGAGATGTTTTTTTATCTCTCTATGTCTTTATCTTTCTTAGTTTTCCTGAGTTTCAGTTTAGGTTCTATCTTTTGTTTTTCTATATGCTGTATTATCGGATTCATGAATTATTGAGCAATTAAAATGGAATTTTGTTCACTTCTCAAGTTTCAAATTGTTTAGGTCCAATTGTGATGTTGTTGAGTTGTTTGTGCTAACTTATATTGCCTTTGTTAGGTGTAGACATAATATAATTTTAATAGGCTATCAAACTTTTTGTTGACTGAGATGCTCTCTGCTTGTGATTTTTTGTCCTGAAGTTTAGCTTCTGGTATTATGTGTCTCCTTGCTCACCAGGTATTTTATGTATGATGGTAGTACTTATATAATAATATACATAACTTGTTTATAGACTGTATGCTAAACTCTGTTCATTTATATATGTGTGTGTGCGTTAATGCATCCGCGAGCATGCACATTTTTTTTCTGCTAATTGTTGCTTGTGTCACATTTACCCTTGCTTGTCAATATTTTATTAATTATTGTGCTAGCTTAGCGCACATCCTTATGTTCTACATGATAACATTTTTCTTTTCTTCTTGTGGCAAACTGACATGTTTGACTTTCAGTTGAGATGCGTCTTCTTTCTTGCTAAAGAACAGAATACAATGAGTTTACTATTAATCGGTTCAGTTGGATAAATTTAACATCTGAAACCAAATGGGAGGCTGCTGCTGTTGCTTTTCTTCTAAAGGAGTGGAACTCAACAGTTCACCTCGCTTCTATCATGTCAGTAGTAACCTACCTCTGATGCTTTTTGTGATTAAATGATTTGTTATTTAGAAATTCGAAAAGAATATTATAACAATAATAGTTTAGTTCTTGAATAAAAACGGAGGCCGTATGCATAAACATAATTTTGGATGAATTTTCACCTTTTCTATGTATGTCACAGCCAACACAAAAATGATGATTTTTATACGTAGATAACAATAATTTCAAGAAAAAGCAGCAATTCAATATTTTAACACAAACCAATTTAACTATGCAGTATCCAATAGCATCAGAGGAACGTCAACCCTTATCATCAAGCGGTGGTGCAGCTTCAACAGGGCTTTTAGTTGACACGAATCTTGAGACATCAATACCGGACACTTATAGACCGCCACCTGCACCTATACCATACGATGTCAGTGCTGGCCCTCCTCGAAGTCCACTTAACAACACTCGAGAAACTCCTGGTGCTAAGCAGGAACCACCTGTGCAAACAAACAATAATGAGTCTGCTGGGGAAATAACTATCAGTGACAGTGGTGAAACTATCGCCAAAGAAGCAAAAGGATCTGACTGCAAAGATATTACCAACATTGAACTTGTTGCTACAAAAGAAATAGAAGATGAGATTGAGAAGTCTGATGAACTTAAGAAGCCTAGTGGACCTATATTACCCCCTGAAGAGTGTCCAACATGTCTTGAAGGTAATAATAATATTGTAGACTTAGATATGATTCGGCTAAGCCTATTAAACACTAATAAATTTGTTTTATTTTTGTGGCAAGATGGGTGGGTCAGGTAGTGTGTTGCAACGGGTTCGAGTTAAAATGGGTCATTTTTCAAGTATTGGTCAAGGGTTGGTTTGACCTGCCAACATTTTTTTGTCCATTTTTTTTAAACTTTGTATAAGTAATGGTTGAGATGCAATACTCTTATATGGATAGTAATGTATAAAGGGGCCACTCAAGTATTCAACTTTTGTCATTAAAGTCATCCATCTTTTGAACCTATGTTCTATGCAACCCAAATATGTATCTGGTGTCTTATACACCAAACCTGGCCATATAAATGCCTGAATATTGTAAAATGACAAAAACACCTTGGCTTTTTTATACATAGAACCATCGTTTCATGATAGATTGATACAAGGGATATTTGTCTTTTTTAAATTCGAAGGCATTTTTGTCTTTTGGCATGTTTTTGGCCAAATTTGGTATGAATGAAATGAGATACGTACTTGGTTGGCATAGAAGTTAGTTTCAAAATATGGGTAGCCAGTAGCCTTATATAGAAGGTTGAATACAAGGGTGGCCTTCACATATGGTATCCAATTTCGTAATGATATTAATTTAGATCTTTGAATAAAATTGTTCAAGAGGTTGTATGCATTGAAACTAAATGTTAGGGACTTTCAGACCATTTGATGTGTTCCCCCACAGTAAACCTTTTAATTTGAACTTTCTTGCAATAAATAACACTACAGAAATCAACCATTTATAAAATTGGTTGCAATTGCCACCTCTGGTATTTATTAATAAAAACAGAAAATAATCTGCAAAGAAAATGTGAAATGATAGGGAAATTGTTTACTTGAACCGTCTTTAGAATGGTCTTTATTATTGCTTCTATATACTTAAAAATTATATGAGCACATATATTTTTTGTTTACCTTTTGCAGAATATGACGAAGAAAACCCAAAAATAATCACCAAATGTGAACATCATTTTCACTTGGCATGCATTCTTGAATGGATGGAAAGAAGTGATACCTGCCCTGTGTGTGATCAGGTTGGTCTAATTAAATCCTCAATAAAATGGAAATAAAAAACAAAGAAGGTGGTGAACCCCATGATAAAAAATGAAAACTTTTATGCTAACTGTTAGCCGTATGCGTTGGTGCAGGAAATGATAATTGAGTTTCCCGTCAACGAATAGCACTATGGAACTATGTGATCAAGGTGACGAATGCATTCGCGTGTTTGTTTTACTTCTTGGGTGTTTCAGTAGCAACCACACTTGGGTTTCCTCTTTTTTTCTTTTTCTTTTCTTTTTTCTGCCTTCATGTCCTCTTCGCTTATTCCAATGCTATGTTCGCGCCATTGGAAAAACAAATAAAACTAAATATCAAGAACAACGGTATGAAGATCGACAAAACCATGTTACTCAAGTCGAAAAGGAAGGTTAGAAGATGAATTATTTTGTACAGGAGTCTTGTCTTGATGTTGGCTTTTTTACATTTGTTTGTAGAAAAAGTTGATGTGCAGGATTTGATTTTGCAAACTGCTGTTCTATTTTATCATTTTATTTTATACAAATGCTTCCACTCGAAATCTTATCGCCAAAAGAAGTCGCTTTGAATTTTATACGACACAAAGTTTTTACGCATGTTTAATTGTGTGATCCTTTTCTTTCATGTCCATTAGGTCGTAGGTTGTACCGTGGGATGACGTGATAATGATGTAGAATAGAGGTGAATTTGATCTGGATGAATTTGATCGTTTCTTTCTTAGTTGAAAGCAGGTTTTTGATGAGAATAAGGGGCGTTGGTATGACGGAATTCGATGAAATTGAAATTTATGTTTCAGTTGTGGGGTGTTTGGCTTACTAGGTGAGGGATTTGAATTTGCATTAATTCCATCTAAATCCTTTGGTTAATGAAATTTAAAAGGATCTTAATAATCCTAAAGAACAACGTTACTTAACGTTGTCATCCGCTGTAGTCGACCGCCACCAATCGACTTGACCCCTGTTCGCGTCATCTATTGACACGTCGTCTGCCAATCATCTACCGACACGGTGTCCGCTTGTCGTTGTCGACTGCGATCGACCGATGGAATTGGAGTTTTATTTTGTAATGGGTAATTTTGTATTCTTTTTTATTTTTACATTCCAATTCCATTACAAATATGCTTATCAAACATACTTTGGATATTTAAGAAATCCTTTAAATTCTAATTTCATATCCATATTTAATTCTAACGAATTCCGCAAACCAAACTTGGTTTCAATTTGAACAGTCCGATCGGTTTTAGTGGTTTATGAGACAAATCCACTAAACAATACACCCTCTTATCTTCAAATTGAAGAACACACAATGTAGTATTAGAAATTATACAACTAGCAAAAAGGGGCCATTAAAGATCAGGACCAAAAACCTTATTTAATTTTGACTCTAAAGGAAATAGACAATGACATGAAACTTTAATGTTAACTTATCCTTGTAGTCTAGCACCGTATACTTATGTACTAGGTTAGTCATTGTGCGTTACACGGATTGAATAAATAAAATATTAAATAATTAGTAGTAAAAGTTTATGCATTGCAAAATCATGCTTGAAGATAAAATTTGATTATAATAACGAATGAATAGCTATTTTAAATAAACAAACAATACTTTTCTAAAACTTTTGTTTTATAAAATAACTATGATTTTTAAATATTTATTTTATGAATAATGAATTAAAAAAATAATTGGTTGTATTCTGTATTTTATAAAATTATTGTTTTTAAAAAGTGTGCTCTTAATAAAAATTTAGGTTTTAATTTATTTAGTTATATATTTTTTAATTTAAAAATAATATGAGTAATATTAGCAGTATTCAATATTATTATTAATAATATAGAGAAATGAGAAAATTAGTATGATGAGTTTTATAATCGTGTCACGTTTATTTTAGTTTTTTTAGATAGATAGATAGATCGATCGATAGGCTAAAAACACATTCATTAAACGGATTATAATTAGTAATAAACACAAATAGATACAGTATATAAAATATTATTAAATTTATATATACGTAATAGTTGAAGAAATAAAATAATTATACCATTTTAAACCCTTTTATCTAAATAGTTTATTTTTAAACATTCGTGTTTATAAAAAAATATTTTTTATATAAATTCAGTTTTTAAAAACTCTGGTTTGTAATTATTCTAGTTGTTTTAATAAGACTGTTTTTTTAAATTACCTTTTTATAAAAAGGTTTACTGTTTTAGAAAATTTCATATAATATGATTCTTTTTGTTGTTTTACTATTTCAGTTTTAATCAAAAGATGTGATTTTTTAATTTTCTTAGTAAATCTACTTTTAAAAAAGATAGTTTGATTTTTAAAAAAAATCTAGATAAGTGAGAGAAATGTAACAATTAATAAAATTTATTTTTAATAAGAGAAAGAAATTGGTATAGTGTTTAAATTACTACAATAGCTTTTGGAGGAAAAAATAATGTATAGATGTTTAGAAGAAGGACAAGTGAAAAAAACATGGGTTAAGAAAATGACGAATGATAAAAAAAACTTGCTTTATTAGATGTTATAGATTATTACAAAAAAGATTTTTTATATATAAAAAAAGCTATTTTCTTTTTAACTCTTAGAATGATTTTATTCTCAATCTTTACGTAATCGATATATGTAAAAACCCAATTTCCACCAAGTTATCATACATGGGGGTCTTAATTCCTCACTTTGTTATATGTTTGGTAACATATGTTTGGTTAAATTATTTTTGGGAATTATATCTGTAAGATAAAATTATTAGCTGCATCCTTTTATCCAGATACAAAGGTCATTTATATAGGAATATTTGATTAATTTTAATTATGTATGTAAAGTATAAAGTGATTCACTAAAATGAAACACAAAACTATTTATTAAAGGGTCCTGCTGGGGACACCGCAGGTGTTTTTGGAGAGAAACCGGATCAAAAGGTCACGGTTTGGCCTTACCGTGACACTTTGGGGAGAAACCAGATCAAAAGGTCATGGTTTGGCCAAACCGTGATATTTTAAGATATTTTTTTGAATCAAAAGGTCATGGTTTGCCCAAAAGGTCATGGTTTACTCAAAAGGTCACGGTTTGAAATATTTTTGAGATATTTTTTTGAGTAGTGAAATAAATTAAATGGTATTTTTTCAGAATTGAAATACATTAAAATAATTTTTTGAAAGCTAAAATACATTAATTCATATTTCTTGAAAATTGAAATACATTAAAAGTTAATTCTTGAAAGCTAAAATACATTAATTCATATTTTTTGAAAATTAAAATACATTAAAAATTACTTCTTGAAAACTAAAATACATTAATTCATACTTTTTATGAACTAGAATAAACTTAAATATTGTATTCTTAATATTTACATAAACTAATTAAACTTTGGTAAACAAATCATACGTTATATTATTGAATAAATCAATTTTTGAGGACTACGAGTCATATATATTTAATAAAAATTGATGTTTATAAGACTACGAGTCATATATACTTAATAAAAATTAATGTTTATAAGTTAGGTTTTAAGTGTTAGTTTGTTTGTTATATATTTACGTAATACTAAAAATTTAAATAAAAGAAAATTTAAATCCTATAAAATATTAGAAGTTACAAATTAAATAAAATATCTTACACTTATATTATAAAAATATTAAAAAAATTAAATATTATACTCAATATGTCATGGTTTGGCTAAACCGTGACATATACACCACCAAAATCAAAAAACCCACTCCCAATAATTAACCCAATCCCGAGGTGCATAACTTTTTCTGAAGCCCAATATGTCACAGTTTGACCAAACCGTGACCTTTAGGCTTCAATATGTCACGGTTTGGTCAATATGTCACGGTTTGAATCGGTTTTTTTTACCAATTACCTACGGTGCGCCTAAAATTCCCGTTATTAAATTCGTGAAAAATCATCACATAACAGATCTAGTTAGAATACTAATGAAAGCATTCATCTGGGCCGATTGGTTGAACCTACGACAGATTGGATTTTCGAATATTATGCATTTATTTTTTTTAACAGCAAGTATTTATGTTATTTAATTTGATTTTCTCAAAAACAAATTATTGATTCATTTAATATTTCAAGCTTCATATTTTACTTATTTTGAAGAATTTCACATATACCTCTATAAACCTTTTAAAAATCATATATATATATATATATACCCAACCAAATTTCAAATATCATATTTACCAAATTTTAGTGAATTTTTACTAGCTTAATGACAACTTTGTCCTTTTTATATACTCTTTTTGTTAACCTTTTTCATATTGGTTCTCAAATATATCCTTTCTAAAGTTCTTTTTTTCATTTTGATTATGTTTTAAACATGTTTCTTTATGTATGTCACCGAAGATAGATTTTCTTTAATGAAGGTGGTAGCTGGGTTAACAATAGCTTTTTTAATCTTATAATTTGTATCGCTACAGAATCTTTTTTAGAGCAACATACTAGAAATCTTAGAACCAATGATCTCTTAGCCTAGTGGTTAATGGGGAGGTGGAAGGTTTTGTCTCTCTTGGAGGTTCAAGGTTCAAACCTTGGCATGGGTGAAGATTACTAACGTGGTGATACTAACAACTAACAACTAACCAGCCGTTCAAAAAAAAAAAAACTAGAAATCTTAGAACATTTTGGTTTCTAAACTTTTCAGACCCCATGTGTGCGTCAATGTTTTCAGAACCGGATCAGACGTCGAACCGGGCGCCTTACTGGTTTGGTGGTCGGACCGGTCGGACCGGTCAGACCGGTTGGATCGGATTTAACTATATTTTAATTATATTTATATATGTAATTAAATATAAGTAATTTATATATGATTTATACATATATTTTATAGTTATATATAAAATTTAACTATGCACACAACCGTCAATCACGGCCAATCCAAAAAACAAACGGTCAAGATCACCCAACAACCCATGCACACAACCAACGGCTTAGATTCCAAAGCACACCACCCCATTCCATCACAACCGTCCAAAACACAGAATATTCCTCCGGCATATCCCCTTTCACCACCCTCCACCATCAATTATTTTCTACACAAACAACATAAATGTTTTTTAATATAAGGCTGGTCAAAATAAGAGACAAAAGTCAAAATTTTAACACTTTTGTCGGTCAAGGACTCAAGGGCTTTAAAAAACAAGATCCCGATTGTTTTCTTAGTTTCTTCTCTGCTCTTCCTCACACTCAATCCTCTGGATCTCTCCCTCTCACATTCTCTCAACTTGCCAGTGTTTCGGGCGAAATCAAACCCAATTTCAGGTCGACGATGGTTTCGGTGATGATGGTTGATAATGATCGAAGGAGGACTGAAGATGATCGCTGGTGTTGTCGAAGGAGATTTGCGGGTGGAGAGGAGTTTGGTCGACCGAACTTCAGTGATACAAAGGGCGGTGAAGATCTGTTTGTTCATCGATACAAAGGGCTTCGGTTTCATCACCCCCACCGATGGTTCAAAGGCGGTGAAGATCTGTTTGTGCAAGACAATCGAGAACCGGAAAGTGGTTCAACGATACAAAGGGCTTCGGTTTCATCACCCCCACCGATGGCGGTGAAGATCTGTTTGTTCATCAGTCGTCGATTAGGACCGACGGCTTCAGGAGCTTAGGCGACGGCGAGACGGTCGGAACCGCCCGGTTCGCCGGTCCAACCGTCGGTTCGGTTTCAACCGGCCGGTTCAAAGCAACCAAAACGAACCACCCCTGACCGGACCGGACCAGGCCCCGATTCGCGGTCGAACCGGTCGGACCGGCCGGTCCGATCCGGTCTCAACAACAATGGTGTGCGTTCAAATCAAAACTGTGAAGTGTTGAAGTTAAATGTGCACCGGAAACTAAACTTCTAATTCAAATGAAATCATGAAAAAACGTATTAATTCTCATAGTCTTATCCATATATTAGACACAATCAAAATATATATGAAGATCATTATATAGATAATAAACCTAATAATGGATATACAAATTAATTATTTAAGGATTGAGGCCTCGATAAGCATCAAACATGCATAAGAGCATTCACATCTCATTCCTTATCTTTATTTATATAATTACACTAAAAATCACTACTTCTTCTCTATTCTTTCAATTAAATAATATATTTTTATACATTTTTCATTACCTTTTCTCTCTCCTTCACTCACAACCACTTTCAAAAATATTAAAAAATTTATAAGGGCTGAACAGTAAATCTTTAAATTTACAGATGAACAGTAACATTTTATCTCTCCTCCACTCACAATCACTCAAAACTATCCCATATAATTTAAGGACTCACATTCACATACTTATAAGGCATGGTTGTGAATGCTCTAACACAACAATAGCTTTTTCATCGAAAGAACCTAATTTTATGGAATATTCAAAGTTTCAAACAGCAAGCCATGATCTAAAGAATATAATAATAAAATCAAGAGTTAATTTCAATTTTGCTCTCCAAGGTTTGACTAAATTAACCATTTTTCTCCAAAACATTAAAAACATCAATTTACTTTCAAAATTTTCATATGTTACTTCAATTTCACTTCAAAAGTTTCATTATCTTGGAATAAATTGAAACAACTAATGAAACTTTTGGACTGAAATTTAAACAATTTATAAAACTTTTAAAGATAAATTGATGTTTTTAATCTTTTGAAGAAAAATGATTATTTTTAACAAACCTTGAGGAGTAATATTGAACTTAACTCTAATATCAACGAAAGTGTAGTAAAACGTATGAAAGAGGGGTAAATAGAATATTTTAGAATTTTAAATAGATTAAGGGTCAAATAGTCATATTAATAATTAGCTTTTAATAAACTAAATTAAAATGGATAAATATGCTATTTTTATTGTTTTAAAAGAGTATATATAGAGAGAGTATTGTTATAGTAAAAGAATGTTTAATTATGGGTTTGACACGTGTCCTTTTATTATTTTAAAAATGATGACATTTTGGTAATTGTGTCAAATACATAATCTCATTGTGTCTGATATGTTCATTGTGCTAAATATAATTTTATTTTGTCATATATTGTACATCATTTGTTATGTGTATTAATCATTGTGTTTTATGTTTTAGATTATTTTATATTATTTTTATTATCGTTTTTATAGATTATAAAATTGTTATCTATCATTGTGTTTTACAAGTAGAAGTACACAATTATATACTTTTACCAATGTATTTTTTAAAACGCATAGTATTAAAGATAACACAATATGTTATTTTGTCATTATTTTTTACTTAATAATATAAACTTTTTATATCTGTCATTGTGTTTTACTATTACAAGTACAGAATAATATTATTTCACCAATGTATTTTTCAAAACATAGTGTTCATAATAACATAATGATAATCAAAAGACACAATGAGACATTGTGTTATTTTGTCATTGTTTTTAATGTGTTAGATTAATTAGTTGTTAATTTATTATTGTGTTTTACATATTAGAGATACACAACAATGTTATTTCACTATTATATTTTTTTTAAATTCATGATTTAAAAAAAACAATAGTATTAGAAAAACACAATGACTAACAAAAAGACACAATGACAAGATATGAACTTAAAAACGTAAAAACTTTTTTTTATCTTTTTATATAACAATATTTTACTCATTTAAAATATAAAAATATTTGTTTTTGTGGTGTAATTTTTATAAAAAAATAATATCATACATAAAAGTTATAAAACGTTTAAAAAAATAGGATAACTCGCAAAAAGTCAATAAAAGTGACTATTTCTAAAATACCCATCTTTTTTATTGAACAGCAAAATATTTTTATTATCACCAAAATTTGTCTCACAATCTAGCAAGTCGCTAGGTAGGGGTAGTCACCTCAACATTGCAGTAGGTTAAAGATGACCATGATTCCACCTATCCCAATCTAGTTCTTTAGAAGTTGGGCGATTTTTAATCCATAAGAAGCCCCAAACCTTGATTTCCTCCATTATCTTTAAAACTTGCACTTCTTTCGTTGAGAAGATTAAGTTGTTTCTTGCCCTCCATATCGCCCAGGCAGCTACCAAAATTATGGATTCGACCATTTTGCTCCTGTTCCCAACAAGGTTGCAGTGATTGTGGAGGTCAAGTAAGTCACAGGTAGAGAAAGCATAAATTGTAGGAATGTTACCCCAAGTATAAATTTGTTGCCAAATAACTGTGGCAATGTAACACCAGGATATGATCCAATATTTCCTCCACTTCTCCACAAAACCGACAATTCAGAGATGGAGTTGAAATACTCCTTTTCTCAAGATTTTTGAGGGTTGGTAATCGGTCTCGTGCAACTCTCCAGCCAAATAAATTTATTTTTAGTGGCAACCAATTATTCCATTTGTATTTATAGGGGCTAATGCAGTATTTTTGTTCATTGAGACTCCTTTTGATGGACTAAACTGAAAATTTCCCATCCTTCTCCCCCTTCCAAGACCACCTGTCTTTATCTTCTCTCATATTGGAGCTTGAAATTAAGGTCATCAATTCTTGAAATTTCGAACTCTCTGATGGCGATGATGAAAGATGGAACCATTCCCACTACCAATAAGAATGGAGAGACAGCCCCAACCATTTATCCTTGATGAAACAATCTCTCTTGCATTCAAGGCTAAAAAGGAAGGGTAACTTGAGTCTCAATGGCAATTCACCAATCCAATGGCCAATCCATAATCTTATTGAACTTCCATCCCCAACATGTCCTTTAAACATATCTACTAGTTGAATATTAAATGATGCAAGTGTATGCTCCAACCGGGATAACTTTGCCCATGTGCCTGATATACCTTTTTTAACTGGGATCAAATTCGAGTTGCGAGGTGAAGTATGGATTGCCTTGACAACCCGTTTCCATAGGTTGCCATCTTCAGATTTGAATCACCAAACCCATTTCGCTAGTAAACTTAGGTTGGCGTCTTTTAATGACCCTAATCCAATTCCCCCAGAATCCTTAGGCGCGATGACCTCCTCCCAAGCAATCCACGAAATTTTCTGTTTATTGTGGCTGCCACCCCAAAAGAATCTTCTTCTCAATGCTTCTAGTTTATCTATCACCTTCTCCGGTGCTCTATATAAAGAAAAATAATATGTTGGAAGGCTGTCCAGAACTGATTTAATAAGTGTGACTCTTCCCCCCGTTGATAACGTGTTAGCCTTCCATATTGAAAGTCTTGATTGAAATACATCTATTATAGGCTACCAACTGTTGTACCGATTCATATTTGATCCTACTTTCAGTCCAAGGTAATCAAATGGAATCTTCCCTGACTTGCATTTGAACAAATCTGCCATGTCTTCCACTTCTTAAGTGCCTACACCAATGCCAAAAAATCTTGTTTTTTGTAAATTAATCTTAAGACCCGAGATTAGATAAAAACAATGTAAAATGCGAGACAGATTCAACAAGTTTTGGCCATTCCATTTGTCGAAAATGATAACATCATCTGCATATAAGAGATGCGTTAAAATTGGACTACCATTTGGCATTTGTATTCCATTAATATAGCCACCGGTAGTCGCCATGTTTAGAATTTTGGAGAAAGCCTCCATAGCTAGAATAAAGATGTAGGGGGAGAGTGGATTTCCTTGTCAAACGCCCTGAACGCACTTAAACTCTTCAGTGGAAGAACCGTTAACTAATACTAAGATTTAGAGAATGAGACGACCCCTTTGATCCAGGACCTCCACAAGGGTGGAAAATTCCATTTGTGAGAGAACTCGGTTAAAAAAATGCCAATTTAAGCAATCAAAAGCTTTTTCTAAGTCAATTTTCAGAATCAATGATTTTTGTTTGGTTCTTTTGAGCCAGGAAATAGTTTCACTAAGAATCAAAAGGGCCATCCATGTGACATCCATCACTAAAAGTTCCGTCAATTAACGTGATTCCGTTAGCTCTTCTTTTAACGTTCATCCCTTATTTTTGCAAACTATTCGTGTGGATGTTATACGTACTTTATCATCGTTGTGCTTATGACGTCGTCGTAAACGTATACTACATTTAAAACTTTTACAACTTTTATCATCGTCATCGTTAGAATATACCATTTATGTATATTATAATTGACATTAATAAAACCATCTTTAGGTTACAAATATCATTAATTCCTTTTTATCATTAATTCCTTTTTATCATTAATACAACTAGCCGATTTAAGTCATTTTCAACCGAAGCGAAAATTGGGAACTCTGGGGCTAAGTGCAGGGACCAAACATGACATTATACTAAACTAGGGCTGGGTATATAAACCCCTTACCAACCCTAGCCTTCACTTCCTCATCCTCTTCTTCATCTTCTTCTTCTCCACTTTCTTCCTCATCCTTGCACCAAAACAGCCCCGTTTCGTCGCGTTTTCACCGGCTAAACCTTGGCTACAGCCGAGACTACTCATTTCTAACAGGTAGACGACCTTGGTTGTCCCTTTCTTGCTCGTTTTACTGCTGCGATTTAGGGTTTCGGGTGCTCGGGTTCAACCCGAGCACATGAGGTCATGTGGGTGCGTGTGTTGCCTTTCTGCATGTGCATCTTGTTTAGATGTTAGATAAGTGTTTCTGGAAGTGCTTGTGGCGTGAAACTCGTGCACGGAGCAACCGGATGCTGCTTGCATTTCTGCAGTCGCGATTCTGCTGTCCACACGACTGGGTCTGCCGTGCGACTGAGGCGTGCGACTGAGTCTGTCGTGCGACTGAACCGTGCGACTGGGTGTGTCGTGCGATTGAGTCCATGCGATCATGTGTGTCGTGTGATTGAGTCCATGCGATTGTGTGTGTCGTACGATTGAGTCCATGCGATTGTGTGTGTCGTGCGATTGAGTCCATGTGATTGTGTGTGTCATGCGAATGAGTCTATGCGATTGTGTGTGTCGTGCGATTGAGTCATGCGACTGGGTGTATTCATGCGATTGAGTCTATGCGGATGAATTGTGCGATTGTACGTGTATCGCACGACTGAATGCTTAGTCGTACGAATGAAAGTTTAGTCGTACGAATGAAGCTGATTCGTGCGAATGAATGTTGATTCGTACGTATGGATGTTGAGTCGTGCGATTGAGTGTTGTATGGTACGACTGAAGGCTAAATCGCACGAATGGAGGTCCATTCGTACGAATGTAGCTGATTCGTACGAATGAAGGTTGATTCGTGCAGATGAGTGGTTCAGTCGTGCGTCTGTTCCTGTCGTGCGATTGGAGTTGTTGTGAGTGAGTTTCTTCTTGTGTGTGGTGTGTGTTTGTCGTGGGATGTTAAGGTGACATCGACGCGGTTGCCATTGCTAATGACAATCTTCAAATTAACACTAATTCACTGAAGTTAAACCAAATCGAATCAACTTAACATTTTACAATTAACAATAATCGATTTGTAACACTAATGCTTACTAAGTATTTCTCTAACAACAATGACGCTTTTACACAAATATCATCGATAATGGCAACATTTCTGGTACTTGGATCTACATAAGATCCATTGCGTGTGTGTTACCCACGACCGAACCAATACAACCCGACCCGACTAAACATTACTATTAATATTAGACACATCATTAATGCTTAACATAACTGTCAATAGGTGTTTGACCGTTCATTTCATACAACGTTTGGGAAGCTTACATCATACATACTTACCACTTAACAAGTGAGTTTCATGACCCCTTTTATGCTTATACAATATTTCAATCTTTTACAAACATGGGGGAAAAGTATGCTCACCCGTTTTTCTATGCTGTACAACTTACATACAATTTACATACTTGGAATCAACATGATACTGTTTTGTGAGTACTTATCTGATGCATACATGAGTTGCTGTGTGGTTCTTTCTTATAACCATTTAATTCCGGTGTTGGAACCGACGGATAGATATTGGTAATACTACTGGGTTGACACCCCCACCCTTGTCAGATAGTTACTAGTTAGTACTATCACTTTGCCAGGAACGGGCCTTGGGTGAATATATTCCGACAAGTTGCTGTGTGTACGTCATTAGGTTTGGCTGTAAAACTCATGGTTATGTGATTTTGCTTACTTATAACTGTATGCACGGTATTCCACAACAATTACTATACAACATCAATTACATATTTACAATTTAAACCTGCGAGCTCACCAACAATTTTGTTGACCATTTTGAGCATATCTTTTAGGTGACAATGATAATTGATGATCTAGGAGTGCTGCCTTAGTGGAGACCCTAGGATGCATTTTTGAGACTGAACATACTTGACAAACAATTATTTTGAAACATTGTTGTAGTCTATTAAACAATTATCATTCTTTTGGATACTTGTTCCTGGGTTGTGGGAATTACATTACAAGGATACAATATTTGGTTATGTGAATCAATTACAAGTTCTGTGCTTATGACTATGCTGTCGTGAATATTGACTAAACACGACACAAGTCTCCATTTGTGTCGGGTGTCGTCATGACACTCTTTTATCATCAATTACATATATTGCATCTCTATTGTTAACAATGTGTTATGATGATCCCGTCTCGCTCACATCCCCGTGTTTCTGCTCTCAGCGGGGGTGTGACAGACTGGTATTAGAGCCATTGGTTATAGAGAATTAGGCAATTCACTTGACCAAGACTATAACCTAGGAACCTTCATGTAGAATGCATGCTAGGGTTGGCTTGCATCTGATATTACATGTATGTTCCTCTATACTTGTTCTTTATCTTCGTACTCTATACTTGTTCTTTATCTCTATATCTTGTTATCTGACCATCCTGAGGAAAGTACTATTACTCTTACTCTTTCCGCATGGGATGCCTACTACTAGAATCTTTCATTCGTATGCGCGCCGCATTATACCATTAGGTTGGGATACTCAACCTGAAGGGATCTTCACAGATCACGCATAATGTCGATCTTGGATATTAAATCCGACCTTAAGATAAATATGCCTGAGGTCCCGAAAGAATGAAGGATAGGCAACCTTTGTTATACTAATTGAGATTATGTGCTTGGATTCTATTGGTTATGACGGACTACTATTGGAACCTTATAGGTTCATGAACACGAGAACCTAAACAATTTGTGCATGAAGAATGGTGTCAATACTGTGATGTTAGCCTGGGTAGGTGAAGCTAAGGGTGGTCATGCAAGGCAAATTACCATTACGGGTGCACACATAATTGCAATTTGCAGTGCATGTGAAGTCTGGCTAATCTTACCAGGAGGTAATGATCATGGTTAGTACAAGTCTTCCATTCTATACCTTAGGACACTAGAATCATAATTCTAGTAATACCTTGTAAACAGTTATAAAACATTCATAACCTCTATTACCACTTAGGTCCTATTCTACTTAGAGCCTTCATGGTATTTCAATCATGACATTGATTTTATTTTCCATGAAACATTCCTCCACTTAGCATTTCAGTAACTATGGAACTGATTAAATGCTTATAATGAAAGTGGACTTCAAAGAAATGTAGAAGAGTGATGATACTCTCTACACATACATTACGTTATTCATTGGGATGATGTTAAGGAAAATCGGATGTCAAGTAACCGGATTAAGCATCATTCTAGGTATATCGTGGATGTGGTGGGAACGCTGCGGGGAACCCTATATATAAGCATCACCGGTATACTAAGAATGTGCTTGAAATGGTCTACGTGATGATCTTGATTGACCGGAGCATGAATTGTTGGAACTTGATGAGTGGAGTTATATGTGTATCTTAAAGTGACTAAAGTTTGCATGTTTACTTCTTTTATGATTAGAAAATACCGCCTCGAAGAGTCACCCGCAGTACGAATCGCGAGGGTGAGACCCCACTGGGCAGAGGCAGGGCTAGGCCACCAAGAATAGGCGGTGGTCCCGCCGGCATCAATCAGGGAACTGAAAACCCAGACATAGCTGCCATGATCGCTCAGCAGCTAGCCGCACTGATTCCTACGATACTGACTCAAGTGAGCGACACTCTTCTGAATCATAATCTCCACGGGGATAATGATACTAACAACGAGCATAACCAAGGAACAGGGGAAGATACTGGGATTGGCGGAACAACTGGTAATGAAACTGGGGTTGTTAATACAAGACGGGGATGTTCTTACAAGGAATTTGTGGCCTGCAAACCGAAGGAATTTGATGGGAAAGGTGGAGCGATAGCTCTAACTAGGTGGCTTGAGAAGATGGAGGTCGTCATTGATATCAGCGAATGCCTCGACAATCAGAAGATTAAGTATGCCACGTGTTCACTACAGGGCAAAGCCCTAACTTGGTGGAACACATAGATTCAGGAAAGGGGAAGAGAATCAGCAATGCAGATGACTTGGGATGAGTTTAAAGCATTGATTACTGAAGAGTACTGCCCACTTAATGAGATGCAGAAGTTGGAGCAGGAATTCTAGAACCATGCTATGGTAGGAGCTGGGCACGCAGCTTACACTGATCGTTTTCATGAGTTGGCAAGACTGGTTCCACATCTGGTGACTCCGGAGTCCAAGAGGATCGAGAGGTACATCTGGGACTAGTGCCTCAAATCTGGGCTATGGTGACAGTAGCAACCCCTCCTACTATTCAAAGTGCGATTCTGAAGGCTGGTACATTAACAGATGAGATGGTGAGAACTGGGATTCCAGGGAAAGGAGCTGAAAAGAGGAAGGATGTTGGGGAAACGAGCCAGTCTAGTGCCGGGAAATTTGATAAGAGGGCCAAGACAATCAGAAACTTTGTGGCCGTGACATAGGGCAAGAGAAAGTATGTCGGGCCGCACCCCAAATGTGACAGGTGCAACTATCATCATCCCCCAGCAATGCCGTGCCGGGTGTGCGTGAACTGTAGACGCCCGTGGCATCTAGCGAAAGACTGTAGAGTAGTGCCGAATCTGGTGGCACCAGTCAACGTGGTTAACCCCGCCGGGAATGCCAGGGTCTGTTATGAGTGTGGAAACCTGGGCCACTACCGAAACATGTGCCCCAGACTAAATCAGGCGCAGGGTCAGCAAGCAAACAACCAACCACAAGTGATGGCCATAGCTGGTAATCAAGGCCAAGGAAACCAAGGAAATACTGCCAGAGGACGTGCGTTCGTCATTGGAGCAAATGACGCCCGTCAGGACCCGAATGTTGTTACGGGTACGTACTTGCTCACTCACCACTTCACATCTATATTGTTTGATACTGGAGCAGACAATAGTTTTATTTCGCCCGATTTTGCTCACATGCTTGCCTTGAACCCTAGTAGGCTAGAAACTAGCTACTCCGTAGAAATGGCCAATGGTAGAGTTGTACAGGCTGATGAGATTATTAGAAAGTGTTCCATGATATTGGAAAACCATGCCTTCGACATAGACTTAATACCTTTTGAGCTGGGAAGTTTCGATGTGATTGTGGGAATGGATTGGTTGTCGAAACACGGGGCTGAGATTGTTTGTCGGGAGAAAGTAGTACGAATCCCCATGCCAGACGGGGAGGTACTCAGGATTCAAGGAGAATGATCGGGAAGAACCCTAAAGCTCATCACTTGCATGAAGACACGTCGATGTTTACGAAAGCAGTGTTAGGCGTTTCTAGCCCATGTAGTGGAAAAGAAAGAAGAGAACACCAAGTTGATAGATATTCCTGTAGTACGAGATTATCCGGATGTATTCCCTGATGACTTGTCGGGTTTGCCTCCTCCACGCCAAGTGGAATTTCGTATAGAGCTGGTTCCTGGAGCTACGCCGGTAGCAAAAGCACCGTATCGGTTGGCACCATCAGAAATGCAAGAGTTATCTAGCCAATTACAAGAACTACTGGAGAAGGTTTTATACGGCCGAGCCATTCACCGTGGGGAGCACCGGTGTTATTTGTCAAAAAGAAAGACGGGTCGTTCCGTATGTGCATCGACTATCGCGAGTTGAACAAATTGATCGTGAAGAACCGATATCCTCTTCCCAGGATCGACGATCTGTTTGTTCAGTTGCAAGGAGCCTCGTATTTCTCCAAGATCGACCTTCTTTCGGGATACCATCAACTAAGGATTTTCGAGGATGACATACCGAAAACAACGTTCAGGACTCGTTATGGGCACTATGAGTTCTTAGTCATGCCGTTCGGACTGACTAATGCACCAGCTGTGTTCATGGATTTGATGAATCGAGTGTGCAAACCTTACTTGGGTAAGTTCGTGATCGTGTTCATAGACGATATACTTATCTACTCCCGATCGAAAGAGGACCACAAGGAACATCTTCAGGCAATACTGAGTCTATTACAAGAAGAGAAACTTTTCACCGAGTTCTCAAAGTGTGAGTTTTGTTTATGAGAAGTGAAGTTTTTGGGGCATGTGGTGAACGAAAATGGGATTCATGTAGATCCCGGTAAGATTAAAGCGGTGAAGAAATGGGATGCACCCCAGACACCTTCAGAGATACGGCAATTCTTAGGATTAGCCGGGTACTATCGTCGCTTCATTGCGAATTTTTCAAAGATTGCTCAACCGTTAACTCTGTTGACCCAGAAAGACAAGAAGTTTGATTGGGGACATGCACAAGAACAAGCATTCCGAACATTGAAGGAGAAGTTGTGCAACGCACCGATATTGTCCCTCCCAGACGGAACTGATGATTTTGTGGTGTACTGCGATGCTTCACATCAAGGATTGGGTTGTGTGCTAATGCAGAAGGATAAGGTGATTGCCTACACCTCACGAAAACTTAAGGTGCATGAAAAGAACTATACAACTCATGATTTGGAGTTGGGCGCTGTAGTATTTGCACTCAAGATATGGAGGCATTATCTGTATGGAACCAAATGCATCATCTACACAGATCATAAGAGCCTTCAACATATGTTGAACTAGAAAGAACTCAATGTGCGTTAGCAACGTTGGGTAGAGTTACTTAGTGAATACGATTGTGAAATCCGGTATCATCCGGGTAAAGCGAACGTGGTGGCTGATGCTTTAAGCCGCAAAGAACGTGTGAAACCACTACGTGCTCGAGCGTTGGGATTAACTATTCAAACGAATCTGAAAGCTCAGATCCAAATTGCATAAAGTGAGGCATTGAAAGAAGAAAACCTTGCGGGAGAAGAATTTCGAGGGTTGGATAAACAAATGACTTGCAAGGATGATGGTATACAGTATTTCATGGATCGTATATGGGTACCCAAATGCGGAGATGTCCGTACCCTGATCTTGGATGAAGCACACAAAACATGATATTCTGTTCATCCTAGTGCAGACAAGATGTACCACGATCTTAAAGATCTGTACTGGTGGCCAGGCATGAAGAGAGACATTGCCATGTACGTAAGCCGATGCTTGACGTGCTCAAAAGTTAAGGCTGAACACCAGAAACCATCAGGATTATTACAACAACCTGAAATTCCCGAGTGGAAATGGGAGAATATAGCCATGGATTTCATTACCAAACTCCCTAGAACAAGTAGCGGGCATGACTCGATATGGGTTGTAATGGATCGGATGACAAAGTCAGCTCATTTCTTACCGATCCGAGTGGATTACAAGATGGAAAAGTTGGCGAGATTGTACATAAAGGAGGTCGTGACACGGCACGGAGTGCCGGTGTCGATCATATCCGACCGTGACAGCCGATTTACTTCACGATTTTGGCAGACACTACAGAAAGCGATGGGCACTCGATTAGATATGAGTACCGCCTATCACCCACAAACAGATAGCCAAAGTGAACGAACCATACAAAAGTTGGAAGATATGCTTAGGGCTTGTGTAATCGACTTTGGTGGTAGCTGGGACACTCACTTACCATTGATTGAGTTCTCTTACAACAACAACTACCGTACGAGCATTGGATGCGCTCCATTTGAAGCATTGTACGGGAGGAAATGTAGATCCCCAGTTTGTTGGGCAGAGATTGGCGAAAGCCAGTTGACGGGCCCAAAAATCATTCAGGAAACAACAGACAAGATTTTCCAGATCAAAGACAGACTAAAAGCAGCCAGAGATCGCCAAAAGAGCTATGCCGACAACCATCGGAAGCCTCTGGAATTCAACGTGGGAGATCATGTTCTACTCAAAGTCTCTCCTTGGAAAGGGATCGTTCGATTTGGAAAGAAAGGGAAGTTAGCCCCAAGATACGTAGGACCATTCGAGATTACAGAAAGAATCGGTCCGGTGGCTTACCGATTGAGGTTTCCACAAGAACTTAGCGGTGTACATGATACCTTTCACGTGTCGAACCTCAAAAAGTGTTTGGCCGACGAGTCCTTACATGTACCAATTGAGGAAATCAAGATTGACTAGAATCTTTATTTTATCGAAGAACCCGTAGAGATCATGGACCGAAAGGTCAAACGATTAAGACGCAGCAAGATACCGATTGTCCACGTGAGATTGAACTCCAAACGAGGACCAAAATTCATGTGGGAACGGGAAGATCAGATGAAACTCAAATAACCACATCTATTCGAGGATGACACTCTAGGACCTAACTCCAGCTGAATTTCAGGACGAAATTCTCTCAACTGGAGGATACTGTGACATCCGTCACCAAAAGGTCCGTCAATTAATGTGATTCCGTTAGCTCTTCTTTGAACGTCCATCCCTTATTTTTGCAAACTATTCATGTGGATGTTATACATACTTTATCATCGTTGTGCTTGTGACGTCATCGTAAACGTGTGCTACATTTAAAACTTTTACAACTTTCATCATCGTCATCGTTAGAATATACCATTTATGTATATTATAATTGACATTAATAAAACCATCTTTAGGTTACAAATATCATTAATTCCTTTTTATCATTAATACAACTAGCCAATTTAAGTCATTTTCAACAGAAGCGAAAATTGGGAACTCGGGGGCTAAGTGCAGGCACCAAACATGACATTATGCTAAACTAGGGCTGGGTATATAAACCCCTTACCAGCCCTAGCCTTCACTTCCTCATCCTCTTCTTCATCTCCTTCTTCTCCACCTTCTTCCTCATCCTTGCACCAAAACCGCCCCGTTTCGTCACGTTTTTCACCGGCTAAACCTTGGCTAGAATATAGCCACCTGTAGTCGCCATGTTTAGAATTTTGGAGAAAGCCTCCATAGCTAGAATAAAGATGTAGGGGGAGAGTGGATTTCCTTGTCGAACGCCCTGAACGCACTTAAACTCTTCAGTGGAAGAACCGTTAACTAATACTGAAGATTTAGAGAATGAGACGACCCCTTTGATCCAGGACCTCCACAAGGGTGGAAAATTCCATTTGTGAGAGAACTCGGTTAAAAAAATGCCAATTTAAGCAATCAAAAGCTTTTTCTAAGTCAATTTTCAGAATCAATGATTTTTGTTTGGTTCTTTTGAGCCAGGAAATAGTTTCACTAAGAATCAAAAGGGCCATCCATGTGACATCCATCACCAAAAGGTCCGTCAATTAACGTGATTCCGTTAGCTCTTCTTTTAACGTTCATCCCTTATTTTTGCAAACTATTCGTGTGGATGTTATACGTACTTTATCATCGTTGTGCTTATGACGTCGTCGTAAACGTATACTACATTTAAAACTTTTACAACTTTTATCATCGTCATCGTTAGAATATACCATTTATGTATATTATAATTGACATTAATAAAACCATCTTTAGGTTACAAATACCATTAATTCCTTTTTATCATTAATACAACTAGCCGATTTAAGTCATTTTCAACCGAAACGAAAATTGGGAACTCCGGGGCTAAGTGCAGGGACCAAACATGACATTATACTAAACTAGGGCTGGGTATATAAACCCCTTACCAACCCTAGCCTTCACTTCCTCATCCTCTTCTTCATCTTCTTCTTCTCCACTTTCTTCCTCATCCTTGCACCAAAACAGCCCCGTTTCGTCGCGTTTTCACCGGCTAAACCTTGGCTACAGCCGAGACTACTCATTTCTAACAGGTAGACGACCTTGGTTGTCCCTTTCTTGCTCGTTTTACTGCTGCGATTTAGGGTTTCGGGTGCTCGGGTTCAACCCGAGCACATGAGGTCATGTGGGTGCGTGTGTTGCCTTTCTGCATGTGCATCTTGTTTAGATGTTAGATAAGTGTTTCTGGAAGTGCTTGTGGCGTGAAACTCGTGCACGGAGCAACCGGATGCTGCTCTGCATTTCTGCAGTCGCGATTCTGCTGTCCACACGACTGGGTCTGCCGTGCGACTGAGGCGTGCGACTGAGTCTGTCGTGCGACTGAACCGTGCGACTGGGTGTGTCGTGCGATTGAGTCCATGCAATTGTGTGTGTCGTGCGATTGAGTCCATGCGATTGTGTGTGTCACGCGATTGAGTCCATGCGATTGTGTGTGTCGTGCGATTGAGTCCATGCGATTGTGTGTGTCTTGCGAATGAGTCTATGCGATTGTGTGTGTCGTGCGATTGAGTCATGCGACTGGGTGTATTCATGCGATTGAGTTTATGCGGATGAATGTGGCGATTGTACGTGTATCGCACGACTGAATGCTTAGCCGTACGAATGAAAGTTCAGTCGTATGAATGAAGCTGATTCGTGCGAATGAATGTTGATTCGTACGTATGGATGTTGAGTCGTGCGATTGAGTGTTGTGTGGTACGACTGAAGGCCAAATCACACGCATGGAGGTCCATTCATACGAATGTAGCTGATTCGTACGAATGAAGGTTGATTCGTGTGGATGAGTGGTTCAGTCGTGCGTCTGTTCCTGTCATGCGATTGGAGTTGTTGTGAGTGAGTTTCTTCTTGTGTGTGGTGTGTGTTTGTCATGGGATGTTAAGGTGACATCGACACGATTGCCATTGCTAATGACAATCTTCAAATTAACACTAATTCACTGAAGTTAAACCAAATCGAATCAACTTAACATTTTACAATTAACAACAATCGATTTGTAACACTAATGCTTACTAAGTATTTCTCTAACAACAATGACGCTTTTACACAAATATCATCGACAATGGCAACGTTTCTAGTACTTGGATCTACATAAGATCCATTGCGTGTGTGTTACCCATGACCGAACCAATACAACCCGACCCGACTAAACATTACTATTAACATTAGACACATCATTAATGCTTAACATAATTGTCAATAGGTGTTTGACCGTTCATTTCATACAACGTTTGGGAAGCTTACATCATACATACTTACCACTTAACAAGTGAGTTTCGTGGCCCCTTTTATGCTTATACAATATTTCAATCTTTTACAAACATGGGGGAAAAGTATGCTCACCCGTTTTTCTATGCTGTACAACTTACATACAATTTACATACTTGGATTCAACATGATACTGTTTTGTGAGTACTTATTTGATTCATACATGAGTTGTTGTGTGGTTCTTTCTTACAACTATTTAATTCCGGTGTTGGAACCGACGGATAGGTATTGGTAGTACTACTGGGTTGACACCCCCACCCTTGTCAGATGGTTACTAGTTAGTACCATCACTTTGCCAGGAACGGGCCTTGGGTGAATATATTCTGACAAGTTGCTGTGTGTACGTCATTAGGTTTGGTTGTAAAACTCATGGTTATGTGATTTTGCTTACTTATAACTGTATGCACGGTATTCCACAACAATTTCTATACAGCATCAATTACATATTTACAATTTAAACCTGCGAGCTCACCAACAATTTTGTTGACCATTTTGAGAGTATTTTTTTAGGTGACAATGATAATTGAAGATCTAGGAGTGCTGCCTTAGTGGAGACCCTAGGATGCATTTTTGAGACTGAACATACTTGACAAACAATTATTTTGAAACATTGTTGTAGTCTATTAAACAATTATCATTCTTTTGGATACTTGTTCCCGGGTTGTGGGAATTACATTACAAGGATACAATATTTGGTTATGTGAATCAATTACAAATTCTGTGCTTATGACTATGCTATCGTGAATATTGACTAAACACGACACAAGTCTCCATTTGTGTCGGGTGTCGTCATGACACGCTTTTATCATCAATTACATATATTGTATCTCTATTGTTAACAATGTGTTATGACGATCCCGTCTCGCTCGCATCCCCGTGTTTCCGCTCTCAGCGGGGGTGTGATAATCCAGAATATTTTTGTTTGATATAAAAGCTGATTGTTGACATGAAATCAGTTTATCAATAACTCGCCGAAGCCTACTAGACAAAACCTTGGAGAAGATTTTTTATGCTACCAATGAGAGAAACTGGGAGGTAATCAAGGAGTGATTCTTGGGCCTCTCCTTTTGGGAATAGAGCTATAAATGATGAGCTTGAGCTAGGAGGTAAGTATCTGGTGGAATGATAGTATGAGAAAAGATTAAAAAATCAGATTCGAATAATCCCCAGAATTTCTTGAAAAAGCCCATGTTAAAACCATCAGGGCTAGTGCTCGATCTGCACTGCAGTCCCATACTACCGATGTAATCTCCGGTCTTGAAAAGGGGGCAATTAAATTGGAGCATTCCTCCTCAGATAGGGAGCATAATGGTTGACAATCAAAATCTGGCCTTATAGGGAACGACTCCTGGAACTTAGCTTGAAAGAATCGTTTAACTTCGTCCTTGATCCTTTTTGGATCTTCACACCATACTCCATCAATCATTAACCCATTCAGCTTGCTCTTAGCCAATTTGTTATTGACTATCCTGTGAAAAAAAGCCAAGTTCTCATCCCCGTCTACAGCCTATTTGATTCATGATTTTTGCTTTAAATCCTTCATTTTGATCTCATCCAGCTTCTTTAGTTGCTTCTTACAATGGACCCTGTCATTTATTTATTCCTCATTCAGATCCCTTGATTCTATTAACCCATCATATATTTCCAACTTAGCCACCAGTTGCTTACGAGAGCTCTCTTCTTTGAACTTCTCCAAGGAGATCCATTTCTTGATTTCGTTTTCCAAATGCCTTAGTTTTGTTGCTAAGAACTTGTTTGGAGGGCCAAAGAATATAAAATTGTTACACACCGATATTACTAGTTTCTTAAAGCCTGGCCTTTCAATCCATGAGTTAAACAGATGAAAAGGAGAAGGGCCAAAATCCAATACCGAGGTACAGAGAACCAGGGGGCTGTGATCTGATAAGTCCCGAGGAAGTGCCATCAAGGATGCATTTGGCCATGCCTTAACAAAATTCTGACAAACCAAAGCTCTGTCTATCTTGCTAAGTTTCTCCCCATTGCTTGAAGCATAAGTGAATTTCCTTCCAATCATAGTATATTCCGTAAGATTGTTGGCATATATGAACTCATTGAAAATGCGTGCATCAGATGGGTGATATTTTGAGTTTTTCCTTTCATCCTGGTTTCTCACTGCATTGAAATCTCCAATAACGACCCATCGACCTTCATTACCGTTGATCAGTTCTCCTATTTTCCCCCAAAGTTCTTTTTCCTACTATGCTCTTGAGGCCCGTAAATATTTAGAATATTGATTACCCGTCATCGCCTGTAGTTCTTCCTTTCAGTAGTATAAAGTTTGGATCTTTTATAATATCCACTTGTTTGAATAATGAAGGATCCCATATGCTCAACAGGCCACCTGATCTCCCGATTGCATCCACCGCGGATGAATCATGTTTTGATTTGCCCCAGAAATTGTTGGTAATGATCTTAGAGTTATTAGAAAATTGTGTTTCTTGTAGGCAAATGAAATTAACTGTGTACTCAGATTTTAATTTTTAGATCCATCTAGCCTTATTTGGATCGCCCACCCCTGATATTGAGTGAAAGAATATTCATTGGAAAAGAGAATTGTCACCTTCACCAGTTATTGTTTCTCTTATCATTGGTTCGAATTCATTCAGATGGATTTGAATTGCTGCTCCCATGTTAATTGTATTTACCGTTTCTATTGCGATCGGGTCCTCCGTCGGTTGGTCAAGGGTATGAATCTGGGTTTCTTCCGTAGCTTCAGAAGCTTCTGCAGTCTGAACTGGAGTGCACATTCTAGGATCCGAGTTTAGGACGAGGTTTTCATCAGATGTCACACCCCAACCTTGACGACGGAATCGTCGAGATGTGAGGGATAAGATTGTTCACAACCACATAACGCTAATATTAAATCCCAATATATTATTCATAAGTTTCAAAGGCAACATTACAAGCATAAATCTCAAACAAACATGAAATAAGTTCAAACATAACATGACAAAATATAATCTTTTTTATTTCATTAACTAGGTCCAAGTCCTAGATTATGCAAGCTTCAAAAGTTCACTTTAAACTTGGGCATGACCTGAAACATGATAAAAATAAAAGGTCAACTAAAAATAGTTGGTGAGTTTCCAAGGTTTTCATACATAATATGAAAAGATTACAAGTAGCAATTCATGTCATAGGTTATAAGCTAGTAAGGTTATAGAACACATATCTTTACAACCAAACCTCGACTTGATTACAAGTATATAAGATTGGCTAAGTGTATTTGGTTCCCTAGTAGGACAAGCATACGGCTCCTAGGAGTCGGCAATATATCGACTTTAGCACCAAATAGGCTTGTCAGGCCCAAAGATCTAAGACGTCGCCAGGCTAGCAATAGTTAATGATTGTAACAAACTATGTATCTCATATAATCACTTACAACACACAAATAACCATGACAAAATATAAAGATGAATTGCAAGCGCTTTATAAGTCTCAAACGTGAAATAAAGTATCATGTTTCACCCCAAAATAGTGTGAAATAAAGTAAAAGGGGGCAAGGAAAACTCACATAATATTTAAGTATATATAAGATGACTAAATAGGATAATAATCGATGTTCCAATGAAATCCTTCACAAGGTACCTAAACATGTATATATTTACAAGATTTAAGTCTAACAATAAACTTAACGATTTAACGAATACTAGGGTTTCAAATGGAATTTGGGGTTTTTATAAATAAGATTAGTTATCAAAATCATATATATTTTAATACAATGAAAGAAAAACTTAATTAATCCTTTTACAATAATTTATGAAGTTATAAGAAATTAAATTCTTATAATGATTAAATTATAAAATATAAATAAAATTTTATAATTGACATAATTAATCTATAATTAAAGATAACGTAATGACTAATAATAATTTAGTGATTTTAAGTTTATTTTTATAAAAATAAACTAATTATAACATTTGTTAATGATATTTTATATAAAAATTCTTAAGGTGTTAAAAGAAATAATTTTACAGAAAATCATTATATAACTTTTAAAATAAATAAAGTTTATAAAATTGATTTTTATAATTTTTAGAAATTTTCTATAAATTTTTTAAAGCTAAAAAAGGCCTAAAAAACTGTTTGAGGGTGCCCGGGTTCGAACCCGGGACCTCAAAGTTGGAATGCATGTGTCTAACCAGTGAACCAGGGCCACGGCCGTGGTTCAACTTGGTTTTAAATCTTTAAAAACACACAACAACCAAAACCCCAAATCGCATAAGAACCCTAATTCCATTTGGGTCAAATTGACCCTCGATTTGATGTTGTTAACGATTGTAACCATAGGGCTTTTGATTCTCATGTAAAATCGAGTAATAGCCCCAGTACAATTACCTGAAATCGTTTGAGATTCGAGGTATACGAGTTCGAAGCTTAGCCGCGACCAACGTGGTGTTCACTGGTTAATCAAATGAAGACTATGATCAAATTAACTTCGTGGGAAGCTTCTTCGAAGGTAACTGATGATTTCCCCTCCATCAATTTGGATTAATAGAGCTCAGAAGGTTGATTTCTCCAAGGTTACAGGTCGCGATGAAAAATGGGGTTTGATTATATAGTTCGGGTGTTTTACAGACGCAATTGGAAACAGTATTAGTTTAGGAACAGATAGATGGTCGTTCAGGTTCGATTAATTTGATTATTATAGTGTGTTAGTGCTCGATCGTGGCGTGGATTTGGCTGAGAAAACGGGGAGGAAATGGGCATGGGGTTTGGGTTTTCAATGTTACACTTTTGGTCCCTGTGGTTTATACTTTTGTTATTTTATGCTAAAAGTTTCTTTTGAAGATTTTATATTTGCATTATAACCCCCTAGACTTTTAAATCCAATTTTTATACATGTTTATTTTCTTAATAATTCTTACAAATTATTAATAGCAATATTATTATTATTAATGTTATTATTATTATTATTATTATTATTATTGTTATTATTTTTATTATTATTATTATAGTTATTATTATTAGTATTATTACCATAATTATAACCTGTATTATTATTACTATTATTAATATTAACATAGTTAATATTATTTAATATTTTTATTTTTTTATAACTTAAATGATAATAATAATAAAAAACAATAGACATACATAACACATAAGTTTCATAATTGACAATAATAACCCTTATAGGAATAAACGAAGTTAACTTTTAGTTAACAAAAATACGAAATGTTACAGTCTCCCCAACTTAAAAGAATTTCGTCCTGAAATTAAAAATGAAACTATACAAATAAAAACGGGTATTTCTTCTTCATGTGCTCCTCACGTTCCCAAGTAAATTCAGCGCCACGCTTATTCTCCCAACGTACTTTGACGATTGGGGTAGTGGTGGTTCGAGTCTTCTTCATAATGCGATCCATGATTTCAACGGGTTTCTCGACGAAGTGTAATGACTCGTCAATCTGGATGTCATCCAATGGAACATGCAGACCTTCGTCAGCCAGACACTTCCTCAAATTCGAGACATGAAACACAGGGTGCACTCCACTAAGGTCGGAAGGTAATTCTAGTTTGTAATCCACTTTCCCAATCCTTTTCAGAATCTTGAAAGGTCCTACAAATCTTGGAGCCAGTTTACCCTTCTTTCCAAAGCGAACAATACCCTTCCACGGTGAAACCTTAAGGAGAACCATCTCCCCAACTTGGAATTCCAACGGCTTACGTCGCTTATCAGCATAGCTCTTTTGTCGACTTCTTGCCACTTCAAGGTTCTTTCGGATGATAGAAACTTTATCGGTCGTCTCTTGTATGAGTTCAGGACCAGTGATGAAGTTTTCACCAATGTCGGTCCAGCAGATCGGTGAACGACATTTACAACCATAAAGTGCTTCGAATGGTGCCATCTTGATACTCGAGTGGTAACTATTGTTATATGAAAACTCCGCAAGCTGTAGATGCGTATCCCAATCACCACCAAAGTCAAGGACACACAGGCGTAGCAAATCCTCCAGGGTTTGGATCGTTCGCTCGGTTTGACCATCAGTTTGAGGATGGTAAGCCGTGCTTAGATCTAGTTGAGTTCCCAAGAGTTCTTGCATAGAAGACCAAAAATGCAAAGTCAAACGAGCGTCTCGGTTGGATATGATGTGTAGAGGTACCCCATGACGACTTACAATTTTATCAACGTATATACGAGCCAACCTTGATGCCTTGTAAGTGTCACGTATGGGTATAAAATGTGCCGATTTGGTCAATCGGTCAACGATCACCCATATGCTATCATGTCCTCGAGAGGTTCGGGGTAGTTTAGTTATGAAGTCCATAGATATGTGTTCCCATTTCCACATAGGAATCTCGGGTTGTTCAAGTAACCCACTTGGACGTTGATGTTCGGCTTTAACCTTCGTACACGTGAGGCACTTAGCTACATAAGTTGCTATGTCTTTCTACATTCCAGGCCACTAATATTGACCACACAAGTCCATGTACATCTTATCGGAGCCAGGATGAATAGAATAACAAGTTTGATGAGCTTCGTTCATGACGAGGGTACGAAGATTATCATGATTTGGAACCCAAATTCGATTCGCGAAGTACATCAACCCATTAGGTTTCGTCTCCAGTTGAGTTAGAAGGTTATGTTCCAGTTCATCCTTCATTCTTCCTTCTTGTTGAATCATTTGTTGAGCCTCCAAGATACTAGACTCGATGTCACTATCTATTCTCAAATTTTGTAGTAGTACGGTAGCCTTGTTGACATCTAGTCGAATTTCAGTATCGAATCCTCTAAAAGTATCAAACCATTGTCGTCGATCGCGAATCTCTTGAAACAAGGTCATCTTGTTATGGACTTTACGACTTAGTGCATCGGCTACGACATTTGCCTTCCCTGGGTGGTAACGAATGTCACAGTCATAATCACTAATCAACTCAACCCAACAACGTTGTCTCATATTGAGATCTTTTTGATTAAAAACATGTTGAAGGCTTTTGTGATCGGTGTAGACTATACATTGCGTACCATAAAGGTAATGTCTCCAAATCTTCAAAGCAAAAACAACAGTACCAAGCTCGAGATCGTGTGTTGTGTAATTCACCTCGTGAACCTTCAGTTGTCTCGATGCATAAGCTATGACCTTTCCTCGTTGCATAAGAACACAACCAAGGCCTTGTTTTGAAGCATCATAATATACGGTGAAATCATCGTTTCCATCGGGTAGGGTCAAGATAGGAGCATTGCACAGTTTGTGCTTTAACGCTTCAAAAGCTTCCTCTTGCTCGGGCCCCCACTCGAATGGTTTATTCTTTTGTGTCAAGGAAGTGAGCGGCTTCGCGATCCTTGAAAAGTTGGCGATGAATCGTCGGTAATAACCAGCAAGACCAAGGAAAGAACGAATCTCGGTCGGAGTCGTGGGAACACACCAATTCTTCACAGCTTCCACCTTTGCAGGGTCAAAGTGAATTCCTTGGCTATTCACCACGTGTCCTAGAAATTGAATTTCCTCGAGCCAGAAATCACACTTCGAGAACTTCGCGTACAATTACTCTTTCTTCAACAACTCAAGAACTTGTCGCAAATGCAGTTCATGCTCGGCGTTGGTTTTGGAGTAGATAAGTATGTCATCAATGAAGACGATCATAAACTTATCTAGATAGGGCTTGCATACTCGGTTCATGAGATCCATGAATACAGCAGGAGCATTAGTTAAACCAAAAGGCATCACCATAAACTCATAGTGCCCATAACGAGTACGGAACGCGGTCTTTGGGATGTCATCATCATGGACTCGTAATTGATGATATCCAGAACGTAGATCAATCTTCGAGAATATAGCAGCTCCTTAAAGTTGATCAAACAAGTCATCGATATGAGGAAGAGGATAGCGGTTCTTGATGGTAAGCTTGTTAAGCTCACAATAGTCGATGCACATGCAAAACGACCCATCTTTTCTTCTTTTCAAATAGAATAGGTGCACCCCAAGGCGAAGAACTAGGACGAATGAAACCTTTCTTGGTTAGCTCTTGAAGTTGACTAGAGAGTTCTTGCATTTCTGATAGTGCAAGCTGATATGGAGACTTAGCCACGGGGTTTGCTCCCGGTATCAAGTCAATTTTAAACTCGACTTCACGCACGGGAGGTAAACCACTAAGGTCATCGGGAAATACTTCAGGAAAGTCTCGTACGATAGGGACATCCTTAAGTTCTTTCCCTTTGACTTTTGTGTTGACCACGTAAGCCAAGAAGGTCATATACTTCTTGCTTAAGCACTTTCGGGCTTGAGTGCAAGACATGAGTTTAAGTCCTTTGGAAGATTTTTCACCGAACACTTTCAAAGTATCCCCAGAGGGTAACGGTATACGAATGCACTTCTCAAAACAAACGATCTCGGCATGGTGTTTGGCTAACCAATCCATACCAATGATGACGTCAAAGCTACCAAGTTTCATCGGTACAAGATCGATAAGAAAATCATGCGCGTTAAGACTTAGGATGCAATCACGGATAACGACATCCACGGTGATCGGCTCTCCATTGGCAACTTCAACGGTGAGAGGTCTTTCTAGTTTCGTAGGTGACTTAGCAAGTATGGGTTCAAACTCTAATGAAACAAAACTCTTATCGGCTCCAGAATCAAACAAAACATAGGCATATGTCTTATTAATAAGAAACATTCCTGTTCAATTTTTAAGGTATTTAACGTTACAGGTAATGTACGAAAATATTCGGATCACGAAAATTAAAAGTAAGTTAACATACCATTCACCACATCGTTGTTTGCTTGTGCTTGGTTAGCGTTGATGTTGAAAGCACGGCCTCGGGCTTGTGGAACGTTACCCACAAGACGAGGGCATTGTGGGCGGAAGTGACTAGGTTCCCCACAGTTGTAGCAAACACGGTTCGTGACCATTGCAGCGTTGTTAGGTACACGGTGACAAGTCGCCACCCAGTGACCATATTTACCGCATAAGGTACAGATACGACATGGTTGATTTCCCGGATGATGATACCTACACGTGTTGCACATAGGTTGAGGACCAGCATAGGCTCTAGCCCCAGGCACTTATGCCACAGGTGCAGCAACAGGTACAAGTTGTCTTTGGAATTGTTTGGGTGCAGCGACGGCATAGCTGCGTGCCGGTGTAAACTTGCGCTTCTTGTTGTTGTTGTTGTTGTAAGACGGTTCAGCTTTAGTCTCCTTAACGACCTCAGTAGCCGTCTTTTCCACCTTCTTTGCACCTTTCACAGACATGGTGCCCGCTCGTATATGGTTCTCAGTGAGTTGAGCGGTGATAGTGATGGCTTCCTCCAAGGTCGTGGGTCGGCTACCCACCACAGCATCTTGGATTTGGGGTGGTACACCCTTTATGAACTTCTCAATGTTGCGGGGGACAGTGTCAACCATATGGGGCAGTAGTAAACTCAACTCATGATGCCTAGTTGAGTAGGCCAAATGGTCACCACCATCTTGTTTCAAGTTCCAAAACTCTTCCTCCATCTTTTGCAGTTCGCTTCTCGAGCAGAACTTCGCGATGGCGATGTTCTTGAACTCTTCCCACGTAAGTGCCAAAATAGCATTGGCTCCTCGATTCCTCTTCTCGCTATTCCACCAGGTAAGTGCCCTTTGTTGGAGCATACTAGTGGCATAACGCACTTTGAGTGCCTCGAGACACTCACAGTTGACAAAAGTGTTCTCCATGCTCTCGAACCACTCAAGAAGACCAGTGGCTCCTTCCTTGCCACTAAAACTAGTGGGCTTACAAGAGCTAAAGTGCTTGAAAGTGCAAGTTTGGTTGTTGCGCCCTTGGTTAGCACTATTCTCTCCTTGACCATTCCCATTGTTGCTAGAATTGGTCATTAAAGTGCTATTGAGTTCAGCAACCATGGTCGGGATGACAGCAGCCATTTGTCGAGCAATCATGGTGGCTAGCTTACGATCAGAACTCCCACGCTTTCCATGATGACGAGACATGCTGGAATATGCAAAATGAGTTAGACACGAGAAAAGAGAATAACAAGGGTTATAATTTAAATAAAGATAAGTCAAGAGTTATAAGGCATATGGAATGATTCCATTTGGTAACACATTACCATTTGGAAACGTTGACACGTCAAGGTAAATTGACCCATTTGCCTTAGAAACTTGTGTATGTTGACCATAGTTTATCACTCATCCCAGAAATCCCCAGGTAAGCGTAACTAGCCCCGTAGGATTTATGCGAAACGCTTACCTTAGCCCGAAGGCTTTTTGCCAGGAAATCCAGAATACAGGTATCTATGTGTCACACAATATTTCTTAGGTTCATGAAATCAAAACCTTGATGAGATTTATATAGATTAGACATATCGTCTAAAGATTCAAGTCATAAGCATAAGCATAAGATTCCACGTGTCGTCGAGAATAAGATTAAGAGGTTTCCTGTTCGGGGAGAGTCAAAGAGTCAAGTTAAGTATAGGGAGATAAGTAACAATGTTTAGACAATCCTATGCTAAGGCATCAAATTGCATATAAGAAGGCATAGCATTATGTAGCATGCGAACAATGTATATATTTACAAGAATATAAACATTATTCTATAAGGTTCATGCATAACCTATAGTCTAGGTCACCATTTCTAATAACCTAAATTCTATAGTTATGGGCTCTGATACCAATCTGTCACACCCCAACCTTGACGGCGGAATCATCGAGATGTGAGGGATAAGATTGTTCACAGCCACATAACGCTAATATTAAATCCCAATATATTATTCATAAGTTTCAAAGGTAACATTACAAGCATAAATCTCAAACATGAAATAAGTTCAAACATAACATGACAAAATATAATCTTTTTTATTTCATTAACTAGGTCCAAGTCCTAGATTATGCAAGCTTCAAAAGTTCACTTTAAACTTGGGCATGACCTGAAACATGATAAAAATAAAAGGTCAACTAAAAATAGTTGATGAGTTTCCAAGGTTTTCATACATAATATGAAAAGATTACAAGTAGCAATTCATGTCATAGGTTATAAGCTAGTAAGGTTATAGAACACATATCTTTACAACCAAACCTCGACTTGATTACAAGTATATAAGATTGGCTAAGTGTATTTGGTTCCCTAGTGCACAAGCATACGACTCCTAAGAGTCGGCAATACATTGACTTTAGCACCAAATAGGCTTGTCAGGCCCAAAGATCTAAGACGTCACCAGGCTAGCAATAGTTAATGATTGTAACAAACTATGTATCTCATATAATCACTTAAAACACACAAATAACCATGACAAAATATAAAGATGAATTGCAAGTGCTTTACAAGTCTCAAACGTTTATAAGTGTATGATGTATAAGTATAATGTTTCACCCCAAAATAGTGTGAAATAAAGTAAAAATGGGCAAGGAAAACTCACATGATATTTAAGTATATATAAGATGATTAAATAGGATAATAATTGATGTTCCAATGAAATCCTTCATAAGGTACTTAAACATGTATATATTTACAAGATTTAAGTCTAACAATAAGTTTAACGATTTAACGAGTACTAGGGTTTCAAATGGAATTTGAGGTTTTTATAAATAAGATTAGTTATTAAAATCATATATATTTTAATACAATGAAAGAAAAACTTAATTAATCCTTTGATAATAATTTATGAAGTTATAAGAAATTAAATTCTTATAATGATTAAATTATAAAATGTAAATAAAATTTTATAATTGATATAATTAATCTATAATTAAAGATAACGTAATGACTAATAATAATTTAGTGATTTCAACTATATAAAGTTTATTTTTATAAAAATAAACTAATTATAACATTTGTTAATGATATTTTATATAAAAATTATTAATGTGTTTAAAGAAATAATTTTACAGAAAATCATTAGATAACTTTTAAAATAAACAAAGTTTATAAAATTGTTTTTTATAATTTTTAGAAATTTTCTATAATTTTTTTAAAGCTGAAAAAGGCCTAAAAAATGTTTGAGGGTGCGCGGGTTCGAACCCGGGACCTCAAAGCTGGAATGCATGTGTCTAACCAGTGAACCAGGGCCGCGGCCTTGGTTCAACTTGGTTTTAAATCTTTAAAAACACACAACAACCAAAACCCCAAATCGCATAAGAACCCTAATTCCATTTGGGTCAAATTGACCCTCGATTTGATGTTGTTAACGATTGTAACCATAGGGCTTTCGATTCTCATGTAAAATCGAGTAATAGCCCCATTACAATTACCTGAAATCGTTTGAGATTCGAGGTATACGAGTTCGAAGCTTAGCCGCGACCAACGTGGTGTTCACTGGTTAATCAAATGAAGACTATGATCAAATTAACTTCGTGGGAAGCTTCTTCGAAGGTAACTGATGATTTCCCCTCTATCAATTTGGATTAATAGAGCTCAGAAGGTTGATTTCTCCAAGGTTTCAGGTCGCGATGAAAAATGGGGTTTGATTATAGAGTTCGGGTGTTTTACAGACGCAATTGGAAACGGTATTAGTTTAGGAACAGATAGATGGTCGTTCAGGTTCAATTAATTTGATTATTATAATGTGTTAGTGCTCGATCGTGGCGTGGATTTGGCCGAGAAAACGGGGAGGAAATGGGGGTGGGGTTTGGGTTTTCAATGTTACACTTTTGGTCCCTGTGGTTTATACTTTTGTTATTTTAGGCTAAAAGTTTCTTTTGAAGTTTTTATATTTGCATTATAACCCCCTAGACTTTTAAATCCAATTTTTATACATGTTTATTTTCTTGATAATTCTTACAAATTATTAATCGCAATATTATTATTATGATGTTATTATTATTATTATTATTATTATTATTATTATTATTATTGTTATTATTATTATTATTATTATTATTATTATTATTATTATTATTATTATTATAGTTATTATTATTAGTATTAGTATTATTACCATAATTATAACCTGTATTATTATTACTATTATTAATATTAACATAGTTAATATTATTTAATATATTTGTTTTTTTTATAACTTAAATGATAATAATAATAAAAAACAATAGGCATACATAACACATAAGTTTCATAATTGACAATAATAACCCTTATAGGAATAAACGAAGTTAACTTTTAGTTAACAAAAATACGAAATGTTACATCAGATGCCCTTGAGGGGCCCCAAATAGGAAACCCGTTATTGTTCGACCTATTAGCAGCAAGTGGGCTTTTAACTCTGGGCCTTTTCCTTGATCTTAGCCCATTTTGAGAACTACCACCAATACGAAGCCCAGAATCATGGGAGCTAACTTGACCAATTTTGAAGCCCAAAGGTTCTGAGTTGGTTGCACTCGAATTCAAGGCTGCTACAACCATTCCCTATAATATATGACACACAATCTTTATAAAAAATAATTACGCAAGTTATGTTTATAATTACGAAAGTTACATGATAATTACACAAGTTACGTTTATAATTACGCAGTGAATATTCATGCAAGTTATACACATAACACATAGATTTTTTTAAAAATATTGTATTTTAAAAAAATATATATCAATACTATACTCATATTAAAGAGGATAAAATACTCGTTTTTATGATGTATTTTTTTTAAAAACATAATGTTATATGAAAAAATTATATGTGTTTGAAAAAACAAAGGGGAATTTGAAAAAAAGTCAACAATTGTATGTTATTTGCAATTCTACCCTTAGACCCACATTATCTTGCGTGATTATTCAATCTTAAATCTGAACCGTACATTGTTTATATCAATGGCACTCGTTGCTTCGTACGCTTCGCACGAGTTATAAGCTGTTGGGTCATTATAAGGCTGGTGCAACCAAAACCACTTCACATAGTCATTTTGGTGCTACATTCAAAAGGCTTCCGAAGCTAAGTATGAGATCTTCCAAAGTCTGAAGAAAGAACTGAAGATAAAGTCTGAAGACTTCCGAAAACAGTCTGAAGACTTCCGAAGACAAAGTCTGAAGAAAGAACTGAAGACAAAGTCTGAAGATTTCCGAAGACAAAGTCTGAAGACTTCCGAAGACAAAGTCTGAAGACTTCCGAAGACAAAGTCTAAAGAAAGAGCTGAAGACAAAGTCTACTTTCGAAGACAGAAGAAGACTCCAAGCCTCGGAAGAAGCAGTCTTCCGAAGTATAAGTGGTTTCGGAAGAAGTTATTCTTCCGAAGAAATTTATCCTTCGGAAAACACTGCTATGTCCAGTAGACATAAGTATGGTCTCTGACAGTCCGCTGCAGACCTCTGATACAGCATGGCTTCTTCCTAAAGAACCATGTTGTTGACCATACTTTATTCTACTGTATACCTTTTTATGATAGTACATATTACCAACTTTAGTTGGTGACAAAAGGTAAGTCAGGGACATGTCCTGACTACCAAATCTCTGGCAAAATGTCTGAGATACCTCACCTATAGTCTTGTAGTATAGATGTTTGGTTAGAGGTTTCCAGCTGGTATCAAAGTATATCCGGCTGTAGATAGTATTACATATATCTTCTCATTGTAACTTATTAAGTAGAGAGCAAGAGTTAGAGCCAAAACTTGAGCTTGTAAGAATCTTGTAATCCTTTGAGTTGAGAAGCAATATATAAAAGTACCTTGAAAATTTACATCCTGTGTTTATTTACTGCTTGTTACTTGTTATATTGTGATCAACTCTTCTTAGACTCTTACTGAGTATCGTTCAAGGTGAGTTTGAGAGAAGAACCACTTGTTGAGTGACCAACATATGATCCTGCAATTGGTATCAGAGCGTCCAGGCTCTTGATTGTGAGATCTTACCATCCAAATCAACCAGTTTTTCACTCCTCACTACAAACCACTCACTCAAATGGTCGCTCTCTCCAAGGCTGATATGGAAACTGTGTGACAACCCGAAAATTTTCATGATTTAATATAATTTTTATGTGAATTTATAGTTATTTTTATATTTTTATTATTATTTAATGATAATATTAATAATAATAAAAATAATAACAATAATAATAATAATATTATTATTATTAAAAATAATAATGTTAATAATGATAATATTAATAATAATGAAGATATTGTTATTAATAATAATTTATAAAATTATTAAATTGATTTAATAAGTTCAGGGGGGGTAATTTGTAAATTTTAAAACTGATTTTTTAAACTTTAAACATGAAATAATAGAATCCTGAAACCACAGGGGCCATTCTGTAAATTTTTAAAATCCCAAACCACCCGCCCCATCCCGTCGACCATCCCCTCCGGCCAAAATTCCGGCGATCATCCGGCGACCCCAAACACCCACTAAACACCGATTTCAATTAAATTAAACCGCACCAACACTTTCGTGGGATGAACCGAACCTGTGACCCACAAACAAGATAAAAATTGAGTGCTATCTATACCTAACCCACTCATCGATTGTCGGCCAAGAAAAATACCACTATCGAGCACTAAAACAGTTAATTAATCGAATTCATCGTGTATATAAGATCACATAACCATTCCCAATCGAATGCACCATTCTGTTTCATCTAAAAACATACAAATACATCAATTCGATCATCATCATCATTCGGACCTGCAACTCTTTCAAAATCCCGATTAAAACCATTATAAACCCAAATTTTCAGAGGGCTTTTGATCATTAGTATTATTCGAACCTTCCTGCGTAATTAATTGGATTATCATCAGCGTTTGATCGTTGTTTGGATTCCACATTAGTCGCGACCAGTCCTGCGATTGTTCTTGACATATCGAGCATCCAAACAGGTAATTGAAACTACCTACATACTCGATTTCTTATAGGGAATAAAAGCCCTATCGTTTCAATCGATTATAACATCGAATTGAGCTTCGATTTGATCGATTTCAGAATTAGGGTTCTTGGATTTGGGGTTATTCAATCGGTTTGTGTTTAAAAAAATTAAAAACGGATTATTACCGCGGCCTTGTGACTTGGTCTACAAGTTTGGGGGTGTGATTCTGAACAGGAGGTCAAGGGTTCGAACCCTGCCCCCTACATTTAATTTTTTTAGCCTTTTTGAGCCTATTAAAAATACAGAAAAATTACTAAAAATTATAAAAATAATTTTCATAACTTTGTTTATTCTAGAAGTCATATAATTAGTTTCTGGAAAATTATTTCTTTAAAAACCTTATTTATTTATTTATTTAAATAAATAAAACATATGTAATAAATTGTAATCTTTATAAAAATGGATTTTTAATAATAATTTAAACCATTGAATCATTAACGAATATTATATTATTTATGGATTAATCCCGATAATATAAATACAAATTAGATTTTATAAATTAAATATTTATAAAATCTTACAAAAATTAAATATAAACTTACATATTTAAATAACGTCTGAGATTTATTTGGAACATAATGATATGTTAAAAATCATTATTAAACTAATTAAATATTATGAAATGTAAATCTTTAGTTGTTAACAAATTAACAAAATAACTAAACGATTTAATTATATGTTTATAACAAATTCCCGAGAACCAAATCCTAGATCAATTGAACACCAGGTTCAAGATCTAACTTATTTAGATTATGGATTTGTATTTAATTACTTATGTGAATTATAATTCCTTAGGAGGAATTTACTAGCTTATCAACATCACACGAGAACCGAGGTGAGTTCAAGCCCCACTATTTTACTAAAACTGTTTTTGGGGGAGATAGCATACTGGTAATGTTACAAACGCTTTTTATATATTTAAGATGTGTATGGATATTAATATAGTGCTGTTATCATTGTACAAGTCCTCACACTTTCGAATTGTTAATATTGGTTAGCGGGGTAAGTTGGGTAGTACTACTGGGTGTGACGAGCCCCACCTGTGTGACTTGAGGTCAACCGGGTGCAATTTGTCCTATGATTATTCGTCACGATATGGTGAAGTCGTGACGGGAGGCAAACATAACATAGTCAGCTTCAATGTCGAAATCACTATTTAATATCATTTGTGAATGGACTAGCTAGCCATTACAATGCACATGCTTAAATATACGCTATTGTTAAACTATGACGTTTAACTGTAAACTCTTGAACTGATCAACCGTTGGGTTGATACACGCTATTGTTAAACTGGGATGTTTAACTGCAAACTCTTAAACTGATCAACCGTTGGGTTGATACACGCTATTGTTAAACTGTGATGTTTAAACGCAAGCTCTTGAACTAATCAACCATTGGGTTGATTACACTTTGGTTAAACTGTTATGATTAAACTCAAACTCTTGAACTTACCAACCATTGGGTTGATATACACTTTTGTTAAACTGTTATGTTTAAACGCAAACTCTTGAACTCACCAACCGTGTGTTGACTTTTAGTATGCTATTCTCAGGTCATTAAATCTGGACTGCTGTTAGGAGCACTACACGGGTCAAGCATGCATCCTAACGCTTAAACAATGATATATATATGTTTATCTTTATATTTTGGGTTTGTTTTATTTGTTTAAACGCTTCCGCATGTATTACAAAGTTTGAACTTTGGTTTGTTATGTTAAACGTTGCATATAGAGTCGTTCCAAGTAACTATTGACTGTGATCCTGGTTTGTTCACACGCCTCGCGGTAGAACTCCGCACGTGGATTTTGAGGGTGTGACAGATTGGTATTAGAGCAATTGGTTATAGAGAACTAGGTTGCATACACACTAGACTATAACCGCACATCGTTAGTTAGTTACTTGCTCCTAGTCTTCCTAAACTTAACTTATCATCGTAGGTTCAAAACCTTAGACTTTATGTCTAATCTATGAAAATCTTATCGAGGTTTTGAATTCCATGAACCAAATGAACTTGTGTGACATATAGACACCTGTATTCTGGATTTCCTGGCAAAAGGCCCTCGGGCTAAGGCTAGCATATCGCATATATCTCATTACGAGACCTGGTATGCTTACCTGGGGATTTCTGGGATGAGTGATAAACTATGGTCAATACACAGGTCTCTAAGGCAAATGGGTCAAATTACCTTGGCGTGTCAATGATTCCCAAACTTTACTGATCCTTTCGTATACCTTGATTGATCGACCCATACATATTTGGTACTTCAACCATTGATGACCACTATACTTGACAAGATATGTTAACCTGATAGGAGGAACCGGGGTGATCATGCAAAGCAAGTTACCATTACGGGTGCACACGTAATTGTAATTTGTCGTGCATGCTAAGTCCGGTGAATCTGGTCGGGTGGTAACATTGTAGTCAGTATAAGTCATCATTCCTACACCTTGAGCAAGAAAGTCTCGGTCTTCATAAAACATAACCACTAACTATCTATCAGTTCTACTTGTAGGAATACTCACCTTTACCTTGAATTTGGACGAAATTCAAACCATGACATTTGTGTTAATCCCACAGATTCGGACTGATTCTCTAGCTTGTCTGTTTCTTTACATCCTTGAATTTCTCTTCCTTTTCATTTCAAGACAAAAGGTCTATTTTCATACGACTGATAGCTTTTGATATTTGGTAATTTAAAGAATGCCTGGAAGAGGACGTGGACGTGGGAGAAGTAACGATCATGAGTATTACAAGTTTCTATTCTATACCCTAGGGTGCTAGGATCATAATTCTAGTAAGACCTTGTTAAGGGTAACAAAACATTACTGACACTTGCTATTACTTAAGTCCTATCCTACTTAGAGCCTTCATGGTATTTCCAATCATTTTAAGAGACATTCCTCCAATTAGTATTTCAATAACTGAGGAACTGATTGAATGCTTAGAATGAAAGTGAAATATAGAAGAGTGATGATACTCTCTATACATACATTACGTTATTCTTTAGGATGATGTTAAGGAAAAATTAGGATGTCGTGTAACCGGTTTAAGCACATTCTTAGTATACCGGTGATGCTATATATAGGGTTATTGAGGTGAGTTCAAAGCCTTGGTGATTGGGTACTATTACTTAAGGAATGAAATGCAAAAGTTAGAATTGTAATTCTAAAATCATGCAATGGTAGGGTTAGGTTGTGCTCTTTATACTGACAAACTCTAGGAATTGACAAAGCTGATGTCATACCTTATGACATTAGACCAAATAGAATTAAGAAGGACACTAGGAAAATCTAGTGAGTAGTAGAAAGAAGTTGGAGGGTTGAACAAGCAGTCTAGCAGTAAGGTAGACAAGAATGCTAATGTTGTAAACCTAGCTATGTTGGTTAATACGATTAAGCTAAAATGCGTTAAACAGGAACATTAAGAAGGTTGGAGTTCCGACCATTACTATAAGTGTGCCCTAGGTCGATTAGGACCCCAGGACAAGTTAGAAACAATCAGAATTAGGAAATGGCTATAGCTAGAGAGTAAGAACAGTTAAATTATGGAAATAAAGGCCATATAAGTCAAAGTAATACATCACGCGGTCATACATTTACGACTGAAGCAAGCCACATTTGACAAGACTAAGTGTTGTTACATGTATGTACCTTATCATCAATAGCTACGCATCTATTTGATACCAGGGTTGATAATAGCTTTGATTCTTCAGGAATTAATCTTTAACTTAGCATTAACCCTAGTTGCTTAGAAATCATTTTACTTAGTAGAAATAACCAATGGTAGTAATTAGTATAAGAAGGTCATGTCTTTGACATAGACTTAATACTGTATGAATTGGTTATCGAAGCATGAAACCAAGATAGTCCGTCAGGAGAAGGTGATTCGACCTATCAAACCAAAGCATGATCTCTAAATCTGAAAGGAGACCCAATCGCTTTAGGTTGATTTTTATTCTAAGCTTGGATCACTTAACTTCTTAAGATGATTTATCTCCCTTTATCCTCATTTGACCTAGCTATATGGAATCATTTATTCCTTATCTATCCACTCTCATTTTGAGCTATCATCAAAACGTGATTGTGTGATGGTAGCCTTCCTAAACACTCTCTCTGCTGAAGATATTGTCAACTTATGTTCATGACTTTCTAGTCATACAAATGTTCTCAGCTGTGCTTATGGATTGTTGAAACTGCGTGTGTAAACGTACTTAAATATTGCTACCTTGCCAAGCATGTTTCCTATTGTTCGAGTCACTTCTTGAATCGCTTTTGAATCCTTAAGCTTGGAAATCATTAAAATTCTATCTTGGAATTGAACAACAAGACTTTAAAAGAGAAATTCTGGAAAGAGTTACCAGCAAAGAGATGAATTACTTTTGAGACTGAATTATTTGGAGCCAAAACATTCTTAATATATGTTGAACCCGTGTTCAGCAAAAATGGGGAGGTTAATGATGATATTTCACGGATTAGACAAATTCTCACCCACTTGGTCAGCAATGCTATCAAGTTTACCCACCAAGAAAAGATTCATAGTAATCTTTATGTAATAGCAAACCCATTATCTCACAACATCGAGAAATTAACCTGCATCTGTTTAAAATATTCGTACACCGTGGTATGACGTTAAAACATCAATCGTTATTCTGAATGATTGATTCGTTTTCTGTTTTAATAATATTCTTAACCATTATTGAGGACCCATTTCAAGATCTTCGCATAGCGTATTATTCTTAGACCGATGGTTGGTCAAAGGAGAAATACATATTCACAAGATATGCGTTAAGATCGTTTCATATGGTGACGTTTGGGATTCTTAAATTCCGACGGATAACCTTTCTTATCATTGTTGGTCTTATCTTGATTTCTAGACATCATCTTACCACGAAATTATATTCTGGAAATTATGGATCGGAAAGTTAAACAACTAAAACATAGTAAGATTCCGATCGTAAGAGTTCGGTGGAACTCCCGGCGTGGTCCTGAGTTCATTTGGGAATGAGAGGACGAAATGATGTGCAAGTATTCTAACTTGTTCAAAAATGTTACGAGTACATCTTAATTTTCGGGACGAAAATTCCTCTAACAGGGGGATGATGTGACAACCCGAAAATTTTCATGATTTAATATAATTTTTATGTGAATTTATAGTTATTTTTATATTTTTATTATTATTTAATGATAATATTAATAATAATAAAAATAATAACAATAATAATAATAATATTATTATTATTAAAATAATAATGTTAATAATGATAATATTAATAATAATGAAGATATTGTTATTAATAATAATTTATAAAATTATTAAATTGATTTAATAAGTTCAGGGGGGTAATTTGTAAATTTTAAAACTGATTTTTTAAACTTTAAACATGAAATAATAGAATCCTGAAACCACAGGGGCCATTCTGTAAATTTTTAAAATCCCAAACCACCCGCCCCATCCCGTCGACCATCCCCTCCGGCCAAAATTCCGGCGATCATCCGGCGACCCCAAACACCCACTAAACACCGATTTCAATTAAATTAAACCGCACCAACACTTTCGTGGGGATGAACCAAACCTGTGACCCACAAACAAGATAAAAATTGAGTGCTATCTATACCTAACCCACTCATCGATTGTCGGCCAAGAAAAATACCACTATCGAGCACTAAAACAGTTAATTAATCGAATTCATCGTGTATATAAGATCACATAACCATTCCTAATCGAATGCACCATTCAGTTTCATCTAAAAACATACAAATACATCAATTCGATCATCATCATCATTCGGACCTGCAACTCTTTCAAAATCCCGATTAAAACCATTATAAACCCAAATTTTCAGAGGGCTTTTGATCATTAGTATTATTCGAACCTTCCTGCGTAATTAATTGGATTATCATCAGCGTTTGATCGTTGTTTGGATTCCACATTAGTCGCGACCAGTCCTGCGATTGTTCTTGACATATCGAGCATCCAAACAGGTAATTGAAACTACCTACATACTCGATTTCTTATAGGGAATAAAAGCCCTATCGTTTCAATCGATTATAACATCGAATTGAGCTTCGATTTGATCGATTTCAGAATTAGGGTTCTTGGATTTGGGGTTATTCAATCGGTTTGTGTTTAAAAGAATTAAAAACAGATTATTACCGCGGCCTTGTGACTTGGTCTACTGGTTTGGGGGTGTGATTCTGAACAGGAGGTCAAGGGTTCGAACCCTGCCCCCTACATTTAATTTTTTTAGCCTTTTTGAGCCTATTAAAAATACAGAAAAATTACTAAAATTATAAAAATAATTTTCATAACTTTGTTTATTCTAGAAGTCATATAATTAGTTTCTGGAAAATTATTTCTTTAAAAACCTTATTTATTTATTTATTTAAATAAATAAAACATATGTAATAAATTGTAATCTTTATAAAAATGGATTTTTAATAATAATTTAAACCATTGAATCATTAACGAACATTATATTATTTATGGATTAATCCCGATAATATAAATACAAATTAGATTTTATAAATTAAATATTTATAAAATCTTACAAAAATTAAATATAAACTTACATATTTAAATAACGTCTGAGATTTATTTGGAACATAATGATATGTTAAAAATCATTATTAAACTAATTAAATATTATGAAATGTAAATCTTTAGTTGTTAACGAATTAACAAAATAACTAAACGATTTAATTATATGTTTATAACAAATTCCCGAGAACCAAATCCTAGATCAATTGAACACCAGGTTCAAGATCTAACTTATTTAGATTATTGATTTGTATTTAATTACTTATGTGAATTATAATTCCTTAGGAGGAATTTACTAGCTTATCAACATCACACGAGAACCGAGGTGAGTTCAAGCCCCACTATTTTACTAAAACTGTTTTTGGGGGAGATAGCATACTGGTAATGTTACAAACGCTTTTTATATATTTAAGATGTGTATGGATATTAATATAGTGCTGTTATCATTGTACAAGTCCTCACACTTTCGAATTGTTAATATTGGATAGCGGGGAAAGTTGGGTAGTACTACTGGGTGTGACGAGCCCCACCTGTGTGACTAGAGGTCAACCGGGTGCAATTTGTCCTATGATTATTCGTCACGATATGGTGAAGTCGTGACGGGAGGCAAACATAACATAGTCAGCTTCAATGTCGAAATCACTATTTAATATCATTTGTGAATGGACTAGCTAGCCATTACAATGCACATGCTTAAATATACGCTATTGTTAAACTGTGACGTTTAACTGTAAACTCTTGAACTGATCAACCGTTGGGTTGATACACGCTATTGTTAAACTGGGATGTTTAACTGCAAACTCTTAAACTGATCAACCGTTGGGTTGATACACGCTATTGTTAAACTGGGATGTTTAAACGCAAGCTCTCGAACTAATCAACCATTGGGTTGATTACACTTTGGTTAAACTGTTATGATTAAACTCAAACTCTTGAACTTACCAACCATTGGGTTGATATACACTTTTGTTAAACTGTTATGTTTAAACGCAAACTCTTGAACTCACCAACCGTGTGTTGACTTTTAGTATGCTATTCTCAGGTCATTAAATCTGGACTGCTGTTAGGAGCACTACACGGGTCAAGCATGCATCCTAACGCTTAAACAATGATATATATATGTTTATCTTTATATTTTGGGTTTGTTTTATTTGTTTAAACGCTTCCGCATGTATTACAAAGTTTGAACTTTGGTTTGTTATGTTAAACGTTGCATATAGAGTCGTTCCAAGTAACTATTGACTGTGATCCTGGTTTGTTCACACGCCTCGCGGTAGAACTCCGCACGTGGATTTTGAGGGTGTGACAAACTGGGACCATGACCAAATCCCTACTGATCACCCCTGAAGACTTTGACACATAATGCACTAGAATGGAAAGCTTCATCAAGTGTCAAGACTCAAGGATGTGGGACTCCATTGTCAATGGTCCTTTCATACCAAGCACTACTTCTGCTACTAGTAATCGTATCATTCCAAAAGATGTTGATGATTACTCAGAAGAAGATAGGAAGAGAATAGAGCTAGATCAAAGGGCTATGACTTCTCTTCAAACTGCTCTCCCAAACTCCATCTACAAAGGCTTCAAGAAGTGCAAGACAGCCAAAGATTTATGGGATGCATTGAATCTTATGTATGAAGGATCCAAGGAAACCAAAGAGAACAAGAAGGATCTCTTGAAGCAGCAGTTTGAGAACTTCACTTTCAAGGCTGGTGAGACCTTGACTCAACAATACTTCAGGTATGTTGAGATAGTGGATACTCTAGTGGATATTGGAGTAGCTCTTGAGAATAGAGACATAGTTAGGAAGTTCATGTCTTCCCTTCCTAAACTATGGACATACTACTGTGTCGTAATCAAGAGAACTTCGGACCTTAAAACTCTTTCTCTCACAGAGTTGTATGGTATCCTAAGTGCATTCCAGATGGAGATGAATATGCAGAACTCCTCTGGTCACTCCAATAACCAACTGAGTTCGGCCCTTCATGTAGTTGAAAGGGAAATCACAGAACCACAACATCAGTTGTTGTGTTACCCTGACAACTCACATAGTGGACCCTACATTACTCTACCGGAGACTCCAAAGTCTCAAAAGGTTCAACACAACTCCTTTCAGGATAGTTGTGCCTTTGTCTCTAGAAGTGGTCACTCTGGTGATTTTCAATACTGCTTTGATGATCTTGAGTGCTTCAGTCCAGATGATGTAGAGTATGTGGACATTGTCCAACAGATGGCTCTTTTAACTTACAGAGCGAAGAAGTTCTTCAAGAGAACTGGAAGGCGATTCCCTCAAAACCCTGTCAACAACAAGTTTGGGTTTGATAAGAGCAAAGCAAAATGTTACAACTGCAACCAACTAGGTCACTTTGCTAGGGAATGCAAGGCTCCCAAGAACAACCCGGGAACCCCACAGGCCTCCAAACATCCCTCAGCTTCAAAGCATGAAGAGAAATCAACTGAAATAGCTGCAATAGCTCAATAAGTTGACTGGAGCTTCATGGTATAGGATGTGACTCCCGCTCAAGCACTCATGGCCGGAACAGATGATGATCAGGTATATGAACATCTTTGTACTGCTGCCTGTATTGCTAAAGTTAAACTCTATAAGGATTACAATACGAAAATCAGATCTGATTTTGAGTCTTTAAATATCTTAAAATCTGATTTTAAAAGAGCTGAATCTGACTATCAAAAGAAAATTGAAGAGTTAGAGAAAATTGTGTCTCTTTTAAAACATGAAAAGACCAACTACAAGACTCAAATTAAAGATCTGATATCCAAACTGTTTGAAGTTCAAGCCCAGCTGGTCACTGCTGAGGCTCAGGCCAGGAAGCAAGCTATTGCTGAGCAAAACTTCCAAGCTATTCTTACATCATCCTCTCATTCCAAAATGTTTTATCAAAACAAAGAAGGGTTGGGAACCAATGAAATAGCTCCACCACACTCTTATGAGTCTATTAGACTACCTAGATGTGGTACTGAAGAGCAAGAGGTTCCAACTGCTGACCCTTCTCCATTGGAACTAGAGGATGAGGCAAAAATAGTGGCCACCACAGGGGAGAAACAGGAAGATAGACTCACCTCCACCTGTGAAGACCAAATCCTAACCACCAAGGCAAGAAGAAGCAGAGCTAAACCTACAAGAAGGACTGCCAAGAAGGTTGCAAAGTCCAAGCTGAAGATTGACCCAAAGCAAAAGGGTGTCTTCATCTCTGCTGGATTCCAAGTGGTAGGTACTTCTGATTCAGGAAAGGAGTGTAGTACCAGCACTCCTGTCCTACCAAAGGATCAGAAGTTGAAAGGAAAGGTTGCTGATGAAGAGAAGAGATCAAAGAAACAGCAACCTGCAAATTCCCAAAAGACTAACATTGCATGCATAATGTGTGGTCTGCACAACCACATGGCTAAAGATTGTTACTACAATCCATCAAGCACACATTATGCAAATAATGTTAAAAAAGAAGGAGTCAGGGAAGGTTTCTCATTTGGACCATTTCTAACGATTCAAATGATGAAAAAGGGAAAATTGGTCTCGGAAGCCAAGTTGCTTTCGGAAGAAAGTACTTCTTCCAAAGGGAAAATGGCTTCGGAAGCCAAAGCTTCTAAGGTTCGGAAGAACAAGAAAGCTCCCTTGAAACCATCCCAGAAGAAGACTGCTTCGAAAGAAAAGGTGGTGAAGGCTTCTTCCGAAAAGAAAGAAGCTTCGGAAGAAGACCATGCTGCAAAAACTTCAACAAGCTCATCCTCAAAGATCAACCAAGGGATGGATTGGAAGACCAAGAAAGATGCTGCAGCCCAAACCACTTCTTCAACGACCTCTATTGAACCCCAATGCATATCTTTTGGTTCAATTATGTCATTATCTTTGGAAGAGCCCAAGACCAGCAAGGCTTGGGCTTCCAAACAAAACTAACCATCTCATCTTATATGCAGGGACATCCATTTGACAAGAACAACAATGTCTGGATTGTAGATAGTGGATGCTTCAGGCACATGACAGGGAACAAATCTCTCCTTCAACAATTCCAGAACTTTGATGGAGGGCCTGTCCAATTTGGAGGTGAGACCGGAGTATATATTTTAGGCAGAGGAAATATATCCAATGACAGAATAAACATTGACAAAGTTCACTTTGTCAAACAGCTTGAACACAATCTGTTAAGTGTTTCTCAGTTCTGTGATCAAAAGCATCAAATGCTTTTCACAGAACATGAGTGCATTATCCTCAAACCAGGGATGACAATTCCTCCGGAATTGGTGCTTCTTAGATCTCCCAGGAAAGGGGATATGTACAAGCTAGATATGAACAATGCTTCTCCTATGGGTGAAGTATCATGCTTTCTTTCCAAAGCTGATAGAGATGAGTCAACACTATGGCATAAACGTATGTGTCATGTAAATTTTAAGACAATGAATAAATTGGCTAAAAATAACTTGGTACATGGTTTTCCTAAAAAGGAATTTTTCTGCAAAGATAACTGTGTTGCATGCCTGAAAGGGAAACAACACAGGACATCTCATAAGTCCAAATGTGTTAACTCTATCACTACTCCATTACACTTATTGCACATGGATCTCTTTGGTCCCACAAGTATAATGAGCATTGGAAGGAAATCATACTGCCTTGTGATTGTTGATGATTTTATAAGATTTACATGGGTATTCTTTTTAAGAAGTAAAGATGAAACTGCTGAAACGTTAAAATCTTTCATTCTTAAAATAGAAAATCAAATTGATCACAAGGTTAAGATCATTAGAAGTGATCAAGGGACTGAGTTTAAGAACTTTGTTCTTGACTCATTCTGTGACTCAAAAGGGATTGCCAGACAATATAGTGCTCCCAGAACTCCTCAACAAAATGGTGTTGCTGAGAGGAGGAACAGGACACTTATTGAGGCTGCTCGAACCATGTTAGCTGATTCAAAGCTACCTCTAACATTCTGGGCAGAGGCAGTTAGCACTGCATGCTATGTGCAGAACAGGGTTCTTGTAGTTAAGCCCCATGGAAAAACCCCTTATGAGTTATGGAACAAGAGGCCACCGTTCATTGGCTTTCTAAGGTCCTTTGGCTGCAGGTGTACCATACTTAACACAAAAGACAACTTAGCAAAGTTTGCTGAGAAGTCAGATGATGCTATCTTTGTTGAATACTCTTCTAGCTCCAAAGCTTATAGGGTATACAACATCAAGAATCAACAATTTGAGGAGTCATCCAATATAGTTGTTAATGAGCACACTCCTTGTGTTAGGGGGAATGGACCTGATTATATCTTTGATTTAGAATTTTTTCCAAACTATTCTAAACCATCTTGTGAGAATGTTTCAGCTGAAACAGGTGCTCAAGATGATGCTGATACTGATCAACTATTTGAGCTACCCAGACCTCTTCCAAATTCTCCAAGAGCTGAAAGACAACAAGCTTCAACCATCCACAGATCTGATAGTGTAACTATCTCCAGGAATAGTGAAGCTTCAACAAGTGAATCACTTGATCAACCTCAAAGTTCTTCAGGTGATCCATTACAACACCAGGTTGAAGGAAGTAGTATTCTGAAGGAACAGGCAACTGTTAATACTACTTCACGACCAACCATTGCTGATGTTTCTCAATCATTCAATCAGTCCTCATTGAATGATTTTGAAACAGCAGCTGGATAGAGTGATCTAGTTCCTTATCAGAATATGTCCAACCTGGACTTATCTCTGCAACTGGAAGTGATTCCTCGTCTTAGAATTCACAACACTCATCCAACTGAAAACATCATAGGGAATGTCTCTGAATGTGTGAGAACAAGTGGGCAAACTCATCATGGGAATGTCTGCTTGTTGTTAGTTATATTTTTAGTCATAAATTATAGTAATTTTAGGTTGCATTATTGCATAAATTCTGCATTAATTGCATGAATTTTTATAAAATAGAAGTTTTAGTAGGATGGAATCTACTTTTGTATATTTTTGTTTTTTTATAGGAATTAAATGGCTAAAAAAAAGAGGATAAAGATTGAAACTTTAAAACCTAAAAAAGTGGAGAATTAGTTGGAGGAGTTCAAAGATAAAAGGAAGATCTTGGAAACAAAAAAGGCATCGACCACAAGGAAGAAAAAGAAGAAAAAGGGCATCTTGGAGGCACGGAGTTCTAGAAAGAAGAAAAAGTTGCTTTTGATGTTTTTGGATTATTAAGAAGACATTGAGGCTATTGTTGATTTTGGGGATTTTCGTAAGCTCATATTTTTTTTCTTTGTTTTCATTAACCTAGCCACCATGTCCGGCTAGGGCACTTTTTAGTTCCGACATTAAGGTTTGATTTCTATGTTTTGGTTTGAACTTATGTGAAACGGTTATGAGACGTTTTTATTTTAATGGTTTGTTTGCGTGATTCTTGATCTTAAACCCGGATCCAATCCGGTATATATTAGATTGTTAATAAACCTGATCAACTTATTAATTTTTCTAATAAAGTTCTTCAATTTTTTTAAAACCCTAATCAAGTTTTAATTTTTGATACAAGGAACAAATAATGTTTTGGGTTTGTCTATGAGTCCAAATTAATTATAGGGTCATTCAATCTAATTAAGCATTCCGAACGGCGTGAGTGTTTAATTATAATTGATACTTCTATCATTGCAACCCGCACGCTAAGATCCGAACGGCGTGAGCTTAGAGTAGCGGGTTGGCTCTAATCAACGAACTGCGATTGATTAGACATTGGATAGAGTGGATATCCGAACGGCGTGATATCTAGTATCGATACAAATTATTAATTAAAAATAGTCATTGCACCGCAATCGTTAATGATCGTAAGCCAAATCAAATCAAGAAATTACCTTAGTGTTGGAATTAGTTTTCGTATTTGAATTAATTTCACCATTTAATTAACGTCTTTATTAATACCTTTTCAAAATAAAAAAAATTACAAAAAAATGTCAACTTTCGTTTTTCTAGCAGAACCTTAACACGGCCGCGTGGAGTTTCCTTTACAGTTTGACACGGCCGTGTCAGCTTGCTGGAATTTTTCATACTTTTTGCTATTTACTTTTAGTTTTAGTTTTTAATTAAAACCCCCACCTTCTTTAGTCCATATCGATCAAAGTAACTGTGCTAAAACGTTTTTGGTATAAAATAATTGACACGTATCCCTGAGGACACGAACCCTACTTACGCTCATACTATTCTTAGTGTGTGTTCGGTAGGTTCACATTTTCATCATTTATTTGCTGGATTCGACACCCAACAAATTGGCGCCGTTGCCGGGGATACCAACAAATTGGCGCCGTTGCCGGGGATACGGCGATTCTAATCATTTTATGCCAAGATCTTTTCGTACAGGTACACCACTTGAGATTGACTCGGAGATAGAGAAGACCGCAAAGAGGTTAAGGAAACAAGCAAAGCTCCGAAAGAAGTTAGCAAGTTCCTCAACAGCCACTGATTCATCTCCAGTCACTGACATTTGGCAAGATATACCCTTGTCAAGTGAATCTGAATCGGACTCTGAAACCGAATCAACACAACCTTCACAAACAACCACCACTCCACCACAATCACCTACCCATCAAGAACCACTCTCACCCGAACCAATCATGGCAGCTCCAGCCGAACAAACCCTTAGACAATGGGCAACCCATGATGTTACCCAACAACCCCTCTGCATAAACTACCCCGCCATGGTGAACTTTGAGCTGAAATCCGGTCTCATCCATTTGCTACCACTCTTTCGGGGCCTTGAGAACGAAGACCCTCACAAGTTTCTCAAGGAATTTCATGTTGTGTGTTCCGGAATGAAGCCACACAATGTTACTGAAGATCAAATCAAGCTTAGGGCATTCCCCTTTGCTATGCAAGATTCGGCTAAAGAATGGTTATATTACCTACCACCGGGGTCGGTAAACACATGGACTGATCTTGCAAAGTTGTTCTTAGACAAGTACTTCCCGGAAGTTAAAGCCTCTATTCTACGCAAGGAGATAATTGGGATTAAACAAGCAAAAAGAGAAGCTTTGCATACTTATTGGGAAAGATTCAAGAAGTTGTGTGCTCGTTGCCCACAACATGGCATCTCGGAACATCAACTACTTCAATACTTCTGTGAAGGGTTGGCACCACTAGAGAGATGTTTGATAAATGCATCTAGCGGGGGAGCCTTACTTGATAAAACACCAACCCAAATCAGAGAATTGATAACTTCCATAGCTGAAGATACCAAACATTCCTCACAAGAAGATGGATGGTATGATGATGTACCACGGACGGTTAAAGAAGTAACCACTCCCCACATTGAAAGCCAACTTGCTGAATTGACTAAAGCTGTAATGCAACTCACAAAAGGTAAGGAAGCTGAGCAAAAACCTCGAGCGTGTGGAATATGCTTACAATTTGGACACCCCACGGATATGTGTCCCACACTTCAAGAAGATGTTGAAGAGGCACAAGCGATAGGAGGTTATGCGGGGCAGAATTCAAGGTCATATGAACAATCCAGAAATAATCAAAATTGGGGACAACCACCCAATCTTGGTTATCCACAAAGACCCCCACAATTCCATCAAAGACCTCCATTTCAGATGCAAAACAATCAACAAAACTTTTAGCCTCGACAGCAACAACAAGCAGGGAACTCAGGGATGTCTTTGGAAGATATTGTCAAGAATCTAGCAACCAACACACACACGTTCCAGCAGGAAACAAAGGCTAGCACCAAGAACTTGGAGCAACAAATAACTCAATTGGCAAACTCGGTGAGCAAGATGGAATCCAAAGGTAAGCTACCCGCACAAACCGAAACAAATCCCAAGCATAATGCTTGTTCGATTACCTTGAGGAGTGGGAAAAGCTATGATGGTCCTGAAAAACAAGAGGAGGAAGAAGAGATTGTGGTTGAGAAGAAAGATGTGGAAAAGAAGGACAAACCAAAATCTGATGAAGTTAAGGCAAAGTACACACCTCCACCTCCATTCCCTTCAAGACTGAAAGGTACACAAAAACAAAGGGAAGAACAAGAGATTATGGAAACATTCCGTAAGGTAGAGGTAAACATACCATTACTTGATGCTATAAAACAAGTTCCAAGATATGCTAAATTTTTAAAAGAACTTTGCACATCTAAGAAAAAGCTTAAAGGTAATGAAACAGTTAAGGTAGGTGAAAATATTTCTGCAGTTTTACAAAAAAGATTACCACCAAAGTGTAAGGATCCGGGTGTCTTTACGGTTCCTTGCAAATTGGGGAATCTTAGCATACCTCGAGCCATGCTCGACCTTGGAGCCTCCATTAACGTCCTACCATATTCTATTTTCAAAACCCTTAATGTAGGATCGTTAAAGAGGACCGGGGTAGTTATTCAATTGGCCGCTCGTTCCATAGTATACCCAAATGGTGTACTAGAGGATGTATTAGTCCAAGTGAATGAGTTGGTATTTCCGGTTGATTTTTATGTTTTAGACATGGAAGATGATGATATCTCGAATTCAAGTTCCATTTTGTTAGGAAGACCATTTTTGAAAACTGCAAAGACAAAAATTGATGTTTATAGTGGCACTCTTTCAATGGAATTCGATGGTGAGGTTATCCATTTTAATATATATGATGCCATGCGATATCCAAGTGATGTTTCTTCTTTGAATTGGTTAGATGTTATTGAACCTTTAACTGATGATTGTTTTGAGTTATCTAACCATGATGTTCTAGCATTGGTGTTAAATAGAAGCATTGATGAAGTGACATCAAAAGAGCTTACTGAAAAGTTCAAGCTTGGGGAAGAGTTGATGGAAGTAGTAACATTCATGGAGGAACAAAAGAAATCAAGGTATGAACCACAAAAGATGCAATTTCCAATTACTAATCAAAAGCTTCTTCCATCTATTTTGCAGGCACCCGAGCTAGAACTGAAAACCCTCCCTAATCATCTAAAGTACGCATACCTTGGAGAAAAAGAGACTTTACCGGTGATCATATCTAATAAGCTGACAAGTGAAGAAGAAGAGGAGTTGGTCAACACACTCAAGCAATATAAGGAAGCAATTGGGTGGACCATAGCTGACATAAAAGGTTTGAGCCCATCACTTTGCATGCATAAGATCCTCATGGAGGAGGATTACAAGCCAACAAGAGAAGCGCAAAGAAGATTGAACCCTCCAATAATGGAGGTTGTGAAGAAGGAGATCCTAAAGTTGCTAAATGCGGGTATGATCTACCCTATTTCCGATAGCAAATGGGTAAGCCCCGTGCAAGTTGTGCCTAAGAAAACAGGTATAACTGTGACTGAAAATGAACAAGGTGAATTGGTCCCCACTCGTGTCCAAAACGGGTGGAGGGTGTGTATTGACTATAGAAGGCTAAACGCCTCAACTCGAAAGGACCACTTTCCATTGCCGTTTATAGATCAAATGTTGGAAAGACTAGCAGGTAAGTCTCATTATTGTTGCCTAGATGGGTACTCTGGTTTTCATCAAATACCCGTTGCACCGGAGGACCAAGAGAAAACAACGTTTACGTGTCCTTTTGGCACGTTTGCATACCGGCGGATGCCCTTTGGGCTTTGCAATGCACCCGCCACGCTCCAAAGGTGTATGGTAAGCATATTTTCTGATTATGTTGAAGAGATAATTGAAGTGTTTATGGACGATTTCACCGTATATGGAAATTCTTTTAAAGAATGTTTGGAAAACTTGACTAAGATCTTAAAAAGATGCATTGAGACTAATCTTGTTTTAAATTATGAGAAATGTCATTTCATGGTTGATCAAGGTCTTATTTTAGGTCATGTTGTCTCTTCAAAAGGTTTAGAGGTTGATAAAGCAAAAATTGATGTTATTAGATCTTTACCTTACCCTAATAGTGTGCGCGAAGTGCGTTCTTTTCTTGGTCATGCAGGATTTTACCGAAGATTTATCAAGGATTTTTCTAAGATAACAAGACCAATGTGTGAGCTTCTACAAAAAGATGTAGAATTTGTGTTTTCTGAAGCATGCAAGCAAGCCTTTGATACCTTGAAGAAGTCATTGGTTAGTGCACCGATAATCCAACCGCCGGATTGGAGTTTACCATTCGAGATCATGTGTGATGCAAGCAATCATGCCGTAGGAGCGGTATTGGGTCAAAGGAAGGATCGAGTGCCACATGTGATCTACTATGCTTCAAGAACTTTAGACCATGCTCAAAGCAACTACTCAACCACGGAAAAAGAGCTTTTAGCTATTGTTTTTGCTTTAGAGAAATTTAGACAATATTTATTGGGTACTAAAGTAATTGTATATTCTGATCATGCAGCTTTGAGGTACCTCATGACTAAAAAGGATGCCAAGCCAAGACTTATCAGATGGGTGCTCTTACTTCAAGAATTCGACTTGGAAATCAGAGACAAAAGTGGAAAGGAAAACCTTGTGGCGGATCACCTAAGTAGGATCATAAACAATGAGGAACCAATGCCCTTAAATGACTCATTCCCGGATGAACATCTATTTGCTGCTCAAATCACCACTCCTTGGTATGCCGATATTGTAAACTACAAAGTGGCAAATACTTTTCCCTTCGATCTCTCCCGTGCTCAAAAAGATAAGATAAAAAGGGAAGCAAGAAGATATGTTTGGGATGAACCATACCTTTGGAAGTATTGCGCCGATCAAGTTATAAGAAGATGCGTCGACATGAGTGAGGTACCTTCTATTCTAGAATTTTGTCACTCACAAGCTTGTGGAGGGCACTTTGGTCCAAAACGGACAGCACATAAGGTACTCGATTCTGGTTTTTATTGGCCAAGCATATTTCTTGATTCATATATGTTTTGCAAATCTTGTGAACGATGCCAGAAAACAGGTAGTTTAAAAGCTAAAGATCAAATGCCCCTCACCCCCATTCATGTATGTGAAATCTTTGATGTATGGGGCATTGATTTTATGGGTCCCTTCCCATCATCGTTTGGTAACGTTTACATATTGTTAGCCGTGGATTACGTATCTAAATGGGTAGAGGCAAAAGCCACAAGGACTAACGATGCTAAGGTTGTTTCAGGTTTTGTGAAAGCTAATATATTTAGCAGGTTTGGCATGCCAAGGGCATTCATAAGTGATAGAGGATCACACTTCTCCAACAAAACGATCGAAGCACTTTTCAAGAAATATGGCGTTACACATCGGGTGTCAACGGCTTACCATCCACAAACAAATGGTCAAGCCGAGATTTCTAACCGGGAGATAAAGTCGATACTTGAGAAGACGGTTAACCCGAATCGTAAAGATTGGAGCTTGCGTTTGGATGATGCATTGTGGGCATATCGCACTGCCTACAAAACACCCATAGGTATGTCACCTTTTCGTCTTGTATATGGAAAGGCTTGTCATCTTCCAGTTGAATTAGAGCATAAGGCCTTTTGGGCCATTAAGCAATTCAATATGATGATCGACGAAGCCGGGGTTTACCGTAAGTTACAAATTCAAGAGTTGGAAGAAATTCGTAACGATGCTTTTGAGAACTCTAGAATTTACAAAGACAAAACCAAAGCATATAATGATAAGGTAAACTCGCGAAAATCTTTCAGCGTAGGTCAAAAGGTTTTGTTATTCTCATCAAAGCTCAAGTTATTTCCTGGAAAATTACGATCCCGCTGGGTCGGACCATTTATTATTACTAATGTTTTTGCTCATGGTGCAGTGGAAATTACAAGTGAGAAAACAGGGAAAACGTTCAAAGTGAATGGGCATAGGCTAAAATTGTTTTATGAAGGATTCCAAAAAGAAAAAGGTGATTTGATGGGATTGGAGGATCCAAATTACGAGAATTAAAAAAAAAGGATTACGTCTAGCCAAAGACGTTAAAGAGAGGCACTACGCGGGAGGCAACCCGTATTTCGTTTGTTTTATTTTTTCTCTTTTCTTTTTATAAAAAAAAATATCAAAAATTGAAGGGGGTAGTGTCAAATGTTCTCAAACAAGTTAAAAAAAACGTCCACGTAAAAAAAAAATATTTGACAAAATTTCAAAACAGACGTGTCAGAATTTTGTTTAACTTAAAAATTCCAGAATGTTAACACGGCCGCGTTAGCCCTAACACGACCGTGTCAAGCTGCTGTCTAATTTAAACAAGAAAAAATAGGGGAAGGAAAATTTCATTTAAAGTCCAAAACCTAAAAACCAAACCCATTGTCATCCAACCCAACCCCCCACTCACCTCATCTCACCACCACCGTTCACCTTACCACCGCCCAACCACCTCACCTTCTTCAGCCCGCCTCGGTCGTGCCGTCGCCGCCATCGCGACGCCGCCTTCATTACCACCACCTGCTTCCATCTCGGCGACCACCATCCACCGCGAAGCGTCTGCACCAGAGCCACCTGTCGCGAATCACCCACGCCGGCGTTCCTCCCTCCGCTGCACCACCCATCTCTCACCTTCCCCGTCGCCAACCCGCCGTCGTAACACCCCTGCATCACCCGATTAACCCTATTGCTCAACACATTCATCCTTGCTTCCACTCCAGGTAAGTATTGTAAAGATTGAATCTTTACTATCAATCAAGCTAGGTGTATTGTGTAACTGTGTTGACTGAACTTTCGACCTACCCACTGTCATCTGAATATAAAAACAGGGTTTTGAGGTATGTTTTTCTTCTCGCCTAGAACATGGTTGAAGCATATATATTTGGTACTAGGCTGTTGATTGATGGTTTATTAGGGCTGGATTTGTGTTGTGATTTGGTTTACATGCCCTGTTAAAGCATATATATTTGAATTTATTAGGCTGATGACTGATGGTTATAAGGCTGGATTTGAGTTGTGACTTGGTTTACATGTCCCTTTCATTTAATCTTCTTGAATTCTTGGACTATTGTTAGCCTTCTTTGGTTACCTCAACAAAATCTGATATTAACTTGATGGTTTGGTCATTTATGTAGGGCGAATAACTCACATATCATAATGGTTCGCAAGAAGACACAGGTTCCATTATCAGCTTCGGTATCCAGACACGTGCGAAACGCTTTGCGTACACGACAGGACGCATCTTCTAGTCATCACGAAGCCGGTACTTCACGACGAGCTTCGAGATCCATAATCACCGCACCCAATGATGACAATCTGGTATTTGTTGATGTGGATCAACGAAAAAGGTACAATGCTTTACAAAAATGGGTCATGGTGAATACCCGATTTGCGGACGATGATGCTATGAAAGCAATTGGGGTATTTAATGGAGTTAAGAAGTTATTAACCAACATCGGGTGGGAAGGATTGTTTGAATGGGATGATGAGGGCTACAAGCGAATGACCACCGAGTTCCTAAGTTCTGCTGAATTCAAAGACGATGCGATGCACTTTCGGTTGTTCAACGACTCTTACAACCTCACTGTTAATCAAATCTGTGATATGATTCATGCTCCTAATAGTGATACCTTCGCACCCGATGCACCCACTCACCCAGAATTCAAAGCTAGAAATTTTTGGGCATCCATTACTGATAGATGGATATATGTGGCCGCTAATGCAAAAGCATCCCATATCATACATCCAACACTTCGGGTTACACATCGGCTCCTCTCCAACATCATAGATGCTCGGAAAGACACCGGAGGAGTCACCCAACTAGAACTCTACCTCTTATGGTGTATGATCAACCCGCAACCACAAAAGCCAAACTTTGCACTCTACCTCTGTCACAAGTTAATACACGTTGCGCAATCTACTGCTGGACAGATTCATTGTGGTTCAATCATCACCATCCTGGCACGTCATACCATAGCAAATCTGCGTCTCCCAATGGCTTTGGAAAGATTAAAAGGGCCCCGGTACCTCGATATGGTCCAGCTGGAGAAAATGCAGCTGTTCAAAATCCATTTCAACACCCATATTTGGCTGAAAGGAATTAAGAAGCAAAAGTACCTCGTCATCTCCGAAGACACTCATCACTTACTGTCTTTGGCTGAACCGGTGAAAGCAACGCGATGGCTAATCCAAGAGAACTACCAACCGGGTTATGGAGATCAAGCCGATGATGAAGATGAAGACGATAATCGTGCACCGGAAAATTCATCAACCGCTCACACCCCAAAGGATCATCATGAGGAATACATGGCCCGTTTCACCTCAATTGACACCCTCTTATCCGAAGTTCGCCAAGACATTCATCATGTCCAAGGGGAACTCCATGACCAAGGGGCCATGCTACGCCTCATGTATGTTCATCAGCAGGAAATGGGTCCCCCGATCTCTACCTTACACGAGCTCCACGTTGGGCGACCTCCCCGTCCACCCAGTCCACCACCTCAATAAGTTTCATTCTACTCTCTACTCCAAGCCTCGAGGACGATGCTGAATTAAAAGGTTGGGGAGAGGTAATTTTCATTTTTTTTGTCATTCGATTACGTACTGCATTTAGGATTGCATTGCATTTAATTTATCATTTTCATGCTAGTATTAGGACTGCATATAGTTAATCATAGATTAGGTTTGCAAAAAAAAGCAAAAAAAAAAAAACAAAAACAAAAACAAAAAAAAGGATAACACCTCCGTAGCCTTGGGAAAGAGCTAGGGGAATAATATGAAAAATGATATTACCTTTTATTATGTCAATCGTAGGTTGCATGCACAAATAGATTTATGGTTATAAATAGACAAGATGTGCTCCGTTATGCTAGTGCCCTTTGTTCTCGGGTTTACAAAGATAAACACTTAACAGCCATGTGTGCCTAATGTCAATCTGATCACATAAGGAGACTGAGACCTAGCAAAAATAGGTTGAGAGCCGAGTCTAAATAAATAAAAAAAAAACCAAAAAAAAAAAAGAAAAAAAGGGACGGAGAGAAATAGTTCTGATGAATAAGCCGCAATAATGGCAGGGCAATAAAAAAATATATTTGCGATCTCGTGTGGTGAAAAATTGACCACGTGCTCTCTATAGTCCTTGAGGTTAGGAAGGTTTCCACCGTGTGAAGAAAGGCGTTGGCACTGAAATGAGTAATTTAATACGGCTTAATTGATATGAAACGATAAATCCGGAACATAAGGGTTAGAGGACCATGACTTGCAAATTGGGCACACTTGTTTATAAAAGAATTCTTGAAAATCCAATTTGTCCACGACAACTGAAAATTAGCATAATAAGATGATTTCATGCTCTTACTTCTTGCACGAGGCTAAGGTTGGTGTTGTCAAATTCATAATTATATAACTATGTGTTCTCTTTTCACTCTTCGGGTTATTTCTAGTCTTAACTTCCTTGAGGACAAGGAAAGGTTTAAGCTTGGGGAGATTTGTTAGTTATATTTTTAGTCATAAATTATAGTAATTTTAGGTTGCATTATTGCATAAATTCTGCATTAATTGCATGCATTTTTATAAAATAGAAGTTTTAGTAGGATGGAATCTACTTTTGTATATTTTTGTTTTTTTTATAGGAATTAAATGGCTGAAAAAAAGAGGATAAAGATTGAAACTTTAAAACCTAAAAAAGTGGAGAATTAGTTGGAGGAGTTCAAAGATAAAAGGAAGATCTTGGAAACAAAAAAGGCATCGACCACAAGGAAGAAAAAGAAGAAAAAGGGCATCTTGGAGGCACGGAGTTCTAGAAAGAAGAAAAGTTGCTTTTGATGTTTTTGGATTATTAAGAAGACATTGAGGTCTGAATGTGTGAGAACAAGAGGGCAAACTCATCATGGGAATGTCTGCTTGTACTCATGCTTCTTATCTCAGATGGAACCCAAGAAGGTGGAAGATGCCTTGAAAGATAGTAGTTGGGTTGAATCGATGCAGGAGGAGCTGCTTCAATTCAAAAGACAAAAGGTCTGGAATCTATGCCCACTACCTTCTGGTCAAGTACCCATAGGCACTAAATGGGTATTCAGAAACAAGAAAGATGACAGAGGCTTGATTATCAAAAACAAGGCAAGATTAGTAGTTAAAGGATACACCCAAGAGGAAGGAATCGATTATACTGATGTCTTTGCACCAGTTGCAAGACTTGAGGCAGTTAGGATCTTTCTTGCTTATGCTGCATCCAAGAACTTCACTGTCTACCAACTTGATGTCAAGTGTGCTTTTCTATATGGGGATATAGATAGGGAAATCTATGTATGCCAACCTCCAGGATTTAAAGACCCATAACACCCCAACTATGTGTGCAAGTTGGATAAAGCTCTATATGGGCTGCACCAAGCGCCTAGGCTGTGGTATAAGACTTTGTCTCAGTTTCTCCTGAAGAATGGCTACACCAGAGGTACCATTAACAAGACTCACTTCATCAAGAAGACTGGAGAAGACATTTTGCTCGTTCAAGTCTATGTTGATGACATCATATTTGGTTTTTCAAATGACCAAATGTGCAAGGACTTTGAGAGCACTATGAAGCAGAAATTTGAGATGAGTTCCATGGGAAAAATGGACTTTTTCTTAGGAATTTAGGTGAAGCAATTGAAGGAAGGATTCTTCATCAATCAATCCAAGTATGTCAATGACATCTTAGAAAGATTTGAGATGAAGGATTGTAAACCAGCCAAGACACCCATACCCAGAAACCATAATCTCTGCCCTGACCTTGAGGGGGAGGATACTGATCAACATCAGTATAGAGCAATTATTGGTTCTCTGATGTATCTCACTGCTAGTAGACCTGATATTATGTTTTCCACATGCATTTGTGCAAGATATCAGGCTACTCCAAAGGTATCTCACCTAGCTGCTGCAAAGAGAATCCTCAGATACCTCAAAGGAGCACCTAAACTAGGTCTCTGGTATCCAAGAAATAGTGATTTCAATCTCTATGGATACTCTGACAGTGATTATGGTGGCTGCAACATTGACAAGAAATCAACATCAGGAGGATTTCAATTTCTTGGTAGAAGGATTATCTCATGGCAATGCAAGAAACAATCCTGTGTCTCTACATCAACTGCTGAAGCTGAATACATTGTTGCCGCTAGCTGCTGTGCTCAACTGCTATGGATTCAAAATCAGATGTTGGACTATGGATTCAACTTCATGACTACTCCTATCCATATTGATAACAACAGTGCTATCTCCATTACTAAAAATCCAGTTGAGCACTCCAAGACAAAGCACATTGATATCAGGTACCATTTCATTAGAGATATTCATGAGAAAAATCTGATAAAGTTAATCAAAGTTGACTCAAATGAACAATATGCTGATTTGTTCACAAAAGCTTTTGAAGAACAAAGATTTAAGTATCTGCAGGATCGGGTGAAGGGTTAGCACTTACAACACAACAACACAACAAGGAGAGTGTATTAGAACACTTAACAGATCAAATGGGGAACCGGATATGATGATGCTAAGAACACACGAGTAACTTCAAAAAGAAAAGATAACAACACAAGTGGTTGGTTTTCAAGGATGTTGTATATTGCTTCTCAAATTCAAGTTACAAGTATTCAGCATGCATACATTACAAGACTTTGAGATACTATATAATACAACCTACAGACGGCCATACTTTGAAGGCTAGCTGGATACACGAATTAGATAACACAATCCATGTAGAGTCAAAAGGCAGATTTGCCTTTTGGCTAGTGACTATGACATGCCATAGCTCACATCCTAATATATTACAAAAAGGATAAAGGTACATAAAGTAGAAAGGTTTAACCCAAGACCTCAATGTACAGTTTTTCTAAAGCATGGACCTTTTCACCAACTCATACAAGTTGGTGACCAATCAGAGTGGGCAGCGGCAAAGTGGTTCAGCTTTACAGAAAAAGTACATCAGATAAAGCATGTATGATAAAAGTCTTCGGAAGAATCTGTCTTGGTTTCTTGGCTTCAGCAGACTTTGTCTTGAAGCTAAGAAAGACTTCATTTCTGGCTTCTGAAGATATTGGTCTTGGCTATGAACGATTTTACACTTGAAATGTTTCTGAATTGGTGTAAAACTTTCGTAGCAATACTACTTCATGTTCTGTGCAGCATGCAGGAGGACTTGATCATTTCATAGAACAACTGAAAGAAGAACTGTCACAACTACTGAGAAATACTTCTTCAGTTGTTGTGATAACTACTGAAGAAGGATCATCACAACTACTGAAGAATACTTCTTCAGCTGTTGTGATAACTACTGAAGAAGGATCATCACAACTACTGAAGAATACTTCTTCAGCTGTTGTGATAACTACTGAAGAATACTTCTTCAGCTGTTGTGATAACTACTGAAGGATCATCACAACTGTTGAAGAATACTTCTTCAGTTGTTGTGACAACTACTTAAAACTGTCTTCAGACTTTGTCTTCAGTTGATATCTTCAGCTGATGTCTTCAGTTTTTGTCTTCAGCTGTTACCTTCAGCTATGGTCCTCAGTTGATGTCTTCAGCTGATGTCTTCAGATGATACCTTCAGCTGTTGTCTTCAGCTGATGTCTTCAGCTGATGTCTTCAGATGTTACCTTCAGCTGTTGTCTTCAGCTGATGTCTTCAGCTATTGTCTTCAGCTGATGTCTTCAGCTGTTACCTTCAGCTGTTGTCTTCAGCTGTTACCTTCAGCTGATGGTTTCAAGAGTGTTTTAGCTGCATCAGAATTCTAGGAATCCTTACAAACTCCCCCTAGGCTGATGCTACCAAAACACTTGAGGATATTCAGCAGCTCACTGTCTTCCTGATGCAAGAGGAGCCATTTGAATTGGAGATGATTTGGCTTTCTCTTATTGCACTTCCTTAGGATGTTCTGATTCATCCTAAGGATCAGAGGAGGTTGATTTTGACTTCTTCTTCTTCTTCGCATCAGATTTAGAATCCATTCTCTTCTTCCTCTTTGCAGTCTTTTACTGAAAAGACTGGCCTGCAGCACCTTGTAGATTAGTTGTGTCTTCCTCAGTTGGGTGTTCCTCCCTCACAGATTTAGAAGGAGAGGGAGTTTGACCCTGTTGTGGGTCAGATGTTGAGGCTGGCCTTTGACCTTGCTGTTGATCAATAGTTGAAGAGGTTGGCCTTTGACCCTGCTGTGGATTAGAAGATGAAGCTGGAGGTTCTTGTTTGAGTTGTCTTTTGTTGTTCAAACTTAACCTCTACTTGAGGTAGAGCTTGACTTGGAGGAGTGTGCAAGTCAGCAAGCTCTCCACTCTTGATCTTCTGCTTGATCACCCTGATATGCTCATCCAGAGTAGATAGAGACATAGGGCCAAGTCTCCTTCCAGAGAATCCATACAGCTTCAAGAAGCCCATCATTCTTTGTCTATCATCAGACTTTTCAAGTTCTTCTGAATGAGAGCTCTTGACTTAGCAGCTACTTCCCTTATTTTCTTCTTTGTTAACTTCTGTTCTTTGAGTACTTGAAGTTTAAGTTGTTTGAGATACTCAAACTCAATATACTCAAAGGACAAAGGAAGAAGTGCTTCTGCCTGGTAGAAGCCTGTGGTACTCAGGTAGTCTATCATTCTTTGTTTATTTGTTTCTTTATCTACCTGAGGTTCTTGTGTAGCAGTCATAGCCTCTTGCACAGGATTTTCTTGAACTGGCAAGAGAGTAGGAATATGCTTGTATAATCTTTGTTGTCTTTTCTTCTCTTTGATCTCAAGAAGAATTCTTGCATCTTCAGCTTCCTTCCTTTCTCTTGACATTTCCATGTCAGCCAAATCATTTAATTCCTCTAAGGGGAGAGATATAAGCTCATCTATGTCATAGTTCCTGGTCTGTAAGTAAGTAATCCTGACTGCCCTCAACTCATCATTTTGAGTGTTTGGTCTGTGAGCAGCCCTGATTGTAGCTTGCATAAAGCTTGAAGACCCAGTGGAACTTACTCCCCTTAGCTTCCTCTTTCTCTCTCTTTCCTCCTCCTCAATCTCCTCAGGGGTTAGAACCCTTTTCCCCTTGTCACCCACAGACCTTTGTGACACAGGGTGGAGAGAGCTTTGGCCTTCATTGCTTGGTGTAGCATCCAAACTCTGACCAGAGAGAGACTGTGATACACCTTCACCAGCAGATGTTTCACTGAGGGGTTGAGTTGCTGAAGTAGTTGTGGTGACAGGTGTTTCAATTTCTGTCACTTCATCAGTTGACTGTAAGACAGGACTTTCAGGCTCTATCACTGGGCCTTCAGTCAAGGTTTTCCCTTTGAAGCTAATCTCAGGGTCTGCCTCAACATCCAATTGACCAGTGATATTACCTGATTGCCTTGGTCTATCTTCTTTAGCTTCTTGCCTTGATACACCCTCCCCAAAAAGACTTTGAAACAAGCAGTCTAGGATGTTCACATCAATGTGAACTTGAGGAGGTTGCTGAGTAGGGACAATTACAAGAGAGGATGGTGAGTCCTCAATGTCCATACACCTTAAAAAACTCCCAGGTTCTATGATTATAGTGACTTTCTCCCCCTTTTTGGTAGCAACACCTTCTTGTATAGGTGAGCTAGGAGTTAGGTCAGCCACATCCTTAGGTTCTTATGTTCCTGGTTGAGCTCTTCTTAAAGGTCTCTCAGCTAGTTTTTCCTTAAGATAAGATATCTCAAGCTGCTGATCATTGACCCTATTTTGTAAGGTAGTCACTTGAAATTTAAGATGACTAACCTTTGAGACTAAGTACGTGCATGTTTGAGTCAGTTGTTGCACTTTTAGTCTCAGATTCCCCTCATCTTTATCAGAAGAATCATGGGGGGATGAGAGAATTGGACCTAGATCCTCACTCTCATCACCAGCATGGGGTTCTTGGCTGCTGGATTTCCTCTGCTCATTGACAGCCTCAGATGAAGTGTCAATGGGCTGAGTTGCCATGGTTGAGGTCTTAATGATGTAATCACTTGCAAAAGTGAGAGCCTCTTCCATATGGATCCCCTGAACAAGTTCAGAAGGACCCACCTTAGCAATGGGTGAATGATGTGGGATAGACATAGGTAATTCAGAAGCACTCCTCTTTCTTTGAGTAGGGGAGGGATAGAGACATTCATGATGCTTACTCAAGCCTAATTCCTCATCAGTATCGAATTCAAGGTTGGGAATTTGGGTAGTTAAGTCCAAAGGCTGGGGATGGTAACTGTCCCCTGAAGGTTTTTCACTTGAGTGTTGAGACTCAAAGTGAAGGCTTAAGGCATTTTGGCTTATGAGCTCATCAGGCTGATCATGAGGAACATCAGCACTGATTCTTGAAGAGATGGGAGTGGTTTGCTCCTTAGGAGAAGTGGGAGCTCTAGTATTCACTTCTTCCTGTATGGGTGAGTATATGGGGACCTGCACAGACTCAATAGCTTGAGCAGGGGTTCGTTTGGATTTTCTTTGGTAGGTGAGGATGATTTGAGGCTGTTTTGGTGGTTGGGATGTAGAAGGTGTGGGTTCAACACTAGCTTGTGTTGCTAGGTTGTCACCTTGAGCAATGAGCTCTAACATTTTGGAGACCAGGGCTGTTTCTACCCCTGAAAAGCCTACAATTGGCTTCTTCATAATCTTAAAGATGCCTGGCTTCATCTGTCCCAATTTAAGAATAGTATTTGTTTCCCTCAACTGTGATCCAAGTTCACGGTTGATAATGTGTTGAACATATCAAGGAAACACATAGTATTCTAAGGAGTCCAAGTTAGCAAGCAAGTTTGTGTAAACAAATTGTGAGTACCTGAACTTGACCCCTTGTACCATTCCATGAACTATAAAGGAGAGATCCTCAGGAATTTGGTCCTACCCACCATGCTTGTTGGACAAGCTGTGAATCACTACATAGAGTAGGTATTTCCACTGGAATGAGACCTTCCCTTTCCTAAAGGTCTTTACAGAGAAATCTCCCTCATAGCCCATCTGCTCAAAGGAATAGTTGACAGCTTTCTTTGGGAAAGACAGTTCACCTTCTTCATCATCCAGCTGAAGATGGGTTTTGATGATGACTGGAGTGATAAAGACTGTCCTCCCCAGCACTGTGGTAGACAATGCCTTCTCCCCATCCATAATAACCTCTTGACATGTCCTCCAAAAGTCAAGCAGGTGATCCTCATAAAGAATAGGATCAATGGTGAGTGAGGTGTAGTAGTTGGATAGAGCAAGAAAACAGCAAACCTCTGAGAAACTATCATCTTTCTCAGAGTGCAACAAGGCAACTTAATTGTGCTGCCTATGGAATTGCATGGAGAAATTTGGGTTGTTTCTGTTTGGAATGTTGGCCATTTTGAAAAGCTTTAAGGATGAAGAAAGGTGAAAAGCAAAAGTGGTTTTAGAGAGATCAAATTTGAGGTATGGGTGAATTTTGAAGCAGGTAGAGGAAAGAGGTGTAACCGTTGGATATTTGTATGAATTTGGATTTGTGACAAAGTTAATGAAAAATGATAAACTTTGAAATCCATTATGTTGGTCCCACCTCTGAAAAGTAGTTTGCTTTTTGCCCAAAAAGTAGTTTTCTTGGAATTCTAAGAAATCTTCCAAAGATAATTTATCTTCAGAAGTTTTGACCATGAAGGGTATTTTGCTTCGGAAGTTTTAACCAGAAAGCTTCCGAAGGCAAATTTTACCTCCAAAAAATATTTCAAAGATTTTGAGGAATTTTGCAACTTGTGTAAAATTCTAAAAAATCTAAGGAATATCTTAAAAGAATTTTCTTCCAGAGAGAAACTGGGGCTTATTATGGTGATAGAATAGACAACATAGAACACACATAGTTTTAGAAATAATATGATTAAGTTTTTAAGAAAAGATATTCAAAGTTGATCATCCCAATAGCTGATATAAGATATTTAAATCTCTGTTCATCAAAGGCTTTTATGAACATATCAGCATATTGTTCATCTGTATGTACTTTGATTAGTTTAATTAATCCCTTTTCAAAATTATCACTAATCAGATGATACCTGATGTTGATGTGCTTAGTTCTTGAGTGCTGCACTGGATTTTCTGTGATTGAGATAGCACTGTTGTTGTCTATGTGAATGGGAGTCTCTTTGAAGTTGAATCCATAGTCTAGCATCTGATTTTGAATCCAAAGCACTTGAGCACAGCAGCTTGCAGCAGCAATGTATTCAGCCTCAGCAGTTGATGCAGATACACGGGATTGTTTCTTGCATTGCCAAGAGACTATCCTTCCACCAAGAAATTGACATCCCCCTGATGTAGACTTTGCAGTCATATTGCATCCACCATAATCACTATCTGTATATGCATACAGATTGAAGTCAGAATTTTTAGGATACCAAAGGCCAAGAGATGGGGCTCCTTTAAGGTATCTTAGAATTCTTTTGACAGTGGTTAGGTGTGACATCTTGGGGTTGGCCTGATATCTTGTACAGATGCAAGTGGCAAACATAATATCTGGCCTGCTAGCTGTAAGATACATAAGAGACCCAATCATAGCCCTGTAGAGATGTTCATCAGCACACTCCCCCTCAAGATCAGGTCCAAGGGAGTGGTTTCTAGCTATGGGTGTCTTAGCAACCTTACATTCAGTCATGTTGAACCTTTTAAGTATGTCTTGCACATACTTTGACTAATTTATGAAGATACCATTGTCAACCTGCTTCACTTGAATCCCTAGAAAGAAATTGAGTTCCCCCATGTCACTCATTTCAAATCTATCCTTCATCAGCTTCTCAAAGTCTTTGCAGAGCTTTGGATTAGTTGACCTAAAGATGATATCATCTACATATACTTAAACTAGCATTATGTCATCTCTTGTTCCTTTGATGAAGAGAGTTCCATCAATGGTACCCCTTTTGTAGCCATGCTGACAGAGATACTGAGATAGAGTCTCATACCACTTTCTTGGTGCCTGATGTAGCCCATAGAGAGCTTTGTCAAGCTTGCAGACATAATCAGGATGATCAGGATCTGCAAAGCCAGGTGGTTGTTTGACATACACCTCTTCATCAATCACTCCATAAAGAAAAGCACACTTGACATCAAGTTGATAGACCTTGAAGTTCTTGGATGCAGCAAAAGCTAGGAATATCCTGACAGCTTCAAGTCTTGCTACTGGAGCAAAGACATCAGTGTAATCAATTCCTTCTTCTTGAGTATACCCTTGAACAACTAGTCTAGCCTTGTTCTTGATGACAAGTCCTCTATCATCCTTCTTATTCCTGAAGACCCACTTTGTACCTATGGTAGTCTTCCCATGAGGAAGAGGACATAGATTCCAAACCTTTTGTCTCTTGAATTGAAACAACTCCTCTTGCATAGCTTCAACCCAACTTCCATCCTTTAGAGCTTCATCAATTTTCTTTGGCTCTATTTGGGACATGAAACAAGAGTGAAGACATATATTTGTATTATGAGACTGTCCTCTTGTTCTTACACCAGTACCAACATCTCTAATGATGTTTGTAGAGGGGTGAGACTTGTGGATCCTTAGTTGAGGGATCACAGCAAGTTTTTTAGACAGATCCAAATTAGAAAAATTCTGATCTGGCAAGGAGGATTCACACTCTATAGCAGCACACCTATCAAGATTAACTTGATCCAATGAGTGTGTGACATCATTGAGATTTTCTTCAATGGGATGGTTCTCAGCATCAAGAAATTCTTGATCACTGTCACCACCACCATGTTCTCCGACATTTGAAGTTTCTACATTTGAGTTCTGTGTCTTAACACTGGAAGATGAAGGCAACTCAGATGTATCAGCAGGATGTGTCATTGATGTGCTGGTAGAAGCTTCATTTGCAGGATTAGTTACCACTGGAGCTGAAGATATGTTGCTTGAAGATATTCTCAGCTCAATTGTTGGATCAGGATCACCTGTAGGTAATATATCTGTGGTTCCTGAAACATGCTCACAAGATTTGTTAAAATAGTTGGTAACTAAATCAAGATCAAATAGCCAATCCGGACCAAAACCTTTCACACTGGGTGTGTGTTCATTGAAAGTCACATTGGCTGACTCCTCAACTACTCTAGTTCTGAGATTGTATACTCTATAAGCTTTAGCTTGAGAAGAGTATCCAATGAAGTGTCCATCATCTGATTTCTCAGCAAACTTGGCTATATGATCTTTGGTATTCAAGATGGTGCAAGGACATCCAAAAGACCTGAGAAAACCAATGAAAGGTTTCCTCTTGTGCCAAAGTTCATAAGGAGTCTTACCATGTGTCTTAACTACTAAAACTCTGTTTTGCACATAGCAGGCAGTGTTGACTGCCTCTGCCCAGAAGGTGATGGGCAGTTTAGAGTCAGACAACATAGTTCTTGCAGCTTCAATTAGTGTCCTGTTTCTCCTCTCAGCAACTCCATTTTGCTTAGGGGTCCTGGGAGCACTATATTGTCTTGTAATACCCTTTTCATCACAAAATGTATCAAGTATTTGATTTTTGAACTCAGTTCCTTGATCACATCTTATGGTTTTGACCTTGTGATCACATTGATTCTCAATCTTTAAGATGAAATTCTTCAGAATCTCAGGGGTCTCATCCTTAGTTCTAAGGAAAAATACCCATGTGAATCTTGTAAAGTCATCTGTGATCACCAAACAGTAAGAGGTCCTTCCTAAATTCATTACATTAGTGGGGCCAAAGAGATCTATATGTAACAAGTGTAGGGGTGTAGTGATGGAATTTCTTTCCTTAGGCTTGTGAGATACCTTGTGTTGCTTCCCTGTCAGGCATGCAACACAATGATCATCACTTGTAAACTCTCTTTTTGGTATTCCATTTACTAAATCATTCTTAATCAATTTATTCATGTTCTTAAAGTTTACATGGCACATTCTTTTATGCCAAAGGAAAGATTCATCACTATTTGTTTTAGATAGAAAGCATGAAACTTCTCCTGAGGGAGATGTTTCTTGCAAATCCATCTTGTACACGTTCCCTTTCCTGGGGGCTCTGAGTAGGATGTGCTCATGAGGAATGATCACCCCGGGCTTGAGAACAATGCACTCATGCTCAGTAAACAGCATGTTATGACTCTGATCACAAAATTGAGATACACTCAAAAGATTGTATACAAGCTCTTTGACAAAGTTTACCTTGTCAATGCTGAGCTTACCATTTGTGACCTTGCCCCTTCCAGTAATGTAACCACCTGCATCTCCTCCAAAAGCAACTGGCCCTCCATCAATTCTTTCAAACATTTGGAGTAGTGACCTATTGCCTGTCATGTGCCTGGAACAACCACTGTCAATGATCCACACATTTTTGTTTGTCTGTAGATGTTCCTTGGTTTCATCATGATCTGCCATGAGAGCTTGGTTTGGAGATGCATCTTCTATCTAAAAGCTCCAGTCAAAGCCTCCCTCTTCAACAGCAACTGCAGCCTGTTGCTTTGGGTTCTCATTCTGGTTTATGTCTGGCCACCATTTGTTCTTGGTGCCTTACACTCTCTTGAAAAGTGCCCCATCTGGTTACAGTTGTATCACTTTACCTTGCTTTTGTCCAGCCTAAACTTTCACTAGATGTATTGCTTGGAAATCTTCTCCCAGTCCTCTTGTAGAACTTCTTGGCCCTGTGAGTGAGAAGATCCATTTGCTGAACTATCTCCATATACTCCAGATCATTTGGATGGATACAGTCCAAGTCTTCAAGAGTGAAGAGAAGGTTGCCAGAGGTTTCATCAGCTGAGACAAAGGCATGAGAAGAACTTGTCTCTTGGAAGGGACTTCCTTGAGTGTAGCTTTCTCTTGGTGTCTCTGGAAGAGTGATGAAAGGCCCTTTTTGTGAGTTGTCAGGGTAGCATAACAACTAATGTTGTGGTTCAATACATTCCCTTTCATTCATATGAAGAGCTGAACTCAGTTGGTTATTGGAGTTACCAGGGGAATTTTGCATGTTCATCTCCATCTGGAATGCACTCAGGATACCATATAACTCTATAAGAGTAAGAGTTTTAAGATCCGAAGTTCTCTTGATCACAACACAAAAATGTGTCCATAGTTTAGGAAGAGAAGACATGAACTTCCTTACTATGTCCCTGTTCTCAAGAGCTACTCCAATATCTACTAGAGTGTCCACTATCTCAACATACCTGAAGTATTGTTGAGTCAGTGTCTCACCAGCCTTGAAGGTGAAATTTTCAAACTGCTGCTTCAAGAGATCCTTCTTGTTTTCTTTAGTTTCTTTGGATCCTTCATACATGAGCTTCAGTGCTTCCCATAGATCTTTAGCTGTCTTGCACTTCTTGAAGCCTCTATAGATAGAGTTTGGAAGAGCAGTTTAAAGACAAGTCATGGCCCTTTGATCAAGCTCTATTCTCTTCCTGTCTTCTTCTGAGTAATCATCTACATCTTTAGGGATAATACGATTACCAGTAGCAGAAGTAGTGCTTGGTATGAAGGGACCGTTGATAACTGAGTCCCAAATCCTTGAATCTTGACACTTGATGAAGCCTTCCATTCTTGTACACCATGTGTCAAAATCTTCAGGAGTGATCAGTGGGGACTTGGTCATAGTACCAGTTTCCATATCAGCTTTAGAAAGAGCGGCCATTTGAGTTGTTAAGTATTTTGTGTGTGTGAGGGATCTTAAGATGGTGAGATCTTATATCAAGAGCCTGGATGCTCTGATACTAAATGCAGGACCGGGTGAAGGGTTAGCACTTACAACACAACAACACAATGAGGAGAGTGTATTAGAACACTTAACAGATCAAACGGGGAACCGGTTATGATGATGCTAAGAACACACGAGTAACTTCAGAAAGAAAAGATAACAACACAAGTGGTTGGTTTTCAAGGATGTTGTATATTGCTTCTCAAATTCAAGTTACAAGTATTCAGCATGCATACATTACAAGACTTTGAGATACTATATAATACAACCTACAGACGGCCATACTTTGAAGGCCAGCTGGATACACGAATTAGACAACACAATCCATGTAGAGTCAAAAGGCAGATTTGCCTTTTGGCTAGTGACTATGACATGCCATAGCTCACATCCTAATATATTACAAAAAGGATAAAGGTACATAAAGTAGAAAGGTTTGACCCAAGACCTCAATGTACAGTTTTTCTAAAGCATGGACCTTTTCACCAACTCATACAAGTTGGTGACCAATCAGAGTGGGCAGCGGCAAAGTGGTTCAGCTTTGCAGAAAAAGTACATCAGATAAAGCATGTATGATAAAAGTTGTGACAACCCTAAAATTTTTATTATGATTATACTAAGTTATATTTGGAAAGTTTACGTATGCATGTTTGCATGCATGTTTATATATTATTATATTACGTATGCATGTGTATTTCTACATCCGAGATTCACACCTATATGTATATATGTATAAATTTACGTATGCATGTATATATATGCATAAGATTTACGTGCATGCATGAATATATATATAAACACAGGGAAAATTTTCAAGTGCAAGCATAAATGTCGACATATATACATATATAGCTTGCCTATATATATATATACTTACAGGTATATATATATATATATGTGAACACCTCAAAATACAAACTAAATCCTAAATCTAAACACTAAAACTCTAAAACTAAAACTAAAACCTAAAACTACCAAACCAAACCACCCAAGAAACATCACTCGAAAACTAACCCAAACCACTACCCTCGGCCACATCCAAAAACCACTCTCGATTGTTTTGTTTTGACACCAAAAACCGCCACCATGTTGCTAGTATCTATGCCTCCATGTTACAAGTCCAAACCTATGAATCTAGCCCTCCACTTCATCACCTTCAAGTCTTGTTTTCACACTACCAAAGCATGCCACCACACCCTTCTAAACATTTGCATTCACACCATGAATACTCCTAAGTTTGCCACCTTACCTTTACCTCTCGGAACCTCCTTGAAGCCACCACCTACACACCGATTTTCTTGTTTTCACACCATGCTTGCCATCTTATCTTACCAACTTAAGTATCTTAGTCATTCCCTTCAATATGAATGCATTAATGAATTGGTGACTCATGAAGCTTCCCTAGCCGCCACCTAGCACCTTGTAGGACACTACATCCAAGCTATCATGAGTAGCAACCGACCCAAAGCAAGTCATAAACCCTCGGGTACTGCCTCATCAACACAAACCCACTACCAATGCTTTCTAATCTTAACAACCGTATATCACAACCATCTTCTTCTCGGGACTTCATGCAAATATCAACAACCATTAACCGTAGCCATAGTCACAACTCACCATCACTATCACCATAGCTCGTGGACTCCATCAAAGGCACCAACCCTGCGGTTCTTTATCAAATTAAGCAAGGATTAAGGTTAAAAACTCTAAACCTCTAGTTAATTCCTTGTATATATATCTAAGCATATATGTGTTCTAACCAAACACATATTAATGTTTCTGTAATATATGTATGAAAACATGAATTCCTTAAAAGTGATGATAATAAAGGATTGTGGAAACAAGCATTGTTCCAAATCTTTACAAGTTTGTAAAATTGTTAAAAAGGAAAATAAACAATAAATATAAATAAATTTATGAAAATTCTGATGAATTGTCAGAATGATCCTCTTGATGAATTAAGACTCCTGGAATTATTTCAGAATTTTATTCCTTATTATATTTTAGATATGAATTTTTATATGTTCTGCAATAAATAAATCGTAATAAATACTTAAAGTACATAATAAATTCCGATAAAATCATAGACGAAATATTACAATAAATAATGCAGAATATATTATTTTCATAAATTATGAAGCAGTATGATGTATTGCAAAATACATCGATTTTCTATGCACATTTTATTCATTTTTCGAGTCGTTTAGCTTAGATTTCGTCTCATTTTTAGTTTGTTACTTAGTATTTCGTGTTTGTGTAGGTTTTTGAGTAAAAGAAGGTGGAAATATGCTTAATTGAAGAAAACTATGGTTCCGGGTGCGTTGCGGGCGACAGATGAGTCAACAGAAAAGAAGAAAAACATTTTGGAAAAATACCCCCCTCTCGCGTCGCGCGATGGGGAATTGGGTTTTCTGTCGCGCAGCGCGAGGGCCTTCAGAAGTTCAGTTCATTTACAAAAATGCCACCGCGTCAGATTTCAAGAAATTAACTCCTTCGCGCTGCGCGACGGGGAAATTGGTTTTCCCTCGCGCGACGCGAGGGCCCCTCAGACGTGAAAAACATGTTTAAGTGTTGTTTAAGTCGTTTTTGGAACCCTAATTACGATTGAACAACTTGGAGCGGCTGAAGACGAAGGAGAGAGGCGATTTTGAGCATATTGGAGTCATTGGAGCAAAGAATTGAAGCTAGGATCATCAACGTTCTTGATTTCGGGTTTTAATCACTTTCGTTATTGTTTGATTATTTGAACATGATGTATAACTTGATTGAATCTGAGTTTTGTCACTGTTTTGATCTGATTATGAGTAGCTAAGTCTTTATACACTATCTAGAATGATGATTAGTTGATGATTGTGGATGTTTGAATGGTTGAATTGATGAATGGTTGATATTATTGTAAAAGACTTGATTTTGGTTGAATTGAATGAGTATTATGTATTGATTTCTGTTCTTGAATGCATGTTTATCCTATATGATTAGCCTATGAATGTCTTTCAATTGTAGTTATCATATCTAGCACATGACTTGGTGTTTGTGGTTTACTAGGGATTTTGCTAGACGTAGTAAAGTCTTAGGATTGCATGTGTAATTGGATAAGAAATCAATGTGTATCTTAACTGGAAATTGGAAGATAAAGGTTAGTTGATTGATCTTGGTTATTAGATTCTAGGTTAATTGATAACTGGTAAGCAGTTCAAATCTAGTAATTCGATAATCTTGTTAATCATGTTTAATTAGACCATAATCAAGTCACCTCTTGCATGCTAAATGTTTGTGGTATGTTAGACTAGTTTGTCCAACACCTATCTGGTACTTTAATAGCGCTTAGTTAACTGGAAGGAAAACTTAGCCGTTGGTAAGCATAACACATGTCTTTAGGGGTCATTTTGGTCACACCCGGTGAATGGTCTGGGATCCACTAAGTCTTCCTTAGGATATGTATCTTTAGAAAACCAACCCATTCATAATTCTGAACCATTCTTACATTCATGCATCTCAACTAGGATTCTATCTAGATAGTGTTATCTTCAATTAATCAGTACCTTTAAATCAGTCATCTTTGTGTTCATTTCTGCACTTCTTAGTTCATTTCTTTTAATTATTAATTTTAGTCTTTAGTTGCTAATTGAAAACCCCCCAATCTTATAATTAATTCTTATTCCTTTAGTTGAATCTAGGTTTTTCTATTTCTAGTGTCTCGTGGGTTCGATTCCCGTTCTTCCTTAATCTGTTCTACACGCGATAGGTACACTTGCCTATTTTGTGTTCTAGGTCTAGGTCGTTTAGGGTAAAATTTGAGTGTCTCGTCTAAGTCTAGGTTAGTTAATTTAGTTTATTTTTATAGACCGTTTAAGCACATCAAGTTTTTGGCGCCGTTGCCGGGGACACTTGGCAATAGCGAGTCTAGTTTCCTTTAGGATAAATAATAGTTTTAATTTCTTTTTCTTTTTAAGAGTCTTTAGTTCATTTCTTTTAGTTCATCTTTCTAAATCTTTCCATTCTTTCTTTCAGTGCATGCCACACACTAGGTCAAAAGGACCACCTGAGTTTTCTGGATTTTCTGAACCTGAGAGGGAGTATCACGAGAGGTACATCGCACTTCGTGAGCGTTTGGTAGCCATTCTACACAGTAAGGTACGTCCAATTTCTTTTTCTGATTCAACTGCAATGGGTGACAATCCCCCTCCTCCTAGGCGCACTGTCCATCAGCGAGCTAGTGATGGCATCACAGGTGGTAGGTCTGCTATCACCTGTCCTAATGTCGATGCTGCCAACAATTGGCAAATTCCTTCTTATGTGATGTCCACCATCACTAACGCCACCCAGTTCCATGGACTGGCTGATGAGGATGCACCAGGACACGTGTCACGTTTTATTCGTATCTGCGATACGTTTAACATCCATGGTGCAACGAAAGAGGCGATCTACCTTCGTCTCTTCCCTTTTACTCTGCAGGCTCGAGCTAACACTTGGCTTGAGACTCAGCCCCAGGATTCCATCACTACATGGGAGGATCTGAAGGATAAGTTTCTCAAGAAATATTATCCTCCTTCCAGAGCTGCCAGACTTAGGGAACAAATTCACTCTTTCAAAATGGATCCTGATGAGCCCTATCACATGGCGTGGGAGAGATTCAGCAACCTGCGCAGCCGTTGCCCCCAGCACGGTTTGACTGATTGGGCACTCATTGAGAAGTTCTATAATGGTCTCACTTATTCCACTCAACAAATGTTCAACACTGCAGCAGGAGGTCACATCATGGAGAAGAAGACTGCAGAAGTGTGTGAGGAGATGTTTGAGAGCTTTGCACTTGCTGGGCAGCAAAGTCCACATTCCAGGAATTCCATTCCTGAGACTAGATCCCCCGTGACCTCGAGGGGTGTTCATCAGGTCACTACTGATACTAGCATGGCAGCTGCTTTTGAGGCCCTCAGAAAAGATATCAAAAATCTGCAGATGAGTGTGAACAAATGTGAGATGTGCAGAGGAGGACATGACACCATAGACTGCCCGTTGGTGGCACATGAGCAGGTAGATTTTATTAGTGGTCAGGGAAGAGGAGCTGGTGGTGCATACGGGTGGAGAGGACACCCTAACTTCGGTTGGAGATCAGGAGGAAATCCACCAGGGTTTCAACAGAGGCAGCACACTCAGCCTGCTAGAGGTGATATAGGTAGTAGTTCAGGTAGTAGTGGGGATGGAATGAAGAAGATAGAGGATTTGTTGATGAACCAGTCACAGATGCTGAACCAGTTGGTTACTCGAGATCAGGTTACACAGAAGCGTCTGGATGAGCATGATATTCTTCTTAAGAATCAGCAATCCGCTTTCTTAGATTTGCAGCGTGTCGTAGGTGAGGTTTCTAAGAAGTTAGATCAGAACCCGATAGGTCCTCTCCCCGCTAACACTTACACACACCCGAATGCACATGCGAAGGCCGTGACTACTCGTAGTGGCAGAGGAGGAGAGAAGGAAGTGACACCACCTGAAGATGTAGAGGTGATGGATGAAGAGATTGAGATGGAGACTCCCAGGGGGACGCAAAAGAGGGTAATCCCAGCAAGTACCGCGTCGAACGAAGAGTCTGTTGAGAAGAAGAAAGAGTCGATTGAGAAGAAGATTCACGAGGTAGATTTGACTCGAGTCCCGTATCCTGAGCGTCTGAAGCATCAAAAATATGCTAAGGATTATGGGCATTTCTTAGAGCTGTTTAAGCAACTTAAGGTCAATCTTCCGTTTATCGAGGCCCTCCAGTATATGCCTAAATATGCTAAATTTCTTAAGGATCTTCTTACCAATAAGAAGAAACTGGAGGATCTATCTTCTGTTTCTCTTAGCGCGCATTGCTCTGCGGTGGTTCAAAGTAAGCTACCGGAGAAATTAGCAGATCCGGGTATATTCACTATCCCGTGTTTGTTTGGTAGTTCTACTGTGAACCACGCGTTGGCTGATCTTGGGGCTAGCATCAATTTGATGCCATATTCTCTCTATCAGAAGCTAGACCTTGGAGATCCGACTCCAACGCGCATGAGTATCTCTTTGGCAGATCGATCTGTCAAATATCCACGGGGCATTGTGGAGAATCTGTTGGTGAAGGTTGATAAGTTCGTGTTCCCCGTGGATTTCGTTGTTCTTGACATGGAGGCTGACGATCAGGTCCCACTCATTTTGGGGCGCCCCTTTTTGAGAACCGCGAAGGCATTGATCGATGTTTATGACGGTCAGATTACACTTCGTGTAGGGGATGAGGCTGTCACCTTTGATGTCATAAAGGCGATGAAGAACTCGGGTGCTCAAGACGATTCTGTTTACTTCATTGATTCATTTTTCACTCAAATGGATCGATGTCTTGAGTACATTTGTGGAGCAGACCTGCTGCCTTCACACGAGTTAGATGAGGAGGACCCGGTAGTTGAGGATGAGGTCTTCCCAGAAAGCGAGCCAGTTGAGCATTCTGAGTCGCTCGCTGCTGTTGATGTTCCCGAGGAGGAGAGAGAGAATCCCTCGGTTGAAGAACCACGACCCCTTGAGCTCAAGGAGCTCCCCTCTCACTTAGAGTATGCTTTCTTGGGTGGTGAGAAATCATTTCCCATCATTATCTCTTCCCATTTGACGGATGTTGAGAGGAGAGGTTGATAGATGTGCTCAAGGCACATAGAGAGGCTATTGCATGGCGACTTAGTGATATTAAGGGTATCCACCCTTCGTTTTGTACGCATAAGATACTCATGGAAGATGAGTACAAGCCTGTAGTTCAGCCTCAGAGACGGTTAAACCCGAAGATGCAGGAGGTTGTTAAGAAGGAGGTGGAGAAGCTCCTTGAAGCTGCAGTTATCTATCCGATTCCATATTCCGATTGGGTTAGCCCGGTGCAGGTAGTCCCTAAGAAGGGAGGGATGACAGTGGTGGTGAATGAGAAAAATGAGTTAATCCCTTCCCGTACGGTGACTGGTTGGAGAGTCTGCATCGACTACAGGAGGCTGAATGATGCTACCAAGAAAGACCATTTCCCTCTTCCTTTCATTGATCAGATGTTGGAGCGTTTGTCGGGTCAGCAGTTCTACAGTTTTCTCGATGGTTTCTCTGGTTACTTCCAGATTCCTATCGCACCCGAGGACCAGCAGAAAACCACCTTTACATGCCCCGACGGGACTTTTGCATACCGCCGTATGCCATTTGGGTTATGTAACGCTCCAGCTACTTTTCAGAGGTGCATGGTAGCCATCTTTCAGGACATGCTTCAGAAGTCCATGGAGGTGTTTATGGACGATTTCTCTGTTTATGGTGCTTCATTTGATTCGTGTCTCGAGAACCTCGGGAGGATGTTACAGAGGTGTATTGAGACAAATCTCATGCTTAATTGGGAGAAGTGTCACTTCATGGTGACAGAAGGCATCGTTCTAGGTCACAAGATTTCGCGTGAGGGTATAGAGGTTGATCGAGCTAAGATAGATACTATTTCTAGGCTTCCTCCACCGACTAACGTGAAACCCATTCGTAGTTTCTTAGGTCATGCGGGTTTCTATCGGAGGTTCATTAGAGATTTTTCTAAGATCACCCGTCCTATGACCCATCTTCTTGAGAAAGATGTTCCTTTTGTCTTTGACAAGGAATGTCTTAAGGCTTTTGAGTTTTTGAAGGAGCAACTGACCAATGCTCCTATACTAGTGGCCCCCGACTGGAGCTTACCCTTCGAGCTCATGTGTGATGCGAGTGATTACGCAGTCGGGGCGGTCTTAGGACAAAGGAAGGACAAGCACTTCCATCCGATCTATTATGCGAGCAAGACACTCAATGAAGCTCAAGAGAATTACACCACCACTGAGAAGGAACTTCTAGCAGTTGTCTTTGCATTTGATAAATTCCGTTCCTATCTCGTACTTTCGAAGACCATCGTTTACACTGATCATGCGGCATTGCGATTCCTTTTCGCGAAGAAAGATGCCAAACCTCGTCTGATACGGTGGGTCCTTTTGCTATCTGAGTTCGACATCGAGATCAAGGATAAGAAGGGGGCGGAGAATGTTGCAGCGGATCACCTATCTAGGTTGGAGGATCCGAATAGAGAGGAGTTGCGTGAGGAGGTGATAGGAGATAGATTCCCTCACGAGTCTTTGAGTTTTGTGAAAGCCGAGCAGCAAGGCTTCCCATGGTTTACTGATTTGGCAAACTTCCTAGCAGATGGGACAGTGATTAAAGGCATGACACGCCAACAGAAGAGGAAGTTCTTTACTGATGCCAAACGGTATATCTGGGATGAGCCATTTCTCTTTCGTATAGGAGTTGATAATGTGATTAGGAGATGTGTGAGTCGAGAGGAAGGATTAGAGATCCTTAAGCACTGTCATCAGGGTTTAGCAGGTGGTCATCTTGGTTCGGGTTACACTGCGAGGAAGGTCTTAGATTCTGGTTTCTATTGGCCGACTTTGTTTAAGGATGCTCTCGAGTTTGTGAGTAGTTGTGATGCGTGTCAGAGGTCCGGTAATATTTCATCTCGTAATGAGATGCCCCAGAACCCGATTCAGGTAGTAGAAGTGTTTGATGTCTGGGGTATCGACTTCATGGGACCTTTCCCTGTGTCTCAGAAGAACCGTTACATTCTAGTGGCCATTGATTATGTTTCCAAGTGGGTGGAGGCTCAAGCTCTACCCACTAATGATGGTCGTGTAGTGGTTCAGTTCCTTAGGAAGTTGTTTGTTAGGTTTGGTACTCCTAAGGCGTTGATTAGTGATAGGGGGACACATTTCTGTAATGCTCAATTGGAGAAGACACTTGCACGGTATGGGGTCACACATAGGTTATCCACTGCTTATCATCCCCAAACTAGTGGTCAAGTAGAGAATGCAAATAGAGGCATTAAGAGGATACTAGAGAAAACTATAGGAGCAAACCGTAAGGATTGGTCCGATAAGTTAGATGACGCGCTTTGGGCTTTTAGAACTGCATTTAAGACACCTATAGGAACCACTCCCTTTAGGATGATCTATGGAAAAGCATGTCATTTACCGGTTGAGTTAGAGCATAGAGCGTATTGGGCGTTAAAGACAGTCAATCTTGATTTGTCTAAGGCGGGTAGGAACCGATTTCTCCAGTTACATGAGTTAGATGAGCTTAGGGAAGAGGCCTATGATAGATCATTGAGTTATAAGGAGCGTACTAAGGCTTTGCATGATAGGAAGTTGAAAGGTGGTAAAGATTTGAGTGTGGCGATAGAGTTTTGCTTTATAATTCACGTTTGAAACTATTCCCGGGTAAGCTTAAGTCTAGCTGGAGTGGACCATTTACAGTGAAAGAGGTGTTTCCTTATGGTACTATTGAGATACAGGATGATACAGGTTTCTCTTGGAAGGTTAATGGTCACAGGTTGAAGTTCTACATAGGAGGTCCAGTTGAGAAGAAAACCGAGGAGGATGTGGAACTCCTCGGAGTTCCAAAGGAGTAATTGCTTGATTGATGGAGCTCGGGATAACACCCGAGTGTAGAGTTTGTATTTTCTTGTTCCTTGCTTTGCAATTTTTATTTTTATTTTTATTTTTTAGTTTATTTTTAGGTGTGTTTCTTTGTTTTGTTTTGTTTTGTTGTGTGTTTGAGTCATTTTGCAGGAACTCATAACCGAATGGAAGTGGAAAACCTGAAAGAAAATGGTAAATTTTGGCTTAACATTGGTGTTTGAGGTTTGGGTGAAAAACCTATAAAATTTTCGAAAAGAAAAGAGAAATTAAAAAAAAAAAAAAAAAATAAAATAAAAAAAAATAAATAAATAAATTAAACTTTCTGCCAAAACACCACCCTCGTGCTGCGCGAGGGATTTTGTCTTTCATCGTCGCGCGACGCGACGAACCCACAGACGGGGTTTTATCCCCTTTCTTCCCATTTCAAGCCCTAATTTTCACACACCACTAAACACCACTAAACCTCCACCTCCACCCCATCGTACCTCCATCCTCCACCATCACCCTCATTCCCCATCCATCTCCACCATTCCTCCACCGCACCACCACAACAACCACCACTTACCACCATCCTCCCTCCATCCTCCGGCTACCTCCACCTCCACCCCATCGTACCACCGCTCCTTCCTCTCTTCACTAATCCCAGCCGGCGACCACCCCCTACACCCTCTCTGCCGCCGCACCATTCCTCCACCGCACCGCCACAGCAGCCCCCACTCTCCACCTCCACAGCCTTTATCTCTAACAACACACTTGGTTCAGTTTTTGTGTTCAAGAGTTTCAATTTTCACTTTCAATTTCAATCACATCTTCAGTTCAGGTATGATTTCTTGTTCTTATTCTAGTTTAGTTTTCTGATTTGGGTGTTAGTTTAAGTTATTTGCTAGTTTATGGTGATTATGGGATGCAAAAGTTGATGTTTTTAGCATATAATGGTGGAGTTATGTTCATAGGTTTGATAGATTGTGATTGTTTTATGGAATTGGTACACACTATTGCACATTGTTAAGCCGGGATGCATTAATAGTTCGTTTGGATGGTTCTTGCTTATTGACTAAATATGTTTCAAGTTCGTTTGTTTTATGACATTGGGCTAAGACATCCTCTAGGAAATTGTTTGAATCATGCGTTGTTGCTATATTAAGATATCTTTTGATGGATTGTTTGCGAACTTGCATGATAAATAGTAGATTGTTGATATGGTGGAGCATTTGTATGCTTTGAAACCGGAATTTTCATGGTAAATCCTTTTCTCTTAGGAGGAGTTTAACAACCCGAACCAAAATTTTCAATTGTCTCCATTTTTAAATTATAAGGTTCGGGATCACTTGGTTTCATTTGATGGGCACTTGGGATTTAATTGAGGACAATTAAAGTGCCGCGATGGGGTAGATGTGTGTGTAACATGAGTCTTTTCTAGGTTTATTTGCTTAATTTGTGTTTGTTTTGTTTTATTTTTGCATGTTTTAGGTTAGTTTGAGTCTTTTTGTGTTTGGGGTATTACTTTCATGATTCTAATAGGTTCAAGACCATCTCGCTCGTACTCAATCTCCATTCGGGCGAGATTCAGTCTAACATTTATCAAATTGTGACGGCAACCTCAACTTTCTAGTTTTTAATTTAAGTTGTCATTTTAACAGGTTACATCCGCGAACGAAATGCTATACGGGTGTTTCCACATAATAAAAAAATAATAATAATAAAATAAAAATAAAAAAATCAAAAATAGTTCTGTGAGTTGCTGTAATTGCTAATGCCTTGTATTTTTCCTTGTTTTTCAGGCATGTCGGAGGCAGGACCATCAAAGAAGAGAAGGGGACCAAAGCCAAGAACCCGTGGTGACCCAGCTGATCAGGAACATCATCAATGGCAAGAAAAAAAGAGAAAGATTTTGTATGAGGAACGGGAGGTAATACCGGTCACCCACACCACTGTTTTGGGTGCACATACATTGCTACAGTTTAAACTGGGGACTGATGAGAGAAATAAAGCTGCTAAGTTCGTTAGAACTGGTTTGATGCAACATAGGAATATGAATTGGGATGTGTTGAGGCAAATGGGTAAGTTTGAAAAAATTGAGAGATGGGTTAGTGGAAAATGGAGGGAGGTATTGAAGTGTGATGGACCACAGTATGCAGAGCCTACGGTTGAGTTTTTATCCACCTTTCATTGGAAGGAGGGTAGCTTTAATGAACCCGATGCAGTGTCTTTTGCTTTGGGTAGACATACACACGAGATGTCTATTCCACAGTTTGCGGTTCATACTGGGTTCTATACAGTAGAGGAGATAACTACCCCAGAATTTATTACTGGTTTGCGAGGTGCTTTCAAGGAATCTGAGGGTAAAGAATGTTGTTTGACCGAGTTCGACCTTGCACGTTTCTGGTCCACCATATCGTCTACCTTATTTTCTAACGCCATGGTGGGTACAGATATCAAAGATAAAATTTGAGGTACATTTTTAAGATTTTGAGTTGCACCATCATTGCGAGGAAGTCTGGAGAGGATAAGGTGACTTGGAGGGATCTGTTTTGCATGATGTGTATGGTGGAAGGTAGGACAGTAAATTTTGCTTGTTTGTTAGCATGGTCCTTCGCTAGAGGTAGGCGTGGTGGTGCTAGGGTAGGACTGGATATGGGACCCTATATCACCCGGATTGCTGAGAGTCTGGGTGTGTTTGACAGGTATGATCGAGAATTGATGATTAGGGGTCCTGATACTGTACCTTTTGGTGCTCGAGAGCTGAGGAAGGCGGGTATTTGGACATACACTGATCCGCCACAGTGGGAGGATGATATTGAGGGACCACAGGTACATCCCCCTGAGGGTACTGATGCAGCCGAGGCGATGCATATGGGTTTGCCTCCTCGTGTACAGAGACCACTACATAGGGGAGAGCTGCCGGGGCAGCAGTATGCACGTAGGGAGCCCGCCCCAGAGCCACTTACTTTGAACAGTTTGTATGATTCTATGGATTACAGGTTTGGTCAGTTGCATGATCAATTGCATGCAGATTTTGGTGAGATGAGAAATATCATGGAAAAGAACCAGCAGCGGAACGAAGAGGCTCTGAGGTACATGATGAGGAACATGCACATGGATATTCCTGATTTCTTTCGTGGGCCAGATCAGCCGCCACCACCTCAGTAGTTGGACATGAAGACAGCAGGATGATTATTCTTATTTTGTTTGGGTTATTATTTTTCTTTGATGATGTTTTTATGATATCCTGGTCTGTATGTGATATTTCTAGACATATTTCATGGTTATGGGTCGGTTGGGTTGGAGTTTTAGACTTTGCACTTTATGACTGTGATGTGGTGACCTTTCGTTTATGTTTAAGTGTTTAGAATGATTGAATGGTGGCCACTTTTGTTCGTGTGTGAGATTGGAAGTTATTTGCTGAGCACGTTCAAATTGGAAGGCATTTTCTGGATAAGACTGGCACATGACAGTCTTCCTATACTTTACCAGCTAAGTCTTTTCCAGTTTATCTTTGTTTTATTTTCTTTTCTTTGTTTTTAGTTTTTAGTTTTATTTTTGCTTTTCTTCTTTTAGTTGTTTGGGTCAGGTTTTCATTTCTGCATTAGGGACAATGCAATGTTCAAGTGTGGGGATGGGTAACTGTCGTTCGAGTCTGTATATAGTGTCGGTTGAGTCAAAAAAAAATTAATAATAATAATAATAATAATAATAATAATAAATAATAATAATAGGTTGATTAGTGATTCTTTGGTTAATCCAGCTAGCTTTGAAATGTCTCCTAAGTGTTCCTAAATCATTTAATTAAAAACTGGAAGGTCTTGTGGGTACTCATCCTAGGAGAAACGAGAAACCAAGTGTTAGGAAATTAAGGCACCCCTATAGGTTGTTAAACTAATTGTTTAATAGAAGCTTATTACTCACAAATCTAGCACACTACTATTCTTTTTATGCAAATAAATTAGAAAATTAGTGGCGCCCCATTGAATTCCATAAAAGGAACATGTAAATTGAAGGTGTAATCTAGGGATAATAGACTTACAAATGTTTCGCAATTTAGACCCAATTTTCCTTTCAGTTTCATTTGGTGAGGTTAGCCTTTTTGTTTCTCATTGTTTATATGCATTCATTATGCATCTGCTTGACTGAGTGAATACCACATAGCTTGTATATTTTTAGAACTTGTCTAGGATATGCTAGTTGAGACTTTGAATGTGAACTTACACAGAAGTGATAGAGGCATTTAGGATTGGAGCCTTGTTTGAAGCCTGTTTTTTTTCTTACCCTTAAATGTTTATCCCCTAGTTCACCCGTCTGAGCCTTTGTGTTATTCTTTTTCTTTGTTTATTAACCCGTGAGCCTTAGCCTTTTGTGTGTTTAAACCTATCTGTTTTGGCCTGTGTGTTTAGATGAACCGGTTGAGCTAGTGTCTAGTATATTTGCAGTTATGTTTATTTCATTGTATTTCGTTTATGTAAAATTGATCAAAAAAAAATGATGAAAATAAAAAATAAAAAAAAGAGAGAGAAAAGAAAAGAAAAAGATGCAAGTATGGATGTTTAGTGGTGTTTAGTGAATATGGATCCATAGTATGATCCGGTTTTGTTTCATTTAGCAGTTGTTCATTGTGTTGGCCTAGTAAAACCGTGTCCATCTAATCACCTTTCGTTTGTTTTCCTTTGTGTTTCCTACCCTAAACCTTAGCCTCGTTACAGCCCTATTTAAGTCCTACTTGATTTGTGCAAGTTTCGTTCGTAGAAGTGGAGACTGGATTCCTTTACAAGCTTATGATAATATCCTGTTATGTTTGGTTTTGAGTGTACACAGAAAATGCTAGTGCCTTTTACACTAGTTCCAGAAATTAGCCGAGTGTGAGTGACAAATTGTGAGCAATTGTGGGACATTGTGGGTCTAGAGTCTGTAGGTTAACCCGAAGATTTGTATACGTTCATATCATTCATTTCATTCACTTTCACATGTGAATATGAGCTTCTATTAGATATGTTAGTTTTTCAGGTTATAGCGGTTAGAACAACCTAAATGGTTTGACTTCTGCCTTTCATTAAAAATATACACTGGTAACTAGTGGTTTCCTAGGTGTGAGATCCTTTAGACATACCCAGGTTATAGCGAACATGATAAAGGGACCTGATTTGCTAGTGCTAGGATGTTTTGTTAAACAATAACCAAGATTCAATTTCTTTTTCAACTTATTTTGTTCCTAATTGGTTTCAAGTCTCTGATTGTAAATATATGATAGAATGTTTTTTTTTCAGGGACGAAAAAGGGTCAAGTTTGGGGATATTTGATGTATTGCAAAATACATCGATTTTCTATGCACATTTTATTCATTTTTCGAGTCGTTTAGCTCAGATTTCGTCTCATTTTTAGTTTGTTACTTAGTATTTCGTGTTTGTGTAGGTTTTTGAGTAAAAGAAGGTGGAAATATGCTTAATTGAAGAAAACTATGGTTCCGGGTGCGTTGCGGGCGACAGATGAGTCAACAGAAAAGAAGAAAAACATTTTGGAAAAATACCCCCCTCTCGCGTCGCGCGACGGGGAATTGGGTTTTCTGTCGCGCAGAGCGAGGGCCTTCAGAAGTTCAGTTTATTTACAAAAATGCCACCGCGTCAGATTTCAAGAAATTAACTCCTTCGCGCTGCGCGACGGGGAAATTGGTTTTCCCTCGCGCGACGCGAGGGCCCCTCAGACGTGAAAAACATGTTTAAGTGTTGTTTAAGTCGTTTTTGGAACCCTAATTACGATTGAACAACTTGGAGCGGCTGAAGACGAAGGAGAGAGGCGATTTTGAGCATATTGGAGTCATTGGAGCAAAGAATTGAAGCTAGGATCATCAACGTTCTTGATTTCGGGTTTTAATCACTTTCGTTATTGTTTGATTATTTGAACATGATGTATAACTTGATTGAATCTGAGTTTTGTCACTGTTTTGATCTGATTATGAGTAGCTAAGTCTTTATACACTATCTAGAATGATGATTAGTTGATGATTGTGGATGTTTGAATGGTTGAATTGATGAATGGTTGATATTATTGTAAAAGACTTGATTTTGGTTGAATTGAATGAGTATTATGTATTGATTTCTGTTCTTGAATGCATGTTTATCCTATATGATTAGCCTATGAATGTCTTTCAATTGTGGTTATCATATCTAGCACATGACTTGGTGTTTGTGGTTTACTAGGGATTTTGCTAGACGTAGTAAAGTCTTAGGATTACATGTGTAATTGGATAAGAAATCAATGTGTATCTTAACTGGAAATTGGAAGATAAAGGTTAGTTGATTGATCTTGGTTATTAGATTCTAGGTTAATTGATAACTGGTAAGCAGTTCAAATCTAGTAATTCGATAATCTTGTTAATCATGTTTAATTAGACCATAATCAAGTCACCTCTTGCATGCTAAATGTTTGTGGTATGTTAGACTAGTTTGTCCAACACCTATCTGGTACTTTAATATCGCTTAGTTAACTGGAAGGAAAACTTAGCCGTTGGTAAGCATAACACATGTCTTTAGGGGTCATTTTGGTCACACCCGGTGAATGGTCTGGGATCCAATAAGTCTTTCTTAGGATATGTATCTTTAGAAAACCAACCCATTCATAATTCTGAACCATTCTTACATTCATGCATCTCAACTAGGATTCTATCTAGATAGTGTTATCTTCAATTAATCAGTATCTTTAAATCAGTCATCTTTGTGTTCATTTCTGCACTTCTTAGTTCATTTCTTTTAATTATTAATTTTAGTCTTTAGTTGCTAATTGAAAACCCCCCAATCTTATAATTAATTGTTATTCCTTTAGTTGAATCTAGGTTTTTCTATTTCTAGTGTCTCGTGGGTTCGATTCCCGTTCTTCCTTAATCTGTTCTACGCGCGATAGGTACACTTGCCTATTTTGTGTTCTAGGTCTAGGTCGTTTAGGGTAAAATTTGAGTGTCTCGTCTAAGTCTAGGTTAGTTAATTTAGTTTATTTTTATAGACCGTTTAAGCACATCACAGTATGAATATTTTTACTAAATATGTCAATTATTGAAAAAATTACAAAACTGATATGTTATGATTTGGTCTCTGAAATAATTATATGATGTATGGTTTTGTATAGAAAGACTTCTGTGAAATTTTGGGAATTTTTCATGGACAAAAGCTATTTTTAACTATTTATGGGAATATTATGAAATTCACAGAAAATAATCTGTCAAGATTTAAGTTCTATAAAAATTATTTGATGTTACTGAATTATTGGAAGAATTTATATGAAATTTTGAGGAATTATTGGATAGAAGAAGATATTATGATAAATATTGAAAATATTGTGGGATTTATGGGAAATAATTTGTGAGGGATTTAAAGCTGGGAAATTTATGAGAAATTACAGGTTGTTCAAACTTATATTTTATCAAATTTGGTAATTTTTGAACATTTATAGCTATTTATGTGATTTTTGAATAAATCACAAATTATTATAAGTGAATAATTTTAGAGGCTCGAAGATGTTTCTGTTAATCCTTTACAGTCAATGAAAACCAGAAAAATATTTGAAGTATTGTCTAACACTGTGAACTATCTTGTTAGGTTCAAGTGAGAAGACACGGTGAGTTCATAGCCCCATTTTTAACCATTTGGTATTCCGTAACGTTTTGGGGGAAAAGTATACTTGTGGGTTGATGTGTTACTTTTGAAAATATTTTTGTTTGCTTACTGTCATTTGCGACACAACCATTAGTTCGAATGAGGAACCGGTCGATAATGTTAGTAGCGCTACTTAGGAGAATAATTGCACTAACCGGATGAGGGTTACTGCTATTTTCCTGCATCTAACCGAATGGGGGTTAGGATGTAATATTATCTGATTTTTATTATTTCGTGACAGTATGATTATGTTGTGAGCAGGTTTGGTTGTAATTTTGGTTATGATTAACACATCAACAAAATTATTTGTTTGGACTAAACCTATGTTCTCACCAATATTTTTATTGACTGGTTTAAGTGTACTTTTCAGGAAATGAGTAACACCTTTGATTTCAGCTTTGAGATTCATGATGGTTGGGGCGAAGTCGTAGGACGGGTCTGTGTAGATTTTAAGCACGCTGTAATTTAGTTGTAATTGATTACATCAATTTTGGTATATTATGTAAGAAGATGTAATCTCGAATATTAAGAAATAAAAAAAAGCATGTATGTATTATGTTTTGATTATATCTGTGTTTATTAAATATAAACCACTGCACTCTGATAAAAGCTAGTCACATTCCATCCGTCTCGTTCACGCTTCCGCCGGGATGTGACAGGTTGGTATCAGAGCCATTGGTTATAGAGAATTAGTTATTCTAGGTAAATAACTAGACTATAACCATAAGCTCAAAAGATACTTTATGATTTTATGTGAATTTATGTGAATTATGTGAAATTTCATGATTTTATGTTTAAGATTTTAACAAAACCTATTTGACTAACTCTTTTTGTGAAACCTTGTTAAGAAATTTTGCCGTATGAGTCCAGATAGTATTCATTATGAAACCGACCCTTCAGAAGAACCATACCATAGCAGCCCTAAAGAAATAGTGCCTGAATCAGAACCACAGCAGGATATAAATGTTTCCCCAACTGTAATGGAGAATACCTCAAGGTTTTATGTTAGACGTGCATCAGTGAAAAAAGGAGGATATACCATTATAACTCCTAGGAAAAAAAGTAAAACATGGAAACAAGTTCAGAGCTATACCAACTGAGGAGATAGAAACACAACCTCCTGACTCTTCCATAAATAAAGATAAAGTTATTAAACCAAAGTTGGATCAGGTGAAAACAGGCCGACAGACTCTTAAGAAACTTAAGAAAATATAGATGGGAATCTAGAAAATCCAAAAGGATATTAAGAAGCTTAAGACACCCAAGCAAAGTCTTTTTACCAGGATGTGGAAATGGTTCGGTAGAAACTAATAGTTATAGTTTAACTTGTTAGAATAAAGAGAAATAAGAACTTAACTGATATATGTATTTTGTGTTAACATGTTTATTTGATCTATGTTAGATAAATTTTGTGTTAAGATATTTATTTGCAATACTAACCTTGAAATTCACTATAGTAAATCATGCCGCCAAAAAGAAACACTCAACCTGTCCGGAGAACAGCTCGAGTGGGGCAACCTAGAACCAGACTCGGGGAAGAAACACCCGTGAACCCTGATGTCAATGAAACTGATAGGATATCCCAGATAGTAGCCCAACAACTAGAAGCTACTTTACCTACCCTAATTAACCAACTTCAGCAAAACTTGAATATTGGAACTACCTCAAACCCACCAGCAGGGACTAAAAACATAAACATGGAAGAACAACAGGAAGAAGAAACCCTAAATGGAATGTCCAAAGGATGCTCCTACAAAACCTTTATGTCCTGTAGACCCCTGGAATTTGATGGCAAAGGCAGAGCAGTACAAGCTTTAAGATGGCTAGATGACATGGAAAGAGTTCTGGAAATCAGCAACTGTTCTGAAAATCTCAAAACACTGTTTGCTTCACATTCTTTAAAAGGAGAAGCACAATCTTGGTGGAAAATGGAAATACATACTAGAGGTAGAAATATTATGAATAAGCTAAGCTGGGAAGAATTTAGAAACCTCGTGATAGAAAAATACTACCCGTACAATGAAATAGAAAAATTGGAAGCTGAATTCCTAGCATTAGAGATGAAAGGATCTGCACACCGGGAGTACACTGATAGGTATAATGAACTATCTAGGTTAGTATCACACCTGATAACCCCGGAATCCAAAAGAATAGGAAGATATATTTGGGGATTAGTGCCGCAAATAAGGGGATTAGTGAAATCTGATAGAACCAAAACCTTCCAGGAAGCAGTAATCCTGTCAGGAAGTCTGACAGATGAAATGATCAGGAATGGATCATTAGATCACCAACAGGTAGGAGAAAAGAAGAAATGGACTGAAAACCATTCTGGAAAGAGATTTGGTGAAAGTTCTCAGAAAAGAATAACCCGATCTCCACCAAGAAACTTTTTGGGAACAACTCAAGAAAAGGAAGTAGAAAAACCACCACAGTGCAATATCTGTCAGAGATATCATACAGGAAACTGTATGACAGTGGTGTGCTATAACTGTAAAAGGAAGGGACAAGTTTCCCGAGACTGTAGAAACCCTACTAGCAACAAAACCGTCTGCTTTCAATGTGGAAGTGAAAGTCATTTCCAGAACGAATGTCCACAACGAAAGGGTAAGGCTCCAGCTAACCAGAACAACCCTCGGGGAAGAGCTTTTGTGATACAAGCTGATGAAGGTTGTCATGAACCAAAAGTAGTTACGGGTACGTTCCTTATCAATAACCAGTACGCTAAAGTATTATTTGATACAGGAGCAACTCGCAGTTTCATCTCACATACTTCTAGACTATCAATTAGTCTAACATCTGAAAAATTACGTGACAATTATGTGATAGAATTAGCTGATGGTAAGATAATTGAAGCTGATGAAATCATTCCTAATTGCATCTTAAATTTAGGTGAGTACTGTTTTGATATAAATCTGATACCTATTAAATTAGGAGGATTTGATATCGTAGTGGGAATGGATTGGTTAAGTGCAAATCATGTTGAAATCATTTGTGATAAGAAAATGATTAAGATTCCTTTGACTAAGGAAAATAAAATTCTCTGCATTTATGGTGATAGGCCATATAATACTGTGAAACTGATTACTTGTGAAAAAGCACGAAAATACCTCAACAAGAATTGTTTAGCATTCTTGGCTCATATTGTTGATACACAATTTGATAAGGAAAATTTGGAAAGTGTTCCTGTTATAAATGAATATGCTGATGTGTTCCCTGATGAATTACCTGGATTACCACTCCCTCGTCAGGTAGAATTTAAAATAGAATTGATACCAGGAACAGCCCCAATTGCCAAGGCACCTTATCGTTTAGCACCAACTGAGATGAAAGAACTTATGACTCAGTTACAGGAATTGTTAGATAAAGGATTCATACGTCCTAGTGTATCCCCTTGAGGAGCACCAGTATTATTTGCTAAAAAGAAGGATGGAACCTTTAGAATGTGTATTAATTATAGGGAACTTAATAAGGTTACTATAAAGAATAGATATCCACTCCCTAGAATTGATGATCTGTTTGACCAACTACAGGGATCTAGTTATTTTTCAAAAATAGACTTAAGATCTGTATATCATCAATTAAGAGTACAGGAAGATAACATTTCTAAGACTGCATTCAGAACTAGGTACGGACATTACGAGTTTCTTGTAATGCCATTTGGGTTAACTAATATTCAGATAATTTGATTAATTGCATAGATATTGGGTAATGGGTTTTGGTGAATCATGGAGGATAATGGCTAGAACATTATAATTGCAATAAATAAGCAATGACACCTGGCCACTGTTATTTCTTGTCTATTAATACTATTATGTTCTGGATCATAATCCCTCATGTGAATACTAAAACCTTGCTCCCTGCATTGAAAATTTTGAAGACAAAACCTATCTAAAAATATCTCCCTCTAAAGGAATCTTTCGGTTTAGGAAATCCAGTAAGTTGAACCCTAGGTACATTGGTCCATTTAAAGTTATTGATAAAATTTGTCCTGTAGCATATAAGTTGGAATTATCACAGGAATTAAGTGAAGTACACAACACTTTTTCACATATCCAACCTCAAGAAATGCCTAACCAACGTAACTCTGGTTGTGCCAATTCAAGAAATACAAGTTAATAAGAAACTGCATTTTGTAAAAAAACCAATAGCCATTATGGGAAAAGAAATAAAGAAGTTAAGAAGAAGTAAAATTCCTATAGTAAAAATTAAGTGGAATGCAAAAAGAGGACCAGAATATACCTGGGAAAGGGAAGATGAAATCAAGAAAAAGCACCCCCACCTGTTTAAAGGTAATACTTATTTAAGTTTTCTAAAGCATACTCCACTGAGTTTCGGGACGAAATTCTTTTAACGGGGGGAGAATGTGACAACCCTAAAATTTTTATTACGATTATACTAAGTTATATTTGGAAAGTTTACGTATGCATGTTTGCATGCATGTTTATATATTATTATATTACGTATGCATGTGTATTTCTACATCCGAGATTCACACCTATATGTATATATGTATAAATTTACGTATGCATGTATATATATGCAAAAGATTTACGTGCATGCATGAATATATATATAAACACAGGGAAAATTTTCAAGTGCAAGCATAAATGTCGACATATATACATATATAGCTTACCTATATATATATATACTTACGGGTGTATATATATATATATATATATATATATATATATATATATATGTGAACACCTCAAAATACAAACTAAATCCTAAATCTAAACACTAAAACTCTAAAACTAAAACTAAAACCTAAAACTACCAAACCAAACCACCCAAGAAACATCACTCGAAAACTAACCCAAACCACTACCCTCGGCCACATCCAAAAACCACTCTCGATTGTTTTGTTTTGACACCAAAAACCGCCACCGTGTTGCTAGTATCTATGCCTCCATGTTACAAGTCCAAACCTATGAATCTAGCCCTCCACTTCATCACCTTCAAGTCTTGTTTTCACACTACCAAAGCATGCCACCACACCCTTCTAAACATTTGCATTCACACCATGAATACTCCTAAGTTTGCCACCTTACCTTTACCTCTCGGAACCTCCTTGAAACCACCACCTACACACCGATTTTCTTGCTTTCACACCATGCTTGCCATCTTATCTTACCAACTTAAGTATCTTAGTCATTCCCTTTAATATGAATGCATTAATGAATTGGTGACTCATGAAGCTTCCCTAGCCGCCACCTAGCACCTTGTAGGACACTTCATCCAAGCTATCATGAGTAGCAACCAACCCAAAGCAAGTCATAAACCCTCGGGTACTGCCTCATCAACACAAACCCACTACTAATGCTTTCTAATCTTAACGACCGTATATCACAACCATCTTCTTCTCGGGACTTCATGCAAATATCAACCACCATTAACCGTAGCCATAGTCACAACTCACCATCACTATCACCATAGCTCGTGGACTCCATCAAAGGCACCAACCCTGCGGTTCTTTATCAAATTAAGCAAGTATTAAGGTTAAAAACTCTAAACCTCTAGTTAATTCCTTGTATATATATCTAAGCATATATGTGTTCTAACCAAACACATATTAATGTTTCTGTAATATATGTATGAAAACATGAATTCCTTAAAAGTGATGATAATAAAGGATTGTGGAAATAAGCATTGTTCCAAATCTTTACAAGTTTGTAAAATTGTTAAAAAGGAAAATAAACAATAAATATAAATAAATTTATGAAAATTCTGATGAATTGTCAGAATGATCCTCTTGATGAATTAAGACTCCTGGAATTATTTCAGAATTTTATTCCTTATTATATTTTAGATATGAATTTTTATATGTTCTGCAATAAATAAATCGTAATAAATACTTAAAGTACATAATAAATTCGGATAAAATCATAGACGAAATATTACAACAAATAATGCAGAATATATTATTTTCATAAATTATGAAGCAGTATGAATATTTTTACTAAATATGTCAATTATTGAAAAAATTACAGAAACTGATATGTTATGATATAGACTCTGAAATATTGTATGATGTATGGTTTTGTATAAAAAGACTTCTGTAAAATTTTGGGAATTTTTCATGGACATAAGCTATTTTTAACTATTTATGGGAATATTTTGAAATTCACAGAAAATAATTTGTCAAGAGTTGGGTTCTATAAAAATTATGTGATGTTACTGAATTATTAGAAGAATTTATATAAAATTTTGAGGAATTATTGGACATCAGAAGATATTATGATAAATATTGAGAATATTGTGGGATTTATGGGAAATAATTTGTGAGGGATTTAAAGCTGGAAAATTTATGAGAAATTACAGGTTGTTCAAACTTATATTTTATCAAATTTGGTAATTTTTGAACATTTATAGCTATTTTATGTGATTTTTGAATAAATCACAAATTATTATAAGTGAATAATTTTAGAGGCTCGAAGATGTTTCTGTTAATCTTTTACAGTCAATGAAAACCAGAAAAATATTTGAAGTATTGTCTAACACTGTGAACTATCTTGTTAGGTTTAAGTGAGAAGACACGGTGAGTTCATAACCCCATTTTCAACCATTTGGTATTCCGTAACGTTTTGGGGGAAAAGTATACTTTTGGGTTGATGTGTTACTTTTGAAAATATTTTTGATTGCTTACTGTCATTTGCGACACAACCATTAGTTCGAATGAGGAACCGGTCGGTAATGTTAGTAGCGCTACTTAGGAGAATAATTGCACTAACCGGATGAGGGTTACTGCTATTTTCCTGCATCTAACCGAATGGCGGTTAGGATGTAATATTATCTGATTTTTATTATCTCGTGACAGTATGATTATGTTGTGAGCAGGTTTGGTTGTAATTTTGGTTATGATTAACACATCAACAAAATTATTTGTTTGGATTAAACCTATGTTCTCACCAACATTTTTGTTGACTGGTTTAAGTGTACTTTCAGAAAATGAGTAACACCTTTGATTTCAGCTTTGAGATTCATGATGGTTGGGGCGAAGTCGTAGGACGGGTCTGTGTAGATTTTAAGCACGCTGTAATTTAGTTGTAATTGATTACATCAATTTTGGTATACTATGTAAGAAGATGTAATCTCGAATATTAAGAAATAAAAAAAGCATGTCTGTATTATGTTTCGATTATATCTGTGTTTATTTAATATAAACCACTGCACTCTGATAAAAGCTAGTCATATTCCATCCGTCTCGTTCACGCTTCCGCCGGGATGTGACAAAAGTCTTCGGAAGAATCTGTCTTGGTTTCTTGGCTTCAGCAGACTTTGTCTTGAAGCTAAGAAAGACTTCATTTCTGGCTTCTGAAGATATTGGTCTTGGCTATGAAAGATTTTACACTTGAAATGTTTCTGAATTGGTTTAAAACTTTCGTAGCAATACTACTTCATGTTCTGTGCAGCATGCAGGAGGACTTGATCATTTCATAGAACTACTGAAAGAACTGTCACAATTACTGAGAAATACTTCTTCAGTTGTTGTGATAACTACTGAAGAAGGATCATCACAACTACTGAATAATACTTCTTCAGCTGTTGTGATAACTACTGAAGAAGGATCATCACAACTACTGAAGAATACTTCTTCAGCTGTTGTGATAACTACTGAAGAATACTTCTTCAGCTGTTGTGATAACTACTGAAGGATCATCACAACTACTGAAGAATACTTCTTCAGCTGTTGTGATAACTACTGAAGAATACTTCTTCAGCTGTTGTGATAACTACTGAAGGATCATCATAACTGCTGAAGAATACTTCTTCAGTTGTTGTGACAACTACTGAAAACTGTCTTCAGACTTTGTCTTCAGACTTTGTCTTCAGTTGATATCTTCAGCTGATGTCTTCAGTTGTTGTCTTCAGCTGTTACCTTCAGCTTTTGTCTTCAGTTGATGTCTTCAGCTGATGTCTTCAGATGTTACCTTTAGCTGTTGTCTTCAGCTGATGTCTTCAGCTGATGTCTTCAGATGTTACCTTCAGCTGTTGTCTTCAGCTGATGTCTTCAGCTGTTGTCTTCAGCTGATGTCTTCAGCTGTTACCTTCAGCTGTTGTCTTCAGCTGTTACCTTCAGCTAATGGTTTCAAGAGTGTTTTGGCTGCATTAGACTTCTAGGAATCCTTACAGTATCTCATATCAGCTATTGGGATGATAAACATTGACTAACTATGTCTTTTGAAAGCTTTTAATGTGTAATGTCTGGTGTCAATACAATTTAAGCCCTGTTACAAAAGTTCCTTTTATACTCTAAGTGTAAATTCCTTCCGAAGAGGAATTAACTCTCGGAAGATATTCTTAAATATCTTCCGAAGCCAAATTTCTCAATGGAAATTTTCTTCTCGGAAGAGTATTTAGTCTCGGAAGAAGCGATTGATTTCACATCAGATCTACTTCCGAAGCTTATATAACTCTCCATTCAGAAAACAATTTTTACCTTCGGAAGCAATGTTTTGCTTCGGAAGAAAGAATTGCCTTCGGAAGATAAATTACCTTCGGAAATGTTTTACATTCGGAAAGAGAGATTTCTATGTGTAACGGATATCTTTGGGCCCCACTCTGTAAAAGGTAAAAATTTGCTAATGATGGTCAGATTATTTAAAATTATCCCTTGCCGCCACTGTCATTTCATAGCCGAAAACCCATAAACCCCAAACAGTTACCCTATTACCGGCACTACCACAATTCATCCTTTTTAAATAATCCAGACTGTTCAATTTCATCTTCTTTTACCAATTTACTGCCCTAACTACTCCCTTCACTGTCAAACCTGAAATTTCACCCAAATTCAAGCCTACTTTCTCTGCAATGGCGCTAAACCCTCAGCACAACCAGGTCGCATTACTTGATTCGTTAAGAGACGCCGACTTCACTCAAATAATCACCTTTCTTACTGAATCAACCTACCTCATGGCGCTTACTGTTAACCCCACCGTTTACTCCAACCACATGACTGAATTCTGGAGTAACGGTCAAGCTGAAGTCCTAAATGGGGTTCGCGTCCTGAGAACCCGCATTTGTGGACAGGAATTTATCATAACTGAACAACTCATCAGGGAGCATCTAGAGCTCAGTGATGATGTGGCTCCTACTGAGTTTCCTAAAGAAGACTTGGATAGCACCTACATCCTCATGGGATATGGTGGGGATGTGAGCAGGTCAACCGTCTACAAGTTCAACTTCTCATATCATTGGAAGTTCCTACTGCACATCGTTCTGCACTACTTATCCAACAAATCTAGGGGATAGGATCAAATCCCATATGAACTAGGATGCCTAGTTCACGGGTTGGTGAGAGGTCTGCGCTTCAACTACTCAAGATTTGTGTTGACCAATTTGATTGGAAATCTGAGAAGGGACACCTTCTTCATGTATCCCCGATACATTCAACACATTATCAACTGCGAGTTGGAACCGAGCAAGCTTGTCTGTGCAGCTGCTCTTACTGTTCCCCAAGTGCGGCCTACCATCTTCAAGACATTGAAGAAGGTGTCCATCAATTTTACTGGACGGTACACTCCTTTACCTCCAGAGATGATTGAGCGCATAGCTCCTGGTGACATCCATGTTAACCCCACGGGTGATGAACCCACACCAGCAACCTCCACCACAAATATTCCCATACCTTCTCCACCCATTAAAATTATATATCAGAGACGCCCCAAACGAACCCTTGTTCAATCTACTCTGATTGAACAAGCTCCTCCAGTTCAAACCAAAAGGGCTAGAGTGGAACCATGGGCTCCCACTCAGTCTGAGGTCACACCATCCATCTCATTTGACCTCAATTTGGGTTTTGAGCCTCCTCAGTCTCAAACCCAAGAGCCCGAACCTCAAGCCTTTAGCCCACAGGGTGAGTCTTTACACTCCCCTGTGCAGCCTTCAAGGGACAGCCCCACAAGAGGCTCAATACCTGTAGACATTGATCTAGGTCCCGGGTCAGTAGGTGCAACCTCCTTATCTTTCACTGACCTATTACTCCGAACTGATGAAGAGATAACATCTCTCCATGGCCATGAAGTTGATCTACAACACCCTCTCAAAGATCAACAGAGCCAAGATAGATCCCTTATCTCTAGCCCCCATCAGCAGCCAACTACTAAGGTGACTCCATTGATGTGGAGGGGACTCATGTAGGCTCAGCTGCCACTACTCAGAGTCTCTTATTGAGCTCTCAGGACAGTGGTAACATCAATCAGACTGAGTCTACGGCAACTTTGCCTATTGACATCTCTGAAAGAGATGAATTTGAGCAGAGGTATCCAGGGTGCCAAGAAGCCACATCTGGTGGTGAGACTGAACATACTAGGTATGTTATCTCATCTCCCCGTGATTCTTCACATGAAGATGAGGGAAGTCTGCAACTCACACTTCAGTACTTGCTCTCTAATATCTCAAACCTGGAATCTCAGGTGAAGATCTTAGAGACAAGAACAGCCACTCAGCAACTTGAGATTGACAATCTCAAGGCTCAACTAGCTGAGAAACAGACGGAGAGGTCTGTTAGGCATGTACCTATTCAGGTTTCATTGACTTCTTCCTCTAGCTCATCTAGCTCTCAAGATGATGCTACCAAAAAGGGAGAGAAAGATCAGAGACAAACATCTGAGGAACCACTGATCCAATCCTCTACTTCCCAACTCATTACCCTACCTGAGTCATCTCAATCAACTCTAAAGATTGACTCACAAATGCTTCATGATCTCTACAGACTTTTCACAAAGTTTGTATTAAGATCCTCCTTAGAACAGCCCAGCCCCGACACCACACTCATATACTTTGGGGCTGAGGAGCTTCAAAGACTGACTGCACCTTCTACCACTATGGAAGAAGTTGGTCAACCTAAGGTCCACATGGAACCTGTGATTAACTTCGAAGGGGAAATGGGGACTGATGGCCCAGCAACTGAAACAGTTGGGACAGAACTTGCATCAGCCTCTTCTTCCGAAGCTTAGGCTGAAACTTCCGAAGCTAAAGTTGAAGCCTCAGAAGAACAAGATAAGTCTTCCGAAGCTAAGATGGAAGCTGCGAAAGGTTTGTTCAAGATGTCCGAGGAGCTGATCATCACAGATGTTATAGCTGAAATAGCATCTGAGATGAGCAAGGAGGACATTTCTGATCTACCTCCATCCCAAACACCATCTCTGCCTCTCTCTCAATCTGAACCCTCTATCCAAGAACCACCGTAGTCAAAAGACAAAGGCAAAAGGAAATTGACTGCGGAAGAGATTCAGGAAGAGGAGAAGATTGCAAAGCTGAAATGGAAAGGTAGATTCCCGGCTGAGAAGCTGTTAGCTGCTAGTTCAAAGGCAGCTGCAGCCAATCAGGAAGCTATCAACAATAAGAAGAGAGAGTAACTCATTGATCAGCTCATTAACCTAAGAGCTGCAAATGAGGAGACACTCCTGCTACCACTAGAGGAGTTGGTAACTTTGGAGAGGACAACCAGGCTAAAGCAAGAAGAAGAAGCCAGGTTGGCCTTGGAGAAAGAAGAAGAACAACAAAAGAAAGCAGCCCTGTAGCTGAGAGAGGCTAGGATTAAATTCCTACTCTCAAGAGGCTTCAGTCTTCCTGAACTGTCTCCACATGATGATGATATGATCCTGCTGCTCCACAACAAAGAGCAGGATCAAATGGAGAAGGAAAGGAAGAAAGCTGCAAGGGAGAAGATGAAGGAGAAGAAGCGGAGGGAGGAGGTAGAGAGGGTCACTGCCACCAAGAAGCTCAGTGATAAAGCCTGGATGAAAGACTATCTCAGGGCTCACGGCTTCTCTGGTAGGCAGGTGGGACCTATGTCCGAAAGGACACTCCAACGGATTATCAGTGAAATAAAAGCTGACATCCGTATGGGAAAAAAGAAGGAGATGTATAGGAGGGGACAGGGAATGGTCTTCACCCCAGCCACTTAACCACAGCCAACCACTCAACTACAACCCACACCAGAAGAACCAATTCCATTTCCTATCAAAACCAAACCCTCAGATGAAACCTACACCCCTGAACCTACAACTCTACCCAAACCTACCTCATCACCTCAATCACCTAAACTTTATATCTTTAAACCCAAAACACAACCTAGAGCCACTGAACCTAAACCTATCCAGCAGAAACCAAGATCATCCCCTCAGCCTTCTAAACATCTCTCTCTTGAGGAAATAAAGGAGATCAAGACAAGGCTCATCAACTGCACTACTATGAGCAGCATCTCCTGTGAGGGAGACCTTATCAACATTATCTATGTTGATAACTCTTCAAGCTCCCTCACTCTAGGTCAATTTCTTGAGTTGCCTAGAAGTACTTTGGGCCAGGCTGCAAGACTTCTCGGTCTCAACTCTGATATTCTCAATGCTGAAGAGAAGAGACTAAGAAGGAAACTGGCGACTCTACTGGATACAAGGAAGGAGGACAGGATTCCTAGTCAGTCTCCTGGACCTAGGAAAGTTATAATCCAGTGGAGGTTCGATGAACCTTCTCATAACTTTTTTTGTGGAAAGGGAGAATGGTGAAACCAACAGGCTTAATGCCACTTCTCTACTGCATCTCAGCAGATTTGACATTGCTGAGCTTGCAGAGAAGTCATTCTCCAACCCCTCCAACTCTAAGACTGCTGCTATCATCAAAAATTATCTCAGCAGTCTTCATCTAGCTGAGCTAACTGCAAAGGCCAAGATCGAAGAAGAGTTGAAGTTAAGAAGACAGTAAGACAAGGAAAGACCTACCACCAAGGGCGCAGCCTTTCTACAGATGGTGGAGGGTCCGGAATTGGAACCTATAGTTAGATGGGAATATGACTATAGTTCCCATCAACTAACTCTTTTCAGAGGGCCACAACAAAGGGTACACATAATCCAAGGTGATAGACTGGATGTTCTGTCCCAAGGATTTGTACAAACTTCTCAGCACCACATCAGGGAAGAACAAGGACACAGATAAATATCTACTTTCCTTGGTGCTGAAAGTTTTGAGAAGAAGAGAGAAGTGAAGTTTTGGTAGCATCAGCCTAGGGGGAGTTTGTTGGGTCATTATAAGGCTGGTGCAACCAAAACCACTTCACATAGTCATTTTGGTGCTACATTCAAAAGGCTTCCGAAGCTAAGTATGAGATCTTCCAAAGTCTGAAGAAAGAACTGAAGACAAAGTCTGAAGACTTCCGAAGACAGTCTGAAGACTTCCAAAGACAAAGTCTGAAGAAAGAACTGAAGACAAAGTCTGAAGATTTCCGAAGACAAAGTCTGAAGACTTCCGAAGACAAAGTCTGAAGACTTCCGAATACAAAGTCTGAAGAAAGAGCTGAAGACAAAGTCTACTTCCGAAGACAAAAGAAGACTCCAAGCCTCGGAAGAAGCAGTCTTTCGAAGTATAAGTGGCTTCGGAAGAAGTTATTCTTCCGAAGAAATTTATCCTTCGGAAGACACTGCTATGTCCAGTAGACATAAGTATGGTCTCTGACAGTCCACTGCAGACCTCTGATACAGCATGGCTTCTTCCTAAAGAACCATGTTGTTGACCATACTTTATTCTACTGTATACCTTTTTATGATAGTACATATTACCAACTTTAGTTGGTGACAAAAGGTAAGTCAGGGACATGTCCTGACTACCAAATCTCAGGCAAAATGTCTGAGATACCTCACCTATAGTCTTGTAGTATAGATGTTTGGTTAGAGGTTTCCAGCTGGTATCAAAGTATATCCGGTTGTAGGTAGTATTATATATATCTTCTCATTGTAACTTATTAAGTAGAGAGCAAGATTTAGAGCCAAAACTTGAGCTTGTAAGAATCTTGTAATCCTTTGAGTTGAGAAGCAATATATAAAAGTACCTTGAAAATTTACATCCTGTGTTTATTTACTGCTTGTTACTTGTTATATTGTGATCAACTCTTCTTAGACTCTTACTGAGTATCGTTCAAGGTGAGTTTGAGAGAAGAACCACTTGTTGAGTGACCAACATACGATCCTGCATAAGCTTTGTACCGTAAACTTTCCCTATATATATCTATAATATATAGATATAATTACAAAATAAAAGGAAAATTTTTGATTGGTTAATTGTTGTTCTTGTTTGTTCTCATATTATTATTGTTCTCATTTCAACTTCATCCTATATATATATAAATATATATATATATATATATATATATATATATATATATATATAATATTTTAAAATTTGATTAGGTGTATATGATATTTAGAAGATTTATAGGGGTATGCATGAAATTCTTCCGACTTAATTATTTCAAATTAAGTATCTTTTAGGATAGTAAATTCACTTCAAAGATAAATAAGTTATATATTTGATTTAATTAGTTTATATGTCTTTTTAATATTTAAATTAAGCATGATGTATAAAATATTATCCGGGTGGGTGTTCGTGGGCGTGGATGACCTTTCGTATTAGGTTTACGCGAGTGATCAGACTTAAAGTTATTCGTTGGTCGTTTAAAAAAATATTATATCTAACAAGTATAATGTATAAACACCGTATCCTCCAAAAATGATGTTTGGAACAAGTAACAACTAACAACAACCATCTCCAAGTCTCCACCATCAATAATAGGAAATATCTTTTTTGAGGAAGTATTTTTCCTATAATATAAAGAACATTATAAGCTCTTTAAAAAAAACTAGTTATCGCAACCCGCGCGTTGCAGCGGGATCATCTCGACACGCTATGGAAACAATTAAAACAAATAAAACATCTACATGTTTTAGGTGGTGATTGCCAAAATAGTTTTAAACAACATCATACATATACATACATATATATATCAAATAACATCATAGACATAATATATAATTTATAAAGAAGTTTTAAACATTCAAAGCTATACAAATTATGTATTTAATTATATAATTAAAGGATACGAATGTAACATAAGTTAGATATAGGATTTTTTTATGTATGAATAAACGATTAAGCATGAAATATTTTTCAAATAAAAATAGAAAAATTAATAAGTAAACGTTTGGTAACTAATTTATTTTGGTTTTTTCTCGTTCAAACAAATGTAAAAAAATTATTGAATAAAGCTTTATGTTATTCTCAGTTTATGTTATTTTCAGTAACATCATTTTAATACAACAATATAATAAATAAGCTTATTAAATAAATAAGAAAAGTAAATCAATATTATAAAAGTATAAGTAAATATAATTGGTGTGTCATTATTGTATGTTTTTACTAATAATTATCTATATAAAAAGGAAGTTCAAGAAATAGTTTGTTTAGATGTGTTTATGTCTTTATTGTTTGGCATACATGTTTTTAAGTTATTCATTTTAACCTCATCAGAAGAAGAAGCAAGCAAGTGAAGTGTTTTGGATTGATTGGAACGTTTCAAAGCAATATTTTTAGACTATTTTTTCACCCATACTTCACTTTCATCGAATAACTCAAACTTTCCTTCTCTTTTACACCTTTTTTAAATCATTTTTGTTTTCACCTATTTGTCTTCTTTATACTCTCACATGACAAAAAAAATTAATATTTGGTGAAAGCTTTCAATTGTCTTCTTCACAGAAGAGAGAAAGGTCTCTCTCTCTACTTGCTTACCGTCGCTATATTCCGCCTGCACCGCCACCGCCTTCATCACCACCGCTGCACCGCCACCGCCTTCATCACCACCTCTGCACCGCCAACGCCTTCATCACCACCGCTGAACGGCCACCGCCTTCATCACCACCGCTGCACGGCCACCGCCTTCATCACCACCGCTGCACGGCCACCGCCTTCATCACCACCGCTGCACCGCCACCGCCTTCATCACCACCGCTGCACGGCGGTGGGGCTTTCGATATGGGTTGACGAAACCCTAGATCTGCCTTTACTTGCAGATCTTCACTCTTTGTAGGGATTTATGGTTTTTGGTGGCTCCTCCATCTATGGTGAGGTATCGGAGATGGAAAACGATCATGGACCGGCGTCCCCCTCTCCCCGTCTCTCTCTCTCCTCTTTCTTATTATGAATAATGTGGGTTTAAGAGTTGTTTATGTGTAGATGGCACTTGTTGAGAGTGTTGTGTGCTTACTCAGTCGAAAGAAGAAGACACGTATTAAACAATGCAGTACAAATAAAATGGTCTAAGGGCCTATTTGCAAATTGAAGGATTTTAGGGGTCAAACTAAAAGATTTAAAACTACACTGTCACCACCGACATCTTGCTTTAATATGTATTATAATATAATATGTATTATAATATTTATCATGTAACTCATATGTTTATTAGAGTTAAATTTTATATCCTCAACATATTTAATTATTCTATATACTTTGTTCAATAATATCTTACAAAGTCAAGAAAATTATATAAAAGAAGAGTTATAAACAAAAAGAAAATAAAAAGAATAACGATATAAAATACAATGCTTTAGAACCGGATCGGTCGTCGAACCGGACGCCTTACTGGTCTGGTGGTCGGACCGATCGAACCAGATTTAAGAACCGGATGACTTTATAATTATATATATAGTTATATATATAATTAAATATAAGTAATTTATAAATGATTTATATATGTATTTTATAGTTATATATAAAACTTAACTATATTTGTATATCCAACATACTAATTTATGATTCAACACCCGGTTTTTACCTATTGAAATAAAAAAAATCAAATTCCGGTCCGAACCTGCCTGGTTTCCTGGTCAGACCACCGGTTCGACCAGTTTAAAACGAATCATAGCGGACCGGACCGGCCACCTAATCTATCCTCGGTCGGACCAGTTGGACCGATTGGTCCGGTTGAACCGGTTGGACCGGCTGGTCCGATCGGTCCCAACAACATTGATAAAATAGAATATATTGCAGCGTTAAAGTGCAAGTACAGTTACAACCTAATTACACACATTTAGTATTTTACAGCTAAACGTCAAGAGTGTTTGGTAGTCAAATTAGAGACCAGAAAAGCTCATCACTAAACTTCAAGTGAAATATATTTGTTATACGATATTTTTGGTTGTAATTAAATTTACTCACGCAATAACTATTATCAATTTAATGCATCGAATATATTATAAGTTATTTATTTATAACTTAGTGAAAAAATTTCTTAATATTACTTAACAAATAAGAGTAATATTTTTAAATTATTTTTTAGGTGTTGAGAATTTTGAAGTAAGTAATTTTATAGTTTTATATACGATTAATATCTTAAAACCATTATGCTTTCTTATTCGTTTAATAAAAAGTTCTATCAATCTAATCTAGAAACATCAAATTCTCCCAACTTGTAAAAGAATAGAAAAGGCAAAGTAAACTAATTTATTTATGCATACTAGAGACCATATACTTGTTTAAAATATACATATTTTAAAACATATATTATAAATATGACTTGTTAACTCTTAAGCTGTTTAAAATAACATTATATAAAATTTATTTTATATATACGTGCCCCTTTATCAGAAAAAAGTCATTATTTTAATATATATATATATATATATAATGACATTCAATTGAGAACCATAAATTTGTTAAGAACCAGAAAAAACCACTTTAACTCTTATACTATTTATTAAATAAATATATCAAAATATTTGTAATTTTACTACTTTTAAGATAAATTTTTAAAAATCACGATATCTATAGTCTTTTGATAATATGAATCAATGCACACACATTGTATTGCATATATGAACATTTTAAAGTTTTTCTAAAAAATTGAGGAGAGATGTGTTAAAATGAAAGAAAAGATTAAAAAATAAAATCAAACCATCATCTTTTAGTATTACCAATTTTATCAAGGTGTTATGTCCATTGCTTATGTGATTTTTAGTAGTTCTTTACATATTTATGGTTCTCAATAGAATGCTTCCATATATATATATATATATATATATATATATATATATATATATATATATATATATATATATATATATATATATATATATATATGTGAATCCAAGGATCGCAATTCAGGAATTATCAGTATTAAAATAAATCAATTTAATGATCGCGGAATTATCATTAATTGACGTTTAATAGTTTGAATGATTAATTATGAACACAACCACAGAAACACAGTAAATGCAAAATCAATAATTATTCAAAAGTATTTCATTAACTATAACGTAATGATTACAAAAGAATAATAATGAATACTATAAACAATCGAATACAGTGTATCAAATAATGTTGATGTTGATGCGACGGCGATTAGGGTTGCACAATGGTGTAACTTGACAGCCGTAATAATGATTGATTGTGTTTTTCGAGATGTGAAACCTAGGACTCATATTTATAGATGATTTGAGTCGGTTAAGGAAACACCGGATCTCTCGGGATTTGTTGTTGATCTTGTTGACTTGTTTGACTTCTTGGAATTGATAATCACACAAGTATAATGGTCTTCCGCAGGAGTCTTGCCTTCCGCAGATCTTCTGTTCTTCCGTAGGAGATTTGCTTTTCCGTAGATATTCCTCCTTCCGTAGGAGTCTTCACTTCATGGAACTTGATCATCCGTAGGAACTTACACTTGGTCACTTGGTCTTGTATGAAACATATCTACGGATTAACAAATTGTTCATCCGTAGATGTTTCCTACACTTAGTCAGTTTTATCAAATCCATTCCAAGAATATTGTTTCTCCTGTCAAAGCACAAATCAACACACATACATATATGGGGTTAACCTATAGATTCAAATCACATATATATATATATTTTGACTGTTACAAATGTTAATTACAAGACTTGATTTTCAAGTACTAAGCCTATACAAAATTGATCTAGTCCTAGACAATCTAGACCTAACAATACTCCCCCTTAGGCTTAGCTCCTTGTAATCAGTCCATCAAAACTGCTAGCTCCTTGACTCTAGCTATCATCTTATTGTAGAAGTAAGATACAGCAGTTTTCTGATCATCATATTTGTACTTTATCTCCATCCTGCTGATCTTCTTCAGTGTGTCATAACTCAGTCCTAAGACATCTTCTTCCGTAGTGAGTGTTTCCACTACACTATCATTATGAACAATCTCTAACTCATCTTCTTCAGATATCCTGAGCTCAGACACATCATCTATGTTTGTTCCTTTCAGTAACCCAGCCTCATGTTTTCTTCTCTTGTGTGCCTTTGCATGCAATTTATCTATCACTTGAATTATATGCACATACAAGCAAAGGTCATTCTGGGCTTTTTCATCTGTTAGCTTTGGGAAGAATTTATCATGTAGGTATGATGTGTAGCTTGGATGCAGCATTTTTAGTTCCATTGGATCAAAAATTCTTATCCTGTCACCCTTCTTCCCATCTACATTTCTCAGCAGCACCATCTCTTTATTCTTTTCAATGTATCCCCATTCCGAGATAGGACAAGTGAATTGGTTTCCTGAGATGCTTTTGATGGTGTGTGAGCTTCTGGTACATCCCACTCTTCTTAGCAGATCATCATCTACAAGGGATGAGACTTCAGCTGTCTTTCTTTTCTGATTTTGCTTCATTCTGTTGTGCTCCTTATCATTTCTCTTTGCTTGCATGAGCACATCATCAGAAAAGCTTGTCTTCATTCCATTCACAGCTGCAGAGAAGTCTCTCCCCCTGAGATGGATTGGAAAGTTGAACATTGGGATGCTCTGAAGATCCCTGATGTCTTGTTCTGGGAGGCTGAGCAGGGCTTCTACATCATGGAAGTATTCAATCCTTCCAGATGTCCTCTTAATTGTTGCACAATCCCAGTCTGGATCATATTTCCAGGCCATAATCCTGTTTTCTTCCACAGAACTGGGAGTTGTGATATGATCATACAACTGTACGAGAGTTGATTTCTTCTCAGTGATTTCTCGCACAGTTGTTCCCAGAGGCCATACTTTTCCGGGGATCACCGCCCTTGGCTCTCTGATGAGTTTTTCCTTTTCCTTGTGCTGATCCTTTGTGTCAACAGTTATTGGATCAGCAGCAAGTTTACTTGATTGGTCTTTTGGATGTGGAGCAGTGGTTCTGAATTTTACACCAGTTTCCAGCTCCACCTTCATCACGTGCTCCATCATCCTCCGCAGCTCACCAGTAGTTCTGCCTTTGAGCTCATGCGGTTTGTAATTGTGCCCCTGTAACCAGCAGGTCATATTGTACTTTGAAAGTTTTGCTGTGTCACAGTGGCCCAAATCTTTCTTTATTTTCTCCACAGACTGGAATGTTGTAAATGCTTCATAGTCACAGTCTGGGATTATGAATCTTGCAATCTCAAATTCTTTCAGAGCTTTGGTCATCTCTGAAGTGTTCATCCTCTCAACCATGTCATACGGAAACCCATGGTTGATGAGAGTCATAAACATGCTGGAGTCAGGCCTCTCTTCCAATATATCAGCAGTTGTTAGAAGGTCATCGGCCTTTCCACCTTTATCAGCAGTGGGAGAATCTATCCTCGTTAATTCCTCCCATTCTTTGTCACTTTCTTCTTCTTCTCCGGAAGATACCTTCACAGCAGAAACTTCTACTGAAGGTGTGGGATCAGGAGATGGAACTTTTGATTTCTTCGGGGAGCTTTCTTCTTCTTGTTTCTTTTGTGTGGCTCCGAAGTATTTTCTTTTTCGGGTGTAGGATATCAGCGGCTTAGTAGCTCGACCCGATTGTTTTTCTGGTTCAGCACTTGTATCCACTTTTGTTTTCAAATCAGATAGCTTTCTCTTCAGGCTCTCTATTTCCAGATCCTTTTGCTTAATTAGCTCGGCCTTTTCATTTTGTTCTTGTTTCAAAGTTGCCTCTAGTTCCCGTTTGGTTTTGAACAATGCATCAATGATTTCATTGTTGCATTGAGCATCTTCTCTCAGCCTTTTCAAACTGGCATCCTTCTTTGTTAGTTCTTCATCCTTTTCTTGGATGACTCCGTACAGCTCCACTATTCTTTGTTTTCTCTTGTTGGATTTAAGCACCAACTTGTTATATTTTGCAACCAGAAAGCTTTTGCTTACAGGGATGTCACTGTCACTTAAGTCATCTTCATTGTAAGCAGTGACATCCTGAGCAGAAGCTTGAGTCTCCCCGGGTTCATCAGCAGGTATTGGCTCGGTATTAGCTGATGAATGTTGTTCATCTGTGTGAGTTGGAGAGAAAGGAACAGTGCTGGCTTCAGATAGTAATTCGGTGTCTCCTGAGTGTACAGAGTGTACAGACTCAGTCACCTCAAGTGGTTCAGTCTCAGCACTTTCCGGTGATTGGGGTTTTGGGGATTCTGGTGGTGGTTGTATGGGTGATTGGGTTTGGAGTGGAGAGAATGGTTGTGTGTGATGAGATGAAGATGATGATATCAGAACAGGTGATTGGTGTGGTTGAATTGGAGAGATTGGTTGGGTGTTGAGGCTTGAAGGTGATTGTGGTTGTTGAGGTGATTGGCTTGATGATGCATGTTGTAGTGGTGGTGTTTGGATTGGTGATTGTTGTTGGTGTTGTGGTGTTTGGTGTGGTGAGTGAGAAGATTGAGCAGAATCAGCAGATGATTCAGCTTCATCTTCCCACGCCAACTCTTGTGGCAGATCAGCATGTGGATCAATAACATGAGCAAACATAGGCATGTCAGGACCTTCATACTTTCCACTCAGTTTATTCAGCACCGATTTGTTCAGGTGAGCTTGAACAAACACTTCTCCAACCCTGTTCAAGCTTGGGAGCTCAGAGTTAATCACCAATTGCAGGAATCTGGGGAACATGTACATCTTCGCATTCTTTTGTAATTTGACTTGCTCGCACAAACAATTGAAGATGTATCTTGCATAATTGTAGATTCTTCCCTCAAACACCCCAATAATTCCTGATGAGATGTGTCGAGAAAATCTGTCTAATCCCGACTTTCGGTTTGACATGCACTTCAGGTAGGTGTGACATAAGAACCTGTACGGTTTGCACAGCCTACCCTTTTTGATTTCTCCTTTTTCATAGTCACCATCGTACCCCATGAGATTGAATACCTTTTCTATGTATTCATTCTCGAAAACGTCCGGGTGACCTATCTCTCTATCTCCGAGTTCCAAGCATCTTCGTAAGGTGCTTTCATTCACTCGAAGACGCTGACCCAGAACTTCAGCTACTATGACCTCCTCATTGTTTTGTTCTTCCACTCGAGCTGAATTCCAAAATCCGATTATGTGCGACTGATGAATCACTGGCTCAGCCGTCAAGGCGTAAAAGAGCCTGGATCGTCGGAGATATCTGATGATATCTCGACATCCTTCCGCTGCTGGATCATCAGCGTTCAAGTATGCACACACATTATGCTCCTTAGCAAATCTATTTGCCATCTGCAAAGAAAATCAAGTTAGAAAACACGCAGTTGAATCGTTTGAATGACAATAATCGATTAACCAGTTCCGTATTGATGTTTACGACATGATTTACCTTTGCAGTAACTGTAATCGGTTACTGGATAATGTTGGTATTTTGAAATTTTGAAAAGGGGGAAAAAGTGCGATTTTCTAGGTTAATCTGAAAAAGTGCTCTGTAAAAGTGAAATGCATTTCAAGAGTCAGACACCTTATTTGTAGTCCAACAAATTAACTTCTTTTATTAATTATGTTGGGCTCACATTATGTTGGGCCCACTTTTATTTATTCCTATGTTGGACCCACTTGCATTTATTCCTTTTCATATCTCAAGTGTTTAGAATGCATTATCTCTTCCGCAGAACATCTGCGGAACCTTGACTTCTGCTGCGGATGTCAAATAATGCATTTGTTTTGTTTTGCTTGTTTTGCTGCTGAATCAGAGATCACATAATACTTCTACGGATGAGCGGTATTACTGTGACTTCTGCGGATGCAGAAATTTCACTGTTACTTCTACGGATGAGAAGTATTACTGAAACTTCTGCGGATGCAGAAATTTCACTATTACTTCTACGGATGAGAAGTATTACTGAAACTTCTGCGGAGCTTAAAGTTTAGAAAACTTTAAATGTATGATATCTACTTAGTAGACTCAATTGTTGATGTTGGACATTGTTGACTTCATTTGCATGGCAATGTAGTACAAGAAATCAAGTGTCCTGTATCCTGCATTCAAGTTAGTGCTCAAGATCCAATTCCTTCAAAATAATTCAGATCAATTATCAGCTTTTATTGTTTGTTTTTCATGCATGAACTACTCCCCCTAAATTTGTGATTAATGTGAAACTGTTGCATTCATCATAAATTTAAGTTGTGAACAGGCATGACAGGCTTATGACATTCTAAATGAGAGAAATTCTGTTGAAATAACAATTAAGCATCTGTGAAACAGGTACATGCAGGCATATATATATAGATGGATCATACTATAAATTGGCTTCTGCTGATGGTGTTAGTTGATTCAACACATATCTGATTGCAAGTATATAGATCCACTTAAATTCAAACAAGAGTGTTGTATCAACTAGGCATGCAAGTTATCATGTTGTGAAGTTTGTTAATCAGTAGCAGTCATGAGTCCCACATTCAATTATCGTTAGAGTATGTCTTCCGTAGATGAGGCAAATCACTACATTCCACACTTAAAGACTATGTACATTAAGTTATAAGTTCTATCTTGAGACAATTTTCAGTCTCATGAATGCTTTGATGTGATAGCTCTTGAGCTTGATGTTCAATGGATCACAAGTGATTCCTTTTTAGAGCTGAAATATGATCTTCATAGTCACCAGGTCTTTACTTTCGTAAAACAGAGATGAACTTTAACCCAGGTCTTTGTTGACACAAAACAGAGGGAGAATGAAGATCACACTTGTTAATCACATTCCCAGGTCTTTGTTCACACAAAACAGAGGGAATAGGATTTTGCAAAGATAGAATATTATAAAGTATTTTACATAGTGTGCTTGTGTAAGTGATTTGAGCACAGTAGGAGCGACATACCTTCATGATTCTCAAATGGAATCCTCACAGACAGTTACCACATGTTTTTAGTTTGGCATGCTCTTAGCTGTGTTTCCACTCAAGTTGAACCTACTCACATATCAGTATGATATAAGTCAGATTGAGTGTTTGTTTAATAGCCAAGTATAGTCTACTATCATTTCCCATATATAATGCATGTATAGATGTTCTAACAGACACTTAAGTTATCCTCAACGATTACTCTTCACAAAGTCAATCATAAGCTTTTGTTGATTTATTCTAAGTTAATCATCCCTAAAGATTCTATCAGAAAATTGAATCTAACAGAATCAAATGCTTTAGTAAACAAATCAGCAAGCTGATTGGTTGTGTCTACTTTGACTAACTTAATTAGACCCTTTTCTGAACAATCTCTTAGAAAATGGTATCTAATTTCAATGTGTTTAGTTTTACTATGTTGAACTGGGTTAGCAGTTATAAACATAGCAGCTGAATTATCAATATGAATTGGTGTATGAAGGAAATTGTAACCATAATCAAGTAATTGGTTTTGCAACCAAAGTACTTGAGAGCAACCTGCGGAAGCAGCTATGTACTCTGCTTCAGCCGTGGATACAGATACATTTGTTTGCTTCTTGCACTGCCATGAAACAAGTCTTGGTCCTAAGAATTGACATCCACCAGTTGTGGATTTTCTGTTGTTGTTGCACCCTCCATAGTCACTATCTGAGTATGAGTAGAGGCTAAAGTCTCCATCTTTGGGATACCAAAGTCCCAATGCAGGTTTGCCTTTCAGATATCTGAAAATCCTCTTTACAGCATTCAAATGTGACTCCTTTGGGTCTGATTGATACCTGGCACAAACACAAACAGCAAACATTATGTCAGGTCTACTGGCAGTTAAATACATTAAAGAACCGATCATTGATCTGTACAATCGTTGATCTACGGATTTGCCAGCAGGGTCAGGCACAATCTTGTCTATTGTTGATGCTGGTGTCTTGCATGAAGTGGAATCAGCAAGATTGTACTTCTTCAAAATTTGATGAATGTACTTCTCTTGATTGATGAAAATGCCATCTGATTTCTGATGAACTTGTAAGCCAAGGAAGAAAGTCAATTCTCCCATGGAGCTCATCTGAAATTCAGATTTCATTAAGTCTTCAAAATTTTGACACAGCTTCTTATTGGTTGATCCAAATATGATGTCATCAACATATATTTGAACAACCAAAAGATCTTGATGTTCTTGTTTGAGGAAGAGTGTCTGATCAATAGTTCCTCTCTTGTAGCCATTCTTCAGCAGGAATGATGATAGAGTGTCATACCACTTTCTGGGTGCTTGATGAAGACCATACAAAGCTTTATCAAGCTTGTATACTCTATGTGGATAATCAGGGTCTTCAAAACCAGGGGGTTGAGCCACATAGACTTCTTCATCAATTTTCCCATAAAGGAAAGCACACTTGACATCCATCTGATAGACTGTGAACTTCTTGAATGCTGCATAGGCTAGGAACACACGTATTGCTTCAATCCTTGCAACTGGGGCAAAGACTTCATCATAGTCTATTCCTTCTTCCTGAGTGTATCCCTGTGCAATGAGTCTGGCCTTGTTTCTTACTATGATACCTCTGTCATCCAGCTTGTTCTTGAAAAGCCATCTTGTGCCAATTGGATGTTGACCTGAAGGCAAATCGACAAGAGTCCATACTTTCTGTTTTCTAAATTGTTGCAACTCTTCTTGCATGGCCTCAATCCAGCTGTTGTCTTTCAGTGCAGCTGTGATGTTTGCAGGGACTGTTTGAGATAAAAAGCAGGTGAACAAACAAATGTTTGCCACACCTCCTTTGCTCCTTGTGGTTCTGGCATGCAGGTCCCCAATGATGTTGTCTGTTGGATGAGATTTGTGTACTCTGCTTGTTGAAACAGCATCAACTTGAACTGTGGAGTCTAAGTTTGAGAATCCCATTGAAGCAGATGGTGTTAGCTGAGAAGTTGAGTCGATGAAATAATCAAAAGACTCATGGTCATTAGGATCAGCTGGTGTTTGATTGGCTGCTTTGTCTTCTTCCGCAGGAAGTTCTATGGAATCAGCATTTTGTTCTTCTGCAGGAGGTTCTACGGAAGCAGTATTTTGTTCTTCCGCAGGAAGTTCTACGGAAGCAGTATTTTGTACTTCCGTAGGAGTTATATCATCCACGGACGAACAATGTTGGTCAGCTTGTAATGGTTGGATGACTGCCTCTTCATTTCTAGCATCAGTAGTAACATCTACGGATGAGGGAACATCTGCTGATGAATTTACATGTGCTGGGGATGAAGAGTTAGCTTCTCCAGAAATAGCTTCATGCTGCTGACTTGATCTTTGCTGTGGTTCAGGTGGCACACGTGCTCTTGGTGGATCAGCTGTTAAAGGCACTTCATTCACACTTGGTGGCACAAAAGGATAACATGTATCCGCAGCACCTGCATTGATCAAATAACCAGTGTTAAATGATTCTGTTAATGCATCTATATCAAATAACCAAGATGATCCTTTTACATTGGTAGTAAACTTGGATTCATCAAAAGAAACATTGGGAGTTTCTTCAACTATGTTATGTTCTGGAATGTACACCCTATATGATTTAGAAGTGGATGAATATCCAACAAAGAAACCATCATAGGCTTTTTCAGAAAATTTTCCCAATTGTTCTTTAGTATTTAAAACAGACACATGACACCCAAAGGCTCTAAGATATCCTATAAAAGGTTTTCTTTTAAATAAGAGTTCGTAAGGTGTTTTATTATGTTCTTTGACTATCAAAGTTCTGTTTTGAACGTTGCAGGCTGTATTCACAGCTTCTGCCCAGAATGTAATGGGCAGCTGAGAATCAGCTAGCATTGTTCTGGCTGCTTCTATCAGTGTTCTATTTCGCCTTTCAGCCACTCCATTTTGTTGTGGAGTTCTTGGGGCACTGAATTGTCTAGCTATTCCTTTAGTCCTGCAAAAAGAATCCAAATCAGCATTAACAAATTCAGTTCCATTGTCACTCCTAAAAATTTTAACTTTTAAATCAAGTTGATTCTCAATCTTGATTACAAAGTCCATTAATGTTTCAGATGTTTCACTTTTATGTTTTAAGAAAAAGACCCATGTAAATCTAGTGAAATCATCAACTATTACCAAACAATATTGCCTTTTTCCAATGCTCAGCACATTGGTTGGACCAAAGAGATCCATATGAAGCAATTTGAGTGGTGTAGTGTTAGTGTTTATTGTTTTGGATTTGTGAGACACTCTGTGTTGTTTTCCTTTATAACATGAAGAACATGATTAGAACAATGAAATTCTTTCTTTGGTAATCCAATGACTAAGTCATTTTTCACCAATTTATTCATGTTCTTCATGTTGGAATGGACAAGCCTTCTATGCCACAATTGAGATTCATCTTCGGAAGTTTTGGACAGCAGGCATGTCTCATGTTTGGTGAGTGTTGTGTTGTTCATATCCAAAATATATGTGTTGCCTTTTCTTGATGCTTTAAGAAGTATCCAGTCTTCTGGAACTGTAAAACCTGGCTTAAGAATGTAACAGTTAGTGTTATCAAATAGTGTTAAATAATTTTGATCACAAATTTGGGAAACACTAAGTAAATTATACTGCAAATTTTCACAGTAATTTACTTTATCAAATGTTAAAACACCATTAGTTACCATTCCTTCACCAACAATTTTACCTCCCTTCTTATCCCCACCAAATGCCACATAAGAGGCATGTTTATGTTTGAAGTCATGGAGAAGTGCACAGTTGCCTGTCATATGTCTTGTTGTCAGCTCTCCATAATTGTTCCTGCACACAAAAAGAAAACTAATTAGAAGTGACAACCCAAGGCTTAATTGTCTTGGATTTGCCAGTTGTGTCAACAATAGTTACTCCTTCATGAATTAATCGTGAAGTTTCATTATTATTTGTTTCTTTTTGATCTGATGTTTGTGAGGATGATTCTGTTGAAGATGATTCGAGTTTCTGAGTGTCTTCATGCTTATCCGAATCTTTCTTCAACTTAGCTTGTTTTGGTTGGTATCTCAACTTTGAAGAAGATCCTGTAGTCTTGAATGTTTCTTCATCTTTCTGTTTTGATTGGGACACAGGAGTTCCTTTATCAAAGTTGTCAAAGAAATCATCAACAGCTTCCGGTTGTTTATCAGACAAATCCACCTTTTTATGAGGTGTCTTAGCCTGTGTTGGCATTTTCTTCTTCACAGTCTTGTCAGCAACAGATGATATTTTCTTTGAATTTTGTTTTTCCTGCTCAGGCTTTGTCTTTTTGTCACTTTCTGAGTCTGATGATGTACCTTGTGATTTCTTGTTGCTCTTTTTCTTGTTCTTCTTATTAAAATAACATTCCTGAGTGGAATGGTTATTTTTGTCACATATGGCACAATGTTTGTTGAAGAAACAGTCATCAGTCATGTGATTGTTCATGTTGCAAATGGAACAGTAACTACTGAAGTAGCATTCATCAGTGCTGTGATTCTTCATATCACACCATTTGCAATATTTCTCAGAATTTTCTTCTTCAGCCTTCTTTTTGGTCTTTTTCTGACTAGCTGAGCCATCAGTTGATTTCTTCTTGGGTTCATCAGCTGGTAATTCTTCATGTTTATTTGTGGATGGCTTCTGTTGTTTGACATTTAGCCTTTTGTGAGCATGTTTGATGTTTTCCCTTTTTATATCATCCACATTATCAGTATCTTTCTTCCGTTGTTTTTCTGCGGAATCATTAGTCTTTGTCTTCCGCAGATGATCTACGGACTTTGCAGTTTTTGCTTTCCGCAGATGTTCTGCGGATTCCTCAGTCTGTTCTTTCCGAGGATTCTTGTTTGAATATTTCTTACCTTTATCAGATGACAAAGGTGATTTTGTGCTTGATCCGCAGCTGTCGATCTTGGGAAGATGCAGTTCTTGTAATCCTTCATTAAGTTCAGCAATCCTCTTACAAATGGTCTTCAGCATGTTCCGTTGCTTTGGCGGATATTGCAGCTTTGATTCTTCAAGGACTCGTGGAAGACCAGGTTCAACTTGAACATTCTTACCAATGTTCAGTTGAACATTATCATGTTCATCAGAATCATCCAGGTCATCATAGTTATCAAAATCTGATTCATTATGTTTAATTGACTCTGATTCAGTTGATTCAGTTTCACTCATCTCAGCTTTATTGTTGTTTATTTGACTATCTTTTATGTCAATGTTGGTGCTTTGCACAAAATGATTTGACAAGTTGTTAGTCATTGTTTCAGGTAAAGGTGTGTAGTTATTATTAATAGGTGGTGCCACTGCATTATAACCCAACCCTGACCTGTTCTTTGATTCAATATGAGAATTGAGTAACTTCTCATATTGCTGAGATGATAATTGAAACTTCTGAAGTTTCACTTCAGTAGATGCATGATCAGCCATGGATTTAGTTAAGGAAGTGGTCAGATGCTCAACTTGGGCTTTTAGGCTGTAGTTTTCAGAAACATATTTTTCTAAATCTTTTTGTAAAGAGTTTATTTTGATTTGATATAGTTTCTGTTCTCTTAAGTGTGATTCATTTAAAACCATAGTTTCTTTTACTTTATCAGCCAGTTGTTGAGCATGGACTCTATATCTTTCAACTTCCTCAACACAAGTTGATGAACATAACCTCTCTTTTACCTCTTTGGCCATTGGGGGAACTTTGTTTTCCATATGTGCCATCAGTGCTTGATTCTCCTCTATCACTTCCTTCTCATACAAGCTCCAGTCACAAGTTCCATCCTGAAGTATGATCAGCCCTGTCTCTTTAGAGTTACTTGGTCCTGCTGATGTATTTGTGGCTGGTGGGGATGTGAGCTGAGGTTGTCTATGCAGAGATCTTTGAGAGGTTGGCTGCTGATTTTGATAGTGTTGTTGCTGATGAGGTTGTTGTTGCTGCTGCTGATGCTGTGGAGTTGATTGTTGATTGCATTCTCTAGAAAAATGACCATAGAGATTGCACTTGTAACATCTGACCTTAGACTTATCAACTCCAATCTTCGATGTTTTGCTAGCTGCTGCCAGATTTTTGTTTCTTCGAAGATATTGCTTGGCTCTATAGGCAATCATAGCCATCTGCCATTGTAGATCCATCTCTTCGACTACATCTGGAGGGAGTTCTTCCAAGTCTTGCTGACAGATGTTTGCTGCTGTTAGGGAACTTCCAAGATAAGCTTGAAAGCTAGAACTAAAAGCTGCAAAGGCTGCTTTTTGTTCTTCAGAATCCAATATCACAGTTATTGGTTCTGAGTTTGCTGTTGCTGATGTTTCTCTTTTCTCAGAAGATTTGGCCTTTTCCTTTTGAGTTTTGCTTTGAGATGACTTCTTAGTGGGTTTGGATGCATAGAAACTTACTTCCTCTTCATCATCACTCAAAGCACAAGAGTTATCATCTTCATTATTAGAAATAAATGCGCTTCCAGCATTCTTTGTTTCCTTGAAGTGATAAGGTGAGACATGAGTTCTCACACTCTTGTTTCTTGATTGTTCATCCATTTCAAGTGCTTCAACCTTGGCAACTAGTGTATCTAGACCAGTTGTCTTCAGATCTATGGTGTTTTTGAACATGGAGACTGTTTGCTTCCAACTTTCAGGCAAAGTATGAAGCATCTTCTTGTTCAGTTCCTCAGTTGTGTATTTTAACTCCAAGATGTTCATCTCAGTGACGAGTTGCATGAATCTATGGAGTTGCTGAGGAATTGATTCACCCTCAATATGATGAAAGGTTTCATACTGTGATCTAAGGGTGTCTTTCCTTATGCTTCTGATTTCATCACTCCCTTCACAGAGAGTGTGAAGTATCTTCCATAGGGAATTTGCTGTTTTATAGTTCTCGCACCTGATCAAGATTTCTTCAGGTAAAGCCATACTAAGCAAGCTGTATGCTTTAATATCGACTTTAACCTTCTTGACATCATCAGGTTGGCAAGTCCTTAGTGCTGATTGGCTGGTTTTTGTCATTATAATCCGGCCCAAGAGTGGGTGGAATATAAGGACCTTGTGTGATGGACTCCCACAAGTCAGAATCAGTGTAGTTCACATGATTTCTGAACTTGATCTTCCAGGATTTAAAATCAGCTTTTGTTTCCAACTTTGGTGGTTGATAAGATCCTCCTCCAAAAGTACTCATGTTTAACTGCAAAACAAGATTTAAAATTTAAGTGCTTGAATTGACAAATCTATCAAAGACGCAGATCTAGTATTCAATCGATTTGAATGTAGATCTAAATCAAACAAGCAATAAGTGAATGCTTGCTGAAAGACAAGTCGTTGATTTAATTGTTTGAAAATCAATTAAACAATTTTAATACTGATAGATCAATTGATCTAGATCAATGAGCACCAATGGCTCTGATACCACCTGTGCATCCAAGGATCGCAATTCAGGAATTATCAGTATTAAAATAAATCAATTTAATGATCGCGGAATTATCATTAATTGACGTTTAATAGTTTGAATGATTAATTATGAACACAACCACAGAAACACAGTAAATGCAAAATCAATAATTATTCAAAAGTATTTCATTAACTATAACGTAATGATTACAAAAGAATAATAATGAATACTATAAACAATCGAATACAGTGTATCAAATAATGTTGATGTTGATGCGACGGCGATTAGGGTTGCACAATGGTGTAACTTGACAGCCGTAATAATGATTGATTGTGTTCTTCGAGATGTGAAACCTAGGACTCATATTTATAGATGATTTGAGTCGGTTAAGGAAACACCGGATCTCTCGGGATTTGTTGTTGATCTTGTTGACTTGTTTGACTTCTTGGAATTGATAATCACACAAGTATAATGGTCTTCCGCAGGAGTCTTGCCTTCCGCAGATCTTCTGTTCTTCCGTAGGAGATTTGCTTTTCCGTAGATATTCCTCCTTCCGTAGGAGTCTTCACTTCATGGAACTTGATCATCCGTAGGAACTTACACTTGGTCACTTGGTCTTGTATGAAACATATCTACGGATTAACAAAATTGTTCATCCGTAGATGTTTCCTACACTTAGTCAGTTTTATCAAATCCATTCCAAGAATATTGTTTCTCCTGTCAAAGCACAAATCAACACACATACATATATGGGGTTAACCTATAGATTCAAATCACATATATATATATATTTTGACTGTTACAAATGTTAATTACAAGACTTGATTTTCAAGTACTAAGCCTATACAAAATTGATCTAGTCCTAGACAATCTAGACCTAACAATATATATATATATATGATGAATTTAGTGACTATATATATATATGTGTGTGTGTGTGTGACGAATTTAGTGACTTTAACAACTTTTCGTAATTTTAAATAAGTTAAGGGGCTTAAATATAGCTAAATAAATTGAATGAATTTTTCATTATATATTAGTTATTTTTAATCATATTAACACTTTTATGTATTTTATTAAAAAACTTAATAACATTCTTACACTATTACATTTTGACTTGGATGACTAGTTTTAAATTCTCATTGGTCTTTTTAGCCATGTGTTACTGTTTGTTAATTGGGCGGTGATGATTATAATTTAGTGTTTTAAAATATATGGGGCATTTTAAGAATAAAAAAAGTTGCTAGCCTAGTGATAAGGGCAAACCTGTCTTCCCCCATCAACCTGTGTTTTCATCTTGGTGTGTGTTTTATTATGTTTTTCTTTCTTTTTTTTTTTTTACTTTTTTTCGGCCTTTTAGTTTTCTTTTCCTTTCATTTTTTTAATGTCATATGATTTGATTTCGATTATACTTTTTCTAATTTGTTTTTATTATTTTTTACTAGTTTAGGTTTTAGGATTTAGATTTTAATTCTCTTATTTTAACATATACATTTAGGACTACAATTACGATAAAATGTTACCCCCGTCTTGTAGCATGGACAACATGTTTATTCATACATAGTTTTTATACAAACAATGTTTATTTTGACATGTTTATTCAACTTGAAACTTTTCTTGAACATTAGTTATTTTATATATTTATATCTATTATTGAACATTAGTTATTTATCTATTGAGCATTAATTTTTTTAATTTAAGTATACGGTAGATTTTGTGTTTATAAAAGAATGTATATTTAACAAACACCCATGGTGGTGTTGTGTCGTGGTATTCGTGTTGTTCCTTACAAAAATAATATGGGTTCAAATCTTTACAAGTGTAAGGTTAGATAGAATTATGATGAAAAACAATTGTTGTTCAAAACAATATTAACAAACTAACTTATTTCCTTTCTAAGAAATGTCAAAAGAAGAAAACGATATATAAAAGGGCTCAGCTAATCGGACGCCCTGTCAGGGTATATCTGGACGCCCTCTGACTTTTTTCACGGCCCGTGAAGGGCCTCACGGGCCGTAAGGTTTTCGAAACTTAATTTTCACAACTACATTTACTCACGGGCCGTGAAATAACAAACGGCCCGTAAATGTTGTCTCCCACGGCCCGTTAACAAGTGCCATAACGGCCCGTGAGTTCTCTCACGGGCCGTAGTAGTTCTTCTGAGAATTTACTTTCCTCGATTTGCATGCACTTTTAAATTTTATAATTATGTGACGCGACGTATTATTCCTTGATTCGATTTAAGATTCTATATAAACCGTTATATATATTACTTGTTATATACGGTTAGTGAGAAACGAAACAGTTAAAATGTCTTCTCGTGGAGGTAATAGAAGACGTCAAAATGAGTCCTCTTCAAACTCACGAGATATTGTGGAAAGTATTCCTGATCCAATAGATAACCATAATTGGCAAAACGGGAGGAACTGGTCTCAGAATGTTATTCACTTTATACGTAACGGTGATTCCCAAACATGTAGAGTGTATTACATGGGTCATTCCGATATTCAGTTACAATTTTGGCGTGAATTACTCGGAAACGTGTCTTTAGGTACAGAGGTATGATTTAAAGTTTTTTTTGTATATTTTATTTTATTTTAAAATTCTAACAATTAAAAAAAATTTTATTTTATAGCATGTTCGGGCGTGGACAAATAGACTCACAATATGGAGATACGAAGAAATACGTAGAAAAGAAGAGTTGCCGGGTAGTGATCGTTGGACGATTCTCCCATTTGAGTGGTTTAACTTAATATACTCGGGGTCCGTTAATGGTAACGAATATGGCGACGGGAGTGACTGTCTATATCCCGCGTTATGGGAAGTTGATACGGTAATACTGTTTTCATGTTTTACAATAAAAATCATGAATTTATAACCGTGAATTAAATTGTTTTGTAGTTTACGTACCAATGACTGATGACGAAGAAAATTGGTATCTTTTTAAGATTTCTATGGACTCACTACAAGTTCGTATATATTCTCCATACGAATGCCGACCAAATACGTGTGATGATTCATGGTGCATTCATCGTAATGCCCAAACGATTTTCGTACAATTCGAATCGTACTTTTTACATTTTCTGTCACGTATACAATATTGGCAGCACTTCGGACAAGAACAAATCGAAGAACTGGTGGTATCGGGTAAAACCGTTTGGCCTCCTAACGCCGGTCATATTGGTCGAGATTCGGGAGTTGTAATTTGTATGTTATTGCGTAGGTTGGTTCAAAATAGATCTTTAGAGTGACAAGAGGTTAACTTACAGGATGCTTGCTTTAGATTCCGAAGATTTATGGCAGACGAACTGTATTCTAGACGTGTAATGTAGAACAGTAATTAAATATTTTATTAAAACATAAACGTTTATTAGTACACTTTATTAAAAACAATAAACCGTTATTATCACACAAAAATAAAACACATAATTTTTAATCTTCTTGATCTTTATAAAAGATCCAAGCCGTAAATGGTTAAAAGAAATTTCAAAATTCTCCCGATATCTTTCTTGAGTTCTTGTCATAATATCTGTATCATTCCATAACGTATTTCGATTGTTGTAAACGTCTTTGTAGAGCTGGTGAAATGTCGTGACCTTCCTTCTCAAGTCAAACCACTTGTTGCTAAGTTCACGAGTGGTGCGATATTCTTCACGTTCGAGAATTTGATGAAAACGAGTTGAAACCCGGTTCCAAAATATTGAATTTGGTGGGATAGTCCCTGAATTTTCAATACAAGATCTTACTAAAGTCACCTCCTCTTCATCCGTCCATGGATTTTGATCACTTGTAGCACTCATGGTTTGGATGTTGAGTAAATTTGCGTGAATTGGTTGTGTGAAGCGGCTGAATTTATAGACTTAAAAAACTAATGAAACAGCCTGTGAGGACCTTTACGGGCCGTTTCAGTTTTACCAAACGGGCCGTGAAGTCTAGACGGTTGATTTTTAAAAATTACAAACCTCACGGGCCGTGAGACAACTCACGGCCCGTTTTGTAAATAGGTAACGGGCCGTGTGGCACTTCACGGGCCGTGAGGCCTGGTCATATATACGACCTCACCGCCCATTTGTTCATTTACACCCCCTAAAACACACATACGATTTACTCACGGCCCATTTGTTCACGACCTCCGGATTTTCATCATTTTCATACCGCCGACTTCTTACTACGGTACGTATTCAAATTTGTATTTTATTTTTATATATTTATCGTTTAAATATGTTAAAATTTAATTTGAAAATTTGAAAAATCTGAAAAGTTGAGGGTTACGGGCCGTGAACAGCCATCACGGGCCGTAACCGTTTGAATTTTCAAAGGGTTACGGGCCGTGACTTCCATTCACGGCCCGTAACCCTTTGAAAATTCAGTGGGTCATGGGCCGTGAGTCCCATTCACAGGCCGTAACCCTTTTTGGTGTTCTTGTGAATTTTAATTTTTTTTTTTGCAGATTATGCCGCCACGTAAACGTACACGTCCGGAGACTGAGCCCGAGGGTCAGGGTGACTTCCTCGACCCACACCCTGATCTTCGTTTTCCGAGGGAGACACAGCCACTGCTTAGGCTGTGGAAGCTGATTGGACGTCCCCTGAAGGGGACACGCACCATCGACTGGGACGTGCTAGAGGAGGTTGGAGACATAGCACGTGCCCAGGACATCGTGGGGCTGGACGGAGAGACGCCGTGGAGGCGGATGTTTGATTTGGGATCGAGGAGGGGCTACCGGGAGCTGACGTTACAGTTTTTGTCTACGTTTCTGTTCACTCCCGCCACTGAGGATGAGGACCCCCGCGAGCACATAGCGGTTAGATTTAGGCTGGGGAGCGGTAGGTACGAGTTCACCCTCGCTCAATGGGCGGTGACTATTGGGTTTTACACCCACGAGGAGACGCAGGATCCTCGTTTTTATTCTGACGAGGTCCAGTTGGAGGCGGCTCCTTTGGTCAGATGGTGGCCGACCATTTCCGACTAGCCATGGGAGGGCGCCATTAGGGTGACCTATATTAGGGATCCTTTGCACCAGTATCTACACCGGTGCATTGCCGGCACCATTGCCGACAGAGACCAGAGCATGGAGTAGGTGTCGCTCCTTGACTTATTTTTTCTGAGGTCACTGCATGGCCACCTATTTTTTCAGCGTCATTCAGGGCAAGGTAAAAAAATATTTATATTAATTCTTAATAAATAAGTATTATCTATTATGCGATTCATAATTATGCCTATTATTTGATTGTTTTGCAGATGGATAGCCCGATTGTTTGCGGCTCGTACATCACCGTCATTGCCTCGCGCTTAGGGTTGTTTACGGACGCCCTAATTGCGAGGCAGAAGACGGACACGCCGCCTCGGATTTTGGGTCGACAGACCGTCATGGCCATGGGGATTGCCGCCAAATTTGGCGACGACCTCCGATGGTCCACTGATGGTGGTCGGACCATCTGGCAGCCGGTGGCGGACGTTGGTGAGGAGGAGGAGCAGCCGGCGCCGCAGCAGCAGCCGCAGCCCCAGCCACACGCCAGAGCACCCGTCCCACCGCCAGTACCGCCTGTTCCCAGGACCATCATTCGGCAGATTCTGCCGACGGGGGAGTTTATGGCGGAGGCACTACATTTGTTGCGCCAGTCCCAGGCCTTGCTAGTATGGACGGCGGATGCGTGCAGCATTTTGGCTGCTAGCCAGGGTATCGACCTCCCCCCTCGGCCGGAGTTGCCTCCGTTTGTCAGACGACCTGCGGGTGATGACGAGGAGGCTGCTGGTGGTGATGAGGAGGATGCTGGTGGTGGTGATGCTGGTGGTGGTCATGACGCATAGATAGTAGGATTTTATTGTTTTATTTACCTTTCATGTAAAAAAATTGAAAATTTTTTTTATATATTATGAGTTATTTTGGATGACGTTTAAATGTTTAATTATATGTTTACAATTGGTTGTGCTTGTGGAGGAAGAGGTTTGTACGAATAATATTTGAGGAGGTGACGTTTAAATGTTTAATTTGTTTATATATTATGAGATATTTTTGCAATCGACTTCCGTATATAACCTCCCAATCATTAGCGTTTCCTTAGGTAATCCTTTTTATCAGAATCCTCAACAAACACAACCTTTTGGAGAATTAAATCGGTGCTTGAACCTACTCGTCCCACAGAAAGAAATATGTAATCCTTCAGAAAATCCGACGCCAGCCTCTGCAATTATATAAACATACTTGAATCTCAGTCGGAAAAGTTGCACTGAAAAACATACTTGAATCTCAACAAATATTATGCATCTCATATCATTAACATTCCTACACACCTTTTATGCTAACCAAATGCCCAGCTCATATAAACAAAATTCAAAGGTTGAAGAAAAATTTGATAATCTTCTTATTGCATTTTTCTTTGGAAAACGAAAGAATTGATTACATGTTTACAATTCAACAACAATAAAGAATTGAATAAATAAAGAATTGAAAGAATTGATAAATGTGTAAACTATACTAAATCTATACGTTCAACCGGGTCTACGGGCCTTAGTTCAAGATATTTTTGAATTCGGCTTCCGTATATAGCCTCCCAATCATTAGCGTTTTCTGTTTTGTACAAATGCCAATATTTGCTCGGAACAGGCATTGGATAGTCACCCACTAATCGAATTCTAATGAAATGGCAATCTTGAACATAAGCAATTGAAATTATATGATGTTCACTGATATCACGAGGAGATAACCAGAACGGGAAAAAAGTAACGGAGTTGCCGATAGATATAAAAATTATAACCACTCGAAACCTGTTAGCAATAAGGATTGTAGCAGGTGGCACTGTCATCCAATTTTTGTGGGGAGCCGCACCTAAGCCGTTCTAGTTTAATAATTCCCTTATTTCATTTATATCAGGAAACATCGCAGCGTACCTATGTCTGTTTTCATCCAACTCAGATATAAGTTCCGTACGTATAAAACACCAGTGATTTTCACCATATCCCAGTGCGAGTGCTATAGCACACAAAAACCACAATTGCAGTCCGCTAAAACATCATCCGCACCTGAAATATACGGGAAAAAGAATGATGGAATCCAGCGGTTAAATCAGAAAAAATTGTTTTATCTTCGTCGCCCGGGATATATGAAAACTTGGAACTCTGTTGAGATAATCCATCTTTGGCTCTTGATTTCGAAGACATGGATTGACTGCGCTGCAAAGACCCTTGTTTTGACTTCACCACCGAACTTGAATATGTTGGCGGACCTTCAAAATTTTCTATCGGTTGAACATATGAACTATGTCTGGGGGGTCTAATATTGTTTCTTTTTGCTTATCTTTTTTTGGACGACCCCGTGTATGTGTTTGGACTTTAGGAGGTTTTTATCAGTTTTTGAAGGATTAATGAAAGATTTGAAAATATTAATCAAAGATCTTTTCACATTTTCGGGTTGGACAAGTAATGTTTTGTCACCATCTCCATCTCTTTATGTACATCTACTTGAACCTCCCGTACAATATACGCGGGTGAAAAATCTAGCTTCCTCCAAAAAACATCAATGGCATCGAGCGGGATACATTGACCTATAAAATAATATATTAAATTAAATATAATAAAGTTTTCATGAAAAAATAAAAACGTAAAAGAACATTCACCTGTTTGAAAGTAATTGTTTAATTTACAAGCACACGGAGGACCACAGCTGGTAAAAAGATGGCAGCCACATGATTTTTGGATATAATTAGATGATTTATCCTGTTAATCTCACCAACTAACATATCCAAAGCCGCAATAGAAACGTTACCTCGCAGCAATTTAAGCACTTCATGATTATGCTGCACCATAAGCATGATTTTGCTTTTGGTAAAACTTTCTTTTATAGCAATTTCCTGGGTAACTAAGATATTACTAATAAAAAGAATAAATCTATCCAGGGTGCTATTGGTTGCTTTCAGGTAACTTTTCAACAACGAATGTTGGCTCTCAACTCGGTTCGTTGTGTGCTGACCGAAGTTGTAACTTTTATTTATCCACGTCGACACAAATCTCTCTTTGTAGGGGTCCAACCAGTTATTTTTGAGGTACATCAGCACTCCTATTTAAAAGAATGTACTTATTTTTATGTAAATATACATATATTTTTAAGAAGAACACTAGAAAACTTACTTGAATGTTTGGACACCAATCTGCGATAAAGCCGGTCGTAATTATAAGCGTATATGTCCGTCGTTGCAGAGTTAATAAGTACCGACCACACATGCTCAAAAGCACCCCACTCTTCATTTGAAAAACTCGCCTTGCAATGTTTAGCAATATTTTCCGAAATATGCCATCTGCAAAGTAATCGAACAGCACTCGGAAAAACTTCTTCTGACGCATTCATCAGAGCGAGGTCTCGGTTGGTTAGTATAACACGGGGCTCTATGCACTTTTCTTCAAGCGTTGCTTTTAGTTGCTCTAACACCCATCTGAAGTTGGCTTCACGCTCATAATCAATAAATGCGTGAGCAACAGAAAAAGATTTCAGGGTGGATGTCACACCAACCATTTGAACAAATGGCATTTTATACAAGTTAGTTTTGTATGTTGTGTCAATCATCAACACGTGTGGGTACGCACGCCATAATGTGTAAGATGTGGGATGTATAAAAAAAACCCCGTCGACGGTATTTGTCGGTTCATCTATGTGAGGGGTGTAAATATATTGATGTTGTTGTAGTATAGAAAAAAAAACTGCATTGTGGTTTCACCAATTCTGGTGGACTTTTTGATTTTTGCCCGAGCGTTATATATGGTTCGTAACACAGACACGTTATTGGGATTTTGTTCCCTCAACGTGCCTAGAATGTTTCGAGTGTCAATATTTTGCTCGGTCAGATTCTTTACAGTAGAAAGCTCATTTTCGGTGAGCCTCATTGCGTATGCATGTCCTTGCAGGTGTTCAGCAGGTTCATGGTTATGAGTATCATCCACAACAACTATAATCCACCCATCTCTCTTCATCTGGTACTTACCCTACAATTCAAATTGACAGTTTGTTTTTTTCGTGCCACTTTTTCTTAGAGTGGATGCTCCCTTATATACACCACCCCGATCACATTTCAACCAAATTTTAACCACCACACCGTTCGAATTTCTTTTTGAACGTTTGGTGACAATAACAAACCCATTTTCTCGCCACACGTTAGTTGCCCAATCAACTAATTCTTCACGAGATGAGAAAACCTAATCAATTTAATATTTTTAGTTAGTTATTACTAAATGAAAGTAAAATGAAAGTAAACTTAAATATGATATATCTTATAACCTGATTCGTGTCGTATAAACCTCTTTTACCGGAACCAAAACCGTCATTATCACCGCTGCTATTGCCACCGTTATCACCCCCATCATCGCCGCCGTCATTCCCGCCGTAATTGGACGCGAACTGTCCTAAATAGTTTGAAGCAGCCTCATCGTAATAACCGTAACCCTCCTCAGGGTAATAGTTAGATTCCAAACCGAATAAATAGTTGCTATCCCAGAAAGACATCGTAACGTTAAATATTAACGTTTATATAGTAGTTGAAATGGAATATTGCGTTTATATAGTAGTTGAAATGAAATGAATTTATATCGTAGAAATTTGAATTATGAAATGAATTTATAAACTAACGTTTATATAGTAGTTGAAATGGAATATTGCATCTCGTCACATAATTAACACGAATATCGAGGAATATTACGTCATATCAAATAATGTAATAAATACAAAATTACACGACTATCGAGGAATATTACGTCATATCAAATAACGTAATAAATACAAAATTACACGAAAAACGAGGAATAATATATCTCGTCAAATTATTAAAGGTGAAAGTAGGACCCGTAAAGAAGTTCACGGCCCGTAAGTGTAATGCCAAACGGGCCGTGAAGCGCTTCACGGGCCGTGAAAAAATATGATCGTGAACATCTTCACGGGCCGTTAAGTTTTTGAATGACTGATTTGACGACCTGACAGTCAATACGGCCCGTGAAGGGCCTTACGGCCCGTAAACAGGGCGTCTGAATATCCATCAGGGCGTCTCTTTAGTAGGCCTCATATAAAATTTACGCAATTAGAGGCAGGCATAAAGCGTAGGGTATCAGAGTCAAGTGGCAATAGATAATTTCTTTTAATGTTATCTACGATTTGAATTTTTTTTATGTGCAATATACAAAGGGTAATCTTGATACCCTACACATAGTTGAAAAATAACTTTGGTAAAAAATAATAGATCCGCAACAAACGTAATGTTTATGTACAAATAAAGTAAATAAAGATGAGATTTATAAGTTTACAGATACGAGGGAGGATGATACACTTTTGAGAATGGTTCGAGAGGTCCCGACGTCGAGCGTAATCTGCCCCCTGTCTTGGCTTCGAATAATTTGCTCCCCGATCAGGGAGATGCCATCAAAAATCCTAATTACTTTTGTTCTCTTCACATTTATGCATTATGCTCTCTTCGCTTGTATCGAGATGGAAGGGATGTGCATACCATGAGCTTAGAGTTGAGAGGAGAGAGATAAGAAAAATATGACATGACACTAATATGAAACAAAAATAGTTCTAGACAGGAAATGCAAAAGATGGATGTCCTCCACCTTGATATGGTTAAAATAATCATAAAACATTAAACTTTTGTCTTAGACCGTAAACATTATATATTTATCTGACATCTCCATCCTTATAAAACACTAATAACGTAATCAGATGCAACTTTTAATGTTGAAAAAAATACCCTCACTAGGGTCTTATAAAAGGGGCTTAGATGTGTTTTATGTGCACAACACATCAAACAAAAATCTAGACAAAAACCCCAAATTTCTTACACCCCTTCACAAGTAGAACTACCTCAAAGTCCAAGATTAGGGTTTGTTCAAGTTTCATTGAAATGATCGAGCGACTTGATTGACCCCAAATCAGATTCCAATTTTCACAAATCTGACTCGTCTCCTGCCAATTGTAAGGTAAATCGTACATTTTGATATTATTTCCCATTTTATTTTTCCAATTTTCTAATTAAATTCGAATGATTTTTCATTATACAATTTCATTTTTCTAACACAAAGTAATAACTTTCTTTAAACATTCTGGCACTGGTCTTCCCCTATTTCCTGCTGTCTCAAACACCCTAAACCTCTTTCTTCTTTAATCCCAGATGATTTCTGCACAAAATGCATCAATTAAACCCTTAATTTTATACATCTTTCAACTGTTTGTTGACTGCTTGTAGGAAACAAAAGAAATTTAAAAGGGCTTTGCGCAAAAAATTGTACAAAGGTAAAATCTTTATACAAAATGAACCCATGAAGTGTAGTAGTGTATCATCATGTTTAACCGCTTCAAAGATTCAAGATTCAACCTTGATCACTGTTTACTTAATGTTTTGATCTGAAATTGCATCGGTTTGTACCATACTTGTGTTGTTTGTAAATAACAAGGAAAAAAGATCGAATCTTGATGCCAAATTATGGCCTATGACTCTGAATTGGGAAATTGGTCTGATATGAGTGAATTTAAGGTTCCTGAGGTCTGCACAAGTGATAATGGGTTGTTTGTAAATCATGATTTGTATGTAAAGTGTGGTGGTTTGGATGGTTGTGCTGATGTTGATGAATTGAGGGCATTGTTTGATCAAGTTCTATCTTTTTTCTTGAAAGAAGTGTCTGTGAATAAGAAGGCTTTTAGGCCATTGCCACCGAAACTTGGTGAGGGACAAGATGCTGATTTGTTCAAACTGTTCTTGACAATTAGGAGAATAGGTAGTTATGAATTAGTTTCGGAAAATAATTTGTGGGAATTCGTTGCAAGGGAATGTGGGATAGAAATCGGGCTTGTGGCATCTTTGAAGTTGATATATATAAAGTATTTGAAAGAATTGGATCAATGGTTGTTGAATGGAGGGTTTAAAGATGTGAAAATGGAGAATATAGAGATTAGTGTAGTTGAGAAGCTAGATCGTTTGTCACGACAATTGGGAAGATCTTTAATTGATGTTGAAATTGTTGGATTTGAAGATGGTAAGGAGAAAAAGGAGGATGCTTCGGGGTTGAATCAAGTTCAGGGAGGGATGAATCTTGATTTTCCAAGAATTGATGTGACGATGATGAAAAATTTAGTGTTGGCGATCATAAAAGATGTGACTTGTCTCCCAAGTTCGTCAAGAAAGTGGGATTTTCAATGGTCAATGATGAGGTCAAACGAAATGAGATATTGCCTGATGATGTTGTCATGAAAGTGAGACTTTCAGTGATCCATGATGATGACAAAGTTGACAAGAGCGCAGATCTTCCTATGATCGATAATGACGATGATGATGACGATGATGATGATGATGAAGCTGTGATAACTGCTAAGGATGATGACATGGACAATGTTGTTTCCCATAATGTCAACAATCAGAAACGAAAGAGGGATGGGGAATATTTACAATTATCGGAAATGCTAGATTGGTTAGCTAATGCTGCACGTGATCCCCATGATAACGCATTTGAAACTTTACAGAGAAGTAATAAGGGGAAGAATAATATGAACGATCATCTATGTAAGCAAGTTTTGTCTGCAAGACGTGCACTGTTTGCAGAACTTAATGTTGATTTAGGCAATGAAGCATGTGGTTCACAGGTATGACTCATTTCCGTTTATATATTAAATGTTTATAATGCAGTCTGTTTATGTTTATTCTGCTCTTTTTGGTTATAACCTTACTGTTTACTTGAAAGTTTAAGGATTGATATATGTAAATATGTAATGTTGCATTGATACCATGAGGTCATGAGGTTAATGACAGTTTATGTTTATTCTGATTTATGAATATGCATACAAGTAATAATACTGTTCTTGTGGTTTACGTGATGCGCACACATGTTATAAAAAAATGAACGTTGCAATAATATATCTAGTGCATCATGAACCCTAAATTAGTAGCTTTAAACAATAAAAGTAGAAAAATCAAACAACTTTATAGCACCCTGATAGTTTCACTAGATTAAGGATTCACTAATTCAACCAAAACTAAAAAAGGAACAAGATTATGCAGGTTTTTAAGAAATATTACTGATCTGATCAATCCATAACAGTAAAATCTAGGATTATGCTTGTGTATTCTTGCTTGCAAACACAGTTTATTTGTTGATTCCATTTTCTCCGGTCTTCATCGTTTGTAGTTCCATCTTAATTCTCTTAAAATGGGAAAAATAGTCATATTTGGTTCTTGTGTCACTCTATAAATATGATACTAAAAATGAAATGTATTTAAAGGCGAGCTCTTGGGCTCAAACAGCTGCTCGCCTTGCCAGCGAAGTGCTCCACATGTGATGCTATCGCTTGGTCAAACTTGAGGTCAGTTATTTTCTTTTCGTCTGGAGACAAAATTGCCCTTGAAATCAAATAATCATACAACGGTTTTGGGTTCACTTTGAATATAAAAAATAGAAAGGTCCTCCCTCTCTACTATTCGGCGCTTTATCAGTGCCCTAAATCACCTCTGCTATTCGGCGCGAACAGCCACAAGAATAAACAAACAAACAAACAAACAAACCCAGTATATCCCACTCAAGAGCAGGGTCTGGGGAGGGTAGGTGTAGGCGAGTCTTTCCTCTATCTTGTTAGCCACAAGAATACTTTTTGGTAATTTATCATTATCAGTTTTTTCTTTTAGGACTCAAGATATTACTTATTTTTTATTTTTTTATATCATGTTCTTGTTATATGTTAAGTCGTGTCATATACACAATCTAAACACCTCCACAAATTTACTTCACTCGGGTTGCCATAGATGCCTATGTTAAATATTGGCTACGAGAGAACATACGTTGAATAAAATCTTTTTTATTGTATTTAACTTATAGCTTGATGAATTCACTTTCTTAAGTTTTGCAAACATGTAGAAGAAGACCCAGAGAATGCGTCCTTCAATGTATGAAGATGATAGAGTTCCGTTAAGATGCAGTAAAAGAACCACTGCTGCAATACCAAGCCCCTTGAAACGTCAACAAAACAAATTCAGTAATGTGCCCACAGACCGAATTCGTGAAATCACTGAACCAAATGACCAAGAATATAACCTGGGCCCGCTTCATCAAGCTGAAGTGCCACCATGGACTGGTTTAGTCTCTGACAGTGATCCTAAGTGGCTCGGTATGCAAATGTGGCCCCCACCCAACGACCGTGATAGAGAAAATGACGAGGGTAGGTTGGTAATTGGGCTAGGAAGGCAAGACTCGTGTGAATGTGTATTTCCGGGCTCTGCTGAATGTGTTAGGTTTCACATAGCTGAAAACAGGCTGAAAATCAAACTTGAACTCGGTCCTCTTTTCTATAAATGGAAGTTTAACCAAATGGGGGAAGAAGTTTCGCTTTCATGGGAACCCGAAGAAGAAAAAAGATTCAAAAGCTTAGTCATTAAGGCGCGGTATGACTTGGCACATAGCTCCAAGAGTAGGCGTGAAATCATGAACAAGTTTTGGAAAACAGCTTTGGATATAATTCCTGATAAATTAAAGCAAAACGTGGTGAGTTATTACTTCAATGTCTTCGTTCTCAGGCGAAGAAGTTACCAAAATCGTGTTACTCCTAAAGACATTGATAGTGATAATGACGAACAGGAAGTGGGGTCCGTTGGTGACAGATTCGGGTATGAAAGGGTTAATGGTTTGTCACTAAAATGCTCAGAGAACTTGCAGTGCACAATCTTGAATCTTGAATCTTAGATTGTACATTATGTTTTTTGTCGTCTTCATTGCGAAAATTTTTTTCATCTTTATACTAGGAGTCTTAAAGATTCATCACGTTGGATGATGTCTCGTAGTTTTTTTGGTTTTCTGTTGAACTACAGTAGATGGGTTGAACTCGTTTTCAAAAGATGACCTTTTTAAGGTATTTTTGGTACATTTTCTTTGTTTGTCATGTTTAGATCATTATGTCTTCCCTGGGATTTGAGTTAAATGTTTGTGGGCAGTGGAAGATTCTTCCTAGATTTCTCAGAAATACACATCTAAAAAATTATATGTTTTGGGTTTTATCTAAGAAATTCTATACAAACACCACTAACATGTTATAGAAACACATTTAAATGTTTGACATTAAACAACTGTTCTAACGAGAAATCCAAGAGGTACGCACTTGTTTAACATGAAAAGCCGAAACTTAAATGTTCGTTTACTTGGCAAGCCAAAAATGTCAGTGTAAACGTTGAAACGACAAATGACCATGCATTGTACACATATAGCTGGAACCTTTATGTCTTGGGTTTCCTGTCAGATTTGACATAGAAACTTACTTTTTTAAAAGTAACAAGTTTATGCATACTCTACTACTTTTAGCAATATCCAAGATCTATGTATCAGTTTTGGTGGATGATAGATAGACTGCATCATGGGGCCTATTTGACATTTGATTATAACAAGGTTTAAGTGAAATGTTGGTAGAGTTTATATTTATATTTTGTTTTAACTTGAAAAATTTCTTGTATGTCGCGGGTTGTATTTATGCCCATTTACGTAGTGTGTAATTCCGGTCAACCTAACTTATCTAATCAAAATCAAGTTACTTGGTTTCGAGTGGAATCAAAATTTTATTCAGGTAAGCAGTTCAATTTCAAGTTACAAGTTTTAGAAAATAACACAAATGACATGCTTTTAAATGTATGGGCAATTTTGGGCATGGTTATAACTCAGCACATGCGGAACCAAGGATTGCCAGATGGTCTATTGATTCTCTGGTTATCAGATTTAGTAAATCCTCACTATAAAATCTAAATTTTGATTAAGAAAAAAATGTGTTTGATTCTTTAGTTGTAGTTGGTAAAAGCTAGAACTTTATAACGTCTAAAGGTTTTGGTTCCGTCACGACCATGTTGTAGGGGGAGGCTTGTATTAAGGAAGCATTCAACAGGTCATTCATTGGGCTGGAAGTTAAGCAAACTTAGTATATGACTACGAAAAGATGAATAGACAAATACTACTTATAGAAACTATAATTGTGAATGATCCAATGTTATGATTTTATAAATCTGTTAAGTAAATTTGAGCAGTGTGCAACCTCACTTTCGTCTTTCCTCCTTGATATTGTTAGAGCATTCACATCTCGCTCCCCATATATATGTGAGTGGATACCTTATATTATTGGGGATGGTTGTGAGGGAATTTAAGTGAATATGGATACCTTATATTATTTGGGGAAACACGTACAACCCCCGTATATTGTTTTAATATTTTTGAAAGTGGTTGTTAGTGTATGAGAGAAAATGTAATGATAAAGGTATAAAAAAATTCAATTGAAAAACAGAGAGAAAAAATTTTAGTGTAATTATAAAGATGGAGATGGAGGTCTAGGGGATGGATGTGAATGCTCGTATAGCCTTATGTGATTACAATATATTTTGAAACAATAATTCTTAAATTTCTAGTTTATCCTACAAGATTTGAATGTACACTAACAATTTAATTGTAGAACACACCATTTAATCATCAGGATGTCTCGGTAAAAACATGTGATTATAATATTTGATGCGTGTAAAACTAGCTGAAAGAAGTGAAAGTGCCAATATATAGATATTTTAGAGGACATCATAGAATATATGAAATATCCTCATCAACATTAACAAAATAAGAAAGGCATGTCACCTTACAAAAAAACAAGGTGTACTACCGAACCTTCCTTTTAAAAAATCATGCAAGAGCAAAGCATAAAACTAGTCATGCATCTTAAATGTAATACGACTTTACAGTTGTTATGCAACACTATGTTTGTGAATCCACTTTAACTCACACATCACATTTTATTGTATCAAATGCTAATAAAAATCATGTTGTATATGAAAACCCTTTGACGTGTCATCTTTGATTCATGTATATTTAACAAACATATGTTATGCATATAAAATTCAATATATACATGAAGCAGACTCGTGCAATGATTGTTTTATTTGCTTATCATGTTATTTGTATTCTTACGGGAATCCAAATATAATCAATTGTTGTTTTGGTTTGTTCATGAAGTCAATCATGCGCTTGGTGTACAACTCTTTTCAAATATTATTCACCACCATTGGTATATTTTCAGCATCTTATGGTATGAGTGCGATTCACACCTTCTTGTCTTTTGCTAGATTCATAGCATTTTTATTTTGTTTTCACCCTTTTAATTTACTAACTAATGTTAATATAATGTAACATTGATAACTTATAGGTTTTAACTTGTTTAAATAAGTATGTATAAACATGAAGTAAAGTTTTTATTTCTAGTCTTTTGCCACCAACGATCGAATCCTTTTTTCAATAGAACATGCAATACATAAGATAAATTTTGTTAAAATCAGTCGCTAAATTAATAAGACGATAATACATTTGACTTTAAGTGTCTTTTTAAGCAGAAATTAACAACAATTTACCTTGACATGTTTGTTCCTACAATTAACTTAGCTTATTATGGAAAGATAATGTTATGTAATGCTTATAGTCTCATATCTCCTAATATATCAGTTTTGTGCATGTATTTAGTTCTTATATTTTACACAATATAATATATAAGAAGTTATATGTGGTTCACATATCTTAAACAATGTATTATCTTCATTTAAATTCAACAATTAAACCATTATATCAAATATAAAACATTTGTTTTACGTATTCATAGTTTCTGATAGGATCTTCGTATAATTATATAGCATGTGAACCAAATTAACACGAATGTTATTTCACCTATGAACCCTCTCCATGTAATTCTAGCAGGGCATAATTGAATCATGCGAAGAAAATGGATACACAACTCTATATCATGTAAAAGCGTTGATGTAACTATAATTAATGACTGACATAACGTCATAACTTTAAAATATAAAAGAGTGTGAATATATAGACACCCTACAATTATAAATTAACACCCCAAAATTTCTATACTGGTCGTATAGCCCCATACGCGTCGTATAGGGGGGTCGTATAGCCCTATACGGAGCGTATAACCCCTTTGACAGCCCCCTGAATTTTCTTTAGGGTCGAAATTTACTATACGCGTCGTATAGCCCTGTATGTGTCTTATAAGGCCGGGGGTCGTATAGGGCTATATGGGGTGTATAGCTCTCTGACAACCCCCTTGAATTTCTCTCGTTTTTAGTGTATTTGATCCTAAACGTCCTGAATAACGTATAGGAAGTGTCGATTTATCTAGGTGAGTGTCTCTTAGGACCCTATAAAAAATAACCAACTTTAGTGATTAAAGTTATGTATCATGAAAATCTATAGTAACATCATGTGGATGACTACGAGGACGCATGGGATGGTCACTGGACGGCGCACGCTTGGAAACGTAGTGGAGGGTTGAGTGACAGTTGTACTGTACAAAAATATAATTAAATCAAAACTTTAAATTAAAAAATACAAGACTACTAACATTTTGAACTCAAACGGTTAAAATGAGTTATCACAACGCTTCATTAAAGTATAAGGAGATTTTGAGTTCAAATTTTACCTATAACAAAAAAAAGTTTCAGGTTGGGCTAGAGGTTTTCTTCATCTATGTTTAGTTTCTTCCTAAAAGTGGTCTCGTGTTGCGTACTTGAGTACGGAGATGATCGGTGGGCCAGCGGTCCGTCAATAATACAATTAACTATTTGAAAAAGAATAAAAAAATTTATTCAATAATCTAATTAATTTAATAGTTTAAAGACATTAAAAACTAAGTGAAGCATTTTTTAAATAGTTATATAACTATTAAATATCACCTAATAACTTCCACCTTCAATAATATAAACTTATCATTATCAAAACCACTTGTACTTTAAGAGACATATTTACCATTGTTTTGAAAATTACATCGGACCAGCCGCTCGGACCGAAAATAGGAGAGGTGACCGAACCGGGCTACATCAGTTTGTTTCGAACTGGTTAGGTGGTCGGACCGATTTTTTTTTTAATATTTTTTTATTTTAATGATTAAAAACAGAGTGTTGAACAGTTAATTGGTGTTGGAAATAATATTATCATTAAGTTTGATATATAACTATAAAATACAGATATAAGTTACTTATAATGAGTTATATATATAACTATATATATAATATCCTATATATAATTATAATGTCATCTGGTATCTAAATCCAGTCTGATCGATCAGACCAGCAAGGTTTCCGATTCAATCCGGTTGTGAAACATTAATATGTATCCTTTTTGTGGATCTTCATACGCTTCGTAACGAATCTAGACTCAAATTACTCAAGGAATAGTTATATTCACTATTCAGTGATGGCATCTCAAGGTTGTTGGATTAATTCCAAAAGTTAAAGTGTATTTTTAGTTTTAAAGAAAAGTTAGTCAGTTAGAAGTTTGTTAGTTGGTTAAAGCTTGTGTTTAGGCATTATATAACCTTTGGGTTTAATGGGCTGTTAACACATTTTTCATTTCCACTTTTCACTCAATAAGAATTCTCTCGTTTGCATTGCTTTGATCCTGGTTTCCAGATTTACATCTGGTATCAGAGCTTCAGTTCAAGAAGAAGACGACGAACTGCCCTATCGAGAGATTACAAAGGACAGAATCTCGCAGTAGGGGGTGATCAAGGCCGATTCGCAATTCGGGATTCTTTGGTGATTGCTTGAAGAAGGAAACGATGGCAAATCCACCAACAAACAATCAAATCATCACGATCAAAGACACCGTCTCTACCCCTCTTCAATGTCCAACCCTAACCTCGTCAAACTACTCAATTTGGGCGGTTAGGTTGAAGGTGATTTTCAATGTGCACGGCCTGTGGGAAGTGATCGAGCCACCGAAAGGAACACGAGTCGATCCGAAGAAGAACAATACCGCGATTGCATATCTCTATCAAGCGATGCCGGAGGATTTAATCCTCCAAGTCGCTAATCTCACCACTGCAAAAGACATTTGGGATTCATTGAAGACGAGATATGTAGGTGAGACGCGGGTCAAGAAAGCGCGCATGCAGACGTTAAGAACCGAGTTTCAATCACTCAAGATGAAGAAGACAGAGTCAATTGATGAATTTGCTGGTAAACTCACTGCAATTTCAACAAAAGCCAGTGATCTTGGTTCACCGTTTGAAGAAAGCGTATTAGTGCGAAAATTACTTGATTCTGTACCTAATCGCTTCATTCAAATGGTGGCATCGATTGAGCAATTCCTTGATATCGATACAATGCCTCTTCAAGAGGCGATCGGTCGACTGAAGGCGTTCGAAGAGAGGACAAATTTAAAGTCAAAACAAGAAGCAACTAAAGATGACCAGCTGCTTCTCACTTACTCCGAGTGGCAGGCAAGGCAAAAGAACTCGGAGTACAAGAAAAAGAAACCTGAAAATCGAAATGATAGATCGAAGTGGAAACAATATCAGAAGGGTAAGGGTGGAGATCGCGATTCGAAGAGCCTGAATCGTGGAGATCCCCCAAAGAAGGACAAATCCCGGATAAAGTGCTTTAAATGTGATGTGTATGGGCACTATGCGTCTGAGTGCCCATCCAAGAAGAAGGAGCCTGAAGTAAATTTGTCTCAAGAAGTAGAAGACGATGAACCTGCACTCCTCATGACCGTTGTTGATCCGGTTCAAAGGGACTTTGTATTTTTACATGAAACCAAACTGATTCCATCGAAATATGCTGAGGAGGATAGCTCGGAAGACTTATGGTACATGGACAATGGTGCATCCAATCACATGACAGGGAATTCATCAATGTTCTTTGTTCTAAATAGAACTATCGGTGGAAGGATCAAGTTTGGTGATGGATCAACAGTGGGGATTGAAGGCAGGGGTTCAGTCCTCCTACAATGCAAGAATGGAGAGCAACGTGTTCTAACTGAGGTATACTATATCCCACACTTATGTAGTAACATTCTCAGTTTAGGACAATTGACAGAAGGTGGATGTGAGATACGAATGAAGAATGATTTTCTGTGGGTTTATGAAAGAGATGGCAGCCTGCTAATAAAAGTCAGGCGATCTCCTAATAGACTCTACAAGATACATTTGAAGACTGGTGTTCCCCACAGTTTACTGGCCGAGGAAGACACTACATGGAAGTGGCACATGAGGCTAGGTCATGTAAACTTCGAAGTGATGAAAGAAATGGCTGTGAAAGAGTTAGTTAAAGGGATTCCATCAGTGAACAAACCAAAGGAAGTGTGTGATGTCTGCATGGCTGCCAAACAAACAAGACAAGCATTCCCTTCGAAGTCTTTGTTTAGAGCATCAAAGCCGCTTGAATTGGTTTCCATAGATATATGTGGACCTATTGAGCCGGCAACGAAGGCTGGAAATAGGTATTTTATGCTAATGGTGGATGATTGCACCAGATACATGTGGGTGTCAATACTCAAAACGAAGGATCAAGCATTGACACATTTCAAGTCATTCAAGTCGAAGACTGAAAGGGAGTTTGATACAACTCTTAAGATTTTGCGGTCGGATAGAGGTGGAGAATTTACATCAAGTGAGTTTAAAGCTTACTGTGATAAGGAGGGGATAACTAGGCAATTAACCACTCCCTATACACCGCAGCACAATGGCACCGTAGAGAGAAGAAATCGAATGGTATTGAACATGACAAGGAGCTTTCTAAAGACAATGAGTCTGCCACAACACTTGTGGGCAGAGGGGGTGCGGCATTCAGTCTATATTTTAAATAGACTATCAACAAAAGTGTTACACTCGTCCACACCGTATGAAAGGTTAAAGGGAAGAAAGCCGAATGTTCAACATCTCAAGGTGTTTGGGTGTGTAGGTCATGTGAAGACAGTGAAACCACATTTAAAGAAACTTGAAGATAGAAGTACTCCTATGGTGTATCTTGGAGTTGAAGAAGGAACAAAAGGGTACCGTATGTATCATGTTGAGAAGGAAAGAATAGTGGTAAGTAGGGACGTCCAATTCGAAGAAGAAAGGAAATGGGATTGGGGTCTAGAAAGCCAGAAAACCAGCAGCATGAATGAGTTCAATACAAACTTTCATGTGCATGGTATGCATGGTGAGGATCAGTGGACCGGGGAAGCGACCAATATGGAACTGGATGAGGATCCAGAGCCACCCACTGAGAGTAATGGTAATGAGGAGCATAACAATGAACATAACAATCATCCACAGTTGCAGTTGCCTGCACTACGCAGATTAACAAGGGTGTCTGTGTTACCCTCAAGACTGGATGATTATGTATTGAAAGGAGAGTTTGAAGATGATGAATTAGATGAGTTATTGTTAGCTCAGGATGGTGAACCTATAAGCTACACTGAAGCCTCGAAAGAACAAGTATGGAAAGTAGCTATGGATGATGAAATAAGAGCCATAGAAAGAAATAAAACCTGGTTGTTGGTTGACAAGCCTGAGAATGTGAAGCCCATTGGTTTAAAGTGGGTGTTTAAGATTAAAAGGGATGCTACGGGTAAGATAACAAAGCACAAAGCAAGGGTTGTTGCAAAAGGATATGTTCAACAACAAGGAGTTGACTTTGAAGAGGCTTTTGCGCCTGTGGCAAGAATCGAAACGGTTAGATTGATCTTAGCAATATCTGCAAACATGGGGTGGGATGTTTACCACCTGGATGTGAAGGCTGCGTTCTTGCATGGGGTCTTGAAGGAAGACGTGTATGTTGAGCAACGAGCAGGGTATGAGGTAAAGGGGTCTGAGCTAAAGGTATACAAGCTGCATAAGGCTTTGTATGGCTTAAGGCAGGCACCAAGGGCTTGGAACAAACGCCTTGATGAAGTGTTAAAGGAAATAGACTTTGTAAAATGTCAAAGAGAGGCGGCAGTGTATGTAAGGTTCAAGACGAATTCAGTAATCATATTAGGAGTTTATGTGGATGATCTTATTGTAGCGGGGAGTGAGATCAAGGAGGTTGATGAGTTTAAACAGCAAATGAAGCAAAGATTTGAGATGACAGACTTAGGTTTGTTGTGCTATTATCTGGGAAATGAAGTGGCTCAAAAGAAAGGTGAAATTGTGATAAAGCAGCCTGCATATGCTGCTAAGTTGCTTAAATTGGCTGGTATGCAGGATTGCAATGAAGTGAAGTTTCCAATGGAACCTGGAATGAAACTTGGTAGACTGGAAGGTGAAGTAGATACTGATGCTACATTTTATAGGAAGTTAATTGGTTCATTGAGATACCTAACACAGACCAGGCCTGATTTAATGTTCTCAGTTGGATACATGAGTAGATTCATGCAGAAACCGAAGGAACCTCATTAAAGGCAGTGAAGCATGTTATCCGGTATGTAAAGGGGACATTGCATTATGGGTTAAAATATACAAAAGGTGATGGGACAGGTCTGGTAGGGTATAGTGATAGCAATTATACCAGTCATGAAGAGGATGGTAAAAACACTTCGGGTAATATGTTTTACTTTAATGGTGCTTTGGTGTCATGGAGTTCTACAAAGCAACTAACTGTTGCTTTATCTAGCTGCGAAGCTGAGTTTATGGCAGCTGCATCGGTTGCATGTCAGGCTTTGTGGTTGGGAGGTTTACTTGAAGAAGTCACTGGAAGAAAGGCTGGGGCAGTTGTGATCAAGGTTGACAATCGGTCGGCTTTGGCTTTAATGAAAAATCCTGTTTTTCATGGGAGGTCGAAGCATATAGATACTAAGTATCATTTCATAAGAGATTGTATTGAGAAAGGTCAAATTCAAGTTGAGTTTGTGAGTAGCAACATGCAGAAGGCTGATATACTTACTAAACCGTTGCCACGTTTAAAGTTCATAGAGATGAGGGCTCTAATTGGTGTTGAAAACTTTGAATGAATATTTTTGGAATTAGGGGGGTGTATGTTGGATTAATTCCAAAAGTTAAAGTGTATTTTTAGTTTTAAAGAAAAGTTAGTCAGTTAGAAGTTTGTTAGTTGGTTAAAGCTTGTGTTTAGGCATTATATAAACCTTTGGGTTTAATGGGCTGTTAACACATTTTTCATTTCCACTTTTCACTCAATAAGAATTCTCTCGTTTGCATTGCTTTGATCCTGGTTTCCAGATTTACAAAGGTGATTCATAGAAATCCTGTCTATGAAGTCCACATTCATATTAAATTTCTTCAAAAATGGTCATTGGTCAATTCATACACAGTTCTCAGAAATTGGAATGTCAATAAAGATAATAAAACAGTAACAGAAAGCTAAATGCAGCTCAGATACTCAAAAATGGTATAAACTTGCTCTAAATTCGGTAAAAAAATTACAAATTTATCGTAAAACTGGCGTATAAATCTACGATGAAGTATGAATTTGAACATTGGCTAACAGTCTTGTAAGTTTACTAAGCGTTTCGCGGGCAGATACTGTGTCGGGATGATCTTCACCACATATCGAACTCCTGATGAAGATACATTTCCGAATCAGATCATCCCCGATATCGTATTGTCCTCCTCGAAGCATCAACTTCGCCCTAATTTCAAGAACAGTTGCTCTTGAAAGGGCTAACTCTTGCCATAACCCTGGGTTTAACTGAGCGTCAGTTTGAACCGGTTTCCAACACAATGATTTGTCCAACCATTTCTCGACAGGTGTCACGAGCGCCTCGTCAGCTGCTTCGAGCAGGTTGGTGCATAACCTTAAGAGCTCTAGAGCAGCAGTGCAACGTGAGAACCGAATGAACGTTCTTATAGCGAGCGGTAAGATTACTTCTTTCACAAGAAACGGCAGTTCGGAAGCTTTAGTCTGGATCACCACCGGGTCGGCCCCGAACCCGAGTAACAAGAAACACGCGGCCCAGATATGGTCCGAGTGGTGCACGATTGTCCCCTGAGTGACAATCGTGTGCACAACCACGTGTGCGGTACCTGGTACACTTCGTTTTCGTGCATATAGTTTTATCAGTTGGTTAAACCGAATGTAACCGTCTTTAGTACAGCTCCGGGCTAAATTGAACCGTAACAGGACTGAACACGCTTCAGTTTCAGATTTCTTGTCGTATAAAGACGAACACCCGCACGTTAACGACCTTAAAATCTTCTTCCACAACCGAGTCCGGTGATGCTTTTCTGGTATCCGTTTAGCGGCTTGAGACAGTAATGTAACCGGGGTTGGACCTGGTGCAAACCACCCGCTAGCCAGAACCATTCGAGTGGCTAAACTTCTTGGACCATCCGCGTGGTCAAATATCGAGAAACAAACCTCAATAAGCTGCAAAAGAAACATGTTTCTCCTTAACGAATGACTCTCTCTTTCTCGTCCACTCGATGGCATTCGATTGATCGTGTCCAAAAGCCGACTCGGGCTTATTGGGAGCTCAGAGAGAACCGCCCCGACAATGGCTAACCCTAAAGTCAACCTCCCGAGTTTCTCTTCAATCGTACGCAACGCGTCGATTTCTGAAACTGAAACCGGGCGGTCGGTTATGTTTCCTTGCATCAAAGACATCGCCTCAACACCCGATAAGTATGAAAGGCGTAATGGTTCCATGTTTATTAACCGGGAGAGTCGTGTGGATACAAGAACATGAGTTTCACCACCAAACCGAGGGAGAAGATCAAGCAAGTGTTTATGATCCCACCAATCTTTTTCGGACTCTAGATTGTCGATTATTACCAAAAATGGGATGTTTCTCATAAGCTCTTTTCGGATACTGGCTATCGCGGTTCTTCATGTTCTTCAAAGCTTTTTGTTCTACTCTTCTCCAAACCCGATTCGATTCCCACATCCACTTCTAAAAACGACCATAGATTTAGATAATTTTGTCGAATGTATCTGCTTTCACCTCCGATCCACAACACCATTTTGTACCTTTGATGAAACCTATACGCGAATTCAAGAAGTAACTCGGTTTTACCTATACCCGAGTCCCCGGATACACACGCAATTCCCTTACCGTACACGACTTTCACAGCCCGTTTTCGTCTCCCCGGTTTTTGTTTCGGTGAAAGATCGGTATTTTGCATCTCGATCTCCTTTTCGGATTCCTTCCAAACAACAGGTTCTTTCCCTTTTCTCCTCCTACTTCTAGCCTCTGTTCTCCCCTCTCTTCTGTGTTCCTCTATCGAATTGCTCCGACCCCAGTTATGAATCAAATTCTTTCTTCTCGGTCTCGCTTTAAGCTCAAAATAATCGCGCTCTCGGTCCCCGATAACATCACCAAAAAGCATGAATTCAAGCTCCGAGAGTTCCTTTTTTCTCCCGATAAAGTTCTCGTTTCTAGGATACGGGAACTCCTCGTTCTCAACCTTTTCACGCCATTTCGTTAATCTATCGACAACGCTTCTCCGGCCTAACCTCAACGCCAAAACTGTCACTGCCCGAAGAATACAGTCCCGCCATTTCCCATCATGAGCCTCAAGTTTCCATTCATCAACACGGGTCAACCCGTTGACTGCTTCTTTCCATTCGTGTTCTAACCCGCCATAAACATGCCAAAGCTCTCCACCATGCCGTTCCCATGTCTCCCCTCGCCTCTCGACTATATCCCTAACAAGACAATCATCCGGGCCTACATCAAAATAAATCGGGACCAAGTTCTTTTTACTTGCAAAGAATCTCAACTCTTCGATTGTATACGGGTTCTTGAATGATTTTCTCGTTAATATAACGACCCCGAATGCAGATGCATCCATGGCTTTTTCTACAATGTTATGTTTTCTTGAATTTCGACATTTTGCTCTATCGGTAACAAAGCAACTCAATCCTTGTACTTCTAAATCGGCTCGAAGCCAGTTTACAAACCTTAACAACAACGGTTTTCTCCCGTGAAATCCTATGTACACGTCATAGCTTCTTAGTCTTGTTGGACAGTAGGAGGTTGAGGGCGGTGTATATGATGATATCGAGCTTCTGTGTACTTTCTTTGGCTTTTCTCTATGTTCAAAAGCTTCGTTTTCGTGGCATGTTGTGTATAGTAACGGATTGCTGGTGGAAAGACCGGTTGAGGAGGCTAACGGCTCAAGGTTTTGGGCTTCACTTGATATACTTGCAGCCTGAACCGCGCCATCTGAAATGTGAACGCAGGTTTTCTTATAGATTTGAAATTATACATCAGAAACAGATAAAAAGAAAGTTTAAAGCTTCAAACATTTAAGGGAATTGTTATGTAGGATTACCCTCAGCTGGCAGCCAAGATGATGATCTTGGAGAGAAGAATGGGGACTGATTAGCAGAGAAGAAAACCGACGATGAAGATGATAAGTTCCTTAGAGTCGATCCGATTCTCGAGCTCTCTTCTTGTAAATCCATGTTTATATCATCAGTCTCTCTTAGAACAGATTTTAGTTACAGTCATCTGAAAGTGAACCAAAATGTTTCAAGATTTTTGTCTAAAATGCATCACTTATCACCAGACAGTTTGAGATGAACAACAGCATTAATAATTGATTTCGGGTTAAAAATGAAGGAAATTTATACATAATAATCAACATAAAACAATGGCTTGAAATCATGAATAGTGTGCTAAAATATTAGGGCAATAAACAGAGAGCACAATGGCATTACAGATCTAAAGAATCACTTACAAACACAAAGAATCTTCTAATTAATAGTTTATATTATAATATTTCAGATCTGAAGGAAAAAGAAAACTCTTACTTGCTGGATATCCATCGATATCATCAAATCACCGACGAAGATTGAATCTTTTTACAATCAAACCACACCCCACTTGTTCAATTTGAACAACACGCCCAAATAAGCAATAAATCATGAACACCACACCCAAATCTTGAAGCTTTTTCATCTGACCTAGTCAACAAGAAAGTCAACTGTTAGGCAAATCAACGCATATAAAGAGATAGTTCTGTACATAACACACCTGGGTATCAGTTAAAATGTGAAGATATGCAAGAAGATGCAAAGAACCCTAATCTTTTAAGTGGAGAAAGTGAAGTAAAAGGCAGACTTTTGCAATATTGGATAAAGATTTGAAATTGACAGAAACCCTTATTTTAGGGCTTGAAAAGGGGAAAGAATCAAAGATTTGAGGAAATGTTTAAAGGGTTTTGGTTGACACTCAGGAATCAAGTTCAAACCTAGAGTAACTGCAATAAACCCTTGTGTTGTAATGTTGTTCGAGTGTGTGGAGCTATATATACATATATATGTGTATGTATATGTCTGGGAAAATGAGAAAATTTTTAAGCTGACAAAAGAAAAGAAAGAAAAGAAAGAAAAGAAAGAAAAGAAAGCAGAGGGATTTGTATAGGACCCAACAAGAAGACGGATCTGACGAGGTTATGTTTGTTAGCGTCACAAAGTTTCAAACTTTTTTCAACTTAGAGCATCCTAGAGAGGATTTTGAAGGATTAAGGTTGTGTTTGATTTCAGCTAACCGGGCTGGTCCGGCTGACCGGTTGACTCGGTCAGCAGGTCAGCCCGTTTGTTTTGTAAAAATGATGCTGCTGATCGAGTCATCCGGGCTGACCACCTTTTGTTTTATGGCTGACCCACCCGGTTTTGTTTTTGGAGGTGCTGACCCGATCCAAGGGCCTTCCAATTTGCAAACAACCCCTAAGCCACGTTCTAAATGGACCGGACGAACGCACCCTTTTCCTCTCATCTTTTTACGCTATCACAAATAATGTTCATATTCACAAATAGACGTTTTTTTTTCAACATAGATATCATGTTCTTGAGGAAAGAAGGAAATGCCTCTCTTAGGATCATCTTAGCTATTGTTGTAAGTGTAACCAATAAAAAAATGTATTTTTGCTTTAGAATGTCGTAGAATGCAACTAACTCATGGTTCTAAGCCAAGTAAAAGAGGAGGATTGATTCGAACCATTATCCCCACCCCACAATTATGTTATGCTCGTACCTTGACGGGGATTCCTCAATCTTCACTGTGAGTTAGCTACTCAATGCGTTTATCCAAGCTGATTATCAAACATGTGTCTCATTTGAAGAATCCCACACCCTACCATCAAGCCTCATTAAAGTGGTTTTAGTGTAACTACGAAAATTGGAAGTTAACCATCGCATTCCAAAATTAAACCTTATATTTTTATATATATGTTTAAATAATATTTCTAATATCAAAATTTATAGAACTTTAATATGGGAAATATTGTGGTTGATATTAAAGGCAAATTGCAAGTATATCCAAAATGGATTTATTAAATATTTTCATTTTTTTTCTTTGTTATCAAAATTTCAAAAAATAATAATTAAAAATTGGTCTCCCATTTATGAAACTGATTTTGGAATTTTGTATCAAATTCTATATGAAAAATTGGACAATGGGTATGTGTTGTTTTTTGGAGTTTGGTGGGAAATGAATGAGAAATTTAAGAATATTTGGCCATTTAGCATGTAATGAGTTATGGGCATTCTTGAAAAGGTTGCCATCACATCTATAACTTATAACTGTACGTGTCAATTGAAATTGACTAATAATTACGTGAAAAGAAAAGAATGAAATGATTTTGTGTTTATAAAAGTCAAATGATATTGGTGAACTACTAGTTTACAACTTTACCATCCAGTTTTAGTATATAGTTACTTTTGTTGGTGTATAAATGGTAATAAATTATTGAAGGCACTTTACATTTTGTTACATAATAATACGTAGTTGGGTTTTAATGTTTTGTTTTATTATTATTTTTTGTGGTATTGTAAGCTGGTGCTCTTATTTTTGTGATGTATAAATGGTTCTTTTTAGCATTTTCTTTCCACTCTTTTTTAGAGAGAAAAAATGGATCGCTGCTTCTTGCCAGCAGTGGCTGCCTTGCTGTCGATTGCAAACACGGTGGCTGTCGTTTGGTCTATCGGCAGCCTATGTTGAAGGATGTGATGATGGTGTTGTGGTTGTTATGTCTGCCGCTCATACCCTTTAGGGTTTTAAGGGTGCATCGTGTTTTACGCCGTCGATAGTAATCCTGCCACCGTCGGCTGCATCGTCGTCGCCAAGATGCTTCTCGCTTATACTTAATGTTAGGGGTGGTGATTATGTTGGTCATGCCGTTATTTTTCGTTGGTTATCTTTGAGGTTTTCAAATCTAATGGTATTTTTATAGTGGTGGCGGTGATTTTTGCTCCAGTTGTCATTCTACTTCTCATCATGGTTGAGGTGGAGCCGGTGGTTATCCTCGGGCCACTTAACGTTGCTATGTTGATAGGGTAACCAACTTTGTTGCTCTTGCTCATGTGTGCCTCTATCATATGTTATGCTTTTCATGGTTCACATGAGTATTGTAGTCTTTACGATCTGTTTTGTCTTGGGTAAATCTGATGATGATGAGCATTGGCTAATAAGATATTTGGTTATGTAATCGGTTTTGCATGTTGTATTTTTGTTGATTTTGTGTGTCGATGGTGATGAACCATTGTTCATCGGAGACCTTCGGTTGTTAATGATTCAAAGGCTATGATTATAGAGCAAAAATGGGTGTTAGTTCCTGTAAACTTTTGCAATATGAACAAGATCTTGATTATGAACAAAGATGAACTACAATCGTTTAACCACAGAAAACAAGTACACCAACTCTTAAGAATCAAACTACTCGCAACCTAGACTTGCAACGATGAGTTGCAGGACAAGATTATACACAGCGAGTATGAACACAAGAGACTAAGGTGAACAAGATGAAAGAGTTGCAGGCGTACGTATGAAACCCTAATTCAGGGATTTGAAGATGACAAGATGACAACTGCAACTCTCTGGATCCTTCCAGCCTTTATATAGCCAGCAACAATCATCACAACTCAACTTTAACCCTCCAAGAATCAAGAAAGGCAGGAACAGTCCTTGAGCTTCCAAGAAAGTCCAAAAACACCCTTGAGACTTTAAAGAATAACAAACCTAATCTTAAACACAATAAACAACCAAATCTATTAGAATTGAATTGATACTAACTATATACCACTAATTTTAACACCCCCTCCCAATTCAATTCCCAAAAACATCAAACAGCCCTAGCTTTTCACACAAATAACCATGTTGTGCAATACCAAGACCTTGGTTAACAAATCTGCTGGTTGATCAACAGTACCTATTTTTTCTATCTTAAAAACACCAGCCATTACCTTTTCTCGTAAAAAAAACAAATCTATTTCAAAATGTTTAGTTCTTTCATGGAAAACAGGATTCGCTGATATAAGAATAGCAGCACTATTATCACAATATATTGATACTGGAAGAGAATGACTAACCTTCAAATCTTCTAACAATTTAAGAATCCATATTACCTCACACCCTGCCATATTCATTGCACGATACTCAGCCTCAGCAGAGGACCGTGACACAGTTGCTTGCCTTTTACTTTTCCAAGAAACTAAGCAATCACCCAAAAACACACAATATCCAGTTACACACCTACGAGTACTCAAACATCTGCCCCAGTCTGAATCAGAAAAAGCCCTAACTGTAAACTGATCTGACTTTTTCAATAACAGACCTTTACCAGGAGCACCTTTCAGATATCTTAATAACCTCAAAGCAATTTGAAAATGAGACTTTAACGGTTTATGCATATACTGACTCAAACACTGTACAGCATATGATATATCAGGTCTAGTCAAAGTTAAGTAAATGAGTTTAATACTGACTCAAACACTGTACAGCATATGATATATCAGGTCTAGTCAAAGTTAAGTAAATGAGTTTACCTATCAAAACTTGATATTGAGTAACATTTTTTAATTCAAAATCATCTTTAGACTTATTTAATGAATCAGACATAGTAATATTTTGCTCTAAAGGATTACCAACTGGTTTTGATCCTAACAACCCAAATTCATCCAACAATTCCAAACAATATTTGCGCTGAGACAGACATAAACCAGTTGAAGTCCTTAGAACTTCTATACCAAGAAAATATTTAAGTTCCCCCAAATCTTTTATACGAAAAACCTGACTCAATTTTTGCTTAACTTTGTCAATTTCATAAACATTGTTCCCTGTCACAATTATATCATCTACATATACTAACAAGAACACAACATAATCCTTACCAGTCTTGATATAAAAGGAAAAATCATTTTTACTTTGAATAAAACCAATATCAATTAAAGTAGCAGTCAACTTCTCATTCCATTTTCTAGGAGCTTGCTTTAAACCATAAAGTGACTTAATTAGTTTGCAAACTTTACCATTTTTAATATCAAACTCATTGCCATATCCCTCGGGAATGGTCATATATACATCTTCCTCCAAATCACCATATAAAAATGCATTATTAACATCCAATTGAAACACAGGCCAATCATTTTGAACAGATACAGTAAGAAGTATACGAATAGTAACAATCTTTACAACTGGAGAAAAGGTTTCATCAAAATCTAAACCTTCCCTTTGACTATACCCTTTAGCTACAAGCCTAGCCTTATATCTCTCTATCTCTCCGGTTGATTTATATTTAATCTTATACAACCATTTACACCCTATAGGTTTCCTATTAGGAGGAAGATCAGTTATGATCCAAGTTTGATTTCTGTTTAAAGCAGACATTTCATCATTCATTGCACTTACCCAATTAACATCCTTAGAAGCCTCTTTAAATGATTTAGGTTCAACACTTTTATCAAGCAAAGATAAAAAACACATATGATCAGAATTCAACTGTGAGTAATTCACATATTTCTCAATCCCATATTTAACTTTGCTATCAACAACATAATCTGAATATTTTCTAGGAAAAGCACTAACACGACCAGACCTTAGTGAACTAGGTTCAGGATTATCGGATGTACCCTCAGGGAAATCAGCAACTGCTGTGTCCTCATCAGAAGGGAAACTGGAGTTAAGCGTGTCTGTTTTCTGATTATCATCCGCAAGTGACTCAGAGTCAAGTTCTGACTCTCTCACAGGTGCCTTACCAGTCTCAGACATACATCTGTTCCTGGTTGCAACCTGAGGGGTTTGAACACTGATATTATGATCAGCCAAATCAGTGAGACCAGAACCATCATTAAGCACAGTTCCAGGTCTACTAACTGAATTTGGATAACTAGAATCAAACTTAGGTCCATAATCAGAAATATCAGACTTCTTACCCACTCTTTCACCCTCTTTAGACCCTTCCCTTTCATCATCGGGTAAAACATTTTCACACTTAGATCCAATGATTTCAGAAAAATTATCAAATAAGTTTGAATGATCAACACCATTTTCATAAACAACATCTTTAACATATTGACTTAAAGGAAAACAATTTTCATAGAACTTTACATCTCTAGAATAAAAAACAGATTTATCATCAAGAGAATACATTTTATAGCCCTTTTTTTCAAAAGAATACCCAATTAATATACACTTTGAAGCTCTACAATCAAACTTATCCTTTGGATTTAAATTTGTAGCAAAACATAGACAACCAAAAGATCTAAGATGATTCAGGGAAGGTTTTCTATTTACAAGCAACTCATATGGACATTTACCATTTAACACAGAAGTATGAGTCCTGTTAATAAGGTATGTAGCTGTTAGAATACACTCAGTCCACATATTTAATGGAATACCACTTTGAAATAACAGAGATCTAGCAACATTTAATAAGTGCCTATGCTTCCTTTCAACTATACCATTTTGCTGTGGGGTATAAACACATGAAGTCTGATGACTTATTCCATTATCTTTTAGAAAGCCTTCAAACATAGAATTAACAAACTCAGAACCATTATCAGTTCTAAAACACTTAACTGTTTTATTAAATTGATTCTGCAACAATTTTAAGAAACACTGAACATTATGAAATACCTCATCCTTTGCCTTCAGAAGGTATACCCAAACAGCTCTAGAGAAGTCATCCACTATAGTTAAAAAATATCTATATCCTTCTCTACTCCTTATCTTAAAAGGTCCCCATACATCTAAGTGAATCAGTTCACCTACATGATAAGATTTATGATCACTAATAGGAAAGGAGTTCCTAGTTTGCTTGGACTTATGACACACTTCACATGGAAAGAATAAGTTTTCCCCTTTTAATTCAAGTTCAGATTTTAGCTCTTTTAACACTTGAAATGATGGATGACCCAACCTAGAGTGCCACAGCATCACAGAATTTTTGGAAGGACCATAACTAGAACTACTATCACACACAAAAGTACCTGGAGAAATGTCTCCAAAGTAATACAGGCCATTGACCTGTTTACCAATCAGCCACGTCTTGGTACGAGACAGGTCCTGAATCAAGGATTTGTGTTCATCAAACCAACACCCAAGATGGTTATCCTTAGCCAACTTATACACAGATAGAAGGTTAACACAATACTCAGGCACAACAAGAACATCAGACAAAACAATATTACTCGCCAAATTAAGTTTTCCTATGAACTTTATTAAGGCTTTCGTTCCATTTGGATGCCCCACAGTCATTTTATACTCGGACACGTTTATCAAGTCAAACATATTTTTCTCAGATGACACCATATGCTGGTTAGCACCTGTGTCTATTACCCAACCCCGCCTATACTCTTGTTCAGAGTTAGACACACACGAAAAAATCATATCATTAAACCCAGAATGACATGTACCTGCCATATTAGAACTACCATAGTCAGTTGAAGCAGGTTCTTTAAGTAGTAGCATAAGCTTTGAATACTGATCTGCAGTCAACTGACATGATACCTCATCAGGTTTGGTGTTATCACAGTTCACATTATTACTAGTTGGTTTAGAGTTATTAATCTTTCCTTTGAAGTTAGGTGGGTAACCTATTATCTCAAAACATCTATCAACAGTATGCCCATTTTTATTACAATGTATGCACTTCATTGAAGCTCCTTTACCAACCCTCTTTGCATTATTGGTTTTAGACACAAATGCTGCAGGTTGAACCTTATTAGATACAATTATTCCTCTGTGAGATTCTTCATTTGAAATGGTTGCAAAGGCAGCCTTAACTGATGGTAAAGGATCCTTTGTTAAAATGGAGGATCTCATAGGGTGGTATATGTCATCTAGACCCATTAAGAACTGCATTAACCTAATGTTTTTATTGAAGCTACTAACAGACTTAGCTGCATCACATGTACACTGAGGTAGTTTGGCCAGGGAGTCAAACTGTCTCCACATAGATGTGAGCTTATGATAGTAGTCAGAGATAAGTGTTCCATTTTGTTTAATAGAGGCAATTTTCTGATGTAGACTAAACACAACTGACCCATCTACTTTAGAGTACGTTTCTTTAAGTTCATCCCAAACATCAGCAGCACATTTTGAGAAGATTTGACCAACAAACAATTCCTCAGATATAGAATTAAGTATCCATGACAACACCACAGAATTACATCTATCCCATTGTCTTTCAAGATTTTCATTGTCTTTAGGTCTAGTACAACTTCTATCTACAAATCCAAATTTATTTTTGACATTTAAAGATAACTCCATAGCATTAGACCAGACATTATAATTCTCAGTACCTTTCAATTTTATGCTAACAATGGTGAGATTATTAGTATCTGAGGCATGCAGATACAAGGGATTACCAAAGTCTAGATTACTCATCAAGTTACTAGTATCAACAACTTCTTTACCAGCCATTTTATATCAGACAGATAAAGCACATAGATCACTCAAGCAAGATTTCAAGCATACACACTGCAAACCTCCCCAAGAACCAGATACCCGGTCAATAAGATGACTGGCCAGGTATGAAGAGAGGGAGCAGACAGAGTATCAGCACACAAGCACAGCGGAAACACACAACACAACAAGAAATGGATCAACACTGAAGACCACACCCCCAGTCAAACATCGACAAGAAGATAAGCTTTGCAAGAACTAAAGAATAATGATGAGAGATTCTTACAGAGTACTCCAGCAGCAAAGGGGGTTTGAGAGTACTTACAGTGATTTTTGGTGGAGAAGCCCTTTGTTTGAACAACGAGAGGACTAACCGATTCAGCACGTGAGTTGAATCTTCACCTCTTCAGAGCACCACAGATCCGAGAGCGTCGTCTAACGAAATGATTGTTACCAACAGAAAACCCTAGATCCAAATCTTTTCGTAACGATATCGAGCCTTGTGCTCTGATACCATGTAAACTTTTGCAATATGAACAAGATCTTGATTATGAACAAAGATGAACTACAATCGTTTAACCACAGAAAACAAGTACACCAACTCTTAAGAATCAAACTACTCGCAACCTAGACTTGCAACGATGAGTTGCAGGACAAGATTATACACAGCGAGTATGAACACAAGAGACTAAGGTGAACAAGATGAAAGAGTTGCAGGCGTACGTATGAAACCCTAATTCAGGGATTTGAAGATGACAAGATGACAACTGCAACTCTCTGGATCCTTCCAGCCTTTATATAGCCAGCAACAATCATCACAACTCAACTTTAACCCTCCAAGAATCAAGAAAGGCAGGAACAGTCCTTGAGCTTCCAAGAAAGTCCAAAAACACCCTTGAGACTTTAAAGAATAACAAACCTAATCTTAAACACAATAAACAACCAAATCTATTAGAATTGAATTGATACTAACTATATACCACTAATTTTAATAGTTCCCATGGCTTGACAACCGTTTATGGTTTGCAACCACAACCGATCATCAGTCTGAGCCACATCGCAGATACTACATTGTTACGTGTTGTTGGTTTCTTATGTCGTGGTCACTATTTATTTTCTGTTTTTACAGGTTGTGCCCATGTTTTAAGGCTGTATGAACTGTTATTCAATTTATTTGTGGTGTTACATTATAGCTTGATTATTTTGCAAAGAATGATGGGTCGATGATGGTGAACATGTATTCATTTGGGATCTTTTGTGGTTCGAAATGAAGACTATGATTGTTTTCTAAATACTATGTTGGTTGTCGACTTTACATGTTATATTCATTGTCTTAATGTTAAGATAATGCATGGTAAATGATAAAATTCTAAAGTTTTCCTAAAATTGATTTATCATACAATCACCCACTAAATCACTTGAATATGTACTACCAGTCTACCCTCGATAATTCAAATCACTATTTTGTATTCAAGTCGGAGGCACATGCTTGCACATGACGTTGGACACAGATGGATGGCCCTGATTTACTGCCCTGAAAATTTTTAATAATTGATAATTATTCTCACACTAAGCAATAACATTGATTATAAGACATGTAATAATATTTCACTACAATAATTTTACCCTATACCGACAACGGCTATAACGACGACAAAGGTCGTTGGTACAGAACGCTCTGTACCGACGACATGCCGTCGGTAAAGCTAAAAGTAAAAAATTCAACACTTTGACTCTATACCGACGACATGTCGTTGGTACAGAGTTGCGCGGGCTACCAAAAAAAGGCGGTATTATAAAAAAACTCTATCCCGACGACCTGTCGTCTCTGTAGGGAAAAGTCATTTTATTTTCACTTTTTTTAAACCTTTCGCTTAAGAAAATAAAAACAAAAAACACTGTGTTCTCTGTCCCGACGACCTGTCGTCGGGATAGACAATATTAAATTTATTTCTTTACTTTTTTAACCATTCGCGTAAGAAAAATAAAATAAAAATAATATTTTTATTTGTACCGACGACAAGTCGTCGGAATAGTATTTTGACTCTATAGGGACGACTTGTCGTCTCTATAGAGTGCAGACCCCTTAAATCATAGTTTCGACCTTCTACCCTATTTTTCAACCAAAAAAACCCCTCCTTCTTCTCCCGACTTCATCTCGGTTTAGAGGCTTACTTGGCATCAAATTGAAGTGTTTTAATGGAAGAATGATGTTTCTTTACTATAATGAAGTTATATAATCTTGTTTTTATAAGTTTTATCTAAATTTTTATGTTTTAGGTGAGATTAAAGTTTAAAGCTTGAAATTTAAGGATTTGAAGATTTTCAAGGTATGAAATTCGTTTATAACTTATGATTTAAGTGTTGTTTAGTGAATATGCATGTGATTAGGTTTTTTTAATCAAGGTTTTTTTAATCTAATTCATGCAGTAAAAAAAGTTTACTCAAGGTTTTTTTAATCTAATTCATGCTGTAAAAAAAGTTTACTCAAGGTTTTTTTAATCTAATTCATGCAGTAAGTGTGGGTAAGAAAACAAATGGTTGAGTTCAAGTTTAGTTATTAATAGCCAAGTAGCTACCGGTGATTAGAAACGAGTCTTGTCGAGTCACTCGAGTGTTTTTTAATTATCATTATAAAAGTTATAATTTCTTAACTATTTCGGATTTTTGATGATCTTCAATACGATAATTAAACAAAAGAATATCATTACATCTATTTATTTTTATTTTAAAAAATTAATTGTATTATGTTCTTGTGACTTACTTTTGACCTGTGAATATAAATTTTATACGGGAAACATATTCTATTTTAAAAATCACACACCCGTATATTATATGATTTGAAATTATAGCCTTTTAATCGTAAAATATATCACTTTAGTATCATAGTATCTTTTATACACGTATCTTGTTCTTAAGTTTTCTACGGCAAACATATTCTATTTTAAAAATCACACACCCCGTATACTATATGATTTGAACTTATAGCCTTGTAATCGTAAAATATATGACTTTAGTATTAGTATGATAGTATCTTTTATAAGCGTATCTTGTTCCTGTGATGTTGCTTATGAATACATCTGTTACAATAAATGTGTTCACATTGAAGATGGGTAGTTTGTCGACTTATAAGGAACATACCCACAACACAAATAAATAAATAAATTTATAAATAAATAAATTTATAAATATAAGTTTAGTATATAAGACTTAGAATCTTAGATTTACTAGTTAAGTTCAGTTATACACATAGTAGGATCGAAAATAATAAATATAAATGCTTTGAAAACCAGAGCGGATCGGCTAGTTCAACCGAAAACCAGCTAATTATTGGTTTATTTTACGCTTGCTTGAACCATTTGCAGTCTAACTGGGTGGTTTTCTCGACACTAGGTTAAAGCGAAACCGATGAAGCTTTGATTGAGATAGAGACACAATGGAGCATTCTATCTATAAGAAGAGAAAATAACTTTAATGTAGCATAAGAGGGATAAGAGAGCACTGAAAATAGTATTTTGATGTATTGAAATCTAAAACTTTGACTCCTCGTTCATAAATGAAAGAATACAAAGGACACATTGACTGAAATGCAGCTGATCGTGTTCAGACACACCGGTGTAAGTGGAGAGCAACTACAAGTGTTTTGGATGATAAGATGTTACAGAAGAAATTAAAAGAAATGTTTTATAAAGTGACAGTTCGACCAGATATGTTGTATGGAACAACTTGTTAGCTGAACAAAATGACACATGTCCCTAAACTTGAAGGTAGTTGAGATGAGAATACTGAATGATTGTATGAAACATAAGGTTGGACAGAATAAGAAATAAGGATTTAAGAAATGGAATTAGGGTAACACAGATATCGTATAAATAAGATAAGGGAGAATACATTAAGATGGTTCAGACATGTGCATAGGAGATGGTAGACGACACCCATAAGGAGTGTAAAGGTAGACACAGTGAAGGGGAAAAGGAGTAGAAACTCACACCTTTTTTTAAGGACATGGTCAGTGATAGGAACCTCTTAGAGATGTAAAACATATGTTCGGGATTTATAAAGGAGCGTTTAGATGACTATGTTAGAAAATCGTATCTTAGGTTTGTTGTCGTCATAAGTGTCTCTAGGTTTCCCTTTAGCCTTTCTTTTACTTTTAAAAGTGCCTTTAACTTTATGAACTTAGCTTTAGCCTTAATGATTTACCTGCTATACTATTAGAGATTATGTCTTTTGTGTTTTTCTCTTGGTGTTGAGTGTATTTTTATCTTAGTGTCTATTTTCGCTAATAACTCATGTTATCATGCTTATTGCTCAGTGTATTTTATATGTGAAAAAAAGATCTTGTTGAGTCAAGAATCTCCTTAGGAACAATTTATCTATCTTATGAGATAGAAGTATGATTTGTTATTATCTTACTCTCCATGGATCTATTGGGTTTGTTTGTTCATCTTTTGGAGGGTGGGTCTTAGACGTATTATTATGACAAACAATGACTTTGGCAAAAAGAAATGTCGCAGTTTCGCCACAATATACGCAATGTGTGGGCTAGCTCTCGAGACCACATAATATAGGTTTGCTTCTTGTGAGCTAGCTAAGAAAGTATGGAATAAGTCGTGGTTTTTTTAGGGGGTTAAACAGTGATTTTTTAAAATACAATTTGAATAATAATATTTTCTCTCTTTTTTTCACTCACAACCATTTATAACTAGGGTGAGCATAATACGGGCCAACCCGAAAACCCGGGCCAAAAAACCAAAGACCAGACCAGCTCAAACCATTATACATACACATGGTCTGGTCCACGGTCCTAAATTTTTAGCTATTTCGGTCATTGGTTCAGGCCAGTTCGGGCCCGATGAAAGCTCGTATAACCCAAAAGACCGATTTAATAAATATCAAAAAATGTGAACAATTTAAAATTGGTGATATTTTTTTTAATGGATTTTATCCATATCGAGGTGGTGGAGTTCGTTCATATAGTAACTAAACATAATTAGAAAGTATCTAAAGGATGACCTTGAAGTTAATACTATTGATTTTAATAAATTGATATGGTAGAAGGTAAAATCCTCTTGATATTCAACTCTTTCGAAGATGACAAGATGTATTATTTGTTTTTTTATTATAGCATATTTAACAAATTTTGGTATACATTAATTTTTTTTAATTTTATTATGCTTTAGATATTTTAGCTATTGCAGTTTCAACCATAACTTCGAAGTCACCTTTTAGTATGGGCGGACGGGCGGTGGAATCGTCTAGAACTTCACTATCCCCTACTATTGTTAAGGCTTTGATTTGTACGTAAGATTGGGTTCGAATGACAAGAAATGAAATCAACGAGATATGCTATGATATGCTACAAAATTGATTAAGTCTTTTGAGTTTCTAATAATTAACTTATTTTTTAAAAATTTATGATAACATCGGTTATGTGCGTTAATGGATAGTAAATGAAGATAGAATGAAAAAGGTTGGTGTACTTATGTTATTATTTTGTTTCATTATAAATACCTTTTTTGTTATTAAGGATTTTTAAAATTACATATTTTCTTATTTACAAGTTTGTTTTACATATTATTGTTTTAATATGTTCAAGTATCATGTTATTCTATTTTAGTGTGTTTAGTTCTATCATAATAAAACAGCATAATTCTTTTTTCGGACCGGCCCGACCTAATTAGTAGAACCGACCCATTAGGCCTAAGACCGGACCGGACCGACCCTTCTTTATAAGGTCCGGTCTTTGGTCCTTAAATCTTGTACATTGTGGTCCTTGGTTCGGGCCGGTTCTAGGTGGTTCGGTCCGGATTTGACCCATTGCACACCCCTACTTATAACCATAATATATAATATAAATAATACACTAACATTAATCTAGTAGGGGATGTCTATGCTCTAAGCCATATAAAACACAATGATTTCAATTCAATTATTTTAGCATCTATATGGTACATTCGAAAGAGCAAGAAATTACAACATTTTCAATAGTACTAACTGGAGTCAAGGTAGAATTATTGAGAAGATAATACCAAGCAATTTTGTTTGGATAAAAGGCCGATCTTGTTGGGAACAAGCGGTCTCAAGGATCCCCAACAACTCTCCCAATGCTAACAATAGAGAAATATAACTGAACACAAGAATATACGTGGAAACTCTAAAAACCGGAGAAAAACCACGGGCCTCCAGAGAGAAAGATCCACTATGCGACAAATTGTTACAATCACATAGACTAATCTCTCAAGCCTCCCCCCGCCAATTACACCCACACTCTCCAAAGTGTTTAACTAAAAAACTTTCTACACTCTAAGACAAGAGAACTAGAAAAGAAAGAAAGAACCAAACACTTCAAGTGTATTTTTAGTTGGAGCACTTTGAAACCAAAGCCTTGGACTTCTCTTATAAGCTTGGAGTCCTCCCAAGCTTTCATCCTTGCACCAATATGGGATGGGAACATTTTCATATAGCCAAAAATCCTAATAATCACCACTTAGAATAGACCATTCAAAGAATTTCTTCTCGGCACATGTTGAAAAAACCTGCTTAAAATTTATGGTGCAACTTCCCCCCTTGGCATACCTGGAAGTTTATCAGCCATTAACATCAATTTTTCACCACACATCTTGCATCTATGCCAACCCAATGCCCATGTGTAAATCTGTGAACCCGCTAACAAAATTGCATCCCCTTTTATGGTAGCGCGGGCATACCATAGGGATGACATAACCTCAAAAGAAATCATCACCGTCAACAACGACGGAGACATTGTTAGCTGACTTGGAGCTGCTAGCCGAATCTGCTCCACCTGGACAATTTCTCTTGACATGCCCAGACTGTCCACACTTCCAGCATACAGGAATCTTCTGTGAGTGCTTCTTCTTCCCGTTCCCGCATATTAAAACTGTTCCTTCTGACGAAGTATGACTGCTACTTCCTAGTCTTTTCTCTTCAGACAGTAGCTTCTCAGTAACATCCGCATACTTCAGGGTTTCTTTCCCATACATCAGAATGGGCTTCATATGCTCATAGGAAGATGTCAAAGATAATATGAGCCTTAGTGCTTTATCCTCATCTTCAACCTTTACTTCAATAGCCTCCAGTTCTGACACGATATTATTAAGAACACTTAGATGATCTGAAATTTTTGTATCTCCATCCATACGAAGGGTATGAAATTGTTCCTTGAGATACAACCGATTTGAGATGCCTTTGCCTTGATACAACTGCTCAAGCTTCTCCCACAAATCCTTTGCAGTTGATATCCCATGCACATTTGCAAGAACATTCTTTGCTAGACACAAACGAATCGCACTTGCTGCTCTCAAATCCAAATCTTCCCATTTTTCATCATCGTCTTTACTGGTTCCGCTTGAATCCTTGCTTGAAACAGGGGTCGGTTCCCCCTTCAACGCCTTGTGTAACCCAGATTGAATCAACACATCCTTGACTTGAACTTGCCACAAACCAAAGTTGATTCTTCCATCATATTTCTCTACGTCGAACCTCATAGGACTGTATTTCGACATCGTATCCGTATCTTCAAAAACAATATTGTATACTAGAAAATATACACCGAGCCTATGAGCAGTTACCAAACAAAGGATTCCCAGGAAAGAGAGGTGGGTTACAATGGACACACTTAAGTACCAATCTTTCCTAGCCAGAACCTTCTCAGGACAAATGCATATATCCGGCTCCTGTATAATTCTATCGTATACAAAACAGTCAACCGAAAACCCGTTTCTGATGTGGAAGATCAGACTAAGCTGCAACCACAGAGCATACTACGAACCTTCTAAACCGAGACCTCCCCCAAAACATGGAGCTCTGATACCACTTGTTGGGAACAAGCGGTCTCAAGGACCCCCAACAACCCTCCCAATGCTAACAATAGAGAAATATAACTGAACACAAGAATATACGTGGAAACTCCAAAACCGGAGAAAAACCACGGGCCTCCAGGGAGAAAGATCCACTATGCGAAAAATTGTTACAATCACATAGACTAATCTCTCTAAGCCAGATAAAACACAATGATTTCAATTCAATTATTTTAGCATCTATATGGTACATTCGAAAGAGCAAGAAATTACAACATTTTCAATAGTACTAACTGGAGTCAAGGTAGAATTATTGAGAAGATAATACCAAGCAGTTTTGTTTGGATAAAAGGCCGATCTTTCGCTATTAGAGTACTTTTGATTTTCATTTTGATATTTGCTTTTAATATTTAGTACTTCTAATTCTAGTCGGGTTGTCCACAACGCCCCGCTTTTAGCTCCGCCCGTGCCGTCTATCGAAAGGGCTGCGTTGTGCAGACTCATCCGTCCTTCACCCGCCCTTTTCCAAAGACGCTCCATGGATGCATTTTGTGGGCCCACGTCACAAAAATGTGTCTTGCTTTGTTTTTTATGGATTTTTAATGATTGTTTGTGGGAAGGATGATGTTAGGAGTAAAAATTGATTGTGGGAAGAATGAATGAAAGTTAGTAGAAAGCTTATGTGACATGGTGACTGAGACTGTTTATGAGAAGAGCACTCTTCAGCGTTGTTGACAGTCTTAGTGGATTTTTATGTTTGTTCTTAAAAGAGTTTGTTGTCTTCCCCAAAAAAAGCAACTCTAGAAAAGGCTTATGCGATATTCATGTGTAAAACTCCTAAGGTTATATGTTACATGGAGTTCAACCCCTTTACAACGAGAAACAAGACAACTTAGTGACCGCACTCACGGATCCGCCTCACGCCTTGACTCAAGCCCCCGGCTAGGAGGGGGGGGGGGGGTATTGTTCTATGTCCCGTGATCATGTCACATCATTTACGTCCTACTTCTTCACGGAAATATAACACATACTCTATATATTATCTCCTACATTTTGTAGCTCAATACCACAATACATTGATTGTTTATGTTTTATCGCTATTTTTTTTCTTTTAGAAAAAAACACTCTCTCTTTATCATTAACAAGCATCGTAATTGATATACATATAATATATGTATTATACAGAGAAAACAATGTTTAAAATTATACAAAATACCATAAGTCAGATATAAATTACTATATAATCATGTATTTCTTAAAGCATTTTAATCTTGATTAATTTTACATACTAAGTAAATAAAACACATCCTAAATACTAAGATATCCAGTATTAAATTAACTATTTTTCTAATTTTTCATAAGGGTTTTCTAATATAAATTTATTAAAACTTTGCTTCAAATAATAACTAGTGGGTAAAACCTGCGCGGTGCGGCGGGGGTTATAAATATTTTTAGAACTGTTTCTTTAGTTAACTCTTTATTATTGTGATAAATCTCATTTTAATTTTTTATTTAATTAATGTGGGATATCAAACATATCTATATTACTATAGGGATGGCCATATTTGTAAAAAACAAGTTGTTTATACACAGTCACTTGTACCAAATGTAACAAAATTGTTTTTAAGTGTCTTAAAAATGGATTAAAATTACAATGTTGTTCAAAAAATTATATTATATAGTAATATAGATATAGATAGATTAAGATAACCTTAAATATAATAGTCATACTTTAAATTTAATTATAAAATAAAGTACAAGTATTTAAAATTTAAAGGGTATAATAGGAATAAATTTTATGACATTACATATTAAAGGTTCTGACTCTTCATATGTTATCTTAAAATTGATATAAAATTACAAATCTGGTCATAATTTCTTCATTATATAATAGTATAGATACGACAAAATAGAAAAGAAATAGATTTAAAATTCATCATTCCTATCATAATCTTATGCATTTGTCCCAAAACCCAACTAAACAGTAATGGGCTACTGTGAGTGGACTTTGCTATTGGTTTGAAAATGAAATAGACACACAATATGATTTTAAATGAGAACTCTTTGAACATTTCAACTATTTCAACTTAAACAATAAGACAGGATAATACCTTGAAAAGTACCATAACAGTGGTTCATATATGTGTGGACCCTATACAAAAAAGTTTGTAATCTTTTGATGAATACTATAAAAAAAGCAATACCATAAAGTAATTCCATGAGTAAAGTTACAGTTAAAAAGATGGTTTAAAACAAAATCCAATTTAATATATGTGTGTGTTGTAAATATCATCAATTACTAAAGTTGGTTTATCACGTAGTTATTGAATAGTTATTTTTATTGTTTTCTCATGTACTTATTGGTAATGTCTATACAAAGGTGTTTGGGGTTTATTTTCCTGGAAATTACTTTGATCCTTCTTTGTTTTGTATTCTTATTCTTGTGTCTTCGTCTCTTCTTTTGACTTTGCTTTCTTCTTTTTTCTAACTCCTAAAACACACACAATTTGTTACACCTATTAAATAAAAAGAATTTGAGGTTGTTTGTGTTAGTTGATCACCTCTTTAAAGGCAGGATGTCAAGAATCATGTCTCTATATACGAAGAGCAGGCATGCATGGGACTTTAGGACAAGACTCTGTAAGACCTTTGTTTAATATGCCTTTTGTTTACGATGAATAGGAATAGGTTCTTTTCAGATAGGCCAAGAGCGAACCCTTCTTGATTCATCAGGGTCAGGATCTTTTATCTTCTTCTCTCTCTTTGAGGTTGTTGGATTATGAACAAACACGAAAAAAAAAGTTTTGTTAAGTATTCGTGAACAGTTTATGAATAAGTTATTTTTTAATAAACGAATATGAATAAGACCCCGTTCATGTTCATTCAGTTCGTTTACAACGTAAATTGTTGTTCTTTCCTTGATTGATTTAAAGATATACACCTTTTTTATAGATATGTCACAAATAAGCATACGAGAAAACAAATCTATCATAAGAAGAAGTCGAATTACAAAAGTTTCTAGAAATACAAACACTATAAATTCTTTGAGAACTCACACAGATAAAGCTCTTAATACGTAAATAAGACCCACTTAATTTATAATATGAACTATCTCAAACAAAGACTCAAGGCGTAGTTGTTTGAGGGAGACTAGAATCTGCTACCACTCATGAAGAATTTGTTAAAGCACTTATGACTCACGTTTAGTGGTTTACGATTTTGTGTAACATCATCTCACATCATATCATTCTTGTTTTGATTTGCTTAACGTTGTTTGAATCTATCTAACATGCATTGGTAGAAAAAAAGAGAAATAAATAATTATAAAATAAATAAATAAATATTATTTAATTCTTTGAAGTTAAATATAAGGAATAAATATGGGAGGGTTTTAAAAAGATGAAAAAAATATTTGAATATATGTAACTTTTAGTTAAATTATAATATTAAAAAAGAAAGTTTAATTAAGTAATTGTAATTCAAATCGATACAATATAAAATATAAGAGAAAGTGGAACCAATATTTATATATTTTATTTATATATACAAAATATCATATATATATATATATTTTTACTATACTTTTCTTAGTTGTTTCTTTTATCAGTTTTGACTTTATGTTTTGCTTAAACCCTGATCTTATCATCGGTTCCAAATCAATTACAAAATTTCAAGAATCTTAACAAACGTTTTTTTATATATTTATTATTTAACATTTAAATAAGTTGCTTTAGGTAAAGTGGCGTTGGCTGGGGGTGAGTGGGAGAGAAGTTTAGAAATGGGCCTACTTAAAGTTAAGGATGGTGAGCACGAAAGCCATTAATGATGTGGATGGACACACGTGCACCTTATAACTTATTATTCTACTCACATCACAAAGTCTCCTCCACCATCATTCAATTAGTTTAAGCATCCCCATTTTTATTTATTATTTTCAACTACTCATTTCCAAATCATCTCATTTCTACCCATTACAAACTCCAACTTCCTTGATTGTTAATGATTATTTTTAAATATTTGACTCTTAAAACTAATAACACATCCTTTGATGATTGAGATCATATGTATTCTTTCTTTGAATAAAAAAGACAAAAAGGAGTTTAACTTGTTGAGTAATATTTCACACTGATAAATTAATTGATTATGTAAATTTAACTTCTCAAATAAAAAATCAACTTGAGATAAAAAGAATATTTTAACATGTTTGACTGTACAAACTAAATGATTAAGGGAGTGATAGAGAAAACAATAACTTAACATAGTCTCATATATCATACTCATATTATTATAACTATATATTGTGGTTTATTTAGTTAAAATGTAATCCAAACAAATATGAATCTATAAAATATTTAAGTCCAACTATAGACTATAGTGAGTTTAAGCTTTTCTTAGTTAAAGATAGTTAAAAATGAGAAAAAATGATTACATTTATCTCTTTTAACACTCGTTAATGATTTAATTAAAAATATGTTTGAAGCTATTATTGAAATAGAATACAGTAACTTTAACACCCCAATTATGTTCACATTAACAAATTTGATGCCCCTAAAGACACCACTACGTCCGGTCTTAACGCCTGAAATAACCGTCCCATGTGTGCGTGTGTGAATGAATATATACATTAATAATCACGTTAGCAAAATGTAGATTTGTTTTCAAATGTTAGGTGGACCTAATAAATTGATTTCCATCACAAGGGCATTCTCGTACTTTCACAAAAGTTACAATCAACACCCCTACAAAAGCAATGAATATCACCTTTTAGACTTTTTAGTTTACATTCCCAATAACAAAATCTCAAGTCTTTGCCGTGTTTGACCTCTAATTCGATACACGCGTATATACATAATACATACTCGCAAACCATTAATCTGCAACACCATCAACAACAAAAAGTGATTTTGATCTCTTGATTGATGATGAGAAGTGCAAATGATACCATGGAGACGATCAACGCCGCCGCGTCGGCGATTGCATCGGCGGAGAACAGACCACCTCAATCTTCATCCGTTCAGGTGAAAATCTTCGATCTTTTTGCTGTTTTTTGATTTGATTTTGCTGACTTGAATTGATTTCCTGGTCGGTTTTGTGTTTTGAGGGATATTATTTGGTGGGTATTCGATTTGATGAAGTTTAAGATCCGGGTTTGTTGATTTACCGCTGTCTGAATCTGATATCGTGATTTACGTTTTGATTTGAATGTGTGTGATTGTATGTTTGGTGATTCTGAATTGATGTGTGGAATAAACGAATTTGATTTGTGTGTGCAGTTATAGACCTAATTTTGTGATTTACGTTTTCAATTTTGTTGGAATTGATGTAATGATGTTAGGGTTCGTAATTATTCTACCAATCAGTGTAGATATTCTTTCCAAAAGTTGAAATTGATCTTAATGTCAGTTTGATGACTTTGATCTCATGGTTTAAATGTGCATCTATAAATTGGGGCTTAGTTTGTGACATTGGGAGTCAGTTTCCATCATTGTTCATTAGATTTCTGGATTCTGTGTTATAAATTGTGTTAACACAGGCAAATTGTTCAACCATAAGATGTTGTATGTTGATTGGTTATCTTCTTTTGTATAGAAACGAAGATGGGGAAGCTTTTTGAGCATTTCATCATGTTTTGGATCTCAAAAGCAGAATAAGAAGATTGGGCATGCTGTTCTTGTGCCCGAACCTAGTTCTTCAGGAACCGATACTAGAACAGTCGATAACCCGTCTCAACCATCTACCGTGGTCCTGCCGTTTGTTGCTCCACCATCATCACCCGCATCTTTCCTTCAATCGGAACCGCCATCTGCTGCTCATTCACCTGGTGGTTTGATATCCTTCACAGCTGCATCCTCTGGGATGTATTCACCTACTGACCCAACCAACATGTTTGCTGTGGGACCTTACGCCCACGAAACACAGTTGGTTTCACCACCAGTGTTCTCAACATACACCACTGAGCCATCCACTGCACCTTTCACACCTCCTCCGGAGTTAGTTCATATGACCACACCATCATCACCCGAAGTGCCCTTTGCCAGGTTTCTTGGTTCAGCTACCCAAAATGGTGAAGTGGACCGAAAATTTTCATCATCCCAACATGAATTCCAGTTGTATCAGCTGTACCCCGGAAGCCCAATGGGTCAACTCATATCACCAGGCTCGGTTGTCTCCAATTCGGGGACCACCTCTCCGTTTCCAGATGGAGAGATCCCTCGTGGCGTGCCTGTTATCCTCCACAACCCGACAAGCGCAAAGCTTTGGCCTCAAGGATGGAAATCCCAACAACAATCCGGGGTTACTACTCCGAATCCTGCAGGCCCTCAGTCGATTCTTGACCGCCAACACTCGGATGTGGGCCCATTAACAAGTTTTACCAACGATGATCAACATACGGTTGATCATAGAGTCTCATTTGAGATTACGCCTGAAGAGATTGTAAGATGTGTCGAAAGGAAGCTTACTGCTGATGTGGCGAAGGGGCGAGATTGCGGTCCTGATGACGTGGCAAAAGGCCATAGATCAACTGCCACCCTTGGATCTGCTAAAGAGTTCAACTTTGGCAGTACAGAGGGAGGAGATTCTAGCTGGTGGGCTAATGAGAAGGTTCTTGACAAAGAAACTGGGCCTGGGCCCATAAAAAACTGGGCTTTTTTTCCTATGGTACAGCCAGGTGTCAGTTAATGATTGGTGAAACACTGAAACCTTAACTTCCGAGGATAAAATCTTTGTTGGGTTCAGATACAGAGGAAAAGATGAAGTTAGTGTAAGATCCTACAGATTACAAGGTTTGTTAGATCAATAGATGCATATAATATCATAAATTTTTAGTATTCTTTTTGTTATTAGATTATTAATAAATAATCGTAGTATTTATCGTTATCAGTCATGAAAATGCTTCAATAACTTTAGCTTTTTCTAATTTGTACTTTTATCATCTGGTCATTTGAAATTCAAAACTCTTTTCATATTAACAAAACTTTTTATTATGGTTTTTGCAGTCCCAATTCCTAAAAGAGCAATTGAAAGTAGATGGAGATTTGGATCTTGATATCTACATTGCGCTGGAAACGAGTCGAGCACGAGCTCGTTTAACTTAACAAAGCTCGAGCTTGATCTCGGCTTGTTTCGAGCTATAAACTCGTGAGTAAATCTACAAATAGAGTTTGGCTTGAGCTTGTTTATTTATTAATTAACCATTTCTATCCATATCAATAATACATAATCTAGTTTTTTTTTTATTATATTATGCAGTTGTATAAATATTGGTATATATCATATAACTAGACTCGCGAGACTAGTTTAGCTTGGTTTATGAAGCTTGAACAAGTATTTGAACCATACTTGTTGTATATATGCTTTTGACTATAGATGGTTATTTGCTTATGTCCTCTTGGCTTAGTTGCATCAATTGTTTGTTCTATCGAAGTGGTGCGGTTTTCAAGTCCTATAAAGCGAGCAATATATGGATTTAGGAGTTAATTCAAATGGGTGTATACGTTCGTCTTAACAAAAGAATATTGATTGTTATTCAATAGATCGCTTGGAACCTCTCTTTTTTGTGAGTTGGCCTTTATACAAGTTGGGAGTTCTCAAACCGACTGCAAATGGATATTAGACCTGAACGCGTCATTCAGGTCAAGGTACCAGGGGGGATGAGGGTTGCGAAGGGAGAGTGGCTGAGTGCTCAAAATGAATTGGAATCTATTACACTCGCCAACATCACTTATTCAACATCGCTACCTGCTGCTGTTGTCGCTTGTCGTTGGCACCATCCTCACCTACCATCATTCGCCACCGCTACCGCCCCCAAATCAAGCCCCCTGACTATGGTGGGGTGGGCGATAATGGGGGCGGTTGTTTGTGGCGGCACGTGCGGTGGCAATGAGTAGGACAATGACGACGATGAAAACTGGTTGGAATTTTGTTGAATTCCCTTGCAATAAAAGTGAAATTCAAACCTAAGTAACCAAACATATTAAAAAATAAATTTTAGATTTCCTTTTATAATGTTCGTCAAATGCCGTTAACTTAATAGAATTTAAAAATTCCAATAGAATTCTAAAAATTTCATAGGATGAAACAAACATACTCAATATATTTGTTTTTCAGATTCCATAATTTCTATCTTCTCAATAAATTTCTCTCTTTGATCAGCACTTGAAACAACTTCGAGTTGCAGCGGACACTTTTAAATTACAAAAGAAAGAGCCTTTGACCCTTTGTTTTCTTTTTAAATAGTTCGTCGCTTTCTATTTCATTAAGCCATTCATTTTCACTTGATGTTAAACTTAAATTAACTTTTTATAATTTAATTAAAGGTAAAACAATTGTTTAAAGTAACTTGACAGACGACGCCGGGGACCTTGGTGACGTCTCTGTTGCGCTAATAGCCATCAATCTTGTTGCATGTTTTTGATTCACTGTTCTAACGCTACGATGATGTGCGGAAGCTCATCTGACTATCTGAGAGTTAGTATTATACTTAACCCTAATCATTTGTTGGATCTATGTGTTTTTGATTGTTGATTGTCGGTTCTATACTACTTCGGGATTTCTTTTGAGTATTTCTGATCCTAACTCTAATTTTACATCACTGATAATGATGGTGGCCTCATCTGAGAATCTATTAAATATTTTTTGCTATATTTTTGGGTTTATGCTAGATGGTTGTGGTGTCTCTGTCATTTTGGGTCTTTTTTCCAGTGTTTTTGGTCTAAACTCTACTTTTAAGTTGATGATGATGAGAATGGCATCGTTTGATAATATATTAAAATTTGGTTTGTTGCATATTGTGGGTTTCTGCTGGTTGGTTGTTCTTTCTCTATTGTTTGGGGCTTTCTTTTGATATAAATTCTAACTTTAAATCGATGTCTATAAGGATGGTCTCATGTGAGAACCTATTAAATCTGTGATTGTAATTTCTTTTGGAGGTTTGTAGTTGACAACAAATTTTCAAAAACGGTTTTGGTCCGGATGGTGATGAGATAAATGGTGATGAGATGGCTCTATTGTCGTCTGAATGAGTTTTGTTTGCTTTACACCTACCTCTGAATCGGTTGGGTGTTTACGGTTATGAACCCTATGTTCATTTGGGCGTGGACTAGGTTATTGTTTTGGGTGTTCAAAGGCCACTATTATTCAATGTTATATGTTCTTGATAAGCCTAGATGTGCTTATGTTGTTGAATAAACATTAGAGGTGCAGTTGTGTGGCTTATATATGTACATGTCACTGTTAACTTCGATCCATTATTAATATACGTTTGCAACCGATTATTTTATGCTCTGATTTGGGTTCTGCGATACACATATAGGTTATGATGAAACCGAAAAAGGCATCGTTGGTTGGCGTCACATATCATCTGGATTGTAGCCACAACAATTCTGATTGTTATGTATTATGATTGTTATGGTTACTGCCTTTGTTAACGAGTCGGGGGTCTCTTCGGAAGCGGTCTCTCTATCTCTCAAGATAGAGGAAAGACTTGCCACCACATACCTCTCCCAGACCCTGCTCTTCAGCGGGATACACTGGGTATGTTTGTTTGTTTGTTTGTTTACTTTTTCATATCTTATAATTCATGAGAAAATTTATTTTTGTTTTTTTTAAGAAGAGAACGAGAGATGGTCGACTAAAAAAATATAATAGGCGTTGGGTTTGGGGCGGGGGGGGGGGGGGGGAGGGCAACCACCCACCCTATTAGTGAACAGTATACGTAAAAATCCAGACCACCTCGTAAAATTTTACCATCGTCCACCCAACTGCCCCTTAATCTATTAGTGTTAATACTTTAAATTTAAGCCCGGTATTAGACCTAAGCATAATTAAGTTTTAAACCAATATTTGACATGAGCCCTATTAAATTTTAAACTCAATTCCGATCGGCGATCACCATGTTGACACTTCTGCTTGTCGCTTTTCCGATCGCTACTTTCGGCCACCGCACCAAGATAAGATAATTGGGTATTGAGAGTTTTAGTGTTTTTTGTATAATTACTTTTACTATTTAGATGATTATTTGATTAGTGATTAGGGAATGTGAACTACGATTTAAAAAATTACAAACTCCAAATCTCTAATGTGAACTATTGCATATGATTTATGTATTTTAGTATAATAGTATTCAATCTTTGATTATCACTCGATCTAATCCGACCAAAAGCGGACCAACAAAATTTATTATATAATGTTGCGTAAACGACTCCTAAAATTTCCGCCCCCATTAAAAAAATTATGGGTCTCTCACTGTATGGGTTTCAATAGTAACTTATACTACTTTTTGTTAGATAATATTCAAAAATGTTAGGATGAAAATGATACTTATGTCATAAACATCACCACACCATGAAACCCACCAATATGAATATGTCATGTCAAACCATGTCACATTAAACCACACATCTATATCTAGGGGTCACTTATACCACACCACACCATACAAAAGTAATCCTTAAGAAAAAGGGCAACAGTTAGATTTTGGAAGCAACCCATAACGAGTACACGTTGCGAAAACAAGCCGTGAGAACATGCCGCGAGCCCGGCGGCGGTGTTGAGGTGCCACGCTAAGGCACGCCATAAGGCCCGGCGTGAGCGCCCCCTCCCTCCTTATTGTTTGTGTGGCCAAGAATGATTAAAGGTTTCTTGTGCCGTGGACAGAGGAAATCACATAGAAACTGACCTTCCAGAATTATTACTTTCATATTTCCATTACCCACGTGTACCACATGCTTCTATTGCTTGTCCCTTACTCCTATTGGAGTTATTTAATAATTTGAATTTCAATTTAATATTTTTAAATTTTATTTTACAAAAATTGTATATTTTCTCTAACCAAATACACTGTAAGATCCTTGATTGAAATTTATTTTTCACTTTATTTCACGACATCAAACTTTTTTGTGCTGTTATCTTGCATCTATAGAGCAAGAGGATGTGATGACCGACTGACCATGATGGTATGGGAGCTGAAGAAAATAAACAGTAATTTTAATAAGTTTGTTTTTTGAATACGTGTGATGGATTAAAATTTATCTTATAATCACATGAAAAATATAAGCATCTAAAACTATATGAGTGTCACTTGAATAGTTGAACCGGTACCTCATGTTCGTGTCTGGAGTTACTATCAATGGCAAAACTTTTCAAAGTGAAGTGATAAATACGATAAAACCAATAAGTGTGCGGGATATAGCATAACTTTTTGTGTATAATGTACTTAATCTTTCACTTTTACTTGTTGCATCCTCTGCTTAAGTTTCATACTAATAATATGATAACATCCAACCGTCTTAACATTCGAATACATATATTAAAAATGAGATAGGTTAAACAAATCCCTTTTTATACAGAGTATACTTCATATCAAGTAAATGTTAAGAGACAAAATAACCGATATATTACGAGTAGGAGATATATTAAGTAAAAGAAATGTAAGCGAGTAAGATAACTTTAAACACCGCCAATGAGTCCTAGATCAACTGGTTTAGGAGGAGACATCCTATGACTTTTCAAACTGAAGGTCATGGGTTGGAGTCTCACTTGGTGCAATATGCTCCAAGTAGGCCAATGGTTTTATCACAGAGACCTTTTGGTGGTAAGTTTCTCTTGGAATGGTGGGCGAGCCGGGTCACCAGCGCTGTCTGTGTTCGTAAACATGAGTGGTCTTTCGCTTATAGGTTTACCCGAGTGACCGAGCTTAAAAATTATTGACGATAAAAAAATTAACTTTAAACACCACCCTAAAACTTGATGATTTATGTACAAATCAAACGGGCAAGAACGTCACCATGACGTCTCAAACATCTAGAACTTCAGAAGCCAATTTCGTTGACCAATAAATCTTCACTTCCAGAAGCCCAACCCCATTTATAATCTTCAATTTCCCCCCAAATCTTTAACAAACATCCAAAAGTTTCTTTCACATTTTCTTCACAAAGATGCCACCTTTCTCACAATCAAGCCCAATCTCATCTGGGTTCACCCAAAATCACCACAAATTCGACACCACGAACCACCATTCACCCACCAATGTCGTAACAATCGATGTCGGTGGTCATCTCTTTCAAACCACCAAACAAACCCTAACCCTAGCTGGCTCCAACACCCTCTTCTCCAATCTCTTTGAATCACACGATCAAATCCCTTTTATCGACAGAGACCCTGATCTCTTCTCAATTCTCCTCTCACTTTTAAGAACTGGTTATCTCCCGTCAAAAGCTAAATCTTTCGACATTCAAGATATCATCTTTGAAGCACAGTTTTATGGGATTGATCATCTTCTTGTTCAATCGAACTCAAACCCTTCTCAATTTGAAGCTTTTAATCTCGAAAAGGCGGTGACTTTGCCTCTGAGTGGTAGAGATGAGCCCTCTGTTATCGCCACTACACCGTTTGGGGCTGTTCATGTTGCTCATAGAAGCAAAATCACTTCTTTTGATTGGGCTTTGCAAAGAAAGTCGACGGTTTTGACCCGATTTGCAGCTATTGATTCGTTGTTGTCTTTATCTCCTAATGTAGTTGCTGCAGGTGCCACTGATTTCTCTGGGCTGCAGATTATTGATCTTGATTCGGGTTTCTTGAAACAGAGTTTGAATTGGGAAAACATGACTAAATCTAGCTCAACTGTTCAAGCAATTGGGAGATCACCTGAGTTCTTGTTCACTAGCTTTGAATCAGGCCGAAGGAATTCGAATTCTATCATGGTTTATGATGTTAATGATGGGTTCAGAATTGTATCAGAGATCGCGCGAAATGAGATCTTTGGTGCTGATCTTGAATCCTGCATTCCATCAACAAAACTGAATTGGGTTCCAAGCCTTAATCTGTTAATGGCTTCAGGGTCTCATAGTGGACCATCTGGAGTTTCAGGGAACATAAAGTTCTGGGACATAAGATCACGCGATATCGTATGGGAAATCAATGAGAAAGCCGATTGCTTTGCTGATATAACAGTTTCAGACGCCCTTTCGGCTGTTTTCAAGATTGGGATAAACTCAGGAGACGTGTCCTACATCGATTTCAGGCACATTGATACGAATGCACCTTGGAATCCTGTTACTGGCATGAAGAAACCGTTGAACGGGAAGAAAGAAGGAGTTGGTTGCAAGATTGAGAGCCATGGGAATCAAGTGTTTTGCAGCAAAGGTGGTGAATTGGAGGTGTGTTCAGAGGTTTTGATGGGTGGTTTTGTAAAGGTTGAAGATGGAGAAGATGAAAGAGTGTTTAGAAAGAACCTTTTGGGAAGAACAAAAGATGTAGGAGGAAATAGGGTTACAAATTTGGGTTTTGGTGGAAGCAAAATGTTTGTAACTAGAAGAGATCGGCTATGTGTTGAAGTTTGGGATAGCTCCAGAAGATGATATTTGACTTTTAGTTAAAATATTGATATACATTGTTTAAAAAATTTGTAACAGCCGAAAGTGTATTATAAAATATTAGATAGAAATGTAAAATTTTGTGGAGCTGGAAATCTCAGCTAGAGCAACCTCTCTACATCGCGGGATGGTATTAAGATTTTCTTTAATCACATCATCCTTAGACACTACCAATGGTTTTGATACGAATAAGGTTTATACAAGTTATGCTTGCTTGTTTGAAGAAATGTAAAAAGTATGAGGAATTGTAAAAGATAAAAAGCAACAAAAGACTAAAGGTGTGATATATTTAACCATATAGATATGAACCCAAGGCTTATACACACACACACAAACAAACAAAAAACAAAAAAAAAAAAAAAAAAAAAAAAAAAAAAAAACACAATCCCAAACTGTTATAATAAGTAATGAATAGGATATCACTTTGAGCTAGTCAAGCCCAAACTAAACTCCCACAACTCCTTGGCTAACTCTTTATCTTTAGCTCTTGATGACGGATTCGCCAAATTACTATCAGAAAAAAACTCACCCGTCACGCCTTTCACCTTCGGGTTTAAAGCTAGATAGCATGTCGTAGCTGCACCCTGAAAACACAAAAAACTAATCATTAATCAAACAACCACCAATGATTATGTCCAATGAATGTAGTAATTAAAACAAAACCTAAAATACAAACCTGTGAGACACTTTTTATAAAGTACCTCAAAATCCTGTTGCAGATAACTGTGACAAAACAAAGGTCAACTAACAATCTTTAAAACAAGTTTCTTTTCAGCATTTGCAGGATTGTATACTCACTAGAGAAAATGTTGTGGCCACGAAAAAGTTTGGTGTCGATGAATCCAGGGTGCAATGAATTTGCCGTGATGTTGACCCCCTCCGCCTAATCAAGATGGGTCAGTATATATAATATCAAATCAAGTCAGAACTATTAGAATTATCAGTTGCAACTTATTATCATTAATGCATTAGACCTCATCAGAACTTCATAGTTAAACAGGAGTGAACACGAGTACTACTATGATGGGTGGCCCTCTATGAAGTTCTCGCGTTACAAATCTAACTATTTAGAGAGGAAAAAGACTAAAGTCACCTTCATAAGTCTTGCTAGCTCATTAGCATGAAGTATATTAGCCAATTTTGATAGTCCATAAGCATAAACAGAATTATAACTGCATAAAACAATGCCATATAAACTGGTAAGTCAATGTGTTTAGTAAAAAATTGTTTATTTTGTGTTTTCTTTAACCTTGATTCATTTTTTATATGATCAGAGAAAGTTCCATTGTATGCAAAACGATGTCCTTCAGATGATACATTAATTATTCGCCCTTCGGTCTTTTGTTCAGACGAAGTTGTCTTCATTGTCTCTAGCAACTGATTTGTCAACAGAAAATGACCTGAAGACAGAAGAATTGATGTTTTGAATCAACTTTCGTCGATCTCTAGCAAATGATTCATCAAAACTGAACGCACACAATCACACCTAAATGATTTGTTGCAAAATGCAGTTCGATATTCTCCTTTGAAAGCTTGAAGTGTGGAGACAAAACCCCTGCATTGTTACTTACAACAGAACAAACACACGGTTATGAACATTATTCAACCCGCTTGACTGATCCATTTTAACAACTTATGTATAATAAGGTGATGTTTTGTTACATTAGAATGTTTAAAGGAAGGTGCGACGAGTGGTATTTTGCTGCAAACTCTCTTATTGATGTCATAGAGCTTAGATCTAACTCCATTACATCCACTTTTGCATCTGGAGTTTCTTTAAGGATAGTTTCTTTAACTTTGATACCTTTTTCTGTGTTTCTTACTGCCATGATAACGTGTACTCCACGCAATGCAAGGACTCGTGCGGTCTCAGCCCCGATACCACTTGTAGCTCCTAAGGGCATATACATACATTAAACACCAACTTATGATGATGGTGATTGGTTTGGGTAACTAAAAAATCAAAATTTCTATAAAAGCATATGAAAAGAACAAATTTGATGCAAAAGTCTCTCGCATGCGTAAAGTCCGAGAGTATTTTGCACCCGGACCCACACTTCAAGAAGCCTTGTTCATTGTCTATTAATATATATATATATATATATATATATATATTCATTATAATAAAAGAGTAACTTAGTATGACACGTGTCACCACCACAATCCTCCTCACCAAAATTTTCCCGCCTCTCTCTCCTATTAAATAATTACCTTAATTACTAATAATATTATTTAATATTTTTTTAGATTAAAATATTTTTTTATAAATTAAGAAAAATATTTGTTATTAATGTTATATCAAAATAAATAAATTTTTATAAGTAATATTTTTTTCTAAAATATCAAACTTTGTTAAAAATATGATATATTATAAAACTACTATTTTTAAAAATAAATTATTTAAAAACAAAAATAATTTAGTTTAGGAGTTATGATAATAAAATATTTTAAAAAATGATATTTTTATACGGTTTGTTTTAGAACAAAATATTATTTTTTAAAAAAAATTAAAAACAAAGTTATAAAATGTTGATATCACTGTTTTATTACTTATAGCACTTACTTATACGTAATTTCAGTCATATCATATTTTAAAATATCATTTTATTTTTCATAAGTTTTATTATATTAATATTTTATTTATTCAACCCGTGTATTACACGGGTCTTCTAAAACTAGTATATATATACACACACAAAATGCTTAAATGACTCTTAATTGTGACAGTTGCTAGCCTCTGTTTTCATTAATAATTAAATAGTAGTCTACCAAATTATTAAATGCTTAAAGTTCTTCAAGACCATGCAAATGCAAACAGACTATTAATTGATTACAATATAATAATTCTTAATTTAAGCGACATGAGTTATCTCAAGATTTTATTAAAATAAATAGAGTTTTTGAAATCAAATCTCACATGTGATAAAAATAAAGAAAGGTTTCAGATGGGTCAGATGGTTTTCTCATATGATTTGTGTTTCCTTCTTAAGGTGATCTCATGTTTTGTATTTGTAGATGACTGAATGAGCCAGTGGTCTGTTGGTGATTCGGTTATCCGTTCATAAACAAAAAGTTAATTATAATAAATAAAAATAGCAGGAATCAATTTGAACATGCACTTATTCATGTATTCATTTAAATTTTCAGGACCATTAAAGTGTTTTTAATTTAATTTAATGTGAACTAGAAAAACCATATTGGTTTTTAGGTGAACTTTTAATTTCATAATAAAGGTATATAAGCAATTCGCTAGTAGTGGTAACAAAGTCACCAATATTGATTACGGAAGGAGGACTCTTAACACATATTTGAATTTCCTTTTTCTTTTTCTAGTCTAATAATGTATTTAACATATGATTTGATTTTTTCTCTAATGTTTTTAAATACTTAATATTTCTTAAGAAACTAAACTCACTCTTTTGATTAATTCTGTTTTTAACATTTTTATAAATGTTATTGAAAAATCCAGTCCTTTTTAGATAAAGTATTTTTTAATCACATAAATATAAAAAGAACTTCATTTTTTGAAAAAGAAACAGTTTGTAATAAATTTATATCATAATGTCATATAATATTTAAAAAAGAAAAACAGAAACAGTGTATTAAAATTTTAAAAATAAATTAAATATTACAAGTTAATAGACAAAAATCTAATTACATGTTAATAAAATATTAAATAGTAGCGAACACTACCTCAAAGTAACGACTTGTTTACAAACCAAACCAATTAAAAATCCACCGATATGGTTTTCTATGCCACCTAAAAAAATTAATTAAAATAGACTACGGATTTACGGTCATGTCACATACATGAGTTTGTATATGCATGCGTACAGATAAATTTATATGTATTCATATAATTTTTTTTTTTGTCCAAATGTATATGATCAAACTTGTTATTAGTAAGAAGAAGTGTTCAGAAAATTAATAAATCATAAACAACTGTCTAGTTAAGTAAAATCAATTGTTTATATACTTATATACTTAAAAGTGATAAATTAAAAAAGTATGATAAATTAAACAAGCTAATATAGTGCAAAAATGACAACAACAAAACAAAACAATAGACCTAATACCAAGTAGAAACTAGAAAGTGCAGTCCACCACAATATTCAAATTTGACCTCCTAAGTTCAACTTATTTACTTCTCATTCACACCACAAATTTCATATCCTGATTGTTTGTTTTATCTCTGAACTGCAAGAACACATATTCAGATATGTAGAATCGAAGTAACATCAACATCAAATTTAACAGCATGATGGTAAAGTGATGTACTTCATAACTAAATAGTTACAGGTTCAAATCTTACAGAATCCAAGTTTGATGATATATTTTAGAATTAGAATAAAGAACGTGTGTTCGCGTTATTCAAAAGAAACATGAATTAAGAGAAAGAGAAACATGCAAACAAGCTCATACCCGTAACAATGGCAGTGAGACCGGATCCATGGATTCCAGCAGTAACTTCCTCCGCGGTTGATGATGCAGAAAACCCCGATGCACCTTTTCGTCCGAAAATCCACATACTCGATAGATTTCAAATCACACGTTGATTATAAGTGATGAATTGAAATGGGCGGGGTGCTTTATAGCTATAGTTTGTGGGATCTTTTGATGACCCGTAGTTAACAAGGAGGTTGTAATTATGATAATACTTTCTAAGGATGCTAATGGCATATTGCTATATACGTTATATTTTGTAATATTATAGTTATATAAATTGAATAAGATATGTTTTAATTTAATTAAAAACTTGGTGCAAGTTACTGATATTATATTATACACTGAAACTTGTCGTTTTGGTTTTGACCCCAACTAACATATTCGTCTCCCACCAGTGTACTAATAATAATAAAAATTTGATTTTTGTATGACTTATTGTGTCTTTATTGATGTGATGTAATGTTATAAATATTTGATTATCAAAAAATTAAATAAAAGATAAATAATAATATATCGTTCGGTGATGCCCACGGAACACAGATACCCGTGAACCAAACTTTTTTTTTACGACAAATCTATCATACTCTTACTCCTAAATTACACCAAGTTACACCATACCTGGTTTTGAACTCAGGGCCAATGAACCACCTATTGTCATAGTATGTGAAAAGGTTCTTCAACAGCCTAGTTTCACCCTTCTATGACGTCCTAAATTAACAAAAGTTGATTGTTAATGACGACATTAACGTCACCCTTCTTCATGATTTAGCATAGTTTCATCACTATGTCGTCATTAAGTTTTAAGCTAAACACATATGATCCAATATAGGGAAATCCCTTGGAATTAGACTGACCACTCCATTTGATGCAACTTGCTAGCAAGTAAAGCAAAAACCGATTAATCAAAATCGATAACTAATTAGTTAAGATAGTCAAGCAAACCATAGTTTCGATTTAGTTGGGATGAAAACTGCACCGAATAGTCCTGTGTAGACTCTTATATTGGCCACAAACACCGTCTAATAGAGATGACCGACATTACTATATTTATAAGATGGATTTATTCCACTAAAGCATTGTTCTCTTGAAATAACTTTATAAAGATGATTAGCTACTATAAAAATGTTATGATATGATTTTTTTTTGTTAGATTTCATTACTCTAACAAAAGGAAGTATGATTGTAAGGTATACGATTAATTTGGGTTTTCACAAAATAAAACAAGAATTAAGTTCAGCGATACCAATTATCTTGTTCGATACATAGGTTAATCTTGATGGGTACAGGTCAAAGTCAGGTCAAGTCACCAAAACTTTTAATTTTAATAAAATGTTTTTTATTGTTTGATTGTGTAGTTAGTTTATCTATTGAGTTAAAGTAGCGAGTCCATGGTAGGTTGTTTTTCTTTTCTTTAGATACAACTTACTTCCTATATACATAAGGTCTTTAAAATTAAATGAACGAGGAGAGAGTTCAAGCTGTAAACATTATTTTCTTTTTACTATTTATTGCAAGTCCTCATAGATCATATGCTAGTCTAATATTTTTACACGTTTACAAATTCAACTTTCATAGATTCAACATTCATACTCAAATTTGTTGAATATTTTAGTATAATTAGAGATTGCATGTGTCATTTAAATAAGAGTGCACGCTTGTTTGAATGTCATCGGGCCTAACGGGGAATCCAAGGGGGCAGCGCCCCCGAGAGAAGCGGGGTCCAAGGGGCGGCAGCCCCTGGCGGGGTCCAAGGTAGGGCTGTTCAAAATATTCGTGGCTCGAAGTTCGCTCGAAAAAAGCTCGGAAAAAGCTCGGTTCGAAAAAGCTCGTGACTAAACGAGCCGAGCCGAGCCAGCTCGGTTTCTAAACGAGCCGAACTCGAGCTAGGGGTGGCTCGGCTCGTGGCTCGGCTCGTGGCTCGATATGTTATATATATATTATTATTATATATATAATTAATATTACTAAAGTAAAACAAAACCCCATCAGCCATCCAACCCCATTATCCCGATTCCATACTCCAGCCACCACCCCAACCCTAATAAAACCCCAAGTCCCCAACCCAGCAACCCTAACAACTTGCGACGCGCCGACGCCATAGTGCCACCAGCCAACACCCGACATCCACACCAGCGACAGTCGACGGTCGACCACCCACACCAGCCGAACACACCAGCTGAACACACCAGCTCGACTCGCGACCAGTCGACCACAGCCACCAGCGACAGCCCCTTGCAACCTGCGACCAGTCGACCACAGCCACCCACCTTGCAACCTGAGACCAAGCCCCTGCGACCAATCCCGAGCGGCCGAGCAGCCCCTGCGTGCTTGTAAGTGTTCTTGAGTCTTGACTTCTTGTATTTAAACGATATGCTTCTTTAAACTGTTAAACGATATGCTTCTTTATGCTTCTTGGTGCAGCTTTTTTTTAATTTTGGACCCAAAAAATCGAGCTGGCTCGACGAGCCACGAGCTAGCTCGAGCTTTTCACGAGCCGAACTCGAGCTCGGTTTTTCAGCTCGGTAACATTTTCGAGCCGAGCCGAGCCGGCTCGTTAGGCCATCGAGCTCGAGCCCGAGCCCGAGCCCACCTTGGCTCGGCTCGGCTCGGCTCGTTTACAGCCCTAGTCCAAGGGGCAGAGCCCCTGGCTGGGGTCAGGTCAGCTTGGAAATTTTTATTTTTAGACAAAAGTTCTTCATCGAAAATGCATTAGAAATTTAATTTTGGGCCAAATATGCATTCGTGGAACTTGAGGGACTAAATGTGTAATTTACCCCAAGAAGCAGTTTTCTTGAAAACTAAAAATACGCTCCTGCGTATTCGGTTTCTTGATCCCCTAAAAAAAGAAATTCGATTTCTTTATCTTCTCAAAATTGCTCAATCAAAAATCCATACGAAAATCTAGAATCAATCTGATTTTATCCAATCAAACGTTGGCAGACACTCCAATTGTTTGATCTGAAAGTGATCACACGACTTTAGATTTATCCAGTAATTTTCGGGAATTCCCCAACAAAGATCAAACAATTCTGTGAAGATGGCGAGCGATGGTGAATCTGCGAAGAACATGATATCATCCAAATTTGAAAAGTTGGACAAATTTCAGGGTCATGATTTTCAAAGATGGCAGAAGAAGATGCATTTTCTACTCATAACTTTCAAAGTGGTATACGTTCTGAGTACCCCCATGCCTGAGGAAGTGGAAGACGAGACCCTGGAACAAACTAGGAAGCGCTCTAAGTGGGTCAATGATGATTACATATGTCGTGGACACATTCTGAATGGTATGTGTGATTCCCTCTTTGATATTTATCAAAACATTGAATCTGCAAAAGAATTATGGGAATTACTGGAAGCCGAATACATGGCAGAGGATTCATCTAATAAGAAATTCCTTGTAAGTGATTTTATGAATTATAGAATGGTTGATGGTAGGCCTGTTATGGAATAATATAACGAATGTCTTCGAATTCTTGGTCAATTTCAACAACACGGTTTAAAAATGGATGAAGCAATTTCTGTTTCAAGTATAATTGACAAACTTCCTCCTTCTTGGAAAGATTATAAACATAATATGAAACATAAAAAAGAGGAAGTGAGTCTAGTTGAACTTGGTAGTAGTATTCGAATTGAAGAGTCCTTATGGGCTCAAGAATTGGTTTGGGTGAAAGATAAAGACAGGTCATCAACTGTTAATATGATGGAAGAAAGCGGTTCTGTTTTCAAAAATTCTAACAAGGGAAACAATAAAAGAAAATTCCAAGGTGGTAATAATAAGAACAAAAGGCCTGTGAAACATGCAAAGCGGGCCAAGAATGAAGGTTGCTGGAAATGTGGTAAACCGGGACATTTTAAGAGAGATAGTAGTGTTGGTAAAGGGAAAACCGAGGCTGGTTCTAGTGGATCCAATAAGGATCCTAAGCAACAAGGTCAGAACTTAGTTTTTAATAATAATTTGGATTTGAATTATGTTTCACTATTTTCTGAAGCATGTTATGTGCAGGAGGATTGTCTTGCTTGGTGGTTTGACTCGGGAGCAACAAGCCATATGTGTAAGGATCGAAGATGGTTCAAAGATCTTACACTAATTGAAGTTGGATCTGTCTTAAAGATGGGCAATGTTGCAACCGAACCAATCCATGGAGTTGGAAAAGTAGAACTAGTATTTACTTCTAGAAAAACTTTATGTTTAAGTAATGTTCTGTTTGTACCCGACATCCGGAAAAACTTGTTATCCTGTATAGTATTAAATAAGTGCGGGTATAAACAAGTGTTGGAATGTGGCAAGTGTATATTGTCAAGACATGGTTCTTTTGTTAGATTTGGTTATTTATCAGATATGGTTATGTTAAATTTGGATGTGCCTTTTAGTGATGATTCTGTTTGCATGGTTGATTCTAGTTCTAATGTAAAATTGTCTAAATTGGAGTTATGGCATGCTAGATTAGGACATATTCACAATAAAAGGATGAAAGAAATGTCTAAAATGAGTATGATTCCTGCGTTTGAGTTGAAAAATGATAGATGTAAGACTTGTATGTTAACTAAGATTACTAGAAAACCATTTAAAAATGCAAAACGTGAATCTAAAGTTTTAGATCTTATTCATAGCGATCTGTGTGATTTTCTTGCTACACCATCTTTAGATAATAAAAAATATGTAGTTACCTTTATAGATGATGCATCAAGATATTACTATGTTTATTTGTTACATATAAAGGATGAGGCTCTTGATAAATTTCGAATTTATAAACAAAAGGTAGAGCTTCATTAAAAAAATTTGGTTAAAACTCTTCGTACTGATCGTGGAGGGGAATATTATGATCCAGTGTATTTTCAATCTACTGGAATAATACACCAGACAACTGCTCCATATACACCACAACAAAATGGTGTGGCTGAAAGAAATAATAGAACATTGAAAGAAATGGTAAATTCATTGATGTCCTATTCGGGTTTAAGTGAAGGATTTTGGGGCGAGGCTATGTTAACAGCCTGTTTCTTGTTAAACCGAATTCCTGGTAAAAATAAGAAGAAAAATCCATATGAACTTTCGCATAAGAAAATACCAAACTTGAGTTATCTCAAAGTTTGGGGATGTAGGGCTGTGGTGAGGCTCACCGAACCTAAAAGGAAAACTTTAGGTGAAAGAAGTATAGATTGCATATTTATTGGATATGCTGAAAATTCTTATGCATATAGATTCTACGTATTGGAATCCAATAAGTATGTTTTAGTGAATTCGGTAATAGAGTCACGAGATGCAATCTTTGATGAAGAAAGATTCACATCTATACCTAGGCCAAAGAATATGAATCCTAGTATGAAGGTTTCGGTTAATAACGAAGATGTTCCTTCGACTAGCACTGAACCAAGAAAAGGTATGAGCGTTAGAAAGGCCAAATCTTTTGGTGATGATTTCCAACTTTACTTAGTTGAAGGATCTAGGGATGAAATTAATTTTCAATATCAATATTGTTGAAGATCCAAGAACATACAGTGAAACAATGGCTTCAAGGGATGTTACTTTCTGGAAAGAAGCCATCCAAGATGAAATAGATTCTATCTTGCAAAACAACACATGGAAATTGGTTGATTTACCTCATGGATGTAAACCATTAGGAAGTAAATGGATCTTCAAGAGGAAGATGAAGGTGGATGGTACTATTGATAAGTACAAGGCCATATTGGTAATCCAAGGTTTTAGGCAAAAGAAGGGCATTGACTTCTTTGATACATATGCTCCTGTTGCTAGGATATCCACCATTAGATTGTTGTTAGCACTTGCTGCTATACACAAACTTGTAATTCACCAAATGGATGTGAAAACTGCGTTCTTAAATGGTGAATTAGATGAAGAGATTTACATGAAACAACCTGAAGGGTTTGTGATGCCTAAACATGAAAACAAGGTGTGTAAATTAATTAAATCTCTCTATGGACTGAAACAAGTACCTAAACAGTGGTATCAAAAGTTTGATGAGGTTGTACTGTCAAGTGATTTTGTCTTAAACCAAGCTGACAAATGTGTTTACAGTAAGTTTGATGATTCTGGAAATGGAGTCATGATATGTTTGTATGTAGATGACATGTTGATTTTTGGCACTAAACAAGATCAAGTTAGTAGAACAAAAGCATTCTTATCATCTAAGTTTGCCATGAAAGACATGGGGGAGGCTGTGATCTTAGGTATTAAGATCACACGTGAGAATAGAGGCATTTCAATTTCTCAATCACATTATATTAAGAAGATCTTAAATAAATACAATTTCAAGGATTGTTCTCCACTGGGTACTCCCATTGATCCAAGCATTAAACTATCACTTAATAAAGGTGATGCTATATCTCAACTTGAGTATTCGAGAAGAATTGGATCACTTATGTATGCCATGATTAGCACTAGGCCAGATATAGCTTATGTTGTTGGTAAGCTTAGTAGATTTACAAGTAATCCTGGCATACAACATTGGCAAGCTTTAGGTCGAGTATTCAAATACTTGAAAGGGACTATTGATTATAAAATAACTTACATTGGATTTCCTTCAGTGATTGGGGTTATTCTGATGCAAGTTGGATAACCAATATGGAAGATCATTCTTCCACAAGTGGTTGGGTGTTTCTTCTTAGGAAAGGTGCGATTTCCTGGGCATCGAAGAAACAGACTTGCATAACTAACTCAACTATGAGTCTGAGTTTGTTGCTTTAGTAGCGGCTGGTAATGAAGCTGAATGGCTAAGAAATCTACTTTATGAGATTCTATTATGGTTAAAACCAATGGCTCCCATATCTATTAGGTGTGATAGTGAAGCTACATTGGCTAAGGCTTATAGTCAAGTGTATAATGGCAAGTCAAGACACTTAAGTGTGAGACACAACATAGTTCGTGAGCTCATTATGCATGGTGTCATATATGTTGAGTATGTTAGAACTCAACATAACTTAACTGATCATTTAACCAAAGGGTTAAGTAAAGATCTCGTGAGAGGATCAGCTGTGGGATTAGGGTTAAAGTCCATCTAAAACTCTCATGTTAAGATACCCAATTCCCATCTAATATAACGTTAGGTGCAAAATTTAATATGAAAGGCTTTACATCTAGAGTTTGGAACACAACAGTAAATTATTCCAAAGGTATGTGTTCAGATCTGCAAGTTAAGGAAGGTTGAAGTATATCTTCTTAATAGTTCTTTTGGAAAATTGCATTTGCAGGTGCAAGAAAAAAAAATCTACCTATATGAGCATGAAGTTTAGCTGCTTCAAGAAGCTGGGACTTGGCTTTGATATGCTTATGAAGGATAGGGACATAAGCTAGTAAAAGAATGTGTCAAGTAAGATTTATGTATGTAAACTGATGTGTATATTATCTTCATGTATTCAATATTGATATTAAGGGTTCAATCCAAAGTGACACCCTGATATTAGAATATTTGAAATGTGTAATATACTAATGTGAAATTCAATCGTCATGATATTTCATTTATGCATTAGTTTGTTTGGTTGTTTTGAATTAGTTAGTTAATCAAAGATTACACTAAAATGGGGGAGGTTTGTTGAATATTTTAGTGTAATTAAAGATTGCATGTGTCATTTAAATAAGAGTGCACGCTTGTTTGAATGTCATCGGGCCTAACGGGGGATCCAAGGGGGCAACGCCCCCTTGGCTGGGGTTCGGGGGCAGCGCCCCCGTGAGAAGTGGGGTCCAAGGGGCGGCAGCCCCTGGCGGGGTCCAAGGGGCAGAGCCCCTGGCTGGGGCTGGGGTCAGGTCAGCTTGGAAATTTTTATTTTTAAACAAAAATCCTTCATCAAAAATGCATTAGAAATTTAATTTCGGGCCAAATATGCATTCGTGGAACTTGAGGGACTAAAGGTGTAATTTACCCCAAGAAGCAGTTTTCTTGAAAACTAAAAATACGCTCCTTCGTATTCGGTTTCTTGATCCCCTAAAAAAAGAAATTCGATTTCTTTATCTTCTCAAAATTGCTCAATCAAAAATCCATACGAAAATCTAGAATCAATCTGATTTTACCCAATCAAACGTTGGCAGACACTCCAATTGTTTGATCTGAAAGTGATCACACGACTTTAGATTTATCCAGTAATTTTCGAGAATTCCCCAACAAAAATTTACCCCCTACTTTTAATCTCTAGCTTCATATTAACACTATAAGAAGGGACATCATTATTTTCACATCAAATACAACTAGACTATAAGCCTTTTTGGTTCTCACTACATTTAATCTCTACACTTTCAACTTTAAAGTTGTTCCACATGATGAAAACATCCATAAACCTCACCTCTTATAGATATATAAATTACAAACCATACGACAAGAGCCTTAGGAGCTGAATGTCTCGACCCGGTTAAGCCCAGTTTTTTATTGAACCGTTTGTCCCTTCAAAATCATGTCCGACCAGTTATGGAAACCATGGTTGCAACGATAGTTGAATGTTTGTTGTTGGTGCTTTATTTTCTTCACACAACATAGTAAGGGGGACACATTGGATTGACTCAAAATACTTTGAGAATAATTTCCAAAATGGTTTTTTGGTTTTGGAAAGGTTTAAAATTTGAACTTATTTATTAATATTACTTCTTTTTCTTCCCCGATAAATGGTTTTCAGGGTAAACTTTTTGAAACGAGTGAATGATGATGATAACTTATTAATATTTTGACTAATTTTTGTAATAACTAATATTTTACCCGTGACCGGCTTTTATGATTGGTTATTATAATATTATAATTACCTTTTTTTAATGGCTGGTTAATTGTTAATTGTTAGTAACATCAAGTTATTAATATTCACCTATGACAATGTTTGAACATTGGACCTTCAAGAGAGACAAAGTCTCTCACCTCCCCTTTGACCACAAGCCAAAAGATCATTGGCTATAATTACCGTTTGATAACCTTATAATTTTCATCCTAATGTTATAACAATTTTTTATATTTATATTTAACTAGTATTCAGCTCATCGGGTTGTGAAAGAATGCGTAAAACCATAACAAGTTGCATCATTATCACAACACCTTTCAACGACCATCAACACCGAAAAATCTTGTATTACATAAGAAATAAAGACTAAAAATAAAACCAAACAGAAAGTAGATTTAAAAACGTTGAACCACGCACGTGAAACACAAAACATTAAAGACAATAATTAAGTTGATCTAGGACCTCCGCACGTCGCAACGAAGATGTTGAACGGGAAAAAATAAGCGTAATAATGTTGAACCACACGTGCACGTTATGACGTGTTAACTCTTAAAATTTAAACTGTAAATTGAAAACTTTGTAAAAGATTAAAAGTATAAGGGACGAAAGTTGAAAGTGAGAAATTATAGAATTTGAATTGTGAAAGACGTAAAAGTATTTGATTTTGAAAAAGAAAAAAAAAGTTATGTACAAACTTTTATGCACATCATACAACAATTAATATAATCATAAGTTGATAATTAATAATATTTATTTAAATGATCTACGAAATTTATTTAGTATTTACTTGTTAATTAGGGGAGTAAAATGGACGGTTTAGATAATTTGGGTCGGTGTCATCCTTTATAAAAGTATGTCCATATTAGGTTAACCCACTCATTTTTTATTGTGTTTGGTAACAACCAACGTATGAAACTTTAAATATGGAAAATGTTAATGGGCCTATTCAAACACGCAAATTCGTAAGCACTTTTTTAGTTCATATCCTTTTGGAACCCATGGTTCACCCGAACAAACTTAAAAGATTAAAAATAACAGATTAACTCGGGGTTGGTATATCTATTTTTTTTACATGAAGCAGATTGTAAAATCAGGATTCTTTTTGTGAAAAATATATTTCTATTAAGGATCTTAAAACATGAGAATATGATTATATGCATATTTTGTATATTATTTCTAAAAGGCAGATAACCGTACATATTAAAGTTGGAGTGGATTTTACTAAATGGAAAATATTTAACATATACCGACTATTTGCTCTCATTGCCAAAAACAAAGAAACTAGACCAAGTTAAATCGTAAAAAGTTGAATGTCAGACCCCAAGCTTAAGCTTATATCTTTTTTCGGTCAGAGCTATCACTGAATTGTCCTAATTTTAAACATTCTGGTAAAAATTTCACCTCTACATAAAACTATGCATCATCAATTGCGGTTTCTATGCTTATTGGAAGTCAAGATCTCAATATGATTGTTTTCTCTTAGGCTTGTATACGAATTGGAATTGGATAAGATCTGACCCATGATGATTTGTCAAAGGACCATGATTTGATCCATAACTTCATCACAAAATGAATGTAATAAAACATTGATTTGTCGACCCATGAAACAAGGCTGGCAATGCCCTAGCTTCACGTTGAAACATATCATTTTTGTTGCGGGTTCGAAGAGTGTGAGACTACGAGTGTGTTGTCATTCGCCCCCCCCCCCCCCACCCCAACACTCCTTTCTCTCGTTTTATGAAATCGTGACTAAAAACAATCATATTTAATGGTTCTGAATCATATTCTTTTTGGTTAATATTTTTGTTGTGGGTTCAAAGGATGTGGGACTGTAAATGGGTTGTCATTTGTCCCCGACACCATCACTCCTTTGTTTTTATAAAGTTGTAACTAAAATAAAATTTATATTCAACGGTTTTGAATCAATTTCAAAATTAAAAATTAGTTTTGAAATATTTGATTAAAACAAAACCCAAAATATTAAAGGAAAAAATAGAAAGAAATAAAGGGAAAAAAAAACATGAAATCATCTAAAAAACATGATCTTCCTTCCATGGTCTTAAAGATGTTACAAGGCAGAAAGAAAAGAAACCCATTGGAGGGTATAATTTACACAACATTTATTAACAAATAACATTACCACAACACGAAAATAAACAGTTTAATGAACAACAACATGACATAATCGACAACGAGAAAACAATCAACAAAACAAAAAAATTTAAGATCTGCTCTTGAAGGGAATGGCTCGGATAATAATCACATGGTACATAGCAGCAAGTGCAGCTCCAATAAACGGACCAACCCAGAAGATCCACTGCAAGCAAGACAAAGTAAAAATCAAATTTTGACCCAATTTTGCAAGTAAAATTAATGTTGACTTCAAAAGTCAAAAACCAAATCTTACATGATCATCCCAAGCATGGTCCTTGTTGTAGATGATTGCAGCTCCAAGACTTCTTGCAGGGTTAATACCAGTTCCAGTGATGGGGATGGTGGCCAAATGAACCAAGAAAACCGCGAACCCGATTGGGAGAGGAGCCAAAATCTACATCAAAACATGGGAAGTCAACGTAAAGGTTTGACCTTTATAACATACTGATCATGTTAATTGAATTAGGGAAATCTGTAACATACGGGGACATGGGAATCTCTTGCATTTCTCTTGGCATCAGTGGCGGAGAAGACGGTGTAAACGAGCACGAATGTGCCAATAATCTCAGCACCAAGGCCTGAACCCTTGGTGTAGCCATGGGCTACAGTGTTAGCTCCACCACCCAAAGTGGTGAACGCATTCTTACCCTCGAACCCCTTGACCACACCTGCACCACAGATGGCCCCAAGGCACTGCATCACCATGTAGAACAGTGCCCTGGTCAAAGATAGTTTTCTTGCCAATAGCAAACCAAATGTCACAGCTGGGTTGATATGCCCTCCTGTTTTACACAACAACAATTTTCGTTAGTTGATGAACTTTCACTGATAGTGAATGATAATTTAAGTAAAAATTGAATCTTTAGTTCAAAAGATTACAGGGTTTGCAGAGAAAACCGTTAATCTTGAGCATGTGGTGGTTAATTGGTTATTTGTTACTCAAAAATAAGATATATTTGTCCAAATTAAAACTTGAATCTTTACGTCAAAGATTACAGGGTTTGCAAGAAAAACAGTAAATCTTGAGTGTGTGGTGGTTAATTTGTTATTTGTAATTCAAGAAGATGAATTTCTTTGTCAAAATTAAGACTTTTGGGCTTATAATATGAGGGTTTGTAAAAAGAGCATCTTTATCATCCAAACACTTTGATCTAAACATACCCACCTCAAAACACCAAAAACAAACAGCTTCCATGAGATTTCAAAAGGAAAAAAAAAAGATCAAAATCAGGGTTATGATAATAATATACCTGAGATACCAGCAGTGCAGTAGACAAGAGCAAAGATCATACCACCAAAAGCCCAAGCAATCCCTTGAATACCCACAGTACCACATTTGGTGGGAGATTTGACCACACCCATCACAGTCAACACAGAGATGTAAAGAAACAAGAAAGTTGCAATGAACTCTGCAATTCCAGCTCTGTAAAAGGACCATGAAGACAACTCCCCTGGCTCAAACAGAGGTGCTGGTGGTGGCTCCTTGTAGTCTTTATCTGTTTGAGCTGATGTCCCAATTGGTTGCCTTTCTGAAAACTTGTTGGCACCAAGCTTAACATCTTCCTCCTTACCCTCCATTGTTGTTGCTCAAAGCTTTCTCTCTCTTGATTTGGGCTGTGAGTGAGTGGTGGTTTTGTGTGGAGATAAGATGGGGTTTGTGGGATTTTATACTGAAAATGTGAGCATTTTGAACAGATGGGTGTTTGTTAATCTATTGTTTTTATTGATTTTGTGATTAATCATTGCATAATTTGATAATAATTATGTGCTTTGTGTATTGTATCTTGTAGTTCTGGAAAGAGCAGAGGATGTTGACAGATGGATTTAGAATTGTTTGTTTCTGTCTGTTGTGTTATTATCCAGGACAGAGTGTCATCACATTATTGGTTGGCTTCTTGGTTGATTAGGCCAGCTTTTTTGAGCATTAGGTTTTATATTTAGGGTATTTAATTTTTAATGTATGCTTAATAACTTACAAAGTTATGAATTAAAAATTAAACATTTTGCTGGATTTTTAATATTTGGCACTCAAAAAGACACTAAATTCCAACAGAAATTAACATATTACGAGGCGTGGTGGGTCATTTGATTGCACTAATTGTTTTGATTAATTTGTTAGTAATCATTATGGAGCATTATACGTAGATTTTACACAAAGTACCGTGTGTATAAAGTAATATTAAAAGGTTTTACATAACAAACAAATATATTCAATAAAATACATCTAATAGCAAACTATATTAGTAAGGTTTAAAAATTATAAAACTAGTTCTGATAAATCACATAAAAAGGTTTTATTTTGACGAAACGAGACAATAGAATACTCTGGGTTTATCTTTAATACCATAGATATAGATAATTTAGGACACATGATATGTATAATTTATTTAAGTATATGAAATAATGTGTTATATGAAGTAAAATAATTCAATTCAATATATATAAAGAAGAAATAAAGGCAGACGTTTGCATGATGGGGCCATTTAGATTAACAAAAAGAAGAAAAATAAATGTGTGGCTGTGGGCAATTAGCCGGTGCATTTTCTGACCGTTGTTGATAGCGACTGCCTACAAAATGATAACTCACAACTCACAAACGTTATCTAACCATCGCAAATTACCTTTTTACCCTTTCTTCTACATCCTTCCACGGTTTTCCTTTTTTTTTCTGTTGGAAAAACATCGTTCCTGTAGAGTTATGTGATTTAGAATAATTCAACATCACTTTAATTTGTTTATAGTCATGTCATTAGTGAATTAGTTGTGTATAAGTTTGTTGAAATTGCATATCCAAATTTAATAACTTTCTAGGTACACAGTAACAATATTTAAGGTTTATATGTTAACATCACTTACAAGTTGTTTTTCATTATATTAATTTTGAGACTAGTTTTGATAAAATAAAGTAACCATTGTAGCACAACAGTCTTGAATATAATACAAGTTTCATAATTAACAAGTGTTGGAAGGAAACTAACAGAAGTAAGCACTTTACTAAATGTTTGGGATGACGTGGGAATATATATATATATATATATCCGAGGCCTCGTCCAGAAACATGTCCAAGCCAAGGTCACAAGCCAAGCTGAATCTATATATCTTGGTACTATCTAAAATAGTTAACACAATGACAAACCAGGCCAGGCGGAAAAAAAAAAAAAAGAAAGTTGTCTGACCTAAGATAAATAAGAAACCCCTTTTATCCACCTTTTTTCACAGAAAGAAAAGTCAACTCCTATTCTAACAAAACAACAACCTGCAACTATAAAAATTAAATAACGATGTGTTATGAGAGGGTCAACTTATTTCAACCACAAGGAAATAAGTTAGGATACACATGAGTGTTACTCCCTTCCCAAAAGGAGAGGAAGTAAAGTCCCACGAGGATAGACAAAGATACGCATCTTTCACTATAAATAAAGGAAGAAAGTGTTAGGTAAATATCATCCATCTCCACTCTTCACTCCACTATATATCTTTCAATCAATACTCTCTTTTACTGATTCTCATGTCGAGGGCTGATCGCAGAAGACATCCTCCTGCGGTGAGTCTAACGGTTTGTTGTTCTTAGCAGATCCCATTACTCAAGCCAACTCCCCTAAAGAAATCCCCTGTAGCAATAGTTTGTTTGAATATATTTTGACTCGCCACTCAATACTTGAGTCTCCTTCCCTCGATGTCAATCTCTATAAAAAATTCATTACAGACAGACACGATAGGCTATTGATATGAGAAAAGTTCAAATACAAAGGGAACATTATCTAAAAAGTGTGAGAAGCAATCGGTGAGTGACATGTGTCATATTTTTAAAAATGGAAGGAGGGGTATTTTAGGAAGTAAAATTTATTAAGATGAAGGTGTGGGATATATTGACTTTTCTGTACGATTGAGGTTTTCAACACAATTTTCAATTTATCGTTCAAGATTCAAACGTACGAAGTTTCAGCTTGCATCAATTTCTTAGTTTAAATTTTCAAGTTACTTGTATCGGACTGTGCTTATTGTTCTCTGTGAATGTCACCAAATGAGCTTAACGTTAATTCTAAACAAATTGTTTCTGAAAATTTAAATGGATCATGTCTGAGATGATCGGGTGAATAAATGGATCATGTCTGAGATGATCGGGTGAATAAACGGATCATGTCTGAGATGATCGGGTGAATAAACGGATCATGTCTGAGATGATCGGGTGGATAAATGGATCATGTCTGAGATGATCGGGTGGATAAATGGATCATGTCTGAGATGATCGGGTGGATAAATGGATCACGTCTGAGGTGATCAACAGGTTTTCATTTAAAAGGGATTATGTCTAATATGATCAAGTATTCATAATGTTTTACCTGTTGTTAAGTGAAACTAAGTGTCGGTTGGTAAAATGGTCAAAATGTCACAAGTATGACTCAATCGCACGACTGAATCATAAGTATGGATCAGTCGTACGAATGGAGCATACAAATGAGTTCAATCTTACGATTGGACCATGCGAATAAGCCCAATCGCACGATTGAAAGTGACCGACTATGTCAGACGTCCGAATGAACTTCAATCGTACGATTGGAGATGGACGATTGGGTGAATCGTACGACTCAAGTTCAGTCGTACAACTTAATCATGCGCCTAGGCTCAGTCGCACGACTAAGTCATGCGACTAGGCTCAGTCGTACGACTGGAAATTGCCCTAGTATAAATACTAGTTGAATCGTTCTCAGTCGCCCATTCACCCAAATCGCCCTTCTCACTCGTACGATAAGACGAAACTCTGCCAAAATTTTCTAAAATCCATACTTACCTTTGTTTACTGCATTCTAACGTTTGATATTGCTCATACATGTAATATATGTGATGATACTTAGGAATTTCGGACCATGGACATCAAATAGAATGTTTATTTTGACATAACAGTAATCGTAGCTATAATGAACAAATGAACCAACTAAGCTGAACTTAACGATCAAATTAATGGTAAAATAGGTTTAGTCGGTCTAATATGAGTGTAATGAGCCTAAGTTCGACGTTTAACATCAAGTAGAGCTCAAAAAACGAATTTGAATGGACAAACAGTCGAATGAGTGACTGGTCACACTGCTGATCTTCAATCGTACGACTGAGCTATCCGATTGGCTCAATCGTACGACTGAGATGGACGAATGGCTCAATCATACGACTGAACCATGCGTATGAGTTCAGGTGCACGACTGAAGTACATGCATGAGAAGACATGCGACTAAGTCCAATCGCATTACTCAGTCGTATGAATGAACTTAATCGTACGACTAGATCTCAGTCGCGTAGTTCAATTGCACGACTGGAACTCAGTCGTTTGTTCAGTCGCCAGACTAAAACAAAACCTTAAAGTTCATTAAATGAAATTAGCTATCTTCAATATGTGCTGACGTTTACTTGTTCTGTGTCATAGATGACGAGTAGATGGCCTATGAGCACTAAGCACAACATTTGTGCTTATCTCGACTTGACATCCCGCAATTCTGCTGAGTTTGCTGGGATTATCTCATTCTTACGACGATCGCGGATCTATCGTGCTATCTCAGCGCCTTGCACTCCTTATCTATCGATACAGAAGGCTTTCTGGGAGAACGCGGTGGTAGACCGGTCTACTAATCCCCACACCATCAGGAGTCCGATTTTTAGGGAGACCATCCAGATCACGGAAGAGGATCTACGGATGGTTCTGGAGTTCGGGGATGATGCAGACTGCCCTACTAGATTACATCCCCTAACCGTCTGTGGCTGTTTCATGAGAGCCAAGTACTCTGGGGATATCAACACAAGCATGCTTAACAACAGCAACTTGTGCCCCTAGTTTAAATACTTGGCACATGTACTTCTGAGATGCATCGCATCAAGGAAGGGTGGATTTGATGAGCTGTCAGACCAGATGCAAAATGCATACGTCGCTCTGGTGCTGAACTATCCCTTTAGTTTCTCCAGGATGATCTTCACTTACTTGGTAGAGAATATCGAGGCCGATGTCGATGTAGTAAGTGATGAGGAGCTGCAGGATGTCGACGAGGTAGAGCAGGATGTCGTCGAGGTAGAGATTGAGGATGTGACTGCTGATCATTATCCCCAGTATACTAACGCCGAAGGCGAAGTACTACAGGATCTGGGAGAAACGTTTGACAGCAGTGTATTCGATAAGGTTGAGGAGATGACTGCTGCAAAAGCAGCTATGACAGAAAATCCTCAGGTAGATGATGCTGACCTCGCATCGAAAAAGGCTGAGTGGGTAGTCTGTCTTGAAGAAATGAAGAAACAGCGCGTGCCAAACAAGTCAAATGCCTACACCAAGCTCTACAAGGTAAAGAAGCATCAGAAGGTGTCTGGCAAGATTATCAGCTGGGCATACTTTGAGGATCTCAAAGTATATGCTGTCAAGAGGGAGAAGGGAATAGAGTATTTCAGATTCCCACACGATCTGAAAACTCTCCCTGGATTTGAGCTTAATTGTCTAGCCAACTTGAGCCTCCTGTATGCTGTTCCAGGAAATATATCGGGATGGTTTGAGATGGCTCTGAAGAAGGAGTATCATACGAGGTGGGTCAATTTCAAACCTCAACAACCCAGAAGATTGATTCATAAGACAGAAGTTGACCCCACCTCAGGAAGACCAAAGGTGGTCTTGAGATGGCACCCTCCGCGCACAATGTCGCGTATTCCACTAAGGGAGATGCCACAAGATTTTACACCCCATTTTAAATGGTGGTATTATGACTGGCGTACGGGTGAGGCCGTCATAGTTTTGGATAAAGAAGGGAAGGTCGAGACGATTAGGGTATTTGACCTTATGTGGCTAACTAACTTGTCTGCTTCAGATTTCTACATCTTGTATAAGTGGCCATTATTTTTTAACACACAGGATATAATGCAAGCACTTCAGTTCCAACACGTTATACGTATATGCTTCGCACTGAATATTCATGCTCGGGTTTCACGAGAGGAAAGAGTAAAGAGATATGAAGAGTTCAAGAAGGAAGTCAAAGTTTAGATAGAACTAAGACCAAGGGGGAGTTTGTTGGTACACATATCCCTAGTTCTAGTCTAGTGATCTTAAATGTAATAGACTTTCATCTTGTAACACATATGTAATGTTGAATCTATGAAATGAAACAAACTCTTTTGTGAATGTTTGTTGATTGTTTAATGTTATATTTATTAATATTATGTATTGTTACATGCATATATGAACATGTTATATAGGCTTACAGTTGTTAGAAATTTTCTGAATCATTAAAGGTTCAAGAATATGTTTAACTAAGTAATCTGATTCAGTCGCGCGACTGGACCATGCGAATTGGCCAATCGCACGACTGAACTAGGTGATTGAGTCAATCACACGGTTGAGTCATAAGACTTACTCAGTCATACGAATGAATTAGTCGTATGACTCAGTCGCACGACTGAGCCAGTCGCTTGGCTCAGTCGTACGAATGAAGACTGTAACCTATAAATACCACTTAATTCGTGGAAGAACGTAACACTTCGATAATTCACAACCCTAGCCGTCCCAGTTCACACAGAGCGTCCCTTCTAAGTTCATAGAATGTTTCAGATCATTTCTACTTCATTCTTAACGTTTTCTTATCGTTAGGTTTGATCCGGATTATGTTCTCCCTGATTGGATCGCCAAGCAAATAGAATTCCGCGCTATTTGATTCGGTTTCATGTAGAATCAGTTAGTACTCCGTCCGTACACGGTCCTAACACCTTTCTAGCTCCAGCTCCAGCTCAAGATCCAACTGCCTCTCCAGCTCCTTCAACTTCAGCTTCGATTGTGTCATTCTCTGATTTTGCTTTATATGAGTTCACCAAACAATCCCATTCTTTTTGTTTTTTTTGAATTGTTGTGCTTCCAGGGAAATCTTTGATTGACTTCTCTAAGAATGACATTACCCATATTGCATGGTTATCAAACAGCTCGGGCTCTTTTTCAATCTCTTTTACCCTTTCCTGTTGTATAAACAATATATGTTGATGATCTTTCAAGTAAATTATTGAAAGCGTATTATAATAATTAAACGTCATACCTCTTCTGTTTCAGCCATCATATCCTCAACATTTTGTCCAACATCATCTTCCCTTTCTTCTTCCACTCCTAGTGAAAACAAAATTAATATAAATTATTATGACATAATGTTTAAATAGAATGACACAATAGGATTTAACACAATGATACAATGATCATTGTGTCATATGTGTCATATGTAAATACATACTTTTCTTGATTTTGACTTTCAGGCTTGGTTTCTTCTTCCTTTGAGTTTTCTTTTTCAATGCCATTGTGTCTTTTTCAGAAATTGTCATCCACAGGCATTGTGTCATCAAGTCTTCTTTTAATATCCAAAAACATTTCATAATTAAACACTTCAAGGCTTATTGAAGATGGACTCTTCATATTCTCAAACTCATAAGCATATAAAATCTGCAATTAATAATAACAGTAATTATGTCATATTCTATTGTGTCATATTCCATTGGGTAATATTAATTTTAGAGACAATATATTCTTACCGCAAGCACCAAAAGAGGACCACAGAATAAGTCCTTTTCATCAGTCTCCCATATTTGTTTTTGCTTGTTCAAGCAGTTGAATATGTAATCACACCAATCCACATCATGAATTTGGGTTTCTTTTGTTAATGACGGTAAAAATCTTTGGTTGACTGTGTTGCTTTTCATAGCCTCTCCCAACACAGTGAAAAAAATTACCAAAAAATTTAGTTGAAACGTTCTGCTTGTGTCATTTTTTCTATCAGATACATGCTCAACAAAATTTCTGATGAAGATCCTCCTAGATTCTCCAAACTGACTTCTCCACTCTTTTATTACTGGATCATTAGCATTAGGCCTAGCTTGTTCATCAACTTTTACACCACCAATAGGTATTCCAAATACTTCATGGATTAAGTCTGGTGTTACTTTAAATTAACGAGTGCCATTGTTGAATATACTTGTCTTGAAATCGTAGTTTTTCAAAATCCAATAACCAAAAGAAGTTGGAATTGTGTGCAAGTTCAAGAGTAGAGCTGGTCCAAAACCCATTGCTTTAACAACCATTTTCTGCTTTTTTGTTAATTCTCCCATGAGGTTGTTAAGTGAACATCTCAAGTTAACTTTTTATCCATTGTATGCAAAAAAGCTCGCTTTTGTTGGGTCTTTAGCAACCTTGAGGCGTTTCTCTTTTCTTACATGATCAGTGGTCGATTTTCTCTTGCTTAACGTGTTTTCTTTTCCAGATTGTTTCTTGTCCAAAATATTAACCACAAAATCTTTTAACAGCATGCTATCTTGCATATCTACAAAACAATGAATGAGACAACATATCATATAACTTAGTAAAGAAAGTAAGTGTTTAATAGAAGAATTATGGTAGACACTAACTTTCAGAATCATCTTCAGGACTATCAATGATTAAAGGGTTTAACTTGTCATTTTTGAATTTAGTGAAATACTTCTTTGCTATTCTTTCACTTTTCTTTTACGTCTTGGACCTTCACAAAGACACATTATTAGCAGTTTTCATGACATAATGAACCTTCACAAAGACATGACACAAAGATAGATTTTGACACAATAATGCTCGGTTGGAACCCCCCCAATCATGACACAATGAATCCTCAATCATGACACAATGGATCCCAAATCATGACACAATGAATCCTCAAATCATGACACAATGAACCATTATTAGCATGTTTTCATGACATAATGAACCTTCACTCGGTTGAAACTCCGCCAATCATGACACAATGAATTCCCAAACTATGACACAATGAATCCCCATTCATGACACAATGAACCTTCACAAAGACATGACACAAAGATAGATTTGGCACAATGAATCCCCAATCATGACACAATGAATCCTCAAACCATGACACAATGAATCCCCAATCATGACACAATGAGCCTTCATAAAGACACATTATTAGCAGGAATCATGATACAATGAATCCCCAATCATGACACAATGAAACTTCACAAAGACACATTATTAGCAGTTTTCATGACACAATGAATCCCGAATCATGACACAACGAATCCCCAAACCATGACGCAATGAATCCCCAATCATGACACAATGAATCCCCAAACCATGACACAATGAATCCCCAATCATGACGCAATGAATCTTCACAAAGACACATTATTAGCAGGAATCATGATACAATGAATCCCCAAACCATGACATAATGAATCCCCAATCATGACACAATGAACCTTCACAAAGACATGATACAAAGATAGATTTTGACACAATGATGCTCGGTTGAAATTCCACCAATCATGACACAATGAAACCCCTAGATCATGACAAAATGCATAGTTATATTTTGACACAATAATGCTTGATTAGGTTTTACCTGTTTGTGCTTGCTCTTCGATGGGAGTTATTCGTAGTGTTTCTGAGTTTATGCTTATGGTTTTCGAGGTTGGCGAACGTTCAATAGACTTTGAAGACGTTTTCAAGGTTGGCGAATGTTCAATAGACTTTGAAGACGTTTTCGACGGTAATGCTTTTTGAACGGAATCCATGCTTACGTTTGAGGTTTTCGTCGGAGATGGTTCGTTTGAATGTTATGGAATTGAAAGGACGATGATGGAATAGTGACGGTTTATTGTGTCAAATTACTTTTTTGCCCCTCCACCTGTTAGCAGTTTTCCACTTATTTACATGTTTGCCACCACGTTTTTTTGAACCATTGATCTATTTTAATGAGTTGATCCAACGGCCAGAATTACTTCTTATCCTTTTAGGAAATATAGTCTTTGTAGCATATCCTCTCTCCTATTGATATTTATTATATTGTTAATACTGTCTAAACTTTATTAACTTATAAAAAGGAAAGCATGCATGAAAACCACTTAGGACATCTCTAATGAATATGCACAAAGTATGATCAATCATGACTAAATGAGTTGTTAGGTAGTTTAAGAAAACGTCTTGTCACCATTCCTTAATTTCTCTACCATCTCCGTATAATGTAGTCGTGAATGCATTAAGAGGTTTGCAAACCTCTAAGATGCAACTTTAAATTGATTAAAAATAACTAGAAGACTTAACCACTTTTATACTAGAAACAAATAGTGCGTATGCCCATCATTTTCCACAAAGTGTCACGAAAACACGTGGTTATGAAAAGTCATCAATCCTGTTCTGACCTTTTAATAAGTGATAGTGTTACACAACACCATCCGCATAATTGACCTTATGAACCAACTAGAAAAAAAAGTCAGTGAATTTAAAGTGCTTTGAGGTGTTTGGATCAATAGTTTCAATAAAATACCACCAATTTATATTGTTCTCGCTATATGTACATGTATGGATAAGTTATGGAATTAGTTTATGTGGGAGTCTAAACTTAAGATACTAAGGCAGACACACGAATACTATAGGGAATATGGAAGTTTGGTTAACGAATACTCGTTTGCATATGTAAAAGTTTCGTAATTTATTAGTTAAAGCTTGTATATGGTCAGTCATGTAAGTTGTGTTTATATCCAAATATGTATGATATATATAGTTGAACATAAGCAAATGGATAACCGATCTAATATAAACGAAATGAATATTATGCATCTCCCATTAAACTAAATATTTTAGTAAGCTATTTGTAAAACTTTTATGTTTGTTCGTGAATCGTTTTCTATCTTAAACATATAAATACTAACAAAAATAAACTTTTTTGTTTAAAATGAGCATAGAAAATTTTACCGTTTTAATGTATGTGTCAGCATTTGCAACCCTGATGTCTAGTCAACTTTTATGGACAAACATAATTTACGTTCATTGATGTTTTTATAACCCTGACGTCTAATCCACTTTTATGAATCGTTGTGGCCTTCTGGCCGGTGCTTAAATAATAGAAATGGAGAAACATATAATGAAAGTTACACATGTTGTTTCATGTTGTTTGGTTTATAACATATGTTTATGAATTTGTGATTACTCTTGTAAAGGAGTGTTTATATAAACATTAATAGTTATGCGAAAATAAAAAAAATCACATAAATTACTCATATAATTTATATTTTTTCGTACTTTTGAATATCAAAATGGTATTTAAGTATTTATTACATATATATTGAACATAAATACGAAAATAAAGAGTGTTACGTATATGTGACATATACGTAACACTATGTAGAAGAAAAATTGTTAAATATATGTAATTTATATGTGATTTAACTGTAAAAGTATGTTACGGTTCTCGTTTAATCTCTACTCTTATCTGTCTATACAAACATGCATATAGAGGGAATTAGTAAAAAAATTATAAATTATGTGTCCGGTTTTATTCGTATTCTCTAGCTTTCATATAATCATGTGTTATTCTTATGAACCCTCTAATACCTTCATATTAATCCTCTAAACAAACCAAACAAAATTGAGTAAAGCATTATCTCTGTTCCTTCATTCATGTTCTTAAACATATAAACATACAAACATACTTTCTTTCGTGTTAATTCATTAAGAAAACCAGTGGTAAACATTCGCGCGCTTCGCGCGTGTGATGGACGGGGCAAAAAAAGGTTTAGATCTGTCATTATAGCAAACACATAAACAGACTTTTCATCCTTAATAAACACATTGCACAACAACATAAGTAACAGGGGCAAATCCCGCAAAATATACCCATTGCCGCAACATAAAAAATCAACAATGCGTAGCAATGCAATACCATAAACGGTCACCAAGCCATGGCAACCGACACCATTTCACTTTACAATCATAGCCCTCGATTTACCAACAACCAAAGGTCTCAGATGAACATTGATTCATCGTCATCAATACACAGAATCAGCAAATTACAACATGCAAACCGATCACAGATCCGGATCTCAGATGAGATAGTGCTCATCGTCATTGAAACAGATGTCAGAGACAAAAACATATAAACTGAACCATGAAAAGAGGGGCCAAAAACCGCTTACATCATCACCATCGTAACCGATCCCACCTCAACGGTGAAGAGAGGCCAAAGGGTCACCGGAGAAAAAGTCGTATCTTCCATGAAAAAAAACATCAGATCTGGAGACCCTAAGTCATCACGTCTTTAGATCTAAAAACCCTAGGTCATCGCGACGGCGGCGATTACACCACCGCCGCAGGGACTACCACTGACGGCCATTAAGGGTCGCGCAGCCCAAAAACCTATGGTTAACCTTACCACCGTAACCACCAAACATCACCCGCAGTCCGCCGCTAGCCCCACCTCGACCACAGAGGGAAGGCTGAGCGGCAACAGATCCCACACCACCGCGACGAAGAGCGATAAATAGGTGCACACGGTGAAATGGTTGCCATCATCGTCGCCTCTGCCATCGCCGGTGACCACTACAATATCCAGAAAACCCATTTTATGAGTAAACCCATTTTCTGTCCATTTAAACACACATGGAGGGGGCAAAGAGAAAAACCCCTAAAGTTATGCGGTTAAATCATAAAAACACTAATATGCACTGCTTCTTCATTTGGTGTATAAATATATAGGGTAATAACGTTATTCGTATTATACTTGAAATAGACATAAACATACATAAATGAAAGCACAAATGAATACATACGTATCTAATTGTCATCCATGTAAAAAGATGTATTGGTGGTGATTGTTATGTAACAACTTTATGTAATTAGATTTACTTATTGACTAATTGTAAGATCATAATCAAACATCAAACAAGTTGAGAAGTGTTAAGTTTACTTTTGTTTTGAGAAATGTTATGATTCTAAAGATTATTGAACCACGAGACCACATGGATCTAGGGGCATACCCTTGATAGTGGGGTCCAACGGGGCAACAGCCCCTAGTAGTGTCTACGGGCACAACCCTTGATTGGGTCGAGCTGATTGTTTTGGCATGATTGTTATGTTTTGGAAATTGCTTTGGAATCAAACTCTATGGCAAGGTTACTTGTAAATGAATCTCTGAAGAAGCTAAAGTTTTGGTAGAAACTTTTTTATTATTCGGAGTAACTTGTAATCTGGTAGTTGATGAAACTAGGTATTAACTTCATGATCAATAGTGTGGAACTTCAGCAAGAACTAAGTTATTACCGTGGTTTCTAGTTATACATTTACAATAGTCATAATTGCCAGCCTATTGTTTAACATAAATTAAACGATTATAAAGCTTAGTTAATCAATGCAATTCTCCACCCCTATAAAAAAAATATTCATTTGGTCAGTATTTCCGAAAATCTTAACATCTTTTCTACTCGTTCTTTGAAAGTTATGTAATTGAACTTTTATAAGCATCAATGCAATAATTAAATCTAACGGGCGTTTGGTATGTATGAATTCAATGAAATTGAAATCTGAATTGCATTAGTCGTAGTGTTTGGTTGGTATGAATTCATTGGAATTTGAATTTGAATTCCATTCTTAACGTGTTTGGTTAGAAAATGAATTGGAAATTGAATTTGAATTAATTACATCAAATTCCTTCAAATTAAGGATTTCAAAATCCTTCCAAATATTGAAATATTTAAAATTCCACTATCCTCCGCCTCCACCACCAAGCCCACCGCCAACCGACACTATCGACGACCTCGACCGCCGCCCCCCGCCGACCCTGACCGCTGACCACCGCCGTTCGCCGCAGACCCCGACCGTTGAATGCCGCCTACCACCCTGCCCACTGCCAACCGACCGCCTACAACCCCGCCCACTGCCAATCGACCGCCGATGCCCTAGACCGTCGCCGCCCGCCGCGACCCCGGCCACCGCCGCCCCGATCCCCAAGCGCTGTCGTCATCCGCCGACCACCGATGTCCGACCCCGATCGCCACCACACCCGACCGTCGACAACCCCGACCGTAGCCACCCCCGACCACCGACTATCGCCCACCACCGACAGACCGCCGCCCCCCGACCGCCGCCGCCGCCGACCATCGACCACCACCAACTCCGCACAACTCCGACGCCGACCACCCGTGACCGCTGCCACCCCTAACCGTCGACTATCGCCGACCGCCACTGCCGAACAGTGTCCAACGACGGACGTTATCGGTTGGTGGCGGTAGTGGGGTATGGTCGGTCTTCAGTAACGGGCACGGTTGGTGGTCGCGTTGATTGTCGGCGGTGATGGTGGCAGTTGGTGGTATGTAGCGGCGATGATCAGTGGTCATTGAGATGGTGGCGGTTTGCAACGGGTGATAAATTATAATTACTTTATAAGTGTTTTATCACTAGAATTGCATTTAGAATTAAAATTCCCTTTAATAGATTCCTACTTTGAATTCCAAATCATTGAGAAAATATTGACTTCTAAATATAATTCTTTCAAATTCTAATTCTAATTAATTTCAATTTTAACAAATTACGCGAAACAAATGCGCCATAAGAATGTTTTCACGGTTTTCTGAGAAATCCAAGCCTCACCAATAACAAAAACTATGGGTATTTCATCATTTTATCTGACATATCAATACATTTGAAGTTCCTTAATTGACAATGATTTTCAGTACTTTGTTTATATATTGTAGTTTGTCCTTAAAGTTTTGATGGTCAAACTAGTTCTAATTACTGTGGTTGTGCATACTAAGAACAATGATTTAAAGTGTCTATGCTTTGCATTAAAATCCATCTATTACCTAAAATGTAAATTATTATTTGTAATCAAGGCTAACAACTACAAGAGATATGATTCACTTCACAAAGTAGCCAACTCATACGAAAGAGGTCCTCAATCATCACTTCAACACAACACCGAAGCAATAATAAGGGAATATATGTTTTTTACATGATAAATAGCTTCGGTTGACTTTTAGTTTATAATGAAGTTATTATTGTATCATGGATCTTACATGTACATACATCAATATTGTCTAATTGAAAAGTTCTGACGAGAACAGAAACATCAATAGAAAATAAAATACTATACAGGGAGATGTTGATATAATATTGAATACAGAAACTACTATATCAAGCTTTCTTTTATAAAAAATTTCTAAATTTGCTAAGTATTGCCAAACATCAAAAATTTATGCTAGGCAACTAATTAGTGAAATTAGCAAGATTTAGAAACACTTAAGCTAAGTTATGGCTAGTTATTTAAGCTTTTATATCTACCTTTACCCCAAACCAACCACAATTTATCTTTAATTAAATTCATCCAAGCTTCAATCTTAGTCAAGAACAAATCAATTAAGCATGTTCAAATCAAAAAGCAGTGACGCTCTACAAAGACTCACTTTCGCTACATGGGTATCCTAACAAAGCCACTACAAGTGAAGTTACGTTTATCTTAAACTTAAATAGAACGACAAACGTATTTGGTTTTAAAGTTTTATCAAATTGGATTTGGAGATGTTACATGGTTCCCGTCATATTTGCCTTCCGTAGGGTATAAAAGTAAAAGCACTATTCTTCGATCTTGAAACGAGGATTTATAGTTCATCATCTTCATCTTTTCTAACACATGAACAACACTTACATATATTTATTTATTTTAATTTTCCTATAAATTGAGTATAATCAAATAAAAGGAACAAAATATTTCAAACAAATATGCGCATATTATACATTATCATCAGAAGTATTATAAGGGTCCTAAGTCAATAATCTAACATTAATTGAGAATAGTACACCTTGATTTTGAGATTAGTTTAATTAATCTTGGCGTTATATAATAAAAAAGTTGTTGATAATGTAATTAATTGAATATTTGTTATAATAATCTTGGTTTTGCATACGCCACTATGTACCATTACTGACATAATATATTTATACGAAGCCAATATTTTCAACACATTGACATATTGTATTGACATTAAAAATATGTGATGAAAGCATCCTTTTACATATTTTTTGTTAAGACACACTAACGAGTCTCTATCACGGAACCTTGACGAGCATTATATGTTGTCCCGATATTAATAAGGTCTAGTTTTATCTCTTGACACACATAATTAAGTTTTATTGATGGCCGGGAATGAAATAAAAAGTGAGAGTATGTGAGTGCACGTCTAACGTGTCTGCAGGTTAATGTCGGACACTAGAAGCCTTACGGAATGTTACGGCTATTGGATACACTTGAATGCAAGTAGGAACACATCACAATAAATTTTATAACCAAGCTACCTTCCACAACTAAGGATTATGATGAAATTTAGGTAATCGTGGATCTGTTGACGAAGAATGCACATTTCTTGCCAATACAAGAGGCTTATACCTTTGAACTGTTAGCAAAGTTGTTTTATCCAAGAAAATCAATTGTTTCAGATAGGGACATGCAGTTACATTCAAGTATTGGAAGAGTTCCATAATATGATGGGAACGAGATTACACATTAGTACAACGTATAACTTTTAAACTGAAGATCAGAATAAACTATTTAGAACTTGGAAGATATATTTTGTGCATGTATTATCGACTTCGGAGGGAGCTAAGTTCACCATCCACATTTAGCAGAATATTTTACAACAATAATTATGATGCATGTATTAGTATGCCCATATATGATATGTTATATGAAAAAAGTGTAGAATACCTATATGTTAGGAAAGAACTGGAAAATCTAGAAGTTATTAAGGTTACAATTGAAGTCAATGACAGACAAAAAATTATATGTCAACAAATGACAAAGACCATTAGAGTTTAAAGTCGAGGATAAAGTTATGTTAAATCCAAGATTGGACCATTTAAGATTTGCACGTGCGAGGTGTTAGCATATAAACTAGAACTGGCGTAAGAACTTAAAACTATATTGATGAGCGTGTAGCAACTATTGACATGAAAGAAAAACAGTTACGAAACAAGTTGATCAAGTATAGGTCAATTTTTAATAAAAGCACAAAAAGTCAGAAAGCACGTGAGAATTCGAGAGTAATGTAGAAGTACTACCAACAACTATTTGATGAATGAAAGGTTTCGAAAATAAAACTTAAATAACGGGTCACTTGTAATGCCAAAATTTTCCTACTAAAGCCAAATTTAAAAGTTTAGGTAAATGAGTAAATAAAAAAGTCTTAACAGAGCAATGGTAATAAAAGATGGTGGTGAAGGGGAGAGGGGCCGGGTTAAACCCTAAAATTTCTCATTAAAGGAAAGGTGGCTACCATCCTACCTTTCCTTCGTTCCATCGGCTGCAAGAAAAAGGAGAAAAGAGAGAGCGCTCTATGTTATATCATGTTAGATGGCGGTTCAATCGTCTATGCCCAAGGTAAGACCCCGACAGAAACAAGGAAGGCTTCATATATCCATAGTTTTTAAGGCTAGATTGAGGCACTTCATCATTAACCAACGAGAAAATGGGGTAGGTATGCATACATGAAAGAGATTTTGATAATGTTTGATAAAACTACATGTTAAAATCCATATCTTGAGATATTCTAAAAAATAGTTTAAATATTGAAATAGTCATGCATGTTAGGATTTTTGGATAACTATGTATTAACACTTGTATGCATATGAAATGTTATGTAAAAACTAAAATGTTTTGTTTGAGTATAGGTCAAATTAATAAGGAAATGAATGTTGTTGAAGCAAAATTACATCATGTCTGAAACTCATTTGTTCCTTCGTAATTCGAGTACCATTTACAACAGATTGTTCTCCGTGATAAAATGCACTTTAGACGATACACATTATTCCTCCATAATAGACATTCCATCCGTCCGTAATAGACCTAACTTAAACAATCATATGTTCATTTGTAATAGATGCATCCTTTACAACGGAGAATGATTATGCGTTGCCATTTAAGTATTTAACAAACAAGATCACAAAACAAAATGGAAAGAGATGTTAATATGTCTTCACCTAATCACATTGTTTTAAGATTAGATGGAAGTTGAAGCTTTAAATAGAGAAAATCTAATAACATGTCAAAATGGATACTTTTTTAGATCTAAAAGCATTTGTTCGTGGTTTTTAGTTCTTTTATAAAAGTAGGTGTCGAAAAGGGATTATAACAACTTATTGTTTGAGTAGAGTTATTTTGGATATTGTGTGTAAAAATACACCATTTGTTTACTTTAAATCTATCAATATTTACTCATTTGAATTTTATGTAGTCGATTAGTATATTGGTTAAAACTAGCACATCTATGAGTAATAGTTTATAACCTTGAGGTGATATATTCACGACAATTAAAGTTGAAAATGTTGAGTTCGAGTATTACTTAGAGCAAAAATGCTCTGGGTTGAGCCATTGAGTTTAACCAGTTGTGAGTTTTCTTCTTGTGGGGTTAGAGGCACAGTCCTGATTAGAAACGTATAGGTGAGTCCGATTAATATAACACATGTCCTTTGAAATACAGTCGTCGATTAATATAACACATGTCCTTTGAAATACAGTCGTACATTTTCCGTCCAAAAAAATATTGTTAATAACTTAATATAGGAAGATTAAGGTTAACAATTAGATTTGACTCGATTTCTTTCCGTTATCTTTTACTTAAAGGTAAAACGAGAGGCTTGAATGCTTTCTTCTACTTGCGTATATAAGGGTTGCAAGAACTTTTGGTATTTACTGAAGAATATTGAATTGTTTTGTGATTGTCACCAATCTCGTACATGCTTTCAAATATATATAAGCCTAATAACCATTGACTTTTAACTTAAATATAGGAACTAAATCAATAGATAAACATAACAAATATATTCTACTAATATTCCCCCTCAGCTTGAACGTCGGTACTCTGTGACGTTTAAGCTGGATCGAAATGACTCGAATAGATGACGTGGGAGCCCTTTAGTGAATATATCTGCATACTGAAGAGATGATGGGACATGAAGAACTCGAATGTGACCAATGTTAACTTTCTCTCGAACAAAGTGGATGTCCATCTCTACGTGCTTGGTACGTTGGTGTTGGACCGGGTTGCCTGACATATAAATAGCTGAAACATTATCGCAATATACTATTGTGGCCTTGCGAACCGGAACATGAAGTTCAAGAAGAAGATTGTGAACCCAAGTTGCTTCAGCTACAGCATTTGCTACTCCCCTGTATTCGGCTTCGGCACTCGAACGAGAGATGGTGGGTTGCCGTTTAGACGACCAAGAGATTAAATTGTCTCCCAAAAAAAATGCAATATCCAGAAGTAGATCGCCGAGTATCCGGACAACCTCCCCAATCGGCATCGGAATAGGCAACTAACGAATGATTGGGAGAAGTCGAAAGCCGAAGACCATGATGTAGAGTACCGTGAACATACCGTAAAACCCGTTTCAAGAATGCAAAATGTGGTTCTCTTGGAGCATGCATGAATAGATAGATTTGTTGGACGGCATAAGAGATATCCGGACGGGTAATAGTAAGATACTGAAGAGCCCCAGCTAGACTGCGATATAACGTACCGTCCGGTAACAATTCCCCCTAAGTAGCACTAAGTTTGTTAGTTGTATCCACCGGCGTATGACAAGGTTTGCAAGTGCTCATATTCGCGCGATGTAGGATGTCTCTAGCATACTGATCTTGACAGAGGAACAAATCATGATTATCTCGAGTGACGGTTATCCCAAGAAAGTGATGTAGCAGGCCCAAATCGGTCATAGCGAACTCGGCAGAAAGCCGTGTTATAATGTGCTGTAAAAGATCCGGGTGGCTAGCTGTTAAAACAATATCATCCACATATAACAAAAGGTAAGCTACTTTGTTCCCATGTTTGTAGATAAAAAGAGATGTGTCACAATGACTGCTTCGAAAGCCCAGTGAGGTGATAAAAGTTGAGAATCTAGAGAACCATGCACGAGGAGCTTGCTTCAAACCATATAGGGACTTTTACAACCGGCAAACATAGTTGGGAGACTGAGGATTAACAAAACCCGGTGGTTGGTTCATGTATATGGTTTCTTGTAAATTTCCATGTAAAAAAGCATTTTTTACATCTAATTGGTGAACCGGCCACGAGTTAGACACTGCCAGTGATAATACTGTTCGTACGGTTGCCGGTTTTACAACGGGGCTAAAAGTTTCCAGGCAATCAATGCCGGGAGTCTGAGATTTTCCATTACAAACCAAACGTGCTTTGTAACGATCCAAAGCACCATCCGATTTAAACTTGTGACGAAATAACCACATAGACCGAATGACTGGACTATTCATTGGTCTAGGAACCAATTCCCAAGTGTTATTCACCTGTAATGCACTAAATTCATCGTTCATGGCCCGTAACCAATTAGGATCCGATAATGCGTTATTATAATTAGTGGGTATGGGTGAGATATTGGAGGTGGCAGCAAGATTGTAACGAGGGTTGGGTTTGATTATACCGGTTTTGGCACGGGTTTGCATGTGGTGTTCGTTGGTAACAGTAGGTTGCAAAGTGGTATGGTGTTGCGAGGTAGGTGATGGGCCGTTAGTGGGAGTTTGGGGGCTAGGAGGTATAGTTGTATGGTGGGCCGAGGGAATGGGTGTGGTTGGGCCCGTGGGTGTTGAAGTGGGACTGGGGCAAGAGGTGTAACGGGTTGATGTTGATTGTTATTATGATTTGTAGTTGGTGGAAAATTGTAGAAAGTGGGTGGCAGAGGATGGTCATCAAGGAATGTGTAGGTGTGAGTGGATAAAGGTTCATTAAATGGAAATTGTTGTTCATCAAAAACAACATGACGAGAGAGGTGAACCCGACCGGTGAGAGGGTCGTAACACCTATATCCACGAAAGTCGGTTGGGTATCCAAGGAAAACACAACGAGTAGATCTGGGGGATAGTTTGTTTGTTTGAGTGGCGGACATGTTGGGGTAACAAGCGCAACCGAACACACGAAGATGGTCGTAAGTTGGTTGACGCAAGTAAAGGGCAAAGGCGGGGGTTTGAAAATGGAGTTTTTTTGTTGGGAGGATGTTGTGAAGGTAAGTGGCGGTGTGGAGGGCCTCAACCCAAAAGGTAGCCGGGAGACGAGCATGAACTAAAAGGGCGCGAATGATGTCATTTATGCGTCGAATCATGCGTTCGGATTTACCATTTTGTTGAGATGTTTGGGGACAAGAGAACCGAAAAATTAACCTATTTGAGTTAGCAAATTATTTGAATTGGTTATTGTCAAATTCTCCTCCAAGGTCACATTGAAATGATTTTATGGTTGAGTTGAATTGAGTTTGTATTAGTTTGTGGAATTTGGCAAATGTTGAGAATGTATCAGATTTGTACTTTAAAGGGTATACCCAAACATAATTTGTGAAATTATCAAGTAAGACCATATAATATTTGTAACCAGAATTACTCAAAACAGGTGAAGTCCAAAGGTCACAGTGAATAATATCAAAAGGTTTAAAAGTAGTGGAAACAGAATCAACAAAAGGCAAACGTTTACTGTTGGACACTTGACAAGAATGACAAGTCGCGTGTTCAACGGTTTTATTACAATTAGTGAAAAAATAACGACTAAGATAGGCGAGCACGTTGGATCCTGGATGTCCAAGACGATCATGCCATGGTGGAGGTGTTGATGATGAAGCAGCGAGTACTCGGGTGGGGTGAATGGGTAGAGATCTCCAGTGCTATTGTGTCGGGAAAGGAGGCGTCCATCCTTGAGGTCCTTCAAAGAAAAACCAAAAGGGTCAAATGCAACTATGACTTGATTATCAATGGAAAATTTACGAACAGATAATAAATCTTTGATAATGTTTGGGGAGTGAAGGATTTGGTTGAGTTTGTAGGTTTTGTTGGGAAGTTTAAATAAAGCATTACCGGAACCTTGAATTGGTAATTGTTGACCATTACCGACAAAAATAGGATTAATAGGTAAAGAACACGAGGAAGTTAGTTTACCTGAATCAGCAGTGAGGTGATTGGATGCACCCGTGTCCATGTACCATTGAGGGTCATGATAGTTCAGGTTCATATTAGCAAGCGCGGTACCAATGTCTGTCGGGTTAAGAGCGTCGTTCCCTGAGTTGAAACCTGGTGGACCAGTTTGTTGATTGGGAATGTGGACATGGGCTTGATTGGGCTTGTAAGGATGAGAGGGATATGGGCTTGGGGGTGGAGTCCACTGATGAGTGTATTGTGATGGCCCATTATAATGTTGACAGGATCCGTGAGGAGGCTGTTGATTATAATTTTGGTATTGAGTGGACCCCCATGGATAATTGTTTCTTCCACCAAACTGTCCCCTTCTACCTGTCATCCGACGCCGCGAGAGAGAGCCCCACGGCCACGAGCAGCTTTAGCGGGATCGTAATTATTGCCTTTGTAACCGTTAGGGTAGGGAGATCTGGCGTCATTGGACGTTTGAGCGGCTGTGGATGATTTCTTTTCACTGGTTGCCGCCGATTGTGTGTGAAGAAGCACAGAGTTGCGCTCCGACCCTGTTTTTCCGGCTTGCCTTTGTTACTCTGACTCGACCATGGCTCGTGCGTCGTCCCATGTAGGTTGGCTTTGATTAATCAGTGCTCCGACAATCTCGTATTCAGTGGGAAGACCCCGGACCATTTGAATAACTAAACGAGTTTTGGAGACGGGTTGGTCCACATCGGCTAGTTGGCCTGCCAAATCTTTGAGAGTTTGGCAGTACTCATTAAACGATGAGCAAGATGATAAAGATGTGTTGGTGAATTTTTGTTCGAGCGTAGCCGCACGTGCGTGTTTGTTGTTGACGAATATTTGTTGCACCTTGAGCCATGCTTCCGTGTGGTGGTGACTTCTTCAAGAACTCGTTCCATGATATCATCGGAGACGGAGTTGTAGATCCATTGGACAACTAGTGCATCAAGTCCCTGCCATGTAGAGTATTCCGGGTCTTCTTCTTTGGGCTGTTTGGATCCATCAATGTGGTTTAAAAGATTGAATGCACGAAGGTGGTGTTTAAAGAGCTTGACCCACGATTGATAGGATGTCTTGGTGCCATCGAGTGTTCGAACTTTGGTGGTGATATTGCCGACCGCATAGGCCGGATTATAGTGTTTGGTTTCGTTGTTGTTTTTGGAGGAGGAGGAATCTTCATCTCCTGCCATGGTGTAGAGAAGAAGAAGAAAAATTAGGGTTTGTGGTTTGGCTGTGATACCATGAAGAATATTGAATTGTTTTGTGATTGTCCCCAATCTCGTACATGCTTTCAAATATATATATAAGCCTAATAACCATTGACTTTTAACTTAAATATAGGAACTAAATCAATAGATAAACATAACAAATATATTCTACTAATATTTACTTGACACTATTGAAAACCAAACCGTTTCTTATGTTAGATTTCATCAGAAGAGCGCACTAAACAGTCCGACAAATCCTTAACAAGTGATTTTGTCGGAAAATGTTCCATCAGGAATCCTTTCTGATAAAATTACAACCAATTTCTTACGTCAGATGTTGACCAAGTTCTAACAAAGACTTTGTCCGACCTGTTTTACAATCAATATATTCTAACCAATTTCCCACCGCTTTCAAAATATGGTCATTTCTAGTGTTTCTAATGAAACTTAAATTTATATTATTTTTAAAAATATGAGTTCGAATTAATATTAATTCTCCTATATATGAAAAAAGAAACGTGATGAATAGTAATTCAGGGGTAATTTGGAATTTTAGCTTTAAGTGTACAAGTTGGGAGGCTTGGGGTACAATCTTTTTAACACGTGCATAGTGTTTAAAAGGTATTTTTGCTTTCATTTGCACCTTAGAGTTGCAGACCCATACTCTGGCCTTTGGCAGTGGTCGGTCGGTCGTTCATGGCCTTTGTTTGCCGTCACAGCCGCCTTATGTGTCTATTCTACCGTTGGCTACTTCTCTCGTCTCTCTGTTATGCCCATGGCGGTAGAGTCGGACATTGAGGATCTATTTTGTTTCTAATGGTGGTGATGGTGGTGTATCTGTTGTCATGCCGCCTCCCTTTGGCTTTGACGTGGTGCCATGAACTGTCTCCGTTTTGGTGTGGTCTTAGGGTGTTTAGATCTGGTTTTTTGAGCGGATACCGATGGTCTTTTAATATTTTCTTGATGTTAATAATGGTTGGTTGACGCTTACTTGAGACTTTGTTACCCTGTCGATGATGTGAGCTTTAACTTTATTAAGACCTTGGTTTGCTCGAATTTTTTGCAATTTGTGTGAGCCTGTTGTTTGCTGATGTCGATGATGATGGTTCATCTATTATGAGATGTTGGTTTGCAGGTTATGGATGGTGGTTGTATTTTATGTTCAGGTTTACCTGCATTTGAGACATCCTTTGTTGGTATAGAACTATTAAATTAACACACACACTTTTGTATATAAAACACAATGGTACTAACTCTCATCAGCTTTACTTCGATAGATTGCATCGGTACATAAACACAAAAGGAAATAACTGACCCTACTACCACAAAACAAGGACACCACTACTCAACTACTACCACTACTAAATAACATAGACCACTACTTTGACTTAGTAAGAAACTATTAAATAAAACATAATAAGCATGACATAGCATGCATGAAACATCCAACGACACCCATGTAGATACATAAAGATATGCATTACATAAAATAACTTTTGAATTACTCCAATATCTCCCGTAATTCAAATGGTCTTGACACCCAACTTGGCTCGAAAATAGCAAAACTTTTCCACACTTAAAGCTTTTGTCAGAACATCTGCAACTTGTTCATTTGTGTCACACGGTTCTACCACAACTTCCTTTTCTTCAATCAATGTTGGGATAAAATGAAACTTAATGTTGATGTGCTTGGTACGACTGTGAAGTGCTTGATTCTTTGTTAGAAAAATAGCAGATCTGTTATCACACAGTATTTGAGTTGGACTCTTTTGATCATGAAACAATTCAGTAAGCATCTTTCGAAGCCATACGGCCTGACACGCACCTGCAGTTGCTGAAATATATTCAGCCTCGGTTGTGGAGAGAGCAACAACAGGTTGTTTCTTAGAGCACCACGATATTGTACCTGACCTAATAGAAAAAACATATTCTGACACACTTTTCATGTCTTCTGAAGTGCCTGCCCAGTCACTATCCGTGTACCCTGAAAGTTGAACCTCACGACCTCGTTCATACCATAACCCATACTCTATTGTTCCAGAAAGATATTGTAGAACTCTCTTTCCAGCACCCATATGATATTGTGATGGGTTTTGCATGAATCGAGAGAATATACCCACAACAAAGACAATATCCGGTCGTGAGTGGGTTAAGTACATCAAACCTCCAATAAGACTTCTGAACTGATATGCTTCAACTTCTTGTCCTCCGTCTTCTGTATAGAATCGATCACCAGGACTCATTGGTGTAGTTGCTAACTTGCATGAACTCATACCAAATCTCTTCAACAAATCAGTAGCATATTTCTTTTGTGAAAGAAATATCCCATCTTCTCTTTGTGTAACTTCTAAACCCAAAAAATATTGCAGTGGACCCAAGTCTGTCATATCAAATTCCTTCACCATGGTTTTCTTGAATTCATCCAAAAATACTTGTGATGGCCCTGTGTATATTATGTCATCCACATAAATACATATAACAATAAAGTCATTATGGTTTCCCTTCTTCACATACATAGTTGGCTCATTCACACTTCTATTGTACCCATGTAGAGATAGAAACCCATCTATTCTATCATACCAAGCTCTGGGAGCTTGTTTTAATCCATACAATGCTTTGTGTAATCTATACACCTTGTTCTCTTCTCCTTTAACTTCAAAACCAGGAGGTTGTTTTACATAAACTTCCTCTTGAAGATACCCATTAAGAAAGGCTGTTTTGATATCAAGCTGATATATTTGCCATCCATGTTGTGCTGCAATTGACAATATAAGTCGAATGGTTTCAAACCTTGCAACCGGAGAGAACGTTTCCTCATAGTCAATACCATGCTCTTGTGCATACCCCTTAGCCACCAACCGAGCCTTGTGTCTAGTCACCTTACTGCTGCATCTTTCTTTAATTTGTATATCCATTTTAAACCGATTGCTTGCTTACCTTTAGGTAGATCCACCAAGGACCATGTTTTGTGTTTCTCAAATGAATTCAGCTCCTCCTTCATAGCATTAACCCATTCTTCTTGTTGAGCTGCTTCTTGATAAGTGACTGGTTCAATTAATGAAAATGCAAATTGACAAGCTGATGAATAAATTGTCTCTATTTCTTCAGTATTTTCATACAAATCATCAAGTCCTCTCATACGAAGAGGAGAACTTTCTGATGAGGATGAAGGTGTAGCCTGTATATTGCTAGAACCACTATTGCTTTGCTTACTTGTACAATAGCTAGATGTAGGTGAACTATTGTTGCTAGGGGTACTAGAATTACCATGACTTGACCCATCACTATTGCATGTACTATTTCCTAGTGACATGTCACTATCTTCATTTTCCTTTTCCAAATTCACGTGAACTACCCCACTAGGTAGTCCATAGTCTTTATCCTCAACTACTTTCCACTTTAAATTTTCATCAACAACTACATCCCTGCTTATAATTATACTCCCTTTTTCCAAATCATACAACCGATATCCTTTTGTGTTTTCGGAGTAACCAACAAACACACACTGCTTCGATTTTGGATCAAGTTTCTTTCTGAGTTGTTTTGGTTGCATTGCATAGGCTATACTTCCAAAGACTTTAAGATGTCTTATGGATGGCTTTCGTCCAGTCCAAGCCTCATATGGTGTTTGACACTCGAGAGCTTTTGTTGGTGATCTATTCAGTACATAGACTGCCGTTGCAACGGCTTCTCCCCAGAACACTTTACTGAGATTTTTCCTTCTAACATGCTTCTCACCGTCTCCACTATAGTTCTATTTTTGCGCTCAGCTACACCATTTTGCTCGAGGGTATAGGGTGCAGTAAGATCTCTTTGAATGCCTTGTTCATCACAGAAATTCATAAATTCCTTAGACAAGAATTCTCCACCTCTGTCAGTTCTTAGTGTTCCAATCTTCTCCCCAACTTCATTTTCTACCTTCGCCTTGAATGTCTTAAACTTTCCAAATGCATCAGCTTTGGATGCTAGACAGTAAACCCATGACATGCGACTATGATCATCTATAAGTAGAAGAAAATATAAGCTTCCCCCAAAAGATTTGACCGACATAGGGCCACATAAATCAGCATGTACCAACTGCAATGTCCGAGAGGCCCTCCATGCTGAAGTTGAAAAGGGTTTTCTGGTCTGTTTTCCAAGCATACATCCTTCACAGAGATCCCACGGTTTGATTGGTGGCAAACCATGTACCATATTTTGTTCATGTAACAGTCTGAGACCTTTCTCATGTAGATGTCCAAACCTTAGATGCCATAATATAGATTCATCGCTACTTGTGGCTGCCATAACCTTACCTCCTGTCTTGGGTTTAGAGACATCTAATGGGAATATATTATTTTCAGTCATCTTAATAACACATGCAACATCATGTGTATGTTTGCATGTAATAGTACACGTTCCATCATCAAACATTAGAGCATACCCGTTTCTCATCAGTTGCCCAACGCTCAACAGATTATAATCTAAATCAGGGACAAATTGAACATTTTCAAGTGTACGGGGTTTACCTGCCTGGACTTCAAGTTTAATCTTGCCTTTTCCTTCTACTTGTATGTTTTTCCCATTACCCATTTTGACTTGCACCTTCCTTGTAGTATCTAAGTTTTGAAATAGTTTCTTTTGACTTGTCATATGATTGGAACACCCACTGTCTAAGAACCATATGTTGTTATTACTCTCAGCACCTCCAAGAGCCATAAACAACCTGTATTCTTCATCATCATCTTCTTCAAATGCAGCCTGAGCTTGTGGTTCATTCCAGCAATCAGCTCGCACATGACCAAACTTATTGCAATTATAACATTGAATTCTGCCTCTCCCAAATGTTCGACCACGACCTCTACCTCTGCTACGAACGACACCTCTCCCACGACCCCTGATCATATTCGTTCGATCATCCTCTTTCGAAGCAGCCTGAAGAGCCTGCTCTTCATGAACTACTTCGGATCCTCGGTTCACTCGAGCTTCATAGGCCTGCAGAGATCCCATCAACTGATCAAACGAGAGTCGTGTGAGATCTTTTGATTCCTCGATAGCAGTTACAACATGGTCCCATTTCACCGGAAGACTCCGCAGTACTTTTTCCACAACCGTTTGATCCGACACAACTTCACCATACGAACGCTGTTGATTAACAATCTTCATCACCTTGGATAAAAAATCTCCAATAGATTCTCCTTCTTTCATTTGTAGTGTCTCAAAATCTCTTCGCAGACCCTGTAGTTTCACGGTTTTTACTTTAGAATCACCTTGAAACTCAGTGGCAAGGAGATTCCAGGCTTCCATCGCTGAAGTGGCTGCTAAAATTCTAGAGAACACATCATGATGGACAGCCTGTTGGATAATTGACAAGGCTTTCGCATCATTCTTCCTGTTTTCTCCATACCGTTGACGATCGCCATCATTTCGGTTGTAACCAGTGGATACAAAGTCCTATAAATCGTGAGACAGAAGAATTGTCTTCATTCGTATGCTCCAAAATTCGTACCCGTCACCTTTGAAGATCGGAAGTGGAATGCTTGACACACCGGATGGATTGTTAGCCATATTTCTTTTTCTCTCAACACCGCTCTGATACCAGATGTTGGTATAGAACTATTAAATTAACACACACACTTTTGTATATAAAACACAATGGTACTAACTCTCATCAGCTTTACTTCGATAGATTGCATCAGTACATAAACACAAAAGGAAATAATTGACCCCAGTACCACAAACAAGAACACCACTACTCAACTACTACCACTACTAAATAACATAGACCACTACTTTGACTTAGTAAGCAACTATTAAATAAAACATAATAAGCATTACATAGCATGCATGAAACATCCAACGACACCCATGTAGATACATAAAGATATGCACTACATAAAATAACTTTTGAATTACTCCAATATCCTTGGTGATCATTTATATATTAATATGTTTTTGGTGTTGTTCGTTTGGTTAGCTGTTTTTACTGTGTAGTTAGATGATCCATTATGTCGATAATAACAACACATCCTCAATTAGAGGATCGTTATCGGTTACAGCACATGATGTTTTTTAGGTTTGTTATATCAATGATATGGCTTTAGGTAATGATGTAAATTCTGAGCAAATTGGAAATGCGCAGCTAAACACAGTTGGTTCATGAAAACTAAGAGGGGATGATGTAGAATAAGACGTCAGCCTTCAATTTTTTGACGTGACATCTGATCGCAGCTGCTTCAACTTAATTGCTGAGCCTCCAAATATGATCAGTAACTCTTCTTGCTACTGTTATCCTATATGTAAAATTTAGGATGTAAATAACAGTGATTATTGACTTATAATCCATGTATAAGTGGCGATGATAAATCAAATTCTATCTCATTGCTTGGCGTGGAGTTCGTGATGTCAATGTGATTTCGTGCTATGATTTTACATTACATTTACTATATTCGCAGTCACAATGAGTTATGAAATTTGAGCCAACATACCCATACTTGATTAGTTATCTAGAAAAGAACTAATCCCACATCATGCAATATGGAAAAACATGTAGCATTATTAAAAAGATTCAGATCTGAATTTTATCAAAAGTTTCCCATGATTATTTGACAAAACTAAAATTAATATTATTTAAACAATATGGGCAAAATTTTATCGAAACGTTCCAATACATTTGCGAGGTTTATCCTTTTTGTCGATATGTTATTGGAAATTTCTTTCTAAAATAAGTTTTTATTTTTTTTAGAAAATTTATTACAACTTAAAAGTAAAGATTAGTGGCTTGCCACCGGCATTTACTATCCCTCAAATTTACATTTTAACAGTTTCACCCCTTTAACTTTTTTAAAAACTTTAAAAATATTTTTTTATTCTTTTTAGTTTTAAAGTTTCAAGTTACTCCTTTAGAAATTTTTACTTAAAACACAAAACTCTTACGTTCGTATTTTTATGTATGTGTCGGTAAAAATTCGTATCCTCTATGAATGTAAACTTTATTTAGAAGCAGGTCAGTTGCTTTGAGTTTTTCTACGTTTTGACTTAATCTTTGTTTGAAAGCGCGTCGAGCCAAATATAATATGTTTTCATTTGACTGTATAAATCCGATATACTATACGTTACGACATAAATTTAGTTCGGAAACAAGTCGTAACGATTATAACCAATACCTTATAATGCCATATTTGGCGCCACCACACATGTTTTTTACGTTTTGAGTCGGTCTATGTTCGGCCTAAATTTGTTTGAAAAAGAGTCGAGTCAAATACAATATGTTTTCATTCAACGATATAGATTCGAGTTGCTCTATGTTTCGACGTAAATTTATTCGGAAACGAGTCAGGTCAATTGTAATCTGTAAATTATCACGTCGTGTAGGACGCCGCCGCAACATGCGGCGGGTAATAAACTAGTTCTTCGTAATTTGTAAGGAATTTCCAATAATTTTATTTTTCAAAAATTTAGTTAAAAATCGGCCGATTTTCTAATATGGTTAGGAAGGGGTTACATGAATATATAGGATTTTGGAAACTCTTGTATCCTCTTGGATCATGTTTTCTTCACACAAAAATATCCACATTTCCTTTGGTATTGTTCATGTAAAATTTACCTTAAAACAATTTTCTGAAAAATTTTTATCTTCAAAAAAATATATTATTGCGTGAAATATGATAAAGAGTTAATTACAATATTGGTGACTGTGGTATGCTCATATTATAATATTAGTCTCGACTTTTGAGAAATTACAGATTTGGATCCTAAGTGTTTGTTAAACCGTAATACGATTGGTCTCTGGAGTGAATGACCGTTAGTTTTTCTACTTAAAGCAGTTGAAAATGACCAAACTATCCTTTTATATATATATACTTTTTGAACGGCCAACGAATAATTTTTAAGCCCGGTCACCATGGTAAACCCATTGGCGAAAGGCCACTCACGCTCGCGAACACAGACAGCGCTGGTGACCCGACTCGCCCACCCTTCCAAGAGAAACTTACCACTCAAAGGCTCGTGGTAAAACATTTGGCCCACTTAGAGCATATTGTACCGAGACTTCAATTCATGACCTCCACTTTAAAAAGTCATAGGATATCTACTCATAAACCAGTTGATTTAGTACTAATTGACCTTTTATATTTAAAAAAAATATATAACTTTATATAATTAAATGCATAAATAGATATAAAAGTGGGTCCCACCCTCTTTTTCCCATATCTTCCTCTTTCAAAATCCAACCAAACCGTCGGCCGCCAACGCCACTTTTCTCCACACCTGAATCCCTGATTTCCACCACCACCATCGCGGTCCCCCAACACCATGGCCACCGTTTGAAACCTTCAATCAGACATTCACACCTCAATCTTCATCGATTTATTTGATTTCTGATTTCTGGGTTCGATTTGTATTGTGGTATGGTACGGTGGGGACGTTCGAGACTCAGGTGTCGACTCGACGATGGTGAATTTAAGAATATCCGCATATATATTGTGCTCGCCTAGTCGCCTTGGCAATTTAGCAATTACTTTTAGTAAAATATAGAAAATAATAATAAAACCTCACAAATGAAAAGATTAGTGGGGAAAATAACCATACATGGCCCTTTAACATGATTGCCTTCTCGTGTTCATTGCCTTCTCGTGTTCATTCGTGTTCATTGCCTTCTCGTGTTTTGAGCCCAATTATTCAAAGCAACAAACCATCAATAATTAAGAAGCAGCCCACTAGCCAAGCCCAAAATGCTGAAACTTACAACTTACAAATGCATTACTAAAAAAAGCACCGGTATTCAAACTCAGATATCTAAAAATTTTAGATAATGAATTTTACTATTTAAATTCAAAAAAAAATTTGTACTATTTAATAAACTTTATAAAAATATAATAATTTGTATTGAATTTTTTCTGATATCCAAAGATTTTTATTAAAATATCTGAAATATCTGAAAACTCCGAACTATTTAATTAATATTTAATATTTTCAATTTTTATGCAAACATTTTGGATTTTTTGATATTTCGGATATCGAAAATATCCAAAAATTCTCAAAATCACTATTCGAATCTGAATCCTAAATTTCGGATTTTTTGATATTTCGGATTCGGATATATTTGAACACCCCAGCTAAAAACTAAGAAGTATGAACACAATATCCAACCAAATCTATAAAATTGATTTTTATGTATTTTAACATATATAATGAGTTAAATTCTATTTTGCTAACTTAGATTTGATAAAAATAATCAAATTTTTTAAAACAAAGACAGTGTCAATGCAAAAATTCATTAGTTTTTCTATATTTCAATTTAAAAGTTTTATATTTTTGGATTGAAATTAAAACAACTAATTAAACTTTTGGATTAAGATTAAAAAATATAATAAAAAATATAATATTAAATTAATGTTTTTAATCTGTTGGAGGCAAACGGAAAGCACAAAATTACCAATATGAAAAATGTCAAGTGTCATACCGTAGTTGATAACCACTTTCTTCATACCAAGATAAGGAGTGGAGTCGTGAACTATGCAGATGTATGATTCATGTGTATAATTACCAATACGGGAAACATCAAGAGTCGTATCCTTGTTGATAACCCTTTCTTCGTACCTAGATATATAAGGAGTGGAGTCGTGAATCATGAAGATGTCTGATTGACGTGCGTGGTGTATCCACAGTCAAAAATACAATGACCCGTATATTAAAATTTAGTGTGCTTCCAAAGAACGTATAATGTGTTACAAAAAAGTCCAATTGGTAAAGTTGAGCAATGAACTCTACTTCGTTGAACAATGAAACCAAATTAGTTTCGTTCATTTTTACGTGCTTATCTTCTCAATTAATTTCAGCCGCACATAAACAATGCAGTCATATTAATTCACGTTCATGTTTGGATGCTTAACTTTTCAAACAATGCAGCCAAATTAAATCACGTTCATTCTACCACACGTTCATGTAAAAAGTCAAGCAATGTTTAACATACTCTTTTTTACAAATTTATTTTTTTATAATTTGATCTGAACCATTAATTAAAAAAAATTAAATGCGTTTTTCATTCCTGAGGTTTCATAGAAATTGTCATTTGAGTCCAAAAGTTTAAATTTTATCATTTGCATCCAAATATTTTACAAAAATTGTCATTTGAATCCATTTAATTGTTCTTAATTAACACCGTTAATTTTTTCCGTTAAGTTTCCTACATTAAAGGTATTTTTATCAAAATAATTATAAAATAAAAATCAACTCTACGTGATAGATTTTATACGTTCAGTCTTTTATGGTAATTGCAGTTGCGATTTGATTCCATGGTAATCTTGTAGTTTTGTCTTGTTAATGTATTTTTTTTATAATAGTCATATAACTTTTGCATGTCTTGTTAAATAGTAGATTTATTTGGTTTAAAGTTTAATAATAGTTACAATAATTTATACTTTATGATTATTATTAATGTACTGTTAATGTCATATTGTATACTGTTCACTTATGGTGGAGGGGGCGTACGCGCTATGAGGCCACAGCGAGCCTCGATGCCATCCGACACCACTATCGCCACCCCCTCCACACCACAAAATTCCTTTTTCATGGCATGTTCTCGTCATGAGGCTGTGTCGTTTATGTGTGTGTGTGTGTGTGGTGTGTGGTGGTGTAGTGTGGCATGGTGTGACAACATTGTCACCATCAATTTTAAGTGCGTGATATAGTGTGACATGTCCAAATTTAATTGGTAGGTTTACGGTGTAGTGTGGTGTGTGTGTGTGGTGAGAGTGTCCCCTCCACCCTTATACTTTTATGATGATTTGTCTTTATGATTATGATTCAAATGGTTTGTATCATGTGACCTGTTTGTGTATTTATATGTTTTGTGATGTATATTTTATAAAGTTAGAAATAAGTCATTTTAGATAGTTATCATTATATTTAATTTTATCTAACACGTGGATTCAAATCGCATCGATGATTATCCAACGATGCTAAACGGATAAAACCTCTAATGCATAGTTGATTTTTTATTTTGTAATTGTTTTGATAAAAATACTCTAAAGTAAGAAACTTAATGAAAAAAGTTAACGGTGTTAATTAGTAATAGTTAAATGGATTCAAATGGCAATTTTTGTACAATATTTGCAAATGGCAAAATTTAACTTTTCGACTCAAATGATAATTTTTATGAAACCTCATGGATGAAAAATACATTTAACTTTTGAAAAATTTAATAATTGAGTTTCATTCTTACAATTTTTAGATTTATTACCCTTTTCATTTGGACATTTTTATCATTATCTTGATTCGTTTAGTAGTTATTTTTACATGCTTTTGTCATAGATATTAATAGATGACATATATAGTGTATCGATTAGAAAGAGAAGGGTTGGAGATAAATTGAAGGAAACTTTAAATAATGAGCGTGACATATAAAGTCAAACTAGGTTTACCGTAAAGCGCGTTGCTTGTGAAATTTCACCATGATCCTAAAATATCATAACGTGAATTTAACGTGTCGTACCAATGGCCATTCAATCATGCAATTCTAGCGCTTGAAGAAAGTCACAAAAAACATGCCATAACGTTCATCATGGCACTGTAAAACTGTACCGTTCATTTCATCGTAAAGTGAATTTCACTGCTGTCACACCCTCAAATTCTACCGGTGGGGTTCACCGTGAGGCGCGTGACAATCCAGGATTTCAGACACAGCCATATCAAAGGACACTATGTGTTTTTAATATAAGTGTTTGACTTTAAATCAAAGTAAAATAAAGTATCTTAATGTAATCAATGCGGAAACGAAAACGTTTGTAAATCCATAAGTAATAAATGCGCAAAATAAGGCGTCCAATGAAAAGTAGTAAATGTATATTAACTTCTGCTTTCAAATGATAAAAATGATGCATGAGCATCAGATATGCAACCCTAGCCTTAAGCTTACCTACAACTTGAGAAGACATGCTAAAATGTGTCAACAAAAGATTGGTGAGCTCACAGGTTTAAATCAGTAAGTATGTTTGAGCGTTTGCTTGGTAAAAGTTGTAACATCTCGTATTTTTCGTTAATTAAAAGTTAACGTCGTTTATTCTTGTAAGGGTCATTGCTGTCAATTATGAAAGTTGAGGGTTACTTATGTTTATTTATTAGTTTGTCTTTAATACTTTAATTTGAAAATTAATAGTTTAATTATTAAATTGAACATAATAATGAATAATAATAATATTACTAATAATAATAATAATAATAATAATAATAATAATAATAATAATAATAATAATAATAATAATAATAATAATAATAATAATAGTATATCAATAAAATTGATAATAATAATAATAATAATAATAACAGTAATAATAACTAAAATAATAGTAATAATAGTAATAATACTAAGAACAATAAATAGCAATAATAATAATAATGTTAACAATAACAGTAATGGTAACCATAATAATAATAATATTAGTACTAATAATAATAATTATAACAATTTATAAAGTTAGTAAACTTTAAGATGGTTAAAACTTAAAGTAAATAAAGTTTAAAGGGTTTTATTATCAATTTAAAAACTTTAATATTAAAGTTTGGGCATAAAATGTTAACAACTGTAATAACAGGGACCATTTGTGTAAATTATTTAAACCCAAACCATTCCCCACCCTCACCCCGTTTTTCCGGTGAGCCACCGGCCAAACTCCGGCCGCGGCTCCGGCCAACCCCAAAACCAATTTTAAAGCCCAATTTTGATCCCAAACTGTCCCAAATCGTTACTAGAACATGATTCAAACTTGATTATGGACTTTAATTGAGTTCAAGTGACGGTTATGAGGACGATTGGACTTGCTAACCGACTGTCTTCAATCTTCGAACCGTTCGAGCATTAACACTCAATAATAATCAAATTAATTGCACTTACACGATCGTTTAACCGTTTCTAATCTTCTATCAGATATAGTTTTGTCTGAAACACACACAAACATCACATTTGATTATCACCTTCGTCGCGACCTGCAACTTGGCCGAACCCTATCTTCTGCACACTTTGAAACGCAATTGATTGAGGGTTTTCGAAGGTCACAACCCTTAGAAGCTTCACACGAGTTTATTGGATTATCATCAACAATTACACAACAATCGTGCACCTTCAGCCGCGACTTGTTCTTCGTGTGTTCTTAACATCATCTCGAAACAAACCAGATAATTGAACACATTAAATCACTCTTATTTACATGGAAAACAAAAGCCCCATGATTATAGACACTTACAGAATCAAATTGAACTTCAATTTGGATCAAATTATTCTAGGGTTTAATCAGATTTGGGGTTTTCTATCTATTTAAGTTTTTAAGATTTTAAAACCAAGTGATACCACGGCCACGACCCTGGTTCACTGGTTAGTCACTTGCCTCATCACTTTGAGGTCTCGGGTTCGAACCCGAGCACCCTCAAACTACTTTTTTGGGGCTTTTTCAGCCTTTAAAAAAATTATAGAAATTTCTAAAAAATCATAAAAATCATTTTTGTAAACTTTGTTTATTTTTAAAATCAATAAATTATTTTCTACAATTTTTCTTTAAATTTAAATATTTATAAAACAATATAACAAAGATTATTTTAGTTATTTCTTATAAAATGGATTTTAAATTATGGTGTAAATTAATAAATTATTATTGGTCCAAACGTTACTTTTAATTATAGATTAATCTTGTTATTTAAAATAATTATAGAAATGATTTACACTTTATATTTAATTTTACCCGTTATTATAAATACTTTAATTATGTTAAATTATCTAAATGATATAAAATTTTTCATTGAATTAAAATATAAATGATTCTATTATTGAATTTTACTTTATATATTAAAAACTCCAAATCTCTATTGAAACCCTAGTTCACATTTAATCATTAATCTTATTATTAAACTTAAATTTTATAATATATACGTTTAGGTACCTTGTAAAAGAAATTGTTGGATCAATATTTATTCTTAATATCATCTTACATAAATATATATCATTGTGTTTTCCATTCCCCTCTTTTATTATTTCACACCTTTTAGGGTGAAACATGTTAACTTATCAACTTACACTTGTAAACCTTTTGATACTTGTAAACGCACATGCAATTCATCTTTACTTTTTGTTATGATTATTTATATTATTGTGAGTTTTATATGATATACATAATACGTTGACAATCATTAACTATTGCTAGGCTGGCGACGTCATAGATCTATGGGCCTGACAAACCTATTTAGTGGCCCTAGTGTCATATTCTTAAGCACCATGGGGATCAAGTACACTTAGCTAATTGTTTAATCTTGTAATCTTGTAATCTTGTAATCTTGTAATTTGTCAAGGTTTGATTGTAGCTATATGTGTTCTATAAACGTGCATAATGCATAACCATTGACATGAATTGCTACTTGTTAATCTTTTGCTATATTTATATATACTTAACCCATGGAAACTCACCAACTTTCATAGTTGACCTTATATTTTTAACATGTTTCAAGAAATGCTTAAGTTTGAAGTCATCTCTTGAAGTGTGCTCATATCTAGGATTTGGACCTAGATAAATGAATAAATTGCCTTGGAATATTTATCTTGTGTTATGTTTATTTCTTGTTTGAGACTTATGGTTGTAATTTACATTTTAAAACTTATGGTAATAATATTTTTATTAAATAGTAGCGTTATATGGCTGTGAACAATCTTAACCCTCACATCTCGATGATTTTGCCGTTAAGGTTGAGGTGTGACAGATTGGTATCAGAGCCCGTAACTATAGGGATTTATCTTATTATAAATGGTGACCTAGACTATAGTTTATGCATGAACCTTATAGAAGAATCTTTATATTCTTGTAATATATATTGTTGCATGCTACATGATGCTATCTCTTTTGGAATGCCTTGAATGTGCAACTTGATGCCTTTAGATAGGTGTGCCTTATAATGGATTAAACTTGGTTGATTGTCTCCCCTAAACTTATTCTTAATTCTTTAATTCTCCCTGACGAGTGGAACTTCTTAAACTTATTCTCGAAGCCACGTGGAATCATACGCTTTATATCGAAGGTTTAAATCTTTAGACTTTATGTCTAATCTATGAGAATCTCATCAAGGTTTTGATTCCAAGAACCTAAGGAATATTATATGACACATAGACACCTGTATTCTAGATTTCCTGGCAAAAAGCCTTCGGGCTAAGGTAAGCATTTCGCATAAATCCTACGGGACTAGTTATGCTTACCTAGAGATTTCTGGGATGAGTGATAAACTATGGTCAACATACGCAAGTTTCTAAGGCAAATAGGTCAATTTACCTTGACATGTGTTTCCAAATGGTAATGCGTTACCAAATGGAATCATTCCATGTGTGTTTTACAAGCCTTGAATAATCCTTGTTTGATTTATTGTCCTTTTATCTCCAAATTCCTATGACTAACTTATTTTATATTTAGCATGTCTCATCACCATAGAAAGCGTGGAAGTTCCGATCGCAAGTTAGCCGCTATGATTGCTCGTTAAATGGCTATTGTCATACCGACCATGGTTGCAGAACTAAATAGCACCATGATGACCAACGCTAGTAACAATGGAAATGGTCAAGGAGAGAATAGCGCGAACCAAGGGCGCAACAACCAAACCTGCACGTTCAAACAATTTAGTTCATACAAGCCCACTAGCTATAGCGGAAAGAAGGGAGCCACTGGACTTCTCAAGTGGTTAGAAAGTATGGAAAACACATTCATCAACTGTGAGTGTCTCGAGGCGCTCAAGGTTCGTTATGCCACTAGTATGCTCCAACAAAGGGCACTTACATGGTAGAATAGCGAGAAAAGGAACCGTGGTGCTAATGCTGTGTTAGCACTGACTTGGGACGAATTCAAAAATATTACAATCGTGAAGTTTTGGCCGAGAAGTGAATTGCAAAAGCTGGAGGAGGAGTTTTGGAACCTCAAACAAGATGGTGGTGACCACTTGGCCTACTCAACTAGGCATCACGAGTTAAGCATTTTGTTGCCCCATATGATCGACATTGTTCCTCGCAACATTGAGAAGTTCATCAAGGGGGTACCACCCCAAATCCAAGATGATGTGGTGGGTAGTCGACCCACAACTTTGGAGGAAGCCATCACTATCACCGCTCAACTTATCGAGAACCATATCTGTCAAGGGTGCCAAGAAGGTTAAGAAGACGGTCACTGGAGCTGCTAAGGAGACTAAAACTGAACCATCTTACAATAACAACAAGAAATGCAAGTTCACACCGGCTCGTAACTTTGTTGTGGCTACACCCAAACCACCTCAAAGACAATTTGTACCTGTTGTTGCACCTGTAGCACAAGCACCTGTAGCTAAGGCCTATGCTGGTCCTCTACCTATATGTAATATCTGTAGGTACTATCACCCGGGGAACATTCTGTGCGGCATCTGTACCTTGTGCGGTAAGTATGCACACTTGGTGGCTACTTGTCACCGTGCACCAAACAGTGTCGTGATGGTTGCAAATCGTGTTTGCTATAATTATGGGGAACCGGGTCAGTTTCACCCACAATGCCCTCGTCTTGCGGGTAATGTTCCACAAGCCCGAGGACGTGCCTTCAATATCAATGCAAACCAAGCACAAGCAAACAATGATATGTTGAACGGTATGCTAAACCCAACCTCAGCTTTTATGATCTAGGTCTTTTTGATGCTTTACTTGTATCGTTAAATATCTTTAATAATTCCTATGCCTACGTTCTATTTGATTCTAGAGCCGATAAAAGATTTGTCTCATTAGAGTTTGAGTTTATTCTTGCTAAGCCACATACGAAACTAGAAAGAGCTCTCACCGTTGAAGTCGCCGATGGAGAATCTATCACCGTTGATATCGTTATTCGTGATTGTATTTTGAGCCTCGACGTGCATGATTTCTTTATCGACCTTATTCCTGTGAAACTTGGAAGCTTTGACGTTATCATTGGCATGGATTGGTTAGCCAAACATCATGCCGAGATTATTTCCTTCGAGAAATGTATCCATATTCCTTTGCCTTCGGGGGATACATTGAAAGTTTTCGGTGAAAAATCCTCCAAAGGGCTCAAACTCATGTCGTGCACTCAAGCCTGAAAATGCCTAAGCAAGAACTATATGGCTTTCTTGGCCTACGTGGTCAACACAAAAGTCAAAGAGAAAGATCTTAAGGAGATCCCAATTGTACAAGACTTTCCTGAAGTATTTCCCAATGACCTTAGTGGTTTACCTCCCGTGCGTGAAGTCGAGTTTAAAATCGATTTGATTCCGGGAGCAAACCCCGTGGCTAAGTCACCATAACGACTTGCACCATCGGAAATGCAAGAACTATCCGATAAGGGTTTATTCGTCCTAGCTCTTCATCTTGGGGTGCACCTGTTCTGTTCGTGAAGAAGAAAGATGGGTCGTTTCATATGTGTATCGATTATCATGAGCTTAACAAACTTACCATCAAGAACCGCTACCCACTTACTCTTATCGATGATCTGACCAACTTCAACGAGCTTCCATTTTCTCAAAGATTGACTTACGTTCAGGTTATCATCAATTGCGAGTCCATGACGATGATATCTCAAAGACTGCGTTCGGTACTCGATATGGACACTATGAGTTCATGGTTATGCCTTTTGGTTTAACCAATGGTCCTGTTGTCTTTATGGATATCATGAATCAAGTATACAAGCCTTATTTAGACAAGTTTGTGATTGTCTTCATAGACGACATACTTATCTATTCCAAGTCCAAAACCGATCTTGAACTTCACTTGCGACAAGTTCTTGAACTGTTGAAGAAAGAACAGCTGTACGTGAAGTTCTCGAAATGCAGATTTTGGCTTGAGGAAGTTCAATTTCTAGGACACGTGGTGAATAGTTAAGGAATTCACGTTGATCCTGCAAAGGTAGAAGCTGTGAAAAATTGGTGTGTTCCTAAAACTCCAACTGAAGTTTGTTCCTTCCTTGGTCTTGCTGGTTATTACCGGCGATTCATTGACAACTTCTCTAGAATCGCGAAGCTGCTTACTTCTTTGACACAAAAGAATAAACCATTCTAGTGGGGGTCCGAGCAAGAGGAAGCCTTTGAATTTTTAAAACACAAGTTGTGTAATGCTCCTATCTTGACCCTATCCGATGGAAATGATGATTTCACCATTTATTGTGATGCATCTAAACAAGGCCTTGGTTGTGTTCTCATGCAATGAGGAAAGGTCATAGCATATGCATCGATCCAATTGAAGGTCCATGAGGTGAATTACATGACACACGACCCTGAACTTGGTGCTGTGGTTTTTTGCCTTAAAGATTTGGAGGCATTACCTTTATGGTACGTAATGTATCGTCTACACCGATCACAAAATCCTTCAACATGTTTTTAATAAAAAAAGATCTCACTATGAGAAAACGTCGTTGAGTTGAGTTGATTAGTGATTATGACTGTGACATTCGTTACCACCCTGGAAAGGCAAATGTCGTAGCCGATGCACTAAGTCATAAGGTCCATAACAAGATGGTATCATTTCAAGAAATTCATAATCGATGACAATGGTTTGACACTTTGGGAGAATTTGATACCGAGATTCGTCTAGATGTCAACGAGACGACTATGCTGCTATAAAATTTAAGGATTGAAAGCGATATCGAGACTAGTATTTTAGAGACTCAACAAGCGGTTCAACAAGCGGTTCAACAAGAAGGAAGAATGGGAGAGGAATTGGAGCATAATCTTCTATCTCAACTAGAAATTCAACCCAATGGGTTGATGTATTTCGCGAATTGAATTTGGATTCCGAATCGTGATAATCTTCGTACCTTCATCATGAACGAAGCTCATCAAACTCGTTATTCTATTCATCCTGGCTCCGATAAGATATGTATGGACCTGTGTGGTCAATATTGGTGGCCTGGAATGAAGAAAGACATAGCGACTTATATAGCTAAGTGTCTTGCGTGTACGAAGGTTAAAGCCGAACATCAACGTCCAAGTGGATTACTTGAACAACCCGAGATCCTATGTGGAAATGAGAACACATATCCATTGACTTCATAACTAAACTCCCTCGTACCTCTCGTGGTCATGATAGCATATGGGTGATCGTTGACCGATTGACCAAGTCGGCACATTTTATACTCATACGTGACACGTACAAAACATCAAGGTTGGCTCGTATTTAGATTGATGAAATTGTGAGTCGTCATGGTGTACCTTGGCATATCATATCCGATCGAGACGCTCGTTTCACTTCGCATTTTTAGTCGTCTATGCAATAACTCTTGGGTACTCAACTGGATCTAAGCACGACTTACCATCCTCAAATGGACGGTCAAACCGAGCGAACTATCCAAACCTTGGAGGATTTGCTACGTCTTTGTGTCCTTGACTTTGGTGGTGACCGGGATACGCATTTACCGCTCGTGGAATTTTCGTATAATAATAGTTATCACTCGATTATCAAGATGGCACCTTTCGAATCGCTTTATGGTCGTAAATGTCGTTCTCCGATCTGTTGGACCGACATTGGTGAAAACTTCATCACTGGTCCTGAACTTATACAAGAAACGACCGATAAAGTCTCCATAATCCGCAAGAACCATGAAGTGGCGAGAAGTCGACAAAAGTCCTATTCCGATAAGCGACGTAAGCCATTGGAATTCCAAGTTGGAGATATGGTTCTTCTTAAGGTCTCACCATGGAAGGGCGTTGTTCGCTTTGAAAAGAAGGGTAAACTAACTCCAAGATTTGTAAGACATTTCAAGATTCTGAAAAGGATCAGGAAAGTGGCTTACAAACTGGACTACCTTCCGACCTTAGTGGAGTTCATCATGTTTTCCATGCCTCAAATTTGAGTAAGTGTTTGGCTGACGAAAGTCTGCATGTCTCGTTGGAGGACATCCAGATCGACGAGTCATTACACTTTGTCGAGAAACCCATTGAAGTCATGGATCGCATTATGAAGAAGACTAGAACCATAACTACCCCAATCATCAAGGTTCGCTGGAAGAATAAGCGATGAGTTGAGTTTACTTGGGAGCATGAAAAACATTTGAAGAAGAGATACCCGCACTTGTTCGTTTAAGTTTCATTTTTAATTTCGGGACGAAAGTCTTAAAAGTTAGGGAGAATATAACCTCTCGTATTTTCGTTAATTAAAAGTTAACGTTGTTTATTCTTGTAAGGGCCATTGTTGTCAATTATGAAACTTGAGGGTTACTTATGTTTATTTATTAATTTGTCTTTAATTCTTTAATTTGAAAGTTAATAGTTTAATTATTAAATTAAACATAATAATGAATAATAATAATATTACTAATAATAATAATAATAATAATAATAATATCAATAAAAATGATAAGAATAATAATAATAACAATAATAATAACTAAAATAATAGTAATAATAATAGTAATAATACTAAGAATAATAAATAGCAATAATAATAATAATAACTAGTTTTATACCCGTCCGGTGGCCGGGTATTTTAACATAATAATATAACTATTTTTCTTTGCATTCTAAACAACCAATGTTAATATAAGATCAAAATACAACTCGTTTAACTAATGAGTAATACTAAATGACTACATATCTTGCAAATGAAATCCCTAAAAAATAGAACTGCATACCCAAGTGATATATATGTTAAAAGAGGATGATAATTTTACAAAACATTTTCTGAGCTAAGATGCATAACAATCAGTGTTTAAGTATTAAATGAACCACAACTATCCTATGCCGCGTCTAGTATTTGTTTTAACATGTCATACTTGACGAGTGCTTTATAGAACTACAGTTGATTGTTTTTGTAAAGAAGATAAGCCTATACTGCTTCGAAGTAATACGGACCCTGAATAATCTTATTTTACGTTTATTCCGGTTTAAGATTCATGAAGGCAAATCTCATGTCCATTAAACACTTGAGTATGAACAGATGACCCAATGCCCAGGGAAATGACACATGTAACACATTATGGCAGATTCACTTGTTGTTAGCAATAAAATCAACCCTCATATGAAAAATAATGATAATATATAGCCAAAAAAGAATTTAAATAAGTCAAATTCACATGCTTCCATACCCTAATATAATTTATGTCATCTAAAATGAAACACTACAAAACCATATACCTAAACTTGACACCTTCAAGATTAAAAAGGTTATTATCGGGTGGCTTAGTTTGGACACATTGTCAGGAGCACAAGGAATTAGATCAGGTCAGAAAGGGTTGAATAAAAAACTGATCATGATGCGTCGGGTCAAGGTAGGTTCGGGTCAAAACGGGTAAATATTACAATATTACCCACTAATGTTAATTACTCATCTGTTCAAATTGATTTCAAATAGAAAAAAGGTTTTGTTTAAAAAATAATGACCTTGTTTTCACTTACCCAAACTGACATATCTTGATCTAAAAGCAAATTGCTTTTCAAAACCCAATTTTCTCCTAATATTGAATTATACCATGATCAACTTCCTGAATTTGTATCATGAGCAGATTTTCAGATGGTATCTCTATGACATGTTAAGGTTTGAAACAATTATGTAATTAAAATCAAAGTTTATTTTTTTTTTCTTTATTTAAGGGAGGGGGTAGAAAAATCCCATATGGAACCCGGTTTGTAGTTCTTTTACTGTATCTCCCGTTTGAAGAAGTAAGCGACTAGTTAAGTTTATAATCTGTATCATGCCAAGTCATGTTCTAGTATGTCATTCACCTTCACCGATGTATTATAATGATTTTAGTGCGATACCTTTTAGACTGTTAGCATCCAAATAGAGCACTAATTTCTCATGTAACGCATAACAAAAACATCAAAGATCATGAATTCCAATGATGGCATATGCAATATAAGAAAAGAGTCAAAGACATTTGAATTTGGAGAATATCTTGCGAACAAAGGGTAATCTCATGTGGATACATGGGCAAGAAACATTTATACACTAATTGTCAATAATGAAAACCACTTTGTGTAGCTTGCATGAAAGTGAGTCTTAGAGATATACAAAAAACAATAAAACAACTGAGAATGAAATACCTTGATATATATTTACACTTTCATTTTTACTAACGCTTGAGAGCTGGGTCCCAATGAGACTGAGTATACATGATGCTGAGTGTTTTTCCATTTACTACAGTGGAATTCAGAACATCAATAGCCCTTGGATCTACAAAGAATTTAAAGTAAGGTATATACAACTTAGAACACGGTTACGGTATAAGCATACAAGATGCAATAATTTAAATGATATCACCACATGATTCTGCATTAAAAAAACCCTCAAACTCCCAATTAAAAATGAACAAAAGATGCTTATATATCACTTTCATTACTAAACAGAGACTAAAACAAACTACAGAATAACCAAACAATGAATAGAAGAGCAATGAAAAACACAATATCTATCACTCTATGCAATAAATCAAAAATAGGACATTAAATATATTTCAAATTTTATCATTATACACAATTCTTTTATGCTACTACAAACCAAAATAAAAAAGTAAAACATGTACTTTTGTGAAATCAAATGCTTAACAGAGAAATTAAATTAAGACCGATTTGAATTTTGTAAAAGAAAATTGTAGATTCATTACAAATTGCTCGAACCAAAATTGTGAAACTTAGCCATTACGTATCTTAACACTTCTATCATTACTTGACTTTTACATAACGAAATGCAATTTGAAACAAAAAAACATATGAATATCATAAGAACTGTGTTAAACCAAAATAGAGGGTTAAACTCATAATATGAACTATACCTTTTGAACTTTGGTTACAAACTCCGATTAATTTGTGCAGGCCAAAAAATTGGTGCTTTTCTGTTCGATAATCATATGATTACTTATTACATTTATATAATTGTGATATAAAAACAAACCAAAGTGGACTTTAATACATCCAAGTAAAATTGAAAAATGAACTTAATCATTTTCACATCTGATTTGTGTACTTTGAACCTCCAATCAAAAGGAGCTATAAATCGAAAAGCAATCCAGTAACAATCCAGAGTTGTATCAAAATTATTGCTCGTTGCAATTAAATAGCAAAATTGGTGTTTCTAATAATGTAATTACCTTGCATCAGGAAACCATCACTTCCACAAACATAAACATCGGTGATAAAAAACTAAAAATATAAATGAAAAGTTAAAAAGATGTACTGAGAAACAGTAAAGCGTATAAGAAGAAATTGAGGGCTTGTCATGGCTTCTAGAAAGAGAAAGTAAAATGAGTAGGCTATCGACTCCAATCTCCCTCACATCTCCATTTTGGATGCTAAACAAAGTCACAAAAAGAGGTGATGGTAGTTGATAATGCAATACGTAAGATGGTCAAATTGTTGGCTTACTAGTATTACGAGTCATGAGTTGAAACAATGGTGGTGTCGTGGTGATTCCTTAGTGGCGACTCGCACAAAACGGAGGGAAACATTGCGCTTATCCTTCAAATACTGATCAACCGAAGCTTGATGCAATTTCGGAGCTGAATACAGAAATTGAGGCTATCATTCGAATATCTAAACCAAAATTCATAAAAATTACAAACCTATTTTGATGCAAAGAGAAGCTTGTACAAACCCTAAACTCATAGAAATCAAAGAGGAGAGAGCAAGGCGAAGATGGTCGGTCGATGGGATTCACGAGGTTGAGAGCATTTTCTATAATCTCTCAGACAACCATTATATATAAGAATAGTCTATGTATGAGGCGGTTACGATGAAAATAGCAGTGGGAGGAAAAAACGGAACAAATGTTAGGAGCGTAGGATAGAAAACCGTCCGTAACTCCTCCACCTTTTAAGGTAACCGTCGATAACCAATCTGGAACCGTCATAACCGTCGAGTTTAAACGGTCAGGATTTAACTTTAGCTCGATCCAACGGCTGAGATGGATTATACCAGCGGTTACACTCACCGCTGGTAATAATATATAATGTTAACAATAATAGTAATGGTAACCATAATAATAATAAATTAGTAATAATAATTATTATTATAACAATTTACAAAGTTAGTAAACATAAACATGGTTAAAACTTAAAGTAAATAAAGTTTAGGAGGTTTTATTGTCAATTTAAGAACTTTAATATTAAAGTTTGGGCATAAAATGTTAACAATTGTAACAACAGGGACCATTTGTGTCCAAACCATTCCCAACCCTTACCCCGTTTTTCCGGTGAGCCACCGGCCAAACTCCGGCCGGGGCTCCAGCCAACTCCAAAACCAATTTTAAAGCCCGATTTTGATCCCAAACCATCCCAAATGTTACTAGAACATGATTCGAACTTGATTATGGACTTTAATTGACTTCAAGTGACGATTATGAGGACGATTGGACTCGGTAACCGATTGCCTTCAATCTTCGAACCGTTCGAGCATTAACACTCAATAATAATCAAATTAATTGCACTTACACAATCGTTTAACCGTTTCTAATCTTCTATCGAAGACAATTTTGTCTGCAACACACACAAACATCACATTTGATTATCACCTTCGTCGCCACCTGCAACTTGGCCGAACCCTATCTTCTGCACACTTTGAAACGTTCTGCACACTTTGAAACGTAATTGATTGAGGGTTTTCGAAGGTCACAACCCTTAGAAGCTTCACACGAGTTTAATTGGATTATCATCAACAATTACACAACAATCGTGCACCTTCAGCCGCGAATTGTTCTTCGTGTGTTCTTAACATCATCTCGAAACAAACCAGGTAATTGAATACATTAAATCACTCTTATTTAGATGGGGAACAAAAGCCCTATGATTATAGACATTTACAGAATCAAATTGAACTTCAATAAGGATCAAATTGTTCTAGGGATTGATCGGATTTAGGGGTTTCTATCTATTAAGTTCTTAAGATTTTAAAACCAAGTGATACCACTGCCACGACCCTGGTTCACTGGTTAGTCACTTGTCTCGTCACGTTGAGGTCTCGGGTTCGAACCTGGGCTCCCTCAAACTTTTTTTGGTGCTTTTTCAGCCTTTAAAAAATTATAAAAAATTTCTAAAAAATCATTTTTGTAAACTTTGTTTATTTTTAAAATCATCAAATTATTTTCTGCAATTTTTCTTTAAATTTAAATATTTATGAAACAATATAACAAAGATTATTTTTAGTTATTTCTTATAAAATGGATTTTAAATTATGGTTTAAATTAATAAATTATTATTGGTCCAAACGTTACTTTAATTATAGATTAGTCTTGTTATTTAAAATAGTTATAGAAATTATTTACACTGTATATTTAATTTTACCCGTTATTATAAATACTGTAATTACATTAAATTATCTAAATGATATAATATTTTTCATTGAATTAAAATATAAGTGATTCTATTATTAGATTTTACTTATATATATTAAAAAACCCCAAATCTCTATTGAAACCCTAGTTCACATTTAATCATTAATCTTATTAAACTTAAATCTTGTAATATACACGTTTAGGTACCTTGTAAAAGAAATCGTTGGATCAACGTTTATTCTTAATATCATCTTACATAAATATATATCATGTGAGTTTTTCATACCCCTCTTTTATTATTTCACGCCTTTTGGAGTGAAACATGTTAACTTATCAACTTACACTTGTAAACCTTTTTATACTTATAAACATATATGCAATTTATCTTTACTCTTTGTCATGGTTATTTGTATTATTGTGAGTTTTATATGATATATATAATACTTTTGACATTTATTAACTATTGATAGTCTGGCGACGTCATAGATCTATGGGTCTGACAAGCCTATTTGGTGGCCCTAGTGTCGTATTCTTGAGCACTATGGTGACCAAGTACACTTAGCTAATCGTTTAATCTTATAATTTTGTAATCTTGTAATCTGTCAAGGTTTGATTGTAGTTATATATGTTCTATAAACGTGCATAATGCATAACCATTGACATGAATTGCTACTTGTAAATTTTTTGCTATATTTATGTATACTTAACCCATGAAAACTCACCAACTTTCATAGTTGACCTTATATTTTTAACATGTTTCATGAAATGCTCAAGTTTGATGTCATCTCTTGAAGTGTGCTCACATCTAGGATTTGGACCTAGATAAATGAATAAATTGTATTGGAATATTTATCTGATGTTATGTTTATTTTTTATTTGAGACTTATGGTTGTAATTTGCATTTTAAAACTTATGGTAATAATATTTTATTAAATGGTAGCGTTATGTGGCTGTGAACAATCTTAACCCTCACATCTTGACGATTCTGCCGTTAAGGTTGAGGTGTGACAAAAGTAAACAAAGGTATACCATAGGTAGCTAGCCTATATATCAAGTTACTTAGCGTTTTGAACCGAAGCTGACTGTTTGTGAATTGTTTTGCCTTCCGCCATGTCTTATCAAAGAACAATGGCAAGTGTCTAGGTTAATTAAACAATCGTTCGACCTCCAGTCAAGTTAGCGCGACTAACGCGGGTGGGGTTTGTCAAACCCAGTAGTACTACCCAAAATTACCTCGCTATCTCATTATTAACGATTTGAGTGTGTAAGGACTGTGTGATAATGTTTGCACTGCAGTAACAAGTGATGTACCAATAATTCTAAAACCAAATAAATAGAAATAGTTTGCATGCTTCTCCCCCAAAATAAAATAAGTAAAAGTGGGGCCGTGAAGACTCAACTTAGATGCGTAGAAAAAGATGAAGTGTAAAAGCCAAAAGCTAATAGTTACCTAACAAATGTAGGTCCATGAGTATATAAACATAATGGTCAAGATGAACCCCTTTGTATCCAAACAACGTAACTGTTAGCATGTTTGAAAAATGTTTGACAAGTTTAACCAAGTTGACTTTTTGACCAAAGTTGACCGTACTGACCTGACAATCAGTTGCGACTCAAATAAGTAAAAACATGTTTAGTCATGCTCAAATAGCTCAAACATCGATTCATATAACGTTTCATTTCGGAAATCTATTTTTGAAAAGTTTTATTTTTTGAAAGTATGACATCGTTGCACGTATGGAATCCATTTTTCAAAATCATCAAGCTTATTGTAACCAACATGTCAATATACATGAAACACATCCCATAACTGTTCACAACATGTTAGCATAACCTAGAAACTTCATCATGCCCCAAAGTTTTCTAAATTAAAAAGCAAGAACACAAGTTGCACAAATTTCATCCAATATTCTAACATGTTCCTATGATCATTTCAACATCAATCACATCGCCATAACATGTTCTACACATATAATACTCATCACACAACACATCGGGACACAAAAGTTTCCACAAATAGCAAGCATGTTCATACGATGCGTTTTTCATCATTCGATTAGTCCCAATCCATTCTTATGCCCTAAACATCATATAATAATTATCACATCTTATCAAACATGCATAAATCATCATCTATAAACTAAATTACCTTAAAAAAATTCTATAATGGAAAGTACTGGAAAACCGAGCAAAAATCAAAAGTTCGAAACATGAATTTTTATCCACTAGCATCAACTAACATCCTAGAACCATCAATTCAATCGTATTTCATCAAAATTATATGATTTTTATAAAAGCCCCAAATTAAAGTTTCCTTAATAAGTAAGCTTTGGTTTTTGATCAAAACGATACAATTTCACAAAACCAATGCGTACAAACATCATTATATTGAATACTAACCCATAATCCATCATTAATTTTAATCAATTTCAAGTTTGACTTGTTTGGATAATCTAGGATTCATGTTCATCATGAAGATCAAAAAATATGTAATCAAACATAAAAACTTACTTGAAATGCTTAGATGATGATCCCTATTACGCGTTTGATGCAAGAAACGATGAAAATCACCTCCAATATGCAAAAACAAGATCAAAGAAGGTGTGCTTTGTGTGTGTGTGTGATTTGTTGTGAAGAATCTGAAGGGAAAGGGTAAAGGGATGGCCATAAGGTGATTAGGGTTGGGGGGTTGGGTTTTATACCTTTTTTTACAAGAAATGCCCCCTCTTTTATAAAAATCGTTTTAACGCTACGCGATGGAATTTTTTGGCACTAAAACCACCAAATGCTCACATAACATCAAACAAACATTAATAATAGCATGAAATAATACTTATTTTTCTAGTTCAAAGGGATTTTTATAATAATTAGGCGTTAAAAGCCGAAAATACACCAAAACGTGTAAATGTCAGAAAATCCCAATTTTCACAACCAGGATACATAATTAATCACATAATCATATAACACATAATTTCACACCAATATAATTGTTTGAAAACCATTTTAACAAATCACCAACGTTCAGGGACAGACGCGTGTGCGATCCGACAATTCACCGAATTACCGTTATGTGAAAGGTTCGTAAATGTTTGTGCAATAAATGACGCATTTAAGTAAACAACATCAAATGCATGAATGTATAATTGAAAAACCATGTTCGTATTGATCAAGAAGTTACCTGAAAATATCGGTTGTCACAACTGCACAATAACCCCGCAAAGTGCACCCACTATTAAATATATACTCCGTCAAAAAAATGATATAAAGATAAGGGAGAGGATATGCTATATATTCTAAAAAGGGTGAGAAGTAATTCTGTCCATTGGATCAACTAATTAAAATAGATCAATGGTTTAAAAAAACACGGTGGCAAACATATAAATAAGTGAAAAACTGCTAACAGGTGGAGGGGCAAAAAAGTAATTTGACACAATGGTTGTTTGACACAATGGTTGTTTAACACAATGGTTGTTTGACACAATGGTTGTTTGACACAATGGTTGTTTGACACAATGGTTGTTTGACACAATGGTTGTTTGACACAATGGTTGTTTGACACAATGATTGTTTGAAACAATGGTAGTTTGACACAATGGTAGTTTGACACAATGCTAGTTTGACACAATGGTAGTTTGACACAATGTTAATTTGAAATGATAGTAACTTGGTATGTTGGCATGTTGTTATATTTGCTATGTGTTGGCATGTTAATATTTGTTGCTATATGTTGCTTTACATTACACAATAGTATTTTGATAACTTGTTTTTATCGTCAAAATCAAACGTAAACAAAACTCTTCAAATATGACACAATGAGTCTTATGACACAATGAATATAATGACACAATGAATATAATAACACAATGAATATAATGACACAATGAATATAATGACACAATTAATCATATGACATAATGAATCCTATTCTTGAATAGGCATAGAATCAACTGTTGAGGTGCTTGAACCTTGTTTATCCTTAATGCTTTGAAGATATAAACTGCAATTGCGTATAATGTGACCAGGTTGTTTGCAAAACCCACAATTTCTCAACTTTTTTCCTACTTGTTCGATAGCTAACTCATGAGCTGACTTCATTCTTTTCGGCCTACCTTTTGTCTTTTGCTTAACAGGTGTACGGAATTTTGCTTCATTTCGTTCGCTCCCTCTAGTTAACTCTGCAAACCTATCTCTCCTGCTTGGAGGTGGGGCGACCATTTGAACTTCATCAGCCTTAGACTTGTAACTATTCAAATAATCAAGATAAAAACACAACTCGTCTTTGTTCGTAACCAATTGATTAACAATATTTGTTTATTAAGACACAATGACAATACCAAAGACACAATGACGAATAAAAAGACACAATGATGATATCTAAGACACAATGATGATGTCAATCAATAACAAAATTCATATAACAAACACAATAACATAAAAGACACAACATATAGAGACTCACTGATATTTATAAAATATGTTCAATAACATATTGATAATGTCAGAGTAATCTAACAGTATAGACACAATAACTGTTTTATTCAGACACAATGACAATACAAAAGACACAATGACGAACAGAAAGACACAATGATATACCTATGACACAATGATGATACCTATGACACAATGATGATACCTATGACACAATGATAATGTCAATCAATAACAAAATTTACAGAAATCAGACAGTATAGACACAATGATGATCCAAACGACAAAATTACGGTGCGAAAATTAACATACTATTTCAATTACAGTATATAATCGTCTTCATACGTACCAAACTGATGATCAATCGTCGACATCGGCGAAGTAATTGATGTAAAGCAATCTTCAACAGATGAATTCGATCGTTTGAATCTTTAACGATTGAAATTGATGTAAGCTGAAACTTCGTACGTTTAAATATTCAACGATTGAAATTGATGTAAGATGAATTCGATCGTTTGATCGTTTGAAAACCTCAATCGTACAGAAGAAGTCAATATATCCCACACCTTCATCTTAATAAATTAGACTTCCTAAAATACCCCTACTTCCATTTTTAAAAACATGCCATATGTTACTCACCGATTGCTTCTCACACTTTTTACATAATGTTTCCTTTGTATTTGAATTTTTCTCTAAAGATAAAACTTTGTTTTAGATAAACTTAATTTCAAATATTATGAGTTGTTTTCAACCATTTCAAAAATGGCAGCTCTGTCACAAAACAACACCATAAAATAATTGAGGAAAAACAAACCTATTAAAACAGGCCACGCCATGAATGCACTTTAAAATTTTCACTGTTCCTCATGAGGTGCTTTCATATATGTACAATAGGGGTTCGATATACGAACACCTGTCAGGTGTTATGCGGACACTCTTTAAATTTTTTTCACGGTCTATAAAGATCCTTACGGCCCGTGTTGATCATTACGGCCCGTAATGACTTTAATTTATGGGGCCGTAACAAGGCTTATGATTGTAAGTAAAATTTCATATTTTTAAAAATTTTTTGCTTTAAATTTTTATTTTTTAGTAAATGTTTTTTAATATTTTAAAATTAATTAGATTATAGTACTTTTTAGTTTAATATAAATTAATTTATAAATTTGCAAATAAGTATTTTATAAAAGAAAAAAAAATAAAAATAAAGAATTTGGATTTACTTTAACGGTATATATAAAAGTAAAAAAATTAAACTAAAAAGTATTATAACCTAAGTAATTTAAAATATAACATGTCTCTATTGGTTATTGAGATATCCTATTATTCTTTATATGAATATATTATAAATACATATATTGGTTATTGGTATATTCTTTTTTTATCTCTCTATACACACACACATATAGAGAGAGAAAAAGAGGAAGAATGATGTTCTAATAACACAAATTACTAATGTTTTTTTATAATTTACTTACAAATATTTCATATAATATAAAGATTACACTTATAAATTTATAGAGAACGGAATGTGAATGCTCCAATTAAAACATTTGTTTATATATCTTATAAATAAGTATTTTATAAAAGCGAAAAATACCCAAAAATATTATTAATTAATAAATCATAAATGAATGAAAAGTATTAAAAATATCAAAAAAAATAAAAAAATATAATTTTACTTACGATCATAAGGCTCGTTACGGCCCTGTCATTACGGGTCGTAATGGACAATACGGGTCGTAAAAATCATAAATTGACTGATTTGATATTTACAGACCAATACGGCCTGTGAAGGCTCTTACGAGCCGTGTTTAGGGCGTCTAGATATCAATCTGGGTGTGGCTATAACAGACCCTTATGTATATATTTAATTGCATAATATTCATTTTCACACATGTGACTACTCTACGTGTGTATAGCACTACATTAGATATTCATTTTCACACATGTGTCTATGACTCTACGTGTGTATAGTACTATATTAATTCTTTAGATTAATAAGATGAATAGAAGTTCGTATATATAACAAAATGGCTACAAAAAGAAAAAAAAAAGAAAGAATCTTCACGTATAAAATTATGTTCTGTATTTATAATTTTAATGATTTTTCATTTTTGTATGAGGGAAAAGAACAGTATATGTGATATGAATTGAACATCTTATTTTCCTTTCAAATAGTTGTCAAGCTTTAAATTCGTGAAGTTCAACTTGCATATCATTAAATCTTCAAATATGAATGCATATATTGTCACATGGAGACGAAAAGAATGTCTCCATCTCCCTTTCTTGAGGTAATGATTTTTTTTTCTTCTTATTTCTAAACTTTGCTATGAAACAAAGTTGCGTACGTGGCTTAAAACTTTAATTTTATTTTTATGTTGCATGAGTTAATTTTTATAACGGTTTTTTTTCCCTTAGGCGAGTATGAAGAATTTATTTCATAACATGTTTCCTACAGTTTTAACATGTTCCACATTTTAGTTTTCAAATCTGTTTTCAAACTTTTGTATAATTATGAGATTTGAATTTGATATATCATTTGATCCATTGTTTTCTCCCGCGCCACGCGCACGGGAGTTTGTTTTTTTCCCCGGTCTTACGCGACGTGGCTTTGTTCGTTGTCAGATTGTCTCATCGGAAACGAAAAAAATTTAGTACCAATATTAGTTTCGATAATACCGATTCACGCAATGATGATGTTCACTATTAATCGGTTCGGTATGTCGCAGTACCGCAACAGTTTGTTAAGGGTAACGTTGATAATATATGTAATTATATATAAGAAAAATAAAACCCTAACGTGCGTTGATAACATTAGACACTTTTTATAAAAAAATGAAATCGGTTATTTCATGATTATAGTTTATAAATACAAATTCTTAAATTCACAGATAACAACTCATTCTCCTATTATGAAAAGGAGAAGCTGATGAATAGTATGAATAGTAGCAAATGCTATCTGGACCGTTTATTTTTTACTCCCGATCTCAGCCGTTCGTTTTTGGGTCCACCTACCACCGTACGTCTTTACCATTCTTTCTTTAACACCCCGGGTGGTATCACCGCCTGTTGTTCTGTGTAGATGGCGGTGGCCGTGGTGATGGGAGGCGGTGACGTTGATGTTTCGACTTTCCTTGCCGTCAATCCACTGGGCTTATGGTCACGCTTGCTATGGCGTTGGCGCCGATGTGGTGGCCTGCAGCTGCCGTGGTCTTGGCACTGCGGTTGTCGCCGCCGCCAGCTAACGCCGGCTTGTCGCCCCAACTTCGCCTTCACCGATGGCGGTGCCTGCGGGTTCGGTGTTGTTGTCGGTCATCGTGGTCGCCGACCTTGGCTGCGCCACACGTGTTTGGTGATGTATCCGATCATCGTGGTTGAGGTGTTGCTGGTTCGTGGTCGACGGTCGACGATGGCTCAAGTCGTTACGCCTATGGACGTGATTGCCATGCCGATGACGCCGATGTGCTCGGTTGCAGCGCCACCGATGTGTTCGGTTGCAGCGCCGCCGATGTGCTCGGTTGCATGACCGCCGATGTGCTCGATTGCTGCCCCTCCGGGCTTGCTCGGTTTACATCCGCCTGGTTCTGCAACTCTGGTGGGCGTTTCGCGACCAGCGGCGGCCTGATGTTATTCATGGTGGTGATGGTCGTTTTATGACCGCCTTTGTTGCCTCTTGGCCACCGTATCTCTTTCATACCCTTTAGGGTTGTGGTTCTGTTAGTGGTTGTTTCTGGCCCGCTGGATCGATTCCACCTGCGCAAACCATGTTTTGGCGGTGGTGTTAGAGGTTATTTGTTAGGGTTTCAGCCGTGGGTTCGTGTTGAAGGGGGGACTCTAGGGTTCCTTAGCCCAGGTAGCGTGAAGGCCTCTTCTTGGGGTCTGTCAGCCGTTGGTATCACTGTACTTGACTCTTGATGGTGTAGTAGTCGATGACGATGAGCGTAACCTCATCTGAGACTGTATGCATGATGTCGGTTGTTCATTAAGTGTTTAGAGGTTAATGTTGGATGGTTTTGAGGCGATGATGATGAAAAGAAGGTTATGTTTGTTGTTACGGTGAGGTAAACTTAATGTTTGCAGCCGCAACAAACAACTGCTTCTGAGCCTTACAACATTTGTGCTCTTATACTTACAAGTTTGCCTTTCATAGTTTGCTTGATGATGATGCCCATTGAGCGCATCTGAGGGCTATGGGTATCATTTGTCTTTGTATTTACCTGTGTCATGAATTTGATTTGGGTACTGCTATTATTGTTGAATATTGTTGTCTATGACATGCAAAAACGAGTCCGAGCTTTGACGTGGAGTATGGACTGTTGCTATGCGTCAACATACTTTAGTCGACATCAGCCATTAGTTTTGAGACGCAATATTCTGATCATATTGTCTCCTATCATCAACTCTCGTCCTTTGTGAAACAATATCATTTACGAAGTTTGCTTTGGGTTTTCTGGTTTTCTTGGTTGCTCTTTGATACTTCTGAATTGTTGTTGGGTTTGCATATGTCAGCAGTCGTTTAATGGTTCCATGTTGCTCAATGATGATGTGCAGGCCACATCTGAGAGCCATTTTTATCATAGATCTGGTGTTGGTGGCGATTTCCTTTGTGAAACAATATCATTTACGAAATTCGTTTTGGTTTTTCTGCTTTGTTGGTTGCTCTTTGATACTTCTGAATTTTTGTTGGGTCTGCATACGCGTGGTGCATTTCGTCAGTGATGATGAACGTATGTTCGTTTGAGATACAATATAAATGGCGTCAGTCACCGTCAACTGACGGTTCTGAGCCACACACACTATTCTGCTATGTTTATTCGACGATCGATTTAAGACGCGCGACGCGCGTCGGGGAATCAAAACGAATTATAATGGGATGATATGGTCCTAAGAGATGGAGTAGCGTCCACTATGAAAAACATTAAATCACTAATACATTTTCTTAGGGGAAAGTTTTGATGGTAAAATAATATACTATTTAATCAAAGCTGTAACGATTGGTTTCAGTTAAATCAATTACTGGTTTTCATAGGGACGTTTTTCGGTTCTGCTCATTTTTTGTTTTATTAAATCCATTTTCTGTTCAATTAAATTGGTTATTCTTAATAATCTCTTATTTATTATAATTACGTAACTGAACAACAATGGGCAAATTCAAATTTATTATCTCAGACACAAGAGCTATAATAATATTTGCAAATAATTTTTTTCAAAGATCTATGCTTGTTACACCTTCAAGGGCCATGCTTCAGTAATAGTGTTGTTTTTTTATTTTGGTATGACAACCTTTTAAATAATATTTTAGGATCAAACAATTGAAGAAGTCATCTTAAGTACGTTCACACACGTTGATGAAGTTAAAAGTATAGTTATGTATGCTAAGAAGTTAAACCTCAGGCTTTGTAATATACATTGTGTATTAAATAAATGTTTAATCAAAATCAACTTTATGCAATGTTTTTAGAAATGTAGTAAAAGATGCTTGAAGATAAGGGCGTAACACAATGTGAATGAGATTCATACTGATAACGAGTAGAAGTGTGAGCAACTTATAAAATCTATTTCACATTCCTTCGGTCCAACCTATAACTTTATAGTCGACATGACTGGTTTTACTTGGAAAAAAGAAAATTCTACACACATTTTTGTCGGATATGTGAAGGAAAAGCATTTCTGACACCTTTGTAACAATTTAATGTCAGTAAATACCTCATAGAGTCGTTGGAATTTATTTGTGTCAAACTTACGACACAAATGCCAATAGAATTGTTAAAAAAAATATTGTGTTGAAACTTCTTAGTGATTATTTGATTCTCACTTATGGGTTAGCTTTTATTGATAAATCAGTCTGAAACAAGTTCTAGAGGCTTCCACCAGAGTCTCAACCCCTTGATGATGCCCCTTGGACCTCACCGAGCCGCTGCTCCTTGGACTCTAGGGTTTGTATGTACCAGAAATTAAAATAATCTCGAACGATGTGTATTCTACATTTCCTAACTCGTAACGAAGCTATTCAAATTTCTTACAATCTTATCTAAATTTCTATGCACTAAGATTATCAATAGATGTATTTTATTTTGTGTTCTTACCGTGAGTATATTATTTATTTATTTTACATATACATTTTTCGAACTACGGTTACCTTTTGAAGTTTGTATAGTCTATGGCATAAATATTTTATATTAGATCACAAAGTGATACAACTTCTTCTAGTTATCAAAGGTAGTAAAGCGAGAATTAAGTAAAGCATTGGATATATTTTTTAATTGTAATATCATATACGTCACACTAGCTTTTCAACCGGATACGCTTCAATATTGCTTCTCGTCAACAAAATATCTAGTGACAAAACTTGTAAGTAGATTAATAATGAAAGTATAGTATGAAATTTGCCTTTGTAAAAGACTAGTGTGTTATCCAAAAGACTTCAAACAATTTATGATACTGGGATTTCGCAACCCATTTCTACGTAAGTTTTCCTTCGTTGTATTTTACCTGAATATCTAAAAAATAAAGTACAGAGGTAAATAAATATGCAATCAACTATCTACAAAATATATAATATTTTTTATTAATCAATTAAATAAAAGAGTAATCAACAATCCAAGCAGATTCTCTATGAGATGAAGTATAGATGCATATTGAGACAAACTTGTCCCTGAGCGAATATAATTATTATCTTATTATTATTATCTTATTATTATTAGTATCTTACTATTATGATTATTTATTTTTATTTACTTACTTGCTCAATCTGCCTACCTCGTTGTCCCTTGTGAAAGATTAGGTATTTGCTAAATTGTATAAGAAAACCTACCTACTTAATTATGAGTCAGTTTCATATCTAACTAATAATATTAATAGAAAATAAATTTTTAATCTTATAAGTTGTATCTTATCCTCCCAGCTGCTATTGAGACATATTCTCATTCAACCGACTAATAAATTTACAAAGCTTATTATTAAACTTTGGATTTTATTTTGTTTTTCCTATATGTATGTATTTTGTATGTTGTTTGTTATTTTTTATTTGACAGCAAAAATAAAGAAGATAGACGGATATACCTGAATACTCAAGTTGTTATGTATTTCCAAAGATTATAAGAATAATATGAAGTAAATAAATAACGATTAGATATTCTATTATTCTATTTAGTAAGAAATATAAAGTCAACAAAACAAATATCATTAGTCATTCGCTACGACCAACATAAGTAGCTAATGAAAATCAAGTGTCACGTATATAACAATATGTGATGTGATGGATTAGAGGTCGAGCACACAGATCACTAACCAAGCTATATGTAATATGATAGAGGCCGAGCATGTTATGGGAAGTATATATGTGGAGAGAGCCATGACACACGGGTTTATGATCTTTAAGTAATACAGTCCTAACATAATTAATTTAAGCGGGCGTGTTTGTGCGTGTTCATATACTGTTCACAATTAATAAACACGGTAACAACAATTAGAATCAACGCATGCTCTCCTATACAAAACTGTCGTGATCAAATAGAAAGAAAACGGTAAAGATGACAAATTCAACTTCATTAATAATCTATTAATATAATCCAAATCGATTATTAATATGTTTTAATATCAACTCTCTCCAAATAAAACCACCTGTTAAACCATGGGCATTAAAAAATGAATATAAAACTACATAGTTAGTGTATGATATCATAGTCACGGGTCCATATAATTTATTAAACTAATATATAATAAGCATAATTATTATTTCATTTCATAAAAAGAAATAGACACTTGCTTGAAAATACTAATTTCAGGGAAAAAGCCAGAATATAAACTAGAAACAGGTTAGAAATTTAAAAAGGACGTCAATTTGTCCCCTTGTGTCAATTTGGATGAAGTGTCTAGTTTTTTGTGGTGAAAGCTAACTCCCATGTTTGGTGCTAGACTTTTAAGTCATTGATTGGCTGTTTCCGCTTGATAACATATTTTACAACTCTTTAACACATTTAGATTTAGTAAAGAAAATGGTGAATATTATCTTGTATATAATGGTACGTGTGGAATGTGGAAGGTGTAAAGTTTTATCTCTCTTAAAGGTTCAAGGTTTAACCCTTGATATTGATGTATAATTATAAACTTAGGTTACTAACTACTAACCATTAACATGTCGTTCAAAAAAAAGTAAAGAAGATGAACGTTTCTCATACCATCGTAATAGAGATAAAGACATTTTAAAATTCTTTCAAAAGGTTTACATTTAAACATTCTTTGTGTAAACGTCATGATAAAAAGACATGTATCAATTGAGAAGTAATCTGGTTACGATCTTTGGTCCTAACAAAACCAAATATGAGTTTGATGTATATTTTTGGACGAGTTTTAATATACTAGGGTTTGAGTCTCTTGATGGGTGACACTGATGATTTAACTCTCGCGTGATAGGTGTGAAACGGATTAACATGAGTTGGTGAGTTGACGTGATTCGATCTTGTGAGAAAACTAACCGTTTGAAAAAAGTCAAGGTAAAATGTAAAAATAGTGATTAGAGTATATCTTTTTAACATCAATATTTAATTCTTGGTAGCCTTTTGTTTTTAAAAAAAGTAATAACGAAAACAAATTTAAAAAAGCAGTATAAAACTTTCGGAGGGAGAGCGGATCCGACCCGAGTTCATAGATCTAACCCGAGTTCATATGTTTAAATGGCATGTGGAACCACCGCCTAAACCAACCAATATTGGCAAACTAGCAAAGTACTATCCACTCCTTAGTAAGAAAATGATGAAGGACGGTGGGAAATTCGGGTTTGTTAGATTTGACAATATGACTGATGCATAAAAGCTCGCTATGGCCCTTAATGGTTTAAAGATTAATAAAATGAAGATATTAGCCAATCTTGCGAGATTCGATAAAAGTGGGAATAGGATCGACTACTCTGGTCTATCTGATCCGAGACGGGTGAACACAACTCATTCTAGCACGTTCCAGACCAATGTGTTCAATTCATTTTCCAAAAATCAGCCGCGGGACTCATTCATGGATGCTTTCCTCAACTCATCCAATCAAAGTGATCCTAAACGTATGGTGCAGGTAACTCCTGATATTAGGATTGGGAATGTGTCTGCTACATCCAATGCATGGAAAGGTTATTCATTGGTTGGGGTTGTCAAAGACATGCCCACATTGGGAAATCTGAAAGAACTTCTTAGCAATGTACTTTCGGGTTATTTTGATATTAGATATCTTGGGGGTATGAGGGTTCTCATATATTTTAAGTCAACCGTTGAAACAAAGAATGCCCTCACTGAATTGGAGAATTGTTCAAGCTCCTTGTTCAAGTCCATACAGTTATGGAACGATCAAGATGTCCAATTTGATCGTCTGGCTTGGGTCCGTATCCGTGGTGTGCCTATTCACCTTTGGAATCCCGTAACTTTCGATACGATCGGCAGTAAGATTGGTTCTGTGGCAGTCCCCTCGGCAGCTTCTTCCCTGGACGGGAACCTCGCTTATGACCAAATTGGAATCATTGTTAACGACCCACGTCCGATCCAAAAACAATCTAATCTTGTATCGGCTGAGGGCTCGTACATGGTTTCCATATCCGAATTTGAAACGGACTGGCTTCCTGATTTCCTAAAAAATTGTCCCATTCCCGAATCTCCGATGACTAAGCATGATGGTAACGGTGATCCTCCGGTACCGAGGATCTCGACAAATCAATCGTCCGATAATGTCTCCTCGTTTTCGCATCACCCTCGGGAAGACTCCCAAGTGGATTTGGCGGCTATTATTAATTCCCCTGTATACGCCCCCTGAGTAAGGATACTCACGCGTCTCCAAATCCAACAAATGTATCGAGCCCACATGTCACCTCTGGAATTATGGATTTGGATGATGGTAATTTAGTGGGCCAACAACAGGTAAATCTGCCTCCTCCAAATGTCTCTAATGGGCCTGAAGTACTGGGCTCGGACCTTTTTGGATTAAACGAAATTATATTTAACCTCGGTGCTTTCAAGTCCAAGAAAAGGAAAGCCAAGCAATGTTCCCCTATCTCTAAATCTAGGGCACGTCGGCTGGGAAAGGATTCAAGAAGAAGAGTTAGAAGGAAGGGTACGCATGATTCCAATGTCATGAATCAGAATCAAGAAGTGGTTACTCCCCCGGCTGATTCTATCGACCACTCGGTTCAAGAAACTTTCGTTGATTGTCCCCCCCCCATCCAATCAAGCTGAATCGGGTATGAACTCCCCTTATGTTGATCTGAACGAAATCCCAGAAGCAAGTGATACTTATACCGCGCAATTACGTGCGGAAATAAATGACACAATTGAAGTTGGTTCCCTTCTCAAAATTGTTTTAAAAGAGTTCTCGGACCATATCCGATCTACGATAGTGGAGGGTGATGAATTCAATAACTCCTAATGGATTTTCTAACCATCAACATCAGGGGGCTCGGTGCTGTGAGTAAATCAAAAACGATTAAATCGTTGGTTTTCAAGCACAAGATTAATTTTCTGGGGTTACAAGAATCCTTAATTTCAGACGAATATAAAATTCCATTACTTGAATTATGGGGAAATCGCTCGGTTTAGTATGATTTTGTGCCTGCTTCTTGCAGATCAGGGGGAATAATAAGTATTTGGAACCCATCTATCTTTCTTTTGTCTAACTCTATCAAGGAGAAGAACTGTTTAATTACTATTGGTCGTGTGGCTGGTTCTTTGGAACGGATCAATATTGCAAACGTATATGCTCCTCAAGATTTATCCTCAAAGCGACAACTCTGGAACTTTATCAAGGCGACAATGGCTTCACACTCAAGTATGTGGGTAATTTTTGGTGATTTTAATGAAGTAAGATGGGCCTCTGAACGTCTAAATTCCGAGTTCAATCAATTGGGTGCAAATGTTTTTAATCAATTTATTGATGAATGCAATCTGTTAGAGTACAGTATGGGTGGCTCTAAATTTACATACCTAAGTGACAATGGTTTAAAAGCAAGTAAACTTGACAGATTCTTAGTATGTGAATCCTTTTTTAATAAATGGCCAGATTCAATTCTCACCGCGTGGCCGAGGAGGTGCTCAGATCACTGCCTCGTATCGCTAACTAGGTTTGGGGCGGATTTCGGCCCAAAACCATTTAAATTCTTCTCATCCTGGTTGTTATGTGTTGGCATTGATGAGGCTGTTAATGAAGCATTAAAGATCCCCGTCTATGGTACAAAGTCGGATGTTAAACTGTTTATGAAGCTCAAGAACGTTAAAACTGCAGTCAAAGCTTGGAATAAGATTTGATGTGATAAAGACAACCAGATGATCCAGGACCTTTCAAACAAACTTTATAATTTGGACACTATTGCAGAATTGTTCGGCCTATCACCAGAAGAGAGTAAGGAAAAAGTAGTAACTAAAAAACTTCTGCTGGAAAAAGAAAAAGAACAAACCCGGGATCTAAAACAAAAATCTAAGGTTAAATAGGCGGTTGACGGGGACGAGAACTCCTCTTTCTTTCATGGCATGTTTAAGTCACGCCTTGGGTTAAACAGGATCAATGGCATGATGATCAATGGGGTCTGGTCCACTAAACCTGATGCAATAAAAATGGAGGCTCGCCGATTCTTCTATGAAAGGTTCAAGGAAAGAATGGCGATTAGGCCGGTTTTGGAATGTTCTGACATTCAAGGAATATCTTCAGCTGATGCTGATCAGATCATTAGACCCTTTTCCATCGATGACATTAAAGAAGCGGTGTGGGAATGCGGGCGTGACAAGGCCCTGGGCCCTGATGGGTTTAACTACGCATTTATTCAGCATTTTTGGGGCTCCCTTTGGAAGGATTTCCTTGAAATTTTTGAATATTTCTATAAGCATGGTAAAATTAGTGATGCTTGCTCCTCATCATTTATTGCATTGGTTCCAAAAACAACTGATCCTTCGTCGTTCGACGAATATAGACCCATTTCCTTGATCGGTTGCATTTCCAAAATAATATCTAAGGTGTTGGCAAATAGGTTAAAATCCGTCCTTCCTTCGGTTATTTCGGAAGCACAATCCGCTTTCCTAGCAAATAGAAACATTCTTGATGGCCGTCTTATTGCTAATGAAATTATTTCTTGGCTTAAATGGGCTAAAATCCCGGGTTTATTATTTAAGATCGACTTGAACAAAGCCTTCGACTCCATCTCCTGGGATTTTATTGTTTCTATGTTAGAGTACATGAAGTTTCCACCTCGTTGGCAGCAATGGATTAAAGGTGTTCTCTCTTCATCTAAAGCCTCGATTTTGGTAAATGGGTCTCCAACTACCGAATTCTGCTGCTCCAGGGGAGTTAGACAAGGTGACCTACTATCCCCCTTCCTCTTTATTATTGCTATAGAAGCTCTCAACTGGATGTTTAAAAGAGCTGGATACATGGGGATTTTCAGGGGTTTAAAGTTTCCAAATGAAGGCCCCATCATGTCTCATCTCATCTATGCGGACGATGCTATCATTATGGGAGAATGGTCTAGCAAGAATTTAAAAAATTTGATAAGGATTTTGAGATGTTTCTATCTTGTTTCGGGCCTGCACATTAACATTAAAAAATGCTGCCTATTGGGTTTAAACATTCCCGCGGAAGAAAATAGCAACTTTGCTTCGATGGTCCATTGTCAAGTTGGATCTCTCCCCTTCAAATATTTAGGACTTACTGTGGGTGCCAATATGAACTTGTCAAAAAATTGGCAACCGGTGATTGACTCTTTTGAATCTAGACTCTCTGCGTGGAAGGCTAAGCATTTATCTATTGCTGGCAGGCTTGTTTTGATCAAGGCAGTTCTTGACAGCCTTCCAGTGTATTATTTTTCTTTGTTTAAAGCCCCTGTGAAAGTCATAGGGAAACTTGAAAACATTAGAAGGCGGTTTCTATGGGGTGGCGGTAGCTCTAACATGAAAATTTCATGGGTCAGTTGGGATAAAGTTTACGCCAAAAAGGACAAGGGAGGTTTGGGAATCGGGTCTTTATCGGACATGAACATTAGTCTATTGTCTAAATGGTGGTGGCGCTACAAAACGGAGGATGTGTCTTTATGGAAACAAGTAATATTTAGTATTCATTTCTGTCATCGGGTCGCCTCATTTATCCCTGGGAGGAAAGTATTTACTGGGGTTTGGACTAACATAAAGAGGCTGGATTCTCAGTTGCTTAAAACGAATGTTGATCTGGAGCACCTTATTAATTTCTCTAATGGTAGATGGGAGTGGTCGGGTGACAGTTCGAACTCCTTTTCTGTTAAGACAATGCGACTTCTGTTAAACCGCTCCTTAAATCAACCGGTTGCTCCATTCGTTTATGAATGGTGCAACTGGGATCTTGTAAAAGCTAATATTCTGGTATGGAGAACTGAACTGGACCGTATTCCAACCCGGGTCGCCCTTATTAAACGAAACACCTTTATCCCCTCGGATCTTTGCCCTCTTTGCTCTCAATGCTCGGAAACCGTGGAACATCTATTCATCTCATGCTACTTTGCTCAAATAGCATGGGCTTTCATTTCCAATTGGTGCAAACTACCACCCATCTATGCGTTCTCTGTTAAGGATTTATTGATGGTGCACAAGTCTGGACTCACGCCTTATAGAGAAGCTATTTACGCTGCTGTCATCATAACCTTTTGGTGCATATGGAAATTGAGGAATGATGCAACTTTTAGGCAACAATCTCCATCCCTAAATCGGCTGCTGGAGGACATCAAAGGAATGGCTTTCCTGTGGGTGTCATCTAGAGGGAAGCTAGCAAGTTTAGACTGGAATAAATGGGCTATGTTCAATTTTTAATTCAACTCTATGGTTTATTGTTCTTGCTGTATAATTTGTATATTTTCCTTTGCTGATGTATCATTTGCCTGCCTAGCTTCTTGCTGGCCCGGCTATTTAATGGAGATCTTTTGCTTTTCAAAAAAAAAAAACTATCCACTCCTTATTGAAATGTATGCATATAGTATTAGCATCCTGCGCTACGCGGTGAGGGGTTGGTGACATCAATTTTTTGCATACTTAGAGACGTGAATGCTAATACAATTGGGTATTAAAGTTTGTAATGTTATAAATAAGAGATAAATAAACATACTAGATTTTAAATTGTAAACCTTAAACAAATAAAAGGAAGAATAAATTAGGAAAAGAAAACTGGGACCAAACCAGACGGGGGTATAAAAAATTAAACAAAAAAAACAAAAAAAAAAAAGTCAAGAAAAGAAAAAATTGGAAAAATTAGAAAAAATAAGAAAAAGAAAAAAAAAGCACGGGGTGCACGAGGTCGAACCCATGTTGGGGGAGGGGGCCAAAGTGCACACCTTACGAGCTGGGCAACAAAAAACAAGTTTAGCGATCTCGATGACTGGCCAACGACACCCATGCCAATGGACAAGACACGGGATACAATCAGCTCAAAGAGACACCCATAATCACTATGACAACAAACCCATTTGATAATTAGCGCTACGCCAATATAGTTTTAAACATTTGCAAAACAGTTAAAGGAAAAAAAGGATTAAGCAGATAGTGACATGTGTTAAAACGGCCCAAAATAACCAATTATAAATGTTTGCTAATGTGGTTGGGCGCTCCTTTAGGCATTTTTAGAACACTACATCAAGAGCTTTCATGATTTTCATATAGATTTGGTGTGATCGGAGTTTTAGTTTACAAATACTCTATGATGATACATCGAATCTCTGCAACGTAAAAAGAAAACCTTTGTATTAGGGTTTAGTAGTGATTAAGTATATAAGTTCTAGCATATATGTTTTGGTGAATATGAAGAGTGACGATTATCAATGGCGTGAAAATTATCAATAGCTTCATTTTTAAAAGATTCAGATTGTATTTAAAAATCTATATTTCTTTAAAAAAATTTAAAATTAGTCTTTGTTTCTAGTTTTCAATGGCTTTTAGTTTTCTAGATTTTAAAAAGTTACTGGATAATGATCTAACATATGTTTCTATCATGTATAAACTCCGTACAGTGTACCAGTAGCAAGCAATCAGTAAAAGTTTTTCTTACACTTAAGTACTAAAATCATAACATGAACATGAGTGGGAGTTAAACTTAAAAATTAAAATCATAATATGAACATGATTCAGTGACTAATCGTCTAATTCTCTGACTATTATAGAAAATATTCTTAATTTATAATAAATAAAAAAAGGTTATTCTTGTAATTTTCTCTTTTATTAATTTAAACCGATTCAATTGAAAGAACACCCATACTTGTTTATATCCACAACTGAAAACAAAACCAAACCCCAGAATATCCACCATTAAATTTTGGACTTTTCTTCTTTGTTTCTTCTCTTTCTCTTTCTTTTTCTCTCTCTTTTGCCATTAATTTCTTCAATCTTCTATGCCTTACCCTCAGCAACACCCTCATTAAACCACTGCCCCTCTTTCATCATCATTATCATCATCATCATCATCATTAGCAGCAGTTATCACCACCTCAATTGTAATCAAAAGGTTGACATCTCATTCTAACTATCCTCATTAATGAATTCATCTTCACATGAACCGTTTCTTCCAACAGTTACAGGGTCATTAAGTTCATTTCTCTCATTTTGCGCCAATTTCGATCGTCATTTAACCTGATTATAGCTTACTAATCATGGGTTTTGTTAGAATTAACACTATAAGCTGTAATTATGTGCAATTTCTGTGAAATAAGTGTGTTCTTCCCTGTTTTCTTTATCATCTGTCAACCCCACGTGCAGCTTTTCAAATCAAGATTCTTTATACCAATTGGTGAAGTTTAAACCTTTGTAGTTTGTATTCATTCATATGGTTCGTGGGTATATGATTACTTGATTAGAATTAGTCAACTCAAAACTGTTAAGTCAACGTAGAATGATTGAATTCTACGCAAGTTTTGTAGTTTCTTGAGACATTTAGTTTAAATCTTGCAGGTTGAATGCGTGAAGTTTCCTTTTCAATCAATTGGGTTCTCAAATCTTTGATGATAAGCAAGCTGATACTTATGTGATTTGAGTTTCTTGATTGTTAGCTTAATCTAGTTTCATTATCAATGGCAAGAAGATCTTCTAAAGGTCCTCCAACAGTTGAACCAAATCAAATTGATTGTGTGTGGAATTTTAGTGGTATGTTGGATGACCACCACCACCACCGTGACGGCCGCTCTCACCGGAAACTGCTGTCAGATGAGAGCCATAGAAACAAAAGTCTTCCAGGTGAGTTTAGTTTATGTTCATAAGTTTTATGCATTCCTTAAGCTGCAAAATTGAGATGTAGGTTATACTGTTGGTGAAGTTACTCTGCAAGTTATTCACTTTGACTATTGAGGTCAAGAAAACTGATTGAAAGTCTTACGTTTATAAGAGTAGGTCGGTTGTTTTGAGAAAACTAAGGTGAAGCCTGTTCCTTGTGTTCCAAATAGAAGAAGTTTGCACACAATTTGTAAAGATATTGATGAAAAACTTTGAACTTTGTAATTTATATGTTGACCTCAAAAGTCAAACTGAGTGTTGTGATTTACTGATTCCTCTTCTTTCAGGAGCAGGATATACAAGAAACCAAATACGAATGTTGACCTTCGATGAACAACTTAGAAGCATAAGTGTAAGTACAATATGCTCCTTTTAATCATAATTAAAAAAGAATTAGATTATGAAAACGGTATGCTTTTTGTTCAGACTGAATCGAAGAAGAAAACCACAAGTGTGACTCAATCGAATCATACAAGAGAGAATGATGAGGTTTGGAAGAACACCATGGAGAAATCTTTTTGGAAAAGGATAAAATCGCGATATGAAAGCCCAGACAAGAAAAGGGAAAACACTAAGACTCTAGATACAATTGTGGTTTTGAAGCCTAATCAACGTGTTGTAGAATCCCCTGTTGATCTAGGATGTCGATGCTCGTATTTGCACTCTCGTCACAGCTCAACAAGTAAGCAGCAGATAGTTAAACACACACACGTCTCGTTTGATGATGTTAGGAAAAAACTGAAATTTTCAAAGAAGTTGAAGAGCATTCAAAAGATGAAATCTTGTGGTGAAAATGATGGAAATGCTGCTAAAACTGGAAAATTATCATTGGTGCCACTATCAAAGCGACAAGAACCGGAAGTCTTTGTGGAAGCAAGAAGGCACCTAGCCGAACGGTTAAGGCTAGTGGCTCAGAATGCAGGTCTGGGTGAGCCTTTGGGTTCCTCAAGCAAACGAAAGTCAAGAACCTTGGAGAGGGTACTACTATATTCTCCTAAACATGAGTCAATGGCTAGTTTTGGGTGTGAACCGGATGGAACCCATGGTGTGAGAAGTTTGCAGAAGACATGGAGTGGCTCGAGCCCATTGAACCAGAATGAACATACAAGTTCTAGTGGTAAGAGTTATCAACATGATCATTTTCTAGGTGACTCAAAGTTTTTGAATCTGCACTCTGACCCACAAAATGTGTGCATTGATGGATCTCAAGCGGTAAGTTTAACATTAATCTTTCCTGGACATAAAGTACGGTCCGCCATTAATATTTGTGACACTTTGGACAATTTTTGCTGCAGGAATTTTTATTAGATGTTTCTACACCAAAAACCGACTGTAAATTACAATCGGAAAACATGGATAATGATCATTTCAGAGAGAATCCGAGCCCAGTGTCTGTTCTTGATTCATTTTTCTCAGATAATATCTGCAGCCCAACAAGCACCATTGAATCTGGTATGCATATATTGATCACAAATCAGGAACTTTAAATCATTTTTGTATGCAAATCTTTAACATTTACTATCCAATCTTCACCAGCTGAGCTTCAACTTCAACCACACCGTTTGGATTTTGAAGAACACTCGTCACAAACTTCATCTCCACCGCGAAAAACCAGTTTAAGTTCACTTGCAGATGACAGAACATTCATTTCTTCATATGTTAATGACATCTACCAGTTTTCTCAGTCAAACTGGGAGGAGTTTTTAGCAACTGATTATCCGTTCGAATCATCGTGTGACCATAACAAACTCCTTCATGATTGTGTCAAGGAAGTGCTGGTTACTTTACACTCACAGATGACTCTTATCAGCAGAAAGATTCGGCCTTTTTCGTTGGAAAAAGATGTGGTCAACGAGGTTATTGACCAAGTTGACTGGCATAACGGTCAACCCATGGGCCCGAGGACGCTAGATCATCTCGTGAGGAGGGATATAGTGAAATGTGGACATTGGATAGACACTTTATCAGATAGTAATGATATTGTGTTTGAAGTTGTAGATGACACTCTTCAGGAATTGATCATGGAGGCTATTCAGGAGATATATATTTAAAGCCGTGATTACTTTTGGTTTGACCAGTTGATCCGGGCTCACGGCTCGTGGTTTGGGTTTCCAGGCGGGTGTGGCCCGAGCCAAACCGCGCATCGATTATTTGTTTATGTGTTAGTATTATATAGAGAGATTGTAGTTATGTTATAGTCTTTTGGTCATTTTTGTGGGATATTAGATATGTATGTATAAATGAGATAATATATATAGGGTGGCAATATTCTTTAAATAAGGGCTTTAACAGGTTGTAGTGTATGCTTTGCCCTGTACATTGCTACCAATACCATGGTTGTACCTTGGTTGCTTAATTAATCCCATCAGTAAAACAAATAGAACCAAAAAGAAAATAATTGTTTTTAACTGTTTCTTTAATACTTATGTGTTTTGTTTTATTTTCGAATTTTTAAATGTTTTCCTTTTGCTATTCTTTACCCTTTTGCCCAAGCAAACAACTATTATTCAAATTTCATATTTTTTATCACCTGATTATTAGAATGTATTAGATTTAGGTTTCTAGTATAGAGCCCACGGGGCTATTAGGTTAATTAGGTTTTTTTATGATGTTTATATGTTGTAAGACAACCTAGTCAATGATGATCGATTCAATATTTCATCAGCTAACATAATATAGAATTTTAGGGTTTTTTATTCTCTTTTAGACAAATACAAATCCTAACAGCCATCATTTAATAAAAACCCTAGACAAGGTGGCGGGCCACCGCCGCCTGGCCTGCCGTCCGTTTCCGTTCACTTTTCTTAGTTTCCCGTTCACTTTACTTATTTCATGTTCTAAATAAACTCCTGGTTTCGGTTCTAAATTCTTGTATCAACCATTCTATTTTCCGTTCAAACCAATGGCGTTTCGTTCAACCATTCTTTCCATTGCTATGTCACGATTAGATTCATTATATATATTATAATATATATTAAACCAATATGTCGGTTGCTAAAGTATTTGTTTATTTTTCATTTTTTCTATTTAGGTTTTAAATTATTTAAAGAACAGAACTTGACTCAAGATAGTGGTTTGACTTAGTGGCGATTGCTTATTTCCAAAGAGTTTACCCTGGTTTAAAGTTTTATCCCAAACATTTTTAATTCTTTTTTTGCTTAATCCATACGTCATTCACATGAACACACTTCACATATTATTTCCCTTTTAATTATTTCATTATATTTAGTATTTCTAACTAATTTTAAATGTGTTTTTTTTTATCTTTTAAAATATAGTGTTTTCGTATACTCTAAATATATTTATTTTTATGTATATTTTGTTGTAAATTTTATTTAAAAGAGTTTGGTTAAAAACCGAATCAGTCTATGTTTCGATGTGATTTTGCTCAAAAAGATGTCGCATCGAACGTGATATATTTCTACTTCTTATTCTTAATCTATAAAACATGTTTTCGTATTATCAACGCTAACTTTTAAAATGACATAATTTTTCTTGATTTCTTGATATTGCGTAGTGAGATGCTTTTTCTTATTTACGTTTCAATATCTAGAACTGAGACGCCGCATACTCTTCCATTCCGTACTTAACCATTTTATATTATTGTCACAATGCTTGGGCGCCATTGATTGGTAGAACTCAACATGCACAAGGTATAACCCTTTAACACAAAAAACAAATAGGCACGTAAGAGGGTTTACGCAATGTTTTCAGGACTATACCGGACGTCTTACTGGTATGTTAATCGGACCGGTTAAATCGCTCGGGCCGTCCGATCCGGTCTGGGAATCAAAACAGTGGGTCTACAGGAATAACCCGCCGCAACGCGCGGGCAGGGTTGAAACCTAGTTACTAATTACTAAGTTGTTCGTGCATAGGGGTGTGGTACCCTATGCTTATCAAATTGTTTGTGCTTGAGAGTGTTGTACACGTGCTTAGTGGGTTATACCAATCCTTTTGTCTTTTTTGTTTTTAAATTTTAACTTTTTTATTGTAACCCAATACTTTTACATCTTTTATAATTTAGCCCCAACACTTTTTTAGTTTCAACTTTGATCCCTATACTTTTCATATTTTATACTTTTTTTTGTTTTACGTTAGTTAACACGCCACAGCGTGCGAGTGTGATTCAACTTTTTATGCTTATTTTTTCCCGTTTAATAGCCCCGTCGCAACGCGCTGGTCCTAGATCTCTTATTGTTTTATAGGTTTTGACGTTTCGTATGTGTCGTTCAACGTTTTTACGTCTGCTTTTCATTCGGTTTTATATTTTTCGTTTTTATACGTTTCGCCTACATGGTTCAATGTTTTTACATCTGCTTTTATTTCAGTTTTATTTCTTTCACTTGTTACCTTTTTTTAATACGAGTTTTTTCGGTGTTTGTGGTTACTGAAGGTGGTGCACAGTTGGTGCTACTTGATACGTTTTTACGTCCATACAACACGGGGGGTTTATTCCTAATTCTATATCAATTGTTTGGTTGCAATTTGTCTTATTCGAAAGTAAGTGTGTGTCATATATTATGGGGGATTGTTGTAAGTGGTTGTGAGCGAAGAAAGAAAATTTATGGGGATTGTACCGTGATTTTCCATATTTGGTGGAACACGATACAACATTACAACCCCCATAATTTTTTTAGTATTTCTAAAAGTGGTTGCGAGTGGAGGTAAGAGAAAATGTAATAATAAAGATATAAAAAGTATTATTTAATTAAAAAAGAGAGTAAAAAATTATGTTTTTAGTACAAATATGGGAATGAGAATGAAAACGCTAGTACGAACGCTCTTAGAAATAGGGCATTGTACCAGTCCTTTTGAAATTCACTCAACGCGTCACAATTGAAAAGCAATCAGAATTAAGATTTTATCTTTAGTAGTAGATTCAATACTTATCTTCGTTTCTTACAACAACAGAGGTCGTTGTGTTCAGTAGCCATCGGCATCGCCACCATGTTTCCCCGATGATGATAGGACTCTGCCTTGTAGATTTTACTACTTTATCAAGCCGCTCATTCGTTGGCTCGCTCCCTTGCAGGATTATGATCCAAGCTAGCCAAGCCGAGTTGTCGTACAGATCAGACTACGGTCCTCTGTATTTCATTTTGATGTTTTTAATTTATCCAGTCCGAGCTTGTGGTTTTCTTTAGCTATGATTACATTGGACTCATGGGAGTATTGGAATGTATTAGATTTGGGTTTTTAATTTAGAGCCCACCGATGACCGACCATTAGATTAATTAGGTTTTTTTATCCTTCTACTCTAATAAAAAAGTAATTGTGTAAGGCACGTAGCAACATCACATTCATTCTTACAAAAAAAATATGTTTGTCTCTCCTATTAAATAATTACTTTAATTATAAATAATATTATTTAAGTATTTTTTTTAAATTAAAAATGGTTTTCTAATAAATTAAGAAATATATCTTTTTACCAATGTTATACCTAAAAGAAATAAAATTTTATAAAATAAATATTTTTAAAACATCAAACTTATTTAAAAATATGAAATATTTTAAATTTAGTGTTTTTAAAAATTAAATTTTTTTATAAACCAAAAAAATTAAAAATGAGAGTTATAACAAGAATATTTATAAAATGACAATTTTTTAAACAAAATGTTTGACTTTTTTTGAAAAAAAAAATTAAAAAGTTGATATCGTTGTTTTATTACTTATAGTTTTTACTCATACGTAATTTAAATCATGTTTTATCTTAAAATGTCATTTTATAATGAAGTAAAATTTTATTATATTTAATATTTTATTTATTCAATCCGTATAATACACGGGTTTATTAAAGCTAGTGATCTTTATATATTGTAAGACAAGTTATTCAGTGATGATCAATTCAATATTTTACCATTTCAAACCGATAAATCTTATTGTTGTGTGATGTAACTACGAAATACGTATCTTGATTTTTTAATCTATGAAAACAAAGTTGTGCACTTGCCAATCATGACACTCAATAATCTAAATAATTTGCGAGAATCATAGCTCTTATTGATAATTTAGTTAGGATTATAGTCTTTAACGATGTTGATTAAAAACACTATGAAAAAGTAACCCCAGACATTTAGAGTGTAAAATTTAAACTTATAAACTAAAAGGAAAAACTAGTTTATATTTTTAATGAATAGAAGCAAAAAATAAATGATCATATAAAACTTTAGTTAAAAATAAACGTACATGGTCATTTAAATGATTAAAATAGGTAGTTTATAACTTATAAGTAGGGCATGTAATGATTGTATATACTTGAAAATATCCTATTGTAGAAAAAAACTACTCTCAACCAATATATTACTTACTATATAAAAACTCATGGGTATTTTATAACTTTTGGTTGGTTTATAATTAGGGGTGTTAAAAAAACATCCGTATCCGAAATCGAACCTGAAATATCCAAAAACGAAAATTTGGATATTTGAAATTTTTGGATTCGGATACGGATTCGGTTAGTGATTTTGAGGATTTTCGGAAATCAAAAATATTTTTCTAACTATTATTAAAAAATAAATTCTAATTAGAAATTTCAGATATTTTTAGATATTTCGGATGTTTTTATAAAAACTCCAGATGTCTGAAATCTTTTTTAATAAAAATTGATACTTTTATAAAAATTATTAAATAATCCATACTTTTTTAGAATTCGAATATCCTTTTGGATATCCGAATCCGAATCTGAAATTCAGATACGGATAGTAAATTCCAATATTCGAAATTTTCGGATATCTAAATTTCGGATATCCGAATTCGACCATCCTAATAAAGAATAACTTATTAACTTGGTTGACTTCCAGAAAGTGGCCCACTTGAAGTGCCTACGTCTTGGGATCTCAAGTAGAGGTACACATCCAAATCGATTCCCCGACTCGAACCGGTAACCCGACCCGGAACTGAACTGGGTTCAACCTGGGGGTAAGCCAAACTGGTTCCAACCGGAAAAAACGGCGGTTTGGAACCAGTTTGTAATTTTAGGGCCCAAACCGGTTTGGAACCAGTTTGTAAATTTACGGCCCAAACCGGTTTGGAACCGGTTTGTAATTTTACGGCCCAAACCGGTTTGGAACCGGTTTTTACCCAACCCTGTTTAGGAACCGGTCCAAAAAACCGGTTTGGAACCGGTTTTGACCGTTAAAAAAAGCTTTTTCAAACGGTAATATAACGGTTTGAAGCATTTTTTGACCCTTTTTTGATAGTTTTTTTAAAGTTTTTTGATCATTTTGTCCTTATATGATAGTATAAATAGGCAGTGGGTGTAATGGTTTAGTCACAACACTCAAAAACTCAAAAACGTGATTAAAAACACAAAAACGCTCTCTGACTTGCTCTAATTTCTACTCTCTTTTACTCTCTTGAATTGTATAATATGACTTTTGAAGCATCCTTCCCACCGGTGGATCTTCATGCGCCGCTACCATTATAAGAAATCTACCAACAACGAGAAATCAAGAGATCTGATACAACTACGACTTAGGTAAAATGTCGGATGGTCAAAATAAAACTCGATGCAAGTCTTGTGGTTCGTTTTTCAAGTCGAATTCAAACTCGACTTTGAGAAACCACATGACCAAATGGTGTAAGGATTTGAAAAGTACACCGATTCAAGGCCAAACATCAATCGGAACCGATGGTGGTATATTGAACTTCAACGTAGATATGGTTCGAGATAGAATGACAAAGTTTGTAATTGAAAAAGGATTGTCGTTCGACCACTTCAACAACCCTCGGTTAACAAGATTGATTCAAGAAACTCTTCAACCGTGGCACACTCACGTAAGTCGCACCACTCTTAGACGTGATTGTTTTAAACTTTGGAAACAAGCAAAAAATAATTTAAAAGTTTTATTTGAAAATTTACAAATCGGTGTGAACTTAACTACCGATGTTTAGTTCGCTCCGTATGGTTTATCGGGATCGTGCCTTTAGGTCACCGCCCATTGGATAGTTCCAAGTGCGTGGCAAATGATGAAAATGTATGATTGCATTTGAATTATTTGGATATCCACATACCGGTGATAATCTATTTCAAATTTTAGATTTTTTAATCAAAACATATATATTAGAAAACAAATTTTTCTCAATATCAGTTGATAACGCCTCGAACAACACATCTGTTGTTGATAAATTAAAATTAAATTATAAACCGGTTTGTGACAGTGTATTTTTCATTCAAGATATGTTGCACATATTATTAATTTAGTTGTGCAAGATGGTCTTGTCGTTCGTGAAGTTGAGGATTTCAAAACTTCTTTCAAAAATATGTTACGTGACATTTTTAAAACTAGTAGAAAAAGATATGGTAATTATAGAAAAATATGTCACCATACGAATTTTATTTGTTTAGGACCAAATTGGGATGTCCCGACTAGATGGATTTCAACTTAAAAAATGTTTAATAGTCTTTTGCGACAAAAAAGAAACACTTCATATTTTTCATGATGGTCTTCGATGCGGGGTCGGGTTGCTCCGTATCCGTTAGAGGGTTGGGAATGTATTCAAGAAATAACTCAATTTTTAGAGGTTTTTAAAAACGCAACTATAAAATTATCGGGGGTTTATTATCCGAAAAGTTGTCTAACACTTAATCAAGTGTATTTAATGACACGTAAATTAAGTGAATTTGAAGAAAGAAACGACATGTTTTCAGCAATGGTGACGCCTATGAAAGAAAAATTTTAAAAATATTTTTCCGAACTACCCCCGTTTTCACGTGTTCCGTCGTACTAGACCCGTGCTTAAATGTTTCAGGGGTGGAAACTTTAATTAATGAAATAAGTTATGATTTAGGTTTGTATGAACAAAATCCAATTTTTACGGTTAATACAAAACAACAATTTAATGAGTATCTTAAAATTTTGTTTAATGTTTATCTTGAAAAATATGGTATAACATCAAACATCCACTGGTTATCGACCGTAATGGAACCGAGTTCGTCGAGCTCAAGCAGAGACCCTGTATTTAATTTATATAATACTTTGAGAAATGAAAACAGTAAATGAAAAGGGGGTAACACCCCAAGTAGCGAGCTCAAGAGGTATACCGGAATCGATTTTATCTACTATGACTCCCGAGGAATTTCTATCATTTGATATTCTGACATGATGGAAAGGAAAAAAATCATAATTTCCAATCCTAGCCGCTATGGCCCGTGATGACTAACCGTCCAAGCTTTCACTGTAACTTTGGAGTCTGTATTTTCTATTAGCGGCAGGGTTTTATCGATAAGAAAAACAAGGCTAACTTCAACAGTAGTAGAGATGTGTATTTGTTTAAAAGACCACTTAAATGCGGCCGAACAAAGACAAGATAAATCAAACCTTGAAAAAGAAATACCAATTGAAGAAGAAATACACGAACAAGAAGTACAAACCGGACGATCGTCACCGCTCTCCGACGAAGAACTTGCTTATAATTTTTCTCAACGCATTGACACACAAACCGACGAAGACGCTTAATTTAAAAAACTTGTATTCGCAAGATGTATTTTTTGTTTTGTTTAAAAATTCATATAAGTGTATATTTTAAGTTTATTTTTAATATACTTTTCAAAAAAACACCACTCAGTAAAAATATATTTGTAGTTGTTTCATTTAATCTAATTTTAAATAAATTATATACTTTAAATATTATTTATTGAAATTTAAAAAAAAAATGGTTTTTTGGAACCGGTTTTTGGACCCGAACCGGTTTGGAACCGAGCCCGACCGGTTCCAACCGGGTTGGGTTTTATTGGCCCGAAACCGGTTCCGGACCTGACCCGGTTTTTGGTCAAAACCGGTTTAGAAATCGTTGACCTGAACCCAGTTTGATTTAAACCAGAACCGGTCCAGGTAAAAGACCCGGTTTGCGCACCTCTAATCTCCAGCAAACCAAAATGTCTTTCACATCATTGAGTTGGCCCAATATAGACTGTAAGGGTTTTCATATTCGTGGGATTAGCATAAGGGAGCTTAATCAGCCCAAAATGTCTTCCTAATTAAGTATTTGGCCCAATGCAATTGGGGCTTAAGATCCCCTTTGTTTTTCACCTTCAAATCTCTACATATTTTTTGACCCTCTTGTATAGCTCTTTGGCACATTTTCTAGGTGGAACTTCACTGGACCTTTATTTCTTTCCTTGGACTTGATGTTGTCATGCATTTTCTTTTGCAAATGCTCATCTTTCCAGCCCAATTCTTGTTATTTCAATTTCTGGTTACAATTAGATATGAGTTTGGTGATGTGCGTTATAGTAGTCGTATGGTTATGAGACTACTAGAATGGACACCACCAATCCCATCTCTAATTATAACAAGAAATGGGCTAGAAACTGAAGCATTTGGCAAAAGAAAATTCATGGCAACATCAAGCACAAGCAAAGAAATGAAAGCCGAGTCAAATTCGACCTAAAAAATGACAGTGGGTCCAGTGGGGAGCGTGTTGTGATGGGAATTTCGTATGTGTGATAAGCTTCAAATAAATTAAGACATAATAATTGCTAACTGCTACAAATAAATAAAGTATTAAGTTTAGTAATAAAATTTAAATATCATAGAATATCGGTCTAATCTTTTGGAAAATGAGTTTTATCTCCGTATAATTAGTAGGTAGGGTTATAGTAAAAAGAAATTTTAATCTAAAAAGTCTAATAAGAATTGTAGAGTTAACACATGTTCTTCTATTATCTAAGAGAGGAGGGCATTGTGGTTATTGTATCAAATATGTCAGCTCATTGTATCTTATATGCTCATTGTGTCAAATATCAGTCAATCGTATCATATATTTTACATCATTTGTTATATGTATTCATCATTGTATTTTACGATTTAGATAACTTTGTGTTATTTTTGTCATTATTTCTATAGACTATATAAACTTGTTATCAATAATTGTGTTTTATAATTATAAGATACAATGATATATTTTCATCAATGTAATTTTTAAAACTTATAGTGTTCAAGCTAACACAATGTGTTATTTTTGTTATTGTTTCTTACAAATTATATAAATTTGTTGATATCTGTTATTGTGTTTTACAATTTAAAGTACACAATAATTGTTATTTCACCAATTTATATTTAAAAACTCATAATGTTCAAGATAACACAATGACTACCAAAAAACATGACGAGATATTTTGTTATTTTATTATTATTTTTAACGTATCAGATTAATTAGTTGTTAATATATTATTGTATTTTTATATACTATAGATCCAGAAAAATGTTATTCCACCATTATATGTTTGTAAAACTCGTCATTTTAGAAAAACACAATAGTATTTATAAAAACACAACTAACAATAAAACATAATGAATAGCACTAAATACCTAATAACGAGTAATGGGCTTAAAAAACGTAAGAAAACATTGCCTTTTTATATAACAAAGCAGTAATCGTTTTATGGATAAAAATGCTCTTATTTTTTTATAAAAAAGAAAAATATTTTATATAAAAGTTATGAATGTTTAAGAAAAAAATAAGTGAACTTGAAAAAATTTAACAAAAGTGGTTATATTTAAAATATCACTTTAACAAACTTCCCCCCTATACTTTAATTTCATCCATTAATTAAAGAGATTAATAGTCAAAATTACTTATTATATTTTTTAGCTTTAGGGTGTTTAGTCGTTTTATATGAACCCTTCCCAACTTAGAATCAGTTAGTAAAAGAAATTGAAAATTGATAAAGAAATAATCGTAAGTGTCAAATATTATGGGTTACTTTCAACATAATTAACTAGATTCTTATAGTTCAATTCAATAATATTGTCTTCTGAAACAACAAATCAAAACGACAAAGGTTGGATGGGTGACCAGAGCGTGCAGTTTCAGCGGTTAGGCACTTGTTTGGATGGTTTAAAACAACTTTTTATTATTTTTTCCATAACAGTTAGTTTGTATTAAAGTCGTTTAAGTGTAGAGAAGATAATTTATGAACATAGTTTTTGTTCCACAGGTGAACTTGCCTACTGCATCACTGTCACTGGTTAGACTAAACTGCTTAGGCTTTGGTGAAGATAATTTATGAACATAGTTTTTGTTCCACAGGTGAACTTGCCTACTGCATCACTGTCACTGGTTAGACTAAACTGCTTAGGCTTTGGTGAAGCTTTATTTGAATATGATTTGACTTTTTCATTCAAAACGACTGAAATATCAACTTCATTTACCTATACGGCTTCTTCAAAATTCAAGAAATTAACTGGGTAAAAGTGTGGGAACTTACAAGCATCACATTGGAATATTTTGGCATTGACTTTTAGTTGATCATAAATTCAGTTGATCATAAATTCATAACCTTTCTATTCCTGCTTCATATCTCAACTGTTTTGATTTCTAGCGTTTTTTCTTTTATAAAAACACAAAACAAGAAACATGAATGGTGCTTTTCAAATCATGGTTAAGAAACTTGACTACTGAGTTAATAATGCAATGAAAGCATGCAAGACTTAATTTAGCAATGATTCTATCATAAGAGCGACTCCTTTCTTCAAGCACATAATGGGTCTGTTTTAAACAAGATTACATCAATACAGCCCTCACCTGAATCACAAATGATGAATACATTAACCAAGTGATCATCAATAAAGACGGACAAGGCTATTCACAGCAGTATCCAAAGCATCAACATTTCTGCGCAACACTTTTCTTCGCAAGGGTCAAGAAAATCTCCTTCAAGATATTATGTATAGCATTCACTCAAAAGAAAATAAGACCAAAAAAAGATAAGAATCAAAAGGATTAAGGATACAGTTGCATAGCTAGAGTGTCTATGCCCCTCATTTCCTCATTTAATCTGCAACATACAGGTTCCATTATTTGAGTTGTCCAAACATAAAGCCAGCAGCTATATGGTATTTACTATGTAGTTGTATTGGAATTAAACATGATTAACCATTAAAACCATCATACTTGGCTTCTTGGCTCTTAGAAAATGTTACACTTTGCAAGGACTGATATCAAGGACTCCACATTTGTACAAAATTATGCGTTCTTTGAAAAATATGGTGTTCTTTTTCTGTAGCAATTCCACGACAATCATGGTTTGTTTACAATTAAAAAACCAAGTATGATGCTCAAAAGAACAATGGAAAAATACTAATAGAGTACATACCTAAGACATGAGTTTATGTACAGATTCCCTTTTGTTGCAGAATCCAGAGCTGCAAGGTATTGCCACATAGTGATCAATAGTAGTTATGAGTCGTCACTAGTGATAATGAAATAAACATGATTTATAAGTAATCTCTAAAAGAACAATTACAACCCACATAACTAGGTGAAAAGGGTCCCCTTTCTGTTTTGATCAAAACCCTTACTAAATTTTACTGGTCAGAGAAAGAAGACATAAAAACGTCAATGAATGAAAGAATCAAAGCACTTCCATAGATGCATAATGGGGATCAAGGTTAAATAGTTTTGTCCTTTTGGGGTTTGCTTTGGCCATTTTTATCTCATCTTTAGTCAAGAAGAATACTGTTGTCACACGAAAAGATGCACAACAATCCTCTTCACATATAATCTACATAAAGGCCTACCAATAGCTATAAAAGAATCAAGATACAACCACTGTATTCTTGCAAAATCCTCATTAAGAAACTATGCATCACAAAGTATTTTTAAGTTATTCTATTAATTTACTTTTAACGTTTTTCTAGAGTTAAATCATAAGACAAATTGTACATATAGAAATCAATTCAATTTTTGTCAATTACCAGATTCTTGAAGACGACCAGCAGCATCACTAAAGCATTGTATATGATCAACCGAACGGCTGGTAACCTACAACACGCGAAAAAACAATCTCACAACTATCCTGTGAGCAAGCTGATGAATTCACCTACACTGCAATTTTTCAGCTTTCATCATTTACACTTCAAATTCATGGTTTGTTCAGGGCAGGGGAATGAATCAAACGATACATATAAACTTCAACTCTATTTTCAAAACTTAATTGCTCATGGCAGTCTACACAAATCTTCTATAAGAAATCCAATCTGACTATGCTAACGGCAGTTGAGCTTTAGGGTTATAACTTTTATGGTAAGCTTTAATCTTTATACACAAAATTAGGGTACCTCGGATAGAGCCACACGGAGAGATGCGAATAGAGATGAAAAGCTATCGGAGATGGCGATGGAGTCCCCCTCAACCATCTCCACTGCTCTCAGAATATCCTTTTGACTGACGGATGAAGACGACGATGATAACAACGAATCCTCTGTTTCTCTAATAGTTGGATCACTGGTACTTTCATTGCGTTGATGATCTTCTTGTTGATGATTGTGATCTAGGGTTAGGGTTTCTGAAATCGTTGCTTCTTTCGGTTCCATCTTCTCTGTGTATTCGTTTGCTGCCTTAGATGATGAATGTGGGAAAAAGGAATATCCAAGAGTAATTAATCTTTTGTTATCATCAAATTATCTATTCTTATTAAAACCTTTGGTCGATGGGTACAGTATCACCGGCCAGGGTTATTACTCAACACACACAGACACACACTCACAACCTCTTCAACACATATCTCATCCCCTCACACACCACACATTAGCCTTAAATCACGTCGCGCTCCGAGAGGTTGAACGACGGTTGTTTGCCGGTGGTGGTGAGTTGAGCGGTGGTGGTAGGTGCGGACGACGGTGGTAGCGGCAGTGGTACGGCGATCTGTGGCTCGCGTTGCCTTCATCCGATTTCTTGCTGCAATCACTAGCTTCTCTTTTCGCGTGTTGTTCCCAGATTAACTCAATCTCACAAGGCCAACAACTACACGCTTATGCTATTTCTTCAGGTTTTGACAAATCCCCTGTTTTGGTCCCAAAGTTGGTCACTTTCTACTCTGTTTGTAATCTTTTGAATGATGCGTATGTTGTTGCTGAAACTTCAAATATTCTACACCCTTTGCCTTGGAATGTTGTTATTTCTGGCTATGTTAGAGCTGGATTTTGTAAAGATGGCTTATTTGTGTATCGAAAAATGGTGGAAAAAGGGGTTAAACCTGATAATTATACCTATCCCTCGGTGCTTAAGGCCTGTGGTCAAGGATTTGATTTGGGGTTCGGGCGGGAGGTGCATGAGTCTATCGTAAAGGCGGGTTTCGAGTGGAATTTGTTCGTGCACAATGCGTTGGTGTTTATGTATGGAAAATGTGGGGACTTGAATGTTGCACGCAAGTTGTTCGATGAAATGCCTGTGAGAGATTGTATTTCTTGGAATTCTATAATCTCAGGGTACGCGTCTAAGGGCTTGTGGAGTGAAGCATTTGAGCTTTTTGATCGTATGCAGGATGAAAATGTGGAAGTAAACATAATAATTTAGAATACTGTAGATGGAGGCTACTTGAAGACAGGTGACTATCTGCAAGTCCTAAAGTTAATTTCTCGATTGAGGACCTCTGGTGCTGAATGGGATCCAGTGGCTGTGATTAATGGTTTAGGTGCATGTTCCCATGTGGGTGTGCTGAGAATAGGTAAATTCGAAATAGCAAATTGGACTAAAAATGCACTTTGACTTTTGTCAAATCTGGTACTTTAAATTTATATATTGTTGCCACTTTGTTTACATTTATTGGCTCTTGTATCTGTTTACAAAATGTTAATGTTGTTTTACAGTCACACTGCCGCAATTGCTGCCGGAAACAACGGCATCCCCGTGCAAGCTCAAGGATATGAATTTGGCAAAGCAAGTGGAATGGCCCCTCGTGCAAGGTAGTTCACCCTTTAACAAAATTTCAAATGTTATCATAAATTTATTGTTTTTTAATGTATTGAATGATTTAATGTGTAAATAGAATTGTTGTTTATAAGGCACTCTACCGCATGTTTGGAGGGTTTGTTGCTGATGTAGTTTGCTGCCATTGATCAGGTGTGCTTGCTTTCTCTTTTATGATCATTGTCTACAAGAACACATATCGAGTGTTATCTTTAATATATTTTTACATGTGTTAACAGGCGGTTTATGATGGTGTTGACATACTGAATCTATCGGTTAGGCCTAACAGTCCACCTGCCACCACAAAGACCACATTTTTAAACCCGTTTGATGCTACACTTCTTTCAACTGTCAAAGCTGGAATTTTTGTTGCACAGGCATCTGGAAATTAAGGCCCCTTAACCAAAACCATAGTGTCTTACAGTCCATGGATTGCATCTGTAGCTGCTGCTGTTGATGATCGCAGATACAAAAATCATTTGACTCTAGGAAATAGGAAGATTCTAGCTGGCATTGGTTTATAACGTAAGTTTCTGTCTTGTATAATTGGTAAAGGTGGCTAAATAAGCAGGTTGAGTAAAGGGTCAATATGTGTCGGTTCAAAGCATTCATTTTTATGGATCCAAATAGATCTCCCCACGCTAAGCCTGGAACATTTTTTGTCCATTTTTTTTTACATGTGTGATAAACATTATAAAAATTCTATTATTGCAATAAGAATCTACTTTTTAAAAATATTTAGCAGGTTGCATGCATTAGGAGAACTTTCGATTGACTTTCGAGTTTGGCCCATTTGACCCGTTTCCCTTTTAGCTCATTGTTTTTAATAGTTTTTGTTATGTTTACATTAGTTAATGTAAACTTTGGAGATTATGTATGGATTAATTGTAGTTGTTTATTAATCGATAGATTAGATTATAATAATCTGAACTATGACATAGTGAGCGATAATAATTTTTGTTGATAATTTAACCAATGGTACATTAACTTTTGTCTTAATCATCATAGATTTACTTGATTTGCACTTAGATTCCACTAGATTTTAGGATTTTTTATTTTTGTTTGTAAGCATCATTGAAAGCGAAATCAAATGCAAATATATATTTAATGATTATACCACTGAATTACCCGTCATGACGAAAATGAAAGTTTGGAATTTTATTGGTTAAGTGCCGGTATGAATTATTAGTGACTAATGGTTACTGTTTGGATTATTAAAAGCTAATTTGCTTTATTATTTTAACCCAAAAGAAACATGTTGATGGGTTAACCGACCCGTTTCAGATTATTGTGTTGGAGGACACTGAAGAATACATAGGGTATGCACCAAAGGAAGACATCAAGGCACAAGACAGACGCCCTTTTGATCTTCTGGCAAGCTTTCATGTCCTTATTTTTAGAATAAACTACCCTAAAATAACTGAAATTGCTCATAAATATCTTGATAATTTAGGTGATTATAAACCCTAATCTTCAAAAGAAAGGCAACAAGTCTGCATTGTTTTTCGAAGGCTGTTTGAGGTAACTTATCGGGCTTTTGAATTAAGTTTAAAATCAGAAGTGAGAATTTTGACCCGTTTGTTTATCAAACGGGTCAAAGGCCACCTGTTGTGTGTTTATAAAGCTTAAACATATTATACCATTTTATGATAAAAGAAACATAAATGGTTACCATGATAAAATAGTTTGGTAGCCAACCCAACCTGACCCGTTTAGTGAGTGATGTGATGTTTGTGTATTGGGATGGTTTGTGCAGTGTTGATGGATATAGAGCAATGGTTGAAACGTTCATAGATGTAGAGGTTACGGGCTTGGACCGATATGGTAAGCCGATAAAGGTGAGTGCTTCGGGCTGGCAGGCGCGTATTTTACAACACGAATGTGATCATTTAGCAGGGACTCTGTATGTTGACAAGATGATTAAAAGGACATTCAGGACTGTAGAGAATTTGCAGTTGCCTTTAGCTAATGGCTGCCCTAAGCCTGGTGTTAGGTAGCACTTAAGTTGGATATATTTTTGCCCAAAGTAGTAAAGCACTGCTATTTATGCAAATTTTGGAGAGGATTATTTGTATTCCTTCTGTATTAATATACTTAATTTTTTACATCATCATGCATCCATTGCAGAAAATTTACTCATTTTGCTAGTGTATCTTCAGTCGACCCGACCCAACCCGTTTGACCAATCCTAAAATTTTCTCATTTTGCCACCTACACTAGACATGCGTCTGTTCAACCTGGCCAGACCTAACAAGTTTCACCTGAGTGTTAATAAACCATCAAAGCTAATGAACCAAGGCGAATCAACCAGTTTGATGGTTTAACGGTTCAGCCCTTTCGGTGGTGGTGGTTTGTTTTCCCCTTTGTGGATTCACTATGGGCCGGTAACATCTATGAGTCGATGATGATGGATGAGGATCCATCAGAGACCGCCTTTTTACTTGTCGAGTAATTGTATTAAGCTCCCGCGGCAACGCGCGGGAGAAATAACTAGTTTTTATTAATTAAAAGAAGCGATTAGAATTTAGAAAGATGCTAGGACTACACAACACTAATGAGAAAAAAATAACTACATCAACATTGTTAATCAACATCCCTTGATCTACCCCGGTTTTTTATCCACTAAAACAAGTTCACTTTAATTTCCTTCATTACCTTTGACACCGATACAGTTTCCAATTGAAAATGTTATCATTTGTAGCCTTTCAAATGAACCATAATCTCATCATAAATATACAATTCATAGCTTTTTTTAACTTTTATGAAACCGATAATGTGTTAGGTTGCGACAATAATCAGGGAACAAAGGATGCAATAGGCCGATTGCAGCAGGTCTCTATCACAAAAGGACAAGAGACAGACATATGACTACTCATTTCCATGTTCTCATCACATAAGATGCATTCCGATAAAAACCGAGGGCACACCATGCATCAGTAAAGCCTCTTTAGACGGAATTCTATTAAGTTTAGTCTTTAATACAAAGCAATATCTTTATTGACACCCATGATATCCATATAAGAGTAGTACGATCCACAGATGGTTAATTGGATTCAATAATTTTCCTTAGAGAACTAATCAATAATTTCCTTGACTGTCCCCTAACCAACACCAAAAATAACTCCATTTTTGGGTCACAAAGCAATATTGTCAATTAATTGACTTCAGATGATCTTATCAGTTATTACTATCTAAAGTTCGTTTCAAATGTCATCTTAAAAATAAATTGCTTGCATTTAATATAATTCTTTGCCCCCCATCCCCCACCCCCACCCCCACCCCCACCCCCACACGCAACCCATACAAGAGTGTTATTTTTCAAGATCGGATACAATATGGTACACATTTTTATGTTTATCTTTCATGGCCTGGTGTCCAGTTATCCCTCCAAACAAATTTGTCCCCCTTGCCCCGACTGTCCTTTGATAAATTTATTCAAAGTAATGTTTTTTCATATATTTCTTTCTCTAAACTAACAATTTGCTTTCATACACCAAAAACGGAGCATTTTAGAGGAAAAGATTAATTTTTACGAGGTTAGTGATGAATAGCCAAGATTGCCATTGCCCCTAAAGAGCGGTCTTTCTGTTTTAAACTTCCACCTCCATTTTTTTTAGAAAAACCAAATTCGCCTCTTAAATGCTAACAACCTCTAAAATCGTCTGCCTCCTTGAGTGTGGTTATCTTATCTTATGCTACCCATTTGATTTTTGAGTTCTCAATCTGAACTTTCACCTAAATTCCTCAAGCTTCTTTATAAGTTATAACTTGCATTCAATGTTTAGAAAGTGACAAATCTAACCTAATAAAACATTACAACTTTTAACACATGTCACTCCCTCATTTAAATTTATATTTTTTTCCCGCTAATTCTCTAAAAGCCCTAATTTAGAACACAAATTTGAGTCTTCGACATCCTATCCCTTCCATGTTCTCTCTATACAAAACCCTTATGCAAAGCATTGCATCGTCGACAAAAATTCAACAACATACAACTACAAATCATCATCTTTGATGGGACAGAATCATCAAATGACTAGAACTTCGATTTCATCTACTAACTCAATAATCCAAACATTGAATATTTTTATTTTTTAGCTCAAAATATATGAGAAAGGTTAGTCTCATAAGTCATAAACTCAACGTTATACAATTTTATATTTAATCCGATTAACTTAATAATCCAATTTTATATTTAATCCGATTAACTTAATAATTTTAATCCGATTAACTTAATGATTTTAATCCGATTAACTTAATAATCCAACATCGATTAAGCTTATTGTTTGCGACTGGAGTCACAATTTAGTGATAGTTTTTGTATTAAGAAAAATAGTATATTGTAATATAAGAGTTTATATAAGTGGATGGGTTTAGTTTTGGTTTGTAAATATAGTGGTTGAAATTACAAATTCAACTCCAAAATGGAGTTAAATATGTTACTTTGTGGGAATATGTTTAGAGTTGGTTTCATGTATTTGATTTTGATCTTAACTATCTTGTATATGTAGTATGACATAAACGTAATACAACAGACTATAATAATTTTTCAATAGATCATTGTTGTCATATCTATAGGTGTGTTTGCTTAATGTTTCTCAGATCTTACAATGATTTTGTATTTCTGTCTTACTATATCTTTAACTGATTCTTTTTTGCTCCAGTTTTATCTTCATCTACCTTTGATCTGTGCAAGTTATTAACTTAGAAAACAATGTTGATTTCTTGATGACACATGATGTTGGGTTCAATTTGAACATTCAAGAAAAAATTTTAGGAATGATGCACATATACCAAATTAAGCCATATTTAGAAATTTGGTTATAACACGAAGTCAGATTTAGAAGTAAAGGGGCAACAAAGGAGCTCATAACACTAGGAGAGTTTCATAGATGGGAACATTATGTCGCAAAGCGCGGATGAAATACCTAGACACAAAGGCTGTAACTTATAAATTTTATGTTGTATTAAAAATAAAACGGGTGTTATTTCAGACACGAATTCTTGTACGTACAAGGCTGAAAGCCAATAAGTGTAAGAAACATCTACGGATGAACAACTCTGTAATCCGTAGATATGTTTCTTACAAGTCTATTGCTGTCTACGGATGAACATCAGCACTCTGTAAGGATTACAAGATGAAGTGAAGATTCCTACGGAAATACAAGCTCCTCCGAAAGAACAAGAGTTCCTGCGGAAGACAATGTTCCTACGGAAGACAAGAACACTTGTATGAGTTTAACAAGTCGACAAGTCAACAAGTCAATAATAAATCCCAAGAGATCTGGTGTTTCCTTCACTGACTCATAGTGCCTATAAATATGAGTCCTAGGTTTCACATCAAGGAGAACACAATAAGCAATATTAAGGCTGTCGCATATCACATCACCATTCAACCCTAGCCGCCGTCACATCATCAACATCAATACGTTAGAAGAATCTTTGTTCATAGCAGTCCTAATTATTCTTTTGTAATCATTAGTGAATATTAATAAAATACATTTGAATTAATTATTGTGTACGTATTTACTTTGTTTTTATAATTGTCTTTATCGTAACTACATTCAATATTTGATATTTATTATCAATTAAAAACAATTAAATAAATTAAATAGCAGTTAATGAAAATTTCTTATGTTAGTCGTATCTTTTGGCAAAAGTCAACGGTACATGCCTAATTTTCATTTATAGCAATTCTGAACGCATGATAGATAATATGTTGAACCAAAAGAGTCACTACAGAAAATATGTGTTTGAAATATTTAGCCTTTGCTGATACATAATTATATGATACATTACTGCACTTAGAGCATTCACAACGTGCCCTATAATCATGTGAGTGTGTTTGGTATATTATATGGAATGATTTTGAGTGGTTTGAGTGAAGGAGAGAAATGTTATTGTGATTGGTAATTTGAAGAATCACTGTACAATCCTTATAAATTTTTTAATATTTTTGAAAGTGGTTGTGAGTGAAGGAGAGAGAAAAGATAATGAAAAGGTATAAAAATATATTATTTAATTGAAAGGAGAGAGAAGAGTAGTGATTTTTAGTGTAATTATATGGATAAAGATAAGGAATGGACTGTGAATGCTCTTAAAGCATTTATAAATTTATGAATTATATCATTTTTTTTTTGCAAACTCATGTAGTACATGGGTCTATAAGCTAGTAATACATATAAACCAACCCTAAAAAGTAGTTTAACTTAACATGATAAATTAAACATTGTCAATTAACCATCGTTTCATCATTTGTTTTATCAATCACACACACTTCTCGAGATGCGTCCTAATAATAAGATATAGACAAAATTACAGAAAACGTCCTTTAAGTTTATATAAAGTTGCAAGTATCGTCCTTTATCTTTAAAATGTACTCTAAACATCCTTTATGTTAACATTTTGTAACAGAATTCGTCCTTTAGACTAACTGTCATTAACTTTTTCAGTTAAGTCAAGGGTAATTTGGTCTTTTTACCTTTAAAGTACTATTAATGTAGACTTTTCCAAACGTAAAGGACTTTTTCTGCAACTCTTTTATTTTACATAATTTATGTATTTTTACAATAATACATCTACATATTATTTTTAAATAACATAATATATATTATTTAATTATTTTCATCCACGTATTATCTGTAAATATCTATTGTATAATTTATATTATTTATTTATTTATATTATAAATACGTGGATGAAAAAAATAATGTGTATATATATATATATATATATATATATAAGACATGAGTGAATATAATTAATTAGCTATACGTGCATGAAAATATTTAATATATTTAATTATGTATGAATTTATATGTATATATATATTCGTTATATAAAAATCATATGTATATGTATTCTTATAAAAATACATAAATTAAATAAAAGATAAAAAAGTGACAGAAAACATCCTTTATGTTTGGAAAAAATACATTAATAGTCCTTTAGAGTCAAAAAGACCAAATTGCCCTTGACTTAACGGAAAAACTTAACGGCAGTTAGTGTAAAGGACGATATCTGTTACAAAATGTTAACATAAAGGACGTTTAGAATACTTTTTAAAGATAAAGGACGATAACTGTAATTTTATGTAAACTTAAAGGACGTTTTTTGTAATTTTGTTTAAGATATATTCCCTCTATCGTTCAACCCGTCTTAACGTCCTGCATCCACTTCATTCTGGAGTAGAGACTTCAAAGGTAAAAAAGAATAAAGTATTTATCACCTGTTTTTATATGAGGAACATAGATCTGCTATTGGAATCCTATTAATTGGTTACTCTCTATTATTGCCTTACACACTAAATGTTTTTTTTATTCCTTTTGTTTTCTTATTCTCTTACAACCTTCTTTTATCTTAATTGTGCATATTAAGAAAATTAACTTGCTTATAAAGTGTTTGCGAACATTTACCGAACAAAATTTCAATAGAGTGTTTATAAATACAATGTTTTTTGACTTTTTATAAGTTTTCTCATTTTTAAACATTCATAATTTTTATCTATGATATTATTTTTTTTATAAAAATTACATCATAAAAACGACCGTTTTTATCTTTAAATGAGTATAGTATTGTTATATAAAAAGATAATAAGTTCTTCTATGGTTTTAAACCCATAACTCGTCATTATGTATTTAATGCAGTTCATTGTGTCTTTTTTGTTTATTATTGTGTTTTTCTGAATACCATCGTGTTTTTTGAAAATGATAAGTTTTTAAAAAAAATATAATGGTTGGAATGACATTATTGTTGTGTATCTTTAATATATAGAACATAATAATAAATTAACAACTATGTAACCTAATACATGTAAAAACAATGATAAAATAACACAATGTATCATTATATTTTCTTTATCGTCATTGTATCATCTTGAATATATAAGTTTTAAAAAATACATTAATGAAATAAGATCATTGTATACTTCTAATTATAAAACACAATATTAGGTAAGAACAAGTTTATATAATCTATAATAAATAATAATTAAAATTACATATTGTGTTATCTTTAATATTGTTAGTTTTGAAAAAATACATTGGTGAAAGTATATCATGATATACTTCTAATTATAAAATATAATGATACATAACAAGTTTATATAGCCTATAGAAACAATAATATAAATAACATAAATTGATCTAACGTAAAACACAATGATAAATGCATATAATAAATGATATAAAATATATGACACAATAACCGTATAAGACATAATGAGCTGACGTCGTTGACACAAAGGCCAAAATGTCATTCATTTTAAAACAATAAAAGGACATGAGTTAAGCCCACAATCCTTTTTAGGTTTTTTAGATTAAATACCATTTATGTAATCAAATTCTATTTTTTGCTGCTTTGCATCTTAAGGGTTTTATTTCTAGAGTTCCTCTCATGAATATAACTAAACCAACATTCTCTGTCATAGTACGAGGATAAGGAGAAACTCTATAAACATGACACAAGGAACATGAAGATTGTACTCAATTGTGGTTAAGAAACATGACTATCGAGTTAATACATGTAATGAAGTATGAAAGAGTTAACAGTTCAATGATTCTATCATAATTAAGACCTAATTCTTTTTCTATGTATAAAAACAGGTATGCTTTAAACAAATATGATCAATACAACCCTGACCTACATACGTTAACCAAGTTAACATCAATAAAGCCGATCAAGGCTATTCACAATAGTATCCAAAACACTTACGTGTGCGCGCAAAACAATTCTTGGCAACCACAGAAATCTCAGTTCAAAACAATAAGCCTAGCATTCACCCAAAGAGACAAATAAAAGGGCGTACCTGGTGCTGCAAAGAGCTCCCGCGTTTTCGCAGGGTCCAGGGAGGGTCCGTCCCATTTAAGGGAAGATGTACGCGGTCTTTCCCCCACATTTTGTGGGGAGGCCGTTTTCACGGATCGAAACTGAGACCTTCGATCCCTTAGGAACAGCTTTTACCGCTACGTCAAGGCCCGCCCTCACCCAAAGAGACAAATATAAGACATAAAGAATAAAGATATATAAAAATAAAGGACAAAATTGCATGGCTAGGTTGTCAATGCCTCTCATTTCTTCATGAAATCTACAACATATGAGTTTCGTCATGTGAGTGGGCCAAATGGTAAAATCAGAAGCTATATGACAATGATTAAACATTAAAACCGTCATCATTGGCTTTTTGTTTCTTAAAAACCGAGTATAACACCACCAGACCAATACGACCTAGGAATTCATAGAGCAATTGATAAAAGTTCCTAGAGCATCAATCAACAATGAAAACGACAATGATTTTTGGTGTCAGACAAGCACCGTGAAAAAACCCTAACTACAATTTTGGTTGCATTGGCCGGAATCAGGCTACCGAGAAATAAAAACAGTCACCTACTCTATCGACAAACAACAATCACGATAACCATCGAAAAACAAGCTTTATCATCGAAAAACAACCCCCTGATAGCGATGATATCTGTGGAGTTGACGATGAGAAATAGAAAAGATGACTCACCCCCTAATCTATATCTCTCTAAACTGTAACATCTTGTATTTTTGGTTAACTAAGATTTAATTTCGTTAAATTCTTGTAAGGGCTATTGTTGGCATTTATAAAACTTATGGTTATCCATGTTTATTTCTTAGTTATCATTTAAATTATGAAAGTTAGTAATTAAAATATTAAATTATACAATAATAATAACAATATAAAAATAATAATAACAATAATAATAATAATAATAATAATAATAATAATAGTAATAATAATCCTAATTATAATAATAATAATAATACTAATAATAATAACTAAAATAATAGTAATACTACTAATAATAATATTAATTTATAAAAATTTCTAATCTTAGAAATGTTTAAAAACTTGAAATAATTAAGTTAGGGGGTCAGTTGTCATTTTTAAAAACTTCAAATGAATGTTTTGTGCATAAAATAAAAAGAAACAAAACCACAGGGACTGGAACTATAAATCTTTAAAACCAACCCCCCCCCCTTTCTTCTCCCGTATTTTCGGCGAGAGGGGCCGGTAACTCCGGCCGAACTCCGGCGAGGCCAAAAACGGCTCTTTTGGCCGCGGTTTTGACCTAAAACCGACTCAAATCGTTTCGTATGCACAACTCGAATTTGGATACCTCGTTTAATCAAAGGTAAAGTATCGGTTACCACCTAATCAATTGCATAACCGAAACCTCTTAAATTCATAGCCGTTCGAGCCTTAAAATTCAATAAAAACTCAATTAATTCAACCTAATCGAACGTATACCTATTCCTAATCGATTGCAACACTTAATTTCACCTGAAAACATACAAAATTACCCATTCGATTCTCTCCTCATCGCAAACCTGCAATCTAATCGAAACCCATCTTCCGACTCATCTAATTCGAAATTGGTAAAGGGCTTTGCATCAAGAACATCATTCGAAATTGTCCTAGAGTTTAATTCGATTATCATAAACATCTGCACATCAATTGGACACGAGTTGGTCGCGGTCTGCTTCTACGTTGTGTTCATCTTCTTACCATCACTATTCGGGTAATTAAACACACCAACATACTCGATTTAACATGGGGAGTGAAAGCCCCATGATCTATAACATAAACAATCACGATTTGATCTTCAATTTGATTCAAAACAAACTAGGGTTTAATCGATTTGGGGCATTGTGTTAAGGTGATTTAAAAGCCATTGGAACCAAGTGATACCACCCTGGTTCACTGGTTAAATCACTGTCCTCCCAATCATGAGGTCCCGGGTTCGAACCTGGGCACCCTCATGTTTTATTTTTAAAGGCTTTTTAGCCTAAAACAAATTTCAGAAAATTTTTAATATATATAAAATTTATTTTTATACATTTCAAATATTTTCAAAAGCCTCCAAATATTTTTGTAATTTTTCTAAGTTTAAATAAAAAAATTAATAAAACATTTTAGCAAAGCATGTTTGAATAATTTTTTTTTGGATTGAAAATAATAATTAGTAAATTATTATTAGACCAAAAATCCATTTTCAATTAATTTTGTTTAAATAGTAATAAATTTCAGTTATAAAATTCTATTTCAACTTTATATACAACCTTTCAAATTGTTATAATTGTTTATTTTCACATCTTTGAATAAAATATAAATATATATCTTTCCAAGAAAATATAAATTTATTTCATTTTATTAAATGTAATTATTTGACAAATACCAAATTGAAACCCTAGTTCTCGTTAATTCATTAAACTTATAATCTTGTAAATATATATATTTAGATGCCTTGTGATGGTTTACGTTGAAACGACGCCTATTATTATTCTTATTAATCGTCATTCTTATATTTATTTGCCATTGAGTATTTCTATACCCATTTTTTATATTTTTACACTTTAGGGTGAAACATGTTACTTATAATCATTGCACTTGTAAACTCGTTTGATTCTTGTAAACTTATGGCAATTCACTTGTATGTTGTGGTTAGTTGATCTTAGTAATTACTATGTATTAACGATTATATGCTCAATCATTAACTATTGCTAGCCTGGCGACGTCATAGATCTATGGGCCTGACAAGCCTGCTTGGTTAATCCAAGTACACTTAGCTAATCGTATAAACTTGTAAACGTGGAAAACTTGTAAACTGTTAAGGTTTGATTGTGCATCTGTCTTACATCCCTAATTACTTTGTTCATTAATTTATAACATGAGTTGCCATCTTTTATATACTTATGTATTAAAAACTATAGAAATCTCACCAACAATATGTTGACCTTTTATTTTTAACATGTTTCAGGAAACGCCCAAGTTTGATGCTAATTTCGAAGCGTATTCACATCTAGGAATGGACCTAGATTAACAAATAAATTGTCTTGGATTACTTCATCTTATGTTATGTTTGTTTTCATGTTTGAGACTTATGTTTGTAATTTACTTTTGAAACTTATGATTATAATATTTGGATTTAAATAATAGCGTTATGTGGTTGTGAACAATCTTAACCCTCGTATCTCGACGATTCCGCCGTCAAGGTTGGGGTGTGACAGATTGGTATCAGAGCCCATAACTATAGGGATTTAGGTTATTAGAAATGATGACCTAGACTATAGTTTATACATGAACCTTATAGAATAATGTTTCTATTCTTGTAAAAATATATGGTTTGCATGCTACATAATGCTATGTCTTCTTATGTGCAACTTGATGCCTTAGCATAGGGTTGCCTTATAAATGCTTAAACTTTGTTACCTGTATCCCCTAAACTTATCTTTGACTCTTTGATTCTCCCCAACAAATGAAGCTTCTTAATCTTATTCTCGACGACATATGTGATCGTATACTTTATGCCTATGGCTTAAATCTTTAGACTTTATGTCTAATCTATAGAAATCTCATCAAGGTTTTGATTCTATGAACCTAAGAAATATTGTGTGACACATAGACACCTGTATTCTGGATTTCCTGGGAAAAGGCCTTCGGGCTAAGGTAAGCATTTCGCATAAATCCTACGAGACCAGTTATGCTTACCTGGGGATTTCTGGGATGGGTGATAAACTATGGTTAACATACATAAGTTTCTAAGGCGAATGGGTCAACTTACCTGGACGTGTCAACGTTTCCAAATGGTAATGTGCTACCAAATGGAACCATTCCGTATGCCTTACAACTCTTGACTTATTCTTGTTTAAATTGTTATCTGTTATCCTCATTCTTGTGGCTAACTCATTTTGTATATCCAGCATGTCTCGTTACCATGGAAAGCGTGGGAGTTCTGATGGTAAACTCGCAGCAATGATCGCCCGACAAAGGCTGATGTGCTCTCGTCAATGGTTGCTGAACTTAGCAACACTCTAATGACCAATAACAACAACAACACCAATGGAACAATAGTGGTGAGAATAGCAACAACCAAAACGGGAATAATCGCACCTGCACTTTTAAACATTTCAACTCATGTAAACCCACTAGCTTTAGTGGAAAAGAAGGTGCCACTGGACTTCTCGAGTGGTTTGAAAGTATGGAGAACACATTCATCATTAGCGAGTGCCCCGATGAGTTCAAGGTTCGCTATGCTGCAAGTGTCCTTTAACAACATGCACTAACATGGTGGAATAGTGAAAAGAGAAACTGAGGGGCTGAAACTGCCTTGGCATTGCCTTGGAAAGAATTTAAGGATATAATGATCTAAAAGTTTTGACCGAGGAGCGAGTTGCAAAAATTGGATGAAGAATTCTGGAATCTCAGGCAAGATGGTGGAAATCATTTGGCTTATTCCACTCTACATCACGAGTTGAGTATGCTTCTACCACATATGGTGGACACTGTGCCCCGCAACATTGAGAACTTTATCAAGGGGTACCACCTCAAATCCAAGATGCCGTGGTGGGTAGTAGGCCCACAACTTTGGAAGAGGCAATTACTATCACCGCACAGCTCACTGAGAATCATATTAGGGCTGGCACTATGTCGGTGAAAGGTGCCAAGTCTGCTTCAAAGGTGACACCCGAGGTAACAAGAGAGGTAAAGGCCGAGTCATCCTTTCAAAACAAGAAGTGTAAGTTCACCCCGACACGCAACTACGCTGTGACAGCACCAAATGTTCCTCAAAGACAAGTGGTGGTTGGAAATCAAGCTCTCATGGCTAGAGCTTATGTTGGCCCATATCCGATGTGTAACACGTGCAAGTACCACCACGCGAGCAACATTCCATGCCGAGTCTGCTCGCTGTGTGGGAAGTATGGGCATTTGGTGGCTACTTGCCTTCGCGCGCCAAACAACACTGCGATGCTTACCAACCGAACCTGCTACAACTGGGGTGAGCCTAGGCATATTCGTCCGCAATGTCCTCGCAATGCGGGAATTATGCTACCGGCTCGTGGAAGGGCTTTCAACATCAACGCCAATCAAGTTCAAGCCAATAACGACGTGGTGAATGATACGTCGTTGAATTTCTTTTAATCGTTCTTTGTCTTGTAAAAATTCCTACTTGTGTTCATCATACCAATAATAGGTCATTACTGAACATGTATGTATCTTCTAAATAGTCATTATGCTTCTGTACTATTTGATTCAAGTGCGGATAAGAGTTTCATGTCCTTAGAGTTTGAGCCTATTCTTTCTAAGCCGCGTTCTAATCTGGAAAGATCCTTTATGGTCAAAGTCACCGATGGAAAATCGATCATCGTCGACGTAGTGATACGCGATTGTACCTTGAGTCATAACGAGCACGACTTTCTCATCGACCTTATTCCTATGCAACTGGGGAGCTTCGATGTTATTATCGGCATGGATTGGTTAGCCAAGCAACACGCGGAAATCATGTGCTTCGAGAAGTGCATTCGAATTCCTTTACCATCGGGTGATAGTTTGAAAGTCTTTGGGGAGAAATCATCTCAAAGACTCAAACTCATGTCTTGTATCAAGGCCCGAAAGTGCTTAAGTAAAAGTTATGTAGCTTTTATGGCTTACGTAGTCAACACAAAAGCCAAGGGTAAAGAATTGAAGGATATTCCTGTTGTGTGAGATTTTCCCAAGGTGTTCCCCGAGGATCTTAATGGGTTACCTCCCGTTCGGGAAGTTGAATTCAAGATTGACTTGATCCCTGGTGCAAACCCTATGGCTAAGTCACCTTATCATCTTGCACCGTCTGAAATGAAAGAACTAGCTAGTCAACTTCAAGAGTTGACCGATAAGGGTTTTATTCTACCTAGCTCTTCACCATGGGGTGCACCCGTGCTGTTTGTGAAGAAGAAAGATGGCTCATTCCGTATGTGCATCCATTATCAGGAACTCAACAAGCTTACTATCAAGAACTGATATCCTCTTCCTCGAATCGATGATCTCTTCGATCAACTTCAAGGGGCTACGCAATTCTCTAAGATTGATCTACGTTCTGGATATCATCAATTACGTGTTCACGACGACGATATTCCAAAGACCGCGTTTCGTACTCAATATGGACATTACGAGTTCATGGTTATGTCTTTTGGCTTGACCAATGCACCTGCTGTGTTCATGGATCTCATGAATCGGGTATGTAAACCGTATTTGGACAAATTCATAATCGTGGTCATCGATGATATTCTTATCTATTCCAAGACAAAAGCCGATCATGAGTTGCATTTGCGACAAGTTCTCGAACTTTTAAAGAAAGAACAACTATACGCCAAGTTCTCTAAGTGCGAGTTCTGGCTTGAAGAAGTTCAATTCTTAGGTCATGTTATGAATAGCCACGGAATTCACGTCGACCCTGCTAAGATAGAAGCCGTGAAAAACTGGTGTGTTCCCACGACCCCAACCGAAGTTCGTTCTTTTCTGGGTTTAGCGGGTTATTACCGTAGATTCATTGCAAACTTTACGAAGATTGCCAAACCACTTACGGCGCTAACTCAAAAGAATCGACTCTTTGAATGGGGACCCGAACAAGATGAGGCTTTTGAGACGTTGAAACGCAAGTTATGTAACGCTCCTATTCTAACACTCCCCGATGGAAACGACGATTTTACCGTATACTGTGATGCCTCTAATCAAGGTCTTGGTTGTGTCCTTATGAAACGAGGAAAAGTCATAGCATACGCGTCGAGACAATTGAAGGTTCATGAAGTGAACTACACAACACATGATCTTGAACTTGGTGCCGTGGTTTTTGCTTTGAAGATCTGGCGACACTATCTTTATGGGACGCAATGCATAGCCTTCACCGATCATAAGAGTCTCCAACATGTGTTCAATCAAAAGGATCTCAACATGAGACAAAGACGTTGGATCTAGTTTATTAGCGACTATGACTGTGACATTCGCTATCATTCGGGAAAGACGAATGTTGTAGCCGACGCTCTGAGTCGCAAGATCCACAACAAGACTGTCTCGCTTCAAGAAATCCGAGATCGAAGGCAATGGCTTGACACGTTAGGGGAATTTGATACTAAGATTCACGTAAATGTTAACGAGGCTACTATCATGCTTCAAAATATAAGGACTGATAGTGATCTCAAGTTATGCATTCGCGAGGCTCAACAAGCAGCATTAACCGATGAAGGAAAGGATGAAGATTTGGTGTCTAACGTTCGGTCACAACTGGAGACAAAACCAAACGGCATGTGGTACTTCTTGAATCGACTTTGGATCCCTAATCGTGATAATCTTCGTCACTTCATTATGAACGAAGCCCATCAAACCCGATATTCCATTCATCCTGGCTCCAATAAGATGTACATGGACCTGCGTGGTCAATATTGGTGGCCTGGAATGAAGAAAGACATAGCGTCTTATGTTTCCAAGTGCCTTACATGTGCAAGAGTCAAAGCCGAACACCAACGACCGAGTGGTTTACTTGAACAACCCAAAATCCCTATGTGGAAATGGGAACATATATCTATGGATTTCGTAACCAAGTTACCTCGTACTCCTCGCGGCCATGATAGTATATGGGTGATTGTTGATCGTTTGACCAAATGACACATTTCATACCAATACGAGACACTTACAAGGTTTCAAGATTGGCTCGTATCTACATTGACGAAATTATGAGTCGTCATAGCGTGCCGTTGCACATCATATCGGACCGAGATGCTCGTTTCACTTCGCACTTTTGGTCTTCGATGCAAGAACTCTTGGGTACTCAATTAGATTTAAGTACGGCTTACCATCCTCAAACGGATGGTCAAACTGAGCGAATAATCCAAACCCTTGAGGATTTACTACGTCTTTATGTCCTTGATTTTGGTGGTGACCGGGATACGCATCTTCCTTTAGCGGAATTCTCGTATAACAATAGTTATCACTCAAGTATCAAGATGGCGCCATTCGAGGCTTTGTATGGTCGTAAATGTCGTTCTCCGATTTGTTGGACTGACATTGGTGAGAATTTCATCACTGGTCCTGAACTTATTCAAGAAACGACCGACAAAGTTTCCAAAATTCGAAATAACCTTGAGGTGACTAGAAGTCATCAAAAGAGTTATGCCAATAAAAGACGCAAACCGTTGGAATTTCAAGTCGACGACATGGTCCTTCTTAAGGTCTCTACATGGAAGGGTGTTGTTCGCTTTGGGAAGAAGGGTAAGTTAGCCCCATGTTTTGTAGGACCTTTCAAGATTCTGAAAAGAATTGGGAAAGTGACTTACAAACTGGAACTACCTTCTGAACTTAGCGGAGTTCACCCTGTCTTTCATGTCTCAAACCTGAGGAAATGCCTGGCTGATGAAAATTTGCATGTTCCTCTAAAGGAAATCCAAATAGATGAGTCATTGCATTTCGTTGAGAAGCCTGTCGAAATCATGGCCCGAACTCTGAAGAAAACTCGAACAACTACCACACCGATCGTCAAAGTCCGTTGGGAAAACAACGTTGAGCTGAATTCACCTGGGAACGTGAGGATCACATGAATAAGAAATATCCCTATCTTTTCGTTTAGTCTTGTCTTTAATTTCGGGACGAAATTCTTTTAAGTTGGGGAGACTGTAACATCTTGTATTTTTGGTTAACTAAGAGTTAATTTCGTAAAATTCTTGTAAGGGCTATTGTTGGCATTTATGAAACTTATGGGTTATCTATGTTTATTTCTTAGTTATCATTTAAATTATGAAAGTTAGTAATTAAAATATTAAATTATACAATAATAATAACAATAATAAAAATAATAATAATAATAATAATAAAATAATAATAATAATAGTAATAATAATCCTAAGTTATAATAATAATAATACTAATAATAATAACTAAAATAATAGTAATACTACTAATAATAATATTAATTTATAAAAATTTCTAATCTTAGAAATGTTTAAAAACTTGAAATAATTAAGTTAGGGGGTTAGTTGTCATTTTTAAAACTTCAAATGAATGTTTTGTGCATAAAATAAAAAGAAACAAAACCACAGGGACTGGAACTATAAATCTTTAAAGACCAACCCCCCCTTTCTTCTCCCGTATTTCCGACGAGAGGGCCCGGCAACTCCGGCCGAACTCCGGCGAGGCCAAAAACGGCTCTTTTGGCCGCGGTTTTGACCCAAAACCGACTCAAATCGTCTCGTATGCACAACTCGAACTTGGATACCTCGTTTAATCAAAGGTAAAGTATCGGTTAACACCTAATCATTTGTATAACCGAAACCTCTTAAATTCATAGCCGTTCGTGCCTTAAAATTCAATAAAAACTCAATTAATTCAACCTAATCGAAAGTATACCTATTCCTAATCGATTGCAACACTTAATTTCACCTAAAAACATACAAAATTACCCATTCGATTCTATCCTCATCGCAAACCTGCAATCTAATCGAAACCCATCTTTCGACACATCTAATTTGAAATTGGTAAAGGGCTTTGCATTAAGAACATCATTCGAAGCTGTCCTAGAGTTTAATTCGATTATCATAAACATCTGCACATCAATTGGACACGAGTTGGTCGCGGTCTGCTTCTACGTTGTGTTCATCTTCATACCATCACTATTCGGTAATTAGACACACCAACATACTCGATTTAACATGGGGAGTGAAAGCCCCATGATCTATAACATAAACAATCACGATTTGATCTTCAATTTTGATTCAAAACAAACTAGGGTTTAATCGATTTGGGGGCATTGTGTTAAGGTGATTTAAAAGCCGTTGGAACCAAGTGATACCAAGGCCACGGCCCTGGTTCACTGGTTAAGTCACTGTCCTCCCAATCATGAGGTTCCGGGTTCGAACCCGGGCACCCTCATGTTTTATTTTTAAAGGCTTTTTAGCCTAAAACAAATTTTAGAAAATTTTTAATATATATAAAATTTATTTTTATAAATTCCAAATATTTTCAAAAGACTTTAAATATTTTCTGTAATTTTTCTAAGTTTAAATAAAAAATTTTTTTAATAAAACATTTTAGCAAAGCATGTTTGAATAATTTTTTTTGGATTGAAAATAATAATTTGTAAATTACTTATATATATTAATCTCCTATGTCGGTGGCTAAAGTGCAACCGACCTCCGCACCTCAAATCATCGTCATCACGAACAAAAACAAACCCTAAACCCTAATCCCTGAAGCGATTACAGGAGGTCGGACGATGGCGATGGCGATGGCGATGGCGATGACCTGATTGGGAATTGATGCAACGATGAAGATGAAGACCACCATGGCGATTGGGCTGTTAGGAAGGCGAGGCCCAAGGCAGTTGCGACTGATCTGCCGGCGAGTCAGAGTCTTCACCGGAGATGAAGACGATGATTGTGATGCAACACCAACAACCTCCGGTAGACCATGAAGCCAAGCCCCGATGGTGGCTAGGGTTTTGGGGTTAGTTTTATACAGAAGATGAAGTTACTGCTATGGTGGAATCCATTATTAACGACTGTACACACCCTGGTGAGTTCATCTTCTTTGTTGAGAGCCTTCGTTGGTTATGTGTTTAAGATGTAAGTTACTGCTATGGTGGAATACATTTTCATGGTTTCCAACCTTCCTTTCGATTTTGATTTTGGTTTTGGGGTGAGAGCCTTCTGTTTTAACACTGCTGGTTTAGTTATTTATTATCTCTATGGACTATGGTTGAAGTTCTCATCGAAATCCGCTATGAATTTTCAGTATGGTTTAATTGCTTGGCTACTGAGCACTTGTGTTGGTCTTCTGCTATATTTCTTGAGGTACAATTGTTTATTATTACCCCAAGATTCTGTCTTTAATGGTTGTGAGTTTTTATGGTGCATGCCGCTTGTGCAGCAAGTCATCTGTTCTTCTTGGGCTGTCTTTGACTGTTCCATTCATGGTAGCATGTCTTTCTGTTGGAATTCCTATTTGGATATGAAATGGCTACCGTTTTTGGGAATTATCGCTCATTTTGGATGAAAGAGGTTTGTTATCTTCTTTTTAAGTTTGTTTTATATCAGATTTTTTGGATTGTGATAATTGTATGAAATTAATATTCATGTAATTCTTATTAGGGGGTTATTACAGGAGGTCGGACGATGGCGATGGCGATGACCTGATTGGGAATTGATGCAACGATGAAGATGAAGACCACCGTGGCGATTGGGCTGTTAGGAAGGCGAGGCCCAAGGCAGTTGCGACTGATCTGCCGGCGAGTCAGAGTCTTCACCGGAGATGAAGACGATGATTGTGATGCAACACCAACACCTCCGGTAGACCATGAAGCCAAGCCCCGATGGTGGCTAGGGTTTTGGGGTTAGTTTTATACAGAAGATGAAGTTACTGCTATGGTGGAATCCATTTTTAACGACTGTACACACCCTGGTGAGTTCATCTTCTTTGTTGAGAGCCTTCGTTGGTTATGTGTTTAAGATGTAAGTTACTGCTATGGTGGAATACATTTTCATGGTTTCCAACCTTCCTTTCGATTTTGATTTTGGTTTTGGGGTGAGAGCCTTCTGTTTTAACACTGCTGGTTTAGTTATTTATTATCTCTATGGACTATGGTTGAAGTTCTCATCGAAATCCGCTATGAATTTTCAGTATGGTTTAATTGCTTGGCTACTGAGCACTTGTGTTGGTCTTCTGCTATCTTTCTTGAGGTACAATTGTTTATTATTACCCCAACATTCTGTCTTTAATGGTTGTGAGTTTTTATGGTGCATGCCGCTTGTGCAGCAAGTCATCTGTTCTTCTTGGGCTGTCTTTGACTGTTCCATTCATGGTAGCATGTCTTTCTGTTGGAATTCCTATTTGGATATGAAATGGCTACCGTTTTTGGGAATTATCGCTCATTTTGGATGAAAGAGGTTTGTTATCTTCTTTTTAAGTTTGTTTTATATCAGATTTTTTGGATTGTGATAATTGTATGAAATTAATATTCATGTAATTCTTATTAGGGGGTTATTACAGGAGGTCGGACGATGGCGATGGCGATGACCTGATTGGGAATTGATGCAACGATGAAGATGAAGACCACCGTGGCGATTGGGCTGTTAGGAAGGCGAGGCCCAAGGCAGTTGCGACTGATCTGCCGGCGAGTCAGAGTCTTCACCGGAGATGAAGACGATGATTGTGATGCAACACCAACAACCTCCGGTAGACCATGAAGCCAAGCCCCGATGGTGGCTAGGGTTTTGGGGTTAGTTTTATACAGAAGATGAAGTTACTGCTATGGTGGAATCCATTATTAACGACTGTACACACCCTGGTGAGTTCATCTTCTTTGTTGAGAGCCTTCGTTGGTTATGTGTTTAAGATGTAAGTTACTGCTATGGTGGAATACATTTTCATGGTTTCCAACCTTCCTTTCGATTTTGATTTTGGTTTTGGGGTGAGAGCCTTCTGTTTTAACACTGCTGGTTTAGTTATTTATTATCTCTATGGACTATGGTTGAAGTTCTCATCGAAATCCGCTATGAATTTTCAGTATGGTTTAATTGCTTGGCTACTGAGCACTTGTGTTGGTCTTCTGCTATCTTTCTTGAGGTACAATTGTTTATCATTACCCAAGATTCTGTCTTTAATGGTTGTGAGTTTTTATGGTGCATGCCGCTTGTGCAGCAAGTCATCTGTTCTTCTTGGGCTGTCTTTGACTGTTCCATTCATGGTAGCATGTCTTTCTGTTGGAATTCCTATTTGGATATGAAATGGCTACCGTTTTTGGGAATTATCGCTCATTTTGGATGAAAGAGGTTTGTTATCTTCTTTTTAAGTTTGTTTTATATCAGATTTTTTGGATTGTGATAATTGTATGAAATTAATATTCATGTAATTCTTATTAGGGGGTTATTACAGGAGGTCGGACGATGGCGATGGCGATGACCTGATTGGGAATTGATGCAACGATGAAGATGAAGACCACCGTGGCGATTGGGCTGTTAGGAAGGCGAGGCCCAAGGCAGTTGCGACTGATCTGCCGGCGAGTCAGAGTCTTCACCGGAGATGAAGACGATGATTGTGATGCAACACCAACAACCTCTGGTAGACCATGAAGCCAAGCCCCGATGGTGGCTAGGGTTTTAGGGTTAGTTTTATACAGAAGATGAAGTTACTGCTATGGTGGAATCCATTTTTAACGACTGTACACACCCTGGTGAGTTCATCTTCTTTGTTGAGAGCCTTCGTTGGTTATGTGTTTAAGATGTAAGTTACTGCTATGGTGGAATACATTTTCATGGTTTCCAACCTTCCTTTCGATTTTGATTTTGGTTTTGGGGTGAGAGCCTTCTGTTTTAACACTGCTGGTTTAGTTATTTATTATCTCTATGGACTATGGTTGAAGTTCTCATCGAAATCCGCTATGAATTTTCAGTATGGTTTAATTGCTTGGCTACTGAGCACTTGTGTTGGTCTTCTGCTATCTTTCTTGAGGTACAATTGTTTATTATTACCCCAACATTCTGTCTTTAATGGTTGTGAGTTTTTATGGTGCATGCCGCTTGTGCAGCAAGTCATCTGTTCTTCTTGGGCTGTCTTTGACTGTTCCATTCATGGTAGCATGTCTTTCTGTTGGAATTCTTATTTGGATATGAAATGGCTACCGTTTTTAGGTATCAAGAGATAATTATGGAAATCAAGTTGGGAATTATCGCTCATTTTGGATGAAAGAGGTTTGTTATCTTCTTTTTAAGTTTGTTTTATATCAGATTTTTTGGATTGTGATAATTGTATGAAATTAATATTCATGTAATTCTTATTAGGGGGTTATTCTCTCTATCTGCATATCAATATTTATTGGATCAGTTTTAGCTCTTGGTGCAATAGTCTCCGCAAAACCTTTGAAGGATTTGGGCTACAAAGGTTGGGCTGGTGGTCAAAACAGTATCAAATCACCATATGCATCATCGGTTTACCTGGGCTGGGCGATGGCTTCTGTAATTGCTTTAATAGTTACGGGCCTGTTACCAATTGTATCATGGTTTGCCACATACCGATTTTCACTCTCTTCAGCTATATGTGTAGCCATATTTTCAGGTAATAATAGTAATAAAAACTATATCATCAAACCGAACATACTTATACTGCTATACATTCTGTCCAACAACCTCTCATGTGTCTTCATTCATATTAATTTTACAGCTGTCCTGGTTGCATTTTCTGGTGCATCGTATTTGGAAGTAGTGAATTCTAGGGATGATAATGTTCCAGAAAAAAGCGATTTTCTAGCAGCATTACTTCCATTAGTGAGCATCCCAGCTTTGCTGTCACTTTCTTTTGGGTTGCTTAAATGGTAAATGATCCCTCGTATTCTATATAAATACATTCATATAATATTGATATTTGATACTTAATTGTAATCGTGGAAAATGACTTATAGGAAGGATGATAACTGGACCCTCTCACGAGGTGCTTATGTGTTTATGATCATTGGTCTTCTTCTTCTTCTTAGTGCAATATCAGCTGTTATAGTCATAATCGAACCATGGACGGTAATTTACAAGATTTAGATATTTACCCTGTAGATTCATGTATGTAGCATTATATCAATTTTTATTGTTTTAAATGGTTGCAGATTGGGGCATCATTCCTTTTACTTCTCCTACTCATAGTCCTAGCTATCGGCGTCATTCATTTCTGGGCTTCAAATAACTTTTATTTAACCAGAATGCAAACATTTGTAGTTTCTTTTCTCGCATTTCTCTTGGCTCTTGCCACATTCTATGTTGGATGGCATCAAGGTAAATAAAAACCTTAGATTCATATTTTTTTCCCCTAAAAAAGGTTCACCAAAGACGCATGATGCAATCTTATATTATATTTGCAGACAAATTCTTTGTTGGAGCTTCTGTTGGTTATTTTACATTTTTATTTCTTTTGGCTGGCAGAGCATTAACTGTAAGTTATATGCACAATCATCTTAAAGTTTTTGAAGCTACAAAAAGTTGAAAAATTACCTTATTATTTTTTTTGTTTTTAATAAAATCTTTCTATAGGTACTTCTTTCACCTCCTATCGTAGTATATTCTCCACGAGTGCTACCCGTATATGTATATGATGCTCATGCCGATTGTGGGAAAAATGTCAGGTTTGTTAGAATTTTAAATTTGCACATCTTAATGTTTTCCTTCTCATCATGGTTCATCAACTATTCTTTTATTGCATAATTAGTGCCAAATTTGTTTTTTCATCAACAGTGTAGCTTTCATTGTACTTTATGGGATTGCATTAGCAATTGAAGGCTGGGGCGTTGTTGCAAGTTTAGTGATTTATCCACCATTTGCCGGAGCAGCTGTTTCAGCAGTTACACTTGTTGTATCATTTGGGTTTGCCGTCTCTCGTCCATGTTTGACTCTTGAGGTTTGTCTTTTGACCAAACATTACTATTCTTGTTTAACTTCAGTGTTTTGCTTACAAGTTATAACTGACTTTTCACTCTAATTAACAGATGATGGAAGATGCTGTACACTTTCTTAGCAAAGACACCATCATTCAAGCAATTGCTCGATCCGCCACCAAGGTATAGTATAAGATTTAATCAGTTAGTTTTCTCTACTGAACATGATTTATTTTAATAATTTTGTTTTAATCATGATTCAGACAAGAAATGCTCTATCAGGAACTTATTCGGCTCCTCAAAGATCTGCCAGCTCTGCTGCTCTTTTAGTTGGAGATCCTACCTATGATTCATGAACAAATGCAAGTATACAACGAGCTACAATCTATATGGTTTTTGTTGTATGATAATTCGTATATATGTTTGCAAACATTTAGATTAGATGCTATTAAACAACCCTTTGCGGTTCGTATTTATTTTTTACACTGAATATCTACCCATGTAGGAGTGAGGTGGTGCTCTGCAAAGTTCCGTCTCATTGCTATCTCTTTAGATTACTTTCATATTTGGATAAATTGCAGCTCTTCGTCTTAAATGAGCCAAGTTTGTGATGGTGAAATGAGCCAGATTTGGATAAATTGCTATCTCTCTCACTCTCTCAAAACCACCGGCGTCGGAGGCTTTCCACGGCCGTCACCCGCGGTCATCGTAGAAACGAAACGTCTTCTACTCCTATCGATTGATAAGTTCTCAATTCGTCCCGTCATCTACATATCGATTGATAAGTTCATGATAGCCTATTTATGATTTGTATAAACTGCTCTGTTTTAAATTTTGATACGTTTTGTTGTAGGTTATTCAAGAATTCAATCCTTATTTGAGCTATTTCAATTACAGAGACACTCAGGTTTTGCTTTATATGTTTTGTAATTTTACTTTACTTCAAGTTTTGGATCGTACGAAACTATCATGTGTATCCAGAGATACAAATCAATGCAGAGTTGGGTAAAGAAATGACCATCAACTATTCTCTGAATTTGTGTGTTTTGGTGATTCTATTTTATTGGTCTATTTTACAATGGTACTGTTCGTATAGGAGTATAAAGTTGTAACACAAAAGCCCGGCGCAACGCGCCGGGGAATCAACCTAGTTATTATTAGACCAAAAATCCATTTTCAATTAATTTTGTTTAAATAGTAATAAATTTTAGTTATAAAATTCTATTTAAACTTTATATACAACCTTTTAAATTGTTATAATTGTTTCTTTTCACATCTTCGAGTAAAATATAAATATATATCTTTCCAAGAAAATATAAATTTATTACATTTCGTTAAATGTAATTATTTGACAAATACCAAATTGAAACCCTAGTTCTCGTTAATTCATTAAACTTATAATCTTGTAAATATATATATTTAGGTGCCTTGTGACGGTTTACATTGGAACGACGCCTATTATTATTCTTATTAACCGTCATTCTTATATTTATTTGCCATGTGAGTATTTCTATACCCCTTTTCCATATTTTTACACTTTGGGGTGAAACATGTTACTTATAATCATTGCACTTGTAAACTCGTTTGATTCTTGTAAACTTATGACAATTCACTTGTATGTTGTGGTTAGTTGATCTTAGTAATTACCATGTATTGACGATTATATGTTCAATCATTAACTATTGCTAGCCTGGCGACGTCATAGATCTATGGGCCTGACAAACCTGCTTGGTTAATCAAGTACACTTAGTTAATCATATAAACTTGTAAATATAGAAAACTTGTAAACTGTCAAGGTTTGATTGTGCATCTGTCTTACATCCCTAGTTACTTTGTTCACCAATTTATAACATGAATTGCCATCTTTTATATACTTATGTATTGAAAACTATGAAAATCTCACCAACAATATGTTGACCTTTTATTTTTACATGTTTCAGGAAACACCCAAGTTTGATGCTAATTTTGAAGCGTATTCACATCTAGGAATGGGCCTAGATTAACAAATAACTTGTCTTGGATTACTTCATCTTATGTTATGTTTGTTTTCATGTTTGAGACTTATGTTTGTAATTTACTTTTGAAACTTATGATTATAATATTTGGATTTAAATAATAGCGTTATGTGGTTGTGAACAATCTTAACCCTCGCATCTCGACGATTCCGCTGTCAAGATTGAGGTGTGACATAAACCGTCTACATCACACAAATACACAACTCAATTACAAACAACAAAACTGTAATATATAACCACAGTATATTAAGATGCTTGCTAGCCACTATTCATCCCACCTAGTAGTCAAGAGGGAGGTGATATGTTTTATCTATCTTAAAGGTCTAAAGTTTAAACCTTAACATTAGTGAATAATTACTAACTTGATGTACCAACCACTAACCACTAACCGTACTGTTTAAAAAAAATCTATTACCAAATTAATTCCACGCCAAAGACATTATAGCCTAGCGACATCTTGATGGTGGGATAAGACTTAGGGCCTATTAGGTCATGGGTTCGAATCTCACAAAGGGGAATTTTCTCATAATTATGAGTTTCCTCCTGAATTGGTGACTTGGTGGTGGAATATGATCGCGTGGTAACACTGGTGGCACGATGATACTCTAGTGATCCGTGAGTGATTCTAATTTAGTCGTTAAAAAAAAAAAACCAAATTAATTCCACACATATCTATAATATCCTCCTTAACATTTAAAACTCCAACAAGAAGATCACAAACAATCAAAGGCGGTAATAGAATAAAAACCCAAATGGCACTCCTCATTAATTAATTATTAATTATTAATAACTAGTTTTATACCCGTCCGTTGGTCGGGTTATGTCAATTTAAAAAGACAAAAGAATTCATCCAGGTAATGATCATAAAACAAACACCATACGAATACAACATCTACAAAGTTATGGTCAATAAAAGAGAGCACTAAGTTTGTCACATATAAACTAAAAAGTCCATAACAAATCTAACATAAAAAAACACCCAAACGACATGCTCTCATGATACCTGCACCCTGTAAGAGTAGCCAAAAAAATGAACATTAAAAAAACATCAATATATTGAAGAAATTAAATAAAGATATAAGATAAAAAACAATATATTTGATGCTATCAGAACATATCATCAATATGATTGAAGAAATTAAACAAAGATTTAACATAAACAACAATATACCTGATGCTATCCAAACATACCGACAATATGTTTAGTACTCAAAACGTCTAGGTTTCTTTATGGTCCTCCGCGGTCTCGAATGTTGCGACTTTTCATACTGTTCAGCAGGATGATCAACCACAGGCGGTGAAGAAGATGTGCTCGTATCAAGGACAGAATTATCCGACACGACCTTCGTAGATACTCCATCAGTGTCATTATCAAGTACAACCTAAACACATAAGAAAATAAAATAAACGAAAAGCAAAGTTCAGGAACTTATTAGGAGAAGAAACACTTATAGCAAAAGATACCGATGATGTTGATGTTGTAGATGTAAGCGAAGAAATGGGTGGTCCCCATAACGCCTCAGCAGCCATTTCCCATTCGTCGCTTGTAATCCTAGAAAAGAATTCTGCACCTTCATCCAATTCATCAGTGCAAAGAATGTCAGGTGTTGGAGCATCGGAAGTTGTCCCAGACATTGACCCCATACTTTTTTTATTGAGTAAGTTCACATCTTCGCCGAGGTATTTAGAAACAGTGAAGCGTCGACCATAATCAGGTGCCAAGTTAAATTTATCGATTTTCACTCTAAGAATGACCCTTCGAGCTAATAAATTGTCAATGAAAAAATCAGGTATCCAGTGTGGGTCATCAATGCCCTAGAAAAACATGATTAAAGGTAAGAACACATATACACACAAATATAGACAAACACACACACACATATATATATATATACATATACATATACATATATATATATATAATAGAGACATAATTTAAACATAAATTTTTTTTTGTGATGTATGTCAATGTGTGTGTTTGATATGTCATAAACTTATGTCTAGAGAGGTGTATGTAGCACATATTGCATACACCTAAGTATGTATGTACCTCAGTAAAACTCTTCATAAGCAAATCTGATGCTGTAATGCCAAGAAGAGCGTAAGCAGCATCATCGAATAAGACACATGTCATTTCCTCATCGTCGTCAATTACATGAATAACCAGTTTGTACCTATATAAAGAAATTATAAACGAAGAAAACATAAAGCTTTTCCAAAAAAAGTTATGTCACTTACGCTTGACATGGATTGACAACATTCTTTTGACAGGCCGAACAAAAGTAGTGATCCTCAACCAACGTTGTCTTCTTACGACAAGTGTTGCACTTTATATACTTCCAGTCATTGAACAAATCAACACCAATTATTAATGAATCGATGTTGTATATTGCTCCCTACCAAAAATTGGCGAAAGAATGTTAACAAATGACAAAAAAGAGAAGTTAAATTGTCATATAAGAACATTACCGGCATAACCCCATCCTGCAACAATTTGTATAACTCAGAGATACGTGTAACGCTAAAATTCTCAGCATGTTGTTCAGGTGGTTTGAATGTAACAGGTCGGTGTTGTCTAAAAACAATAATGTTAGTGGCATAAATAAGTAACATCATTATAATATTATTAGCAATCGACTAAATATACGATGACATACATATTCTTGAAAGTATCAACCAAAGGCAATGAGGGATTTACATACAGATGGGATCCCACAGTTGACACTAAACATGGAGCACCTGGTATTGACAAAAAGATAACTTAAACGTTACATGTCATTGAGGTGGAAAAAAGATAAAGAAGTTAAAGAAAAAGATGGTACCATTAAACAATCGAACTTTGCATGATGTCACAAGAAAAACAATGTTATGGTTTCCGTAACTTCGAATGTGATCATCAACAACCTCTCGCGCCAGCTTTCCCCATAACGACAAACTAAGTTCTAAGCCACTGCACATGGTTATCATAAGTAACAAAAGCAAATTAATAAATATTAAAAATGAAAAAGTTTGCTATATTTATAAGAAAGGCATACCACTCATCAGCCAAAACAATATTTCGTACATCACGATCTGCTGATTGCACCAGACGAGATTGATTGGAAACACAACCCCACACTCGAAGAATGCCAATAACATCTGCATTTAACTTGATGTTAGATAATTAAATATGAAATGCAAAGTAATGATAAAAAACAAACATAACCTGTCAGGTACTTGTCATTATTAAGACGGCGACGAACCCCATGAAACGGGGTAGGTTCAAAAACATAGCGTGTGAACAAAGATGGCTGCATTTGGGATTCATGAACTATTGTTGCTCGTGTAAAGCGGACATAAGTATCCCGATGAATCGGTCGATAAAGTGTCTCGTACGGAAGAACCACAAACTTATAGATGTTGTATACACGACCCTCCGCGAAAACGTTTTTAAACAGATGAATAAGATAAGGAGGTATGCTTGCATGTATTGAGCAATTCTAAAAAGAAAGAACCATGTTAGGTTAAAACGGTAAAATGTAAGTAAATACATGCACATAAAGTTTCAATTTTATCTTACATGCTGATCAGATACGACGACATCATACGACAAAACACGATTAGTGTTTGGGTTGTATGATGTCCATGCACGGGAAACCATGACAGTCATCCGCCACTTGTCTGTGACATTAGGACGTAGATCGGAAATACGAGCACATGCCATGGTGGTAGTCAAACCTGATATTTGAAAAGTAGCAAAAAAATTATATATGAAATAATGACAAAACCTAATAGCACACATGTATAACAAAAGTATTATATATAATAAGATGAAATATATGGTAACTAATTCATAGACAACATTTAAAACATAAGGCACATATATTATCTACTTAATGATTTTTAGTGGAATTAAACAATAACACGACATGGACAACGTATAAGTGTTATAAAGAGTTAAAAATAACGCACCAGTTGCATAGAATTAGATGTTTGTAATGATTCCACGTTATTAAAAACCTCTCTGTAAACAACATTCCTTGTAAGTGTATCATCACACTTACCATGATTGTCGATATAAAATCTAAGTCCAGAACGTGAGGTTACACGAGATGCAGCAACATACAATTGACCATGTGTAAATACAGGCCTTGCCAAGTATGTACACACATTATTAAAAGTTTGCCCTTGACTTTTATTAATAGTCATAGCATAGCAAACCTTCACAGGAAACTGCCTTCTTTTTAATTGGAATGGCCAACATGTAGAGGTGGGCGTCATGTCAATCCTTCCGATTAATGCTTTATCTCCGATATTTGTACCAGTAATAATCACAGCTTCAATAACACGACGACTAATCTGAGTTACGACTAATCTGGTCCCATTACATAACCCTCGTTGCAAATTGATATTGCGTAGGAGGATAATCGGTGCACCAACCTTTAATTTCAATACATGATTGGGAATGCCGGAAAATTGCAACGTGTTAAGAAATTCACAACAATAGATCATTCGCATTTCATCTACATTGTTCGTACTAGGACATATGTCATCAGCACTTAGCAGCTCGTGCATTTCTCCAGGAATGCTTTGGAGCACATACTCATTAATATCATCAACATCATCATTTGTTGGACACAAAATGCAACGTTCCTTTAGGTAGTAGATGTCACTAAATCTATTTGCTATATCAGGGAACGTATTGCGAACAACAGCTCCAATAGGGTCATCGGAAACAGGAATTAAAAGGTCTTCTGGTATATTAGTCCATGTGGATTCATCCTCACCCTCCAAAGAAATGGTCGGAAGCTGTCCGGAGCCCATGTGTAGAAGCCAATTAGTAAACTCTTCTATATGTGTGCGATCATTCTCACTCGTACTTGGGTCATGCAAGCGCATGTTTGTTGTTAACGTAAACACCCTACATGAATCCCAAATGGTTGAGGACTTATTCACAACTGAAGAAACAATCTCACTGCGCGAACCATGAGGAATAACAGGAAGTATCTGCCTAAAATCACCCCCTAGAACCACAACTTTACCACCGAAAACTCGATTTGCGGCATTAGGTATGTTGTGCTTACACACGTCTCTAAATGTGCGATCAACGGCCTCAAATGCATACCGATGTTGTAGAGGTGCCTCATCCCATATAATTAGTTCAGCAACATTAATCAGCTCCGCAAGATCTGAACCAACATCAATTGAACAACAGGAGTCTCTATCAATATCAATAGGAATACGAAACCGAGAATGAGCTGTACGACCACCGGGCAACAGTAAAGAAGCAATCCCTGATGATGCAACAGACAAAATGATTTTACCAGTAGAACGAATGTAGGAAATCAATGTTTTCCACAAGTATGTTTTTCCAGTCCCACCGCTACCAAAGACAAAGAAAACACCTCCAGATCTAGTAGCAACAGACCTAAGGACTTCATCAAACACCTTTTTTTGTTGTGAATTCAACCGACCATGTAACTCAATAAAGCGAGCTCTTTCTTCGTTGACATTGTACACACGCTCTGCGGCTATTAACCTATTCTGGGAATGGTTTGCCAAACACCGGTCTATTTGTGGCATGTTGGGAAAGTCTGCCAATGATCTATTATTGCTTGCTAAAATCTTTTCTAACTCGATCAAAGTATAGTTTAAAATTTCTTCATCCGAGAAATTAACTTGATGATTATCCAACAATCTTCGCTGATTATAAGCAACGTCTTCTGATAGGTACCGAAAACAATCAGAGAAAAGTTGTGCATAATCGGTAACTGTGCAAAATAATAAAATCGTGACAAATAGTTCACGAAGTTGATTCCCTAATTGCCAATGTGCCGCATCACGTATGGATTCAATCCATTCAGTGTCATCTCCTAATAGGTTTAATGCTTTGCATGCAGACATATATGATGGGTGTTCGACTCCATCAACTGTTCGAATTTCTTTAAAAGATCGAGGCCCCCTTATAACATTTAGCAACATCCGCAAGTAGTACTTCTCACCCATTGATGGACTCACATAATAAATACGACCAATACTAAAGCCATTTTTACGTGGAAGCCACATCTTTTCTTTGTCATGCCATGTAAATTTGGTAGGGTACTCCACATACGTTAAACAACGACCTTCGGGATACATCTGATTCGCTTTAAGCCACTCGGTGAACTTTGACATTGCGGCGGTAGTTCGTTGTGCAACTTCAGCAACGCTATCATCATCACGAAAGTAGATTCTGTTACATCCTTCTTCATGAAATGGCAGTCTTTCAACGGCAACCGATCGATATTGCATGTCAAATCCTAAGAGTTTCCAACATGCCTCTGACGCTGAAATGTACCGACAGTTAAGGTATTCCTCAATCTCATTTTCATGGTGTAGTAAAGATGCAAATGATGTTCTACTATTCTGTCCTTCCAAACGTACTGTCGCATGATCTGGACCTTTGTTGATATAACTGAACAGGTACTTAATCAACATCCCTTGATTACACCATTCCACATTAATGTGACAGCCATATTTGACAACTAAATCACGATTATGAGGAACAACAAAGCGATTGTCGACTTGTATTTCATGAGAACCCACCCTAACATGTCTTCCATTATTACATCTCCGATAACGGGGCCACCCATCAGCCCTAATGAACGTCTCCTCACAAAAATCCTTTGGGTAACCTTTAAGACAATTCCCGTTATACATACAAGGACTGCAAGGGTTAAGTTGACCACACGGTCCATGCATCATATGCATACGAACATTTGTATAACCAACAGGGTCATCTACTTCAGAAGGAAGCTCAGCTGAAATATACTTATCAATATTTTCTGTGCTGGAGATCTTATCATCAGGATGTAGAAATATCAAAGCATGACAGTGTGGAAGTCCACGTTTCTGAAACTCCACCGTGTAAATAACTGCATAACAAAAACAGGTTCCATGTGAAACTCAAATAAAAAGTATGTTATCATGAAATATTTTTAGCAAACAAAGGAAGGCAACATACCCGCTTTTGGGCGACCAAAAAAGTTCCTTTTTCGTATATCTTTCATGACTTCATCGAGCTTAATTTTGAACACTCGCGCAATAATGTCAGGACGATCAGATGTTGGTTGTCCAGGTGTGTGTTCTTGAACATGGCGCACGATCTCGGGCCATTTCGGGTTACATGTCATTGTGACAAAAAGATCAGGACTTCCAGCCCAACGACATATAGCCATAGCATCTTGGTATTGTTGTATCATATATCGAGGTCCACCGGTGAATGATGCTGGTAGGATAACCCGACGACCAATGCACTCACCACTTGTGTCTCCTTCACAAATACGATCTTGAAGGCCATTATATAGATCAGACCGAATAGTACTTTGATTTCTCCTATACCAGTTTAACTCATGATCTAGAATTGCAGCATAGGCATCTACAACATATGTATGAAACAGACGACCAGCTTTATGTAGTGTTCTTGCCTCGTTTCGCCTTACATGCAAGCGATAGCAATAGTACTCTCGCATGCTTATGTTTTTCCTCCGACTTGTCGAGGGAACTCCTCTTAGAGGGATATTTAAATGGAACCCATCCTCTCCATACGGGAATAGTAGAGGATATTGCAAAGCCATGAAACTGGGGTGTAATTCTGATATACGCTTCACAACTCCACTACCACGTTCCTCAATAAGAACATCTCGGAAGTCTGTTTGATTACCATCAGAAGGTATCAAGGCTGCCACTTCAAAAGCTGTCGGTAAAGAATATTGTCGACCATCATGATTGCGCGTGCCAATCAAGCGAAGCGTAACTGGTTGCATGGAAGCATCATTAAACCTCTCCCTTGCCATTCGAAAAGCTTGTACTAATGCATTACTGCCATCAAGCATTGCGATCAAGTCACGCACAAGTGAACGAAGAGCAGCTTCATTGGCATCAGCTGGGACACAATTTCTCAAGGCATAAAAACGATTTTCAATCTCATTTGCTGTGTCGTATATGTATAGTTGGGCAAATCTAGGTCGTCCATCACCATGTGTTGGAAGCAAAGAACCTATTCGATGATGGTTGTGTCCATTCAAGCGAAATGTATATGGCCCACGACCATCATTTAAATTTGTAGATATTCTTCCACCAGTGGACGTGAATGCAAACATTGCATTTAATACCTTGATATTGTCTCTAAAACATTTCGACCGACGTTCACCATTATTATCTAATAGGCGGCGTAGCAACTGGGGTGGTTGTCGAAGAAAAGGTAGGATGACCTTCCCATCCCCGCAACATAAGGAGAATTTAGGATTGGAGGGCTGTAAAGTCTTGATAGTGCGTTCCGAATACCACACCAATGCTTCGCACTGCGTACAAACACGATCTGCATCCCCGCAATCCCAATACTCAACAGAGAGATCTATAAAGCAATGATTAAGCTATGAGCGATCAATGTGAGGCACGTATTGAATTTTAAATAATAGAGACAAAGGACAATGCTTTGACATTTACGTTGCATGTTTTCATTGTGAGTACGGTGTGTGTCATGCGACATTACGTTTTCAGGATTTCTCGTCCATCTGCATTGATCCAAAGATGATTGGGTTGAGGAATCTGGAACCCCATCATTATCTATGTTATGATAACGTCGTACGTTTGAATCATTTCCAACTGCACATGTATTAACAATGAATTTGAGAAGTTCATTTCTCCTAAACATGTATATGTTAAGAGCAAAGACACGAAGATTGGCAAATGGTATGCCAAAAGACGTTTAACTTTGCGCTCGTTCAGTACAAAGTAATATAAAAATCAAATCAAACCATGTCGTCGCCTTTGTGCATTCGTAATGTGATCATTCAAAGCCACTGGTCGGTCTCGTAATCTAGGACGACCAATCCGAGTCCTAACTTGGCGTGATGCGACCGAGTCAAAAGTGGACGTTACATGAGAATTTGTTGCTGATAGTACTTCAACATCAGCAGATGGTGTTTGAATTTGATCTGAACTTTCCATTGTATCTGTTTGTACGCATAGAACAATTATGTCCATCTAATATAATTGCTTAGGAAAGGAGATGAATTTGTTATGAATCAAAAGGAAAGCAAATCGTCGCTTTGCAATATTCGTTTGTACCCTGTTTTTTATGATTTAGATAGAGATTGGTTTGTCTTATTTTTAATGTAGTTAATCAATTTTAAATTCACAAGTTAAATGTATGTGATAATTATTGTTTCAGTTTTCATGATACTATATGGTATTATGTGGTTAATGTATATAAGTTATAGATTTTAGTATGCAAATGCATATATATCTGGTTCCCAATAAATTGCTTATAACGTAACTACACTAAAATGCTAATTATGTAGATTTTCTGTAAGTACAAATAATTAAACCATTTGGAATACATACATGTTATTTGTTACATGACCATTGTTAGATGTATGAAATGTTTTATTAGATTGAGTACAACTAAGAATGATGAGTATGGTAAGAGCTTATGTACCCAACGTTATGTTCTTGTAGGCGTGCAATATACATTAATGCTAAGTTAAACGTAATTATAATTTACATTGTTAGTAATATATGTTTGTCAACGGAATAAGTGGTTAACACATATAAAAGAAGATCGCGGTACATGTAATTTCCATAAATGTATACGACACAAGATACGATTCGTACAGGTTTCTAATACATAAAGAAATATCGTATGAAACATAAACAATATATAAAAACAAAGTAGCGACTTGTTAAATTTGGAAATTATGATACGGAACCCGGTACGTACAAATAATGAAACAAAGTCATAGCTAAGAATGACTAATAGTTCTAATCTCTTTTGCCTCTGGCATGTCTGGTTCAAAGGAGATCCTACTAAACTCCGTAGACCTCAAAATATTCACTGAAAAACATAAAAATATATAATAGAAATTCTCCTTAGCATGTTAAATATAAAAGAAGCAAAACATAATACATACATATAAAACTTATAACGTACTTGAAGGTAGATGAACCAACTTGACTCGAGATACATAGATGGTGGATTTTCTCGAAACGGCAATATAAGTCTTCACAACATTTACATGACGGTTGTCGTATAGAAACAATTGTATAATGTGACCACTGAGAAAAGGATACGTGACCGTACTTGTTAAAACGATTAATCTCTCTCTATATATATATGAAATCCACAAAAAATATAACGCATATGTAAATGGGGCTTACGTTGCATCCATCAAAAAAATCACAAACTTAATGTGTACTTTATTCGTTCACCCATGATGATTCTGCCTACAACATCTACACGATAAATACAGATCATTTATAGTGTAATGTTTATAGATCTTATATCGTTCTCAAAACATATGAAATAGAAATTTGACAAACGAACCATCTATATACCAGTGATAAGTTTTTGAGACCGCCGGTCATACGCCAAAGTTCTAATAGATGGCACAGATGGATAAAGTGTAAACCGTTTTGACATGTAGCTACCATATGCAGTCAACTTAGTGTCTTCACTTACAACAATCTTCAAACCCCCGCAAATTAATTTGTAATTTTCATACTTTGGGTACTCTTCATATCGAAATAAGTCAACTTGAAAATGGGTCAACAAAAAAACACCACCAACCGAATTCAAATCATTATATCGTCGACTTAGATGTCCCGGAACGAAGGCCGCCATTGTTTGTCGCTAGAATTCAAAGCACATATGTCTAAATTTAACTCAAAAAATTGAAGAGAGCAAAAGATATTGAGACAATTGAGCTTACATTTTGATCAAGCAAAATCATGAGCAAGACGTTTTTAGTGGAGTCATACCGCATAAGAACAACCCGAACAGCCGTAAGATTATACCATACTCCACTATGTTTGAGCGAATCAAATGTGGCGACAGTTTGGTGATCATCCATGTTCTAGTAAATGTTGAATGTGATTATTATATAATTTTTTATGCAGTCATAGTGATTACACGATGTTAGAAAAGTGAGATTTTTAAGAAATGCAAATAATACATATAAAATTAGAGTTTTCAAAGGTAACCACATTGTAAACGAACATAATTGAATAATATTATCTCACTGTGTAAATTGATAACAACATGGATAATAATAATGCTAAAGCAAGAAATATCAAAATTTACTAATAATGTTAAGTGAAATTTTTATACTAACAATAGAAGTCGTACCAATAAAAATAAAGATGTACTGAAAATAATAAAAAATAATAATAATAATATAAGAATAATGAAAGGCAATTCCTATTATTATATATAATAATATTAAAGACCTGATGGCTAAGCATATATATTTTTCCACCACTTAAGTTGGTGATATCGAAATATAAAAATATATAACGTATAAAAAGAAATTTATATACATTTAGTTGATTAAATATATTTATGTTTTTTTGTCTCTATTAGAAGTCTAAGGTTGTCTAAAATGTTTAACCGTAGATCAAAGTTCACATTGTATTTTTATATTGCCCTTGTTCACGTTGCTCAATTTAATTGTAAAAAATGTTTTTTTGTTTGAAAAAAAAAGACTAACATAAGTTAGATAAATCGGTGACGGGCTAGAATAAAAAACAAAACATGTATAGAACCAACATAAAAAATAACTGTAACGAATAGGATACGTTAATAAAAGTTTTTTATAAAATACAAGCCAAATGTAAATAACAACTATACCAAATGTTATATATTGAATAATAAACTGATTGTTTTTTTAATTTTTTGTACTTATTCTCGCTTGATGTTATTCATTTAAACTAAATCGGATTTAGAAAAAATCAAAATTTTAAAAAAATAAACCAACTAAAGATGATCACAAATTAAAGATCACTACAAAGATACATTGTTCATGTTGTTTTCCTAATTGTTATTTTATAAACAATACCATAAAATACAGAAACTACAAACATCTTAACGTTTGTCAAATGAAAAATATTCAAACATCTTAACGATTGTCAAATCTTTATAGAAATTACAATAATCTTTTTTTCATATAATGTAGTATATTTATATGAGTAATACTATAAAATACAATAAAATTACTAATAATGTCAAATGAAACTTAACAATTACAGTAAATATATGAGTAATACTATAAAATACAATAAAATTATAAATAATATCAAATAAAATTAAAGATTACTACAAAGATTTATCTATACTATCTTAATAAACAAATGAGAAGGGTAAGGATGTAATTTCACACAAATCTCTCAAATTTAAGAGTTGTACAATCATTTAAGCACAAGTTACAACTATTAAAGCCAGGTCTCAACCCCAAAGAGATTTCAAACTCGCAGAAACCCCAAAGAGATCACCCCAGATCTCAAACTCGCAGAAACCCTAAATCGTCAGCGACAGTAGCCTCACCGCCACCACCACACCACGGCGGCGAATACGACGGCAAAAGGGGGAGTCGGTCAATCATCGGCGGTGTCCCACGCCGGTTCGCGGTCGAAACGGTTGTAGCAGTTCAAACGACGACTCCTGTAACGCCTTCCTCGGTTACATCCTTTACACTGAACCAGAAAGTATCAGGACGCACAACTCTCTTTCAAATCAACCCTATCTCCTTCTCTCTATTAACTACATTGATGATTCAGTAGTTGTAGGCGATCGGAGATTTACTCTAGATGCGGTTCTGGATTCCAAATCTAGCCAGGTTTGTCAAATTGAATCTTCTGTTAGTTCATTAGTTGTTGCTAATTATGTTAATAAAAAGTGCTTGATGTTTGTAATTTGGGTTTAGGGGTTCGGTAGAGTGGTAAAGTTAGAGAGCATGTAGAAGAGAGAGTTGTGCTTATTGCTGTGAGAGCATCAAGAGAAATTTCAAGAAATGCTTTGGTTTGGGCTTTAACCCATGTGGTTCAACCTGGTGATTGTGCTAAATTGCTGGTGGTCATCCCTGCTCACACTTCAGGTAATTCACTTTAAGCTTATTTATGTGTTATGTGTGTTTTTGTTTCTGTTTAGTGTTCATAAGCTTTCTTTGATCTTGTGTGAGTTTGACTCTAAATGTTGATCTTTCTTTACACTCTATGAGTTTATGATATTCTGTCACCTAGGGGTTTTCATAATCCTTTAGAAACCTACCAAACCTTGTAAATCGAAGCAAGTTAGCTGAGTTGAAATTTAAACGAATCGGTTTTGACAGTTAAATAGTTTAATAAGCCAATTAATGGTTTGGAACTTGGATTAATTTTTAGAACTTGGATTAGTTTTGTAAATCGAAGCAAGTTAGCTGAGTTAGCTGAGTTGAAATTTAAACGAAGGTTCTCTCTGAAATGGGATTGTCAAAGGACACTTACATTAAGGTATATTGAATTGACTTATAGAAATTGTCAACTTACAATCTTATTAAGGTTTCATTGTTTATTTATTCAGCATCATATAGTTTTTCGCCTCTCTAATGTTGTCTCAAGCTTGAATGGTGGCTTATTTGGGACGAAGCAACCAATTTGATGTATGTTTTCATCATTTCCTATAATCTTACATTTATAGTTGATTTACTTTCGTAACATAGATGTGGTACAGCCTTTTCTAACTCTTCTGTTTATGGTTTTCAATTGCTCACACTTAGACCGATTTTAGGGTCTACGTTTGTGGATTATGCAAGACAAAGCAAACATTTTGAATGATGTTAGTTTCCTTGAAGTGGCCAAAGACAGTTATTTGGAACATTTGATGTTACAATTAAGGTACAAATTGTTCCGTGTCTCATTGATAGAGTTGATATAATAATTTTTAGAATGATGAAGCCTTACCACATGAAAATTATCAAAGTTTATCTACTTTTCTTACAATGTGAAATAGATTGAATGCATTTATAACACCCTAGGTGCATACACAACACCATATGGTTGGAATTTGGGTTGAAATTAATTTTTAATGATCATATTCATCGAGAATTAGTTTGGTTATCATTTATAATAAGTAAATTTGTTTTGTTTGATTCGGGTTGGAATTTATATGTAGTGATGATTATCAAGACTCAAGATAAAAATTGGTATCCAATTATATTGACAGGATTAAGTGCACACATGAAGGAGGAATGCAGTTCGTCATTGATGGAGATTCATAACAATGCTTATTACCATTGTTGCTGATGCAGGAGATATTTGCGTTGTGACTGGTAAGTTGTATCTATACGTATATATTTGTTGTTGTATATGATTTTTGTGATTTAAACTTATGGTATTATTATAAATTGGAAGAATTTGCAAATCTAGATCTATTTATCTAGAATATATACTATAGTAAAGAGGGATGTCGGCGACTTGGCATGATTTTGATTTTAATTTTGGATCAAAATCAAATAAGAAAATTTTTGGAACCAGTCTACTTTATTTAGGGATTAAATCGTTTCATTTTCAAACAATCTGAGTGTTCCGTTTAAGAGATTTCATGCATCATTTTTATTATTTTATGAGGATCTATCTACTTCCTCTTTATCTTCTACTTTCATATGATCACCGTAAGTGTTTGTGTGTGCTTGTAGAGTTCATGCATCAAATTAGCTAATCTTTTTGTTTGTTGATAGCTCTTATATAAATATATATTGCAACTCTATGACTTAACTATTGTTCATATATAATAAGTACATTGCTAAGTCTTCAAGTATTATTAATTGATAAGTACTTCATCTTTTTTGTTCAAGAAGGTTTGTTTTAGTTGGTAATTACTTTATGTTTTCATACATTGATGGTTACGATATCAAATAGCTTTGCTAATTGTTTGTTTGGGTTTTTTTCTCGGTACATTAAAGAACAAACAACACTCATATATAACAAAGAACAAACTATTACAGTCATACATCAAAGAACAAAAAACAGTCATACATTAAAGTAGAACAGTGATGCAAGATTAAATATCCAGATAATATATTCTCATCGGTTAAATCTTAATGTGTATCAATAGAAAGTTATAGGACCTCTTCATTAATTTGTAACTTAGATCTTAATGTTTAGGTCTTTTTCCGGTTGAAGCATGTCATTTCTAATGTGAGAAAATACTTACTTGTTATGAAAGTATGATGCTAAAGATTCTGAAACAGGCAATCTGCAGACTTCGATCTACCTATAAATGATATGTGAAACACAAATGTTAGGAATGATGCGTTTCATTTTCATACAAACCTAACACACACCACATACTTCCATAGGGTATATATAGCACATTAATAATTTGAAACTGTAACTAAAATACCTTTGTTTAGAGGGTCACTTAGAAGATGAAGCTGAAACAACAATTCATGAAACAAATGCCTAATATTAAATTTATAAGATCATACAAGATCAGCCTACAAAATCGGTGCTAGAAATCAGCATGGTTAACTGCCCCACTACCCCTGCAACTGTTTAAAAACCAACTGCTATGACTAAGTCTATTTAAAAATATATTAATTTAACCCAATAAGAAACGACATGATATTATAATCATGTATAGAGTGGTATTATACCGTTTTAGTATGGTATATTTTCGATAATAATTACTTTTTCCAGTATAATTTTAGGAGTGGCTTGTATATTGTATTTTCATGCGTATACAATACTCTGAACTTTAAAACTTTGGTTGTGGAGAAGTGTGCGGATGGATTAAAGTATGCTACTATGCTCTGTTTTAATTTATCATATATGCTAGAATAAATAATTTAATGTGGGTTTGGATAAGATTTTTAATTTGTTTTCTCACTTAAATAACTATTGCTTTTGAAATAAAAAAAAAACTAACCTCTGAATGTATTTGCACATGTTTTCTTCTCTAGTTAGAAAGCTGATCTATATTATGCACTTAATATTATTACTAATATTGTTACTATTATTAAAACTACTTAAACTATTATTATTTTTATTAGTATCATGGATTCAACTATTTCTGTAACATATCATATTAATAATTTGAAACAGTAAGTAAAGTACCTGCATTTCCTTCAGAGGTTCACTTAGAAGATGAAGCTCAAACAACAATTCATGAAACAAAAGCCTAATATTAAATTTATAAGATCATACAAGTTAAACATACAAAAATGGGTGCTAGAAATCAGGAAACACTGCTTAACTGTCCCACTACCCCTGCAACTGTTTAAAACTCATCGCAACTTTCCTGAAACATTGCTATGACTCAGTCCATTTAGAAATATATTAAAACACACCATATATATTATAATTTTAATATTTGTATAAGTAAATGTACTAATCCAGTAACTCTTTCATTGTAGTTGACATTGTTAATATTGTTTACTATTATTAAAACTACTATGAATATTATTTTTATTAGTATCATGCATTTAACTGTTATTGTAACTGTTAAGTTTCATTTGACATGATTAGTAATTTTATTTAATTTAATGGTATTACTCAAATAAATATGCTACATTATATGAAAAAAAATTATTGTAATTTATTCTAAGATTTGACAATCATTAAGAAGTTTGAATATTTTTCATTTGACAAACGTTAAGATACAAAATCGGTGCTAGAAATCAGGAAACAATGTGCTTAACTGACCCACTACCCCTGCAACTGTTTAAAACTCATATCAACTACCCCTGCAACTGGTTTATGTTTCTAAAATTTTGATTTGTCTTCTACAAAAATATATATATACAATTTTCTATCCAATTTTGTATCAACGAATAAATAGAAATTGAAAGACAATGTCATAAGCACAAAACAACGAACAACCTTAGAATTATAAAGTGGAAAGAGTTAAAACCCAAAAACAACACAAATGAAGTCTCATAACATAAAAGCTACTAAAAACTTTCATGACCACAACCTCACAGCCTAAACATATTTAAATGTAATAACAGAAAAGCTACTAAAAACTTTCATGAACACAACTTCACAGCCTAAACAGATTTAGGACGATTGCGGCTGTTAATCACAATCTTTGGAAGTTTAAGATTTTCATTGAACTCTTCGAGAGAATCTGCCGTGTCTCCTATGTCATCCTCAATCGTCTCATCAATGCTGCCAATCTCAATAACTTCATCCCATTTCCAGTTTAACAGATTTTCAGCCCTCTTATTTTTTTTTGCAGACTGATGATCCTGAATTAAAAATAGATGTTAAGCCAAAACAACAAATAAGCATTATTAGGTAATTGAAAAACAAACCAACAACACACACATGACAGAGTATACATTACTTCATAATTGAAAAGGGTTTTAGGACACCTGTTTTTCAGCTTTGTCATCTTTGATGATTTTTTCCTGTATGATCAAATGAAATAACAGAGAATACATTAGTACATAAGTAATATACATTGAACTTTTAAAACTTTAAATAGAAAAAAAATATTAGGACAGGTAAGTTTAGGCTGCAATCTGAAGCATACATTTTCCTCATCTTGCATTAGCCTTATCATGTTTCCCTGCTTGATCAAACAAAAAAAATATTAAACGGCCTCAAATGCACGTCTTAGGTGTTTAAACATTTGTAGCATCATTTCATATTATACCTCTGGGGTTAGTAGTAGTTTTCGTTTGCAATAACAGGGTGTGAAGGATCGCCCACCAGTGTTGATGTTAAGGTTGTCATCCTGGTCATGAGAAACAAAATATGATTCAATATTAGTTGTATAACAATTTATATAATAAAGTGGTACAGATGAACGCTTTCGCAGAAACATATGAGGCAAGAGAAAGTACCAGCGTTCGGTGACAAAGCTTCTCCTCCTCCTCCATGCCATAAAACAGGTATGTTTTCTCAGGTGTCCATCGAAATGACATTTTTTTACCAGGAATAAGAGGCTTTTAGATGAAATGTAATTACTAATGAACCTTTATTAGCTATTTATAAGTGGCTGAATTCGGAAAACCAACAACCACCACCGAAAATTAAGAAAAACTAACCCCACTATCTTCCAGTTTTAATAGAAACTGATAACTGCAGCTAAAAAGAACTGCTATTAACTGCAGCTAAAAAGAACTGCTTTTTTTTTAATAACTGTCGACTTTTAAGGTCAAGATCTTCTCCTGGGTACTTTCAATGGTCAAGATCAGCCTAAAAGTTATAATAATAGACTAATCTGATTAATTGAGTAATTGCATTAACTGAAAAAATCTATAGATTTTATCTTCGCTGCAGAAACCATGGTTGCAAGATTAATCTGGGAAGTAAAACCTTAAAGATTGAATCTAATTGTTGTTCAAGAATGATTTGATCCGGATTTCTATGGATTACAGTTAATGCAATTACTCAATTACGCCTGAAAATCAGGGGTGTTCATTGAATCTTGATTGAGGTTTATGTGTTTTCAAAGTGAAATGAATTGTTTTGTTTTTTAATTTTAACACATTAGTTTTATGTGTTTTCATATTCCTTGTAAATAGTTTAATCAGATTAGTCTATTATTATAACTTCAAAGTGAAATGAATTGTTTTGTTTTTTAATTTTAACACATTAGTTTTATGTGTTTTCATATTTAACACTACAGGAACATCATAAAGTTAAATGATCATTCCAACTTATTACATGTTAATCTACCTAATTAGCTTCACATATTTAAACATCAGTATCTACTATCTACTAATCCTCAACAATCATATCGCATGTGCTACAGAAATATTATATAATTACTACCTGAAAAAATCTATAGATTTTATATAATTACTACCTGAAAAAAATTATATAATTACTGATGTATCCCCACCGCATTTAATAAAATACGTTTGTTCTGTTTATATCCTATATGTCTTTGGATTATGATTATGTGATACTTTTAAGTTGATATATTAAGAAAGTATTGCAAAAGAGTAATTATACAAGATTCACACCGGGCTTAGTGGACAAACCAAAAATTAAAGAACTAAAGCACTTATGGAATGTCATACGAGTTTCTGTCGCAACACCAAAAATTTGATATTGTGATATGATTAATCTAAATTACTTAATATTTTAGTATGAGAAGGTGTTAGAAGTTCAATAACACAACCCATAGAGAAAGGCTACCATTTTATTGAGATTTGCAACATAACTTGCTCATATTTTTCATGTGTTGCTCGAACGTTATGAGTTCACTAATCATAATGTCATTGTTTCTCTATGACCTTTGAGCTTCTAAATTTGGAAGATAATATGTAATTGTTGATATTTGATTGTTTCGATCATCTGAGGTAAGTTCTAATTAGTGATTTGACTTATACTTGAAGGAACTCGTAATAGATCCCATGGGCCCAAGCTGGAGGAGTCTATTATGTTGTCGAATCCATTAGATTTGTTTACTGACAAAGGTAAAGTCTTACTCATCTTAAGGTAATCGATGCGAAATTAATATCTAGCAATCTGATATTGTGTTTTTTTCTTTAACTTAATACAATTATCTAGTATTTTCGTAATTGTTTGGACATGTATGTTATCTTTTGAGTGTTCATCATGATAAATATATGTGGTATCTCAAATTTTTTTTGTTTTTATGTTTGTGTAAAGCTTGTATGAAGTTGTGTGTTTTATAAGTTTGGATTTAAAAAATGTGATTAGGTTTGGATTAGAGGAAGAAAATAAAGATCTTCATTACACATATGTTCACATACCAACTACCATTTAATAAAGTTCGAATGCTAATTCACACGACAACTTCAAAAATTAATACATGAATATATGTGTTTATGAGTTCCTTTCTTTGTGGGATGATAGTTGCTTGTTTTGACTATATTGTTACATTAAAACATTTGTCATCGTGTGGTGCTTACTATTTTGTATAATTGCTTATTTTTTTAGTATTTCCATGTTTGCCATTACATAAGACACAAAATGTGCCTATCCACCGTTATTTTTGATAGCTTAGGTCTTAATATCGTCATCGAATGAAACCTTAGGGTTGTTAAAAATAAGTGACTCTCTACTGCATTAGCATGTACGATTAATTAGCATATGCTTTAGAGGGAAATTCTTTTTAATACCTTAATTTTTTTAAACAAATTGTGTTATTGGCATCACCAATTTTACACTTAAATCCATCCAAGTATTAAAAGAGACTAAAACTTTAGGTCTAAAACTGGAATCCTGTAAATACATAACCAAATAGTATTAGATCATAGCTGAGTAAATAAACAATTACCAAAAGTACGACAACCATATCTTGTAAACAAACAACTGCAGAATGCAAACTACAATCCTTTGTCCAAAACATACCAAATTTAAATTAAAAAAAAAAATTCAATCATGAAACTACCGACACGACAAATTTATAGATTCATAGTCGGATTGGAATGAAAAGATGTTATATAAACGTTGCACAGCAATGACTGACTGAGCCACGCCTGATCTGTAGAAGGTTAGGTTACTATCCTTATATTCCCATGACTCAAAGAACACACCTAAAACTGTTTGTCTATCTGCCTTCACCCATGTATCGCGGGCTGAAAGCACCCAAACATCTCGTGTATCATTGACATGAACACAAACAATGGCCGCTCTTCCTTTGTGTTTAATAAGCTTCCACGAAGAGTACGAACAATAAGTAGCCATTGATGGGATTTGAATAGTTCGGTATTGGTGAGTAGAAGAATCAATTCTAAGTATCTGATTATTTTCTAGGCCTATGTAGATACCCCCTCTTGCTACAATGGCCTCATCATTGGTTACCTCACCATCATAGGCTAATTGTATAGGTTCCTGTAGTCTCCAAGCCCAAGCAGCCGAGTCAAATATCTCGAAACGATATGTCATACATACGACAGCACCCCTTTTAACATTACTGCAAAAAAATAAAAACAAATTGATACATTTGACGACAATTAAACGTACGACAAAGACTATGCATACCTACCCTATGACATATAATACTTACAAATAGGCAATTATAGATTTCATATGGTACAACTCACGTTTGGAGGCTTGATAAACGAAAAACAGACATACCTTCCTTTAGGAATAGACAAACGAAAGATCTTGTAATGTAACGGACGTGACCCTAATGTTACAAATGCGACCTTTGCTGTAGGATATTTCAATTTCGGATTTGGAATCGCCCGCATATTGTGACTTGCAGGCTTAAACAATGCATAAACAGATAGTGTTCGAACCCACAGATGTGCAATCTCGACCACTAAAACACCTTGCTCTGATGTTGCATGAATTATGGTCCACGGTGCCATATAACCAATATCAAGCGATCGTGAACCGGATGAAGCCACAAAATGTATCTGGCGAGGAGTTAAGAAGTTTGGGCACTGAACAATGAAACCTGCGAGCACATGATTATCTATTTTCTGTCGCTCCAAGACATATGCATCGTAGGATAGTAACTCAACTTCCTTGCAAGTACATCTAATTGAACTCAGAGATTTTAACGATGTTCTTGCTAGTATTTCCGAGATAATGTTCGAATCAAACATGCGAACCATTGATGGAGGCTGACCGCGGGCAGGCCTACAAAGCCCCATCTAGAAATAAAACACGTAAATTAGTCAATAAACTACAAAAAAAAATCATACATGGGTTTAATTAGCATGAATGCAATCAGATGGTATGATAATTAGTAGGGCCAGACCTAGTAACAAAGGGTAATAGTACATCAATTGATTTAGTTTTGCTCATTTCTTGTTCATTAAAGTTTAGTTGTTCTTTTTTACGATATCTGCTCTGTAATTTCTTTGTAAAACGGAAAATTGGATAGTATATCAAGTAATTTAGCTTTATTTCATTAGAAACCAATAGTATTTAATGCTATTGATGATTTATATTTCTATGTTTTATAAGGTATTTTCACCAGAAAATGAAGAAAACTGACTATTATCCTTCATTTACTGCAGTGCTGCAATGACTACAGAGACACGTGAAGAGGTTGCTACCAAGATAATCAGCCACGCATTTTGTTAACTAAAATGTTTGCCAAATGGACATTACCAGACACCAAACTTCTCCGGCACATGGATCATGAAAATGTGAGCTTTCTTACTGATGTTTTTGGTTAATTGTGCATATAAATATTTTTATCCTAGTGTAAAGTTAAACTTATCCGGTATGCTTCTAAGAATCAAAAGTGCCTTCAATTAAGTCGAGTTAATAATTTTGTAGCTTGTATCTCTAATACAAGTTTGTGGTTTATCTAGTTATAAACAAAGAAACCTAATGAAACATCTGGGATAATTGGATCGTTAAAGTGTTATTAAGTTGGGGCATTTTAATGTTAGTGGGATTGACTATTATGGGAATATCTAACATGTTTACTTATTTCCTACAATTTGGGCATATTACACGCAACATGACAACGTTTGCATTGACGGAAGACGAACAGAGACACTCACAAAGACGGAAGGTAATTCTGTATAATTTATTACATCTAAAAGTGTTCGTTGAATTATAATGGAAATACAATTGTACATGCCTTGTCCGGACTATGACGCCTGGCTATGACTTGCCGTAGCATGCATTTATGCATTATCTCATTTTAATACAAAACACTTAATAAAAATTGGAGTTATATTAAAAATGACATACCTCACACTCGCCATGATTCCTCATTGGCTCACACGCTTTATATAATGGCACCACTGAAATATATTGAACATTAGTTTATTTATATAAAATAATCAAATCGCACCATATGGATTCCATAAATATTTAATACTTGCATTAAATGAAATATATCAAACATGAATCTCAATTATTTGCGCTTACGTTTAGAACCAATGCATTGAAAATAATTATACCTTCTAATTTATTGATATCTTTTACCAACCTACGAGTAACATACGGTTGACATTAACAAATATAACTTTTTTCACCATAATGTGTGCCACAACGGTGTCTTTGAATAATCATATGGAAGTCAACATTTTAAAGGTACCATATAGTTCCACATAAATTTAATAAATCTCAATACATGTAATGTAACGAATATTAGTGTCACTTGTTAACAAAAGGTTTCAGTTAGCTATTACTACATTTTTGGAATTAGTATTCCTTCCTATATCACAACTGGTTGCATATCATATGTGTATTTATTATGCGACATTATATAGGACAAATATTTAAACTTTAATACAAAAACACAAAATAGAGAAACCACACCACACGTTTACTAAACATAAAACACAGAAGACAACATACATAGTGAAACATCCCCATAAAACATGACTGACCAAATTCTATGAAAAAAAGATAGAACTTATATAACCTAAAACCTGATAAAATACTTGCACGAAGACAACATAAATCAAACAGAATTTAACCCTTACACAGACCTAGGACGATTGTGACTCAAAACCTACACCTTTGGAACCTTTAGGTTTTTGTTGAAAGTTTGGAGGGAGTCTGCTGTATCACCTGTGTCATCATCGGAAGGGTAAAGTCATAGCTGTTAACATCACAGCTTTGTTTGTAGCTATCAGGTGTTGTAGGGGTTGCATCAGGCGTGTCATCTGAACTGTCAATCTCTACAACCTCATCCCACTTCCAATTGTCAGATTTTCAGCCCTCTTTTGTTTTTTCTTGCCTGGTAATCCTGAAAAAAAATTAAAATCAACATACAATAGGAATAAAGGGTTAGCCGACAGGAACTATAAGCAAAAAAATACATGAACTATTGTATATACATAAACAAACAAATCACCTCAACACCAAATTCATGATAAAGTTGTGACACATAGGACCTAAGATATTGTGTGTAGCTAAGAACATCAAAACTCTCATCATCCAGGTGCTGTCATTAAACAAATTCTTCCATTAGAATTCCCAAAATAGAAAACATAAAGACGTTACGAAAGATCTTCAAAATATTGAGCAAACTTTCGACAGTCTTACTAATAACTCACATTTTCCTCGCGAGAGGAGCTTTTGCTGGATTTGTTGTCCATTTCGTAATATCAGAAGTAATGGTTTAGATTTTTTCCCAGATGCACCAATCTGCCCTTATATAGGCAGAATAGAATGCAACTGCCCACCCCACTAACTTTCTTTTTGCCAAAATAATAGGAATTATTTTAAACTGCTTAAACTGCCAACACCACCACCCCACTCTTCGTTTTCCAGTCAACCACTTAACTGAAAGTGGTGGTGACTGGTGGCTTATGTAGGCTGCGATAATTCTGAAATCAAATTAGTGGTGGTGACTGGTGACTGGTGCCAACAGCCTGTTTAAACTGCTTGTTTATAACATTAAAAGAAAGTTTTTTGATATATTATGTTAACTATTTATACTTTACAAAATATGATAATTCATGTGCTAAAAACTCTGCTAATTTGCACTAAATATCACATCTTTGTAGGTTCCGTCATTTTTGATCCGCCAAGTTTTCACATAGATTTTCGCTTTCATCAATGTCCAATTATTCAACAGGTTTCATGACAATATGATAGCAAAGCTGCCTTTTTGCTGATTATTTACCGAATCGAAGCGTGTTTATATATATATATATATATATATAATTTTGGTTTTAATATTTATTTATCTTTCAGCCTTCTACTGAGACGAGAGTGCTGCTCTTACAGTAACGGAGAATATGTCGGGTCAGGGTTGGCTATATTGGAACGATGGTGCCACAAGGCAACCGAGGAGGTAACCTTTTTGTTATCCGTGGTGCATAATGTATGTTTATCTATTTATTTTAGAGGTGGCAATTTTTACCAATATGTAAAGAATAGTTATTTCTTAGAAGGAAATGGGGCAAAAGTTGGCCAAAGTATACTCTTAATGCATACATGATACAACCTTTTAAATCTTTTTTATTCGAAGATTTTAGAGTAGTATCCTGTTCATATGGCTTTTGTACTCATATTTAACAAACTAATTATTTATAATAAAATTGGACGACAAAATGTAAAAATAAACTTACTTGTTTGACACCGTTACCTAACCTGCCACCTCTAATGTATTCCATCTTTTTATTCTTTCTATTGACTTCCAAGAAGTCAAATCTCAGTATGCAGGATCAGCTTGGGATGAGCTCAAGCACATTAGACAAGCTGTTGTCTTCCTGGTATTGTGTTTTAATCGTTAATTATTTATAACATCCTTTTAGTTATTTAAAAATGTTATCTTATTTCTAGTAACTAAACTTGGGAAACATAGTCAAATAAAGAGTGAAAAACATCTGCTACTTTTGACCATCCTCGTATTACTAATCCAGGTTCCATATCTTGGTGTTAGGTTGCCCATCAAAAACCAAAGCTAAAGCTGATTGAAATAAGCCATGATTTATGTCCTGTAAGTTTGAATATCCAAGATTTCGTAGATTAATAACTATATAAACTATACATATTCAACTGTTGGTATAACAATTGATAGCATGCAGATGCTTAGTATACAACAGCTATACAGAATTAGTACTATGTATTGGGAAGACAAGCATGGCACACATAGCCTATCTCCAGAAGTAAGTCTTTTGATTTAATTGTGCATAATTATAAATATATGTGTTTATGTATAGCGGTTGCTCGAATAGTTTTTCTGAGTAGTTAGAGATGCGCAAAGTCTAGGTCCAATCCTAACTATGTTAACAGGGTTGGCCCCAGTTACGCCCATTCTCAGTGCTCGAAAATGGGCTTTCTGGGCCTCGGGATCCCAACTATTCCTATTTATTCCAAGTTTTTTAAGCTTTTTAGTTGCTTCTATATTTTAGTTAATAGTTATCAAAACAAATAACACAAACTTATATTTAAAAAGCTACAAATGTGATACATAAAAACTATGATCTAACAATTTGGAAAATGAAGTGCTAAGAAACTAAACATCAAAGAAAAACAAACACTTATCGGCAAATACATTACACTTCCTCTTTCCTTGGAGACTCACTAAAAAGTCTTCTTTTTGCCTGGCTGCTTCTTTTTCTTTTGTTGTATCGATGGGACTGATCTTCACTGGGCTGAGAAGTATGGCTGGCTTTGGAGCATCGACACTTGTTTGCATCGTAGTACCACTCGATCATACCAAGGTAACGATGGTATATAATCCGGACATAGACGGAACCGCTGAAATTACATGCCATGGCCTGTAAAATATCAGACCATAAGTTGTTTCTTGAAACCTTTTGATACCCACCCCTTTCTGTACCTCCATATATAGCTTAAACAGATCAATATTTCCTTCAGGCTGCAGCCCTGTTGGAACCGGCCATTCAATACCAACCTTAAAAAAGGAGAAAAGCATCCAATAAACAACCTCATAAAATAGAAATCTATAAGAATCTGGGTCAGCCATGATAATATCATAATTATCCAGCAATTGCAGAAACTTCACTGCAGCTGCTATTGTTGTAATTTCTTTGGTCATTTTGCTTTTCACCTGTAAACATTCAAATGGGTAGAAAAATGCCATTAACAATATACACTATAATGATTTAATATTGATTTTGTAAACCAAAATAAAACAACATATTATAGCAGGATGTTGTACAAAAGTAAAATTATTTCATGATAATTATGCTTGTTACCGCAGGACTATGGACGTGAGATGAAGTTGTGAAGAATGTTTCCATTGAAACCTCGTCTGCCATTTGATCCAGGAACAAAAAATGCAAGAGCAACACAGCAGGTTAGGCTGCTTTAATGGATGACAACTTGAAACAACAGCCCAGCAGGTAAGGACTGATTTAATAGATGAATGGTTGCAGTTAGAGGGATAACTGCAACCCACGTTTACAACCTGTTAATATAAGCAGTGCTGAAAAACCACTGTTAACTGCAGTGGAACATGCAACGTGGGTATGTTCTAGAAGGCTGTATGTATACTGCTGGAATATTAAGAAAAACTAACCCCATTATCTTGCAGTTTTAATAGAAAAACTAACCCATTATCTTGCAGTTTTAATAGAACTGCAGTGGAACATGCACCCACGTTTTATTTACTCAGCTAAAAAGAACTGCTATTAACTGCAGCCTAAAAAAACTGCTTTTTTTTTTATAACTGTTGCAGTTTTAATAGAACTGCAGTGGAACATGCAACCCACGTTTTATTTACTCAGCTAAAAAGAACTGCTATTAACTGCAGCCTAAAAAAACTGCTTTTTTTTTTTTATAACTGTTGCAGTTTAATAGAACTGCAGTGGAACATGCAACCCACGTTTATTTACTCAGCTAAAAAGAACTGCTATTAACTGCAGCCTAAAAAAACTGCTTTTTTTTTTTTTATAACTGTCGACTTTTAAAGGTCAAGATCTTCTCCTGGGTACTTTCAATGGTCAAGATCAGTCTAAAAGTTGGTTATTGTGACTGGGAGTAATATATTATATAATATAACAATTTATTGATTTAGAAAAAGTTAACGGAAAAAAAAAAAAAACAGCAGTCCAACACTCGTCATCGCAATTTTCTCTAAAGATCAGAGAAAGAATCAGTTTCAAGATTTGAATTCCCAGAAAATTAGAACATAACCCCTTTCCTTCTTTGAAAATCTGACAAAGCTCACTATGTTCTGTTCAAGATTTTAGTCAGAAGATCTTCTAAAGGTATGCTATATCATCTATCTTGTGTTATTAGTTTTAATTTTATTTAGTTTTCCCATCTGGGTTCGAGTAGATGCTCTGCCATGAATACCGTAATTTGGATTTAATTTACTGTTTGGTTGGATTCAGAACTTTATTGCAATTAGGGGAAATTACTATTTTGGTAGTATACTAAAACCTATCTGTGATTCTACCAGCATTTGGTCAGTGGGTAGGGTTTTAGTGGGAATGTTGTAACTTAGCTGGATTTAAGCATTGCGTTAGGTTATAGTTGGATTTGTTATCTCTGATTCAATTATTGCAGAAGAGCATAATTGTTCTCTAGAAATTAGCTGCATTCAAGAACATGAGTTTTAGATTTATGAAACTACCCAAAATCCATTTATAATATGGTGAAATCAAGCAATGTACCAGGTTAGTAATTGGGAATTGATAAAAATTTGTTACTAGGATTGCATTCGCTTTGATCATGAGTAGGAAATCAAGGTCCTCGTTAAGATATTATCTGAAAATTATGAATGAGGGAACTCTGATAATCACTGTTATTGTTTCTGTTTTTTCACGTTCACTGTTATTTCTAAAGAAAAGTTCTATTTTAATCAATATTTGGATACGTTCAAGGAACCAAGTGTTCAGCTAGTTTGTCATAAACATGAACCCGGGTGGCCAACTGAATGGTTTTAACAATGTTAATGGTGGCGGTGTTGAACATGCAGAAATCAATGGAGATGATCTTGAAGGTAACACATCTTTTGTATCATTTTGATATCTACTTCCATATCTGTCAGATGTTATTTGACTGTTAATAAATTTGGGTGACAATAACATTGAATGGTAAAGAATTAAAAGAATATCATTAACTAAACAAAACAAACTTTCGTAGATTACACTGAAATTTAAAGTTTCTAGTTAAGCTTCTAGTCTTTTCCGCAACTTCCATGATGAAAAGCTAAATTTAAAGTTTCTAGTTAAGCTTCTAGTCTTTTCAGCAACTTCATGATGAAAAGCTAAGGGTTCTTGGCTTTTGTTTAATGCATTAAATCATTTTTGTTAGGCGACATTCCAGCTGCTAAAGCACCAGAAATGACGAAGCTAAACAATTTACAGGTTACTGTTTTGTTGCTTTTTAGTTTTCTCTTTGTTAAATTGTAAAATGTAGACATTGCTCTATACTTCTTATAACTTGATTCTTCATCAATTTACAGAATGCATCTTCCCGGTTACTCTTTCATATGTACATAAGATCTTGATGACAGCATTGAGAACAGGAAAGAGGATGTACCAGATGTAAGACGATAATTGCTTTCTGATATTACCCATCAATTCACAGTAAATTACCACTTCTTTCTAGTTAACTTAATAAACACATGTTTTGTTGTGTAGAGAGTTGCCAGTCTATTGAAAAACTTGTTCAAATGATTGAGCAACGATGTTCAAAACAAGCAGAAATATTAAGAAGGTAAAGCAAAGCTTATCGTGTGAAGAAATTCCATTTATTCTAACAAATGATGTTTTGTGGCTTTAGCAAAACAATGTGTACAAGACGCGTGAAGAGAAGTATCAACTGAAAATGAGAGTGTTCAAAACTCTTGTAACTGGGGCCTTGGAAGAAAATGAGGTAGCCTTAGTCTGCTATATATCACTAAGGTGTTACTGTTTTTCCTATTAATTTTTTTTCTCTCATTCCTTTCTCATTACTCCTGTTAGGTCCTTATGAATCAGCTCCAGCATATGAAGGTGCATTTCTGATCTTGGGTTATTATTAATAAATTTATAGTTGCTTTGTGATAAGCGGATGTGTGACTTATGCCAAACCTCAGTGGTGGCAAGAAGGGTAGGTCGGGGCAAGTTCGGTAACAAGTCAAATAGGTTGGATTTACAACGAGCTATTTTTCTACGGGTCTAAATGAACCTGTTGAGTTGGGTTGACCGCAAACACTTGTTTTGTCAATATATTTTTTCACCTAGCATGTTAGTAATATAAATTATAAATAATTCGATTTGGTAGGTGTATGCTTAAAAAGTAGAGTTTGAAAAGCTTTCAGCTCATTTGACCCGTTCCCCTTTTATCTGCTTGTTTATTTAAATTTATTTTGATCATTCAAGATGAAGTATAACCCAAATCGGCCCATTCGTAAGTAAATTAGTCAAGACGGCCACCTGTAATATCCCTAGAATTGTGACGCTTAACACCTTTCTTTCTATCCTCACGTCAATTTGTATTTGCAGGCCGAGAAGACTATGGTAGAGGAGAAGAAAAAGCTTGAAGATGTAGCATTAGTTAGGCTAAGGAAAGAAAACAATGACTGTAATTTGGAAATTTCAAAACTAAAGCAGGAATTTGAAGTTGCAAGAGATACATATGAGAATCATTGTCTACAGCTTGAAACACGTGCTATGGAAATTAAATCTGAACTAGAGAAGAAGGTTATAAATCTTGAGAATCTTCTCACTGATTCAAGGAAAAGGTGAAAGAACTTGAAAATTTTACCGAATCCAAGTTTCTAAGATGGAAAAAGAAAGAGCGTGGCTACAAGAACTTTATGGATCTTCAGTACAGATCTCTTAAGGTTTGTATATTAATTATGTATTTCTTTGATGATGTTTGCTGCTTACACAATATTCTGAAAAGGTCAAGTGAATCTAGGAGGTATTGTGAAAACTGACGCATAATAGTTTCTTTTAAACATACAAAATATAACAATATTCTGGATTATATGAACGTATTAGAATTTAGAGTTCTATTTCTGATCGATTACTGCCAGGAATTGAGGATGGGTTCTGAGTCGATTAAGCAAGAAGTTTTGAAGACACAAGAGATTTACGCAGAGGAAATTAATCATTTTGGTAACTTTCTGGCTCTTCTAGATTTAAAATCTATTTTCTTCATTGGTTAAATCATTTTTGTATATTCTTTTGAACAGGAATGAAGATTCAGGGGCTTGTTGATGCTGCACAAAATTACCATGCAGTTCTAAGAGAAAACCGGAAACTGTACAGTGAAGTCCAAGATTTGAAAGGTATCACAATAAAGTAAGATAAAATGTGTATTGTTGTTAAAGATACTGGTTTACCAAATCTTTTATTGTTTGAACAGGAATATCAGAGTTTACTGTCGCATAAGGCCATTCCTTAAAGGTCAAAATCAAAGACAGACAACCATAGAGTATATTGGTGACAACGGTGAATTGGTTGTCACAACCCCTCAAAAATAGTCAAAGAAAGCCACCGGTTATTCAAATTCAATAAGGTCTTTAGTCCTGCAGCAACACAAGGTTTTTCTTCTACAACCAGTTTTGTACTATTACATATGAACTATGAACACGTGTATTTTAAATTTTTTTTTACAAAGTCCAATGTATGCAGAGGAAGTTTTCGTCGATACTCAACCACTCATTCGGTCAGTGGTAGATGGTTATAACGTGTGCATATTTGCATATGGCCAAACAGGCTCTGGGAAGACATATACCATGGTAATCGTATGTTAATAAATGTTAAATCTTGGATCTACAAGTTTTGAATTTTATTTTTCTTTCTGCTGATAGACGGGGCCTAGTGTATCGTCTCCAGAAGACTGGGGGGTCAATTATCGAGCCTTAAATGACCTGTTTCATCTCTCCCAAATTAGAGAAACTCATTTGATTATGAAATTGGTGTACAAATGGTGGAAATCTATAATGAGCAAGTTCGTGATTTGTTATCAAGTGATATCACTCAGAAAAGATATCCTTTAATTCTAACTTCTTATTTCACATATATATAGGTGTGGTTTAATATAGTAACCACTAATCATTAGGAGCTAAAGTAACCACTAAGCATTTACGGTTGGGACCATGGAACATGTGGAAGTAACATTAAGGAAGAGAATTCTCAACCAAATATTGAAATAGGCTGAAAAGTGGTTTCTTTGGTTCCTAATTATTCAATGGTTCTAAATCACAATATATATTTTGTGATTGTATAATAGATAATAACAATAGGAATATCCTCAACTTAGAGAAAGATGCATACCTTGACCCTGGAACATGTGGAAGTAACATTAAGGAAGAGAATTCTCAACCAAATATTGAAATAGGCTGAAAAGTGTTTTCTTTGGTTCCTAATTATTCAATGGTTCTAAATCACAATATATATTTTGTGATTGTATAATAGATAATAACAATAGGAATATCCTCAACTTAGAGAAAGATGCATACCTTGACTTTCACACACTTGGGATATGGAATACTACCCAACCAAATGAGTTAGCCGTCCCTGATGCTAGCATGCACTCCGTTACATCAACCTCAGATGTCTTGGAGTTAATGAATGTCGGGTTAATGAACCGGCCGTGGGTGCAACCGCCTTGAATGAAAGGAGTAGCCGGTCGCACAGGTTCTGCCTTCATCAAAAGTTTTCCTGTTTTCTTTTCTATATTCGTTTTCTCTAAAAAGTCTAATATTTATCCAAATCTTTTATGATCCAGTATCTTAACTGTTCACGTTCGTGGAACGGATCTTGAAACAAATGCAGTTTTGCGTGGTAATTTACATTTGGTTGATCTGCTGGGAGTGAACGGGTGGATCGATCTGAAGCAACTGGTGACAGATTAAAAGAAGCCCAACATATTAATAAATCTTTATCTGCTCTTGGAGATGTTATTTTTGCACTCGCACAAAAAAGTCAACACGTGCCTTACAGAAATAGCAAGCTTACTCAAGTTTTGCAAAGCTCTTTAGGTAACTCACAATGTTGTTATTTATATGTTGGTGGCTTAAATTTGTACATTTCATTGTCGTCGTATTTTTTGGTGAATATTAGGGGGTCAAGCAAAGACACTTATGTTTGTACAGCTAAATCCTGATGTGGAATCATTCTCTGAAACCATAAGTACTCTAAAATTTGCCGAACGGGTTTCTGGAGTTGAATTAGGTGCTGCTCGTAGCAATAAAGAGGGGAGGGGTGTGCGAGAGCTCATGGAACAGGTATGACCTTTGTGGGTTAACCCAAACATATGAACTCAAAGGGGTCAATTGGATGTGTTTTCAATTCAAACAAGTCAAAAAATCGAAAAAACAACTAAAGGTAGACCATGTCAAACGGGGTTGAAAGTCGTCCAAAGACTACTATCAATGCACAAAATTTTAAGATTCTTATTCTAATAGACTTGCTTTTAACCATGATTAACACAGATTATTCTAACACGTTTTTGAGAACACAAAAGGGTTGTGGGTGTACCCCACCTGACCATTTCATCTCGAACTTGTTGCGGGTTGCTCTGACCTGACTCGTTTTGATTTGTTACTCAACGCATCCAACTTGCTGCCTTTAGAGTTTAGACTCCATTTGCATTACATGCCATTTGTTCAGTTACTTAGAAGAAAGAACACAAACTGACATACTTTTTTTTCGAGTGTTAATACCAGGTGACAAATCTTAAAGATGCATTGACCAAAAAGGATGAGGAGATAACACAGTTACGGGCCCGGAAAAGTTCAAGTGGTGAAAAGGGCTCACCGAGGTATGGTTCTTGCTCTCCAAGGCATTCTATGGGGGAATTACAGACCAACGGTAATCCAGCACGTGACAAAAGCTTAAATCTTGGCCCGAAAGCAGCTTCTGATATGGATAATTGTTCAGAGTTCAGTGATAAACAATCTGAAACTAGTTCTCAACGGTCGACAGATGAGTTTAGACACCGTAAAGAATTCTTTGAACAATCAAGACTTCTTACAGCAGATGGTAGTCAAGATCTTAAAGATGACATTGAGCTTTTGGGATTAGGGGATGCTGATTCTGAAGATAGATAAGTGATATATCTGACGGCGTTCTTTCAATGGGAACAGAGACTGATGGTTCAATGAGTAGCATCTTTGAGTTAACTCTTTTCCCTGAAACCACAAAAGCAACTGTTCAGCACCAGCAGAAGTGAGTCTCTTTTCATGTATATTGTTTAATAATATTATTGCTTATTTTTATTTGGTTTTACTTTATTTGTGGGAAAATGGGTTCAGGCCCAATGTACCTGCTAAACTTCCAAGACCACCACAGAAGACTGCATCTTCTTCACAAAAGCCAGTGCAGGCAGCTTCATCTTCACAAAGGCAGGGGCTAATAGCACCTTCTAGACCATCATTAACCAAGGGCGGCCCACGCACTGCATCAAGTATGTCAGTTCACTATTGTTTTCAGTAGAATTGGCAAAATGAGTGGGTTGGGCTACAGGGCAAAGACGGGTTGTTTTTAGTACTGGTCAAAAGGGTGGTGAGCAGGTTGTCCGGGCCTGCAAACATATTTCATCCTTGTTGATACGTATTTGGGCTACATTACTCATAATTTACCCAACCCCATCACTCTATGGTATTAAAATACATCTTTTAAAACTAATAAAATTTCATATAATTCAAAACCTTGTGTCAAGTTTGAAGTTGATGATTAGTTTCTTTGACTTCAGAAGTCACTTCTTATCTTCTTTCAGGGAAGTGACTTCAGAAGTCACTTCTTTGACTTCAGAGATCAGCACACATAAGTACTTGATTTAGAACAGCAAGATGCATAATGGCTACATTAATGTGCAAGCTGCTGCTAATTCTTTCTTTGTTCTTTGTTTTTATTGAATAATCTTCAGGTTCTGGTGCTAAAAAGTCAACTCCTGGCAGTTCTTCACTTAAATCTGGTGCACGGCGGTGAAGTGAAGTTATTAGTCATGACTGTAACCTTAGACAGATTAACATCTCTCATCACATTCATAAACTTCAATTCATGGAGGAACACTTACGTTAGTGAATTAATCTACAAATATATCTAAACTGTGTAGAATGTAGGTCTGAACTGGTCAACATTTTTGACCAATTGTCAAAATCGGGAATGTGTGTCACGCTTTCAAGATTAAGAGGTTTGTTTGTTTTAGTCGTTATATATTTTATTTCAGATGTCCTATTTATATGACATCATTGACCTTTTTTCATGATTACGTGTTATGTTAACTTGGAAAAACTAATTGCTAAATAGTGTTAAAGTTTCATAATTATTTTTGTTTAGCTTGTTTAGTTTTAGTAACTTACAAAAGAAATTATAACAAAAAGGTTTATGATGATGAAATGATCTTAAAATAAGTTGCTTGTTACTGTTAGAAAATGGTGAAGTGAATTTGTTGTTTCAAAGCGTGTAAGGGTATTGGGTCTCCGCAACCAGGCAGAGACGAGACTAGGAGAAGCCCTTTTACATCTTTTAAATTTGTTATGAGGGTTCAGGGTGTGACTGCAAATTGATGTTTGCTACAATGAATAAGCGGAAACTCAAGAATCTTTATCTGCAAACCGCGATCATAGTGTGTACAAAACTCTAAGAGACTGCACAACATTCAGGCCTAAAGGGGACTAAATAGATCATTATACCCACCCTTAAAAAGATCTTTATTCTATTGGAGATATAGTGCACATGTGTATAGATATTTTGCACATGTCTCTTTAGTTGTTACAGTAGTTACGGTTGTTACAAGTTAGTTAGTAAGAAGTTAGTTATGAGATTCTTCTAGCATCTACATTTACTTCCTATAAATACTTGTACTTCTTTTGATTAGTAATGAAAATACAATCTATAGATTTCTTCACTTCTTTATGGTATCAGAGCTGTGCTCTGGGATCCAGTAATCTTACTGGTAATCCATACCTTTACCGATCAATTCCATTTCTCCAACTGATTCTTCTTCTCTTGACATTATGTCAACTTCTTCTTCATCCTCTGCCTCTGCAACCACAAATATCACCATGAATTCAACCAATACTTTACCCAACATTGCAAACTTCTTATCCATCAAGCTTGATGATAACAATTATCTAATTGGAAACATCAAATTGTTACGGTGTTGAAAACATTAGGATTATTGAAGTTTCTGAAATCTGAAACATCAATTCCATCAGAAGTCCAGGCGCTAATCACAGCTACCACTGTCTCCTTCCATCTTACATCTTGCACGAAACTCAACGTCAGCTTCGTCTCTCTGGAAATCGATTGAGGATTCGTTTGTTCAGATTGTTTTTGCAAAACAATCTCAACTACGAACTCAATTTCATCTGCTGAAACAAAACACAAAGTCAATCGTTGAGTTTCTGAATGAAGCAAAGGAAATAGTTGACTCTCAATGCCATCGGCGATCCGATCTCTGATGAGCTACTTGTCTTACAAGTTCTTCAAGGTTTAACCTCTGAATATGAAAATTTCGTTATGAATATTGAGAATCAAGGCACGACTCCGACCTATTCTCAATTACGGTCAAAACTTCTTACATATGAAGCACGATTGAAGCAGAGGCAGGTTGCTACACCACCATTATTAGCTGCGATGACCGCATCTTCCACTAATCCGCCTCATGTTGATTCTTCCAAGCTGATAACTTGTCAAATTTGTGCAAAAGTTGGACATAAAGCCTCGAATTGCTACTTTCGTTACACACAATCTTCGGACTTAACCCAAGCTCCTCGTCAAATCAGTCTAATTGGCGTGGTACTCGTGGTCGAGGCACAGGCGGACGTTTGGTGGAGCTCGTGGCGCTCCGCGGTGCATAGCGGTGGAAGGTTTGCCGCTCACTTAGCGGCTGTCCACAATGATGCCTTAGGGCACTTTATGGAACCGATACATTTTGTAAGGAGTATTGGGCCTAGTGCTCATGGGCCTGGATTTTCTGATGTTTGGTCTTGGTGGCCAAGGTATTTTGGGCTCTGTCCTTCTGTTGGAGCTCCCTCTCTTGGGCCTGGTCATGCTTCTCATGGGTCTAGCACTCATGGGCCTGCTTCTGTTGGATTTTGGGCCTGGTCATTTTCAGGCTTGGGCTTCCTCACCTTCTGCTCAAACTTATCCTCACTATGGGCTTCATGTCGATCTGTTTAAAGTTTGTCAAAACGTTGAGTCGTGGATTCCTGACTTGGGTGCCCAGCTCATATGACTTCTGATCCATCCATGTTTTTGGCACTGTTCCTTACACCGGCTCTGAACGTGTAATTGTCGGTGATGGTACATCTTTACCTATTTCTCATATCGGTTTCTCTTATCTTCGTTTATCTACCTATACTCTTTTACTTCGTTATGTTCTTGTGGTTCCTGGTCTTACCAAGAACCTTTTGTCAATCACTCAGCTTGTTCTTGATCATCCTATATCTTTTTTATTCTCACAGTTTGGTTTGTCTATACAGACTTACACAGGGTAGCTCCTCCACCACATGCGAGCTAGTCATCATCAGCTTTATTCCTTGTCTGCCATTTCTTCTACCACTCGGGAGCTTTGGCATTCTCGCTTGGGTCATCCATCTGATCCTGTGCTGTCTAGGCTTTCCTTTTTACCATTGTTGAATAAATCTGTAGTTAAACTTTGTAATTCTGTTGCATTTCTAAATCTAGTCGTTTACCTTTTTGTAACATTGCGTATTTTCGTTAAGCAAAAGTTAACAATGTTAAATCCTAAAAATAATTGCTATTATACTCACAATAATATAATATAATAATAATAAATAATAATAATAATAATAATAATAATATAATATAATAATAACAATAACAATAATAACAATGAAAAAAATTTAAATCATTAAAAATATTTAAACAACTAAATTATTTTTCTGAAATTTATTTTAACATTTTATCTATTTTTAATAAATGTTTTAAATAAATAAAACTACAAATAATACAAAATTATTTAAATAAAAATGAACTCCTAATAATAATTTAATTTATTAAATTATTATTTGACACTATATTATTTTTAATTATTTCACACAATATTTTTATTGTTGTTTAATAATGATTAAATATATAAATTTTTATATTAAATCATTTCAAATAACAATTTCATTCTTTTAAATAGTTAAACATATTAATAATCATCACATAATTAATTAATAAAATTAATTATTTATTTTTCCACACGTTAACAACAAATTAAACGGATACGTAAACTGATACGTTTATTTAAATCTTAAACATAATCATTTTCAATAAATTCATTTTATTTATTTCAAGACATTTAAATTAAATAAATTAGTTTATTTAAACTACCATTCAAAACCAAATGGAAATCCTAATACATTCCCAATTTTCAAATCATTATTATTCTAATACGAGATACGTTCCTTAGGTTAAATCATAAGGAAATTGTAGGTGTCAAATCTATCACGTCCAAAATCCAATCTCATCAATCAGTGAGTATTCATATCCCTTTTTATATCATTTCCTATTTGGGGGAAATCATATGATACAATATATTCTATCATGATATTCTATTGTTATTTCATTTTCAATTCAATTCAAGACAGGTTATGTTATTACTTGCAATTACGTGAACATACTGTGATAACTGGACGACAGTAAAACCCTAATTCAATCAATCAATCCTGGTATCAATGGTAGATCTACTGGTTTGGATAACCCACCCCATATGGCTTACGAGTGGTGATTGTGCCAGAGGCAATAGTCAATCTATGGTGTTTGTGTGCAGTCTATTATATGCAAGTGTCAAGTCAAGGGGTTTCTATTGTGTCGGTTTATCTATATGCTTTACTATTGCAATATAAGTCTTAACGTTACCTTGTGAATTGAATTATTCTCAATCAATCAATCAATCTATATGTATACTCAAAACTATGATTACTCACCAGCTAATTCGTTAGCTGACTTTATTTTCTCACATGATTTCAGGTTAAGCAAGTTAGTGGACTTCTACATGTTCATATAAGACCGGACTTAGTCAAAACAAAAGACAATTACTATTTGTGACTTTAACTGTTGTATTTGTATTTGTTAATTCATGTTATCCTGTAATCTGATTTAATATTATTTTCACTATTAGACAATCATGAGTTAGGAACAATCAATCATTCCCTCGTCCGCTCCGATGATTCCGCCGTCGGTCGGGGTGTGACAGATTGGTATCAGAGCCATGGTTATAGGGAATTAGGTTATTAGAAATGGAATGACCTAGACTATAACTAAGTACCCTACACATGAGTCCTCTCATGTATTTACATGCTTAGATAGGATTTTTATGTGCCTTATATGTTTATATTGATTATGTGATTATCTGCCTTATGTGGTTCTTCTTATGCTTTGAATCTTATCAATGTACACACGAATCTTAAATCATATTCTAAGGCATTGTGTGCCTAATTCAAGTGATTTCAAAACTCCAAAACTCGATTGTTATTCATGGTTTTCAAAATCTCGTCAAAGTCTGTGTCTCATAACTGAATACATGTAATGCTGGAAGAGTGGGATGCCTGTATCTCGGGGGTTCTGTCTAGGCAAGGTATTCGCAAAATCCAAACCAACCGATGGACCTGTTTACCTTACCTGGGAACCCTCGGGATGAGTATCTGCTTATAGGTACGCATGTCTTCAAAAAGTTGTGATTGACCCAATACTTTGATTAGTCAACGTATTCGCTTTGATTTACGAATCAAACGATTACACTCGGAACATATCATTGTTATTATGCCAATTCCCGATTGTCGTTTTCATAGCTCATATTAATCCAATTTTCATAAAAATATCTTAATGATATTCCAGAATGTCTTCTCGTCAAATCCGTTCACGGTCTAGAAACTCTGGCCGTAAGATTGCTGCTATTGTAGCACGTGAAGTTACCGCGGTCATCCCAACTCTACTTACCCATTTGAACCAAAGCAACAATGTTGTTCAAAACCCAACTGCACCAAACCCTCCCCGAACTTGTACTTACAACATTTCAGTTCTTGCAACCCCACTAAGTTCGGTGGAACTGAAGGAGCTACTGGATTACTACAGTGGTTCGAAAGCATCGAGAACACTTTCCTAAACAGCGAATGCCCTGAAAATCTGAAAGTCCGGTATGCCACAAGTGTTCTTCAGAAACGCGCACTTACTTGGTGGAACGGAGAGAAACAAACCCGTGGAACTGAAACTGCTCTAGCCTTAACATGGACTGAAGTTAAGGAGCTCATGACTAAAGAGTTCTGCCCAAGAAACGAAGTCCGGAAACTGGAAGCTGAGTTCTGGGAATTAACCCAAGACAGTGGCGAGAACCTAGCATACACTAACGATTTCACGAACTGAGCCTTTTGGTACCGCATCTTGCTACCCCTACCTCCCGAGCCATCGAGAAATACATTGGTGGACTACCCATGCAGATTCAGGATACGGTGCTAGGAAGGAATCCTTCAACACTAGAAGATGCTATCAGGCTGGCTGCACAGTTAACCGATAATCACGTGAAAGCTGGTTCTTTAACCAGGAAAGGATCGAAGAAAAATACCGATAAACTTACTAACGAAACCGTCAAAACCGATCAACCCGAGCTTTCCAATAACAAGAAGAGGAAGGCTAACTCTCAAAACTTTGCTGTGATTACCCCTGCTGTACCAATTAATCAAGTCCCTCCAACTCGTCAACCAGCGTAAACAATCAACCGCTAATGAAAAAGTCATACGCTGGACCCTATCCGCAGTGTAACAACTGCATGTATCACCATCCCGCTAACATTCAGTGTCGTCATGCACAAACTGTGGTCGTTTGGGTCATACATTCAACGTGTGCAGGAGTGCTGCTAAAGCTCCGACCAATGCACCAGTTCACCAACATCCTCATGCAATTACCTAGGGTCGTGCATGCTATCATGTGGTGATCCGAATCATTTTCGCAATCGATGCCCTCAACTTGTCAGCCTAGTTCCTACGGCTCAAGGACGTGCTTTCAACATTAATGCTCAACAAGCTCAAGCCACCAATGATGTGGTGTTGAATAATTCTTGTCCTTGATTTCGTGTTCATGATGTAATTCAAGATTTGCAAGCGTGATTTCCTTTTGTTACATTAATGTAATTTGAAAATTTCTAAATTTCTAATTGAAATATTTTTCCTTCGTTGTTAAGTCGAACTTTGAACCGTTTGCACCGTGGGAGATGCAAGAGTTTGCAAGTCAACATATGACTAAGGACACTCATATCTCCTAAATGATTCTAACTCATCAAACAGGGTGATTCCCTTACTATGATGATGATTCTTTATTCATTTCAATAAATGGTTTCCAATTGTGTATTTTATGAAATTTCATCCTCTGGATTAGGTTGATTTCCTTATCTCGAGGACTGACTTCAATTATTCTCTTTGGAACTTACATTTCACAAATGACATGATCTCACCAAAATAGGATTGAAACCCGTACTTTGGTGACAAATGTCAATCTTTGATTGTTTTCTTGTTATTATCAAGCTCAATCATCAAGATACGCGTGAAATTCATACCTTGATGATAATTTCATTTTTATGGATTGTATTTTTTTCAAATGAAACGACCTCATCAAAGTAAGAGTGAATTCTGGATTTTGATGAATAAGTTCATCTTGTTATATTTTGTTTTTGTAAAAAAAAATTCATCGTTAAGATAGGAGTGATTTCCCTTACCTTAATGGTGAGTTATCTCGTCTTATTTCTGTAGATCCTCAGATCGAACTTTTTGGATTGGTAAGCTAGTGGTCATACCTTGAAAGTACACCATCAAGTTAGGGTGAAAACCATACCTTGATGACTATTCTCATTTCTTGATCTCCAACTTACCATGATTGTAATCAAGTGACGAGACGCATGTAGTAACTTGAAGGGTGAAATAATGTTAGTGTTTCGACCTATCAAGCCAAAGCATGATCTCTGAACGTGAAAGAGGCGCGATCGTTTTAGGTTGATTTTGATTCCAAGTTTGGAGCATTTAAATTTCTTAAATCGATTTTCTTTTATTCTCATGTTTTGACACGATCTATCTACATCAAACCATTTATTCCTTATTTATCGACTTTCATTGAGAGTTATCATCAAAACCTGATTACATGATGGTAGTCTTCATAAACAATCTATTGTCAAGTAAAGATATTATCCCTGATCATGATAGTCGCTTCATCTCTCATTTCTGGAAAAGTCTCCAATCATCTCTCGAAACTCAACCGAATCTTAACACAACTTATCAACCGTAAACCACGGTCAGACTGAAGGAACGATACAGACCCTCGAGGATATGCTCCGGGCTTGTGTCATTGATTTCAGTGGATCGTGGGATTCTCATCTTCCGTTGATTGAATTCTCTTACAATAACAGTTACCAGACCAACAGATGGCACCATTTGAGGCCTTGTATGGTCTGAAGTTGGTAAATCACAAATTACTGGTCCGGAATTGATACTAGAAACAACCGACAAAATTCATAAGATCCTGATAACTTGGTCACTGCTAGAAATCGTCAAAAGCATTATGCTGACAAAAGACGTAAGCCCATGGAATACAATGTCGGTGATCTCGTAATTCTTAAGGTATCACCTTGGAAGGAAGTGATTCGCTTTGGAAAAAAGGAAAACTAGCACCTCGTTACGTGGATCCATTCAAGTACTTGAGCGAATTGGGAAAGTGGCTTACAAGCTTGAACTACCCTAAGAACTTAGCAACATACATCTGACGTTTCATGTTTCAAACCTCAAGAAATGTCTTGCTGATGAAAATCTCCACATTCCACTCGACGAAGTCCAGATTGAAGAATCTATGCACTTTATTGAGAAACCTGTGGAAATTATGGATCGGGAAGTCAACAACTCAAACGTAGCCGGATAACTATTGTCAAGTTCGCTGGGAATCTAAACGTGGCCCAGAATTCACCTGGGAACCTGAGGACCAAATGAAATCCCAGTATCCTCATCTTTTCGTTTCAGCCTCCTCATGAACAAAAAATTTCGGGACGAAATTTCCTAAAGCAGGGGAGACTGTAACATCGCGTATTTTCGTTAAGCAAAAGTTAACAATGTTAATCCTAAAATAATTGCTATTATACTCACAATAATAATAATAATAATAAATAATAATAATAATAATAATAATAATAATAATAATATAATAATAACAATAACAATAACAATAATAACATGAAAAAAAAAATATTTAAATCATTAAAAATATTTAAAACAACTAAATTATTTTTCTGAAATTTATTTTAACATTTTATCTATTTTTAATAAATGTTTTAATAAATAAACTACAAATAATACAAAATTATTTAAATAAAATGAACTCCTAATAATAATTTAATTTATTAAATTATTATTTGACACTATATTATTTTTAATTATTTCACACAATATTTATTATTGTTTAAATAATGATTAAATATAAATTTTTATATTTAAATCATTTCAAATAACAATTTCATTTCTTTTAAATAATTAAACATATTAATTAATCATCACATAATTATTAATAAAATTAATTATTTATTTTTCCACACGTTAACAACAAATTAAACGGATACGTAAACTGATACGTTTATTTTAAATCTTAAACATAATCATTTTCAATAAATTCATTTTATTTATTTCAAGACATTAAATTAAATAAATTAGTTTATTTAAACTACCATTCAAACCAAATGGAAATCCTAATACATTCCCAATTTTCAAATCATTATTATTCTAATACGAGATACCGTTCCTTAGGTTAAATCATAAGGAAATTGTAGGTGTCAAATCTATCACGTCCAAATCCAATCTCATCAATCAGGTGAGTATTCATATCCCCTTTTTATATCATTTTCCCATTTGGGGGAATCATGTGACACAATATATTCAATCATGATATTCTATTGTTATTTCATTCTAAATTCAATTCAAGACAGGTTATGTTATTACTTGCAATTATGTGATATACTATGATAAACTGGACGACAGTAAAACCCTAATTCAATCAATCAATCCTGGTAACAATGTAGATCTACTGGTTTGGATAACCCACCCCATATGGCTTACGAGTGGTGATTGTGCCAGAGGCAATTAGTCAATCTATGGTGTTTGTGTGCAAGTCTATTATATGCAAGTGTCAAGTCAAGGGGTTTCTATTATGTCGGTTTATCTATATGTTTTACTATTGCAATATAAGTCTTAACGTTACCTTGTGAATTGAATTATTCTCAATCATCAATCAATCTATATGTATACTCAAAACTATGATTACTCACCAGCTAATTCGTTAGCTGACTTTATTTTCTCACATGATTTCAGGTTAAGCAAGTTAGTGGACTTCTACATGTTCATATAAGACCCGGACTTAGTCAAAACAAAAGACAATTACTATTTGTGACTTTAACTGTTGTATTTGTATTTGTTAATTCATGTTATCCTGTATCTGATTTTAATATTATTTTCACTATTAGACAATCATGAGTTAGGAACAATCAATCATTCCCTCGTCGTCCGCTCCGATGATTCCGCCGTCGGTCGGGGTGTGACACTTTTCATTCACCTGTAACTCATTCTACTGTTCCTTTACATGTTGTCCATTGTGATATTTGAGGGCCTTCTCCTGTTGTCTCTCGTTCTGGTTACCGCTATTTCATTACATTTATTGATGATTTTAGTAGGTTTACATGGATGTATCCACTGACCAGTCGAGCACAGGCGGTTGATGCTTTTCGTCATTTTCGACCCTTGGTCGAAAATCTATTTTCTTGTACCATCAAATACCTTCACTGTGATGGTGCTCCTGAGCTGACTCGTGGTGCTATGGCTCATTATCTCTCTGAGTCTGGCGTAGCTTATCGGATTTCTTGTCCTTATACACCTCAACAAAATGGGGTGGCTGAGCGCAAGAATCGTCATCTTTCTGAAGTTGCGCGTGCCTTGCTTTTTCATGCTCACTTACCAAAACATTTTGGTATGATGCTTATGCTACTGTAGCATATCTCATTAACCGGCTTCCTACACCGGTTCTTCATCATTCCACACCTTACGAGGTGCTCTTTGGTTCTTCTCCTGATTATTCTATTCTTCGAGTGTTTGGGTGTCTGTGTTATCCGTTTCTTGGGGATACTCGTTCGGATAAACTTTCTCCAAATCCATTCCATGCATTTTTGTTGGTTATGCTCCTACCATCGTGGCTATCTTTGTTATGATCCGTCTACTCGGCGTTCTATCACTTCTCGTCATGTTCTTTTTCATGAATCTATCTTTGATATTCCAGTTCATCTCCTCCCTCTGACTCATCTGTTTCTTTTTCTCTATCTGATTTTCACATTCCTCCTCCATCCTATCCTCCTTCTTCCTCCATTCCCCTTTCCCCTCCTACTTCTTCCTCATCTTCTTCCTCCGTTCCTCCTCCTATTCCCATCCCTCCTCTCCTACTTCTAATCCTATGGTCACTCGTTCTCGTGATCACACTCGTCAGCCTAGACAGTTCCCTGATCATGTTCTTTTTCACACTACTACTTCCTCCCCTACTGAGCCTTCTTTACCCACTACTGAGCCTTCTACTTTTTCTCAGGCTCAGCATCATTCAGTTTGGTGGGATGCTATGCGCACTGAAATTACTGTGTTGCATTCTAACCAACCTGGATTTTGGTTCCTCCTCCACCCTCAACCAACGTTGTTGTTGTAAGTGGGTTTATCGGATTAAGCATAATCCTGATGGCTCTGTCAGTCCCTACAAAGCCAGGCTAGTTGCCAAGGGCTTTCATCAGACAGAAGGGGTTGATTTCACAGAGACTTTTAGCCCTGTGGTTAAGCCTACCACTATTCGTACTGTTTTATCTGTTGCTTTTTTCCCGTGGTTGGACTATTCGTCAGGTTGATGTCAACAATGCCTTTCTTCATGGTGACTTATCTGAGACTGTTTATATGACTCAGTCACCTGGCTTTGTTGACTCCTCTCGACCCCATTATGTTTGTCTTCTCCGGAAGGCTCTTTATGGTCTAAAGCAGGCCCCTCGTGCTTGGTTTTCCAAGCTATCTTCCGCTCTTATTTCAGTGGATTCTCTCAGTGCATTTCTGATTCTTCGTTGTTTGTTTATCAGCGAGGTGATGACACATGTTATGTTTTAGTATATGTTGATGATATCCTTATCACTGGGAGTTCTTCAGCATTTGTTACTGATCTGATTGCTAGTCTTCACTCTCATTTTGCTCTCAAGATTTAGGTACCTTATCCTATTTCTTGGGTATTCAGGCTACATTCACTGATGATGCTTACACCTATCTCAGCAGCGCTACTTATTGGATTTGTTACAGCGTATCGGGTTATCTCAGTGTCGACCACTGTCTACTCCAGTTGCTTCTGGCAAGCAGCTCTCTCGCCATTCTGGACAGCCTTTGCCCGATCCGACACTTTATCGGAGTACTGTTGGTGCCTTACAGTATTTAGTTCTGACTAGACCAGAGATTGCCTATGCGGTTTGTAACACCCCAACCGGAGAGGCTGACGTGTCACTATTACAGATATCAAATCAAAAACCAAATCCATGATATTAAAGAAACGGTCAAAGAGATAAATTCAAACAAACCAGATATCCAAAAGAACCTAATTAAGTTATTCATTACATCAATTAAAGTAAAATACAATCTTGGTCTTCAATTCACTCTTCACTGGTTTCCCGGATTACCCTGATTACCTACAATAAAATAAGGAAACACCACAAAAGAAAATACGCTGAGCCAAAAGTTGCTCAGTGACGGAAAGAACAATAGTAGCGATTCGAAACATGAAATACTGATATCTAATACTGAACTGAACATATAATACTGAACTGAACTGATCTACACGACGCGTATATACAAACAAAAAAGTCGTGTAATATAAGAAGTACCCAGAGCCAAAACTGAACTGATAAGCACATAGCTAGCTAGACTATGCACCAATGAGATGGTGTGTGGGCGTACACACATGATTCCATCCCCCGGAACTGAACTGATCTGAACTGAACTAGGATCGATCCATCCGCCTCCCAAATATTATGGCCAAAGTACTACTTGAGTACTAACGTGTTAACGGAGACGCCGTGAACTATTTATAACACCGTCACGAAAAGTGTCACGTCATTGACGCCACAATGACATGTCGGATAAGCTCGGGTAACAGAGTGTCAAATCAAATGGTAGTACAACTACCAACATATAACGTATCAATAAATATTTATGGGAACATGCAATAATGAGCACAAATTTATAAACTATATATTGCATGCTATAAGTCTCATAAGTAAAACTAATCAATTGAACGAGTCAAAGCATAACTAAATAACTAATGATAGACGACTAGTAAATACAGAAGGCCAAACAAGTCATATCAACGGAAGCGAAGACGACATACTAAAGGTATCAAATATCCGTACTACAAAGTAACGGAAAGAATAAGTTTATACTAGATAAAAAACCAAGAATCCGTACTACAAAGTAACGGAAACAAAGTGAATACTATGATAACAAAGAGACAGAATCCGTATCTTATACACGAATGATAATAATCAGAAACAAGGTCTAGGCTCGGTTAACGCCGCGAGAACCTACGATATTGTAATTCAAGTTATAGTTTTGGATTTTCTTATTTCAGATTAGAAAAGTTCCAGTTCTGCCCCTGTCTGTTCGCACTAGTTAAAAATACTAAACGACGTTTAAAAATTCTGAAAATCTCCAGTTTACTAGATTAGTGATTTTTGAACAACTTTCATTTAGAAAAGTTCCTGATTTGAATTACCGAAATATGAGAAAAACGTGGATTTTTTACAGCTGCGCAGAACTGCTAGCTGTTACGAAAACGACTGTTTGGAGGTCTAAACGAATGATTTTTTCGATGTTTTATATATCAACGGATTCGTCTTTCGACGAACTTCGTCATGGACATAAGATTTAACTGATTTGAATCTATTACGAAAAAGTTATGGCCTCTGTAAGTTGGCTGTAAAATACGGGCCTAAATCAACTATTTAAAGTTTATTTTTAAACAAAATAAATTATTTATAACGTTAGTTAACAATATATATAAGAATTTTTAAGGTTTTTAATAAATTAATTTACAGAAATTAATTAGGTACTTTTATAAAAGAAGTCTTATATTTAATCTGATTTTTACCATTTATTTAAAGAATTTATTTAAAAGAATCCATAAAATAATTAAACTAAATGTTTTTGTTACATTGTTTTATAAAGGTTTAAATCTAAAGAAAATTACAGAAAATAAGGTTGATGATTTAAAATACACAGAGTTTAAAAGGATTTTTATAATTTTTACGAATAGGGCTTTAAAAAAATATGGCAGGGGCTCGGGTTCGAACCCGTGACCTCCTGCCCATCCCTCTTTCGCTTTAACCAGCAGGCTAGGGCGCCTGTGCCTAACCTGTATTGGTTTTTAAATCTTTTAACCAATCCCGAACCAAAATCCCCAAATCCCCCTTAGGAACCCTAGAATCGAAATCCACCAAATTGAACATTGATTCGCGATTGTTCATGGAATTAAGCATAGGGCTTTCATTCCTAGACTAAAATCGAGTGGGTATATGGGTTTAATTACCTGATTCGATGTGATTTCAATGAAGATCGAGTACAAGAAAAGGATCGCGATCTGTATCACTGGTTCGATGCTCAAATCACGATGATAATCAAATTCCTTTCGTATGAAGCTTCAACGGTTGTTTATGATTCAAAGTCCTCAATCAATTTAAGGTTACAATGTTTCGAGGACCGCTGTCGACCAAGTTGCAGGTCGCGAATTAGAAGGTGATTAAACTGAGTATTTGGGTTTGTTTCAGACGAAATTGGGTATAAAAAATTTTTTGGAATGATTAAACATTCGATGGTGCTCGATTACTTTTGATTATTATACGCGTTTAGTGCGATTTGAACGTGGTGGTCGGCCGAAAGTGGAATAATCGTGGATTCGTTCCAATCGCACTCAAATAATAAAATCACAGTGGGTCACGGGTTCGATTCAATCATACGAGTGTGTCGGTAGTGGTTTGTTGAGTTGGATTCGCGTGATTATTGGTGATTTGTCTCGCCGGAATCGTGGTGAAGGTGGCCGGAATATTGGCCGGCGATCGGGGAGAGAGAAACAGATTTAGGTTTTCAAATTTTACGCAAATGGTCCCTGTGGTTTACATTCATTCTATACCCAAAACTTGATAATTTAAGTTTCCAAAATGTCAAAATAACCCCCTGAACCACGGTTAAAGGTTTCTCAGTTTTTACAGGTTCCTACTATCGTCATTGGGCTGTAGTTAAACGCATCTTGCGTTATCTGCGGGGTACCCTTTCTCATGGTTTGACTATTCATCGCTCGGACTATCATGATATTCATGCCTATTCCGATGCCGATTGGGCTGGTTGTCCCGATGACAGACGTTCGACTACTGGTTTTTGTGTGTTTCTTGGACCCAATCTTATTAGTTGGAGTTCCAAGAAACAACACACGGTTGCTCGTCTAGTACTGAGCTGAGTATCGTGCTCTTGCTCATACAGCTGCTGAGGTTCGCTGGCTTATGTCTTTGCTACAAGAGCTGCATCTTTTCCCGTCTCATCCGCCTTCTCTTTGGTGTGATAATATTGGCGCTACATATCTTGCTGTCAACCCAGTTTTTCACCAACGTACCAAACATATTGAGATCGACTTGCATTTTATACGTGACATGGTCTTATCCAAGACTCTCTGTGTTAAGTATGTTCCTACTGGGTCTCAACTGGCGGATGTGCTAACTAAAGGGTTGTCTCTATCTCGTTTTGAGACGTTGCGGTCCAAGCTTCACGTGGCTACTCCCCGTTCTGCTTGAGGGGGCATATTGGAGATATAGTGCACATGTGTTATAGATATTTTGCACATGTCTTTTTAGTTGTTACAGTAGTTACGGTTGTTACAAGTTAGTTAGTAAGAAGTTAGTTATGAGATTCTTCTAGAATCTACTCTTACTTCCTATAAATACTTGCACTTCCTTTTGATAGTAATGAAAATATAATCCAGATTTCTTCACTTCTTTATATTCATCTCAACAAAATTGCTTACACTATCCCTGTGTGTTTGACTAATGAGTAGTTGGATCTTGATTGTGATCATCATCAGGGGTTTGACTCCAAGATTTAAGTGTTTTGGCTCATCTTGAAGGCCATGATATTGGGTTCTGTGAGAAGATGGTTATTGTTTTGATTCTTTTAGGCGGCCTAGACGTAACATTAGAAATTCATCTTGAGTGCATGATTCATGTAAATCCAAGGATACGAAAGATGCATGAGGATTGAGGAAATGAGAGGAACAATTTTCTCATTGAAAAATATTTCTGAAATGAGCACTAGCTACTTGGGGAGTAAAGTTATGTTAAAATGCCCGAACTAGTCATCGGCTTGGTTTCATGATCAGCTTAGAAATTTTCGAAGTGTACATTTGAACTAATTAAGAAATATGTTTTTTTTTTTCAATCTTCATATTTCTATTCTTTCTGAGTTCTGTTTCAAGTATTTAATTTTAAAGATTTTAGCATTTATATTTTAGCCATTAACAACTTTGTTCATCCAAAAAATGTAATAAATTAGAAAGACTAGTTCCTGGAGTCATGGACCACCAAAATGCTGCTATGTTGGTACTTGCTTCTTTTAGAAAAATTGCAGGATGACTCTTTGTTATATCTTCCTGAAATATATATACAGAGCTTGCATTTATTATAGACCAAATGAGGCAATTGGGTCTGAGTTACATCCATTTTTGTTGTTTTATTACTAATTTCTTGTGTTTTAAATAACAGAAAGAAGTATTTTTTTTCTTTTTCTGATAGGAGCAAACCTTTCCTACAGTTTGGCTTTAAATATTCACCCATTTGGCTTTTGATTTAAGGGTTTAAAAACCAGTACTAATAGTCTAGCTCATAGCTTAACACTCTAAACTTAAAACCGTCAAAACCAAACCATGAAAATTTAGGACTATAATTAAAAAAACATAAATGGACATCTGTATAACAGACCATTATTTTTTGTATTATCATTCAAGAGATACAAGTATTTCTTCATGAGTGTTAAACATCAACATGTCATATGGGATATATCTTTTTTTCTGGAAATATTTTCCAAAATCCCAGTTCATCTATTCCACCAAGTAGCCTGTAGCCAGCCATACATATAAATTACAAAAACAAAATTTTAAAAAAACACATTACAATCTCTGAAAAGATATTCATATCACTACTTTCCCCCCAAAATGAACTAACTATATAAACAAGTGTTGTTTTCCCTCCCTTGAACTAAACCTAAAATACTAAAACCATCGAAAGGCGCCATCTGATTTCTCTTGATATTGACCTCCGAAACTTCATGTAATGAGCAAGCATGAAACTCGAATCTTGCAGCATCGGTTTGACTTTTTGATCCACTATCTTTGACTTTCCAAGATATATTAAGCTACATTTCTTGTGAAAATACTCCAAAGAACACCATAGGTCGGAAGAATGAGCAATGTTGAACAAGTTAAAGAACTGTAAATGAATATACTTCTTTCTCTTTTGCATTTTCATAAGAACCATGGTTTACTTGCTACAAATAGTCAAACACAATGGTCTGAAAAGTCAACCTCTCCTCTTTGAAGCTATCTAATAACAAATGAACTCTATTTTCAAGCACCCATTCTAGGATTCAAGCTCGTGACATTGGGGAAAACGGCGGGTTAACTACAAAAGTAGGTGGGATATCACCAAGATTCTTACTTGACTTTATTTTCTCACCCTCAGCCACAGCCTCAATCAAGGGTTTGACTTCATCTTCAATGAAAACTCTTAACGAATCACATTGCAACACCTGTCTATTCACATCACCACCAATGGCAATTGAAGCTTCTGTACCATGCAATATGGAAACACATACGGAAAAGGCTTGCAGCGAGCTTAGTTTTGCATGAAAGTCTACCGTATACTGTCCTTCTTCAGTCAACTTCATGGTCAAAGCTGGTGTATTCTCTTTAGTTCCCTGTGTAACATCAACATCAATCAACAATAGTTTCACAAACACTAATGTAATGACGTAAGTTTTGCTCATTAGTTTAACGGTTTTAGTTTAAGTATAAGCATTACCTTCATGAAGATTTCCACATGGCGGTTCTTGTTACAGGATTCATCTCTTTTCAAACCAGGACTGCCAAAAACAACAAGTGGACAACCCATATCCCACCCACCACAATCACAACCGCCGCCTAATCTCCACCTGTCAAGCAACGGTTTGACCCTTTGACTTTCGTCACTTGGCAACCCATGGTTACCTGAAGGGATCACGACACTAACTTCAGTTGGGGTTAAGTGACCAAAGTCTGGTTTGCTTTCCTGTAAGACAATGGCTGCAGATTCAAGGTCCGGATGCAAATCTGCTACAGGCCATGGATTTGAAGCGGGGATAGTATTTTGACTGTTGACTTTTGCTTGATCAACTACCTCATTTGACTCGTCTTTCGGGTTCAAACCATCAGGGGCTTGTGTAACAGATTGTCTTTGGCGTGCAAGATCATATAACACAAACTCCGTGAGCATAGAGTTGTTAAAAGCTTCTGAATTTACAATTTCTGTACATAAATAACAAGACACCTGCATTTGGGCCAACATCAAAAACTCTTGACTTCTATGATCTTTAGATCCTCGACCACTAACGTTACTTTTTCTTCTGTTTTGAGCCATGTGAAATGTATACACCCAATTGAAACCCTCTCCTGTATTCCATTTCTTTGCCACCCAAACATCATGTGGATTTTTAACCGAAAATTCAAAGTGTGGTACCCCGTTTTTGTTCCTCATTTTAAGGGACCCGCTTAGGTGAGCTGGCGAAGAAGACGATGACGTGATTGAGCTACAAGAATCTTTCTTCAGAGACTGAGAATCACCCTCGGTGTTGGAGAAATCATTTAGCAATGATTTTCTTAAAGTGATATTCCTTGTGTTAACTGATGTTGTTTCATTAGGTTCTTCAATGGCATAGCCCAAAGGACTTTTTTGAGACTTTGACTTTGTGAACGGGTCAAACATCTTTCTAAAAGGACTAAAACGAGTTTTGGGACTTGTAGATTTGCACGACTCGCTTTCAGTTTTGGTTGGTGAATGAGGCATTTCTAGTTTAGCAGATAAAGATTTGTTCAAAGGGGCTCTTCTTGAAAGATTCTCCTTGTTGATTGAACTTGTAAACGAGACTAACGAGCTACTATCTTCATCTGAACTACACAATGAATCGACTATTTCAAATGAAAATGGAGCTGGTTTACTTCTTGAAACTGCAATCTTTTTCCTACCTTCAGTTTCATTCTCTTTAATTCTGCTCATTTTACCTAATTCCTTTGAACTTTGATATACGGAACCCCTTCTTGGTGCTTCATTGACCTCTAACTTAACTGATGGAACAGATCGACATGATGCACTACGGTAACGATTGAAGCTAATTTCTGTAAATTCATCATTCTGACTCAACAACACTTCATTTCGAGACCTGGGTTTCTTTCTAACCTTTTTCTTTTCGACATTCGACTCTCGAGGAGATCGAAGAACAGTTTTAGGGCTTCCATCTACCACACAATACTTCTCAAATTCCAGCTTTAAATCTTGACCCATCTACAGATCTGCAATCTTTAATAAAAAAAAAGTATACAAGTCAAGTTTCTGCTAAACGAACAAAACCACAACAACACAAAACAACAATCATCAACAAGATTTACCCATATTTCACAAATCTGAGACAGTTAAGTACACAAGTCAAGTAACTAATATTTAGTAGCATAAGCATAAGCTATTGATATTTAGCAGCCAATTTCTAACAATGCATGAGGCTCCAGATGTTGAAGATGATATTTTATTAAAAGAACTTATGAACCCTAATTCTCAATGCCAGCAGAGATTAAACATACACTAAAATCTCAATGAGGCAAAGTATCGAACAGGTGGAGGACATAATAATACCAAAGAAGCAAAATGATTAAAAAGTAATATGATTTCAAACAACATACACTTGCAATTGAAGCCAACAAGAGCACCAATGATTGTGGGAGATCTGGCATACCCCACCACTAGATCTTTAAGAGTAAATACAAAGTCTCCCCAAACACACACTCACAACACAAATTATAAAATCACTCTTTCATTAGCTCAAATCTTGAAGCTTTAAAGACCACCCATTTTCACACACTTGATAAAGATCTTGAAGAGCAATGACAATGTAGGCAAATTAGAGGTGGGTGTGAGCAAAAGAGGGAAACACAATGAACACTTAAGAAACAAATAACAAAAAGCAAAAAAGTAAAGCACTGGGTCTGTGTGTTTGCCTTGTGGAGAGAGGGTTGCTTCTGCTATTGGTGATAGGGTTCACTCTCTCTCACTCTGTGTATCTATATTTCTGTAATGTATGTATAGCCGTATAGAACAATGATCTCTTAGCCCAGTGGTTAAGGGGGAGGTGTCCAAGGTTGTGAAGATTACTAACTTGGTGATACTAACAACTAACAACTCACCAGTCGTTAAAATATATATATATATATATATATATAGCCGTATAGGTGTGTGTGTGTGTGATCTCACATAGTTTCATAATATTTTTTTGAAAATACGTAGTTTCATAATATGATAATAAGACACAGAGGGAGAGAGAGAGCTGCCATGCTTTGAGGTTGTGTCTGCTAAAGGCATCTTATTTCTTTTGACTCCTTTTGTAAATTATTTTCAGTTAGGACTAAGTTTCACTTAATGCCCTGAAGATTTGTGATGTTGTCAATTAGCACTTGTTTATGCTGAGTTTAAATGATGTTTAAATGGAGGATGATTTAAACTATGAAGGATGATCTTTATCTATCTTATTCACTCACTTTTTACTCTTTGTGTACTAACTAGATTCTGAAAACTCGTTTAATCATGTAATAAGAAAAATTTATGCTCTGGATGTCATCATATGTGTTTTAAGTATATTTTGTCCATCAATATAATAGTTTAATATAATTAAATTTATTTATTATCATATATCATAAATTGTAATAAACATTGATATGAGTTAACTATGCGGAGTGTACGCACGATTAAAAAAGATTCCAATTTCTAGATACTAAGAACCCTTTAAGTTTCTGAGCAGCAAATCTCCTAGACCAAAGGGGGTTCCGAGGGACAAAACCCCATGATGGAGTTTGGGTTAGCGCTTTGATTAGGTCCAAGGGATGGTAATTGTGATCATCAATAGTAGTTGAGATCAGGGTAACAACTAAAGCATCAGAAGCAACACTGTATCAACTACAAAAGTTAACAGCAACGATTAAGTTGGTACTGAAGGGCAGGACATATGTATTAACTAAGTTATTATTGATGATGTTTCTATTGATATAATTGTCAATTGTTAAAAGTTATTACGAACAACCTTCATGTTTGTTTTTTTTAGACGAATCGTTAATGGTTTGTTGTAATTCTCAATACCTAGATAAAGAAATCATCTGGTATCATTTAAATAGAAAAATTTTGCATAATAATATCATTAGGGCTTTGTATACAATTGTTTACTTGCACAATTATTGATTTAGCATATGTATGAGATACTTTAATCAGATACTGATACCATGATTTAAAAAGTTATAATACCGAGTGTTTATCGGATTGTATAATGGATTATTCAAATTATAAAATGTCATGAGCATATCTGATATCCAATCTGATCCAAACAAGGGATATCTCTACCTGATCCGAATCTATTCAAATTCGATTTGATCGGATTCGGATAAATCCGAATAAGCCAAATTACAATTTTTCCTTTTTTTGGCTATTTTTTGTTATTAACATTTTACTATTTTAAAATCATAATAAAACCATAAAATACAAATCTGTCTTAAACACAAATTCAAAATTGAAACACAATAGGTTTTACCCAAAGATTAGAATCTAGTTTAGAACAACAATCAATTATCGTGTAATTGGTTTAGTCTTAGAGCACTGGAAGATATCAACACTCTTAAGTATTAAGTTGAAAACATAATAGGTAGTTGGGTAATGTATTTTTTGTTAGAAACATCGTTGAATTCTTATCGGTTTAATCGGATATCCGAATTAAAAAAAATTAAGATATCCGAAATCCGATCCGAACAAGAAATTTGGTGAGATCCGACCCAAATATCCGAATAAGGGTTCGAATCGGTTTTTTCGGATACAAATCCTTTTTTTTGATGTATAACTAACTTTGTAGCCTAGCCTATTTTATTAGAACGGTATTTATTCAATGATTTCGAAACCGGACCGGACCGGCCGGTCCGACCGGTTCGACCGGGAACCGGTGATGGAGCCGGTTCGGTTCGGTGCTTTTGGACCGTTTTCCGGTTAACCGGCCGGTTCGCGCGGTCGACCGGTCCGACCGGAACCGGCGAACCGGGTTGAACCGGTTTTTGGTATTTTTTTTTTTGGCGGCTGCTCGCCGGAAAAGGGTGAGATCATCGAGTTCGTCGGGGAAGGAGATCGGAGGCGGTGGCGGAGGGAGGATGCGTGAAGTGAAGAAGAAGATGATGGGGAGAGAGAGTAGAAGGAGGATCAATGTCGGAATCCATGGGGATGGTGATGAATTCATGTTGATTGTGGTGGATTGGTGATGAAATTAGGCATTTTTGGGGGTGTGATTTAGGGTTTGTGGAAGATTTTGGGTGGGGGTTTTCATTGAAATGGAGGGGTTTTGAATGAGTAACGAGTGTGTGTTCTTGCGATTGTGATAGTGATGTGACAGTGATGGTGAATGTAATCTTGAATGTTGGGAGGTGGAAGCATTGAATTTTAAACAAGCATTTTGTAATATGTTAAATTAATAAAATAATAACAATTAAAAAATTAACAATTAAACATGCTCATCGGTGTTACTTGATGCGGTTTGGATATGGATTAAGAAACACCGGTTCGTTAATTTGTACTATATTTACTTGAATGGTATGTATTTTGGATGTTGTTTTGGATTAAGGAACACCGTTTAAACATGATATATTGTTTAAAATTGTTAATTTTGGTATGTATATGATATATTGTGTTAATTTGGACTATGTTTACTTGAATGATATGTGTTTGTAGTTTTATAAATATTTAGAATTTTTTTAAATTTTTTTAAATATTTATGACGTCATCCGGTTCGTAATCCGGTCCGACCGGTCCGACCAGTGAACCTCTAGGCCGTCCGGTTCGCTTTCCGGTCCGGTTTTGAAAACATTGTATTTATTTTTTTCTAGAACGGAAAGCCTAACCTATTTAATAGCCACCGTAACAAAAAGACATGTGAGCGTGACATTAGAGAATGTACCTTATAAGTATAAAAATCTATGGGTAAGAGGCTAAATGAATAATCTACAAACCTTGAAGGGTTCTTCCATAATATACTGCAAGTGCTAATTGACGTAAGACAAGCGTATCCTTTCCTTGAATTTTAAATATTTTTGTTTATATTATTATAACATAAGTATAAATAATTCAAATAAAATTAAGAGTAAATTACCATTTGCATCCCTGATATTTACTTATTTTAACCACTTGCATCTCTGTAGTTTTAAAATTGTCATCCGCCCCCCGAAGTTTCATTTTTATTTCCATTTGAGTCCAACACACTAACGCCGTTAGATTTTTCCGTTAATTTTTTTAAAATGACAAAAATACCTTATTTTGTAAAAGTATATTATTATTATCGTTCTGAAGTTTTCTCCATAACCCACTTTCAGCAAACTTCTCCCACGTCACATTATCAAACACCACCACATCTTTGTCCAGCTCCGCCGCTGTCGCCTCCGCCGCTGCCGCCACCGCCGCCGCCACCACCGCACCGGCTCCGTCGCCACTGCCGGAAACTCCTCACCACCGTCGAAGACTCCTCACCACCGCTGGAGACTCCTCACCACTGCCGTGGTACTACATCTTCGCTCGTCGCCAACGCTTCTTCCTCACAACATTCCGGTAAAGCCCTGCCGGACCCTATACATCGTCAGCACCATGAAGTCCACGATGGCGCAACGGAAGCAGCAGGACACCGCCGCGACCTTGGTCGTGGTGCCACCGCTGACCTCCCCCATCCGTCGCTCCGGAATCGAAAGCAGTTGACGATGGTGGTGATGATAGGGGATACGGGATCATTCGCCGCTAGGGTTCCGACGGGGTTACCGCAGTACTTCACCACCGCCGCCTTTAACAACCGCCACGCCTCTTTCTCCGCCTCCTATTCCATCCTTCCGGCAGCCCCACAAGATAATATCTTTTCATCTTCAACATTCTTCAACCTAGATTTTTCTAATTCACCGCCACCTTGCACGTAAATGCTCTCGAAATTCTTATCATTCATATGGGTTTCTAAACATTGTTGAATAATCGGCAATGTAATTAGCTTTACTACTTCGATTTTTGCTGGAACTACAACAAGTTGCCGGAAAAACCCTAAATTGGTCCCAATTTGGGGAAGAAACGGAAAAAGGTTAGTGGGTTTGATTAAATGCACATCAAAGACCCACAAATCGAGGGGCAGTGATATGGCTTTGATTAATCCCACCACCATTGCTCCTGGTGGTAATGGGGTGGTGATGGGTGGTTGTCATGTGGTGATAGGGACTGGGGTGGTGGTGATGACGAGGGTTGTGAAGGTGATGATGGCAGTTGTCATGGTAGTGATGAGGGGTAATTTAGTCTTTTTAATAATTTTAGCTGGAAAATTAACGGTGTCAGTCATCCGGACTTAAATGGAAATAAAAATAAAACGACAAAGACTCAAATGGAAATAAAAAAGAAACGTCAGGGGGCGGATGGTAATTTTGAAACCGCATGGACGCAACTGGTTAAAATAAACAAACGTCAAGGATGCAAATGGTAATTTACTCTAAAACTAAAGTGAAACAGGTTTATAGATAGATCCATTTTATATCCTGTAACGATTGATAACGAAAACAAAAATCTCGTGGAAAGATATGTATATTGATATGGATCTAAAAAAACATACCTACATACTGAAATTAAATTATAAATCAAAATCCTTATTTGTTTAAAAGGTTATTTGAAAAAAAATAAGACATGTTTTTTTTCTTTTAAAATGTTTCCTTGTATAGTTGTATTATTATTATTTACTTGCTATTTTTATTTGTCTCAAATGAAGGTGTAAAGAATCAAATCCTGAGAACTATTGTTAAAAACTTAAAATATAATCATGTTTAGATAAGTCTGAACTCGATCTCAAGTCAAAACTAAAAATCATTTAACAAGTAAATTGAAGTTAAAGTTTCATATACCGAGCTTGATCAGCCTCATTAGCCTATATTTTATATAAATATAGTATTTTATTTAACATAACAAATATCATTGAATATAACTATATACTTATAAAAACATATATAAATATTTATCTGGATGTATAAATAAATTAATTAAATTTAATAATTATTATCAAGTGAAGCTTGAGTTATAAAATATTGCTTACAACAAATCAAGTTTTAAATATAGATTTTAAAGTGAGCTCGAACTCGAGCTCAGATAAAATAGCCCTGAGTAGATCATTTACATCTCTTGAATCAACTTGCACTTGCAATTAAGATTATATATTTTTCTTCTGCATTCATTGTTAAAGTTGTGCTTAAAATAATTTATTTTTTTTTCTTAACGATTAATGGTGTCTTACTATTAAAATATTTACTATTAAAATATTAAAGGTCGAATCATATAGTGTGGAGACTGATATATTTATTTTTAACAATCTTAGAATTGTTGTTAAGAAGATAATTTATGTTTTAAGTATGTTAACTTTCACATATCCTAAAACGTAACTTTATGTTTGTACGAAGGTAAAAGAAGAGTTAACTTTGTAAAATAGTAACCAACTTTTAAAAGTGTTTCAATTAAGTAATTCAAGTTTTAAAAGTGTTCTAGTTAGGTCACTCAGTTTTTATATTTTATATAAATTAAAAGTTTTAACATGTTTTTTAGCATGTTATACTTTTGGTTTCAATTAGAAAATATTTTTTTCTATCTTTTGATGCTGATATGGAACATTGACGTAAATTTTAGATACTTTTTTTTTTTTCATAATTAACATGTTTTTTTATTTTTTAATATAATTTTATATATTGCAAATTCTGACCACCACGTCTTCTCCACCGTTACTTACTTGACATAATAAAATTTAACGATGACTCGATTTGATCATTTGATGGTCCAATTTGAGAAAAATATGCATGAGTGACTAAATTAAAACAGTTTTGAAACTTGGTTACTATTCTGTGATATTTTCCCGTTAAAGAAATACACCGTGTGCAAAGACATTTTTGCCCTCTTTTCATGTATTACGCAAAATGTATGGTTCAAATCTGAGGGTGTTTTAGAGAATTTAAACAACACATCCCGTGTCCAATAAATTATTTAAAATATACATAATATCCATTACCAATATCTATTATTATAATTATTGGGAATTGCATGTTATTAAAAATATATTCATCTAATTAAATAGGAGCAAGATTTGAGCACTTAATGTACCGCCCAAAATTTGAGATTCTACATGTGGTTCATGGTGCATGCAACATATGAACTTGAGTGAATTTTAAATTCTAGTCAATACTCGCACTTTAAGATACAGGATTTATAGTTTTTACAAAAAAACTTTTAGACATATATAATTTGATTCAAGTAACCTTAATGCCGAATTGTTGCAAACATCGTTGGGGGAGTTAAATCGATATTGTTTCTATGGATGAAGTATCGGTCTTGAAAGTTTGATATAGATTGGTCTAGCTAGTGTTCGTTTAACCTCATGATCTAATATGTTTTGGCGTTATCTTTTTTTATTTGGTTCTTGTAATGTTGCTAGTTTCTCACTAGTTGTATTGATATAAAAAGCTCTTTCTTAAAGTATTCACATCAAGTTTTTCATCATCATCCTTATAATTATACGAGTAAATTACGCGGATCGTCCGTAAGGTTTGCTCAAATTTCACCTTTCATCTTTGAGATTGAAAAATTACAGGTTTAGTCCTAAGGTTTGAAAAAATGTAATATGTTTCGTCCCTGGGTCAAACGGTTGTTAATTTACTCTGTTAAGTATATGTAAAATGACTATGTGTACCCTTCTTCTTCCTCATTCAACCGCATCTCAACCACCGCCACCACCTATACCACCACTCCATGTCGATTCAACTCACTCGTACCTCTATCCGACTCGCTCCTCATCCGAGTCGACCGAGTTATTTCCGTTGTTGACTCCGATGACGACCGCGATGGATCCTTCGTCATCGCCTTCATAAAATCGGTTGTGAAGTTGATTCATGAGCTGATTGCAGATTCTGCGAGACATTACATGGTGAAGGAGATTGTGAAGGAGAATGTTGTTTTGGAGAAATTGACTATGAGGGATAGAGAAGATGAAGGTACTGTGATGATGAGTGAATTAGGGATCATAGAGTATAAAGATGATGATGGTGGTGGTGGTGGAAATTTAGATGAGAGGCGAAGTGGTAATATGCACAATGGTTTGGTGTGGTGGAGCAGTGGTAGAGTTAGTGTGTGTCATGTGGTGGGGAAGATGGCAGTGTGTGGTGGTGGATGTCACACCCCAACCTTAACAGCGAAACGTTGAGATGTGAGGGTTAAGATTATTCATGCCACACAACGCTATTTACAAAGTGTCAATATTACAAAATTTCAAGGTTCATAATATACATTGAGTATAAACATAAAATCCAAGCAATCATAAATACAAAAAAAATCCATAACGTCATGTAACAATATAAGCATTTTATTATTCTAGGTCCAATCTTATATGTGATCAAGTCTTCAAGAACACTTCAGCGGTAAAAAGTCCTGAAATATGTTAAAAATAAAGGGTCAACATAAAGTTGGTGAACTTTCCATAGTTTCATACATAAATATATAAAAGTTGGCAGTTCAAATCAGAAGTTAGTGAATAAAGTAATTAGGAATGTATGAACAAATGTAACAATCAAACCTTGACAGTTTACAAGATTACAAGATTACAAGAATATACGATTAGCTAAGTGTACTTGGTTCCCATAGTGCTCAAGAATACGACACTAGGGTCATCAGGCTTGTCAACCCATAGATCTATGACATCGCAGGCTAACAATAGTTAATGATTGTACATATAATAGTCATAACATGGTAATTACAAAAGTTCAACTAACCACGACTAATATAATGAATTGCCCAAGTGTTTACAAGTTTCAAAGAGTTTACAAGTGCAATGAATATAAGTTTAATATGTTTCACCCCAAAGTGTGAAAATATATAAAAGGGGTATGGAAAAACTCACTTGATGTATGTATGTAAGATGATAATAAGAATTAAACGATATTCCAACGTATTCCTTTAGAAGACACCTAAACATATATATTACAAGACTAAGATTAATAATAAGATTAACGTTCTAACGAGAACTAGGGTTTCAATAGAATTTAGGGTTTTGTCAAGTAAATAAGTTTATATAATGAAATCATTTATATTTTGATTTAACAAAAAGAATTATACAATTTCAATGTTTAATATAGAAAAGAAATTAGGTATAATAATTGATAAGGTTTAAATATAAAATGTAAATAAAATTTCATAATCTTTTGAAATAAACATGATTTAACCATGATTAAAATAACGTATTGACCAACAATAATTTATTAATCTAAACTATTAGTTAAAGTACATTTGATAAGAAATAACTCAAAATTAACATATGTAAATAATTTGTGAAATTATAAAATATATATATAATTTCTACTATTTTCTTGATTAATCCATAATAAATTTAATATGGTGTCCACTAATAATTTAACGGTTTAAATCATTATTTAGAGTCCTATTTTTATAAAATAACTATTTACAACATTTGTAAATAATATTTTATATAACAAATGTTAAGGTGTTTCAATAAATAAATTTACCAAAAATCATTAGGTATCTATAAAAATATTTAAAGTTTATAAAAACTATTTTTATATTTATTACAAATTTTCTAAAATTAATTAGAGGGCTAAAAAGCCTTAAAGAAAAATATGTGAGGGTACCCGGGTTCGAACCCGGGACCTCAGGATTATAGGGCAATGACTTAACCAGTGAACCAGGGCCGTGGCCTTAGTTTAACTTGGTTTTAAATCTTTAAAACATACAGCAAGCAAAAACCCCAAATTTCCATAAAAACCCTATTCGATTTGGGTCAAATTGATCATCGATTTGATACTGTTAACGATTATAACCATAGGGCTTTTGATTCTCATGTAAAATCGAGTAATAGCCCTAATGTAATTACCTGAAATTGTTTGAGATTCGATGAGTACGAGTTCGTCAAATGTCGCGACTGTTCTTTGTTCGATTTTGAGGTGTGTGTGTGTTTTTGATGGAATTAAGTGTTCAGGGAGTTTAGGAAGCTCAAATCGAGTAAGAACCCTCTGATTTATAACTTCAATTCGATCGGTTTAGTACTCAACGGCTACGACGTTTAAGGTCGGGGGTTTCAGTTAGAATTCGTTGTATAATCGCTTGATTTAAATGAAATTAATCACACCATTGATTTCTAATTGATTGGACGAACGTGTTTATCTGATTAATTGCATTATCATTGTGATTTAAATGTCGAAACGGATTTGATTTGTGTGATGGGTTCGGTTTCGATTTGAATGTTAATGTAATCAATGATAATTTCAAATTAAAACATGTCCCCGAGTTCGAATCGGGTTCACGAACCGGTTGGGGTGAGTTTGGGTTAAAAACCGCGGCTTAAAAGCCGATTTCTAGACTGGCCGGAGCTCGCCAGAGCCGACCGGAGGTTCTGGCCGGAAAAACGGGGGAAGAAAGTGGGGGGGGGGGGGTGTAGTTTTAGTTAATTACAGTTTGGTCCCTATGGTTTATGTATTTGTTTATTAAATTCCAAAACTTAGGTTTTAGGTTAAATTAAATTACAGTTTGGTCCCCGGGGTTTTTATGCTTTAATATTTTATGCCCAAAACTTTAATTACACGTTTTAAGATAATAAAACTTATATTATTTTCAGTTATTCCAAAGATTAACCCTTATTATTCTTACCTGTTATTATTGTTATTATTATTAATGTCATTAATTATTTGATTATCAAAATTATGATGATACAAGAAATTACAAATAAAATCCTCGTATTCGCATTAATAACAATATAAAACCCTTACAAGAACTAACGGCATTAACAAACGTTTAACCAAAATTTTGAAAAGTCACATAGAGGTGGTGTCAGAGTGGTGGTGGTATGGTGGTGGTGGTTGATATGGGGTTGATGTTGGTTCAGACCCCAATTAAACACACAAACACACATTTTACTACTTGAACTCACTTGTCATGTTCATTCATAATCAAACTTTACATTAAGTAGAAAAATTAACTCTTGCATCTAAAGAAAAGGAGAACCATAATCCACCAATTCATTACTTTGACTTAACAAACTAATAATAAACATGTGACTAAAATAATACTATTCATAACCTTATCCATGACCCGATTACATTAACTGCTCCGACCCATACCCTTTGATCCGACTTTAAACCGATCGAGATTAATACAACATTCATACCTTAACATTGATCTTGGTTCATATTTCTCACTTCTTGGTTGAACTACACAGGTTCATTGTTTGTTACTCGACTTACATGACTTGTCTCTTGATTGATCGGTTCATTCAGATGCGACTTATCTCTTGCTCTTTTCAAGCTTATCACCTGCTTCTCCGGGATGCACTTCTCCCATCTCATAGCTAACTTGCTCACCACTGTCAAAACAAATAATCAATGATGTCAAATACATTTTTTTTCTTGTTAACTGCACCAAACACACCACAATTTGTTTTGACTTTTCAGCCACATGTCACCCACCTGGCCACCTCCTAAACACACTTTCTTTTTCATTTTCGTACCCAACCACAATTGATAACGACTCTTTCCCTTTTTTATTATTATCATCGTTTAGGCTTTGGACTTGTATCACCCAGATCACAAATCATCTCGTTCTTGATCTTCTTTAGCGGGCACAGGTCTAGTCGCCAATTTCTTTTATCTTTTCTAATCTTCACCGAGGTCTTCTCTTGAACACATAAATTTGGTCCTTTATCATGATATCAACACACAGTTGCATGTACTTTACCCGATCTTCAATCACACAGATTGCAAGATTTTTTTTCGGTCACACAACCTCCAACGTGAGTCACCACACATGTTTCCGTCTCCTTAGATTCACATAGAAATCGCATACCGCTACTCTTCTTCTCTGATCACACAGATCATTCATGATTTCGGTTCGATCACTCAGATCATATAGAACCCTTTTCTGCCTTCGATGTCGTCTCCTTTTTGCTGCCCAGTTCTTTTTCACTGTACTGTTTCTTTCTCGTTTTCTGAATTCTGCCCTACAGCCAGGGCTGCTTTTCTCACGAAGGACGACTCTCAAACCGGCAGACACCGAACGCTAGGCTTTGATACCAAATGTTGGTTCGGCCCCCAATTAAACACATAGTTTACTACTTAAACTCACTTGTCATTTTCATTCATAATCAAACATTACAATAGAAAAATTAACTCTTGCACCTAAAGAAAAGGAGAACCACTAACCTACCAATCCATTACTTTGACTCAACAAAATAATAATGAACATGTGACTAAAATAATACTATTCATAACCCGTATTCATGACCTGGTTAAAATTAAGCACTCCGACCCATACCTGTTGATCCAACTTTAAACCGATCAAGATTAATCCAACAGTTGAATGAGGAAGAAGAAAGGCAAAATAGTCATTTTTATAGCTACTTAATGGAATAAATTAACGGCCGTTCGACCCAGAGACGAAACGCTTTATGTTTATCTAACCTTAGGACTAAACCTGTAATTTTTCAATCCTAGTGACAAAAGTTGAAGTTTGAGCAAACCTTAGGGACGATCCGTGTAATTTCCTCTAATAATATTAAAAATTACTATTTTTCCTTTATTCTTTTCAATTATATAATATTTTTATACCTTAAATCATTATATTTTCTCTTCTTCATTCAAATCACTTTAAAAAAATATTAACAAATTGATATGGGTGAAAGTGCCGCCAAAATATATAAATAAACAGTAACATTTTCTCTTTCATACACTTACAATCGTTCCATATAATATATGAAACATATTCATAGTAATATCAATATGAGAAAAATATTGTAAATGCTTTTTTTTGAACGACCAACTAAGCAAACTGTCAGGTACTCTGTACGTGTCGCTCAATGGCTAAAGAGACGCATAACATTGCCACTAGTCCACACACATGGAGCCCCTAGCCCACCAGTCTCCAATTCCGGGGAACCGACCACCCGCCCGCCCTTATGACAATGGAATAATCTGTAAAACCCGGGGGGGGGGGTTAAGACTTAAGACTTAAACCTGGATTACCCTAAGCCAAGCCTATCATTAACAACGGATTTAACTGTAACATCTCATATTTTCCCGTTAGTGTAAAGTTACCATCGTTTGTTCATGTAAGGACTATTTATGTCAATTATAAAACTTATGGATTACTATGCTTATCTCTTGATTTGTCTTTAATGTAAACGTTAGTAAACTAACTATTGGATAATAATAATAATTGTAATAACAATAACAAAAGTAATAATTATAGAAATAATAACACTAACAATAATAATAATAATAATAATAATAATAATAATAATAATAATAATAATAATAATAATAATAATAATAATAATAATAATAATAATAAAAATAATAATAATAATAATAATGATAATAATAATAATAATGACGATAATAATAATAATAATAATAATAATAATAATAATAATAATAATAATAATAATAAAACTTGAATAATTAAATAAGTTAGATTAAAGTTAAAAAGATGAGGGGGTCTTAAGGTCAATTTATAAACTTTAAATTAAAATTTTAGCATAAAATAATAGAATTCAAAGTTGAGGGACCATTTGTGTAAAATTTGTAAATCCCAAACCATTTCCCCTTTTCACCCCCGTTTTTCTGGCGAGATCCCCGGCCAAACTCCGGCAGCGACTCCGGCCACCTCCACACACCAGTTTAAGGCCCGATTTTGACCCTGAACTGTCCCAAATCGTTCATAGTACATGTTTCGAACTCGATCACCCACCCAATTTGAATTTCCCGCTCTTGCGAACCTTCCAAATCAAAACCGAAGCTGACCCTTAAAAAATTCGAATAAAATCTTGTCCAAATTCATAAATTCGACCGAATCAATCACTCCTAAAGTTAATACGCGGACTAACCAACTAATCAATCAATCAATATCGCAAATTACTAGCTCGAATCTCACAATTTTGGTAAATTCGAACGCGGTTTCAAATTGAATGTGCTACGCCCGAAACCATGAAATCAAGTCTACAAATTTGGGGCTTTTGATTCATTTTGAAGTTCCTAAACTCTCCGAAACCTCAATTTCACCATAAATCCTCCCAATCAAAAAGCCCCAACTCAAGAACATCCGAGACTAAGTCGAACTCGAAATCACCCAAAACCTCATCAAATCGGGTAATTAAAACATGTTTTCTGCTCGTTTTTATGCAAGGATCAAAAGCCCTATGATGATTTAGGTGATTAACACCGAATCGAGGGTCGATTTTCGATTCTGTTGAAACTAGGGTTTATCGATTTGGGGGGTAAGCCGGGCAACTGGGGTTAAAATTAAATCAAACCGATGTGAACCAAGGCCACGGCCCTGGTTCACTGGTCCCTACGCCCCATGTTTCAGGGGAGGTCCCGGGTTCGACCCTGGGCAACCCCCTTTCTTTTTCTGATTTTTTTTCTATTTTTTTCATTTCTTTTTATTTATTTAACCTTTTTAAATTCTGAAAATTTCTAAAATTATTTTATAAAATGCAGAATTTATTTAAACTTTTGTTTAACTATTTTGTGACTAAATTAATTTTTATAAAAATACTTTTGTATTTATAAATACATTGTTGTTTTTCTAAAAGTACAAAAGGAATGTGTAAATATAATACTTGTATATATATATACATATATATATTTTCAAATAATTAAATTGTTTAGTTACTTATACCTATATATATATATTTATATATAGTTCTTTTTAACAGTTAAATCACTGATTGTAATTATTATATACAATCTTTAAAAATCGGTTTAACGTACAATTAGATTAGGTTTTTCTTTATTTATTTCTTTCTCATACGCGCCATCAATTATTTATTTCACGTACAAAAATCCATTCGTTCCATTAACCCGATCGCATTATTAACATGTAATACGAATAATTATTAACTCTTGATTGATTTACAATTAAGAACCTTAAAACATAATAATTAATCATCAAACCTATTATAACGCGCTACTTTATTGTATTTAGGTGCCTTGTGACATTGTGTTGAAAATCTTATTCGTGATTATTCTTATTTCATCTACGAGTCGCCTATTAATTAAACCTGAGAGTTCTTATGCCCCGCTTTACGTTTATTTCACACCTTTTAGGGTGAAACATGTTGCTTATACAAACTTACTCATACACGCTTTGATACTTATTACGCACGTGCAATTCTTTACATAGTCGTGGTTGTTTGAATATGTTAAGTATTATATGAGATGTGACATACGTGTGCAATCATTAACTATTGCTAGCCTGGCTAAGTCTTAGATCTCTGGGCCTGACAAGCCTATTTGGTGCTAAAGCCGAGGGATTACCGGCTCCTAGGAGCCGTATGCTTGTGCACTAGGGAACCAAATACACTTAGCTAATCATGCTTATTCATATTATTCCGTCGAGGTTTGATTGTAACTATGCATGTTCTATATACTTACTATCTTGTGATCATTTACTAGAATTGCCACATATAATTTTTTTTGTTATACTTATTGTATTTAAAACCATGAGAACTCACCAACTAGTTAGTTGACTTTATTTCAACATGTTTCAGGCAATGTGCAAGCTTTGATTGAAGAAATGCTCAAACCTAGGACATGGACCTAGACTTCATAAGAAAAATTGGATTCCTATTTTATTTGTTCTATTATTCATGAGACTTGATGTATGTGATGTTGAAACAATTGATTAATGGCATTTTACATTTTAACATAGCGTTATGTGGCTGTGAACAATCTTAACCCTCACACTTCGACGATTCCGCCGTCAAGGTTGGGGTGTGACAGATTGGTATCAGAGCCCATAACTATAGGGATTTAGGTTATTAGAAATGGTGACCTAGACTATAGTTTATGCATGATCCATATAGAATAGTATTCTTATGAATATATACATATTGTTTGCATGCTGCCTAACGCTATGCCTTCTTATGTGCAATGTGATGCCTTAGCATAGGTGCCTTTCTGCATGGTTACATATTGTTACCCGTCTCCCCTAGACTTATCATGAACATTGATTCTCCCCGGCAATTGCTACTTCTTAAACTTATTCTCGTCGTCAAGTAGAACTTATTGATAGTACTTCCTTAGAGTTCATGTCTAATCTTATAAATATCTCATCAAGGATTTGATTTCATGAACCAAAGAACTAGTGTGGTACATAGACACTTGTATCCCGGTTTTCCTGGCAAAAGGCCCTTGGGCTAAGGTAAGCATTTCGTATAAATCCTACGGGACCAGTCATGCTTACCTGGGGAATTCTGGGATAAGTGATAAACTGTGGCCAGCATACACAAGTTTCTGAGGCAATTGGGTCAATTCACCTTGACGGGTCAACGTTTTCAAATGGTGATACGTTACCGACTGGAAACATTCCGTATAATTCATGATTCTTACTTTAACTGTCTATCCTTATTGTCCTTTTACCCGTTCCTAATCAAATTCGTATTTTCTAGCATGTCTCGCCATCACGAAAACCGAGGATGATCCGACCGTAAGCTTGCTGCCATGATTGCCCGGCAAATGGCTGCGGTCATCCCGACTATGGTGGCGGAACTCAGCAGCACTATGATCGCCAACGTCGCGAACAACAGCAACAACCAAGGGGAAAATAGTGCAAACCAAGGCCGTAACAACCAGTCTTGCACCTTCAAGCACTTTAGTACATGCAAGCCTCCCAGTTTCAATGGCAAGGAAGGTGCCACCGGTCTCTTAGAATGGTTTGAAGGAATGGAGAACACCTTCGTCAACTGTGAGTGCCCCGAAGCACTCAAGGTGAGGTATGCCACCAGTATGCTGCAGCTAAGGGCCTTAACGTGGTGGAACAGCGAAAAGAGAAACCGAGGCCCCGACGCAATCTTGGCCTTAAGTTGGGAGGAATAAAAAACATAGCCATCGCCAAGTTTTGCCCAAGAAGTGAAATCCAGAAGCTAGAGGAGGAATTCTGGAACCTGAAACAGGATGGCAGGAATCATCTGGCGTATTCTACCCGCCATCACAAGTTGAGTATACTGCTGCCACACATGGTGGATACTGTTCCACGTAATGTGGAGAAATTCATAAAGGGCGTGCCGCCTTAGATTCAGGATGCCTTTGTGGGTAGTCGACCCGTAACTTTGGAAGAATCCATCACCATCACTGCCCAATTGACGGAGAACCACATCCGAGCGGGCACTATGTCTGCAAAGGGTGCCAAGAAAACTGAGAAGACGACCCCGAGGAGGTCAAGGAGGTCAAGCCTGATAACAAGAAAAGGAAGTTTGTACCGGCACGGAACTACGCCGTGGCTGCTCCTAAGCCACCCCAAAGACAGTGTATTCCCAGGGCTACACCGGCAACACAAGTGCCCGTGGCAAGGGCTTATGCGGGCCCCCTACCTATGTGTAACACGTGTAGGTATCATCACCCGGGCAACCTTTCGTGTCGTATCTGCACACTATGTGGCAAGTACGGGCACCTCGTGGCAACGTGCCGCCGAGCAATGGGAAACGCGGTGACGGAACCAAATCGGGTCTGCTACAATTGTGGAGAACCAGGTCACTACCGACCCCAGTGCCCTCATCTTGTGGGCAATGTTCCATAAGCTCGTGGACGTGCCTTCAAAATCAACGCGAACCAAGCTCAGGCGAACAACGATGTGGTGAACGGTACGTAAATTTCAACCCTATCTCCTTAGAATTTCCCCTTAGATTCGTTGCTTATGTCATTAAGTGCCTAAAAAATCTGCACAGGTATGTTTCTTATTAATGACACCTATGCTTACGTATTATTCGATTCGGGTGCCGATAGGAGTTTCGTTTCCTTAGAATTCGAACCGACACTTGCTAAATCTCGCACGAACCTGGAAAGACCTCTCACCGTTGAAGTTGACGATGGGGAACCGATCACCGTCGACGTGGTCATCCGCAATTGTCTATTGTGTCTCGACGACTATAAATTTCTTATCGACCTCATTCCTATGAAGCTCGGGAGTTTTCGACGTCATTATTGGCATGGATTGGTTATCTAAGAACCATGCCGAGATCATTTGCTTCGAGAAGTGCATTCGCATGCCCTTACCCTCCGGGGACACGTTGAAGGTGTTCGGTGAACGGTCTTCCAAAGGACTCAAGCTTATGTCATGCACTAAGGCTCGGAAGTGCCTAAGTAAGAGTTATCTGGCATTCTTGGCCTATGTAGTCAACACCAAAGCCAAAGGGAAGGAACTCAAAGATGTTCCAGTTGTACGAGAATTCCCTGAAGTCTTTCCGATGATCTTAGCGGGATACCTCCCGTACGTGAAGTAGAATTCAAAATCGACTTGATTCCGGGAGCAAGCCCGACGGCTAAATCACCTTATCAACTCGCACCATCTGAAATGCAAGAACTCTCTAGCCAACTCCAGGAATTATCCGAGAAGGAGTTTATCCGCCCTAGTTCTTCTCCTTGGGGTGCACCTGTCTTATTTGTGAAGAAGAAAGATGGGTCATTCCGCATGTGTATCGATTACCGGGAGCTCAACAAGTTGACCATCAAGAACCGGTATCCTCTTCCACGTATCGACTATCTCTTCAATCAACTTCAAGGAGCTGCAATCTTTTCAAAAATCGACTTGCGTTCGGGTTATCACCAACTGCGAGTCCACGACGACGATATCCCAAAGACTGCATTCCGCACTCGGTATGGGCATTACGAGTTCATGGTTATGCCTTTCGTCTTAACCAATGCTCCTGCGGTCTTCATGGATCTTATGAACCGGGTGTGCAAGCCATACCTAGACAAGTTTGTCATCGTTTTCATTGACGACATTCTTATTTATTCCAAGTCCCGCTCGATCATGAACTTCATCTCCGCCAAATCCTCGATCTGTTGAAGAAGGAACAACTGTACGCGAAGTTCTCGAAATGCGAGTTTTGGCTTGAAGAAGTACAATTCTTAGGGCACGTAGTGAATAGTCAAGGAATTCACGTCGACCCTGCGAAGGTTAAATCCGTGAAGAATTGGAGTGCTCCCACAAGTCCGACGGAAGTTCGATCTTTCTTGGTCTAGCCGGGTATTACCGGCGATTTATTGCCAACTTCTCGAAAATCGCGAAGCCACTCACGTCCTTGACTCAGAAGAACAAGCCTTTCGAGTGGAAATCCGAGCAAAAAGAGGCGTTTGAGACATTGAAGCACAAGTTATGCAATGCTCCTATTCTGACGCTACCGGATGGGAATGACGACTTCACGGTATACTGCGACGCGTCGAAACAAGGCCTTGGTTGTGTCCTCATGCAACGGGGAAAGGTCATAGCATATGCCTTGAGACAATTGAAGGTTCATGAGGTAAATTACATGATGCACGATCTCGAGCTCGGAGCAGTGGTCGTTGCTTTGAAAATCTGGAGACACTATCTATACGGCACGCAATGTATAGTCTACACGGACCACAAGAGCCTCCAACACGTTTTCAATCAGAAGGACCTCAATATGAGGCAACGTCGTTGGGTGGAACTAATTAGCGACTACGATTGTGATATCCGATACCATCCCGGCAAGGCAAATGTCGTAGCTGATGCATTGAGTCGAAAGACGCACCAAAAGATGGTTTCCGTTTAAGAGATTCGCGACCGACGTCAATGGTTCGATGCATGGTAGAGTTTGACACTGAAGTCCGACTCAATGTCAACAATGCAACGGTATTACTACAAAACTTGAAGATCGATTGTGACATCGAGTCAAGTATTCGAGAAGCCCAACAAGCGGTGCAAACCGAAGGGAGTATAAAGGAAGAGCTCGAGCCATATCTCTTAGCCCAGTTGGAAGCAAGAGCCAATGGGTTAATATATTTCGCAAACCGAATCTGGATTCCCAAACGCAATAACCTTCGGGCTTTTATCATGAACGAAGCACATCAGACTCGTTATTCTATCCACCCGGGCTCCGATAAGTTGTACATGGACTTACACAGTCAATATTGGTGGCCCGGAATGAAACGAGACGTAGCAACCTACGTTGCTAAATGCCTTACATGCACGAAGGTTAAAGCGGAGCACCAACGTCCAAGTGGTTTACTCGAACAACCCGAAGATCCCATGTGGAAATGGGAACATATATCCATGGACTTCATAACCAAGCTGCCTCGGACATCTCGCGGGCACGATAGCATATGGGTAATCGTCGACCGATTGACCAAGTTGGCATATTTCATACCCATACGCGACACATATAAGACATCGAGGTTAGCCCGGATTTACATCGACGAGATCGTAAGCCGTCATGGTATGCCTCTTCATATTATATCCAACCGAGACACTCGATTCACTTCTCACTTCTGGTCTTCTATGCAAGAACTTCTGGGTACGCAATTGGATTTAAGCACGGCTTACCATCCCCAAACCGATGGTCAAACTGAGCGGACGATCCAAACTCTAGAAGACCTATTGCGCCTCTATGTCCTTGATTTTGGTGGCGACTGGGATACATATCTACCGCTCGCAGAATTCTCCTACAACAACAGTTACCATTCGAGCATCCAAATGACACCGTTTGAAGCGCTTTACGGTCGTAAGTGTTGTTCACCGATTTGCTGGGCCGACATTGGCAAAAATCTCATCACCGGTCCCGAGCTCATACAAGAGACGACCGATAAAGTCGCTATCATCCGCAAGAACCTGTAAATGGCAAGGAGTCGACAGAAGAGCTACGCCGATAAACGTCGCAAGCCACTAGAATTCCAAGTTGGGGAGATGGTCCTTCTCAAGGTCTCACCGTGGAAGGGTGTGGTTCGCTTTGGAAGGAAAGGTAAGTTAGCTCCGAGGTTTGTAGGACCTTTCAAGGTTCTGAAAAGAATTGGGAAAGTGGCCTACAAACTATAACTACCCTCCGACCTTAGTGGAATTCACCCGGTCTTCCACGTCTCGAATCTGAGGAAGTGTTTGGCCGACGATAACTTGTATGTGCCATTGGAAGAAATTTTAAATCGACGAGTCACTATATTTTGTTGAGAAACCCGTTGAAATCATGGATCGCATCATGAAGAAGACTAGAACCACGACAACCCCAATTGTCAAGGTACGTTGGGAGAATAAGCGTGGTGCTGAATTTACTTGGGAACGTGAGGAGCAAATGAAGAAGAAATACCCGTTCTTATTTGTATAGTTTCATTCTTAATTTCGGGACGAAATTTTTTTAAGTTGGGGAGACTGTAACATCTCATATTTTCCCATTAGTGTAAAGTTACCATCGTTTGTTCATGTAAGGACTATTTATGTCAATTATAAAACGTATGGATTACTATGCTTATCACTTGATTTGCCTTCAATGTAAACGTTAGTAAACTAACTATTGGATAATAATAATAATTGTAATAACAATAACAAAAGTAATAATTATAGAAATAATAACACTAACAATAATAACAATAATAATAATAATAATAATAATAAATAATAAATAATAATAATAATAATGATAATAATAATAATAATGATAATAATAATAATAATAATAATAATAATAATAATAATAATAATAATAAAACTTGAATAATTAAATAAGTTAGATTAAAGTTTAAAAATATGAGGGGGTCTTAAGGTCAATTTATAAACTTTAAATTAAAATTTTAGCATAAAATAATAGAATTACAGTTGAGGGACCATTTGTGTAAAATTTGTAAATCCCAAACCATTTCCCCTTTTCACCCCCGTTTTTTCGGCGAGATCCCCGGCCAAACTCCGGCCGCGACTCCGGCCACCTCCACACACCAGTTTAAGGCCCGATTTTGACCCTGAACTATCCCAAATCGTTCATAGTACATGTTTCGAACTCGATCACCCACCCAATTTGAATTTCCCGCTCTTGCGAACCTTCCAAATCAAAACCGAAGCTGACCCTTAAAAAATTCGAATAAAATCTTGTCCAAATTCATAAATTCGACCGAATCAATCACTCCTAAAGTTAATACGCGGACTAACCAACTAATCAATCAATCAATATCGCAAATTACTAGCTCGAATCTCACAATTTTAATAAATTCGAACGCGGTTTCAAATTGAATGTGTTACGCCCGAAACCATGAAATCAAGTCTACAAATTTGGGGCTTTTGATTCATTTTGAAGTTCCTAAACTCTCCGAAACCTCAATTTCACCATAAATCCTCCCAATCAAAAAGCCCCAACTCAAGAACATCCGAGACTAAGTCGAACTCGAAATCACCCAAAACCTCATCAAATCGGGTAATTAAAACATGTTTTCTGCTCGTTTTTGTGCAAGGATCAAAAGCCCTATGATGATTTAGGTGATTAACACCGAATCGAGGGTCGATTTTCGATTCTGTTGAAACTAGGGTTTATCGATTTGGGGGGTAAGCCGGGCAATTGGGGTTAAAATTAAATCAAACCGAGGTGAACCAAGGCCACGGCCCTGGTTCACTGGTCCCTACGCCCCATGTTTCAGGGGAGGTCCCGGGTTCGACCCCGGGCAACCCCCCTTTTCTTTTTCTGATTTTTTTCTATTTTTTTTCATTTCTTTTTATTTATTTAACCTTTTTAAATTTTGAAAATTTCTAAAATTATTTTATAAAATGCAGAATTTATTTAAACTTTTGTTTAACTATTTTGTGACTAAATTAATTTTTATAAAAATACTTTTGTATTTATAAATACATTGTTGTATTTCTAAAAGTACAAAAGGAATGTGTAAATATAATACTTGTATATATATATATATATATATTCAAACAATTAAATTGTTTAGTTACTTATACCTATATATATATATTTATATATAGTTCTTTTTAAGAGTTAAATCACTGATTGTAATTATTATATACAATCTTTAAAAATCGGTTTAACGTATAATTAGATTAGGTTTTTCTTTATTTATTTCTTTCTGATACGCGCCATCAATTAATTATTTCGCGTACAAAAATCCATTCGTTCCATTAACCCGATCGTATTATTAACATGTAATACGAATAATTATTAACTCTTAGTTGATCTACAATTAAGAACCTTAAAACCTAATAATTAATCATCAAACCTATTATAACGCGCTACTTTATTGTATTTAGGTGCCTTGTGACGTTGTGTTGAAAATCTTATTCGTGATTATTCTTATTTCATCTACAAGTCGCCTATTAATTAAACCTGTGAGTTCTTATGCCCCGCTTTACGTTTATTTCACACCTTTCGGGGTGAAAAATGTTGCTTATACAAACTTACTCATACACGCTTTGATACTTATTACGCACGTGCAATTCTTTACATAGTCGTGGTTGTTTGAATATGTTAAGTATTATATGAGATGTGACATACGTGTGCAATCATTAACTATTGCTAGCCTGGCTAAGTCTTAGATCTCTGGGCTTGACAAGCCTATTTGGTGCTAAAGCCGAGGGATTGCCGGCTCCTAGGAGCCGTATGCTTGTGCACTAGGGAACCAAATACACTTAGCTAATCATGCTTATTCATATTATTCCGTCGAGGTTTGATTGTAACTATGCATGTTCTATATACTTACTATCTTGTGACCATTGACTAGAATTGCCACATATAATTTTTTTTGTTATACTTATTGTATTTAAAACCATGAGAACTCACCAACTAGTTAGTTGACTTTATTTTTAACATGTTTCAGGTAATGTGCAAGCTTAATGATGATTGAAGAAATGCTCAAACCTAGGACATGGACCTAGACTTAATAAGAAAAATTGGATTCCTATTTTTGTTTGTTCTATTATTCATGAGACTTGATGTATGTGATGTTGAAACAATTGATTAATGGCATTTTACATTTTAACATAGCGTTATGTGGCTGTGAACAATCTTAACCCTCACACTTCGACGATTCCGCCATCAAGGTTGGGGTGTGACATTAACCACTGCGCTGTAGTGGCAACCCTTATTGTAAATGCTTTTACGATTAAAAAAAAGAAAACTTAATACTGAAAGGTTCTACTTAGGTAATCAAAGTGGCTTCAAGGTGGGTTTAGTACCACAAGTAGCTGACCTAAGCAACGACCTTCCATCGTAAGGTTGATTGAAAGATAAAGAATTCGGATATAAAAAGTTGGGTTCTCCCAACTTTTAAAGAGAGAAAAAGAGATAGAAGGGTATTTTAGAGAGAGAAAAAAAGTATATTAAAGGAATTAACCTTTTAAAAAAGATATAGATGGCTGAAATGTCCATCACAACACTTTAAGGATGATTTAAGCTAAGCAGTATACCTTCATGCCTTGGGCATGAGAGCTGATTTGGCATGGGCTATCGCCATGAACACCACCTCGCATATGTGTAAGGGTGTTCAAAGTTAAATATATAAAATTTTCGGATAATAGAAATCACTATCTGTATCTATATTTGTATCCAAAATTTTGAGTATAGATATAGATAGTGATTCGGATGTCCGAAATTTATTTTTTTTTTTTATTATCTATTTATTTATTTATATACAATTATTATATGTATGTTACTTTAAAAAATAATGTAGACAACCAACTCACATTCAAAAATCTCAATATACACTAAAAAGCCCATACTCAAAATAAAAAAAAATATTTAACATTTAAAAATAATACTTTTTCTTAGTTTTCAGATAATCAATATCCGAATATCGAGAATTTTCAAAATCACCAAATCCGAATCCAAATTTTTGGATATCCAAATTTTCGGATATTTTGAATTCGGTTTTCAGATAGGATTCTCGGATTTGGGTATTTTTAACACCCCTACATATGTGTTATGGGGCATTAAACCCTTAAGCCATTAATGTGTCAACGAGGATAAAAAAACATTTCAAGGATAGCAAATGTGTTGGGTCAGTTGCCTATCTTCAAAGATATGACTAGTGGTATCGTGTCGGACTCTTCATATAAGTTGTGTTATTATCTTGTCAATGATGTATATCTCGAATAGGCCACATAATTCTAATCGTTTAATGCTCTAGTAGGTGAGAAACGTGCCCTTTACTCATCCGCTTAGATGTCAATAAGAAAAGATCTCAAATAAGCGTTTGATATTTTGAATTGTAAATTAGTTTCAGTATGAGCCGATTCGGCTAGAACCCGGTCATGACTTTTATTGAATAAACCCTAACCTATTCTTAATTTTCAACTTGTCATATATATATATGTGTGTGTATATATATATATTTAATAACTAAATTATTATCCGCAAAGTAAAAACAAATTCTAAATATAAATTTCATTTAGAAATTAGGGAACTTTTTTTCTTTTTTTGTACTTTGAGGGAAAGAGTAAAAGGAAATTTCATATATATATTTATAAATTATAAAATATCATAATTTCAAAAAACATAAGCTTTTAAAACTCCAAATTTAATATTTTGTGGCGTTACCTTCGTGATAAATTTGACAGCATATTAAAGAAAAAATGTTTAGAAAAGAAAATATAATAAAAGTTTTTAAATTTTAAAATATGGAAAAAATAATTATAAACTTTAACTTTTGCAAATTAAATTAAATTAAATTAACTAAAGGCTAATAAGAAGTTTTTTCCACATCAACGCACGACAAAACTGTAGTTATTAAAAAAGATATTAATATGTATCATCATCTTAAAACTTAATTGATCATGAAAATAAAGTACATAGGGTTACTTGGGGTTCAAGAGAAAACTACAACTTATGAGAAATGTATAAAAACCACAAGTTATATATATGTAACTACGAATTACATACGCAAAACTATGAGTTACGTATATGTAACTAGTCTATGTAACTCATTTGGATACATATAAGTTACTTATATGTAACTTAAATCTACGTTCCGTTATGAAAGTAATTATGTAAATTAAAAATGGTTATAATTGATTACAATAATAAGCTCATGTTTACTTAAATACCCTTTGCACAATTAAATAAATAAATAAAATTATAAAGTTGAATTAGAGATTCATTTGAAGCATTTATATCTTATATAGTATGGAAAATGTTTAAATAAAAGGGTAATATATCTAAAAAGTGTAAGAATGAATCTCAACCGTTAATCTTTTTAATTAATGATTGAGATCAAATTACATGGAATAAGTTTGTTAGAGGGTATTTTAGGAATATCAACTTTTGTTATTTTTTTGTACCTTCATATTTTTTTAACCGTTCATAACTTTTATATACAACATTATTTTTTATAAAATTTACATTATGAATAACGAGCGTTTTTTTTATATTTTAACAAGTAAAATACCGTTATATGAAAATATAATAATCTTTTTATGTTTTTTATCATGTGAAATCTGTCGTTATTGCGTCTTTAGTGAAAATATAAAATACCGTGTTAACTTTAGAAAATCAATCAAAATTATTATTTTTTTGTTATAATAGTATCACTATACATATACAACGTTATGTTATTTTATGTATATATGTAAATTCACAAGCGTAAAAAAGTTACGAGAAGTGTAAGTTACACTTACATCACTAAATATTTATGGAGATGACTGGGAAGGTCTTTTTGAAGCTATAACTGGTTATGGTCTTGGTGGATCTTCAATGGCTCTGTTTGGAAGAGTTGGTGGTGGTATTTACACTAAAGCCGCTGATGTAGGTGCTAACCTTGTTGGCAAGGTTGAACGGAACATTCCGGAAGATGATCCTAGAAATCCTGCTATTATTGCTGACAATGTTGGGGATAATGTTGGTGACATTGCGGGAATGGGATCTGATCTTTTCGGCTCTTATGCCGAGTCATCATGTGCTGCTCTTGTGGTTGCTTCAATTTCTTCATTTGGAATCAACCATGAGTTCACTGCAATGTGCTACCCGTTGCTTGTGAGCTCAATTGGAATTCTTGTTTGCTTGATAACCACACTTTTTGCCACTGATTTTATGAAATTAAAGCTGTCAAAGATATCGAGCCATCGCTTAAGAATCAGCTTATAATTTCTACCGTTCTTATGACCATTGGAGTTACAGCAGGCTGCTCGTGCAGCCGGACGGGAGCCACATCCTTTCCGCCCCAGCCTTCTGGAGATGATCTCATGGAGGACTAATTCTATTGAACTCTTGGTTACATGAATTGCGAGGCTGCTTTGTTTTATTTTTGGAATCTGATCGCGCGCGACCAGAAATCTTTTGATAAGGGGAGTTCTTTTGTTCTCTTTCATTCTCACTTGCATGTTAATTGCATCTACTTGCATTGTTTTTACTTATTTTGACACATTGAGGACAATGTATCGTTCAAGTGTGGGGATGTTAGGGATTTTTGTTTGATTTCATCAAAACCACCGATCTTATATATTTTTGCTTCCAACAAATTCCTCTTTTTGGCTTAATTTTTTTTTGGTGTTCATTTTGCTTAAACATTAGATTTTTAAGCATAAGCTCAATTTTGAAATCAAATTTCTAAGAGAATCCAACGAAAATGCAAAAACAATGTTGAAAATATCATAATAATTATCATGTTGATTGAAAGATTTTTATGCCAAAGTTTGCATCGATTCCTACCACCCCGTTTCCGTGAGTAAAAACTTTTGTGCCTCTCGAGCATTGTTTATTCACTATATATCACATGCTCACGTTTTTTGTTAATTATGAAGTGGCTCGAATGTTGTAACATTTTAGAACTTGCTTAGGTGATTCACTTCAAGATCACGAACTAAGTTGTTGCATGAAAATGATTGAAGCGTTAGGAAAACTCACCTTGTGCACTCCGTTTTCGTTTCTTTTCTCATGCCCGATCATCACCCTTAGTTGCCCTAGTTGAGCCTAAAACCTCATGTTTTTTGTTTTACCACCGTGAATAACCTAATTAGCCAAACAGCCTCTTTCCTTTTAATTTTTGTGTTAAAATCCGGATTTTGTTAGTTGTCTAACTTATATTATATAGTTGTAATTATGTTCAGAACAATTATGTTATTGTTCTATTAGCGTAGTATATGTTGTAATAGAAAAAAAGGAAAAAAAAAAAAAAAAAAAAAAAGAGAAAAAAAAAGAAAAGAAAAAAATATATATATGAAAGAAAAAAAAGTAAAAAAAAGAAGATTATTGCATTATTTTCTCCGTTTGCTTTAATAGAAATCAATTAAAAATGAGCAATTTTTATGTTATAATGGGAAACCATTATAATAGCTCATTATATATTTAGGTTCGTATTAGTTTATTTTAGTGTGTGTTTTTTTTTCGTTTATTATGCTTTGTAGTTGTTCGTAGTAAGCATCTAGCGATTCCAGATTTTTAACATTTTAACCACTTTATCACCAAAATCCACGCCTTCAACCGTAGCCCCGTTACAACCTTTAAAGACCTCTTGATTTGTGCAACTTTCTTATGTTATGTGGTGGAGAATTTGATCTCTAATCAAGCTTATGATAATGTTGCTTCATTATGTGCTTTGAGTGACTTACATACCTACTTCCATATATACATCCGAGTGTTGAGCGAATCATTGTGAGAAGTGCAAGTTAAGGCATAAATTTCTTTTCATAAACTGTCAAATCTATTTAGATATTCTCACATGTTGGAAATTGGTTGACTCGTTGGTTTCCTTTTTAAATGTGTATTTCTTAAAAATCTTATGCATTTAAATCTTTAGCTTATTTGTGAACTACCTATAAATATTATTAATGCCAAAGGGAATCTTGTCAAACCTTTTGTCATTTTGCTTGAGGGCAAGCAAACCTTAAGTGTGGGGATATTTGATATGTGAATAATTATACATGTTAAGAATACATATCTTTTCCCATTTTAAGTGATTTTTGTTTCAAATTAATCTTTAGCGATACTTAATTGTGATTAATTTGATTTTTGTAGCTTCGAATGGTGGTTTGATGATTTCAAAAGAAAAAGCCAAGGAATTCATGAAGAGTTTGGAAGTTTAGAGGCTGTCATGGCCATGACAGGAGCTGTCAAGACCATAACAAGCTGCAGACCCCTTTTTTGAGCGCATTATGACCATGACAAACTGGGTCATGGCCATGACACGCATCATGCCCCCTTTTTAACCCCTTCTTCTTCTTCATTGAGGGGAGGACGATTTTAGAGGAGAAAACCCTAGTTTTTCTTCATCTTTGAAGGGGATTTGAAGGAAGTTTCTCAAGAGTTCAAGAGAGGTTGAAGATCAAGCATTTCAAAGAAAGATTCAACCTCACACAACCCATCCTCACTCATTTTGGTTTGAAAATCTCTAGACCTAACATGTTTTCTTCCATTTCTTTGAGTTTGGTTGTGGCTTTTGTAAGCCTCATGGGCTAAATACTCTTAATCACTTAGATTAGATGAAGCTTAGCATACTTTGACATTTTGTATGAAACCCTTGGTGGTGTTTATGTCAATGCTCATTACAAAGCTATGAATGTCCTTTAATGGTGGTATGCTCTTATTTAACTTGATGAAATATTGAATCTTGTGGGTGTTGCAACCACATTATGTTGGAAAACCGTGTGTGTTGGAACATTTATTCATGAATTGCATAACCTAGTATGTAGTTTATGGCATTTGACTAGAAATAGTGAATGAATGGTTAAATATCTAGTAAAGTTGAACAAGTATGCATCCTTATACATGTGTTTGTGAAAACCATTGTGTTTGTTATGAATACCTCCTAACTTTGTTATGTAAAACCATAGATAATGCGCAAATTTACGGTTCATAAATTCATGTTAGGATATTCATAAGTTGAAGGATATATATAGGTATTGTTACATTACGTGAATTGAGGTGGTTGACACGTGTTCATCGTGTTAACTTTCCAAAGATTTGTGGGTTTGGTATCCTTGACGGGAGTCCAAATCATAATTAACATTGGCATAATATTATCATTAGTTCTTCATGGCATAACTTTAGGTGGCTATTGTGTGTTTATCGTCTTAGCTTTCCAAAGAGTTATATAATTAGATAACTTTGACAAGAGTCTAGTTTATATCCATGTTTCATGTGTAGAAAATGATCTCACCATAGGTTCATACATGTCGTCATTGTTTTGGTAAGCGGATTCAAAGTCTAAGTGATACCTTCCTCTGGTTGGTTATTTTCATCTTTATCTACTTTCTTCAATTAGTTTAATTGTTAGTTAAAATTAGTTAATGATAATATTCACAAATCCTCTTTTATCGGCTAGATAATGATAAAGACTTAGTATCAGGAGCTCTCGTGTCCATGGCTCGATACTTGTTTCTTACCAAAAGCTATACTACTATTCGATAGGTACACTTGCCTATTGTGTGTGTAGTTAGTCATAAGGTGAAAATCATTTTATAATTTTAAAGCTTAATTGTGTAAAATTTGCTGCTAAAGTTTATATATCAAAACACACATCAAGTTTTTGGCGCCGTTGCCGGGGACACGGCAATTCTGAGAAAGATCCGAGTCATTACTTTAGCCAATACTTTGTATTTAATATAATTATTTTGTTACCTTTATCTTTCTTTACGCGTTTGGTAGTGTTTGTGTTTCAGGAAGCTTATGTCCGCATCTTCACCGGTTGATGATCTTGTAGAGCCTTATTCTGAACCCGAAAAAGTAATCAGGAGAAACTTGAGGGCAAGATCCCACAAAGTAGCACAAGAAATCGAAGGTGAAGCGACGAGGCTAGAGTACTCAAACGAGACCGAAAGTGAAAAGGAGGATACAAACGGAACAGAAAGTGAAGAAGAGCACACCGAAGACACAATGGCGGGGCAAGAAGATAGAAGAACAATCTATGATTTTGCCAAACCATCTTTAGAAGGTGCAAAACCTAGCATTGTACGACCGAATGTGCAAGCAAACAACTTTGAGATCAAGTCAAGCACAATTCAAATGATCCAAAACAATTGTCAATTTGATGGTCGTCCGGATGATGACCCAAACTTTCACCTTGCAAACTTTCTTGAGATATATGATACCTTCAAGATTAATGGAGTTAGTGATGATGCAATTAGACTCCAATTATTCTCTTTCTCATTACGTGATAGAGCAAAGCAATGGTTGAACACACTTCCTGTTGGTTCCATCACTACTTGGAATCAAATGGCTGAAAAATTTCTCTTGAAGTATTTTCCACCATCGAAAACCGCTAGATTAAGGAACTTGATCACATCATTCATGCAAGATGAAGGAGAATCACTATATGAAGCATGGGAAAGGTACAAAGATTCAATGAGGAAGTGTCCACACCATGGATTGGAACCTTGGTTTCAAATCCAAACATTTTACAACGGGTTATGTCCGGAAAGTCGTCAGATTATTGATGCATCTTCACGAGGTGCATTTTGGGATAAAACACCCGAGGAGGCACATGATTTGATTGAAGATTTGGCTAACAACAGTTGTTCATGGCAAGCTCCAAGAACACGGCAACCCAGACAGGGTGTTCATCAAGTTGATACATATCATTCTTTATCTGCACAAGTTGAAGCACTTACAAATCGAATGAATCAAATGCAGGTAAACAGGGCCCAAGTAGTTTGTGATATGTGTGGGGGACCACATATGAGTTCGGATTGTCAACAAAGGGAAATGTTCAACCCTCCGGAGCAAGTTGATTATATGGGAAGTCAAGTTCGTCCTCAAAATAACCCATATAGTAACACATATAATGCGGGTTGGAAAAATCATCCAAATTTTAGTTGGAAGGCAAGTGGTCCCCCGGGATTTCAACCAAGACCAACATATCAAAACCATCAACAACAAGGCTATCAACCGTATCAACAACAAACTCACAATCAATTCCGCTCCCAAAATTAAAATCAATATCAACAATTCCAACATCAAGGATCAAGTAGTGGTTCACAATCAGAAAAGAAACCCAATTTGGAAGAGAAGATGGCACAATTTCTATCTACAGTCGAAAGTCGTCATCAAAGTTCGGAAGCTCGTCACCAACAACACGAGATGGAATTGAGAAACCATCGAGCCACAATGCAAAGTATAGAAGCTCAAGTGGGAGAAATTTCAAGGCAATTATCCGAAAGGCAACATGGTGGTCTTCCGAGTAACACCGAGCCTAATCCTAAAGCTCATGTGAAGGCGGTCACGACTAGAAGTGGCAAGACCACTCATTCGGATAACTTAGCTTCTACATCCGAGCCAATTGGTGAAGAGGAAGTTGAGGTTCAAGACGAGGTGCAACATACTAGGCAAAGCCCATCAATACCGCACAAGTCAAAGAACCATTGAGAGTTTACAAGCCCACTATTCCTTATCCCGGTAGATTGAAAAAGGAAAAGATGGAAGAACATTATGGTAAATTTCTTGAACTTTTTAAGCAATTGCATATTAACTTACCATTTGTTGAAGCTTTATCACAGATGCCAAAGTATGCCAAGTTTCTTAAAGACATTCTAACAAACAAGAAGAAACTCGAGGAGCTTTCACACGTGACTTTGAATGAAGAATGCTCGGCGGTTTTGCAAAACAAGCTACCGAAGAAAATGACTGATCCAGGGAGTTTTACTATTCCTTGTTTAATTGGTAGTTTATCTGTTAGCAATGCATTGGCCGACTTAGGTGCTAGCATCAATTTGATGCCCTACTCGGTATTTGCAAAATTAGACCTAGGTGAGCCTAGACCGACCCGAATGAGCATCCAACTTGCCGATCGATCTGTAAAGTACCCTAGAGGCATAGTTGAGAACATGTTGGTTAAAATTGATAAATTTGTGTTTCCGGTTGATTTTGTAATTCTTGACATGGATGAAGATAAAAATGTACCACTTATCTTAGGTCGCCCTTTCTTAGCTACCTCTAGAGCCTTAATTGATGTATGCAATGGTAAATTAACTCTAAGGGTAGATGAAGAAGAGGTAGTCTTTGATATTAAAAATTCCATGCAACATTTACAAAATCGTGATGATTCATTATATTTTATTGATACTATTGACTCATATGTGGATCATTATCTGCAGGAAAGTTGTGAACAAAATGCTTTGGACACACAATTGCTTAATGGGGAAAACTTTGACATTTGTCACATGCAAGTTGTTGATGAGTTAGCTTGCTCGTTAACCAATGAACCATCCTCAAGTCCAAAAGTATTTGAAGTATCGGAAAGAGATGACGGTGGTGACGAATGAAAAGAATGAGCTTATACCCACAAGAACCGTCACGGGTTGGAGAGTTTGCATCGATTAACGCAAGCTCAACGATGCAACAAGAAAAGATCATTTTCCTTTACCTTTCATTGATCAAATGTTAGAACGTTTATCTGGGAACATGTTTTATTGTTTTCTTGATGGTTTTTCAGGATATTTTCAAATTCTTATTGCACCCGAGGACCAAGAAAAGACGACATTTACATGTCCTTATGGCACTTTCGCATACAGAAGAATGCCATTTGGGTTATGTAATGCACTGGCCACGTTTCAAAGATGTATGGTTGCCATATTTCATGACATGATCGAAGACTCAATGGAGGTGTTCATGGATGATTTCTCGGTCTTTGGAAATTCATTTGATCATTGTTTAAGTAACTTGGAAAGGATGCTTGCAAGATGCGAGGAATCAAATCTTGTTTTGAATTGGGAGAAATGCCACTTCATGGTGAAGGAAGGCATTGTCTTAGGTCATAAGATTTCCAATGCGGGGCTAGAGGTAGATAGGGCAAAAGTGGAAACCATTTCGAAATTACCACCACCAAATTCTGTCAAAGCAATAAGAAGTTTCTTAGGTCATGCCGGCTTTTATAGACGTTTTATCAAAGACTTCTAAGAAATGCAAGACCTATGACCCAACTTCTTGAAAAAGATGTGCCTTTTGTTTTTAATGATGAATGCTTGGTTGCATTTAATCTGTTGAAAGAGAAATTAATAAATGCACCCATAATGGTAGCCCCGGATTGGAATCTCCCATTTGAACTAATGTGTGATGCTAGTGACTATGCAGTTGGAGCAGTTTTAGGGCAACGAAAGGAAAGACATTTTCATCCAATCTACTACGCAAGCAAAACCCTTAATGATGCTCAAGAGAACTACACAACAGCTGAAAAAGAATTGCTTGCTGTGGTTTTGCTTTTGATAAATTTCGTTCTTACCTTGTTTTATCGAAAACTGTTGTTTATACTGATCATGCAGCTCTCAGATACCTTTTTGGAAATAAGATGCAAAACCGAGATTGATTCGATGGATCTTGCTTTTATAAGAGTTTGACATAGAGATACAAGACAAAAAGGGGGCTGAGAACGTCGCAGCTGACCATCTTTCTCGTCTGAGAACCCATCTTTAGAAGAACTACGGGAATCCAACATAAATGACAATTTTCCACATGAATTTCTTTTGCAGGTTCAAGAGATTGATGATCATCCTTGGTTCGCAGATTTTGCAAACTACCTTGCGGGTGGGGTTCTCGTTAAAGGAATGACCTACCAACAGAAAAAGAAATTCTTTACTGATTTAAAGCACTACTTTTGGGAAGACCCGCATCTGTTTAAGGTATGCGCAGATCAAGTGGTGAGAAGATGTGTGCATGGTAGTGAGGCGATGAGCATTATTCGCCATTGTCATGAAGGACCCACTGGTGGACATCATGGGGCTAATTACACCGCCAAGAAGGTTTACGACTCTGGATTCTATTGGCCCACCATTTTTAAGGATGCACATGCGTTGGTTAAAGCTTGTGATGCTTGCCAACGAGCAGGTAACATCTCATCCCGTGATGAGATGCCCCAAAACGGGATTCAGGTATGTGAGGTATTTGATATTTGGGGCATCGACTTCATGGGACCATTTCCATCTTCACGAGGACACAAATACATCCTAGTTGCTGTTGATTATGTCTCAAAATGGGCGGAAGCACAAGCATACCCACAAACGATGCTAGGGTTGTTGTAAAGTTTTTAAGAAAGTTGTTCACACGGTTTGGAACCCCCAAGGCCTTAATTAGTGACCGAGGCACTCATTTTTGTAATTCTTTACTTGAAAAAGCTTTATCACACTATAGTGTTCACCATAGATTTTCAAAGGCGTATCATCCACAAACGAGTGGACAAGTGGAAGTCACTAATCGAGGCCTTAAACGCATTCTGAAGCGAACAGTGGGGCAAAACCGAAAGATTTGGTCAGATAAGCTAGATGATGCTTTATGGGCTTTTCGAACCGCTTACAAAACACCAATAGGCATAACACCATTTAAGTTGCTTTACGGAAAAGCTTGTCATCTACCATTTGAAATTGAGCACAAAGCATATTGGGCTTTAAAATCAGTTAACCTTGACTTAAGATGTGCAGGTGAAAACAGATGGTTGCAGGTTCATGAGCTTGAAGAATTGAGAAATCAAGCTTACGAGAACTCTCGAATCTACAAGGAACGAACAAAGCAATCAGACGACAATCACTTGAAGGATAACAAACAATTTCAAGTAGGAGAGCGTGTCTTGCTTTACAATTCAAGACTTCGGTTGTTTCCAGGAAAGTTAAAATCACGATGGACAGGTCCTTACCTTGTGAAACAAGTATTTCCATATGGCACTGTTGAAATAGAACATCCGGACGGAAGAGTTTTCAAAGGAATGGTCATCGATTGAAACATTACATCGAAGGCCCGGTGGATGAGGAATTGGAGATTGTGAATCTTCACCCCAAGAACAATTAATGCGGGGTCGAGTCAAGCTAAAGACTCGTTAATAAACTAAGCGCTTCCGGGTGGCAACCCGAGGGTTTGAACGCATTATGGTATTTTATGTTCTCTTTTTACGGGCTCTATAATGTTTTGATTTTTAGGAAATCGTTGTTTTTCTTATAGCATGATGAAACTCGAGATTTAATTACCGGCGTCACTCGGTAAGTATTTCTTAAGTGATTATGCTAATCATTCGAAAAACCAATAACTAGATTTTGAAATCATTATCTTTTGGTATAACCCGTTAAATATTTATATTTAAAAGCAAAAAAAAATCAAAAAAATCAAAAAAAAAAATTCAAATATTTATTTTATTAGGTAATTGTAATAGAATTAATGAAAAAAAAATTTTTTTAAAAAATTAGATGATAAGATAAATTTTCTTATTAATTAAAAAATTTTAAAAACGTATTTGTCATGACCATGACACAAAAGTAATGCCCATGACCTTTGCATTGTCAGGAGCTCAAAAGCTACTGTCATGACTATGACCATTTTGTCATGACCATATCCTGGTCAAACTTTCAGGTAAAAAAAAATAAATCTTAAAAGAAACCTAAACCATCTTCCATACAACCACAACTCACCATCCACCGTCGCCCCCATCATCCCGTAGCCACAACCCTCAGCCGCGCCACCATCCCGCAGCCACAACCACCCCGCGCCACTTAACTTCCGACCGCCCTTCACCATCGCGATCAACACCCACACCGAAGTCGACCAGCCGACCGTAACCCTAAGCCGCCATCACCATCGCTCAAACCAGCCTCCGCCTTCGACCAGCCACCTACCACCCAGCCGCCGCCTTCGACCTCACCACATCGCGACACCCACCTGCCGTCGCAACCCAGCCACCACCACCTCCGAGCTGTGTCGCACCAACAACCAACCACCACCTCACGACCGCAATCACACCCGACCGCAACGCACCCTCGGACAACAACAAGAATGGGTTCAATGAGTCTTTGATTGAAGAAGAGGAAGGTGTTAACGAACATAGTGTTGTTGTTAAGTGTGCTGAGATTCAGAATGCTATCTCTGAAGGTGCGACATCTTTTTTGTTCACCGAGTATCAGTACGTGGGTATCTTCATGGTTGTTTTTGCAATCTTGATCGTTCTTTTTCTAGGTTTGTTGAGGGATTCAGCACAAAAAGCCAACAATGCACCTATGATATTCATAAAATGTGCAAGCCTGCACTTGCTACTACTTTGTTTAGCACTGTATCTTTCTTGCTTGGGGCCATTACATCTGTCCTCTCTGGTTTTCTTGGTATGAAAATCGCTACATACGCTAATGCAAGAACGACATTAGAGGCAAGAAAAAGTGTCGGTAAAGCATTTATCACTGCGTTTAGATCTGGTGCTGTAATGGGTTCTCTCCTTGCTGCAAACGGGCTGTTGGTTCTCTACATTACTATTAATCTATTTAAATTATATTATGGAGATGACTGGGAAGGTCTTTTTGAAGCTATAACTGGTTATGGTCTTGGTGGATCTTCAATGGCTCTGTTTGGAAGAGTTGGTGGTGGTATTTACACTAAAGCCGCTGATGTAGGTGCTAACCTTGTTGGCAAGGTTGAACGGAACATTCCGGAAGATGATCCTAGAAATCCTGCTGTTATTGCTGACAATGTTGGGGATAATGTTGGTGACATTGCGGGAATGGGATCTGATCTTTTCGGCTCTTATGCCGAGTCATCATGTGCTGCTCTTGTGGTTGCTTCAATTTCTTCATTTGGAATCAACCATGAGTTCACTGCAATGTGCTACCCTTGCTTGTGAGCTCAATTGGAATTCTTGTTTGCTTGATAACCACACTTTTTGCCACTGATTTCTATGAAATTAAAGCTGTCAAAGATATCGAGCCATCGCTTAAGAATCAGCTTATAATTTCTACCGTTCTTATGACCATTGGAGTTGCAGCAGGCTGCTCGTGCAGCCGGACGGGAGCCACATCCTTTCCCGCCCCAGCCTTCTGGAGATGATCTCATGGGGGACTAATTCTATTGAACTCTTGGTTACATGAATTGCGAGGCTGCTTTGTTTTATTTTTGGAATCTGATCGCGCGCGACCAGAAATCTTTTGATAAGGGGAGTTCTTTTGTTCTCTTTCATTCTCACTTGCATGTTAATTGCATCTACTTGCATTGTTTTTACTTATTTTGACACATTGAGGACAATGTATCGTTCAAGTGTGGGGATGTTAGGGATTTTCGTTTGATTTCATCAAAACCACCGATCTTATATATTTTTGCTTCCAACAAATTCCTCTTTTTGGCTTAATTTTTTTTTGGTGTTCATTTTGCTTAAACATTAGATTTTTAAGCATAAGCTCAATTTTGAAATCAAATTTCTAAGAGAATCCAACGAAAATGCAAAAACAATGTTGAAAATATCATAATAATTGTCATGTTGATTGAAAGATTTTTATGCCAAAGTTTGCATCGATTCCTACCACCCCGTTTCCGTGAGTAAAAACTTTTGTGCCTCTCGAGCATTGTTTATTCACTATATATCACATGCTCACGTTTTTTGTTAATTATGGAGTGGCTCGAATGTTGTAACATTTTAGAACTTGCTTAGGTGATTCACTTCAAGATCACGAACTAAGTTGTTGCATGAAAATGATTGAGGCGTTAGGAAAACTCACCTTGTGCACTCCGTTTTCGTTTCTTTTCTCATGCCCGATCATCACCCTTAGTTGCCCTTGTTGAGCCTAAAACCTCATGTTTTTTGTTTTACCACCGTGAATAACCTAATTAGCCAAACAGCCTCTTTCCTTTTAATTTTTGTGTTAAAATCCGGATTTTGTTAGTTGTCTAACTTATATTATATAGTTGTAATTATGTTCAGAACAATTATGTTATTGTTCTATTAGCGTAGTATATGTTGTAATATAAAAAAAGGAAAAAAAAAGAAAAAAACAAAAGAGAAAAAAAAAAGAAAAGAAAAAATATATATATGAAAGAAAAAAAAAAGAAAAAAAAGAAGATTATTGCATTATTTTCTTCGTTTGCTTTAATAGAAATCAATTAAAAATGAGCAATTTTTATGTTATAATGGGAAACCATTATAATAGCTCATTATATATTTAGGTTCGTATTAGTTTATTTTAGTGTGTGTTTTTTTTTCGTTTATTATGCTTTGTAATTGTTCGTAGTAAGCATCTAGCGATTCCAGATTTTTAACATTTTACCCACTTTATCACCAAAATCCACGCCTTCAACCGTAGCCCCGTTACAACCTTTAAAGACCTCTTGATTTGTGCAACTTTCTTATGTTATGTGGTGGAGAATTTGATCTCTAATCAAGCTTATGATAATGTTGCTTCATTATGTGCTTTGAGTGACTTACATACCTACTTCCATATATACATCCGAGTGTTGAGCGAATCATTGTGAGAAGTGCAAGTTAAGGCATAAATTTCTTTTCATAAACTGTCAAATCTATTTAGATATTCTCACATGTTGGAAATTGGTTGACTCGTTGGTTTCCTTTTTAAATGTGTATTTTTAAAAATCTTATGCATTTAAATCTTTAGCTTATTTGTGAACTACCTATAAATATTATTAATGCCAAAGGGAATCTTGTCAAACCTTTTGTCATTTTGCTTGAGGGCAAGCAAACCTTAAGTGTGGGGATATTTGATATGTGAATAATTATACATGTTAAGAATACATATCTTTTCCCATTTTAAGTGATTTTTGTTTCAAATTAATCTTTAGCGATACTTAATTGTGATTAATTTGATTTTTGTAGCTTCGAATGGTGGTTTGATGATTTCAAAAGAAAAAGCCAAGGAATTCATGAAGAGTTTGGAAGTTTAGAGGCTGTCATGGCCATGACAGGAGCTGTCAAGACCATAACAAGCTGCAGACCCCTTTTTTGAGCGCATTATGACCATGACAAACTGGGTCATGGCCATGACACGCATCAGGCCCCCTTTTTAACCCCTTCTTCTTCTTCATTGAGGGGAGGACGATTTTAGAGGAGAAAACCCTAGTTTTTCTTCATCTTTGAAGGGGATTTGAAGGAAGTTTCTCAAGAGTTCAAGAGAGGTTGAAGATCAAGCATTTCAAAGAAAGATTCAACCTCACACAACCCATCCTCACTCATCTTTGGTTTGAAAATCTCTAGACCTAACATGTTTTCTTCCATTTCTTTGAGTTTGGTTGTGGCTTTTGTAAGCCTCATGGGCTAAATACTCTTAATCACTTAGATTAGATGAAGCTTAGCATACTTTGACATTTTGTATGAAACCCTTGGTGGTGTTTATGTCAATGCTCATTACAAAGCTATGAATGTCCTTTAATGGTGGTGTGCTCTTATTTAACTTGATGAAATATTGAATCTTGTGGGTGTTGCAACCACATTATGTTGGAAAACCGTGTGTGTTGGAACATTTATTCATGAATTGCATAACCTAGTATGTAGTTTATGGCATTTGACTAGAAATAGTGAATGAATGGTTAAATATCTAGTAAAGTTGAACAAGTATGCATCCTTATACATGTGTTTGTGAAAACCATTGTGTTTGTTATGAATACCTCCTAACTTTTTATGTAAAACCATAGATAATGCGCAAATTTACGGTTCATAAATTCATGTTAGGATATTCATAAGTTGAAGGATATATATAGGTATTGTTACATTACGTGAATTGAGGTGGTTGCCACGTGTTCATCGTGTTAACTTTCCAAAGATTTGTGGGTTTGGTATCCTTGACGGGAGTCCAAATCATAATTAACATTGGCATAATATTATCATTAGTTTTCATGGCATAACTTTAGGTGGCTATTGTGTGTTTATCGTCTTAGCTTTCCAAAGAGTTATATAATTAGATAACTTTGACAAGAGTCTAGTTTATATCCATGTTTCATGTGTAGAAAATGATCTCACCATAGGTTCATACATGTCGTCATTGTTTTGCTAAGCGGATTCAAAGTCTAAGTGATACCTTCCTCTGATTGGTTATTTTCATCTTTATCTACTTTCTTCAATTAGTTTAATTGTTAGTTAAAATTAGTTAATGATAATATTCACAAATCCTCTTTTATCGGCTAGATAATGATAAAGACTTAGTATCAGGAGCTCTCGTGTCCATGGATCGATACTTGGTTCTTACCAAAAGCTATACTACTATTCGATAGGTACACTTGCCTATTGTGTGTGTAGTTAGTCATAAGTGAAAATCATTTTATAATTTTAAAGCTTAATTGTGTAAAATTTGCTACTAAAGTTTATATATCAAAACACACATCAAGTTTTTGGCGCCGTTGCCGGGGACACGGCAATTCTGAGAAAGATCCGAGTCATTACTTTAGCCAATACTTTGTATTTAATATTTTAATTTAATATAATTATTTTGTTACCTTTATCTTTCTTTACGCGTTTGGTAGTGTTTGTGTTTCAGAAGCTTATGTCCGCATCTTCACCGGTTGATGATCTTGTAGAGCCTTATTCTGAACCCGAAAAAGTAATCAGGAGAAACTTGAGGGCAAGATCCCACAAAGTAGCACAAGAAATCGAAGGTGAAGCGATGAGGCTAGAGTACTCAAACGAGACCGAAAGTGAAAAGGAGGATACAAACGGAACAGAAAGTGAAGAAGAGCACACCGAAGACACAATGGCGGGGCAAGAAGATAGAAGAACAATCTATGATTTTGCCAAACCATCTTTAGAAGGTGCAAAACCTAGCATTGTACGACCGAATGTGCAAGCAAACAACTTTGAGATCAAGTCAAGCACAATTCAAATGATCCAAAACAATTGTCAATTTGATGGTCGTCCGGATGATGACCCAAACTTTCACCTTGCAAACTTTCTTGAGATATGTGATACCTTCAAGATTAATGGAGTTAGTGATGATGCAATTAGACTCCGATTATTCTCTTTCTCATTACGTGATAGAGCAAAGCAATGGTTGAACACACTTCCTGTTGGTTCCATCACTACTTGGAATCAAATGGCTGAAAAATTTCTCTTGAAGTATTTTCCACCATCGAAAACCGCTAGATTAAGGAACTTGATCACATCATTCATGCAAGATGAAGGAGAATCACTATATGAAGCATGGGAAAGGTACAAAGATTCAATGAGGAAGTGTCCACACCATGGATTGGAACCTTGGTTTCAAATCCAAACATTTTACAACGGGTTATGTCCGGAAAGTCGTCAGATTATTGATGCATCTTCACGAGGTGCATTTTGGGATAAAACACCCGAGGAGGCACATGAGTTGATTGAAGATTTGGCTAACAACAGTTGTTCATGGCAAGCTCCAAGAACACGGCAACCCAGACAGGGTGTTCATCAAGTTGATACATATCATTCTTTATCTGCACAAGTTGAAGCACTTACAAATCGAATGAATCAAATGCAGGTAAACAGGGCCCAAGTAGTTTGTGATATGTGTGGGGGACCACATATGAGTTCAGATTGTCAACAAAGGGAAATGTTCAACCCTCCGGAGCAAGTTGATTATATGGGAAGTCAAGTTCGTCCTCAAAATAACCCATATAGTAACACATATAATGCGGGTTGGAAAAATCATCCAAATTTTAGTTGGAAGGCAAGTGGTCCCCCGGGATTTCAACCAAGACCAACATATCAAAACCATCAACAACAAGGCTATCAACCGTATCAACAACAAACTCACAATCAATTCCGCTCCCAAAATCAAAATCAATATCAACAATTCCAACATCAAGGATCAAGTAGTGGTTCACAATCAGAAAAGAAACCCAATTTGGAAGAGATGATGGCACAATTTCTATCTACAGCCGAAAGTCGTCATCAAAGTTGGAAGCTCGTCACCAACAACACGAGATGGAATTGAGAAACCATCGAGCCACAATGCAAAGTATAGAAGCTCAAGTGGGAGAAATTTCAAGGCAATTATCCAAAAGGCAACATGGTGGTCTTCCGAGTAACACCGAGCCTAATCCTAAAGCTCATGTGAAGGCGGTCACGACTAGAAGTGGCAAGACCACTCATTCGGATAACTTAGCTTCTACATCCGAGCCAATTGGTGAAGAGGAAGTTGAGGTTCAAGACGAGGTGCAACATACTAGGCAAAGCCCATCAAGTACCGCACAAGTCAAAGAACCATTGAGAGTTTACAAGCCCACTATTCCTTATCCCGGTAGATTGAAAAAGGAAAAGATGGAAGAACAATATGGTAAATTTCTTGAACTTTTTAAGCAATTGCATATTAACTTACCATTTGTTGAAGCTTTATCACAGATGCCAAAGTATGCCAAGTTTTTAAAGACATTCTAACAAACAAGAAGAAACTCGAGGAGCTTTCGCATGTGACTTTGAATGAAGAATGCTCGGCGGTTTTGCAAAACAAGCTACCGAAGAAAATGACCGATCCAGGGAGTTTTACTATTCCTTGTTTAATTGGTAGTTTATCTGTTAGCAATGCATTGGCCGACTTAGGTGCTAGCATCAATTTGATGCCCTACTCGGTATTTGCAAAATTAGACCTAGGTGAGCCTAGACCGACCCGAATGAGCATCCAACTTGCCGATCGATCTGTAAAGTACCCTAGAGGCATAGTTGAGAACATGTTGGTTAAAATTGATAAATTTGTGTTTCCGGTTGATTTTGTAATTCTTGACATGGATGAAGATAAAAATGTACCACTTATCTTAGGTCGCCCTTTCTTAGCTACCTCTAGAGCCTTAATTGATGTATGCAATGGTAAATTAACTCTAAGGGTAGATGAAGAAGAGGTAGTCTTTGATATTAAAAATTCCATGCAACATTCACAAAATCATGATGATTCATTATATTTTATTGATACTATTGACTCATATGTGGATCATTATCTGCAGGAAAGTTGTGAACAAAATGCTTTGGACACACAATTGCTTGATGGGGAAAACTTTGACATTTGTCACGTGCAAGTTGTTGATGAGTTAGCTTGCTCGTTAACCAATGAACCATCCTCAAGTCCAAAAGTATTTGAAGTATCGGAAAGAGATGAAGCAAATAAGGCTAAACCATCTGTTGAGGAACCACCATCATTGGAACTTAAGGAGCTACCATCTCATTTGGAGTATGCCTACTTGGATGAGGATTCCAAATTACCCGTCATTATCGCTACCGATTTGACGAATGATGAAAAGGTGAAGCTCTTAGAGGTGTTAAAGATGCACAAGAAAGCTATGGCTTGGAAGATCATGGATATAAAAGGAATACATCCTTCCTTTTGTACCCATAAGATCTTAATGGAAGATGAGTATAAGCCGGTGGTGCAACACCAACGTCGCCTTAACCCTAACATGCAAGAGGTTGTAAAGAAGGAAGTAATCAAGCTACTTGATGCGGGCTTAATCTATCCGATTTCCGATTCCCCATGGGTTAGCCCGGTTCAAGTGGTACCAAAGAAAGGAGGTATGACGGTGGTGACGAATGAAAAGAATGAGCTTATACCCACAAGAACCGTCACGGGTTGGAGAGTTTGCATCGATTAACGCAAGCTCAACGATGCAACAAGAAAAGATCATTTTCCTTTACCTTTCATTGATCAAATGTTAGAACGTTTATCTGGGAACATGTTTTATTGTTTTCTTGATGGTTTTTCAGGATATTTTCAAATTCCTATTGCACCCGAGGACCAAGAAAAGACGACATTTACATGTCCTTATGGCACTTTCGCATACAGAAGAATGCCATTTGGGTTATGTAATGCACGGCCACGTTTCAAAGATGTATGGTTGCCATATTTCATGACATGATCGAAGACTCAATGGAGGTGTTCATGGATGATTTCTCGGTCTTTGGAAATTCATTTGATCATTGTTTAAGTAACTTGGAAAGGATGCTTGCAAGATGCGAGGAATCAAATCTTGTTTTGAATTGGGAGAAATGCCACTTCATGGTGAAGGAAGGCATTGTCTTAGGTCATAAGATTTCCAATGCGGGGCTAGAGGTAGATAGGGCAAAAGTGGAAACCATTTCGAAATTACCACCACCAAATTCTGTCAAAGCAATAAGAAGTTTCTTAGGTCATGCCGGCTTTTATAGACGTTTTATCAAAGACTTCTCAAAAATGCAAGACCTATGACCCAACTTCTTGAAAAAGATGTGCCTTTTGTTTTTAATGATGAATGCTTGGTTGCATTTAATCTGTTGAAAGAGAAATTAATAAATGCACCCATAATGGTAGCCCCGGATTGGAATCTCCCATTTGAACTAATGTGTGATGCTAGTGACTATGCAGTTGGAGCAGTTTTAGGGCAACGAAAGGAAAGACATTTTCATCCAATCTACTACGCAAGCAAAACCCTTAATGATGCTTAAGAGAACTACACAACAACTGAAAAAGAATTGCTTGCTGTGGTTTTTGCTTTTGATAAATTTCGTTCTTACCTTGTTTTATCGAAAACTGTTGTTTATACTGATCATGCAGCTCTCAGATACCTTTTTGGAAAACAAGATGCAAAACCGAGATTGATTCGATGGATCTTGCTTTTACAAGAGTTTGACATAGAGATACAAGACAAAAAGGGGGCTGAGAACGTCGCAGCTGACCATCTTTCTCGTCTCGAGAACCCATCTTTAGAAGAACTACGGGAATCCAACATAAATGACAATTTTCCACATGAATTTCTTTTGCAGGTTCAAGAGATTGATGATCATCCTTGGTTCATAGATTTTGCAAACTACCTTGCGGGTGGGGTTCTCGTTAAAGGAATGACCTACCAACAGAAAAAGAAATTCTTTACTGATTTAAAGCACTACTTTTAGGAAGACCCGCATCTGTTTAAGGTATGCGCAGATCAAGTGGTGAGAAGATGTGTGCATGGTAGTGAGGCGATGAGCATTATTCGCCATTGTCATGAAGGACCCACTGGTGGACATCATGGGGCTAATTACACCGCCAAGAAGGTTTACGACTCTGGATTCTATTGGCCCACCATTTTTAAGGATGCACATGCGTTGGTTAAAGCTTGTGATGCTTGCCAACGAGCAGGTAACATCTCATCCCATGATGAGATGCCCCAAAACGGGATTCAGGTATGTGAGGTATTTGATATTTGGGGCATCGACTTCATGGGACCATTTCCATCTTCACGAGGACACAAATACATCCTAGTTGCTGTTGATTATGTCTCAAAATGGGCGGAAGCACAAGCATTACCCACAAACGATGCTAGGGTTGTTGTAAAGTTTTTAAGAAAGTTGTTCACACGGTTTGGAACCCCCAAGGCCTTAATTAGTGACCGAGCACTCATTTTTGTAATTCTTTACTTGAAAAAGCTTTATCACACTATAGTGTTCACCATAGATTTTCAACGGCGTATCATCCACAAACGAGTGGACAAGTGGAAGTCACTAATCGAGGCCTTAAACGCATTCTGGAGCGAACAGTGGGGCAAAACCGAAAGATTTGGTCAGATAAGCTAGATGATGCTTTATGGGCTTTTCGAACCGCTTACAAAACACCAATAGGCATAACACCATTTAAGTTGGTTTACGGAAAAGCTTGTCATCTACCATTTGAAATTGAGCACAAAGCATATTGGGCTTTAAAATCAGTTAACCTTGACTTAAGATGTGCAGGTGAAAACAGATGGTTGCAGGTTCATGAGCTTGAAGAATTGAGAAATCAAGCTTACGAGAACTCTCGAATCTACAAGGAACGAACAAAGCAATCACACGACAATCACTTGAAGGATAACAAACAATTTCAAGTAGGAGAGCGTGTCTTGCTTTACAATTCAAGACTTCGGTTGTTTCCAGGAAAGTTAAAATCACGATGGACAGGTCCTTACCTTGTGAAACAAGTATTTCCATATGGCACTGTTGAAATAGAACATCCGGACGAAAGAGTTTTCAAAGTGAATGGTCATCGATTGAAACATTACATCGAAGGCCCGGTGGATGAGGAATTGGAGATTGTGAATCTTCACCCCAAGAACAATTAATGCGGGTCGAGTCAAGCTAAAGACTCGTTAATAAACTAAGCGCTTCCAGGTGGCAACCCGAGGGTTTGAACGCATTATGGTATTTTATGTTCTCTTTTTACGGGCTCTATAATGTTTTGATTTTTAGGAAATCGTTGTTTTTCTTATAGCATGATGAAACTCGAGATTTAATTACCGGCGTCACTCGGTAAGTATTTCTTAAGTGATTATGCTAATCATTCGAAAAACCAATAACTAGATTTTGAAATCATTATCTTTTGGTATAACCCGTTAAATATTTATATTTAAAAGCAAAAAAAAATCAAAAAAATCAAAAAAAAATCAAATATTTATTTTATTAGGTAATTGTAATAGAATTAATGAAAAAAATTTTTTTTAAAAAAAATTAGATGATAAGATAAATTTTCTTATTAATTAAAAAATTTTAAAAACGTATTTGTCATGACCATGACACAAAAGTAATGCCCATGACCTTTGCATTGTCAGGAGCTCAAAAGCTACTGTCATGACTATGACCATTTTTGTCATGACCATATCCTGGTCAAACTTTCAGGTAAAAAAAAATTGAATCTTAAAAAAACCTAAACCATCTTCCATACAACCATACAACCACAACTCACCATCTACCGTCGCCCCCATCATCCCGTAGCCACAACCCTCAGCCGCGCCACCATCCCGCAGCCACAACCACACCGCGCCACTTACCTCCCGACCGCCCTTCACCATCGCGATCAACACCCACACCGAAGTCGACCAGCCGACCGCAACCCTAAGCCGCCATCACCATCGCTCAAACCAGCCTCCGCCTTCGACCAGCCACCTACCACCCAGCCGCCGCCTTCGACCTCACCACATCGCGACACCCACCTGCCGTCGCAACCCAGCCACCACCACCTCCGAGCTGTGTCGCACCAACAACCAACCACCACCTCACGACCGCAATCACACCCGACCGCAACGCACCCTCGCACAACAACAAGAATGGGTTCAATGAGTCTTTGATTGAAGAAGAGGAAGGTGTTAACGAACATAGTGTTGTTGTTAAGTGTGCGAGATTCAGAATGCTATCTCTGAAGGTGCGACATCTTTTTTGTTCACCGAGTATCAGTACGTGGGTATCTTCATGGTTGTTTTTGCAATCTTGATCTTTCTTTTTCTGGGTTCTGTTGAGGGATTCAGCACAAAAAGCCAACAATGCACCTATGATATTCATAAAATGTGCAAGCCTGCACTTGCTACTGCTTTGTTTAGCACTGTATCTTTCTTGCTTGGGGCCATTACATCTGTCCTCTCTGGTTTTCTTGGTATGAAAATCGCTACATACGCTAATGCAAGAACGACATTAGAGGCGAGAAAAAGTGTCGGTAAAGCATTTATCACTGCGTTTAGATTGGTGCTGTAATGGGTTCTCTCCTTGCTGCAAACGGGCTGTTGGTTCTCTACATTACTATTAATCTATTTAAATTATATTATGGAGATGACTGGGAAGGTCTTTTTGAAGCTATAACTGGTTATGGTCTTGGTGGATCTTCAATGGCTCTGTTTGGAAGAGTTGGTGGTGGTATTTACACTAAAGCCGCTGATGTAGGTGCTAACCTTGTTGGCAAGGTTGAACGGAACATTCCGGAAGATGATCCTAGAAATCCTGCTGTTATTGCTGACAATGTTGGGGATAATGTTGGTGACATTGCGGGAATGGGATCTGATCTTTTCGCTCTTATGCCGAGTCATCATGTGCTGCTCTTGTGGTTGCTTCAATTTCTTCATTTGGAATCAACCATGAGTTCACTGCAATGTGCTACCCGTTGCTTGTGAGCTCAATTGGAATTCTTGTTTGCTTGATAACCACACTTTTTGCCACTGATTTCTATGAAATTAAAGCTGTCAAAGATATCGAGCCATCGCTTAAGAATCAGCTTATAATTTCTACCGTTCTTATTGACCATTGGAGTTGCAGCAGGCTGCTCGTGCAGCCGGACGGGAGCCACATCCTTTCCCGCCCCAGCCTTCTGGAGATGATCTCATGGAGGACTAATTCTATTGAACTCTTGGTTACATGAATTGCGAGGCTGCTTTGTTTTATTTTTGGAATCTGATCGCGCGCGACCAGAAATCTTTTAATAAGGGGAGTTCTTTTGTTCTCTTTCATTCTCACTTGCATGTTAATTGCATCTACTTGCATTGTTTTTACTTATTTTGACACATTGAGGACAATGTATCGTTCAAGTGTGGGGATGTTAGGGATTTTCGTTTGATTTCATCAAAACCACCGATCTTATATATTTTTGCTTCCAACAAATTCCTCTTTTTGGCTTAATTTTTTTTTGGTGTTATTTTGCTTAAACATTAGATTTTTAAGCATAAGCTCAATTTTGAAATCAAATTTCTAAGAGAATCCAATGAAAATGCAAAAACAATGTTGAAAATATCATAATAATTGTCATGTTGATTGAAAGATTTTTATGCCAAAGTTTGCATCGATTCCTACCACCCCGTTTCCGTGAGTAAAAACTTTTGTGCCTCTCGAGCATTGTTTATTCACTATATATCACATGCTCACGTTTTTTGTTAATTATGGAGTGGCTCGAATGTTGTAACATTTTAGAACTTGCTTAGGTGATTCACTTCAAGATCACGAACTAAGTTGTTGCATGAAAATGATTGAGGCGTTAGGAAAACTCACCTTGTGCACTCCGTTTTCGTTTCTTTTCTCATGCCCGATCATCACCCTTAGTTGCCCTTGTTGAGCCTAAAACCTCATGTTTTTTGTTTTACCACCGTGAATAACCTAATTAGCCAAACAGCCTCTTTCCTTTTAATTTTTGTGTTAAAATCCGGATTTTGTTAGTTGTCTAACTTATATTATATAGTTGTAATTATGTTCAGAACAATTATGTTATTGTTCTATTAGCGTAGTATATGTTGTAATATAAAAAAAGGAAAAAAAAAAAAAAGAAAAAAAAAAAGAGAAAAAAAAAGAAAAGAAAAAAATATATATATGAAAGAAAAAAAAAGAAAAAAAAAGAAGATTATTGCATTATTTTCTTCGTTTGCTTTAATAGAAATCAATTAAAAATGAGCAATTTTTATGTTATAATGGGAAACCATTATAATAACTCATTATATATTTAGGTTCGTATTAGTTTATTTTAGTGTGTGTTTTTTTTTTCGTTTCTTATGCTTTGTAGTTGTTCGTAGTAAGCATCTAGCGATTCCGGATTTTTAACATTTTAACCATTTTATCACCAAAATCCACGCCTTCAACCGTATCCCCGTTACAACCTTTAAAGACCTCTTGATTTGTGCAACTTTCTTATGTTATGTGGTGGAGAATTTGATCTCTAATCAAGCTTATGATAATGTTGTTTCATTATGTGCTTTGAGTGACTTACATACCTACTTCCATATATACATCCGAGTGTTGAGCGAATCATTGTGAGAAGTGCAAGTTAAGGCATAAATTTCTTTTCATAAACTGTCAAATCTATTTAGATATTCTCACATGTTGGAAATTGGTTGACTCGTTGGTTTCCTTTTTAAATGTGTATTTCTTAAAAATCTTATGCATTTAAATCTTTAGCTTATTTGTGAACTACCTATAAATATTATTAATGCCAAAGGGAATCTTGTCAAACCTTTTGTCATTTTGCTTGAGGGCAACAAACCTTAAGTGTGGGGATATTTGATATGTGAATAATTATACATGTTAAGAATACATATCTTTACCCATTTTAAGTGATTTTTGTTTCAAATTAATCTTTAGTGATACTTAATTGTGATTAATTTGATTTTTGTAGCTTCGAATGGTGGTTTGATGATTTCAAAAGAAAAAGCCAAGGAATTCATGAAGAGTTTGGAAGTTTAGAGGCTGTCATGGCCATGACAGGAGCTGTCAAGACCATAACAAGCTGCAGACCCCTTTTTTGAGCGCATTATGACCATGACAAACTGGGTCATGGCCATGACACGCATCAGGCCCCCTTTTTAACCCCTTCTTCTTCTTCATTGAGGGGAGGACGATTTTAGAGGAGAAAACCTAGTTTTTCTTCATCTTTGAAGGGGATTTGAAGGAAGTTTCTCAAGAGTTCAAGAGAGGTTGAAGATCAAGCATTTCAAAAAAGATTCAACCTCACACAACCCATCCTCACTCATCTTTGGTTTGAAAATCTCTAGACCTAACATGTTTTCTTCCATTTCTATGAGTTTGGTTGTGGCTTTTGTAAGCCTCATGGGCTAAATACTCTTAATCACTTAGATTAGATGAAGCTTAGCATACTTTGACATTTTGTATGAAACCCTTGGTGGTGTTTATGTCAATGCTCATTACAAAGCTATGAATGTCCTTTAATGGTGGTGTGCTCTTATTTAACTTGATGAAATATTGAATCTTGTGGGTGTTGCAACCACATTATGTTGGAAAACCGTGTGTGTTGGAACATTTATTCATGAATTGCATAACCTAGTATGTAGTTTATGGCATTTGACTAGAAACAGTGAATGAATGGTTAAATATCTAGTAAAGTTGAACAAGTATGCATCCTTATACATGTGTTTGTGAAAACCATTGTGTTTGTTATGAATACCTCCTAACTTTGTTATGTAAAACCATAGATAATGCGCAAATTTACGGTTCATAAATTCATGTTAGGATATTCATAAGTTGAAGGATATATATAGGTATTGTTACATTACGTGAATTGAGGTGGTTGCCACGTGTTCATCGTGTTAACTTTCCAAAGATTTGTGGGTTTGGTATCCTTGACGGGAGTCCAAATCATAATTAACATTGGCATAATATTATCATTAGTTCTTCATGGCATAACTTTAGGTGGCTATTGTGTGTTTATCGTCTTAGCTTTCCAAAGAGTTATATAATTAGATAACTTTGACAAGAGTCTAGTTTATATCCATGTTTCATGTGTAGAAAATGATCTCACCATAGGTTCATACATGTCGTCATTGTTTTGCTAAGCGGATTCAAAGTCTAAGTGATACCTTCCTCTGATTGGTTATCTTCATCTTTATCTACTTTCTTCAATTAGTTTAATTGTTAGTTAAAATTAGTTAATGATAATATTCACAAATCCTCTTTTATCGGCTAGATAATGATAAAGACTTAGTATCAGGAGCTCTCGTGTCCATGGATCGATACTTGTTTCTTACCAAAAGCTATACTACTATTCGATAGGTACACTTGCCTATTGTGTGTGTAGTTAGTCATAAGGTGAAAATCATTTTATAATTTTAAAGCTTAATTGTGTAAAATTTGCTGCTAAAGTTTATATATCAAAACACACATCATATATATATATATATATATATATATAATGGTGACATAACACTATTGTGTAATTCTGTAAAACACAATGATAAATTAATAACTAGCTAATCTAAAATAAAATAAAATGATATAAAATATAAAACACAATAATAAAATATCTCATTATGTTTTTTGTTCGTTATTGTGTTATCCTTGATACAATTAGTTTTGAAAAACATATTGTTGAAATAACATTTTTTATACCTCTAATTATGATAAGATAACAGGTTATATAATAACGACAAAAAAAATAAGAAATGACCTAAAACATAAAACGTAATAATGAAATCATGTAACAAATGATGAAAAATTTATAACTAAGTGAATTAAGATTTGACACAATGACATGTCAAATTATATACAATAACCTGAGTTATTTGATAGAAGGACCAAAATGACATCCATTTTAACATAATAGAATGACAAATGTTAGGGGCTGTTTGGCAACGTCTGATTAAATAAGTGCTGAATGAATAAGAGGGTCTGAACCAGTAAGATGTCTAAACCAGTAAGAGATCTGAACCAATAAATATGTTTGTTTATAAAAAGAAAAATTAAAAAAAAAACTCTTTTATCTCCACCCTACAACCCTTCTTCCCCACATTTATCTTTCTTCTTCACACAAACCACCATCACCCTTCTTCTTCACACAAACTACCACCACTATTCTTCTTCACACAAACCACCACGGTGAACTACCGCGAGCCAGACCCAACGAGAGCCAGACCGACACGAGCCAGACCCTACGCGAGCCAGACCCTACGCGAGCCAGACCCTACGCGAGCCAGACCCTACGCGAGCCAGACCGACGCGAGCCAGATCCGACATGAACCAGACCCGCAAACGCAAACCACCACCACGAACCACCGCGAACCACCGCGAACCAGATCTGCCGTTGCAGTGGCTGCCCTCCCCGTCGCAGACCAGACCCACTGCGAACCAGTCGCGAACCACCACCGTGAACGACCACCCCATGTCTGACTCGGGTCAGATGTGGGTTTAGATCTGACTGAGTAAGAGGTTCGGTCAGACCTATCTTCCGGTAAGACGCAAGCATCCAAACAAGATTGGTCTGACCGAGTCAGACGTCCACGTCTGACCGGGGTCGGTCAGACCCAACCAAACAGCCCCTTAGACTTATAATTCTTTTTGAGCTTCTTAGATTAAATATCATGTTTATTATAACATTACCCATACAATAAAATGTTTAATCTAAATATGAGATGTTACAAACATCTTGTTATTGTTTTAAATAATATTAATTGTTTAAACGTACTACTCAAGATATACGTGGTATAATCAATTTTGATATCTTCAAATTGATTTATGAACTGTTTAAGGCTGCCCAAAAGAGTTATATTCAAATTTCGTAGATAAGCATCTTGGATGATTATTGACATTCCAGAAATATTGCTTAAGGTTAGATTCTCACACTAAAATAGAAAGCAAGTGTGATACTATGAATGCATGGAGGTCTAATGAGAGAGAACCTCGATGCATGTCACAAGAAAACATTATGAGTACTATTTAAAGATGTCTGAAATCATACGAAGAACTGTTATCATCATTTTAGCTTTAAAAACTATCAAACTATGTAGACAATGAAATGAGCAGTTAGAAGGGTTTCGAGACCGAAGCCTTGAGGACCATCTTTCGATGATCAAGGCATGTGTATAGATAAGATAATATATATGAAGTAATGGGAGAGTAGTTTGATAAGGCGTACAAAGAACATATGAGGAGCTTTTAACAAATTGGGTCAAGTCATGTTATATAAAAGTTGTTTTAAGTTTATACCCTAAAATATGTTAGGCTCCGTATGCACACCTAAAGCTAAATACAACCCTAAGACCACTAACGCACCTATAATTAAAGACATACATAACTAAAGGCGTACCTACCTATGATTTAGTAATGTAGTGGTATGTACTTGCCTCTTATAAAAACAGAGTGAGTTTAAATCCATACAAATGTAATATATGTTGTTTTGAGTTGTACAAATTAGCTATTAAAAAACCGAGTTACTTACCTAAGACTAAAAACAAGACATGGTAAATGGCTAACATTTACACGTACAACTAAAGGCAATGTAGGTGAAAATTTGGCCAAACCTACGACTCTACAATCAATACCATGTTTATAAGTCATCCTAGAAAACACAGTGGACTCTATTCAAAGTATCCAATAGCTCTTATCGTTAATCATGTCCTTAAATAAAATGTAAGTTTATCAAATCATTCATATTATGTTATTCTCATCTCAATTTACATCTACCTTTCTTTATCTTCCTTTTCATTGTGAGGTTTTCCATTCTTCACTACTGCCATCATATGTCTCCTATACCGTAACCGCCTCAATCTCCTATTTTGTATCCCCTCTGAAAAAATAAATATATAAAGTTTGGTGATACATGGTATCTATATCTATTTTTATGATTTAACTAAATATCGCATTCCAGTCTCATTTTGCATCTATTATATATATACTAATTACTAACTTGGTTATGCATCATGGGGTGTATCATATGCTTGGCGGATTGTATCCACCTTTTGTTTTTTTTAATTTTTAATTTTAATCCAATATTCTTATATTTTTTTAATTTACTCCCAATATTCTTTTTACTTTTAATTTTGGTCTTCTATACTTTTCAAGTTTTAAAAATTTTCAAAGCGTTTCGGTGTATATTTTGCGATTTAACATGCCCGACATGCTCGAGTGGTTCATCGTTTTTCCACTTAATTTTACCCATTTAACGTCTGTATCGCAAGGCGCTGATCCTAAATCGTTTTATTTATTGTTTTAGATGTTTTACATGTCGCTTCTGTGGTTCAACGATTTTAGGTATACTTTCCGTTCGGTTTTATTTATTTTTATTTTAAATTAATTTTTTAATACGAGTTTTTTTCGGTATTAGTGGACACTGAGGTGGTGTGTCACTGGTGTTACCTGATATAGTTTTACGTCCCCCACTGCAATCCGCAGAAGACTTAATACTAGTTTAAATCTAACTCACAAACACTTATTTCATTATTTTCACTTTTCTTAAATATCTTAAAAAGCTATATAAAAGATAAACAATAAATCTCTATATTAAAAAAACAGTAGTTATTATAAAACTTAGAGTTAATTACACAAATAGTCCCTGTGGTTTACCTAAAGTAACAAATTTGGGTACTAACTTTTTTGAGTAACAACTTTGAGTATCGTGGTTACTATTTTGTAACACATGTGGGTACTAAGCGCAACGTCCGTTTGTTTTTAGCGGCATCACGTGCCAAAAATGTGAGGGTAATTTAGTCAAACCAAATAGTAACGTTTACTTTACCCATTTAAACCCTTGTTCATCATCGTCTTCATTTCTTCTTCATCATCTTCATCATCGTCTTCATTTCTTCTTCATCATCTTCATCATCGTCTTCATTTCTTCTTCATCATCTTCATCATCGTCTTCATTTCTTCTTCATCATCTTCATCATCGTCTTCATCATCGTCTTCAACGACTTCAAAAATTCAAGCCCTAATTGTTTCAAGTAACCATGGTTATGTGCAAATGTGGTAGAGCAGCCATAATAAAAACCTCTTGGACTAACAACAACCCTGGACGACGCTTCTACTCTTGCCCACAACTGGTAATTTCTTCTAAACCATCTGCAACTTCTGAATCCGTCATTACATCTTCATCTGCTTCGTGTTTATTTGCAGCGATCAAAGTGCACATTTTTCGTTTGGAGTGATCCTCCCATGTGTCCCCGTTCAGCTGAAATCATTCCAGGGTTGCTGAAATCAAAGAACCACCTTGAAGCCAAAATTAGAACACTAACAGAAGAAATTGAAAGGATTAACCACCTTGAAGCCAAAATTAGAACACTAACAGAAGAAATTGAAAGGAAGAACAAGAAATTGATGTTAAGTTGGTTAATGTTTGTAGTGATTGGTGTTTTTGTATTCTATATGATGTAGTTCAAGTTTGTAACTTTTCAGATTTATGGATGAAATGGGAAATGTTCAATGTGCAGTGTTATGAAACGTAACCAAACCAATGTTCAGTGTGTGTTGATATGTTTATGTTGATGGTGTTATGAAATGGGATGATATGATTTTATTGATGGTGTAATAACCAAACCAAACCAGTGTGCAGTGTGTGTTGAATTGTAATAACCAAACCAATTTGCAGTGAACACTAATCAATTTGTAGTGAACAATTTGCAGTGAACAATTTGCAGTGAACAATTTACAGTGAACAAACCAAACCAAACCAATGTGCAGTGTGTGTTGAATTGTAATAACCAAACCAATTTACAGTGAACAATTTGCAGTGAACAATTTGCAGTGAACAAAAGCACAAGTAACAAACAACTGGTTTTGACTTATTGAACCATTTGCAGTGAACAAAATTAGAACACTAAGCAAAAGCACAAGTAGTTAACTTATTGAACCAAACCAATTTGCAGTGAACACTAATCAATATATCATAACCAAACCAATTTGCAGTGAACACTAATCAATATATCATAACCAAACCAATTTGCAGTGAACAAAAGCTGCATCAAACAAACAACTAACATACCAAAATGTAGAACATTGGTTTTGACTACATAATAACCAAGTACCTTAAACCAAGAAGTTACATACCAAAATGCATAACATTGTTTCAAAATACATAATGACCACCAATTATAAAAAACATCACTTAAGTTTGAATAAACTACACAACAGAGAAATCTTCAATGAGTAGCAACTGATGGTTCCCCCTGTCCAGTACAACTCCTTTTGTTGTGACCTTTTTTCCCACACTTTTTGCATGTCACTGTCTTCCACTTTCTAGTTAGTTTCCCATGCTTGACCAAATCATCTTCCTTCTCCAATGCATCCTTTTTCCTCATCTTTCTTGGCCTCCTAATTGGTTTATGATGCTTAGGCTCCTTTAACATTATAGGACACATTGATCTGGGCCACATGCTTCTACCATTGATTGGTCCAACTTTGTATGAATATACCTCCTTCCATGTATCCAAATAAAAACAAGAATCCACCCATTTTTCAGGAATATCAACCTGTTGACCATTCAATGACATATCCCAGATTGCTGCAACTGCATGTTTACAAGGAATGCTCAGCAGTTCCCACCTCCTACATGAACATACTTTCTCAATAACATCAACAACACACTGTTCCCCATTATAACATGTAACTTGAAATTTTGCTCCCCCATTCCATTTAACAGTCAACTTAGCAGCCTCTTTTTTATAATCTCAAACTTCTTTGTGACATTAGGAGTTAACAACCCATCAGATTTATCTATGACTTTCATGACATTTACTATCCTTTTCATGAGATATTCTCTCACAAACTCCAAAGCAGTTATAATAGGCTTATCCCTTCCATCAACCAATCTTGAATTAAACACCTCACACATATTATTTAGTAGCACATCAGTCTTTGCTCTACCTGCAATCATATTTACATGCTATAGTTCAAACAAAGTAATCACACAACATCATATTTACATGCTATAGTTCAAACAATAATGTTACTAACCTGAAAAGTGGCTTCTAGTCCAGTGAACAGATGGAATTTGGTTTAACCAGTTAAATGCTGCAACATTCATAGACTTCAAGTCTTCCATTTTATTTTTAAATTCTTGGATTGTTGTTGCTGTTGCTATTTTCCATAAAATATCTTTGTATGCTTTGCCTCTCCATTGAAGCTTCATGTTTTGGTGAATGTGTCTTAAACAGTATCTGTTTCAGCAGATGGGAATAGCTTTGAAATGGCCGGTATGATACCTTTTTGTCTATCAGAGATGAATGTAAAGTTGGAGTTCACATGTAAATCTAGATCTTCTCTTAGAATTTCTAGAAACCAAGCCTAGGAATTTGAACTTTCTGCCTCAACTATGGCATATGCAACTGGATATATCCCATTATTAGGATCCATACCCACTGCAGTAAGTAATTGGCCTGGAAATGGACCCTTCATGAATGTGCCATCCAAGCCAACTATATCCCTTCTACAAGCTTTAAAACCCAGTTTTAATGGACCAAGACAAACATAAATTCTCTTAAAAACTCTAACCTCAAAAGCAGGATTTGACTCAGGCTCAGTTTCAATTTTAACAGCGGTGCCTTGATTTTTCTGTTGCAATTCAAGAACATAATCCTTTAAATGATTGTATTGCTTAGTGTAGTCACCCATTAACTGTTCTGAGGCTTGTGTCTTAGCCCTAAATGCCTTCATCCTAGAGACAGACATTTCATACCTTTTTTGCATCTGTTCTTGGATAGACTTGATTGGTATGGCCGGGTTAGACTGTATCTGTTCTAAAATTTGTTGAGATAGCCAATCTGAATTGAAAGCCTTGACAGATCTACTTTGAAGGCATCTGTGTTCTGGGTTGTAAGTCTTAACCATCCATGTTGGCCCTCTTTTAATCTGGCAACATACAACACCCATGGACACTTGTTAGGTTTTTCTTGGGTTTTTCTCCCACCATCTTTTTTACTGGGACCCACTTCTTTATCATCTGAACTGACAACTCCTTTATGACCATAACTTTTTTTATTTATGTGACTTTGACCCTCATTATCAATAGTGGATTGACTTGGGCTTGACTTGGGCCCTTATCAAACTGTGGTATTATCCCTCTACAAACGGCCTTAGTCTTTCTTGGTCATTCCTGTAAAATGCAATCTCCCTCCTTGTCTCAACAGAATGTCTTCGAATCAATGATTTAACTTCTTCATTGTTCCCAAATTGTTGACCAACATAGAAAGTGCATGGATCTTTACAACCTTCTTGTTGTTTTCTTAATCTTCTATTTGCCTTTCTCCTTCTCTTTTGATTAGGATCTTCTTCTTCTGATGAAGATGTCCCAAATGAATCATTACTCAAGTAATCCTCATCAACTACATCAAGACCATCCTCATCACATTGATTGTCTCCATTCAAGTGCAACTTGAAGTTCTTCATATCCACTTCCACCTCATCAACTTTATTGGCCTCATCTACAAGCTTATCATCATCTTCTTCAGCACCACCCATATCAGTAACTACGTCATTTGGGACACTTGAAGTAGCCAAAAGGTTACTATTTCCATGTTCAATATACATAGTAATGCATTGATGATCAGATACACAGTACATAAAATCTAAAACATCATCATCGTCTGCTAAAACTTTCAACACAATGTTTAAGTTACTTCCAGGAACTAGATAACTGCAAAACAAGCGATCATTTTGATTGTAACCTAACTCTTTAGCAATATCATTTACCACTGAAACAGAGAATTCATCTTTAGCCACAAAATCAACATAATCTATCTTTCCATTTACATATACCCTTTTTATAACAATTTCTCCACCATGATGAATCTGAATGAAAAAGAAATCTGGATAATTATCCTTACCTACAAAGAAGGGTTTTCATTAACAAAATTACTGGGAATTGCTTACTGTAAACAAAACATAGGGTTTGCGGTCACTTACTGTAAACAAATTCGTAGTCGAAATGTTCATTGTCATCCCTGATTGACCACCACTTCATTGTCGTTTGTTTGCTATGTTACCCTCGTATGAAGATGATGAAGAAGAAATGAAGACGATGATGAAGATGATGAAGAAGAAATGAAGACGATGATGAACAAGGGTTAAAATTGGTAAAGTATACCTTTCTATTTGGTTTGACTAAATTACCCTCACGTTTTTCACACGTGATGGGGTAATCCGTTAAAAACAAACGGACGTTGCGCTTAGTACCCACATGTGTTACAAAATAGTAACCACGATACTCAAAGTTGTTACTCAAAAAAGTTAATACCCAAACTTGTTACTTTAGGTAAACCACAAGGACTATTTGTGTAATTAACTCTAAAACTTAAACCTTAAAAATAAAAATGTAAAATTGAGGAAATCTAAACTTTGATAAACGAAGATCCTACTTAAATGTGTTTTGACATATGGTTATTTTCTCCAAACAAATCAAACCAAGACATTTGGTTATAACATCTAGAGCTCACAAACACTCTTCTCACACACAAACACACACAGTTCACCGTAACAAAAATGCGCAACCGGAGGTATTTAGCCACCAGCGACGACGACGACGACGACGCACCACCGCAACGATCACCGAAACAAGACAATGACATGAGGTCTAGTCAGCGGAGAAAGAGAAAGCGGATGAAAATATACGAAGACGATGAAGAAGAAGAAGAAGCAGAAGCAATCAAACAAACATCCAAAATCAAACGAGACAAGGGGAAGAAGACCAGGGACGAGGAAGATGATGACAAAGAGGCTTCCATGCCGGTGGATGAGGAGGAGGAAGAAGAAGCTCCGGCGGAAGACGCGAAGCCAATTGGCGATGTGGTTAGGGTTTCATCGAAGGGGAAATCGAAGAGAAATCATTACAAGTCATTTGAGTTTGACGGTCTTTCGTACGAACTCGTGAGTACCTTTTGCTTCAGATCGTGTGGTGTTTGAGTATTGCTTATTAATTACTGTCAAAATTTTGAATTACGATGCAATTTTGTTAGGAATTGAGGGCGGGAGTCTAGGGTTAGGGTTTATCTGGCTTCAAGTTCGGTTTTTTCTTGCTTAATTGAAGTTTTTAGCGTAATGCACTCGTTAGTTGTTGTGTAGACATGCATTTTACGGTGATATTTGTGATTAAATAGTTCATGGAACTTGTGGATGATGAAAATTTTGCTTTGAGTTTTAGAGATCGTTTATAGGCATGTTTTTGCTAATTTCAGTTGATAGCTAGGAATTCTGAACGATATTTTTGCTCAGTTGTTCTGTCAAAATGGCATTTTGAACGTTTTCTTTAGCGATGGCTATAATGTTTAGGCTGATGCTGGTGTTAATCAAATGATACAAGTAGGCTGGATCAAATAAGGATACGCTAATGAGTCTTCTGTATCCAAAAGTAAGTGCTATGGGTTATGTTGATGTGAATTATGTGTTAACACTTCTTATAGTTTATTTGTAGAGTGTTGGTCACTAAAAAACAGCATATATAAAAGAATTTAGTAGAAACAGTAATGTTTAAGTAGACTGTAGTCATGGAAATAGGTATGACTGGTAATGATGATGCAAGCAAGGAGGTTGGGAGTCGTCAGCTAAGATGGTTTGGCCGTCTTTGACTGGGATATGTGAATGCACTAAAAGGAGGTCATTTAGAAAGATGGAAGTCGGTCAAGATTGACACGTAGATGTAGCAAATAGAGTTCACCAAATTGCTAAATATTTGGGTCAGTTTTACCCATCAGATCGAGTTTTTGTTATTGTTATTCGTGTTGATGCGCATATATGATATTTCTGGATTCATCGAAGGCATTCATTTATCTTTGATTTTTGGAATAAATTTTATGTCAGGTTGAATTAGCTGATTCTCTTGCGACCTTCTGTTTAGGCATGGTTCTATAATAGATTTAATGCTGAACTAAATCATGTATGTCACTCTGGCCTTCTTGCAATGCCATGCAAATCAGTTATATTTAGTGGACACCCTTATTATGCCATACATGCACACTTATACAAATACACACACACATATACATACAGGTGTTTTTTTGCCTGTTTTGATGTATTTACCACTTACAAGTAATATACCTTCTTGTTAATAATTGACGCACCTAACAGTGTTCTGTCGTTATGGATGTGCAGGAGGATCCTGTTCTTTTAGTTCCTGATCCTGAAGGACCAAACAAGAAGCCATATGTTGCTATAATTAAGGTATTTTAATACGTATTATAATATTTTTATTCTTGCTATATGCTTATATCGTCTCTTAAAGTTCTGAGGTGAAACTATATTTCATATACAGGATATCACTGAGAAAAAAGACGGGAGTGTGTGGGTGACTGGACAATGGTTTTATAGACCCGAAGAGGCAGAAAGAAAAGGTGGTGGAAATTGGCAATCAAATGATACAAGGGAACTGTTTTATAGTTTTCATAGAGATGAGGTCCCAGCTGAATCTGTAATGCACAAATGTGTAGTACATTTTATTCCTGCGAACAAACAGATCCCTAGTCGTAAATTGCATCCTGGATTTATTGTTCAAAAGGTTTATGACACCATTTATAAACACCTCTTCAAGCTTACAGACAAAGATTACGAAGATCACATGCAACATGAGATCGATCTTCTTGTACAAAAAACAATGTCGCGGTTAGGAGACATTCCTGATATCAAAGTTGAAGATGCTATAGTTGATCAAGAAGACCAATTAAAAAGTAAAAGGTTGTTGAGGAGAAATAATATGCCACCGTTAGATGTTTCTAGAGATGAGGATGTAACCAACAGGTCCGGGCCATTGTCTAGGTCAGAAACACCTGGAAGTTGTAACAGTATTGCTTCAGAATATTATAATATTCTGGTAAAGTTTGATGTTATCACGGGTGATCAGCAACGTGATAAATGGTTAGAGAAGCTTCTAGATACAGTACAATTTGTATGCAATAAAGTGGATGACAGCCGGAGGAATAATCTTCCAGCAAATGAGCCTGAAGACAAAATTCAAAATGTAAGCATGGAAATATATTATCTCTTAAAAATAGAATTTCATAATTTATAATAATTTACTGTTTTGCAGAATGGAACAGGATCACTTCCTGTATGGCCTGATGATGCTGTTCGTGCTGTAGCTGCACTTGAGCAGGCCTCACATGAGTCTTTTTCTTCAGATTTTCAAAAATATAACCAGAAGATGCGGCAGTTAGTTTTTAATTTTAAGGTAAAGTCCTTTTATCAGGACAAGGTGAAATGTTAATGTGTTATACACTTGGACTTGGTGACTAACACATGAAGTTAATGTTTCCCACTCTACCTTGATTTAAGAGGCTCATCTCTTGGAGTTAATACCATGTATTTACCTTGCAGAAAAATGCACAGTTAGTTCGCCGCCTTCTAAAGGGAGAATTGGAACCTTCAAAAGTATTGTACATGTCACCTATTGAATTGAAGGTACAGGGTTTTACAGTCTTACTTTATTGAAGGTTAAAAGGTCAAAATCCACCCCATTTCCCGGAAGAAACCAAAATCTAAGAAGAAACGGAGGAAGAACTTTACATTTGTTAAGCACCAAAAATGCTAAAAATAAAGTATTTGTAAATGGAGGATTCTTATATATGTATTTTTACCTAAACTCTAGTAATTTCTGGGGCATAGACTCATAGTTGATCATATATTTTCCAAGTGGCTATGTATCAGTTGTATATATATATCTGTGTGTGTATTGTTATTTTATCTTTGTTTGTTTTTCATGATTTGACATGGAGAAATATATTAATTTTGTAATAGGAGGGACTGACGGCAGAGGAGATTGCTAGTAAAGAACCCGAAGAGGATGCCCTGGTGCAGGTAATTCTGATTCAATGATAAAATTGTACTTCATGTCCTTTGCTTTTCTTCTAAGCACAATAAATTTTCTTATCCTGTGTACCAATTGTTATTGTGTTGTCCTAGCAGAATACTTGTTTGGTTGTTTCCAGCAAGTCTATAAAATAAAGAGTCCATGGTTTAAGGACTTCTAGTGTGACCTATAGGCAGGAAGGGTATTTGACGTCTGGTTTCGGGGCCTAAGTAGCCCATATCTGCCCTTTAACGATGATTCTACATGCACCTAGAATTATGTATGCTATGTGTTGTATGATTATTGTGTACTGTAGGATATGTGTTGCATGATTTATTGTATATGTCTGCTGCCGATATGGTTTTTTGTATACTGTATGCTATGTGCTGAATGTTTTATTGTATGTTATCTACTAAACAGTATGACTTTACTATTGAGTCGGGGGTCTCATTGGAAGCGGTCTCTCTACCTAACAAGATAGAGGAAAGACTCGCCTACACCTACCCTCCCAGACCCTGCTCTTGAGTAGGATATACTGGGTTGTTTATTATTGTTTATTGTATTTGGTTTAAGTTCTTATGGAATATCTCTTATAGTGAAACTAATCGGATGCTGTATTTAGTTAAGCTACATAATAATGAAAAAATGGGCGGGTTGGGTTGGTAGGGTCGTCGGTCGAAGTGGATGCTGAATTTATGATTGAAACAAGTATTTAGCAGTGGTTCTTGGTCGGGTTGGTTAACCCACAAACATATTTTGCCCTTCGTTTTCATTTCTTATAAAACAGTTAATGCGTTAAATATGACAAAAGCATACCACAATAAATATAATACTTTGACAATGTTTTTGGAGGCCATAAGCATTAAAATGCATTTTGAATTGCTCTCGCTCCCGTTTCTCATTCAGCTACTTTTTATTTGACTTGTGAGGGATAGACCATTCTATTTGACCCTATTATAAGCAAATAGGTTATAATTGCTCGCTCAAGTCGAATAGCAGTGGTTCTTGGTCGGGTTGGTTAACCCACAAACATGTTTTGCCCTTCGTTTTCATTTCTTATAAAACAGTTAATGCGTTAAATATGACAAAAGCATACCACAATAAATATAATACTTTGACAATGTTTTTGGAGGCCATAAGCATTAAAATGCATTTTGAATTGCTCTCGCTCCCGTTTCTCATTCAGCTACTTTTTATTTGACTTGTGAGGGATAGACCATTCTATTTGACCCTATTATAAGCAAATAGGTTATAATTGCTCGCTCAAGTCGATGTCCTCATAATTAGTGATACACGAAGCTAAAGTTTATATCTTGTATTTTTTATTCTAGTTCTACAAAACCATCATTAATACACACCCGTTGTTTAGAAGGATATCATTATTAAAATATATGCTTTAAAGCTGGCATCTTGGGTAGTAATGTAGTTTTTGGGTTAACCCATGTAGTTTTGCGTCGACCCATTTTTTGCCCAATTTAATCTTTTGTCGAGTTCTGGCCTTGTTACTGTTGACCCATTTTTCTAACTTATATATCGGTTTAGGTTTAATTTGTTCCGGTTGATTGATTATGGCTCGCCGCTCTTGTAATTTTGGCTAGCCAATTCAAATGCTGATTATTCAATTTGTTTTCAGTGTTAACTTCAAGGAAGCCTGTTTATTACTTTGGTTTGGCTGTAATACTACTTTTGTTTGGCTTGGTTTTGGGTTTGTTCAGTTCGAAACATTATTTTAAACAATCTTAATGAGCGTTAAGAACAAAAAATGTGTTGAGAATCGAGAACTGTCTAGACAGTTATACATATGGCTTTATTTGAGGTACTTATACGAATAAAGTAAAGAGGGGTATTTTACCCTGACCCGCTCTATATCAACTGCATAACTACATACTCGTTTTCTCTGACATTGTCGTTTTTTGGATACTTGTATACTGAATATATACATGCATGCACACATGCCCGTGTGTTTTGTGTAGTGTGTTTACACATTTTTCTCACTTCCAATCACAAATAATCCTTTCACAATCACAAGTTCTATTGTGCTGACTACATATTAGTAATCGATGGATACAGCTTTCCAGATGCCACCTTTTAACAGTTTTGCTTTTATGTTTTTCTGATCTTATTAGGTGTTACCATTGTTTATTTTTTAATTGATATCCTATATTGTAAATTGGTCAAGCTGATAAACTTCAGGCTAGCATATTGCCTCAAACCAAGCAAACCCGTTTTTCGTGTCAATTTTGTGCCAACCCACTTTTGACCCAAATGTAGTTTTATGTCGGGTTCATTGCGACCCAATGTCTATGTTTGGTCTGAGTCGGTAACAAAACTTTCCATTGTTGATATACTTGACAGATGACAGATGCTCGCTGTAAACGATGCACGGAGAAAAAAGTGCGTTTGGTAGAGATCATATCAGGCGGTCATGCAGATCGATACCAGGTTCTTGTTCCATCCCACGTTCCAAGTTTATAGAAGTTGAAAGTTTGAGAACTGCTATTTATGTTGATTGTTTTATGATTGCAGCTCGAGTGTACTGCATGTGGTAACATGTGGTACGCTTCTCGGGATGAAGCATCAACACTTACAATAGACGGGCCCAGCTCGGCGAAGACAGTAGGAACTGCACCATGGGCTACTGCCAAGTTTGAAAATGTCGAAAAGAAGTTGGTGAGTCCTCGTGACCGCCCCACCGCTAATGATTCTCTGAAAAAAACAACCGACCCGTTTGTCAGCGTACCCGAAAGGCAGAAATCTTTCAATAAGTCCAAGCCTGAAGAGCAAGACAATCTGGCACCGCCAAGTGATTCAGTAAAATAATTTCATGTTTCACCTTAGACGTGATAATATTACACCTTTAATCATACAGTTTTATCAGTTTCTTTTATTAACCATAAAGGGGCACATTTATCAGTTTAGTATATGACCATAAAGTAGTATGCTACACAAAAGCCAAGCAAATAAACTTATGAAAGCAAATTAAGAAATTCAAAGTGGGTTAAAGCATACAAATTGGATAAATTGACGAATATAGATACAATTATCCTTAGAACGGGACTAGAACTTTAGTTCCTCAATTTGAACCCGAGTACCCGACCATCACCAAAACCAAGTTTTGTTAGAACATTCACAGCCCTTTTCCCATTTTTATATGAGTGGATGTTTTATATTACTAGGAGATGTTAGTGGTTGTTAGTGAATGAGAGAGAAAATTTATGGTTGTATCGTGTTTTCCTATTTGAGGAAATATAGTACAATTCTATAATTTTTTAATATTTATAAAAGTGATTGTAAGTAGACAAGAGATAAAATGTAATGATAAATGTATGAAAAAATTATTTAATTAAAAATAATAGAGAAAAAAAATATTTTTTAGTATAATTATAAGAATGAGGATGTGAGATGGATTTTGAATGCGCTTAAACAACATAAGGATTTTAAGGTTGAAACACATTTGTATGAGTAATTTGATAATATAAAGTTCGGCTTTATCCTGTTTGGTTTAGCAGTTCATGAAATTGCTAATTTATGTTAATTTTATTAAAAATCACAATTTTTATGAAGATTCATGATTACACCCTGAATTTTCCTCCAAAACAAACTCAATAGTGATTTTACTCATGTCAAAATAATCAAGGGTTGTAACTTAAAAGTTAAAACATCATAAAGTTCAATCGTTAACCAAATTTAGTCCAAATTCACCAATAGTTCACATACCCGTTATCTTGATTAGAGTACATAATAATGATCAAACCTAACCAGCATGTTTTATCGTCATATTTGATGTTTGCAGCTATTGCACAGCACAAACATCACAAGATTTTGGAAATCAAGTGTTGTGTTTACAGACCAACTTAAATTTCATTACAGTTGAAAAGTGGTTGGGGGAAAACTTTACCAAATGAGGCTGACCACTCCTAGGTAGTTAAATTGGTAAGACTTACATTTAAGTATGACTTATCCTTTTCTGGAATCTGCTTGAATCAACAAAGCGCATTTAACCTTTCACACAACGTGTAAATATCTACGAGTTTTTAACTTTGTCAAAATGACAGTTTATGACTCAACTGGGCTCTAGCCGCATAGTTGACAGTGACGGAACTTGAACATTTCACTAAGGGGCAGGGCCGAAATTAATTTTTTTAAAGGGGCAAACTTGATATTTATATAAAAATTTACACCACCGGACAAAAAATTTACACTAACGGATTAAAATTTTACACTACCGACGAAAAAAAGAAGCACAAATCTACACATACATATATTGTCTCAATCATACATATCCTACTCTCAAATAGCATATATATACTCAGTGGTTAGTATCCAGTATATTATACTAATTGAAATTATCTATAAGTTGTAGAACAATGATATTATCTTTTATTCTTTTGTGTTTAATTTTTTTAATGTTTTTTTCTAAATATAAATTTAACATTGTGTTCCAAAACAAACGTTTTGAAAAAAATATAATTTTATAAAGTTTCTTTATTATAACTTTGCATTTTAATTTTTTTGTTTATAATAATATTATTTATTAAAAACACCGATTATAAAATATTTCATATTTTAAAAAAAATTCGATATTTTAAAGGAATCTTCTTGTTTTACAAAAAAATGCATTTATCTATTAGTCCCATATAAAAGTTACATTTTGTAACCTTTTACTTTGAATTAATTTCAATTTTTCTCTCTAATTTTTGAAAAGTAACTATTTTCTTTCAAAAAATTAATTTACCTTTAAAAGTTTTATAAGTTGTCTTAATTTCAATCAAAAAGTTTTATTATTTTGATTTCAAGTTGAAATAATATTAAAACTTTTGAACACAAATTAAAATAATGTATAAAATTTTTAAAGATAATTTAATTATTTTAAAATTTTAAAGTAAAATAGTGATTTTTGTTAAACCGACGTAAGACCGAAAGTTCATTGTTTATTTTTTACATTTATGTGACAGAAATTTGACTTTCGAAGGATGTCATGACAATTGACCCCTTCTCCTATAAACCACATAAACTGTTCTTCCAAAGTTGATCGTCATTCGTCAATCTTCATCTTCATCTTCTCTATCCATTCATCACTTCAGGTTCTATCTGCTATAATCACCCTCTTCCCCTTTATTAATTTGTTTTCTGATCATAAATTCATACTCACACATACTGTATATATACCACTACTTTCAATCTTTTATAAACATCTTTTAAAGTTTGATTTTAGTTAATTCAGCTGTAAGTTTACCTGTTCCTGTGCATATTGTTAGCTTTCTGAAGTTCGATCTTGTAGAATCGGAGATCTTTAAGCTGTTTGGTGTTGTAATTCATCGTTTAGGGTTTCTGGGTTCGCGTTAAATTGGTTTTTTTTGGGGGATACTTATCGTTATTAAATGAAGTTTAAATCTTACTTTCGCAAAGCATGTTCCCCCTTTTGATGATTGTCAAGAATAATTAATCGAGTTTTCCCATAAAGGTGATTCCTTTAGTTTAATACTCATTATTCACGAGAATCTGTGTAGCAAATTAGGGTTCTTGATTCTGCAATAATTGCAAGTTTCAGCTTATCGAATTCCGTATTCAATTTGGGGGTTTGCTTTTTTGTTTCAACTGAATCACTGAAAATGATTGAATCGATTGCTGCGACATCCTTTTTCGGGCGTAGTCTGATATCAGGGCATTATTCAAAGAATCGTTCTCCTAAACGAGTTGCAATGAGCCCTAACCTATTGCTTAAGTTTCGGGCAATCAAAGCCCAAGCAATGGAGTTGACTAGAGAGGTGTATGATTTCAAAGAAGATAGATTTCCAAAGCGTTCTAGTTATGAAATCGATACTAAGGTTGAACGAAAACCGGGCCTATGGCCACCTAACAACAAAGCCGATAACCCTTCGTTGCAAAACCCGTTGTTAAGACAGGAACGAATGGGTTGTGGTTGGTTAGGTGTTATATTCGAATGGGAAGGTGTTTTGATAGAAGATAATCTTGATTATGAGAAGCAATCGTGGCTTGTGCTTTCTGAAGAAGAAGGTAAATCCCCGCCACCTGCTTTTTTGCTTAGAAGGATTGAAGGCATGAAAAACGAGCAGGCAATGTCAGAAGTTCTTTGTTGGTCAAGAGACCCGGTTCAACTAAAACGAATGTCTTTAAGAAAAGAACAGATTTATCAAGCGTTACAAGGTGGGGTTTACCAGTTTCGTGATGGGTCCAAAGAGTTCATAAATGTTTTGACCCGTTACAATATCCCCATGGCTCTAGTGTCAACCCGCCCAAGAAAGAATCTTGAAGAAGCCATAGGTGCGATTGGGATAAACGGGGTTTTCAATGTTATTGTGACTGCAGAAGATGTTTATAGAGGGAAACCGGACCCTGAAATGTTTGCCTATGCAGCTCAGTTGCTGCAGTTTATACCCGAAAGGTGTATTGTGTTTGGTAATTCGAATTTAAGCGTTGAAGCTGCTCACGAGGCTAAAATGAAGTGTGTGGCTGTGGCTAGTAAGCATCCTGTTTATGAGCTAACTGCTGCTGATCTAGTGGTGCGGTGGCTTGATGAGCTGTCGGTTGTTGATTTGAAGAATCTTGCTGATATTGAATCTTCTGAGTTTGGTGCAGAACCAGAAGTGGAAATGGAATTGGAGGAAGAAGATGATGCATATCCTTCTTCAACGGTCGCCGTTGATGATCATGATTTCTGGTAATTTTTTATGAATCTGTACAGTAGTTTTATGTTTGTAATGTTGATATTAATGGTGAAATTATGCATCTGCAACTTATAGTTTATTAATGTGGAAAATTTAAAGGAAGAAGGACAGTATGCATTAAATTACCACTTGTATGTGTTATATATGTAATCTGTATATAAAGATTTGATTTTTCATAGTTCTTGCATATTGTTTAATCCATGTATTCCTCTTTGATGCACCAAGTGATTAAGTAGATGTGAATCATCAACATTTGAATACACATTATTGTTGCTACAGAAATGATAAATCTTTGGCTCGCTTTGGCGAAAGCCTAGTAAAACCGACCTCATTTATTTAATAACGTCTCTACAAGAAGAATACATCCTATGATTTCTCGATATAATTAGCTTTATGGAGTCATCTTTGACGATCTACTGGTGTGAACCAAGATAAATTGTTGGGATTATATCATCTTAGAATTGATGATACAAAACTCAGTTTAATTGTAACTGCTCTGCAATCACAAATGATGTTATGTTACCACTGCCTCTAAGTATAATTGAGTTTTCACAGTTAAAAGAGTTGAAACTGCTCTTGATTGATTATAAGAGTTTCAACTGATTGTGATATTGCTGATGTTGGGTGTTGATACTGATGATGCTTAGTTGGAAAGATGTTACAACTGCTATGGAGTTTGTGACTTATGTAACTTGCAAATGATGCAAGGTACAATTGCTAATTAAGTTCAATGAAGCTCTCACTGATCATCATTTATATTGAGCAGTAAAGTTTCGGTTGTTACAGAAGGAAACTTACTACTACTGGATGACTTGTCACTAACACATTATTTTTAACGCATTTATAGAATATTATTTGTCATCATCATGTGGCGTCAGCAGATATCTATAGATAGAAAATTTTGTTACGTAATTTATACATAAGATTCTTTTTGTGCGTGTGTTCTTGCTGTAGTTTCGTAATCAAGTGTTCGAGTTGTATGTGTGAAAGATAGATGATCCGAGAGATGTCATTATTGATGGTGGTGGAATGTCAACGAATAACCTTAAACCCATCCTTGAATGTTTGTGTGAGAATGTAAATGTGACAATGTGACTTTACATCTCATTATAAGTTAGATATTTCCAACATGAGAAAAATGTATACGTTAAACCTGTGTATGATATATGTTCAAATCTTGTTTTTTTAAAGGGTTAATGGATTTAAATACTTCCAACTATTAGGTATTGGCCGCTGCCACCCCCAAGTATCATTTTGGCGAATATAACTCCCAAGTAAACACTGAGGTGTCTGTATCACCAGCCGTCTGTCATAACCCTAACGACGTTAACTTTTTGATGACGTGGCACGCATACGTGTACAGGCCTCGCTTGTGTGGCAGCTGACGTGGTTAATGTTGTATATGCTTCATGTCAACCGGGTATAAATACCCCTTTCCATCATCACTTTCACCATTTCTCCCCTTTCCATCATCACCGATGAAGCAACCCTAGTTCCATCGCACCCCCTTCACTGATCAAATCAACTATAATTCCATCCTTCTCCCTCCATCGCTACAACTCCATTGTTGATCTAATGAGTTCATCTACTTCTGTGTCCAGTCATAGCAGAAACCCTAAATTTATTAGGGTCGATTTGGAAGGTAATGTTTACTGCCATCACGAAGCTCTTGCTGTCCTTCGAATTGCTAGACCAAAGAGTGTTCGAAAAGGTCAGCATTTTATGGTTGTAGTCAATGGCCTGTAAGTATTTCACTTTCACTTGATTTTTGGTTTAATTAAACGGTATTCCACTTGTTAATACATATGGTGTTATCTTGTTGTTTAGATATCTGATTGTAAGTTTTTTCTATGAAGAGAGGACTTGGAGTTCATGTACAAAGAACAATCCAACACCTGCTTGACTGTTCAAGAGATGAGGATGAAGAATTTGGTTTTGCAGAATTTGATGCTTGTTGATGAAAACAAAAGGTTAAAGACGGTGACAAGTGAGAAAGAGTCCAAGTGGAAGAAGGCATGGCTGATGGCTCTGTTAGCTGCGGTTGTGTTGTTTGTTTATTTGGCTAAGTAGTTGTAGTGTGTTTAAACAGCAGTGAATGAGTTTGTATTTTGTATGTTGAACACTTATCTTCTATTATGTAATGTGTTTTGTTGGAATGAAAATTAGACTTTGGAAATTACAGTATGATCATCATTGACAAAGATCTAAACTACTTACAATAAGCTAACATCATTTACATAATACATATTAATTCATTAAACTTCATTGTTTACCAATCCATCATTGTTACAAACGGCCAACCTTGATGTCAAACATCATAACCAAAATGCAGTACCATATGACCCATACAAAAGACCCATAATGTCAAACATCATAACCAAAATGCAGTACTATATGACCCATACAAAAGACCCATAAAAGCATTACATGTTCATTAAACATCGCAAACAAATCTAAGCTAAATTGCCTTCCCCTTTTGTCTTTTTGCAGTCAACCTTTGAGAAGTTCTTTGACTTGAAGCTTGTTGACTTGATTTCTGACTTGATTGACTAACTCCAATATTAGGAAGCTGGTCTGGCTGCTAGTTTTGTTTTCTCCCTCGTGGCCTCCCCTTTTGTCTTTTTGAACCAAGTGAAACTATAACAACATTAATCAACAGTTAGTCTAAATCATCAACATGTACAAGTACAACATTACATCAAATAGTTTTGTGATCTTACCTCCCATCTGTTTGTCACTCTCTCTACACTTCCTCTTATTATGATCACTTGCACCACAAATCCCACATGTCATTTTAATCCCATGCTTTGTCAATTTTCCAGGTCTTTTGGGGTCTTCATGAGGACCCCTCTTTCTATTCTTCTTAGGCCTACCAGGTTGTGCCTTAACAGGTGGTGCATCCATTGGATACTCAACCTTTGGCCAATACTTCTCACTTGGCAGTGGAGGGATTGAATACTCATAAACTTTTATGTAATTTTGTTTATGGTAACACTCATCAACAAAATCTTCTGCTCTCTTGTTTAAAAAACCAGCAACATCACAAACATGTGTACATGGATATCTCCTTAAATCCCATTTCCTACAGGTGCATATTTTTTCACCAGATCTACATACACATCATCAAATTCTCTAACTTGAAAAACATGGAAACTAGATGGAAAAACATCACATCTATAGGATGCTCCCTTTGAATATTCTAATTTCTCTTGAACTTTAAGGTAAATGAATACATCTTTTCTTTCCATTTCTAACCTTTTGGTTACTAGCCTACTCATCACTTGTATCCTAATATCCTCTAACATGTGTATGATATGTTTTGATCTTGCATTAATAATAAAACCATTAAAGGTTTCTGCCATGTTATTCACAATAACATCACACTTTGTATGAGTTTTCAGATAGCACCTGTTGAAACACTTTGGATTCTGTTTAAGTAAAGACTTCACTGCTTCAGGATTCACAGCTTTCATCTCCTTTATAGCCTGAGTGTAGTCTGCCTCACTATATGCCCTTGCAACTTTCCAGAATAACTCCTTTAGTTCTTCATCCTTGTATGTCTTGTGCCAGTTTGCATATATATGCCTTGCACAGTTTCTGTGCTCTGCCTTAGGCCATATCAAAGCAACAACATTCAATAGACCCTACAATATTGAAAGATTAGACACAAATCTTATTTAAGCAAAGGTGAAACCAAAAAAGATTAGAATACCTTCTGTTGATCACTAATGAATGTCCAATCTTCCCCTTCATCAGTAACACCTAAACACCTCTTTAACTCACCAATAAACCACTCCCAACTATCATTATTCTCCCCATCTACTACTACCCATGCTAATGGAAACATTTGCTCATTAGCATCCCTACCAACAGCAGTTAATAACATACCACCTAAGAAAGTCTTGAGAAAACAACCATCTAAACATAAGACTTTCCTACATCCTGCCAAGAACCCTCTTTTTACACCATCAAAGCAAACAAATAACCTAAAAAATGTCTCACAAGTAGCTTTAGGATCTAAGTTCATGAAACCTGGAGGTGCAGTGACAAGCTCAAATGTTGATGTTGGGTTGGCCTGCCTTGAAACCTCTAGATAGGAACCAAGTTTGCTGTAATGCTCCCTCATTGACCCATGTAGCTTCTTATGTGCATATGTTTTTGCCTTATAAGCCAACCACTTACTGATAATGACCTTATATTTCTCTTTAACAGCTAACTGTATCTCTTTAGCAGACCAGTTGGGTTTGGCTTTGAAAATTGGTAAAAACTCATTTCCAATAAATGGGGCGGTAAGTTGTCTATTCTTTATCATGCTTCTTTGACAATTGTGCTTGTTACTTACTTTTTTAACCATATAGCACTCCTTCCCTGAGTGGTATGAACAGAACAAGTAGAATGGACAATTCTTAACACACTTCACAGCTACACGCCCTTGTTTGTTATTATCACTTTTTGCAATGTACACATTCCTGCCATTGGTCACAGCATATCTTTTCATAGCAGCTTTAAAAGCATCCCTACTAGCAAACCTTACTCCAACTCTCCAATTGTAATTCTTCCATTTGGTATGTTCATTCACTGCTGGTACACTGTCTTTGTATTTTTTTTCCTCTAATGTCATCATCTTCACTTTCACCAGGAGTGGCAACATCACCATCAGAATCCTCATAACTAATATAGCCTTCTATATGTGAAGTCCCAGCTTCAATTTTTTCAAACAAGTTAACCTATTTTTCCTTTAAACAATCTTCAAGTAGTTTTTTCTGGGCTGCACTCTCTTCCTCAGTAGCCTGCTTAATTTCCTCTTGTGATTTAACCCATTCATCATCTTCTCTATCAGACTCTTGACCAATTACTTCATCATGCACCCCCTCTTCATCATTACCTAATTCCTCAAACTCATAACCCTCTTCATCATCACTACTTGATTCTGTCACTTCTACCTCACACTTATAGTCACTGTCTTCACTGTTATCACTTGCTTCTCCTTCTACACCCCAATTCAATTGAGTTGAATTTTCATTTGCATCTATGTTCAAGTCAAACTCTGGTATAGACTGTGGTTTGGTATGACAGGATCTCAGCCTCTAGTTTGATCAATTAGGTTGTATTCGCAGTGGATTTAGCACAGAAATTAGAAATTATAACAAGAACACAAGAAATTTTGCATGTAACAGTAAGTTATAGAGAGAGAGAGAATTCTGCAAAAAGATGTTTTTATTAGATCACACGCTATCGGCCACCATTACAATTAGGTCATCTTCCTTTTATAGGAAGAATAACGTCAGCTGATGTCACTTGACAGTGACATCAAACCGTTATTTTAACAAACTACTGAAACTAACTTAACTACTGAAGATGTCAACATCTGACATCTTACAAAATGCTAAGTGTCAAAACTATTACAAGTACTAAAAAGAAACTACTGAAAAACTATAACGACTGAAGAACAAACTCTTCAGTCGTTTTACAAACTACTGAAATAGAAAAGACAACTACTGAAAAGAAAAAGCTGAAAGGTAAACCATCACAACAACTGAAGAATACTTCTTCAGCTGTTGTGACAAACTCTGAAGCTTTAGTACTTGTTCTTTAGACTTTAACTTCAGATGATTCATCAGCTGATGACTTCAGTAGTTGTCATCAGCTGATGTCTTCAGTCTTTGTCTTCAGTCTTTGTACATCAACTGTTGATCTTCAGTACTTCAGTCTTCAGCTGATATTCTTCAGTACTTGAGTCTTCAGTACTTGAGGCTTCAGTACTTGAGTCTTCAGTACTTGAAGTCTTCAGCTGTTGTTCTTTAATACTTTGATCTTCAGCAGTTGAAGTCTTCAGTCTTTGTCAAATGGCTGATGATGCTTTCAGCAGTTGTTGTGATGTCTTGTGGGACTTAGAGGTTTTTCTGATCTGGCTCATTGGTTATTTTGGTCCAACAAACTCCCCCTGAACCAATGCAGCCAAAACCTCTAAGCTTATTGTTGGTCCCACTTATTGTGGCAGAATTATTGGTCTATTTCCTTCTGGATCAGCTCAGAAGTTGACCCATATAAGCACTGGCCTGGGAAGAGGTCTCAAGAATCTGATTGGCAAAGGATGGATGGGAACCCTGTCTTGGGGAACTGGACACAGGGCTGTTGTCCCATCCATAAGACCTACTTCCCAACTATGAGCCTATAGGATTCTCTGGTGTAGGCTTCTAAAAACATTACTTGTTCCTCCATGGTAAGATCCTCTGCCTCACCTTCAAATAATCCTTCAAGCCCATAGAGCTCTGAGATGTATTTGGCCTGTTTTCCATTTTTGAGCTCCACAGTTGTTATAGCCCTATAGGCGAACTCATCAGGGTGATTACCCTCTAAGAACAACTGGAGCTCATTTTTCCTAATATTCTCAAGCCTCTTGTAGACTAACCCCTTTTTAACCACCCTATTCTCCAACATCTTTTGTGGTGGGAGGTTAGCCTGATAGGCCTTCTTGAAATGTTCAATGATCTCCTAGGGTGATACTACAATGGCCAAAGTGATCACTTCATTTACAATCTTCTTTACTTGGCCATTGTATCTTAGTGGAATGTTTTTCTTAATGATCCTATGAGACACCCTGGGATTAGGCCAAATTCTCACTTTATCCTTTTGATATTGATATGTATGCCTTAAAGTGTATAATCTCAGAGCTTGTTTCCTCATATTTACTATTGATGAGGAAGCAGCATAAGCTTTATCTACTCTTTTCAACAGCTCATCATCATGTAGCTTATGCTGCTGTTCTTCTTCAATTTTAACCTTCACAGTTTCCATCTGTGAGGCAGGAGTGATGGGTAAAGGTTTGACTTTAGGCAAAGATAGAACTGCAGAGAGAGGCAGTCTATCTTTTTCCTCATCATCCTCTTCTTCTTCTTCTTCTAGCCTCAACACCCTTCTCTTCCTCTTCAAGGGTGCATCATCGGCTATGGGTTTTGATGGTGAAGGGGTTGGTTTTGTGGGTGGTGGTTTGGTTTTTGGTGTGGGAAATTGGGCAGGCTGAGCTAGCAGTTTAGATGTGAGAGAGGATTTGGTTTGTTTAGCTAACTCAGTCCTGTTCCCAGCACCGGCTTCACTGAGGGCTTCTATGACCAGCCCTTTTGTAAATGCCTCAGACGAACAGATCTTGGTGGTTATTGCCAAGATGCTGTCCCTGGTCCATGATTTTATCTCCAGGACTGATCTCCCTAGATACTTTGAAATGAATCTTGTCATAGCCTCAAGTCTCTCTTTTTCCTCTTGGCTATAACAAGACCATCAGTACTCAATCTCTTTCACCTCCAACTTTCTTATCTCCTGATCTAGCTCAGCAGTGTCAGTGTCAAAGCCTTGCCTGAACAGCTGATCAATGATGTTATCCATTGACCTACTATGTTCAGCATCAGCCTCCTTGACAAGGACAGCTAGATCTTTCTCCTTCTCCTTCTCTCCCTTCTTTTTCTTGTATGTGACATGAAAGTCTTTTTGACTTTCAGCCACTTTCTCCAATTCAGCTCCCTTCTCCTTCTCCTTCCCCTTCTCAGTCTCCACCACCAACTCCCTTTCATAAACTAGCTCATCCTCAACTTCTTTCTCTTTCACTTCCTCCTCCACTCTCTTTCTCTTAGCTTTCACTGAAGTCTCCCCGTTTTTGGTTGCATTGGTTGCAAGGGGTTGACTGTCAGAAAGCTTCTTCATCAGAACAGCTTCCACCAAAGGCTGTATAGTAGAGGGAAGCCTCTCATCAAGGGTTTTGATCACAATATCTGTGATAATGGGTGTGATGAGGGGCAAGGAATTTTGAAAGATAGCAGCTAATTGCTCAGGGGGTTTCTGTCCCTGAGAACTAGTGCTAGAAGCAAAGGCAGGTGGCTGAGTTTGTAGGAGTGGCTGAGTGTTTGTGAGACCTTCAGGTGAAGGTGCCATCTGTGGGGTACTTATGGTGGCAGATGGACTTGATTCTTGGGAGAATTTGGCAAGTAGCTCTTGGAGTCTACTCACCTCCTCCTCAAGAATTGTGTTCTGGGATAGAACATCATAAAAGAAGCCAAGGTCATCATCAGTTGTAGCTGAATCACCTGACCTCCTGATTAAATCAGGATGAACATGTGCTGAGTGTGGCTCAGTGATCACATGTGCCCCTTGTTCTTGGTTCTGGGGACTTCCAGCCTCCGGATTGGATCCATCATCGGTAGTTGCCTCTGGTGAGGACTTAGAGATGGTACCAGCTTCTTCCTGTTCATGTGCTGATACAGGGGAAGTGGCAACCTCACCAGATTGTCCTATCTCCTTTGCCATACTTGGAGATGAGACAGTAGATTCCCTGTGTTGTGGGCTCCCATCAATACTTGTATCCACCCTCTCTGTGGTTGGAGTTTTCTCAGTTGTGATTGGTTCCTGGGGAGAGGGTGGAGTGTTAAGATGAGTCAACACTTTTGCAATTATCAATGTAGGGCTTTGAGGGGCGGTTGCAGTGGGAGATGGGGTAGAAGCAGTATGCACCTGGGGAGATTGGTGCGTTTCAATGGCAACCTTCTCAAGTGAGAAAGGTTCCAGATGTGTGGCTGCCCCGGAAATGGTTGCATCAGGCTCCTGTAGAGAGGATGCCTGAGCGGTTGTGGTTGGTGGAGTCGTTGTAATTGCTGGGAGAATCGTGCCAGCAATTACTTCCTGCCTTTGTTATGCAGGGGCATCCTCAGGGGACTCATTTCCTTGAGTAGCCTTTTTGGGCTTCTTTTGTTTGGGTTTGATGGGGACTTTGGATTTTGAGGTGGAGGCTGTGGGTTCCAGCTGCGTGGGTTTTCGCAGCTTGGCAGCCTTTTTCAACGTTTGGTCAGTGTTGTGCCTGGAGTATACCTCAGGCAATACAGCCATGGCAGGGACTCCAAGGCCAACAAGTCCCTCAGCGTGTAGCTGGTTCTCTATTATGGCCATTATGAACCGTGGATATAAAATCCAGCGGCTAGCAAAAGGTTTTGTGGCCATATCCTTAAGTTCCAAAAAGATTATTTTAGAAAAATTTAAGTTTTGTTTCTCAAGGATAGAGAATAATACCTGCTGCCACCTTGATGACATTTGGTCCCATGAGGAGGTCTTCAGGGCTAAGCAAACATTTACCATGTGGAATATAAGACGTTCGGCATCATGGAAATGTTTCTTGAGCAGGGTAGAAGCATGAAGGTCACCCTGATAGTCATGGTGTGCAAAAGAAAGATCAGTGGTGCCTTTTGGATATTCGATTGGGAAGGTGGCATCATCCAATTTTAGGGTTTGGCGGATGATTACTGGATTGATAACCACCATCTGGTTGTTGACGAACGACTGGAGAGAGACCTCAGCGTCGTTCTCTCCAGTGTGCAGGGTGACGTTCGTCCAAAACTGGTATAGGGAATCGGCATATATGGTAGGATTTAAGAGAAAGGCCGTTTGGTAAGGAGAATCGACCATAAGATCAATCGCGTTCTGAAACTTGGTCCAAAATGGTGATTTTGTGAGGTAGGCAACGCAGTTATGTCTTGGCTTGAGCTGCATGGTCGCCATTAATGGGATGAGAGAGGTTTCAGAGTTTTTGAAATATTAGGTTATGAGAGAATGAAAAACTTTGAAGGTAGGGTTGGGTATTTATAGGGTATGGAAACGGCTGAAAGAAAACGACTGAAGGTTTGGTATTAGTCATCAGTTGTTGAAATGCCTGATGACGTGGTTTTAACCTTCAGAGGTTCTAAACATCTGAGGACTTGGTGTTAGTCATCAGTAGTTGAAACTACTGAGACCTTGGTTTTGTCCTTCAGATGTTGCAAACGACTGAAGACTTGTTAGTCATCAGTAGTTATAAACTACTGAAGACATGGTTTTCATCTTCAGACGTTGTAAACAACTGAAGAATTGGTGTTAGTCATCAGTAGTTATAAACTACTGAAGACATGGTTTTCATCTTCAGACGTTGTAAACAACTGAAGACTTGGTGTTAGTCATCAGTAGTTATAAACTACTGAAGACATGGTTTTGGCTTCAGTTGTTGTAAACAACTGAGGACTTGGTGTTAGTCATCAGTAGTTGTAAACTGAAGACATGGTTTTGTCCTTCAGTTGTTTGGTATGAAACAGCGGAAGTTGAAATCAGCTGAAGAGTAAAATTACTCATCAGCTGTTGTCGTCAATTTAGTTGTTTCATGCTGACCTCAACATTTACTCATCAGCTCTTTGGCTGACTTTCAGATGTTTCATTGGCCTTCAGCTCTTGGGAATATTTATTCTTCAGCTCTTGTGAACAAATGTTCATAAGATCTGAGGAAATAAATTATTCTTCAGAGCTTGTGAACAAATATTGTCTTCAGTACTTATGTGTAAGATTACACATCAGTACTTGTGAACAAAATTTGTTCTTCAGTACTTATTTGGTTGAAAAATATACATCAGTAGTTATAACCACATCAGTAGTTGTAACTACATCAGTTGTTTTCAGCAAATAATGTACTTCAGTACTTCGAAGTATTTTAGTCTTCAGTAGTTATGAAAAATGCTAAAGACTAAATTACTCATCAGTACTTATTTTTTACTTTTGCATACTAATGCTCATCAGTACTTGTGAGCTAAGAGCATCAGTATTAGTCAAATTATTCTAGCTGCAGCATACCAAGCCTTTGTAATAAATTTTGAAATGTGGCACTATCTAAAGGCTTAGTAAATATGTCTGCAAGCTCATCAGCACTAGGCACAAACTTTGGATCAATCAGACCTTTTTCATAGCAATCCCTAATAAAATGATGTCTGATCTCAATATGTTTGGTCCTAGAGTGCTGGACTGGATTTTTAACAATACAAAGAGCTGAAGCACTATCTATTAGTAATGGAGTCTTAGTCTCTGTAATGCCATAATCCTAAAGTTGATTCTGAAGCCAGAGTACCTGAGATGTACAACTTGCAGCAGCAATGTACTCAGCTTCAGCAGTGGATGTAGCAATTGAAGTTTGTTTCTTACTCTGCCAAGAAACTAAACAATTGCCTAGGAATTGGCAACCACTAGAAGTGGATTTTTTGGTGATTTTGCATCCTGCATAGTCACTATCAGAGAAAGCAACTGATTTGCAAGAATGCCCAGTAGAATACCAAAGACTAGTGATTGGGTACCTTGCAAATATCTAAAGATCCTTTTGACTGCAATCAAATGAGATTCTTTAGGTGCAGCCTGAAATCTAGCACAGGCACATGTTGCAAACATAATGTCTGGTCTAGAAGCTATAAGATACATCAAGGACCCAATCATACATCTGTAAAGGGTTTCATCAACCGCTTTACCTTTCTGATCAAAATCCAGTTGTGTGGTGCTGCTCATGGGAGTAGAACAGGACTTACAGTTTTGTAAATCAAACTTATTCAACAGATCTTTTGTATATTTGGACTGATGAATGAAGATTCCATCAGCCCTTTGTTTGATTTGCAAACCTAGAAAGAACTGTAATTCCCCCATGACACTCATTTCAAACTTTTGCTTCATGAGCTTAGTGAATTCATCACACAACTGTGGATCAGAGGATGCAAAAATTATATCATCAACATAAATTCGAACAAGGAGCTTATGTTGTCCCACTTTCTTTATAAATAAGGTTTATCAATGGAGCCTCTAGTGAAATTATTTTGAAGAAGAAAGTTAGATAATGTTTCATACCAGGCTCTAGGAGCTTGTTTCAGCCCATAAAGAGCCTTATCAAGCTTATACACCCAATCAGGATGTTTATTGTCCTCAAAACCTGGTGGTTGACACACATAAACTTCCTCTTTTATTTTACCATATAAAAAGGCACTTTTGACATCCATTTGATAAACTTTAAGATTGTGAAAGGCAACATAAGCTAAGAATAATCTAATTGCCTCCAGTCTGGCTACAGGAGTAAAGGTTTCATCATAATCGATGCCTTCCTCTTGTGCAAACCCTTGTACAACCAGCCTGGCCTTGTTCTTAACAATTTGGCCCTTTTCATCTGTTTTATTCCTAAACACCCATTTAGTGTCTATTGCACACTTACCTTGGGGTAAAGGAACAAGCTCCCACACTTACTGCTTTTTGAACTGAAGAAGCTCAAGCTGCATTGCTTCAACCCATCCATTGTCTCTTAGTGTAATATGATAATTTGTTGGCTCTTGCTGACTGATAAAGAGAGCATAGAAGCAGAAATTGGACAATTGACTCCTGGTTGAAACTCCAGCATTGATATCACTAATGATTTGAGACATTGGGTGATTCTTCAGCTCTTGATAGACAATCAGATCAGTGCAAGTGTTTGTAGGACCTTCAGCAGCAACAGATGGTGATGCAGATTCTTGAAACCAAATAGGAGATGGCAACTCAAATGAAGTAGAGGATTCAGAAATCTCATCAGCATTTGTTGTGGATGGAACTGCTGAAGCTACAGGAGCATCAGGTTTAGTTGACTCAGGTAGGTGGTCACTAAACCTGAAAAGGTGAGTACTGGCTACATCATCATCAGTACCACCAGGTGGAGAACTGTTGACAGGAACAACAGCTGGAGGTTGATAAGGAACATATTGCAGTATGTTCAGATCAAATAACTCCACAGGGTTTTATGGAATCGTGTCCTTTGGAGATTCATTAAACTTCACATGCAAAGTCTCTTCAACCATCTTTGTTCTGCAGTTGAAAACTCTGTATGCCTTGCAAGTTGATGAATAACCAACAAAATACCCTGCATCCACCTTTGATGCAAACTTCTGGAGTGGATTGCTTGTGTTGAGAATGAAACAAGGACACCCAAAGGCTCTAAAGAAGGAAATCACAAGGGCCAAATGATGGAGTACTTCATAAGGAGTCTTCATCAACCTCTGATTCACTAATACTCTATTCTGCACATAGCAAGCTGTGTTGACAGCTTCAGCCCAAAAGGTCAGTGGCAATCCTGAGTCAGCCAACATTGACCTTGCAGCTTCAATGAGGGTCTTGTTCTTTCTCTCCACCACTCCATTTTGTTCAGGAGTTCTTGGAATGCTGAACTGCCTTTTGATTCCCTTTGACAGATAGAAGTCATCAAGTGTGTGATTTCTAAGCTCTGTGCCATTGTCACTCCTCACACACCTGACTGGAAGGGAATACTGCTTCTCCCATATAACACAAAGTTCATAATAGCTTTTACAGCTTATCTTTGGAGTGCAAGAAGAAAGTCCATACAAATCTGGAGTAATCATCCACAATTACCAGACAGTATTTCTTCTTTGCCATGCTCATCACTCTGACAGGACCAAAGAGATCCATGTGCAGGAGTTGCAAGCAGGCATTGGACTTTGGTTCTTCTATTAGAGGGAATGAGACTTTGTGTTGTTTCCCCTTTAAACAATCAGTACAGTTGTCTTCACATTTGAACTCCTTCAAAGGCAATCCTCTTACTAATCCATGGTGTATCAGCTGATTCATGTTTTTGAGATTCACATGACCCAGCCTTCTATGCCATAGAGTAGATTCTTGAGAAGAAGCCTTGGAGAATAGGCAAGGATGGCCTTTTAGATCAATTTTCTTTGAAAGATCTAAGGCATATACTCTTCCTGTCCTGTTGGCTTTCAGGAAGTATATTCATCCAACACCTTGTCAATCAAACTCAAAACTTTGGATGACAGAACCCGACAGTTCTGGCTGGTGAAAAGGGCAACATGGCCTTTATCACACATTTGACTGACACTCAAGAGATTGTACTTGAGATTCTCCACATGGTTAACATCATCAAACCTTATTTCCCTATTGGAAACAAAGCCTTTGCCGATGATGTAACCTTTTGCATCATTGCCAAAGGAAACAAACCCCTTCTTTCCTTGAAAGTAGTCATTAAGAAGTGAGCTGCTTCCTGTCATATGCATGGATCCTCCACTGTCTACATACCAGATACTTCTTTGGCATGTTGAAGAACCCTGCATTTATCACAACAAGTTAGTTAGTTTTTGAGACCCAAACCTTTTTGGTTTTGGGTCTGTTCTCATCAACAGATGTGATACTAACAGGTTTATTATGTGTGACAGCCTGAGGTGAAGGAGATGGTGTAGAAGAGGAATCCTTTGGCTTGGATTTCCTTTTCTGTGGTTTCAGCACAGGAGCATCTAATTGGTTGACTCTTCCCATTAGATGTTGAACCATCATAACAAGTTGTGTCTGATTTTATGATAAAGCCTTCAGCTCATCAGACACATTAGTGCTTGCTTATGATGGCTTCCTGTGTTGCACCATCTTCTTTTAAGCAACCTTAGCTGTTGCCTGATTAACCCCTTCCTTCTTTTTGGATTTCTTTTTGGACTTAGGGGTTTCAAGTTTTAATGTTGCTGGTACAAACTTGGTCTCAAACTCAGTTTTCATTACATTCATTTTCTCTTTAATTTTCTCCTTTTGTTTGAGTTTGGAACCCCTTTTGTACCAGCAATCATCAGTAAGATGATTGAACAAGCCACATATTTCACATGGCTTCTTCTTCATCTTTAGTTGATCATCTACTGAAGAAGATGAAACTACTGAAGACTTGTTCTTCAGCAATTTGCTATCAGTTTTTGCAGTTTTCTTCCTTGCAGTACTTGCTTTCCTGATATCTTCTTCAGTAGTTTTCAAACCCTTTCTACTTGCAGTTTTATTCCCTTCAGTACTTGCAGTAGTTGGGGTTTGAACTTCAGGTGTTATCACTTGCTCTCCAGTACTTTCAGTACTTTTAGAGACAACACCTGAGTTGATCAACTTTTTGATCGTGTGACAGTCAGCATTTGAACCATCAGCTGTTTTAGCATCAGCTGATTGGTTTTGTGAGGAATTAATGCTGACTTCAACCTCTGATGATGCTGAATCAGATAGTAGGTCACATGATGAGAAGGATTGGTTATTGCTTTCTCCATCAGATTCTACTTCTGCTCTGGAAGTAAAATCTGTAGGAGAAGCAGTGTGATTATAACCAATGCCAAACTTCACATTAGAAGCTGATTGCTTACTCAGAAGCATTTCAAAACCCTTGCAGGATTGTACCCAGCGATCACACTCTACCTGGGTAGCTGCAAGTGTTTCCTTGAGGTCTCTGTACTTCTCTAGTAGTACCTCTTCCCTAGCCTTATCATCTTTGGTTTGGCACTTAAGTTTATAAATCTTATCATTTTTATCATTAAGCACAGACTCAAATTCAGCTTTTCTTTTGGAAAGGGTTTGCTCTAGCTTAAGATTTTTATCAATTAAAGCTATATTTGCTTCTCTAATAGATGCAAATGCAGCTATGCAAGATTCAGAACATAGCTTGGCTTTGGCCTCAGAAGATACCTGTGATGAAGCATTGGAGGATGAACCATCAGCAGACTCCAGGGACATGAGAGCAAGGTTCCCAAAAGGTCCAGGGCCATGAGAGCAAGGTTCCCAAAAGGATGATCACCACCATGTTGACCAACACCAGGAAACAGTTGTTCATGACCAGATAAATCATCTGGTAAACTGCTCCAGTCAACAACTCCTGGGGTGAAGAAGCTGTGTTGTTGAGGTTTGGTTTGATGATGAGATTGGGAAGGTTGAGGCTCAGGGAGAGCATGTGGTTGCTGAGCAGTGGGTGCTTGAACTTGACTTGGCTGAGGTATGTAGTAGCAGGGGTATGGGTATGGCATATGACCCTGAGGCACAAAGTATGCAGGTGATACCTGAGCTGGTGATGGATGACCAGAACTGGTGGAATGTTGCCCTTTGTTCTGTGAGCTATTGCTTGGAAAGGTCACAAAGGGTGCAGAGGTGTTAGATCCAGATGATCTACACTCTCTAACAAAGTGTCTAAGCCTATGGCACTTGTGACACCTCAACTTGCTCTTGTCAAAACCAACTTTGGTTTTGCCAGAGAGACCAGGAAATTTCCTGCCAGTTCTCTTGTAGAACTTTTGAGATCTGATATTTATCATTTCCATTTGACTCAAAATATCCATCTCTTCCAGATCATCATCTGGAATGCTCTTCAAGTCCTCCATCAGAAAGCACAGGTTATCACTGCTACCTCCTGAACTACTATCAACACCAACAAAAGCATGTTCAGAATTAGTAGAGAAATTAATATGCTCATCATAGGCACTCTCTGATGCAGCATATTCTGACTCTGGACCTATCAGTGCAGCATTGCCGATACAAAGTCATCAGTGAGCTTGCCAGATGATGACAACTTCCTTTTCTGTTCTATCTCTCTCTCTCTCAAATATAAGCAGTTTCCCATGTAGTTGGGTGAGAGATAGAGTACTCAGATTTGCACTAGAGCGTAGGACAATGGTATAAGTGTCCCATCTCTCAGGTAGGGATCTGAGGAATTGGTTGTTCATCTGGCTATTAGAATACTCTTGTTTAACCATTTTCAGCTCAGAAATAAGACAAGAGAATCGCTCAAACTGTTGAGTCAGTGTCTCACCCTTCCTATGAGAGAATGTCTCATATTGCTGGGCGAGGATTTCCTTAGTATTTGTTAAGACCTCATCGGTTCCTCTGAATTGTTCCTTCAGAGCAACCCAGAGATCATGAGCAGTTTCATGATGCATGAGCCCAGAATATATTTTATTAGGCAGTGCCATGGCCAGAATTCCATGGGCTTTAGCATCAATCTCGAACAGTTTAAGATCTTCGTCCGAATATTGATCGGGTTTCTTTGGAACCCTCTCATTTGATTCAGGAACGCTCACCATAGGCTTGTATGGTCCATGCACCACTGACTTCCAACAACCAGCACTGTTGATAGACAAGTGATGGAGCATACGATGTTGCCATATGTTATACTCACTCCTCACAAGCATCAGAGGCTTTGTTGAGGAGCCAGTATTGTGAGGATCATTTGTTGGTGTCGCCATTTCAGAATTCAAGCAAATTCATGGCAAAAAAACAAATCTAGCTCAAAACCACGAGAACCTCAAGTTTAATGGCCAGAAGCAGCAGAAACTCAATATCTATAACTAATTCTTGCAAATTTGCTAATTCGATCAAATGTAGATAGCAAAAGAGCAGTTTCAATGATCAATTGTTAAATCGATCAATGATTAACCAGCTCTGATGCCATTTGACAGGATCTCAGCCTCTAGTTTGATCAATTAGGTTGTATTCACAGCGGATTTAGCACAGAAATTATAAATTATAACAAGAACACAAGAAATTTTGCATGTAACAGTAAGTTATAGAGAGAGAGAGAGAATTCTGCAAAAAGATGTTTTCTATTAGATCACACGCTTTCGGCCACCATTACAACTAGGTCATCTTCCTTTTATAGGAAGAATAACGTCAGCTGATATCATTTGACAGTGACATCAAACCGTTATTTTAACAAACTACTGAAACTAACTTAACTACTGAAGATGTCAACATCTGACATCTTACAAAATGCTAAGTGTCAAAACTATTACAAGTACTGAAAAGAAACTACTGAAAAACTACAATGACTGAAGAACAAACTCTTCAGTCGTTTTACAATCTACTGAAATAGAAAAGACAACTACTGAAAAGAAAAAGCTGAAAGGTAAACAATCACAACAACTAAAGAATACTTCTTCAGCTGTTGTGACAAATTCTGAAGCTTCAGTACTTGTTCTTCAGACTTTAACTTCAGATGATTCATCAGCTGATGACTTCAGTAGTTGTCATCAGCTGATGTCTTCAGTTTTTGTACATCAGCTGTTGATCTTCAGTACTTCAGTCTTCAGCTGATATTCTTCAGTACTTGAGTCTTCAGTACTTGAGGCTTCAGTACTTGAGTCTTCAGTACTTGAAGTCTTCAGCTGTTGTTCTTTAATACTTTGATCTTCAGCTGTTGAAGTCTTCAGTCTTTGTCAAACGGCTGATGATGCTTTCAGCAGTTGTTGTGATGTCTTGTGGGACTTAGAGGTTTTTTTGATCTGGCTCATTGGTTCTTTTGGTCCAACATGGTAGGTGTAAGCCTACGAGCAGTTAATTTGGTATATCTCACTTTGGTAGGTGAGGTCTGGGCTGGTGGTGAAGTGGGTTGGGTCTGGGTAGGTGTAAGCCTACGAGCAGTTAATTTGGTATATCTCAGTTTGGTAGGTGTGGTCTGGGCTGGTGGTGAAGTGGGTTGGGCTTGGGGTTTAACTGGACTGGGCTGTGAACTGGACTCGCCTACAATTGCCTCATTTTGAACAAAAACCTCCATGGACGGTTCATCAGTACCAACAACCAAGTTACACATCTCTAAAACATCAGCATCAGTAAGAAATCATTTCATCTCCCCGGTAACAACATTCAAACCATACATATAGAAATCCTTAGACTTGTAACAGTTAGTTTCCATTACGTAATCAACTAGTTCAAAGTAAGAAACGTGATCAACATCAATCTTTAATACCTTTGAATCACCTCCAACGTACGATGGTGCACCCGGGTGTACTTTAACGGTGCCACCATACCAAAGAATCACATCAATGGTTTCCATATGCTTGAATGAAAACAAGAACAACTAAAAGTGAAGCTAAACAATACCTCTAATGGCAAAGATTAGGGCTTGAACCGACGGGAATGATTCTTCTACTTCGAAAGGGTGAAACTAGGGTTTCCTTGGAGAATGGTTGGAGAATGGAGATTGGGAATGTAAATGTGTGAAAAAAATCTGAAGTGTTAGATATATAAACACAAGCGAGGCCTGTACACGTATGCGTGCCACATCATCAAAAAGTTAACATAGTTAGTGTTATGACAGACAGCTGGTGATACAGACACCTCAGTGTTTACTTGGGAGTTATATTCGCCAAAATGATACTTGGGGGTGGCAGCGGCCAATACCCAATAGTTGGGAGTATTTAAATCCATTAACCCTTTTTTAAATCATATAGTTTCGATGGGTTTGCCTCTAGAATAACTCGTTGGCGTTTATTTTTAGTTATTTTGATTCTGATGTGGTTAAAATTTGTGAGAGGCTTACAAAGTTACTTCATGTTTTTCTTTATAAAATAAGTATGATCTTGGTAACCTTTACCCAAATAATGAAGGTGGGTGTCAATTATATTTTTTGCATAAAGTAATTCATATATACAAAGGCACCCCTATAAAATGCTTGTGGTTGTTATATACATCCTATGTGGTTGTTATATACATCCTATTATCTCCCTGACAATGATGTAGGATGGTGAAAACAGCCAAATAAATTATTATCATCATTGATTTGAATCCTAATAAGTGATTAGTTGGAATGATGTGAGAGGTGGGTGCCTTAAATTCAACAAAGTTTTAAATATATATTAAAATTTAGTTTTCAAACATATCTGTTTAGTAACATACATTATAATAATGGGCAATGCATCACCAAATCATACAAATTTTCTAAATCTTCGTTTCATAGAATAGCAAATTTGTGTCTTTTACACTACAATTGTCGATTCCAAATTTATCGTAGTGGATCCATATAAACTTGGACACTAGGTGATGGTACGGAGGAGGAGGATTCTTCGGCTCAAATTAATATTTCTTATAGACTTAAGCCTAGTTGTGAGCGATAGATCGTCAAAATACCCTGTGGATTTGAATCTAGAGAAATAAATATTGAAGAGGGTGATATTCTATTATTCTTCGTTTTATTTTGTTAGAAAATCTATTTTTAAAATATTTTTAAAGTGATCTAATTAAGTTATATAAATAGGTTTTTAATTTGATGATGGGTGCAAAAATAGAACCGACAGCTTACCTCTTGATTATTGCCTTAGTTCTTGATGACATCGACTCTCCTTCCTTGAAAACGTTATTTCAACAAGAAGATGGTTCTTTGTATCTACTCATTTTATGGTTTAATTACTTGTTTGCCCTCTACTAAAATCATCAAGTTGAGTTTTGTTTATATATTTCTAAGAATATAAAACTAAATTATTTAACTAGAAATAAATATATTCTTTTGAAAGAATGTTATTGTTTTTTTTTTCTTTTATTTGTTCTGTTGTACGTTGAAACGGATCAATCATTTCAAAGTTCTAATGTATACTACAGTATTAAGTTAAACCAAAGATGAACCGAGGTCAAAATATTCATGAAACACCATTAGACGATTAAATCAGTTTGAATCAAGATGACAAGTTCCATCAAGTGCTCAACATGGTTATATAGAAGGGTTTTTAAACGTCTGATGTCTAGCGGACCAATCTAGTCCAATTCAAAACTCACGTCGTCAATATAATTTTACTAGATTGGGAAGATGAGATACTCAAGACATAAATACATGAAGATCATGAGTTCAAGTCCCACTTTAAGTAAAAACGCTCAAGGTTAAGCCGGAGGATTTTCTCAATTCTAAGTTTTCTTCTAAGAGGGTTGGGGGTGCAGTTTTAGCTGAGGAATGGATAGATAAGTCCAATTAAGATAACACTTATCTTCAGAAGCAGGGTTATATATTTGGCTATTTGCAATGCCGTTAAAAATAATAATAGTAATAAAAGCCATAAAATATAAAAACAAAATATATTTTATTATACTATCTATTAAAAAGCAAAAGTTCGTGACTGATGACGATGTGTTGCCGATGTGGATGTATCGAATGACTTTGGTTTCAATATATAGTATAATTAATGATCACGTTAATGTCACTGTTACAGCGTGGGAAAGCCATCACCTATAAATATATGAAATGCGCATCGCATCGCATGTGATTAATTACTAATTTGTATATTGTATGAACTGTAATGAATTAAAATAAAACAATTAAAATGTAGTAATTAACAAAGATAGTGATAACGAAGGGTGAAATTGGTAATTTGGAATGAAGTAGGCCACTTGAGATTACATTATGCATCTTGGCAGTTTGCTCACATGTACAACTCATAATATCTTGATTTGATTTTGTTATTTCTTTTGAAAAACATATTCACATGCAATTATTAATTCTATTTCTCTCTAATAATTCTTATTTTAATATTCAAAACATAAAAAAATCGAAGTCACCATCAAATCTTCACTAGCTTATCCTACATAAACCTATCTCCATTCTTCCCAAACCAATTATTTCCATCTCACAACTTAAAAGAAGATATTATTTTTGACACAAAATGAGAGAAATTCTACATATTCAAGCCGGACAATGTGGAAATCAAATCGGTGCTAAATTTTGGGAGGTTGTTTGTGATGAACATGGAATCGACGCCACCGGAAAATACAACGGTAACACTCACGTTCAACTAGAGAGGGTGAACGTGTACTACAACGAGGCAAGTGGTGGAAGATATGTCCCGAGGGCAGTCTTGGTTGATCTTGAGCCAGGTACAATGGATAGTCTTCGCGCTGGGCCATATGGAAAAATTTTCCGACCCGATAACTTCATTTTTGGCCAAAATGGCGCGGGTAACAATTGGGCTAAGGGGCATTACACTGAAGGAGCCGAGTTAGTTGACGCTGTTCTCGATGTTGTTCGTAAAGAAGCCGAGAATTGTGATTGCCTACAAGGTATGATTACATATATATACTATATATGTTACAAATATTAATTAACTTCTTACTTACTTTATGGATGTTTAATTAAAATATCATTGCATGTGTTACAGGATTTCAAGTGTGTCATTCACTTGGAGGGGGTACGGGATCTGGTATGGGAACCTTACTAATATCCAAGATCCGAGAGGAATATCCTGACAGGATGATGTTAACTTTTTCCGTCTTTCCATCACCAAAGGTGTCGGATACGGTTGTTGAGCCGTATAACGCCACCCTTTCCGTCCACCAACTAGTCGAAAACGCCGACGAATGTATGGTTCTCGATAACGAAGCCTTGTATGATATTTGCTTCCGAACCCTCAAACTCACCAACCCAAGTTGTAAGTACCTCAAAACACAAATCCCCTATTTCTATATTCATAGCATTCTTATTATTAACCAATTACATCTACAACACTATATTTATTAGTTGTTATATTCTACATGTACTTTTTTTTATTGTGGTTTAAATGTTTAATTAAGCCGTACAATCGATGTAATATAATGTAATGTAATATTTAAACTTTAAATGCAGTTGGTGATTTGAACCACCTGATATCAACCACCATGAGCGGAGTCACTTGTTGCCTCCGCTTTCCGGGTCAACTGAACTCCGACCTCCGTAAGCTCGCGGTGAACCTAATCCCGTTCCCGCGGCTCCACTTCTTCATGGTCGGGTTCGCCCCGTTAACCTCCCGCGGCTCCCAACAATACCGAGCCCTCACCATCCCCGAACTGACCCAACAAATGTGGGACGCCAAGAACATGATGTGCGCGGCGGACCCCCGGCACGGGCGGTACCTGACCGCGTCGGCCATGTTTCGGGGCAAAATGTCCACCAAAGAAGTGGACGAGCAGATGATCAACGTGCAGAACAAGAACTCTTCTTATTTTGTTGAGTGGATCCCTAACAACGTGAAGTCAAGCGTGTGTGACATCCCGCCAACGGGGCTGTCGATGTCGTCGACGTTTATGGGGAATTCGACGTCGATTCAGGAGATGTTTAGGCGAGTTTCGGAGCAGTTTACGGTGATGTTTAGACGGAAGGCTTTCTTGCATTGGTACACGAGTGAAGGGATGGATGAGATGGAGTTTACGGAGGCGGAGAGTAATATGAACGATTTGGTGTCGGAGTATCAGCAGTATCAGGATGCAGTGGCTGACGAAGGGGATGAGGATTATGAGGAGGAGGAAGAAGAAGAAGAAAACTGAGAAATATGAGTATATATGATTATGATTATTATTGTTGTTTGTTTGTTTTTTGAGTTATTATTTTATGGGTGTGATTTTGTTGATATGAGGTTGTATATTTCTTTAGTTTTGGATTATTGTTTTTATTTGTTTTGCTCTATATATATTATTATGAATAAAATATTGAGTGGTTAATTATGTTTTTTTAAGATTGAAAACCCATGTTGTATTGTTGTGTAACATTTGATTTTTTTTTTCATTTAAGTAGGCATTACCGTATTTAATTTGATGAAGTATGATATACATGGAGATAAGAAATGTTGATCGTTTTGATGAAATAAGATGAGATTTTGTGAATTGTAGTGACAGCTAAAGAAATTTGAAACAAGTAAACACGATAATAAGGAGAGGTTTTAGCACGAGGCATATATGTTGAAAATCCCTTGTTAGAAGTGATAGTCTTTTGTGATCCGGTTGAAAACATGACTTTGGATAAAAAAATTTATCGATAAACCCGTGTGTTGCGGCAGCGGCGATGTTAAATCATTGAGAAATTAGACATCAAAACATTAATAATATAAGTATGTTGATTCCCCACACGTTATGACCTGCTTCACTCGTTGCAGCGTAAATAGAACTCACTTCTCGCGTGTTGTCATGTAGGCATGACTCTGTTTTAAATAAAATAATATATTAAAGTAAAAACAACATTTGTAAAGTCATAGATATACGTTGATACAATTCAAAACTTTATATAAGAAAATGAAATCATTTAATAAATTAACATTGAAATGTCGTATAATTTGAAACCGTCACAAAAAAAGTAACACAAAAACAAATATATTAAAAAAATAAAAACTAGAAAAACTACATTGAAATCAAAATTTTGTTAACCAAGTCATTAAAAGTAAAAATAAGAAATAAAATATAAAAAAGTACATGCAGTATAAAAAAAAGTTACAACCAATGACATTTGAAAGTGGGTTAAATATGTGAAGCTGTAAGGCGCCTTAACCACAAAGGCAAAGAGAAAAGATTTGGTTTAATACAAAACCTGTGATTTATATTTATAACCAAAGTAGTGTGAATCTCATTTAGCATATTGGTTTTGAGAAATGACTAAATGCTAAGAGATTTATCATGGGCCTATTTAAATCTTGGGCTTGGGCCCAGTCTGCATTCAGTTTCTTAAAATTTTCTTCTATTTGTAATGCTAAGTGGTGCTCATTGAATCGAACAGAGGATTTTTCGGATTAGATTATTTGGATTTAAAAATTTGTGACTCTATCTAAAATCCAATTTGCTTCAATCAGAATAAGGGATGTCTCTATCTGATCTGAATCTATTCGAATTTAACTCGGATCGTATTTGATAAATCAGAATAGCAATTTTCCTATTTTTTGGCTACTTCTATATTTCTAACATTTTACTAGTTTAAAAGCACTCTTAAATATATAAACTCAAAAAACAGAACTTGTATTAAACGCAATTATAAACATAATGTGTAATTGTATAGTACTTGAAGATTAGAAACTCTAATTTAAAACAACAATCAGTTATTGTGTAATTGTTTGGGATAAGATGACTAGAAGGTGTCAAGACTCTATAATAGGTAGTTGGGTAATGAGAATTAAACTACAAACATAGTAAGATTTTTATTTGATTTGATCTGCTTTCTGAATAATTCGAATAAAAAAATTAGAGTAAATTTCGGTTTTGGTCCCTGTGGTTTAATTATTTTAACTATTTCAGTCCAAAAAGGAATATTTGATCATATCATGCCCAGTGGTTTTATTTTTGTAACGGTTTTGGTCCCTGACGCTAACTCTGTTAGTTTTTACAGTTACATGTGAGGGTATTTTGGTCATTTTATATTTGAAGGGCTAGTTATGTAAATTATATTAGATTAGGATAATTGTTGTAATTTTTTAAAACAATAAAAAATAAAAAAATAAAAAACTTAAATCTATTCCAACCCAAACCCCAACACTCCCACCATCCTGAAATGAGAACCCTAACCCCCACAACCCTTTCCTCCCCTTGCATCACTGCCTGCACTACCTCCATCGCCACCTCCACCGCCTACTATAGAAACTCCAACCAAGTATAATCCGGGGAAAACATTCTATAATATGAACAACATGAAGCATAGATAACAATTCAATCATACAGGTGAAGAATCAAATCAAACCTAAAGCATCAACAGCATACATCGAGTTGTTTCTATGCGATTTTGCTCCTCTTCTTAGGTCTTCGAGAAGGTCTCGAACTAGTGAACGCATATATATCTTCTTCAATCTCCTCCTTCGACAACGAGATCCATAACCTCCTCTTTTTCATCTTCTTCCCGTGCTCCTCCTCCTCCTCCTCCGTCGCCGTCGCAGCTCCGCTTCTCACCGCCCGCCCTCCTTCGCACTCGCCACCCCCCACTGCAGCGCCACCGTCAACCGCATCGATCACGAACCTCCTCGGCCTCAGGTTCCACGGCTTCACGTCTCCGTTAGCCGCCGAGGCCACATCAACCTCGATCAATTTCCCGCTGCTGTCGTTAACCACCACGCCACCGCTATCTCCGTCGGTCGTGGCGTCGTCGCGGCAGCGGTGAGGCGGTCGGCGGTTGTTGAGGTCGGAGTCGGAGGTGTCGGTGAGAGGATGGGTGCGGTGGCGCTTGCGGCAGTGGTTGTTGTTGCTCTGGCCCCACTTTAGGAAGGGGAGGGAGAAGTTATGTAGTGGTTGGTGGTGCTTCGACGGCACCGTCGCCATGGTTGGGGGTTTACGGTGGTGGTGTTGACGGAAAGGTTGTTGTTCCGGTGAGATGGTGGTGGTCTGGTGGCCGGAGAATGAGAAGTGGTAGAACCCTAGAACTGAACCTAGAGAAAGAAGAGGTGACAGAGAGAGGTGAAGGAAGGGGTTGTAGGTGTTAGGGTTCCGATTTTAGGATGGCGGGAGTGTTGGGGTTTGGGTTGGATTAGATTTAAGTTTTTTATTTTTTATTTTTTATTGTTTTAAAAAATTACAATAATTATCCTAATCTAATATAATTTACATAACTAGCCCTTCAAACGTAAAATGACCAAAGTACCCTCACATTTAAGTGTAAAAACTAACAGAGTTAGCGTTATGGACCAAAACCGTTACAAAAATAAAACCACAGGGCATGATATGATCAAAGTTTCCTTTTTGGACTGAAATAGTTAAAATTGTTAAACCACAGGGACCAAAACTGAAATTTACTCAAAAATTATGATATTTGAAATCCGAATAAGAAATTTGGATTCAAATAAAATCAATAAGAATTCTGATCGGTTTTTTCAGTTCGGATACGGATTGTAGTACGCTTTTTATTTACACCCCTACATTTGTACCTAACATGTTTTTCTTCTTGTGGTGTTTGTGGGTAGATCATTGATGAGTCGTGCTAACGTATCCATAACAAAGAAATTAATCGTTTGATGGTTGTTATTAGTATTAGGATATTATTTTGACTTAGTCATTTGCTAATTTGATGGTAGATTATGTTCTTTGACATTTTAAGTTCTTTTGTTACTTGAAGATTATGGACTATGGTTTCTATAATTTGAATGTATGAGACAAACTCAAAGTAAAAACTAAAAATTTAGCATTTTAATCATTTTGCGTTAACGTTACAAAGGAAGCCTTTTCGGATTCTATACCATGATTTTCTGCACATCTTTCTGCAAAATGATCATCAGCTTTAAGCACGATACAAGTTATATACCTTTTAAAATATGTACTTACATTGCATCTTTTTTTAAATGAATGTATAGCTTTAAGCACGATACAAGTTATATACCTTTTAAAATATGTACTTGCATTGCAGCTTTAAGCAGGCTTTTGCTATCGAGTCGGGGGTCTCTTTGGAAGCGGTCTCTCTACCTAACAAGATAGAGGAAAGACTCGTCTACACCTACCCTCCGCAGACCCTGCTCTTGAGTGGGATATACTGGGTTTTTTGTTTGTTTGTTTGTTTTGTATAATTGTATATGTTTTGACTTTCATGTCAAATGTGTTACAATACAGATGCAAATATGTCATGGATCTGTAACAATTACCTAACAAATTCTACTGCTTCAGTCTTTGCTATTCATGTAGTTCAAGTTATCACATTTTCTTGACAGTTCGAAAATTCTCATATTCAAATTCCAGATTAGAAAATAACCTTATTGACTAAAAAAGTAAAACCAAAAGTGTAAAATCATATTTCATATGAACAAATGAACTAAAATGAGTGTCATATGTTTGGGTTTTTACCCTCTTTAAACATACATCAATAACTACACAGCAAGAATGTTTAACTACACAACAAGAATATTCGGCTTCGGTTAACCTTCTTTGATTGAGGTTTAACCTCCTGTCCGCTCATATTCGGTTAAGGTCCAAACTTACTCCAAGTTCAAACTTTTAACCCTCTCAAATAAATTGTTCATTGTAATGGTGAATGCATCTTGAAACATTTCAAACTTTGCATCTTGATCTCCATAAACTAGTTTTGGCATCAAGTCATACACTATGTTTCTTCTCATATCATCCCTCTCCTTCAAAGGCACCTTCATCAACCTTTCCACCACATTCACATTCATCTTTCTCACCTCTTCTTGATCAATAAAAACCGAATACTTCTCATGATCCTCAGGCAAATGCCATGGATATTGATAGTAAGCCGTAAATGGGTCAAAAAGGACGGGGATACACCCTGACACCAACGAGTCAAACACTGACTTCCTAGTAGGGCTATCACCCGGAGGCTGAAGACAGAATTCAGACTCCGTGAATAGCCCCATTAGTGACTGGGGCTCGTCACAATGCCTTGACTTACAATCAAAGAACTTACATTGTTCTTCGGTTGCTGATGTGCACTGGTCTATCAAGATAGACCTTATGTTGTCATGAGCGTCAGGACGAGCGGCCCCAGCGAAGCTGACAAGGCTTCTACGAGGCGATGAAATGATTTTCCGTTGCCATGCACGGATATCATCGTCAGAGTGTGGGTGGAAGTGAGTTGGGTGAGGGATCCCAATGTCATTGAGCTCCCAAGGTTGTCGTTCAATCATGAGCTTTATCGGGTTTTGCATTTCTTCAAGCTCGAGGAATCGGGTCCCCCACGACGTGTGATCCTTCCTCCGAAAATCCCAAGAAATTTTCCCCAAAACAAAGACATGATCTTTCCTAGATTCTTGTCCCATGCCTTTTGCATTTCTAGCCAATTTACAAGCTCAAAAGCCAAAGTATCCTTGACTTCATTAGAAACATTCTTGAAATGCCATCTCAAGATATCTAAACCACCATAATATGGAACATAGAAAAGTTTTGCTTGGTTTTCATCATAAATTCGACACGGGTGGTTTAATACTCGCGAATGGAATATTAATTCCAACGAGTATTGATGAGTCTGGAACCATCGGTTCCCGAGCTCTGACATGGGTTCACCCAACGCGTTGTTACTTAAATACTTGCACATATCGACCCAGGGAACCATATCATGACATTGAGCCACCAAATCTTTGTTGAACTTCAGTGGCAACTCGTAGACATAGATTCCTCGTCCGTCGCATTGATTTTGATTCTGGTTCCAATGTTGTTTTGCGGCCCACGATCTTTGGATTCGTAGGTTCTCTTCGACAATTTCTCTTGCTTTCTTGATTTCATCAATATCATCATTTTGCTGACTACGGTTATTAGGAACAAAGCTAGAAACTTTCTCCGCGTTGCCTTTAAGCCCACTCGTGATCTCATTCACGACTTCTTTAACAACATAACCAGTCGGGTTTTCAACGACAACTTTGGAAACACTGTTGGAGTCATCTATGAGGTCATCCATGACCTCAATCCCGTTATTCAGAACACTCTGGTTTTGAATAACATTAGAAACCTCATTGGACTCGCCTTTGAGGTTGCGGTTAACTGAGTTGTCATTCAAGACAGAAGTCACCAAACCCTTTTCCTTTTCAAGTTTTTCTTCAACAATAGGAATTTCGTTTTCCAGAATCTCTGGAGAACTAAAATTCCTGAACGGGAGCTGCAAGTTCCCGTTCGGCTGTGTGGTGGCAGAGAGACAATAAAGATTGCTCAACTTACGAGAAGAGATACAAACATGAACGATCCTACCCGAAATGTAAGTGGTCGAGGACGACCAAACGAACATAAGAATCATGAAAAAGAGCGCGGTAGGAAGAGGATACACAAACCACCCCACACACAAACGGATACAGCCTCTTCTAGGCTCGATCTTCTTCGGGACTTTCGATCTTCTCTTAGACAACACCGTTACCATTTTCAAGACGCTAAAACGATGCACTCGCGTTGGGATTTGGATTTGGATTTGGATTGGGTAAGAATTCAAGGTTTTTCATGAGCTTTTCTAGTGAAGATATGGTGCATTTGTGGCCTCAAAGAATCATACTATCAAACGACATGAGTGCACGTAGAGCTTCAATGCATGATTAGAATACATGGATGCACGATCATGAATTGTACAATAGTTTAATGTAATCTAAAAACGTCAAACACAAGCATTTGACCGTTAGATACATCTAACATATATACAAAAACATTTTATTATTATCTCATGTCAAAAAGATAACTAATTGTCAATCAGATTCCGAACAAATTGCATTTTCAAGGGATATCTTGATTCTTGAGATCGAATTTCGTATTTGATTTTAATGGATAAAGAAATAAGCGGGTGATTTATACAATATAAAACTTAATGTCAACTTAAGTTTTTGTTACGTGTGGTTCTATTTTCACGGTTCCACCAAACTTTTTGATTATATGTTTTTTTTTTTGTTTTTTTCGCATTTTTATCTAGTTGGTGATGGACACGCAAAGCAAAACTGACTGACGTGGTTAAGTGGTTAAGTATGTAAAAAAAAGTGTATGAAATTGAGGCACCCTGTTTTAAAAGTTGAAACTTAAGGGGGAAAAAATACATTGTAAATGTGTGTTTGAAAATCACAAAAAGAACTTAGAAAATCATATATCAAAAAGACAAACACGTAAAACCGTGACCTACGTAAACTTTAACAAGTTTTATATCAACTTTGTTAAATATTGCAATTCATTAAAATATTAAATTATAAGTTTTATAAAATATTACAGTTAATATGAAATTTAGCATTTACTAATCTTTTAGTTAAATAAATAAGAAAAAAAGAATTTACTAAAATATAAAAGAAATAAAAAATCAAGGGAAAAGACCCTAAGTAAAGATATTAGATTTAACATTTTAAGAATATAATATAACTTTTGATTAAATAATAAATGAAAATAAAAAATAAAATTATTGGATAAATTGTTATAAAATCATATAAAACAAGCATTTTTTTTAATTACCATGCTTGTTTCTTACATTCCGTTCTTTTTATTTTGTTTGTGTTGCTTAATTTTTCTCTTGTCAACTCAACATTGTTCATGGACTATGCTTTCACTTTAAATAATAACACTTCCACAAACTTATCAAGATTGGATTATCGTCCCTTATAATGATATTTTCTCATGAATGCAATGTGTCATCCCCTATTAAACAATAAGAAGCCATCTATAAAGATTTATTAAACTGACTACAACAGTTATTAAGTTTTCATAGTGCACCTAAACAACACATGTTACAACACATTATTTTTCAGCTACCAACCATCCCTCACAGCATGCTATCTGTCCTAGCAGGCAACCTTCTGAAGAAGTTAATCGGCACGGACGGCAAACGATGGCGAAACCGCGGATGCCTCATTATATACAACCCGATCAGCGCTGCAATCGCCTGAAACGGCGTCACATACAACACAATGGCTGCAACCAAACAGAACGTCACGAATATAGCAGTGGCCCGAGGGTCCCTCCAGCTCAGCAGCGACTGCATCCGTTCCCCTTGTGTTGCAATGTCCCCAACCACGGTCTGGATCCTCCCAGCCACGCTTCGTAGACGGTCATACCTCATACGAATCAGGTCTGGGTTGCGGCTAGTGGGGAACGTGTCGAATTCTTCATCGAGCTCGTCAGGGTGCACCCCTTCTGCTTGTGAGATCTTTGTGTTCATGTGTGGTGGATACCGAGGGCGGTACCTGAAGTTCCAAATCCCGATTAAGAACATGTATAGGAAGACCGTTGGTAGTATCAGTTCGGGGAAGCAAACGAGCATTATAAAGAGGACGTGAACTAAGATCGTGGTGATCGGGTTACGCCACATACAGACGTCGCCGAACCACTTTGAGACTGCAAACAATGGCGCGAAGATCATCATTAGCCGGAAGAAATTGGCTTTGCTTCGGCGCATGCTCCAGAGGTGGAGTCCACGTCTGACATGTACTCCACCACCTCCTTCCGTAGTGGCGGCTCGGCTCGACCGAGCCGAGCCGCCACTATCTGAACTGCCTGGTGGCGTAACATGTCAAGTTGCATAACGCTGAACGGGCGGACGTAGTGCATTTTTGGTAGCAACGGGCGGGTGTAGGTGTAAAGCATGTTGGCGAAGTTGGTGCACGAAACCGTATGGCTAAATGGAGCTCGCCCATTTTCTTGACTCCATTCGGGTTTAATACGAGCAATGGGTATGAGTGGGTGTAGACCCGACCCGCTTCGAGGGTTGAGATACGGATCCGGACTTTCCCAACCTTTAGATCTTTAGGGTTGGAACCTTTGTCACCGAGCTGACTGTTGTCGAAACGCCAACAGTGAGAACTGTTGCAGTGTCGAAAACCTCCCATGTATACTGCTCGTTGTACTTTGGGCACAGGTTGTCAACTATGGTTCGGGTTCTGACCCATTTATGCCCGTATTTTGCGACACAATAAGTATCAGATGTGCCTCTTCCATCTCGGGTTTTCATCGGGTGCAGCCCGACAGCGTTTAAAATCCCGAGCTCCAACACCCCGATTGTCGGCTTCCAAAGCTGTTTAGCAGTTGGTCGAAGATCACTGCTGTAGTGAGTAGACTCATCAAGAACATGATAACCTCCATCAAGACAAATCCTGAGATGAATTCTCATGGAAAATTTATCTTTTTTCAGCTGATCGACGTCGACAGCTACGGGTTTCTCCAAATTAAACCATCGAGAATGGATGATCCGATCATCAGCCCGTTTTCGACCATGTTTAAGGGTATAATCACTCTCCCAAGAATCTCATCTTTCCCAGGACCGACACGGTCCTCAACCGTGAGGATCAGATGATCCTCAAAAGGCTCTGCCGCTACAAACACTAGGTCCTCGTTCCATAATGGGTTAAGTGAACGGGCCTGGACCGTTTTCGTCTTCATAACCTGGTTCCCAATGTGAGCTTTCACGTAAGTATCAGGGAACCGATTCTTATCGGTTGGTATTAGGTCCTGAGCCTCAACCACATTGACCCGAACATACCATAGCCGTGGTGCTTGATAGACCTTTGACCGTATCAGAGCAGAAGCTGCACCTGTACTGTCAACCGGGTGGCTGCATCCGAGTGCCACGCATCAGGAAAAGCTTCATCAGCTTGAGTCCCGATCCAGACTGCCAACATGAGCTCACTCTTTATCCGGTCACCTTTCTTGTCCTCAAGCCGGTACCACTGCGGTGCTAACGGGCTATCAGGCGGGACCCGCAACGGAACCTCATTGAGGTCAAACCTAACGAGCCCAACGAAGTCATCTTTCACCAGATCCTTGTCTTTGACCACTACTTCAAGCACAGAAGCCTGCATCCTCTCCCTCGAGAACGCGAAAACAATATTCCACATCGGGTTTTGGTTCTTCTCGATATGCCTGGTGACACCTTTATAGTTCCCGATCCTAACCTCAACATACGGGTCAAGACTCCCGGTTTATATCCATTGAAGGAAGATCGCGAGCCTTCACAACGCGTACAAACAAGAAATGCATCTTTTCAACAAGATCATAAGTTGAGGAAGCTTTATCAGTACGGATCACCCGCCCACCAACAACCCTCCCACCTCCCAGATACGGGCTCGTCTCCTTAAGTGCATAGTCCACTGGCTGAGATGAAGAATCTGAGTACATCCTAACTAACTTTGGAGGCTGAGGTGGCGGGGTGGGCTTTATCTGCTCGTACCCGTATCTCATCACCGGTGGCGGGGCGGCTGGAACAGCAGTGTTAGCAGGAGCCTGAGTCTGGTGTGGGAGATGATGGAATGTATGCCTGATCTCACTTTTCTTAACAGGCTCCTGAACTGACCCTCGGGTTTGTTTCAGTGTTTCGGGCCATGTTAACAACTGGGTCAGAAGACTTTATAGTCGGGTCATCGGTTATGTAAACCTTTAGCCCGAGCTCTCCTCGTACACGAGAAAAGATTCCTCGCTTCTCTAAAGGGTAGTGCAGAACAACAGCATCCGAATAGGGGACAAATGAAGTTCCTGTTATGGAAACTTTACCCAAAAACGACCTCGAGTTTGTACCTTTGATGTTGTTGTACACAAAGGCATCAAGTGTAAGACTTGGGAGGATAGAAGGGTCAGAAATGTTGAAGTAAAAACTCTCATCCCAAACGGGGTCCAGATCTTTTTCTTTGACCGTTGTGCGGTACTTTTGACCATCAAATAGAGCTCCACAAATGCACTTGATGAACCGTGACCGTCTTTTGGAAGAAGGTTGTGGGCCCTGCTACATCTACCCCGAGCTTAAGGTTCATATTTGCGCTGCAAATTCAACTTCTGACGAAGTATAGATAAAGATATGATACAGATCAACCTGCAACTCTGCAAGCATGAAAAGAACACAATTACACAAATATTATCAAGAAAACAAAGATGCAAGACAACATGAATTCAAACAATCTTTATGTATAAAGTTAAACTTTGATCGTAAACAAGTTTAACAGTCAAAACAAGCGTATACTAGTCTTTCTTCCACAAATTATGCAGTAGGAATCCAAGCAACAGCCATAGGATGTGAGTAAATTGGTGAACAATATAAATACAAGGCACCTATTGTCTAACAAGAAGACATTCTGCATACTAAGAAATGCATTCGCTTAGAGGTAAATGACTAAAATGCCCCTCCATCTACAAAGAATAGAAAGGATAAAACATGTTTTGACATCTATTCCTACACAGATGAATGATATAAAACCATATAATTACATTAAATGACAAATGAGTGAGATTTCATAATCCTTAATGTCACAGAAAGCTTCTAACATAAAAAGTTCCCACCTTTTTGGAATCGAACTCTATTTGTTTTTTTCTTTTTCTGTTTATAAGACTTCTGATCTTCTCATTGTACAAGATCTAGGTTTCCTTAAGAAAAAGTTAAGGACTAATAAACAGTGCACTAAGCTAATCTAACTTTAAGGACAGATGCATGAACTTTATACTAATAATCAATTGCTTATTGATTCAACTATATATTATAATATATTATAGAATATTTTATATTATATAAGATCTAAGAAGTACATACAGCAATGACTGGAAGTTAAAGTAAAGTGACCCTAAAATGAAGGATCTAGAGGAAAAGAACAGTGACATTATCTCCTTATAAGACAAAATCACAGAAAGCAAACAATAAAAGTTTAAAATTTTTTTTATCTATAATCCATACAAAAAGACACTCACTTTAATCATTTGCATTTCAAGTTTCTTGGATAATATTGGGTGATTCTTTAGATTTAAACAAATTAATAGATATTAAGGTAAAACCAACAAAAATAACAATCTTGATCGTACAGTTGGGTAACCATTTTGAAATTAACTTCATAAATCAAAAGCAAAAAGATTTCAAGATTCTAGGATAATATTGGCTGATTCTATAATTTTAGGGGATCTCAGTCATCCCACTAAAAGCCAATGATCTTTGTGTTATAAATATATTTTCATCATATTTTATATTACATGCAAAATAATTTCAAGTTTCTTGGATTTAACAAGGAGGTAATTTCGGGTATAACCCACAGTGATCCATCATAAGAAGTTAAGAGTTTGTTATAAGGAGCTCACTTTAACAATCAGCAAAGTTATAATACATATCACAAGTAAAAAAATTCATGGTTCTTGGATAGTAATGAGTGTGTTCACTTAGATTTAAAAAAAATAAAGAATTTATGTAAAAAAATTCACAACAAACTACTACACTGAAAATATTTATAATTTCTCATAACACCAAAAATCAAGAGCAAAAGTCTTTTTAGATCCTCATGAAAACACCACATCCCAGATCTCAATTCCACTAAAAATGAACAAGAAATGCATCAAATTTGGTTTAAAATCAACAAAAATGTAAGCTTTGACCTAACAACTTTATTTAGAAAAGATGCCTACCTCTACAATAATTTAACAAAAGCCAACAGGAAAGAAGATCAATCTATCCAAGAACATTTAATTACCCTAAATCCCACAAAAACCCAGATCTCAATTGGCACAATATGAAGAGCAAGCATAAAAATTTAAAAACTTTTTGACACAACAAAAATGAGAACTTTAACCTTATAAATCTATACAAAAAACACCAAATCAAGAACAAGATCCTCACACTTACACAATGTGCTAAACATAATAACCTTTCACACTCAACCAAATTGCTCTAAGCCCCACAAAACCCTAGATCTCATTCATCACACAATGAAGAACAAAAACACTTATTTCCATTTCCAATCAACAAAGATGAGCGATCACTTAAAACTAAACAAGAAACTACCTGAGCTTGAGGTATGAACTATGAACCACTAGAACAGAGGATTCATCTCACAATATTGGCTGTGGGTTGTGATGAAGATAGAGGTATGACAATCTGACAGGGGTTTAAAATAGCTTGAAGCCAAAATAGAAGCAGTGGAGAGAGAAGATGAAGATGAAGAAGAATGGTGGCATTGCAATGTGTGCAAGTAATAAGTAATAAGATGGATGATTGATTATATGTTAAGATGATTGAATAAAATAGGGTTTAGTGAATCTTTAGGGGTGAGTATAGCGCCATTTAAGTGTGTTATTAGTGATTTAAAATGCGCTTAAAACGGGGAGATCATGGTGACGTGGCGGTGGATACTGCTTGGGTGAGGTGGAGTATACGAGAAAGACGGTGGATCCCAGTTTGACTACTTTTGGGATTGCAATATGGGATAACTCTTGTGTAATTAAAACCAATGTTGTTAGGACCGGATCGGACCGTCCGATCCGACCGGTCGGACCGCGATTCGGCCACTGGTCCGGTCCGGTCGATAGTGGATCGTTTTTGTGCAGTTGAACCGGCCGGTTCAAACCGAGTTGCCGGTTGGACCGGCGAACCGGGCCGGTTCCGACCGGTTTTTGAATTTTTTTTTTTGATTTTAGTGGGTAAAAACGGGGCGTTAAACCATAAATTAGTACTTCGGATATACAAATATAGTTAAGTTTTATATATAACTATAAAATATATGTATAAATCATATATAAATTACTTATATTTAATTACATATATAAATATAATTAAAATATAGTAAAATCCGGTCCATCCGGTCCGACCGGTCCGACCACCAAACCAGTAAGGCGTCCGGTTCGACGTCCGATCCGGTTCTGAGAACATTGATTAAAACTTAAAAAGGGAGTGGGAGAGGGAAGGAGCGGGACGGGGAGAGGTTAGTGTTGATGTTACGTTTTTTTTATATCGACTGAAGCAATGTCGTAAGCGGTCCGGTATATGTGAAAGGAATCAACAACGGGATATTTGTTTTGAATTGGAGCGGAAATACGGAGAGAATAGATTGATGAAGGGTGCATTTAATAGGACGAGAAGCGACAACGCTATTTAATTCTTTACCACGAGGAAGGATATTTCGACCCTACTTTCGCCACCATGAACATCAAGAGAGTGTGTTTATATTATTCTAATTCTTTTCTTTTTATTAACGCTTAATTTTAATTTTAATTAATCACAGCTTAAATGAAAGTTTTCAATTTATTCTCAAACTAAATATCATTTTATTATTGTCTATGAGGTTGTTTATTATTAGTAAATATATTAGATGTTTATGGATTTTTGATATCATTAAACAAAGGAGATTGTTGGTGTATATATGCTTATTATAAAATATTTATTTAACAATGTTAAACATTTAAACGTATGGTTAGTGTAACGATCAGGTCTTAGAACAACCTATCCAGAGACTAATTGTTAATTTTCAATCCAGAGACTATGTGATCCTAAAATGATAGCAAGAATATAGTTGGTGTCACGATCAGGCCTTAGAACAACCTATCGTATCATGATAATTTTTAAGAATCGAAGACATGCGTAATTAACAACATAAATATACTCAATGATGTATCATGTATGCAAATTAATAGATTTTACAAAAGAGTTTTTATAAAGACATCGTAGAGTCAACCAAAATCAAGGGCATCTTCGATAAGATTCGCATGTTTAAATAAAATGCAAATAAAAAAAGATGATGTATAAAAATGAAGAGAAAAGGCTTAGAACAACCTATCGTATCATGACAATTTTTAAGAAACGAAGACATGCGTAATTAACAACATAAATATACTCAATGATGTATCATGTATGCAAATTAATAGATTTTACAAAGAGTTTTTATAAAGACATGTAGAGTCAACCAAAATCAAGGGCATCTTCAATAAGATTCGCATGTTTAAATAAAATGCAAATAAAAAAAAAGATGATGTACAAAAATGAAGAGAAAAAACAAAAGCCTAGTCATATGTTAAATTTTGTTCAAGACAAAACAATAATTAATGTTCTTGATTTCTTAATAATCGCCTTATTAACACGGTCACTATTAGTTTTTATAATATTCATATTTAATGTTCATGTAGATTTGAGAGATGTAATCCCTAAAAATATCAGAGAGATGTAAAACGGAATTACTATTATCACTTAGCGAGAACAATGTAATGGTGATCAATATCAATTTTTTTAAATAACTAGAACACCCTTCCCCATTTGGATCATCATCTTCCCACCCCATCCGCCACCACCTTCATCCACCACCATCACCGCCGCCTCCACCACCACGAGTGCTTCTCTGCACAGGGGCTTCGTTGGAACCAATAACATCAGCGACTTTGGTATGACCATCAGATTCGTCTTCAACGACGTACTCCACCGCCTCACTGTCACCAAGGCTGCGGAAACCTTCACTCCCGATGGAGGACTGGTGAACGAAGAGCTCCTCACCGCCGTTTTCAGGAGGGTTGATTTGTAACCAGTGTCGACCTCCATTGTTTGAATCAAAGGAAAACTTAGAAACACTAGAAACGAAAACCCCCAAATCAAGATAAGTGAAACCCTACTCTTGGTGTTACGTGGGTGGTATGGTGTTGGTGGTGATGATGGTGAAGGTGGTGCCGATGATGATAGTTGAAGGTGGTGTGTTGGTGGTTGAAGGTTGAAGGTGGTGTTGGTGGTTGAAGGTTGAAGGTGGTGCAGGTGGTGGTGGTTAGAGGTTGAGGGTGGTGGTGGTTGAAGGTTGAGGGTGGTGGTGGTGGTTGAAGGTTGAGGGTGGTGGTGGTGGTTGAAGGTTGAGGGTGGTGGTGGTGGTTGAAGGTTGAGGATGGTGGTGGTGGTGTGCTTGAAGGTGGTGGTGGTGCTTGAAGGTGGTGGTGGTGGTGGTTGAAGGTTAAGGGTGGTGGTGGTGGTGCTTGAAGGTGGTGGTAGTGGTGGTTGAAGGTTGAGGGTGGTGGTGGTGGTGCTTGAAGGAGGTGGTGGTGGTTGAAGGTGGTGGTGACGGTGGTTGAAGGTGGTGAGGGTGGTGGTTGAAGGTGGATGCTTCAATGGTGGTAGGAGTAGTGTAGATGGAGAAGAAGAAAAGTGAAAGGGGGTATTTTTGTCATTTCATACGCACTTAACAACAATAACTAACGTCCATCTGTTTCAGTGACAATCGTTATTACGTTTGTACAAAGTTTTAGACCAACCTTGTAATTTCACAGAGTTAGAGACCAAAAGTGAAATCAGACCTAACTATAGGGATAATCCTATAACTAAGTCTATTTTTAAAAGTAATTTTGAGTGTAGGAGAGAGAAAAAATAATGATAAAGATATAAAAAATATTATTTAATTGAAAAAGATAGTAAAAATATGTTTTTAATGTAAATATGAGGATGAGGATGGAGACGCTAGTGTGAATGCTATCGCAGAGAGAATTTGTAGGACGTACTAATTGAGAGGAGTTGACCAAGTAATTATAGTTTTTGTGAACTATTTTGATTTTATAAAACATGGATGGAGATCAAATGTAAATACTTGTTTATTACGATAATCTATTAACTAACTAGTGGCCTATAGCAGATCACGTCGTCACTGTAAGAAAGTTACAGTAGTATAATTAGTGGTCCACAACAGACGCTAAAAAAATAATAATAAATATAGCAAAACTATACTCGAATCGAAGATATTAAAACTATGTATTTAATGATGTAGTTTGTATAAAAAATAACATCATACAAAAAGGTTAAACAAGGTTGTAATAAAATATGATTGTTTTTAAAGGGGGGAAATTTGAAAATGAAAAAAAAATTGTTACTTTAGTTGTATCACGTGACGTAAAAATTAGTTAAACTGTATAATTATAGTATATAACGTCAATCGTCATGTTAATAAAATAACAACGTGACATCAAGTTCATTTAAATGATAATGGGCCATTTGATCCGATGATGAGAGAAATGGTACGTTCTGTAACAATCACGTGGCCCGCCTTAAATCTTGTTGATATTATCACGTGGGCCCACATGAGTTTCTCCTCATTTTAAGCATTCTACATACTATTTTTGTATTAAAAAAATAATTCACTGGTTCAGAAGAATAACATAGTAAAATCCGAGTTTTGGTTTGAGATTATTATTTTGTCTTCTTCATGTATCTCAAAGCTATGTGTTTCATGAGTAAATCCTTTCACAATACCTTCTCTAAATTGATACGAGTATATTTTCTATAGTATATAGTAGGGTTATAAGTTGTTGTAAGTGAATGATATATAAAATATTATTATTCATTTGTATTTTGAAGAAACACTATTCAAACCTCTATAATTTTTTAAATATTTTTTAAATGATTATAAATGTAGGTGAGAAAAAATAATGATTAAAGTAACAATTAAAGTAATAAAAAGTATTATTTAATTAAAAATAATGATTTTTAATATAATTATATGAATAAGAATAAAAAATAAGATATGAATGCTCTAAGTTATAAGAATCCGGTACTGAAAATTTTAAAAGATTGGCAGTAATTCTTAGTAGTTAGTCACACATGTGACTTCTTATTAAGTTTTGTCACCTTCGAAGATATTAATGTTCTTAAGAGGGGAGCTTAATCTAAAACTTTACAAGCATTAATGTCTAATCATGGAAGAAAGGAAGTACTTAAATTGTACTTGCATGAATTTACAACCTTTAAACCTGTTTCTTGAGATCTCCAATCATGATGGTAGGGTTATTGTGAATGTTATCTTATTATAACTATTATTCATTACCAAAACAGTTAAAATGATGTGCTCAAGACTTTATTGAAATAGAGAGGCATTGGGTTCAAATTCACACGTGACAAGAAAAGGGTTTTGGGTTGCGTCAGTGGGTTTTTTCGCCCATGGTGGGTTTCCTTCTGTCGATGGTCTCAGGTTTGAGACCGATGGAGACGAACTGATGTACGTGTTTCACTTCGGGGACGTGCCAGCCTAGTTCCCCAATGTTTTGTACTTGAATAATGGATATGATCGGCTGGATGAGTGACCCGTCAATGATTCAATTAGTCGTTAAAAATAAGTTTAACCTAAATAAACAAACTCCTCCCAATGAGATATATATTGCATCTAGTGACGGCTAGACCATATTGATGGTTCAAGGCGAAGTGAAAACCCGAGCTTTTTTTTTAAATGTTATCATTAAACATGTCAAATTTAGGATTTTTTGTGAGTGAGAGCCATAATAAATTTCTTAAGGTATGATTAGACGATATATAAAAAGAGATTAAAAAAAGTTTAAGCTCAATTTTTTTTGCTAAAGTAGGATACTCGAATTTGATACTATTATTCCAATAACAAAGAACCTCATTAGACTATGAATATAAATTATGATTTTTTTGATGTAAAGGTCTTGAAGAATTTAGAGGCTCTTAGCAAGCATAAATAAAATAAAATAAAAAGAACATAGAGTCGCCCTGATTTTCTCTCTATATAACATTTGTAACCAAATCAATGATATTATCCTTTGATCCTATAATCAACATAGATAACTCATAAGAAAGTATTTGCCTAACCGTTTTATGCGTTTGATGTATATATTGAGAGTTTCCAATTATACATGCTACTTTGTATCCCTTCTAAATCTTGATTGACTACAATATGTGTACAAACTAGCTTTAGTGAACCCGTGTATTACACGAGTTGAATAAATAATATTAAATAGAATAAATTTATTAATTATAAAATAATATATGATTTAAATATATATGAGTAAGGAATATATGTAATAAAACAATAACATCAACTTTTATATGAGCTCATGCTTTTGGCTAATGAAGTATCTTTCAAAATTTCGGATTCCAAATCAACCTCTATTTATTATGGACTAGGTTTGAATAAATAAATATTAAATAGGTATTAAAAAAATTAATCAATTATAAAATGTTTTGATATAAGATATGATTAACATTAAATACAAGTGATAAAAGAACAATGTCTTTTTTAAACTTTTGTTAATTTTTTTCTAAAAAAATAGGTTTTTAAATAAATTGTTTTTAATAAAGTGTCATTTTTAATAATTTTTGTAAACTTTGAATTTTAATTATTTTTGTTTCATAAGAATTTAATTTTTTTTAGAAAACACATGTATCAAAATATATTGTATTTTTTTAAAAGTTTGATATTTTTTAGGAGGCCTAGAATTATGCAATGTGGCTTCTAAAAACCTTTTTATATTAGTATAAATAGATTTTTTTAAAACATATTCTTATTTTATAAAAAGTTATTTCTTTAAAAATTGTATTTGTAGAAAGATCTTTTTTTAATTTAACAAAAAATTTGATATGAAAAAGAATTAAATAATACTTTAGTAGTTAATGTGATATTTATTAGGAGAGAGAAGCGAGAAAATAAAATTTAGAAGGCCTAGAATTATGTCATGTGACTTCTAAAAACCTTTTTTTATTAGTATAGATAGATTTGGCTACACATGCTAGTTTTACTAAACTCATGAAATGGTTGATCCTCTTAAGATATAAACATAATCACATATTAACATGTGGATTTTGTTACAAATTAACTTATACTTACAAGTAAAGGTCAGCACGGATTTTCCGCCGGCCTTTACTCCTCCTAAACTTTCACTTTTTACATTTTCACCCTCTAACATCTTTTAAATTTTTACTAAATATTATTTTGACCTTCCTAAAGTTTCTAAAGTTTTGGATTACCCCTATACAATATATATTCGAGTTCGTCTATCTTTAAATGTAATCAGGAATGACTAGGGTCAAATATAAAATATATACGTGCTTAACTTTATATACGTTTTGAGACTACCTATCTTTCAACATAAGTCTACGTGTTGACGTAATTTGGTTCAGAGGTTAGTTGGGTCAAGTATAAAACATTTTCGTGCTTAATTTTATGTACGGTTTGAGTTGGTCTACGTTTCGACGCTCATATATGTTTTGACGTAAATTTTGTTCACAAATGAGTCGGGTCAAATATAATAAATTTTGAGTTTTGTCATTGTTTCAACGTAATTTTGTTTAAAAATGCGTCGAGTCAAATATAATATGTTTCACTTGATGGTATAAAATCCAAGACTCTACGATTCGATATAATTTTAGTTTAAAACGATTCAGGATGATTGTAATCTATACATTATCACGCTGCATATGATGTCACTGCACATGTTTTTTATATACGCTTTGAGTCCATCTACGTTTCGACAAATTTTTTTTTTGAAAAAAGTCGAGTCAAATATAATACGTTTTTATTCAATGATATAAATTCGAGTTACTCTGCGGTTCAACGTAAATTTACTTTAGAAACAAGTCGGATCAATTGTAATCTATGTTTTATCATGACGCATACGATGTCGCCGCAAACACACACACAATGTTTATAGGTAGAGCTATAAATGAGCCGGGCCAGCTCGTTTATTTTAACGAGTTTAAAATCTGAGCTCAGGCTCAATTCATTTATAAACGAGTCGAGCCAAGTCGGCTTGCGAGCCAACTTTTATATTTTTAAAAATTACTTTTTTATTTTTGTATATATTCGTATATAAAAAATAAATACTATTTCTTACATTTGGGTTTATCTTGATTCGTTGAAAACAATTATATAAAATTGTTTTTCCAAGAATTATAAACATGTTTTTATACTTTTATAATTAGTTTCTCGTTATATAATATTAAAATAATCATATATATGGTATATTTTAAATAACAAGTCATATTTTTTATTTATAAAGTACAATTTATGTTTAAATTTAAAAAGCTAACGAGTGAACCAAGAGTCAATTAACGAGTGAGTCACGAGCGAGTTTTTTTCGAGCTATTTTCGAGCGAGTCTCGAGCTTTTTGAATAGTATTACTTATAAGCTAAGGTATGCCAATGCATCCAAAAGCTCAATTTCAAACCACCGACCTAGTTCCATATAGTGAGTACCCAATTACTTCTTTATATCATGTTCCAAAAAGTTAATATCATATCATAAAGCTTAGGATGTTTAAAAATATTCGAATCCAAAACCGAACCCGAAATATCAGAAAATCTGAAATTTGGATATCCGAAATTTTGGATTCGGATTCGGATAATGATTTTGAGAATTTCAGGATATTTCGGATATCCGAAATATCCGAAATATATTTATAAGAATTTAAAAATATAAAATATTAATTAAACATTTAGGATATTTTTAAATATTTCGGATAGTTTAATAAAAAATTCAAAAAATATTCAATAAAAATTTTATATCTTTATAAAATTTGTTAAATAATACAATTTATTTTTGAATTCGGATATACGAATGGATATCCAAATCCGGAATTTTGAATATCCGAAATTTTAGATTCGGATTTGGATAGTGAAATCCGCTATTTGAAATTTTCGGATATCCGAAATTCGAATATCCAAATTTGAACACCTCTAATAAAGCTATTTCGGATTCATATTTGGATAGTAAAATCCACTATTTCGGATTTGGATTTGGATAGTCCCATTGTTATTGAGTACGCAAATACTCTTTACTATCATGTTCAAAGGTTTTCTCACGAGGATTACAAACTTCATTAACATCTTAGGTGTTGCCATTTATCCAATTGGATTTATGTTGCTAGAAAACATTTTAAAAGTTATCTTAAAGACCAACTTGAAATATCCATATAATAGAATATATTTTTTTAATTTTCAGTTTTAGTAATTTTAAATTCCTTAAAACTTGAAAAACATCATGATAGATATCATACATTTTTCATTGTCACGCATACATAGAAGTTATTACATTTTTTATGACTAGATGGAACTAAAATCTTATATCCTAAAATTCTATATAGCATCCTGATATTTATATACATGGTGTAATTAAACTATGTTTTAAACCGCCGCGCGTTGCGTCGGCGTTTGCGGCGTGATAAAATATAGATTACGATCAGCTGACTCGTTCTCAAACTAAATTTACGTCAAAATGTAGAGTAACTCGAATTTATACCATTGAATAAAAATGTGCTATATTTGACCCAACTATTTTCAAAACAAATTTATATCAAAACGTAAAGCAACTCAAAACGTATATAAAAACATGTGTATTGACGTCATATGAGACGTGATAGAGTATAAATTACAAAAACGCCCGACTCGTTTATTAGTTAAATTTCAAAACGTATTTTATATTGTCGAATGAAACATATTATATTTAAATCAACTCGTTTCCCAACTAAATTTATGTCGAAACTTTTTTATAGCGTCAATTGAAACATATTATTTTTTTCGAATGGTAATTGAAACATATTATATTTCACCCAATGAGTTTTTTCAAACAATAAATAAATACAACAAAAGACAATAATAATTGTTCAATTCAGTTTCCAAATTAACATATATATATATATATATATATATATATATATATATAATATCATGTCATGTTATTATATTATTAATTTAACTCAACACAAAGAAAAAAAACAAAAGGAGCTACGATTAAGTTTCGAGCCGTGGATCTGCATTTCCACATAAAAGCCCTTACCAAGTACTCTAAATTTTCAATTTAGGTGTTGTTTGTCAATTTCTGAATAGGTAAGTGATGAATCAATAAGAAGTCTGAACTAGTAAGAGGTCTGAATCAATAAGCGCTGAACCAGTTTAGGCCGTGTTTGATGCAGCTGACCAATGTGGCTGACCACTGACCACTGACTCGGTCAGTGAGTCAGGGTGTTTGATATTTTGCTGACTGGGTCGGAGCGTCTGACCGAGGGTGGATTGTGTTCTGACCGAGACCGTTTTTTTGAAGCCACTGACTCGACTGCCAGCGATGATGGATGCTGCTGCTGGTTGCTGAGGGTGCTTCTGCTGCAAGGTATTCGAGAACGACGGCGAGGTAGACCGGAGCTCCGGTCCTGACCCGTTTAACGGTCGATTCTTCCGACTGGGAACTGGAGACCGGCTTTGACGGACCGGTGAACAGAGGGGTCGGATCTGGTGGCTGAACGACGGTTTTTTGATCGGAAAATGTGTTCGTGGTGGAGTTTTCCGGCGAGTTTCATGGTGGTTGTGGTTGTGTGTGTGTGTGTGTGAGTGTGTGTGAGTGTGTGTTTGTGTGTGCGTGAGTGGGGAAGAAGAGAGGAAGAAGAGTCCGTTTGTGGTTGTGTGTTTGTGGTTGTGTGTGTGTTTGTGGTTGTGTGTTTGTGTTTGTGGTTATTATTATTATTATTATTATTATTATTATTATTTTATTATTATTATTATTATTATTATTATTATTATTATTATTTATCATTTCACACTCAATTAGGAGAGAAATTTAACAGAGAAATTTAACAGAAGTGTATATAGCAGTTATTTTTTTCATTCAGCCAAGTTTCAGTCAGATGCAGACTCAGTCAGAACTTCTTACTGGGTCAGCTTCTGACTCAGTCAGATCTTACTCAGTCAGCGCAATCAAACAGCCCCTTAAGCATGTTTGGTTGGATGCCTGAATAACTATATAGAATGACTATTTTACCCATCTGAATTACTTCTTGATAAATATAATTTATCTGTTTGGTTATAAGTCCTAATAATGAATAATTATTAAAAAAATACAAACCGTATTAGTAAATCCAAATTACACATAAATTCTTCTTGAAAACATACTAAATCCAAGCAGATAATTTGCATACAATTTTGGTTTTAAGCATTTGACATTAGTTGAGTTGCTATCTCATCACGCAAAGTACTCATATGCTCAATGCCTTGCGAGCTCCATTCCATGTCGTGAACAGACTGGCCATCACTTTTATCCTCTTGCATTTCTCTAAAAAAAGGGTTCTCGTTGTATGCCATAAATAACTGATGATGAGTATTCCATTTTCTTTTAAAGTTATGGATAGCGAAACACACAATCACTATATGTCTTTGTATTGGAAATGAAAAGGGGGCCATTTGTGTTAGGATTGAGAATCTTGCCTTCAAAACACCATATGCGCGCTCAATTACATTTCTGAGCTGTGCATGAGCATGGTTGAATTTTTCTTCCTTAGTCAACGCACGCTGTCATCGAAAATCGGCTAACCAATATCTCGTATTACGGTAGGGAGTCATAAACCCACGAGTGTTGGTGTATGTAGCATCGCAAAGATAATATTTGTCTGTAAACGTTGGTACCAAAACTATTACATAAAAACTAGATAAACAATTACATCACAGTTAAGGAACGGATAAAAACCTGGTGTACGGCGTTTGATGTTTCGCCTTAATCCATACTTCACAGGTGTGCGGCTTAAGTCGTAACCATACTTTCCTCAAATCAACAGTTTCACCGGAAAGCAAAAGCGCCATTTGATGTTTCCCCTCAAATTCTGACCATCCTAACGTCTCCGGCTTTTCTATGCATGCATCTATATCATTAGACTGATTGTGTTTTTCAAGCAACATCTTTGCTACATTCCTGATATCCTCCCCAACTTCTATGAGATGTGAATTAAATGTTTTTTCCCTTTTTTAGACCGACCTGATGACTCATTACTAACATCTTGAGTTGGTGATTTTCTTTTTTGTTTTGACCGATCAGATGACTCTTCACTAGACCCATGTTCCATTTGAGTTCCATCAATGTCAAAAGAGCATTTTGATCAATCACTTCCACAGAAGGATGAGGGACTGTAGAAGATGCTCCCCAACTATCAAAACCATTTGAAGTATATTCTTCAAATAATTGAATACATAAGTCGGGTTAATCAAGTGGCGCTCTTCTCAACTTTTCTATGAATTTGTTAGACTATGTAAAAAAATTATAAATTACTATGAGTTTATTGAAATATATGTATATATAAAGAAATACATTGATCTCAAGTTGTCATTCCTCTTCCGTTAAGTTAAATGTATTTGTTAGAGGTGTTATAAACATTTCCAGTTTTGTTTTTAAGGTTTGACCAAGCTGAAAATTTTGATTTCAAGTAATCATAGCGGTTCTTCATTTTTTTTTGATCCACTATAAACTCATGTTCTGTTTTCAATTTTTCAGTAATGTTCTTCCATGAAATCGCTTTCAGGCTACTACTCTCACGTCTATGAAGTGTAATTTCATGAATACATGATTCTAGAAAGGTTTTAACAACTCCTTCAAGCTTCCAGTTAATTCTAACCTCTTTTTCAGTCATTTCTTTTGAATAATCTATCAATTATAACATGTATTATATAAATTAGAAGAATTGACCATATCATAGAAATACAAACACACAATATCAGTATAGGTTCACTCTCACAACCAGATCTAACTGACCTACGCTCACACCTAGTTATAGTACATAACTTCCTGTGTCCTAAAAAGTATGGAAAGATGATGTTTTTTATAAAATCACTAATATGGTAAATTGGTAATAAGACCTATCTATGGAGATTCTACTAATGTTTACATTTTACAAAATAAATCACCATCACAACTTGCACAACTACTTAGTCTAAACCCTTCCCATGAAAATCTCTCTAGATCATCATCAAAATGGAAAATAAACATATATAAATTTTGTTCATTACAATCTTCAAAACCATTTCAATCTTTTAATTTGTTACCGAAAAAACCTTGACATATAAATCAAGCTGAAGCAAATTAAGAGATCATGATCGAAGATGATCCGTTAAGAACATGCATTGCAAAGATCAAACTGAAGACAACAAAAAAACCAGGTGATCGACACCAAAACCCAAAATCGGCAGCCATGGGGTCTCCTTATATGCAATCAGCGGCCATGGCCGACCCTAAACACCGAAATCGACGATCACCGACCCTAAAACCCCGAACAATAGAGGGTCCGAGCTGAAGGAACGCCGACGGTGGAGGCCAACGGTGGTGGCGATAGTGTTGTGGGGGTGCAAGGGTAGAATAAGACCAACCTGTGAAGGCCGTGACTTCGAGCTAAAGGAACGCCGGTGTGACAACCTTAAAAATAAGGTTAGACGATCTTATATCTTAAAGAAAATTTTATATTACGACGAACATCTTATGAATATTAGTTAGTAAATCACATATGCATGTCCTATATGCATGTTTGCATGCATGTATATATATATATATATATATATATATATATATATATATATATATATATATATATATATATATATATATATATATAAGAAGTTACGTGCGCATGCATGTATATATAAAAATATATATAATAACCATATTCAAATATAAACTATATGAATGTATGTTATGCATGTATATAGTAATTGTTTACGTATGCATGCACATATATAAAGAACCATTACCATATATATAGTTTAAGTATGATGCATACATAGCATTTCACGTATGCATGTATGTATATACATCTATAAATCATGATACACCCATATATATATACAAACTAAGTTGAAATAAACATCATTGATATATAACAAAAACAAATCACTACTTAACAATCTAAATACCTAAACAAACATGACCAAACTCTCATCTCGGTTCTTGAGGATAACATAACACCCGAATTAAACCATTAAACGTGGTCATTAACACTTTAAACAAACAAGACACCTAGCACCTCTCCTTGGCCGCCACCTTGCATGCCACCATGACCATCTCTCCAACCGCCACCTAAGCCTATGTTATTGACTAAGCAAACCTAAGGGATGACACTCACCTAAGCTAGTGTTAGAACTCATGATGGTGTCATTAATTGGCAACCGACCCATTGTCCATAAAACCTTGGATTCTACTTCCAACCTACCCTCATCTCTCGGCTTCTACATAACCAACAACAACCGCGACCACTACCACCTTTGTTCCTCTATTTCTCAAGCATAATCATCACCATTCGTAACCATCATCACCATCAACATCCGTAACCATCATCACCATCCGTAACCATCACCACCACCTTTGTTCTTTTTCTCTCGGTTCCTCTAAAAGCAACACACCAACTACAACAATCCAACTCTTTTCTCTCGGTTTCAAAGCATCAACCACAACCATCACTAAATCGTTCAGTTCTCACAAGCAAGCAACAACATCATCAAGTTTCTTTTCAAGGTTTTAGCCTTTAACTATTCATAATTAGATTACCAATTGTATGTGTTTGATAAACACATATAAAACAACCCTTGTGATATAATAAAAAGTTTTTATCAAAAACCTTATTAACTTATGTTATTCTGATCAAATCTATAAGAAAAAGATTTAACAAAGTCTAAAAACTTATTAAGTTATGGAAATAATCAAAGGGTTGAAAATTTACATACAAATTGTTAAAAATCGGTTTGGTATATAATTAACTGTGATTGTGGGAATAAACATTGAAAAATTTTAAGAAAAATATTTACTTATCATTCTGAATATTTTAGTAAAAATATAATAAGTAAAATAATTTATACAAATTATTAAAGTAAAGAAAATACTCAAAAATACAAATAAATTCGGGAAAATTCTGGAAAAGTCACAGAATGATGCTTTTAAGATATAAAAGCTCCAGGAATTAGTTTGTAATTTATTTCCTTATTATGATTGAAAATGGAATTTTAAGTGATCTGTAAAGGAAAAATCAAAAGAAATAATTAATTAGTACCATAAATCGTGAAAAATTCAATGAAGACATTATAAATCAAATTCAACAGATGGTGTAAATTTCATAATTTTTGAAGTTATATAGATATTTTTAACGAATTTTGGGAATATTGTAAGATTTACAGAAAGAAATATGTTGTTAAACATCAGAAAATTTATGGGATAATATAAACTGCTGAAGTAATAATCTGTAAAATTTTGGGAATTTTTGGATAACAGTAGCTATTTTTGGTGATTTATGGAGAATTTGGAATAATTATAAAAATTTATATATAATAAAATAAAATTGAGAATTTTATGGTAATATTATCTGACTATATTACAGCTAAATTTAAGAATTTGATTATATCTGAGGTTCTAAAAATTTTAAAGAAATTTATCTAACTTATGAATTATTTTTATAGGTTACATTTTGGAAAACAGGTGAAACTCATAGCCCCATTTTGGTATTTGTAAAGTTTTTAGGGGAAAAAGCAGACTGTTTATGTTGATGCATTATTTTTGAAACTATTTTGAGATGTACAGTCATTTATGATAAAACCATTAATTCGAATGAGGAACCGTCTGATAATATTGGTAGCGCTACTTAGGAGAATATTTTGCACCAACAGGATGAGTGTTGTGATGCTATTTGAATATTTCCTGCACCAACAGAATGAGTGTTGTGATGCGATATTATCTGATTTTGTGAATTGTTTCGTGACAGTATGAATTATGTGTGAGCAGCTTTGATTGTAATTGGTACATCAATAAAATATTTTATCTGGTAAATAAACCTATGACCTCACCAACTTTATGTTGACTGTTTTGAGTATGCTTTTTCAGGTTAAAATGACTAACAATATAGATTTCTCTTTTGATGTATACAACGGCTAGGGTGAAGTCGTTGATAGGGTTTGTGTGAATCTAACCGTCAACATCTACGATGGCGGTGTCGTGGTGGACGCTCATTTCCATCGCATTTGAAGATGTTTAGTTAAATAAAAGTTATAATAAGGATTATATCAAATTTTGACTTTATATGTAATAATGTAATCCTAACTTATGATATATATAATCAAGTTTTGTGTTTATGTATTAATATTATTTGTAACTTGATTCCTTATAATCAAATGAGTGGTCCTTTTGTAATGATTATCAATTAATTTTAAAAGACTAATCTAATTAATTAAAAAAAATAACACATAATAAAACATTTTAATTAATAAATAAAAATGACATATAAGTCAGCCAACTAACCATACAATAAAAATAAAAACAAAAACAAAAACAAAACAGTTAGTTATTTAATAAAAATGAATAATAATAAAATTACTAAAAAAATTAGACAAACTATTCTTGTGAAAACTCGTAAATTTGAGTGAATGGGGTTGCTTATGCATTTATCGGTTGCGTATCACAAACGGATAGCTCCTTTTTGTTACTTATTAAGGGGGTGTTTGTTTTTTTTCCAAAAAGGTCCGCGTGACCTCTTATGTCTGCATCAAGAAAACCACGCGTAGACACAAGGCACTACAGTGCGTTTGTTTTTTCGAAGATATTTCATTAAAAAACGTATGAGCGGGGTCTTCTTGGAGATGACCCAACCCCACCTCTTCTAGGATCTTCCAACCTCTTCAGACAAAAACCCTCCACACACCTGTCGCAGCCTCCACCTGCAACCCCCCCCCCCCAAGTTGATAATTAGACCTATATATGGAGATTCTACTAATGTTTACATTTTACAAAATAAATCACCATCACAACTTGCACAACTACTTAGTCTAAATCCTTCCCATGAAAATCTCTCTGGATCATCATCAAAATGGAAAATAAACATATATAAATTTTGTTCATTACAATCTTCAAACCCATTTCAATCTTTTAATTTGTTACAGAAAAAACCTTGACATATAAATCAAGCTGAAGCAAATTAAAAGGTCATGATCGAAGATGATCCGTTAAGAATATGCATTGCAAAGATCAAACTGAAGACAACAAAAAAACCAGGTGATCGACCCCAAAACCCCAAAACCGACGGCCATGGGGTCTCCTTATATGCAATCGGCGGCTATGGCCGACCCTAAACACCGAAAACGACGGTCACCGACCCCAAAACCTCCAAGAATGGAGGGTCCGAGCTGAAGGAACGCCGACGGTGGAGGTCAACGGTGGTGCCGATGGTGTTGTGGGGGTGCAAGGGTAGAATAAGACCAACCTGTGAAGGCCGCGGCTTCAAGCTAAAGGAACGCCGACGGGTTCGAGCTGAAGGGACGCCAGTGGGTTCAGGTGTTGAGCTAGTGATGGCCGACGAATTCAATGGAAGGGAAGGGGGAGTACGATGACTGCATGGGTTTTTTTGGTTAGATAGAGGACCATATCTGACCTAATATGAGGGGAATAAAAGCCTCTTTTTCAATAAGTGGTATGCAACCAAACAGTAAGGTCTGACCGAGTCAGACTTATGTATCTTACCAGGGTTATTAAGACCCAAACAAATAGTCCCTTAGTCTTATTGTCAACTCTTGTTATATAAAACTTAAACTAACTGATAATAAAAAAATAATACATACACGGTAGAAACCGACATAACATATATATGTGTGTGTGTAAAATTTATTACGGCATGACGTATGATTTATGAGTGTGAGTAAAATTTTTTTATCACACATACGCTAATCTAACCCCAACCACACCACTCACCCCAACCACAGCACTCACCCCAACCACACCACTCACTCATGAATAGCAACAACAGATATCTCTAGTAAAGTATGAGTGGTCCTTTTTTAATGATTATCACCTTCCATATAGATTGTCGTGGCATGAACTCAGAATTTATTCGCTTCGATTCCGCGTTAATTTCAAAAGACTAATCTAATTAATTAATAAAAATGTTCTTCAGACTTGGCTCAAGTGGTAAGAGCCCCTACTCCCAAAGTGGAGGTCAGGGGTTCGAACCTCCTTGACACCGGTTTGGGGACATCTAAAACAATGAAGAGAATTTTCCTTTGAGCCAATGTTGCGGAGGCCGATTCTCAGAGCTTGACCCCGGTTTTCATCCGGCTGTTACTCCAGAGGGGCAACCCTTGTGGAGGCAGTACGGTTTCCGGGGGAACGCCGTAACCAAGTCTGACAATTCCAGCGTGGACCCGGTTCAGACAACATAGTCTGGAACAGATCTTGGCTAGGTCGCCTCACCGGCGATGTGACAGGAGTCACTTCTAAGAAAGTCACCGTTCAAAAAAAAAATAATTAATAAAAATAACACATAATAAAACATTTTAATTAATAAATAAAAATGACGCATAAGTCAGCCAATTAACCATACAATAAAAATAAAAACAAAAACAAAACAGTTAGTTATTTAATAAAAATGAATAATAATAAATTCCTAAAAAAATCAGACAAACTATTCTTGTGAAAACTAGTAAATTTGTGTGAATGGGGTTGCTTATGCATTTATCGGTTGCGTATCACAAACGAATAGCTCCTTTTTGTTACTTATTAAGGGGGTGTTTGTTTTTTTCCGAAAAGGTCTGTGTGACCTCTTATGTCTGCACCAAGAAGACCACGCGCAGAAATAAGGCTCTGCAGTGCGTTTGTTTTTTCGAATACGTTTCATTAAAAAACGTCTGCGCGAGGTCTTCTGGAGAAGACCCAACTCCACATCTTCTAGGATCTTCCAACCTTTTCAGACAAAAACCCTCCACACACCTGTCGCAGCCTCCACCTGCCCCCCCCCCCCCCGCCAACCTCCTCCACCGCCGAAGGGTGGGTGGTGGGAGTAGGAGGTGAGACGGTGGCGGTGGGTTTGAGTGGGGGTGAGTTGCAGTGGTGTTGAGTTGTATAGATTGGAAGGTTGTTGGTCTTGAGTTAAATCGCAAATTGGATCCAGTCTGCAGATATTAAAAAACAAACAATCTTCTTCTTGCAGACTGTAGAGGTTTGGTCCGCCTCTTTTACTGAAGATTTCCGCAGATATGGTACGCAGACTGCAGATATTTTCCTGCAGAAAAAACAAACATCACCTAAATTTCTAGAAACGTCGAGTTGATATCATCTTTATTGTATTGGAAAAATCATTTTTTCTCGTCTGCTAAAACCATCTTATGTAAATTTACACAAACGGATATTACGTACTTTCCTGATTTTGATTGACGGTCAAGCTCATGCTGGATACTGCACGATATGCCAACTATATTTTAAAACATTGAATGCTTGTTTGATATCCTTCCTTTTCGAGTCGGCGGTTGCTTTAAAATTGATACGTTTGTCACCATGTGGAAGCGTAAACAATTTGACAAATGTAGAATATAAAGTATATATTAAATCGACAAGACAATGGTCATGCTTGTACTCCATTCTTTTGAGTTGAAATGAAGAGTCTAGTGCGGTTCTAACTATGATATCGTTGAAAATAGACAACTAATTGAAAACGTTAATATCATTGTACATTTGCACCTACAACGCCAACGAATGCAAGTCAAATCCGTATATCACTTGATGCAACATCTTAAACCATTATCAACAAACAAGGATGATAACCGTGCATGTAATGACCTCGCCACACATTATGACAATTTCATCACTCTCACTCCCCTTGCATTTTTGGAAAGTCATGTCTAGCTTCATGCGCATCATATTGTTAAAGTCGGTTAACATAGGTTTTCCTAAATATCTCCCTCCATATAAAATTATTAAGAATTTACAAAATTTATAAATACTTAACCTTGTAGTTTCTATTTGACATCTTGAAGTATTCATCATATGCATCACTGAAGGTGCCATATATCATTTGACAAATCATGACTGTACACTTTTGTAAAATGGTACAAATTAACGACACATCTTTCTTTAGATCATGAACTATTTCATTGGAATAGTTCTTGGTCCATTTGAAAGTGACACCTAAAATTTTCATAAGTAGATGTTAGGTTTTAATAAAATTGTATTTTACAAGAAGCCAGTGAGTAGCTTGACAATCTCGGTTGAGACGAGCTTTCCAGGTGATTAAACATGAGCTTTTAACTTGTTGTATAAAGCTTGGGTTGTCGATATGACCCTATTGAAGAAATCTCATTAGAGGAGTCGAATGATGATAAATGATGATGTAAATATATTTGAAATTTTATAAACAAGTTTTATGTAGAATTATATATTGATTTTGCATAAAATCATACGTTCAAAAGGTTACTTATATAAAATTTTAAATTCTTCTGTTCTGCTGAACGCTCATCAAGTCCATCAACGGTCCAATTTTATCCACATTCACCCACTTCACGAGCATGAGTGGGCTCATGCGTGAATCACTCATGACCAGCTCATGGTACGAGTAATGTTCCTTATGAGCATGAGCCGCACCCTCAACCCACCACCCTTTTTCACGACCCATACCTCATTACGTGTTTGGTATCGGTTTTGGATAATATACCTAAATGAACTTATGAACCCGACCCACAAGCCCATAAAAAGAACTTCAAAAATTTTCACATAGCCCATCTACAAACCTGATCCCAACCCAAATGAAGCAGCTTTTCTGTCATCACATAGGACCGGATCAGACCGGCCGATCCAAGCGGTCCGACTGGGGATCGACTAGATGGCCTGTCCGGTTCCCTATGAATCGTTTTTGGCTGGTTGAACCGCCGGTGGTCGGACCGGGAAACCTGTGACAACCGGCAAATTTCAGGTCAATACCCAACCCGACTTAGTCATAATCATACATATTTTACATAAGTTCTAATTGCGTTCTAATTATTTGAAGTCATTTCATGCATAACATTTCATGCATCGATGATTCGGCGTAATTACCATTTTCGCGCGCGATACAACCGGCACACACGAGTGTTGGTGATAATTAATATATTGTTACTAATAAATACTTTAAAGTGTTTTAAAGTATTTTATATTCTAATGATTTAAAGTATTTTAGATTCCAAATTAAATACATTAGAAAAAGCTTAAATTTATAAATATACCTAATCATCTAAATTAATATTTTATCTGGAACGAATCATTTTAACGCGAATACTAGATACATAATGTATCATTAATATATCATTAATATTGAAATATTTAATATTATATAAGTTCTTATAATATTTAGGGTATTCTAAAAAGTAAAAAGTAAAATATAAAAAAATATAAAAACCTATAGTGTAACAAATACCACCCAAATACCCAATAATAATCAAATATAACACAAAACCCTTTTTTTCCCTTCCTTGGCCGTTTAACCCCCCCTCATTTCCAAGAAAAAGTGAATATGCTTGTGCAGGACCAGGTGAAGGGTTTATGCACTTGTACAACACAACACAAATAGGAGAGTGTGAGATAACACTTAACAATCAAATGGAGAACTGGTAAACTGAGTTTAGAGAACTAAGAAACACAATATGTAAATAAGACAGAAGCTAGAACAATACACAAGCAGTTGGTTTTCAAGGTTGATGTATATTGATCTTCTAGTTCCTTACAAAATGGTTTACAAAGTTCTACACTCAGTTTTTAGTTACAAGGATCAGAAAATACTTATACTACTACCTACAGCCGGCCATACTTTGAAGGCCAGCTGGATACATGAACTAGACAAAAAAATCCATATAAAGTCAAAAGGCAGATTACCTTTTCACTAGTGATTATGACATGCCATAGCTCACATCCTAATATATTACAAAATGGATAAAGTACATAAAGTGGAAAGTTATAGACTCAAGACCTCAATGTACAGTTTACCAAAAGCATGGACCTTTTCACCAACTCATGAAAGGTTGGTGACTTATCAGAGTGGCAGTGGAAAGTGGTTCATCTTTAGGTAAAAAGTACATCAGATAAAGTATGTAATTTAAAAGTCTTCGGAAGAAATCTGTCTTCAATGGTTGGCTTCGGAAGACTTTGTCCTTGAAGCTTCGAAAGACTCCATTTTTTGGCTTAGGAAGATATTGGTCTTGGCTTCGGAAGATTTCACACTTAGAATAATTTCTAAGGCAGTGTGAAACTTCCGAAGCATTCCACTTCAGTATACTTGTGAATGCATACAGGAAAGACTTTGAGTGTTTGGGTTGCATCAGCCTTACTAATAACCTTACAAACTCCCCCTAGGCTGATGCTACCAAGACACTTGAAGACTTCAGATATTGACAGTCCTCATTATGATGATTACCATCTCTTTCTTTATGAGATGGCCAGGATCACTCAGACTCTCATAATATCTTCTCATGTCAAAGAGATCATGCAGAGGTAGATTGAACATATCCTGCCATGTGTAGACATGTTCAATACCTTGATCTCTTATGACATGCTATGTATGTCCAAGATAAGATGGGTCTTCCTGATGCCAGAGGAGCTGCTTGAATTGGAGTTGGTGGAGCATCCTCCTGTTGCACATCCTCAGGATGTTCTGACTCATCCTGAGGTTTGGAGGTGGATGTTTCCTTTTTCTTCTTCTTTGACTTTGGTTTGGAAACCATCCTTTTCCTCCTCTTTGAACTTTTTAACTGAGAAGACTGGCCTACAGCACCTGATTGATCTTCTTTGTCTTTCTCTGTTAGGTCTTTCTCTCTCACAGGTTCAGATTGAGAGGGGACAGATCCCTACTGTGGATCAGAAGTAGAAGTTTACTGAGGTTCAGCAGGAGGTTCAGGTTGTGTTGTCTTAGGTGTTTCAACCTTAACCTCCACTTCCTGAGGGACCTGACTTGGTAGGGAGTGTAAGTCAACAAGTTTACCTCTTTGGATCTTCTGCTTGATCACCTTGATGTGCTCATCCATGGTGGATAGAGACATGGGACCAAGTCTCCTTCCAGAGAATCCATACAGCTTCAAGAAGCTCATCATCTTCTGCCTGTCAGCAGACTTTTTCAAGTTCTTATGGATGATAGCTTTTGATTTTACAGCTTCTTCCCTTAACTTCCTTTTGGTAATCTTTCTTTCTTTGGCTACATCAAGTTCAAGTTGTTTGAGGTACTCAAACTTAATATAGTCAAATGGTAAGGGAAGAAGTGTATCAGCTTGATAGATGCCTGTGGCACTCAGGTAGTTGATCATATTGATCATATCCTTTTCTTTGTCTACCTGAGGTTCTTATGGTACCACATCCTCTTGTTCCTGAGTTTTTTGAACTGGTGAGAGAGTAGGCATATGCTTATAGAGCCTCTTCCTTTTTCTTTCTTCTTTGATTTTTAGAAGAAGCTCTGCATCCTCTTTCTCCTTTCTCTCTTTTGATAGTTCCATGTCATCCAGTTCATTCAACTCATCTAAGGAGAGAGAAATAATATTATCAATATCATAGTTCCTAGTCTGCAAGTAGTTTATCCTGACTACCCTTAACTTATCATCCTGAGTATTTGGTCTGGGGGCAGCCCTGATAGCACTTTTCATGAGCCTTGCAGACCCAGCAGAGGAATTTTCTCCCCTTAGCTTCCTTTTCCTCTCTCTCTCTCCTCCTCCTCAATCTCCTCAGAAGTTAATTTCCTTTTCCCTTTGTCACTCACATACCTTTGTGACTCAGGGTGGAGAGAGCTTTGGCCTTCACCAGCAGGTGTCTCATCAAGGGTTTGAACCTCTGTAGTAGTTGATGGTGAGACAGGGCTCTCAGGTTCTACCACTGGGCCTTCAGTCAAGGTTTTCCCTTTGAAGCTAATCTCAGGGTCTGCCTCAATATCCAGTTGACCGATGGTATTGCCTGATTGCCCTAGTCTTCTTCTGAAGCTGAACTCTGCAGTGATCCTATCTTAAATCCTTTGAGCCAACCTATCAGCTTGTCTAGATTGGCCTTGGTTGACAAGTGGCATGTTGACAAGGTCAAGAGCTTCATAGTAGTTCAAGGTATGAAAGTTAAAGACTTCTTGCTACCCTTCAACTCTAAGAAGGATAAGGGTTCTTCTGTCAGCATCATACCTCCACTCCATAATGTAATTTGAAGTTCGTGGGGATAACATAGCCCTTGGAATCCCTTTCTCAAAGAGACTCCTAATGATAGAGTCTATATTGTCCACATCAATATGAACTTGAGAAAGTTTCTGAGTATGCACATTTACAAGATAGGATGGTGAGTCCTCAATGTCCATACTCCCTGAAGAACTCCCAGGTTCTATGACTGGACTGACTTCCTCCCCCTTTTTGATAGCATCGCCTTCTTGCATAGGTGAGCTAGGAGTTAGGTCAATAACATTCACAGGTTCTTGTGTTCCTGGTTGAGCTCCTCTTAAAGGTCTCCCATCTAGTTTTCCTTAAGATGAGATATCTCAAGTTACTGATCATTGACCCTGTTTTGCAAGGTAGTCACTTGAGATTCAAGATGACTAACCTTGGAGACTAAATAGGTGTATGTTTTTAACAGTTGTTGCACATTTAGTCTCAGATTCCACTCATCTTCATCAGAAGAATCACTAGGGGATGAGAGAATTGGACCAAGGTCCTCTTCCTCATCACCAGCATGGTGTTCTTGGCTGCTGGATTTCCTCTGCTCAGTGACAGCTTCAGTTGAAGTGTCAATGGGCTGAGTTGCCATGGTTGAGGTCTCAATGATGTAATCACTTGCTGCACTAAGAGCCTCTTCCATATGGATATCCTGAACATGTTCAAAAGTATCCACCTCAGTGATAGGTGACTGAAGTGGGCTAGACCTAGGTGACTCAGAAGCACTCATCTCCCTTTGAGGAGTGGTGTAGTAGGAAGACTCATGGTACTCACTTGCATCTAAGTCCTCATCAGTATAGAAATCAAGGTTGGGAATTGGTTGGTTTAAATCTAAAGGCTGGGGATGGTAGTTATCCCCTGAAGGTTGTTCATTTGAGTGTTGAGACTCAAAGTGAAGGCTTAAGGCTATTGGGCTTGTGAGCTCATCAGGCTGAGCATGAGGAACCTCAATACTGATTCTTGAAGTGATGGGAGTGGTTTGCTCCTCAGGGAAGTGGGAGCTCCAGTGTCCACTTCCTCCTGTGTAGGTGAGTATATGGGTACCTGCACAGACTCAGTAGCTTGTGCAGGGGTTCATTTGTGTTTTCTTTGGTAGGTGAGGGTGATTTGTGGCTGTTTTGGTGGTTGGGATGTAGAAGGTGTGGGTTCAACACTAGCTTGTGTTGCTAGGTTGTCACCTTGAGCAATGAGCTCTAACATTTTTGGGACAAGGGTTGTTTCTACCCCTGAGAAGCCAACAATTGGCTTCTTCAAGATTTTAAAGATGTCAGGCTTCATCTGTCCCAATTTAAGAATATTACCTGTTTCCCTCAACTGTGAGCCCAGTTCACAGTTGAGAATGTATTGAACATATCTAAGAAATATGTAATATTCTAAGGAGTCTAAGTTGGCAATCAGATTTGTATAAACAAACTGAGAATACATAAATTTGACCCCCTGAACCATTCCATGCACTATAAAGGAGAGATCTTCAGGAATCTGGTCCCATCCTCCATGCTTGTTGGACAAGCTGTGGATGACCACATGAAGAAGGTACTTCCACTTAGATGAGACATTCCCTTTCCTGAAGGTTTTTATAGAGAAATCTCCTTCATAGCCCATCTGCTCAAAGGAATGATTAACAGCTTCCTTTGGAAGAATACCTCACCTTCTTCATCGTCCAGCTAAAGATGATTGTTGATGATGGCCGGAGTGATGAATACTGTTCTCCCCTGCACTGTGGAAGACAGTGCCTTCTCCCCGTCCATAATGACCTCTTGGTAGGTCCTCCAAAATTCAAGCAAATGATCCTCATAGAGAGGCGGATCAATGGTAAGGGAGGTGAAGTAGTTAGACAAAGCCAAGAATTGGCATACCTCTGAGAAATGTGAATCTTTCTCAGAGCTTAATAGTGTAACCTGATTGTGTTGCCTGTGTAACTGCATGGAAAAATCTAAGTCGTTTCGTCTGTCAAGATTTGCCATTTTGAGAAAGCTTGAAGGTGAAGGAAGGATGAACGAAGGCGGTTTCAGAGAGAAATATGGATTTTAGGTTTAGAGGAAAGATAAAGATGATAAAAAGAAGGGGAACCATTAGGGTTAATAGAAGAAAAAGATTTGAGACAAAGTTAATGAAAGAGGATAAACTTTGAAATTCGAAAGGTGGTCCCACCTCTGAAAAAGTGTTTTGCTCTTTGCTCAAAAAGTGGTTTTCTTAGAAATTGAAAAACTTCCGAAGGTAAATTGTCTTCGGAAGCTTTAGTGAAAAAGCTTCCGAAGCCAAAATGACTTCGGAAGAATTTCTCAAAGAGTTTTGACAAATTTGCTTCAGAAGATAATTTTAAACTCGGATGCTTTGTTACACAAAACAAGGCTTCCGAGAGTTAATATCCTTCGGAAGAAAAATAGTCCTTAAAAACATATAAGTGCCTAAGAGAATTTAAGCTTCAGAAGATATTTCAGAAATTTCTTCTGAAGACAAATTTTACTTAGACAGTTATTTGTTTTGAAGGTATATTTTCTTCCAAAGATAAAAATCATATCTTCCGAAGGATCAAGATTTATCAAAAGTTTAAGAAAAACACTTCAAAAAGTTTTTATCCATGGAAAACATGAGCTTTGTAGGTGATAGACTAGAAAACTTAGGACATAAAAATTTTAAGAAATAAAATGAATTAGTTTTAAGAAAAGGCTAATCAAAGTTAATCATCCCAATAGCTGATATAAGATACTTAAATCTTTGTTTATCAAAGGCTTTTATGAACAGATTAGCATATTGTTCATTTGTGTTAACCTTAATTAGTTTAATTAATCCATTTTCAAAGTTATCTCTAATTAAATAATACCCGATGTTTATGTGTTTTGTCCTTGAGTGCTGCACAGGATTCTCTGTGATAGAGATAGCACGGTTGTTGTCTATGCGAATGGGAGTCTCCTTGAAGTTGAAACCATAGTCAAGCATCTGATTCTGAATCCAAAGCACTTGAGCACAGTAGCTTGCAGCAGCAATGTATTCAGCTTCAGCAGTTGATGCAGAGACATAGGATTGTTTCTTGTATTGCCATGTGACAACCCTTCCACCAAGGAACTGACATCCCCCCGATGTAGACTTTGCAGTCATATTGCAACCACCATAATCACTATCTGTATATGCATACAGATTGAAGTTAGAATTCTTGGGATACCAAAGACCAAGTGTTGAGGCACCTTTGAGGCATCTTAGAATTCTCTTGACAGTGATGAGGTGAGACATCTTGGGGTTGGCTTGATATCTTGCATAAATGCATGTGGCAAACATGATATCATGCCTGCTAGCTGTAAGATACATAAGAGACCCAATCATAGCCCTATAAAGGTGTTCATCCATACACTCCCCCTCAAGATCAGGCCCAAGGGAGTGGTTTCTTGCTATGGGTGTCTTAGCAATCTTACAATCAGTCATGTTGAATCTTTTGAGTATGTCCTGAACATACTTTGACTGACTTATGAAGATTCCATCTTCAACTTGCTTCACTTGGATTCCCAGAAAGAAATTGAGTTCCCCCATGGCACTCATTTGAAATCTGTCTTTCATCAGCTTCTCAAAGTCTTTGTAGAGCCTTGGATTAGTTAAACCAAAGATGATGTCATCTACATACACTTAAACTAGCAGTAAGTCATTTCCCTATCCTTTGATGAAGAGAGTCCATCTATAGTACCCTTTTGTATCCATGCTTGCAGAGATACTGAGATAGAGTCTCATACCACTTTCTTGGTGCTTGGTGTAGCCCATAGAGAGCCTTATCAAGTTTGCAGACATAATCAGGATGATCCGGATCTGCAAAACCAGGTGCTTGTTTTACATACACCTCTTCATCAATCACCCCATACAGAAAAGCACACTTGACATCAAGTTGATAGACCTTGAAGTTCTTGGATGCAACAAAGGCCAAGAATATCCTAACAGCTTCTAGTCTTGCTACAGGAGGAAAGACATCAGTGTAGTCAATTCCCTCTTTTTGTGTGTATCCTTGAACAACTAGTCTAGCTTTGTTCTTGATGACAATACCTCTATCATCTTTCTTATTCCTAAATACCCATTTGGTTCCTATAGTAGTCTTCCCATGAGGAATAGGGCATAGGTTCCAGACCTTCTGTCTCTTGAATTGAAGTAGCTCCTCTTGCATGGCTTCAATCCAACTTCCATCCTTCAGAGCCTCATCAACTTTTTTAGGCTCTATCTGGGACAAGAAACAAGAGTGAAGACAAACATTTGCTTCATGGGTTTGTCCTCTTGTTTTTTCCCCGGTGTAGACATCTCCAATTATGTTTGTGGTAGGATGAGACTTGTGGATCCTTAGCTGAGGGATCACAATAAGTTGCTGAGACAGATCTAAATTAGAGAAATTTAGATCTGCATAGATGCTTCTTCCACCACTTTATACACTTATCAAGAGAAACTTGATCCAATGAGTGTGTGACATCATTGATATGTTCATCTATGGAGTGGTTATCAGCATCAAGAAATTTTTTATCACTGTCACCATCACCATCATCTTCTTCTGCATTTTAAGTTTCTTTGTTGGTCTGTTGAGCCTCTGAGCTGGAACATGAAGGCATCTTAGATGTATCAGCTGAAATTGTCATTGTTTTGCTGATAGAAACTTCATTTACTGAAGTAGTTACAACTAGAGCTGAAGATGTGTAACTTGAAGGTATTCTTAGCTCAAATCTTGGATCAGGATCACCTGGAGGTAAAATGTCTGTAGATCCTAAAACATTCTCACAAGATTCGTTAAAATAGTTTGTAACTAAGTCAAGATCAAATAGCCAATCCGGACCAGAACTTTTCACACTGGGAATGTGCTCATTGAAAGTCGTATTGGCTGACTCCTCAACTACTCTAGTTCTGAGATTGTATAATCTATAAGCTTTAGCTTGTGAAGAGTATCTAATAAAGTGTCCATCATATGATTTCTTAGCAAACTTGGCAATTTGATCTTTGGTATTCAAGATGCTGCATGGACATCCAAATGACCTGAGAAAACCAATGAAAGGTTTTCTCTTGTGCCAAAGTTCATAAGGAGTCTTACCATGTGTCTTAACCACTAAAACTCTGTTCTGTACATAGCAAGCAGTGTTGACTGCCTCTGCCCAGAAGGTGATGGGCAGTTTAGAGTCAGACAACATGGTTCTTGCAGCTTTAATCCGAGTCCTGTTTCTCCTCTCAGTAACACCATTTTGCTGAGGAGTCCTGGGAGCATTGTATTGTCTTGTAATACCCTTTTCATCACAAAATGTGTTAAGGATTTGGTTCTTAAATTCAGTACCTTGATCACATCTTATGGTTTTGACCTTGTGATCACATTGATTCTCAATCCTTAAGATGAAATTCTTCAGAATCTCAGGGGTCTCATCCTTAGTTCTAAGAAAGAAGACCCAAATAAATCTTGTAAAGTCATCTGTGATCACCAGACAGTAAGAGGTCCTTCCTAGACTCATTACACTGGTGGGGCCAAAGAGATCCATATGTAACAAGTGTAGGGGTGTAGTGATGGAGTTTCTTTCCTTAGGCTTGTGAGATACCTTATGTTGCTTCCCTTTCAGGCATGCAACACAATGGTCATCACTTATAAACTCTTTCTTTGGCATTCCAGTTACCAAATCGTTCTTAATTAGCTTATTCATGTTCTTAAAGTTTACATGGCACAGGGACTTTGGGCATATTAGCAGGTCTATTCCATCTTAGCGTCCGCCCGCCAAAGAAAAGACTCATCACTATTGGCTTTAGATAGGAAGCATGAAACTTCTCCTAAGGGAGATGTTTCTTGGAAATCCATCTTATACATGTTCCCTTTCCTGGGAGCTCTAAGCAGGATATGCTCATGAGGAATAATCACCCCGGGCTTGAGAACAATGCACTCATGCTCAGTAAAGAGCATGTTATGACTCTGATCACAAAATTGGGATACACTCAAAAGATTGTACCCAAGCTCCTTGACAAAGTTTACCTTCTTAATGCTGAGCTTACCATTTGTGACCTTGCCCCTTCCAAAAATGTAACCTCCTTCATTTCTTCCAAAAGCAACTGGTCCTCCATCAATCCTTTCAAAGTTCTGGAGTAGTGACCTATTGCCTGTCATGTGCCTGGAACAGCCACTATCAATGATCCAGATATTTTTGTTTGTCTTGAGTTGTTTCTGCACAAAGAAAATGATTAATTACATTTGGAAACCCAAGCCTTATTGGTCTTGGGCCTATCAAAGGAAGTAGAAGGTAATGAAATAGTAATAGATCCTATAGTTATGCTCTGAGGATCTCTTGCTGTTGTTGATGGAGAACTTTCAGTCACTTGGTCTTTCCTTGACTTCCTCACCACCTTTGGAAGTTTGGACCTGACCTTCAATGTCACACCCCAACCTTGACGGCGGAATCGTCGAGGTGTGAGGGATAAGATTGTTCACAGCCACATAACGCTATGTTTAAATGTAAATATTCAAATTAATAGTTTCAACAGGAATTACAAACATAAGTCTCAACCATGAAATACATCCAAGCAAATATCAACATAACATAACATTTCATTTATTTAACTAGGTCCACGTCCTAGTTTTATGGCAAGCTTCAAAAGACCACTTTAAACTTGGGGGTTACCTGAAACATGATAAAAATAAAAGGTCAACTAAAAATAGTTGGTGAGTTTCCAATGTTTTCATACATAATATGAAAAGATTATAAGTTGCAATTCGTGTCATAGGTTATAAGCTAGTAAGGTTATAGAACACATATCTTTACAATCAAACCTCGACTTGATTACAAGTATATAAGATTGGCTAAGTGTATTTGGTTCCCTAGTGCACAAGCATACGGCTCCTAGGAGTCGGCAGTTCATCGACTTTAGCACCAAATAGGCTTGTCAGGCCCAAAGATCTAAGACGTCGCCAGGCTAGCAATAGTTAATGATTGTAACAAACTATGTATCTCATATAATCACTTACAACACACAAATAACCATCACAAAATTTAAAGATGAATTGCAAGTGCTTTATAAGTCTCAAACGTTTATACGTGTGTAATGTATAAGTATCATGTTTCACCCCAAAATGGTGTGAAATAAAGTAAAAAGGGGCAAGAAAAACCCACTTGGCAAATAAGTATAGGAATGATGATTATTAAGAAATATAGTTAAACGTTTCAACGCGGTCCTTCACAAGGTACCTAGATATATATTTATATTTACAAGCGTTGAGTTAATAATAATATTAAGGTTCTAACGAGAACTAGAGTTTTGATGGAATGGTGGGGTTTTGTCCAGTAAATAAATTTATATAATGAATTTGTTTATATTTTGAATAAGTGAAAAGAATTATACTATTTAACCATTTTTATTATATAAGAGTAATTAAGCATATTAATTGATAAGGTTTAGATATAAAATGCAAATAAATCTTGTAATCTTATGAATTAAACAACATCTAACAATGACTAAAATAACATGTTGACCAATAACAATTTATTAATCTAAACTATTAGTTGAAATACGTTTATAAGTAAACCTAAAATAAATCTTGTAAATAATTTATGAATTTATAAAATATATATTCATCATGATTAATTTATAATTAAAGATAACATGGTGTCAAGTAATAATTTAACAATTTTTAACTATTATTTAAAGTTTATTTTATAAAATAACTCAAAATTTACCTTTGTAAATCAATTGTGAAATTATAAGATAAAATATATATATAATTGCAAAAATAACTATTTATAATGCTTGTAAATAATGTTTTATATAATAAATGTTAAGGTTTTTAAACAAATAAATTTTACAAAAAATGGTTAAATACTTTCATAAAGTTAACTGTATAAAACTGATTTTTTTGTAATTTTTTAGAATTTTTATACAATTTTTAAGGGCCAAAAAGGCCTTTTTTAAAAAATATGGGGGTTGCCGGGTTCGAACCCGGGACCTCCAGTGTGAGTTGCATTGTGTGTAACCGGTGAACCAAGGGCCGTGGCCGTGGCATATCTTGGTTCGTAATTCTTAAAAGCAGTGTTAACCAAAGATCCCCAATCCGGATGAACCCTAGGTTCGTTCGGATCCAAATCGAAGGCCAATTCGTTGTTGTTAACACCGAAGATCATGGGGCTTTTATTCCCCATGGTTTAACGATCATAATGGTACGTTTACTTACCTGAATTGAGTTCAATTTGATGAGAGGGACCTCGAGAACAGGCCGCGGCAGTGGAGTCGATCGAAGGAGAAAAATTAGACAATGAAAATCAAATTAATCTTGTATGAAGCTTCGTATGGTGATGAGGAATGAAAGCCCTCAATCAAACTCGATTAAGGATGCTCGTACAATGGGTTGGATTGAGTTGCAGGTCCGCGATCGAGTGGATGTTCGAGGGGAGTGTCTTTGGTTGTTTTTGATGCAATTGAATTCATCAACTGATTAGGATTAGATATAAGATTGTTTGTGCGTGTTTATTTGACTTAATTTAATGTGTAGTGCAATCGATGGACTGCTAAAGCTGTCGACCACACGAGGAAAGAAACGGGGATTGAATCGCACTGAGATTTCAAATTGAACTTGAGGCATGCGTTCGAATCCCCCACGTGAATGTGTCGGGGTGTTTGTTTTGATTAAAAATTGAGTAGATTGGCCGCTGCGGGCTTGCTGGAGCCGATGGCCGGCGCGCGAGAAGTCCGACGGGGGAAAGGGGGCGGGGTTGGGTGTTTGAAATAATTACACAACTGGTCCCTGTACTTTCAAACTTCGTTATTTTATGTAATAAATATTCATTCAAAGTTTTCAAAATGTCAAAACGACTCCCTGCACTTTAATTCTAAGTTTTAGTTTTATTATTATTATTATTATATTATTATTAATATTATTATCATTATTAATATTATTATTTCCATTAACATTATGGTTATTATTTTTACAATTAAATTAGTATTATTATTACTATTATTATTAGTTATTATTGTTATTATTATTAGTTATTATTATTATTATTATTATTTTTTGTAATTAGCTATCATTATTATTATTATTATTATTATTATTATTATTATTATTATTATTATTATTAATTTATTATTTATTATTAGCAAAACTAACTTTAAATCAATTCAAAATTACAAGATGTTACAGTCTCCCCAACTTAAAAGAATTTCGTCCCGAAATTAAAAATGAAACTATGCGAATAAATACGGGTATTTCTTCTTCATGTGCTCCTCACGTTCCCAAGTAAATTCAGCGCCACGCTTATTCTCCCAACGAATCTTGACGATTGGGGTTGTGGTGGTTCTAGTCTTCTTCATAATGCGATCCGTAACTTCAACGGGTTTCTCGACAAAGTGTAAGGACTCGTCGATCTGGATGTCATCCAATGGGACATGCAGACCTTCGTCAGCCAGACACTTCCTCAAATTCGAAACATGGAACACAGGATGAATTCCACTAAGGTCGGAAGGTAATTCCAGTTTGTAAGCCACTTTCCCAATCCTTTTCAGAATCTTGAAAGGTCCTACAAATCTTGGAGCCAATTTACCCTTTCTTCCAAAGCGAACGACACCTTTCCACGGTGAAACCTTAAGAAGAACCATCTCCCCAACTTGGAATTCCAATGGCTTACGTCGCTTATCAGCATAGCTCTTTTGTCGACTTCTTGCCACTTCAAGGTTCTTTCGGATGATAGAAACTTTATCGGTCGTCTCTTGTATGAGTTCAGGACCAGTGATGGAGTTTTCACCAATGTCGTTCCAGCAGATCGGTGAACGACATTTTCGACCATAAAGTGCTTCGAATGGTGCCATCTTGATACTCGAGTGATAACTATTGTTATACGAAAACTCCGCAAGCGATAGATGCGTATCCCAATCACCACCAAAGTCAAGGACACACAGGCGTAGCAAATCCTCCAGGGTTTGGATCGTCCGCTCGGTTTGACCATCAGTTTGAGGATGGTAAGCCGTGCTTAGATCTAGTTGTGTACCCAAGAGTTCTTGCATAGACATCCAAAAATGTGAAGTGAAACGGGCGTCACGGTCGGATATGATGTGAAGAGGCACCCCATGACGACTTACAATTTCATCAACGTATATACGAGCCAACCTTGATGTCTTGTAAGTGTCACGTATGGGTATAAAATGTGCCGATTTGGTCAATCGGTCGACGATCACCCATATGCTATCATGTCCTCGGGAGGTTCGGGGTAGTTTAGTTATGAAGTCCATGGATATGTGTTCCCACTTCCACATAGGAATCTCGGGTTGTTCAAGTAACCCACTTGGACGTTGATGTTCGGCTTTAACCTTCGTACACATGAGGCATTTAGCTATATAAGTCGCTATGTCTTTCTTCATCCCAGACCACCAATATTGACCACGCAGGTCCATGTACATTTTATCGGAGCCAGGATGAATAGAATAACGAGTTTGATGAGCTTCGTCCATGACAAGGGTACGAAGATTATCACGATTTGGAACCCAAATTCGATTCGCGAAGTACATCAACCCATTAGGTTTCGTCTCCAGTTGAGTTAGAAGGTTATGCTCCAGTTCATCCTTCATTCTTCCTTCTTGTTGAATCATTTGTTGAGCCTCCAAGATACTAGACTCGATATCACTATCTATTCTCAAATTTTGTAGCAGTACGGTAGCCTTGTTGACATCTAGTCGAATTTCAGTATCGAATCTTCTCAAAGCATCAAACCACTATCGTCGATCGCGAATCTCTTGAAACGAGGTCATCTTGTTATGGACTTTACGACTTAGTGCATCGGCTACGACATTTGCCTTCCCAGGGTGGTAACGAATGTCACAGTCATAATCATTAATCAACTCAACCCAATGACGTTGTCTCATATTGAGATCTTTTTTATTAAAAACGTGTTGAAGGCTTTTGTGATCGGTGTAGACTATACATTTCGTACCATAAAGGTAATGCCTCCAAATCTTCATGGCAAAAACAACAACACCAAGCTCGAGATCGTGGGTTGTGTAATTCACCTCGTGAACCTTCAATTGTCTTGATGCATATGCTATGACCTTTCCTCGTTGCATAAGAACGCAACCAAGGCCTTGTTTTGATGCATCACAATATACGGTGAAATCATCGTTTCCATCGGGTAGGGTCAAGATAGGAGCATTGCACAGTTTGTGCTTTAACGCTTCAAAAGCTTCTTCTTGTTCGGGCCCCCACTCGAATGGTTTATTCTTTTGTGTCAAGGAAGTGAGTGGCTTCGCGATCCTTGAAAAGTTGGCGATGAATCGCCGGTAATAACCTGCAAGACCAAGGAAAGAATGAATCTCGGTCGGAGTCGTAGGAACACACCAATTCTTCTCAGCTTCCACCTTTGCAGGGTCAACGTGAATTCCTTGGCTATTCACCACGTGTCCTAGAAATTAAACTTCCTCGAGCCAGAAATCACAATTAGAGAACTTCGCGTACAGTTGTTCCTTCTTCAACAGATCGAGGATTTGACGGAGATGAAGTTGTTGATCGGAACGGGACTTGGAATAAATAAGAATGTCATCGATGAAAACGATGACAAATTTGTCTAGGTATGGCTTATACACCCGGTTCATAAGATCCATGAAGACCGCAGGAGCATTTGTTAAGCCGAAAGGCATAACCGTAAACTCGTAGTGTCCATAACGAGTACGGAACGCGGTCTTTGGGATGTCATCATCATGGACTCGTAATTGATGATATCCAGAACGTAGATCAATCTTCGAGAATATAGCAGCTCCTTGAAGTTGATCAAACAGATCGTCGATACGAGGAAGAGGATACCGGTTCTTGATGGTCAACTTGTTGAGCTCCCGGTAATCGATACACATACGGAATGACCAATCTTTCTTCTTTACAAATAAGACAGGTGCACCCCAAGGAGAAGAACTAGGGCGAATGAAACCTTTATCAGTCAATTCTTGAAGTTGACTAGAGAGTTCCTGCATTTCCGATGGTGCAAGCCGATATGGTGACTTAGCCACGGGGTTTGCTCCCGGTATCAAGTCAATTTTAAACTCGACTTCATGTACGGGAGGTAAACCGCTAAGGTCATCAGGAAATACTTCAGGAAAGTCTCGTACGATAGGGACATCCTTAAGTTCTTTCCCTTTGACTTTTGTGTTGACCACGTAAGCTAAGAAGGCCATATACTTCTTGCTTAAGCACTTTCGGGCTTGAGTGCAAGACATGAGTTTAAGTCCTTGGGATGGTTTCTCGCCGAACACTTTCAAAGTATCCCCAGATGGTAACGGTATACGGATACACTTCTCAAAACAAACGATCTCGGCATGGTGTTTGGCTAGCCAATCCATGCCAATGATGACGTCGAAGCTTCCAAGTTTCATAGGAATAAGATCAATGGAGAATTCGTGGTTGTTAAGGCTTATGATGCAATCAAGTATTATGGCATCAACGACAATAGATTTCCCATCGGCGACTTCGACCGTGTAGGGTCTTTTCAGATTAATACGTGATTTAGAAAGTATGGGCTCGAACTCTAACGACACGAAACTCTTATCCGCACCCGAATCAAATAATACAGATGCATAATGATCATTCACAAGATACATACCTGTTTGGTAAAAATTCTATTATTGATACGTTGAATACAAAGATAGAAACATCAATAGTATAAGAAATGATTTAAACGGGGTTCAATGTCGTACCATTCACAACGTCATTGCTGACTTGTGCTTGGTTAGCGTTGATATTGAAAGCACGTCCTCGAGCTGGTGGCACATTACCCACAGGGCGAGGGCATTGTGGGCAGAAATGATCAGGTTCCCCACAATTGTAGCAAACACGGTTTGTGACCATGGCGGCGATGTTAGGCGCACGGTGACAAGTCGCCACCCAGTGACCATATTTACCACATAAGGTACAGATACGGCATGGTTGATTCCCCGGATAATGATATCTACACGTGTTGCACATAGGTTGCGGACCAGCATAGGCTCTAGCCCCAGGCACTTGTGCCACAGGTGCAGCGGTAGGTACAAGTTGTATTTGGGGTTGTTTGGGTGCAGCCACAGCATAGTTGCATGCCGGTGCAAACTTGCGCTTCTTGTTGTTGTTGTTGTTGTTGGACGGTTCAGCTTTGGTCTTCTTAACGGCCTCACTAGCCATCTTTTCCTCCTTCTTTGCACCTTTCACAGACATGGTGCCCGCTCGTATATGGTTCTCTGTGAGTTGAGCGGTGATAGTAATGGCTTCTTCTAAAGTTATGGGTCGGCTACCCACTACAGCATCTTGAATTTTGGGTGGTACACCCTTAATGAACTTCTCGATGTTGCGGGGAACGGTATCGACCATGTGAGGCAGCAATAAACTCAACTCATGATGCCTAGTTGAGTAGGCCAAATGATCATCATCGTTTTGCTTCAAATTCCAGAATTCTTCTTCCAGCTTTTGCAATTCACTTCTCGGGCAGAACTTTGCGATGGCGATGTTCTTGAACTCATCCCAAGAGAGTGCCAAAAAAGCATCAGCCCCTCGGTTTCTTTTTTCGCTATTCCACCAGGTAAGTGCCCTTTGTTGAAGCATACTAGTGGCATAACGAACTTTGAGTGCCTCGGGACACTCACAATTGACAAAAGTGTTTTCCATGCTTTCGAACCACTCAAGAAGACCAGTGGCTCCTTCCTTGCCACTAAAACTAGTGGGCTTGCAAGAGCTAAAGTGCTTGAAAGTACAAGTTTGGTTGTTGCGCCCTTTGTTTGCACTATTCTCTCCTTGACCATTTCCATTGTTGCTAGAGTTGGCCATCATAGTGCTATTGAGTTCAGCAACCATGGTCGGGATGACAGCAGCCATTTGTCGAGCAATCATGGCGGCTAGCTTACGATCGGAACTTCCACGCTTTCCATGATGACGAGACATGCTAGAAAATACGAGTTGGATTAGGAATGGGTAAAAAGACAATAAGGATAGACAGTTAAAGTAAGAGTCATGAATTATACGGAATGTTTCCAGTCGGTAACGCATCACCATTTGGAAACGTTGACACGTCAAGGTAAATCGACTCATTTGCCTTAGAGATTTGTGTATTTTGACTATAGTTTATCACTCATCCCAGAAATCCCCAGGTAGCGTAACGGGTCTCACAATGAGATTTATACGAATACGCTTGCCTTAGCCCGAAGGCTTTTTGCCAGGAAATCCAGAATACAGGTGTCTATGTGTCACATAATATTTCTTAGGTTCATGAAATCAAAACCTTGATGAGATTTATATAGATTAGACATAACGTCTAAAGATCCAAGTCATAAGCATAAGTATACGATCCACGTGTCGTCGAGAATAAGATTAAGAGGTTTCATGTTCGGGGAGAGTCAAAGAGTCAAATATAAGTTTTGGGAGACATGTAGAAATGTTTAGGCAATCCTATGCTAAGGCATCAAATTGCACATAAGGGGACATAGCATTATGTAGCATGCAAACCATATACTTTAAAAGATAGAAATATAATTCTATAAGGTTCATGCATATGCTATAGTCTAGGTTACCATTTCTAATAACCTAATTCCCTACAGTTATGGGCTCTGATACCAATCTGTCATACCCTAACCTTGACGGCGGAATCGTCGAGGTGTGAGGGATAAGATTGTTCACAGCCACATAACGCTATGTTTGAATGTAAATATTCAAATTAATAGTTTCAGCAGGAATTACAAACATAAGTCTCAACCATGAAATACATCCAAGCAAATATCAACATAACATAACATTTCATTTATTTAACTAGGTCCACGTCCTAGTTTTATGGCAAGCTTCAAAAGACCACTTTAAACTTGGGGGTTACCTGAAACATGATAAAAATAAAAGGTCAACTAAAAATAGTTGGTGAGTTTCCAATGTTTTCATACATAATATGAAAAGATTATAAGTTGCAATTCGTGTCATAGGTTATAAGCTAGTAAGGTTATAGAACACATATCTTTACAATCAAACCTCGACTTGATTACAAGTATATAAGATTGGCTAAGTGTATTTGGTTCCCTAGTGCACAAGCATACGGCTCCTAGGAGTCGGCAGTTCATCGACTTTAGCACCAAATAGGCTTGTCAGGCCCAAAGATCTAAGACGTCGCCAGGCTAGCAATAGTTAATGATTGTAACAAACTATGTATCTCATATAATCACTTACAACACACAAATAACCATCACAAAATTTAAAGATGAATTGCAAGTGCTTTATAAGTCTCAAACGTTTATAAGTGTGTAATGTATAAGTATCATGTTTCACCCCAAAATGGTGTGAAATAAAGTAAAAAGGGGCAAGAAAAACCCACTTGGCAAATAAGTATAGGAATGATGATTATTAAGAAATATAGTTAAACGTTTCAACGCGGTCCTTCACAAGGTACCTAGATATATATTTATATTTACAAGCGTTGAGTTAATAATAATATTAAGGTTCTAACGAGAACTAGAGTTTTGATGGAATGGTGGGGTTTTGTCCAGTAAATAAATTTATATAATGAATTTGTTTATATTTTGAATAAGTGAAAAGAATTATACTATTTAACCATTTTTATTATATAAGAGTAATTAAGCATATTAATTGATAAGGTTTAGATATAAAATGCAAATAAATCTTGTAATCTTATGAATTAAACAACATCTAACAATGACTAAAATAACATGTTGACCAATAACAATTTATTAATCTAAACTATTAGTTGAAATACGTTTATAAGTAAACCTAAAATAACTCTTGTAAATAATTTATGAATTTATAAAATATATATTTCATCATGATTAATTTATAATTAAAGATAACATGGTGTCAAGTAATAATTTAACAATTTTTAACTATTATTTAAAGTTTATTTTATAAAATAACTCAAAATTTTACCTTTGTAAATAATTTGTGAAATTATAAGATAATATATATATATAATTGCAAAAATAACTATTTATAATGCTTGTAAATAATGTTTTATATAATAAATGTTAAGGTTTTTAAACAAATAAATTTTACAGAAAATGGTTAAATACTTTCATAAAGTTAACTATATAAACTGATTTTTTTGTAATTTTTTAGAATTTTTATACAATTTTTAAGGGCCAAAAAGGCCTTTTTTAAAAAATATGGGGGTTGCCGGGTTCGAACCCGGGACCTCCAGTGTGAGTTGCATTGTGTGTAACCGGTGAACCAAGGGCCGTGGCCGCGGCATATCTTGGTTCGTAATTCTTAAAAGCAGTGTTAACCAAAGATCCCCAATCCGGATGAACCCTAGGTTCGTTCGGATCCAAATCGAAGGCCAATTCGTTGTTGTTAACACCGAAGATCATGGGGCTTTTATTCCCCATGGTTTAACGATCATAATGGTACGTTTACTTACCTGAATTGAGTTCAATTTGATGAGAGGGACCTCGAGAACAGGCCGCGGCAGGGGAGTCGATCGAAGGAGAAAAATTAGACAATGAAAATCAAATTAATCTTGTATGAAGATTCGTATGGTGATGAGGAATGAAAGCCCTCAATCAAACTCGATTAAGGATGCTCGTACAATGGGTTGGATTGAGTTGCAGGTCCGCGATCGAGTGGATGTTCGAGGGGAGTGTCTTTGGTTGTTTTTGATGCAATTGAATTCATCAACTGATTAGGATTAGATATAAGATTGTTTGTGCGTGTTTATTTGACTTAATTTAATGTGTAGTGCGATCGATGGACTGCTAAAGCTGTCGACCACGCGAGGAAAGAAACAGGGATTGAATCGCACTGAGATTTCAAATTGAACTTGAGGCATGCGTTCGAATCCCCCACGTGAATGTGTCGGGGTGTTTGTTTTGATTAAAAATTGAGTAGATTGGCCGCTGCGGGCTCGCCGGAGCCGATGGCCGGCGGCGAGAAGTCCGACGGGGGAAAGGGGGGCGGGGTTGGGTGTTTGAAATAATTACACAACTGGTCCCTGTACTTTCAAACTTCGTTATTTTATGTAATAAATATTCATTCAAAGTTTTCAAAATGTCAAAACGACCCCCTGCACTTTAATTCTAAGTTTTAGTTTTATTATTATTATTATTATTATTATTATTATTATTAATATTATTATCATTATTAATATTATTATTTCCATTAACATTATGGTTATTATTTTTATAATTAAATTAGTATTATTATTACTATTATTATTAGTTATTATTGTTATTATTATTAGTTATTATTATTATTATTATTATTATTTTTTGTAATTAGCTATCATCATCATCATCATCATCATTATTATTATTATTATTATTATTATTATTATTATTATTATTATTATTAATTTATTTTTTATTATTAGCAAAACTAACTTTAAATCAATTCAAAATTACAAGATGTTACATTCAACACTTCGAAAGCTTTGGAGACTTCGGAAGTTTTGATGACTGAACCTTCGGAAGATCCTGCTAACACTGCAGCAGACTTCAGTGCTTTGGAAGTATTCCTTTCTTCCGAGACCAAATCTTCTTCCGAAGGCAATTTTCCACTTGCCTTTTTCTTTCCTTTGGAGCTTTCGAAGAAAACAAATTTTCCTTCCGAAGCTGAGTTCTTCTTAGATCTCTTGGGAGTCTCCTTCTTGGTCACATTAAAAGTACTCTTTGGATTGTATGGACAATCCATAGCAAGATGAGAGGTACTTTCACACATGACACAACTTATCTTTTTCTTCCCAAGAGTTTTCTTCTGAGAAAAAGGCTGACTTTGATCACTTCCATTCTTCACCTTTATCTTTACAGATGCTGAGACAGTCCTTTTAGGTTGAGGACTGTTCTTGGAGTTGGATGGTTCAGGCTGCATAGCAGTGGCACATAACGGATCAACCTTCTTCTTGATGCTGAGATGATTTGAACATGAACCAAAACTCTTGGTAGAAGAGTTGAGGTTTATGTCTTCAGTCTTAACCATATCAAATCCTACAGAAATAAAGACTTGTTTCTACTTAGAGTTGAAAGTGGCCTTGATCTCTTGAGCCCTCCTAGCCTTTCTCTTGCTCTTTCTGATCAAGTTCTTCCTCATAGACTTGGTCATCTCAGGCTTCCTGCTCTTCTCTGAAGGATAGTGACCTTTCTTAGAATCCTCTTCTTCACTCTTCTCAGAGGAATTCTTCACTACCACTTCTTCATCCTCTTCACTCAAGGGGTCTATATGAGAAAGCTAATCTTCACAAGTTCCACACCTAGGTGATCTTACAGACAAGATTGTGTGTGGAGGAGCTATCTCACTAGATCCCTGTCCCTGCCTATTTTGATAATAAACTTTTGCGTGCAAGGATGAGATATGATGTTCTTGAAGGTCTCTTCTTCAAGAACACATTTTTCTGCCCTGGCTTTGCTAATCACAAGCTTAGCCTGGCATTCAGTTAACTTAGTTATGAGATCCTTGATCTGAGTCCTGTAATTTGTAGCTCATGTTTTAAAACAAAAATAGTTTTCTCTAAGTCCTCTATCTTTAACTTATAATCATTTTCAGTCTTTCTAAAATCAGATTTTAGGATGTTTAAGGACTCAAGATCAGATCTTAATTTTAAATTATAGGACATGTATCTGTTGACTTTAGCAATACATTCAGGAGTGCAACGATGTTCCAATACCTTGGTTTCATCATGGTCAGTCGTCAATGCTTGGTTTGGAGATGCATCTTCCACCTGAAAGCTCCAGTCAAAGCCTCCTTCTTCAACAGCAACTGTAGCTTGCTGCTTTGGCATCTTATTCTGGGTAGCTTTATCAGTGTAGTTTGGTCTAGATTATGTTTGTCCACCATTTTTTCTTGGTGCCTTGCATTCCCTAGCAAAGTATATAAAGTTACAGTTGTAACACTTAACTTTGCTTTTGTCTAGTCCAAACTTTCCACTGGCTGTATTACTGGGAAACTTCCTTCCTGTCCTCTTGTGGAACCTCTTGGCTCTATGAGTGAGAAGGGCCATTTGCTGGACTATCTTCATGTACTCCAGGTCATACGGATACAATCCAGGTCTTCAAGGGTGAATAGGAAGCTTCCACAACTTTCATCAGAAGACACAAAGGCTTGAGAAGAACTTGTCTCTTGGAATGGGCTTCCTTGAGTATAGTTCTCCCTTGGTGTCTCCGAGAAGGTGATGAAAGGACCCTTTTATGAGATGTCAGGACAGCATATGAGATGATGTTAGGGTTCTACGCTATCCCTTTCAGTCACATGAAGGGCTGAACCTATTTGATTGCTGGAGTTACCAGATGAACCTTGCATGTTCATCTCCATCTGGTATCCACTAAGAATGCCATACAACTCTGTCAGAGTGAGAGTCTTAAGGTTCACAGTTCTCTTGATTACAACACAATAATGTGTCCATTGCCTAGGAAGAGAGGACATAAACTTCCTAACAATGTCTCTGTTCTCAAGAGTTACTCCAACATCCACTAGGGTATCCACAATCTCAATATATCTAAAGTATTATTGAGTCATGGTCTCACCTGTTTTAAAGGTGAAATTTTCAAACTGCTACTTCAGGAGATCCTTCTTGTTCTCCTTGGCATCAATAGAACCCTCATACATTAGTTTCAATGCATCCCACAGCTGCTTAGCTGTTTTGTATTTCTTGAAATCTCTGTATATAGAGTTTGGAAGAGCAGTCTGGAGGGCTGTCATGGCTTTTTGATCAATTTCTACTCTCTTTATATCTTCTTCTAAGTAGTCAGCCATGTCCTTGGGGATCATACCACATCCAGCAACAGCTGAAGGAGTTTTTGGTATGTAAGGTCCAGAGACAACAGATTCCCACATTCTTGAGTCTTGACACTTAATGAAACCTTCCGTTCATTGGTACCAAGTGTCAAAGTCATCAAGAGTGATCAGTGGGGACTTTATCATGGTTCCAGTTTCCATATCAGCTTTAGAGATAGCTGCCATTTGAAGGGTTAAGTATTTTTTGTATGTGTGAGGGATCTTAAGATGGTGAGATCTTATATTAAGAGCCTGAGATGCTCTGATACCAATTGCAGGACCGGGTGAAGGGTTTATGCACTTGTACAACACAATAACACAAATAGGAGAGTATGAGATAACACTTAACAATTCAAATGGAGAACTGGTAAACTGAGTTTAGAGAACTAAGAAACACAATATGTAAATAAGACAGAAACTAGAACAACACACAAGCAGTTGGTTTTCAAGGTTGATTTATATTGATCTTCTAGTTCCTTATAAAATGGTTTACAAAGTTCTACACTCAGTTTTTAGTTACAAGGATCAGAAAATACTTATACTACTACCTACAGCCGGCCATACTTTAAAGGCCAGTTGGATACATGAACTAGACAACAAAATCCATGTAAAGTCAAAAGGCAGATTGCCTTTTGACTAGTGACTATGACATGCCATAGCTCACATCCTAATATATTACAAAAAAGATAAAGTACATAAAGTGGAAAGTTACAGACTCAAGACCTCAATATACAGTTTACCAAAAGCATGGATCTTTTCACCAACTCATGAAAGGTTGGTGACTTATCAGAGTGGCAACAGAAAGTGGTTCAACTTTAGGTAAAAAGTACATCAGATAAAACATGTAATTTAAAAGTCTTCGGAAGAAATCTATCTTCAATGGTTGGCTTCGGAAGACTTTGTCCTTGAAGCTTCGGAAGACTTCATCTTTTGGCTTCGGAAGATATTGGTCTTGGCTTCGGAAGATTTCACACTTAGAATAATTTCTAAGGCAGTGTGAAAATTCCGAAGCATTCCACTTCAGTATACTTGTGCATGCATGCAGGAAAGACTTTGAGTGTTTGGGTTGCATCAGCCTTACTAATAACCTTACAGTTTGGAATAGTGAGTTTTGTGAAGTTTGAGAAATCTATCATTTTAGTGAAATACTTTTAGGAGATGATTAAAGGAAGAAGACTCCATTACCATTCTTGGAACCCTATTTTCCCTCCTTAATTGACCAAGAATTGCCATCTTTTCCCTAGAAAAAAGTCTTGATTTGAAAAGCACATGGGTCTATAAGAAGAGATACGCATATTACATGTCAATTTCACCAACACCACACTCCTTTCCCCTCTCTCCCTTCAAAATGTCATCCAAGACATCATCATCACCAGTTCATTGATTTTCAACTTATTTTCTACAAATCTTATGTGTTCAAGTGTCATTGGTTGAAGATCAAGCAATTATTAAAGCTTCCAAGCATCTTACAACGCCCTTCCATCTTTTCTTGCTTGTTTTTAGTGATAACACTCTCTTATTATCTATATATCTTTCATATCTTCATATTATCTATCTACTAGATCATATGTAACAACATTCATCCACAAAAGTCATTTATGTTAAAAATGGTGTTTTTGCCAACAAAAGTTTCAAGAATAGTATTTCACACAACACATTTTAATATGAACCAAACAATGATTATTGTTCTTAAAAAGTAAATATTCATAGAACCATGTTTGACCAAGTTATTAGTTGATGATTTTATAAAAAGTCATAAGGGTTTGTTAAAATCCAAGAAAAGTCATAAAATGGTTACATTATGTTTATGGAAAGTATTATTATGAATGTTTATGTATATTCTTCAAGTTATATTTAGTTAGTGAATGGTAATATTTATTTCAAAAGTTGGGTTAGAACTTCATGACAATTTGACCAAATTTACAAGTATGGTTATATATATATATATATATATATATATATATATAAACATGAGACTTTAAAAGGGAAAAATATGAACTTTATAACTAAATATTATGTTAGTTTGAAGGGGATGTTAAAATAGTTAGTAGATGCCTTTTAACAAACATGACACATGATTTTGTTGCTAATTTGACATGGAACTTAAAAACTTATGAACTTTATAATGTTAGTTACTAAGTCACTTAAAAGATGGGTTAAGACAAGTTAGTAAAATTGACTAAAGTAATTAATTAATTTATTAAAAAGATTTTACTTAAAAATATACCAAAGTTACTTAATAATTAAAGGAAATCTAATTTAATGTATGTCAAGAACAATACAAAATAAAATAATAATTTTACTAAGAAAATAATTAAAAAATTATTTTATGGGCACATATATATATATATATATATATATATATATATATATTTATACATGGATTGTAAAATATGGGAAACTAGTGATTTTACTTGGATGTTAGTGTTTCAAATTGTATTTCAATTAATATAATGTGAATATTATTTTACCTAAGAAGATAAGATTATTTCAAAACCGTAGATTATATAATTTCATATGTAAATTACATAACTAATTACTAAACACTCGAGTCACGTCTCGGGTCGAGTCAAAATGATATTTAATTACCCAAATAATATGTCAACTACAAGATACAAAGGTTTTTTTAAACACTTTCAAGCAAAGTTTAATTTATTAATATTTTTTAAGTAATATATTTCATAAATATCCATTTTGTGTCACCAACGGGCTTTGTTACCAAGTGTGTAGATGAAATCGTTACACGCTCATATTACACATAGGAGCAATTACTTAGATATAAATACTTTGTTTGTTCTAGGGTGAACTTAGTTTGGATTTTCTCGAGCACTTGCGATATTTACAGATTTCACCCCCGACTCACTCCACAGGTGAGTTTCACGGCCCCATTTCTACTTATTTTCCTTTTGGGGGAGATTATATGCAAATTACTATTTTCTTGGACATATTTACTTGTCAGTGATTTCATATGTTATATAAGTTGTTTACTTACCGTATGAAGTCCCCTGTTATCAGACCTTTAGTTTATTTTCCAAAGCGAGGTAATCATAGATAATACTATTGGGTTTGACTACCTCCATCCGGGTTATTTACCCTAACCTTGACTGGAGGTCTAAACAGATGCATTATTAGCCTGTTCACCCCTGTGCTTACGGTAGGTACGGGTAGGGGCAATTGATTACGGTTACAGTCTAGCTTCGGTTACGGTGGTTATATAATTTATAGCATTGTATGTACAACAATCAAATCATAGAAAGACTTGTGGTCCTTTACAATATTTATTATTTCTTAAAACCTGTGAATTCACCAACATTATGTTGACATATTTTTCATGCATGTTTTCTCAGGTAATTGATAGATGCACCAAGTTAAGCTAGCATGGATCATCTCATGTTTAGGGCCATTCATGCTGTTTGGGACATGCATTTTCGTAATTGTCATGTTTTGAAAACAATTTACCTTATTACTATTGCTTCTATAATTTAACTCTAAAAAAATCATGTATCTTAAACTTATTTGAGACGTATGTTTTACAAAACCATATAGTGGTCGACCAGTGACTATGAAACCATGACGTTCGCACCCCGCGGAAAACCGCTGTGGTTTGGGGTGTGACAAAACCGGACCGGTTCGGACCGGAATTGATTTTTTTTTATTTTAATGGGTAAAAATGGGGTGTTGAACCATAAATTAGTGTGTTGGATATACAAATATAGTTAAGTTTTATCTACAACTATAAAATACATATATAAATCATATATAAATTACTTATATTTAATTATATATATAACTATATATATAATATACTATATATATAACTATTATATCATCCGGTTTTTAAATCCGGTCCAACCAATCCGACCGTCAAACCAGTAAGACGTCCGGTTCGAGATCTGATTAAGTTATGAAAACATTGTTCTATCACTATGCTAGCCACTAACTTTCGGTAGTTGGTTAATTTGGACTTTTGGTTCTTAATTCAACAAACATAAGAAGTCAAAGAACGTCCACATAATTTGAAACTGTAACTCAGAGGTTTAGGTCAGTGAGAATCAAGATGGTGCTGAAGGTATATGGCGATCGATTGTCGCAACCATTTCGTTCTATTATCATCTTCTGCAAGTATATTATCTCTTCCCCCTTTTACTTTCTGATTTATATCTAAACCCTTTCAACATTACAAACGATGGTGTTCAATTGTTCGTAAATTTCTTTTGTTTCGATCGAATAGCGTGTAGTTATGTAGTAATAGTGTTCTTGATATTTGGTTAAGTACAAACGTTGCAAATATTGAAGCAATTAGTTAGGATCAAACCCTTTTCAAGAACTATTGTAGAACAGAATTAGGTTTATTGCTTGTTAATGTTTAAGAGGGCCGACTTTGGCGCAGCGGTAAAAGCTGTTCCTAAGGGACCGAAGGTCTCAGGTTCGATCCGTGGAAACGGCTTCCCCACAAAATGTGGGGAAAGACCGCGTACATCTTCCCTTAAACGCGGGAGCTCTTTGCAGCACCATGTACGCTTGTTAATGTTTCTGTAAATTAATGTGTATGCATTTGTTTGTTTATGGATTAATTGAATTGGGTTTGTTGTTAATTTGATTCTTAGTCGAGTTAATTGCTGTATAATGTTTCCTGTTTGGTTGAAAGTACATTCCAGCATTTGTTGATGATGCTTGTTTGAATTTATGTTTTTTGTGCCTTTTTTGAATGTTAATTGAAGGGCAAATGGGATCGAATTTGAGGAAATACTAACGGATATCTTCAAAAACCACCAATACTCCCCTGAATATAAAGGTTTGTTTGTGACTGTATGCATTGATTTTGTAGTCAATTATGAAAATTTGTTTAGTTCATTTGTGTCTGTTGAGTTTTACATGGTTAATAACACAGGAGAGTAATTTCAAGAAGGAAAATTAAGAACACACATATGTAGGGGGTTAAGTAAGTTGGCTATCTCTAGGTTTATCTATATTGCGCATGTAAACGAAAATACGACATTTATAAGAAAAGACCTTACAAATGTATATGTTTTTACAGCCTTTGAAACCATTTTTATACTACAAGTTTGGTGCGATGGTTTAATGTGTGACATCTGGTTCCTCATAGCGACCAATATTGTTAACTTTGCCCTCAAGGAGCTCTTGAGTTTGCTTTAGGTTGCCCCAATAAAATGAGTAAATCATGCTTCACATCTGACAACATAATCTTTTAATTACTCATGTTCGTCATGAATAGAACAAGATTACAAGAATCTTAGAATATAATTTCAGTGTCCTCATTTGGTCTTGTTTTATGCAGAAATAAATCCCATGAACCAAATTCCATCAATAGTTGATGGAGATTTGAAGCTGTTTGAGAGGTTCACTTTTTAATTTTATTTTATATAACGTGTTTCTATTTTCTTGATTTAAGAATGATTTTTGTGCATTGCAGTAATGCGATTCTTAGATACCTATCATGTGCCTATCCCCAAGTGGCTAGTCATTGGTGAGTTGGTTTTTGGTGTTTTTCGCCTTCAATATCTGCAAACAGAATCTAAACATTTCGTTACATCTATAGGTATCCCACTGATGTACATAAAAGAGCTAAAATCCACTCGGTCTTAGACTGGCATCATTCCTTTTTGCGTCGTGGTGCAGGTGATTTGTATTCATCTTATTACATATTACATCAAATGGTTTCACAGTGGTAACACCCCTTTTCAATCCACTTACAGCTGGGTTTATTTTCAACTCTCTGCTGGCACCATTAAACGGCATCCGCTCGTACCCCCAGGTTATCATTCAAACTGAAGAGATATTACTGAGATCTTTAGCTAAAATAGAACACCATTGGCTCGAAGATGGACCATTTTTGGTGGGTAACTCTCAACCATCAATAGCAGATCTCATATTAGCATGTGAAGTCATGCAACTTGAGGTAACCATATAAATCTCTCGCTTTCTTTTATGATAACCGTGAGCACTCGTTACCAGAAATCTCATGAGACCCTACGAAGACAGTGCTTACCGAATGAGATCTGGTAAAACTTAGCTCATGTAGGATAGGCGACCTTCAAGGGGTTAAAAACAGAAAATAATGGAATCTGGCCTGAGACCTCGGAGGGTATCAGACGCTTACCACTGCTCTAACCATTGTAGGTTAACCTTAGAAAACTTATTAACAACATATTTTCATCAAAAAATCTGATCATGTTTTTCCATTCTTCATGTTTTCAGATTTTAAGTGAGAAGGATCGTGATCAGATATTAAGTCCTTACGTGAAAATTCTTCAGTGGCTCGAAGATATGAAGCGTGCAGTGGCACCGCATTTCGATGAAGTCCACGGGCTTCTCTATGATTCCCAGAAAATTTATCGAGAGCGAATGAAAACAAAATCCAGGAAGAGCCAAGTGAAATCAAAGATGTGAAATCACTGGTTCAGTTTGTTATATGTATCTTTGAGGATGTAATGTCTAGACTTGCAACAAACATTTTCAAGATTGTGTAGCCATCGTTACATTTTGATGAACTACGGTGTCCCTCCTACAAAAATAATGTTTTTGAAAAACTATTTGTAAAAGGAGGACAAAAGAACTTTTTATATATTAATAGAGTGTACCAAGGTTTTAACCCAGGATCCTCTCAAAAAAAAGTTATTTTATCTTTCTTATTTTTATGTAACATGTAATTTAGTTTTCTCTAATTTTGTAATATATATATAACTTAATAAAATTCCAAATTTATGGTTTTGTTTAGTTTTCTCAACACAAATTTTATTGAAAATCGAGTCGTATCTAAGGAAAGTATTTTCTAGTACATAATATGAAAAAAGTACTTTATTTTAGATAAATTAGCTTTTAATAAATATTAAATCTAAAATAAATAAAAAAGCTTAACAAAACTTTATATCTTGATTTTTATTACATTGCACATATTATATACCTGTTTATCGTACAGGAGGATGAACAATACATCTCTTTACATACCAACGGCTCCCTGCTAATAGTGTTTTTTAGGAAAGCCTAGCAATGATAGGGAGAAGAGGTTGAAATAGAGATGAAACACTCCAATGGTTACGCTATGAATATATATTTTGTGGGGGATTGTGGGGGGTGGGGGGGTGGGGGGGGGGGGTGGGTTGGGGGTTTGGTGGGGAGGTTTATCTAACGAGATCAGAGGCGGTGGTACATGGTGAGGGGGGAGGATTGATGTGTGTTGATGTATATATATTTGCTATGAAAAATCAAACAAGTTGTTTTAATAAAAGAAACGATTATCATGTTTAGACTAACTACACACACAATATGCAAGTATGTCTATCGCATAGTAATATATCGTGAGGTAAGAATTGAGTATGGATCTGTGGACACAATGGCTCCCAATGCTAAACCTTTATCACTATTAACCGATCGATTGAATTTGGATTTGTAAATATTGATTAACTAAAATGATTAGTAAGTTAAACTAAAAAACCAAGGAAGTGAAGACGAAGATACACAATCAATTAAAGATATCACTTGGACTTTGATTCCACTTAGCATAGAATTAACAACTAGCACAAACTCAAGTTGAGATCATTTTTTTACATATGATACATGGAAGTAGCCTAAACCCTCATTAAGGACATCTAGACATATAACTACTCGGAAAGCTAGAACATAAACACGCAATAGTCACCTAAAGTTATGCCATGAGGAACTAATAATACTTTTACGTCAATGTTAAAGATGAACTAAACTCCCGTTAGGGTTATCTAATTTCATAAACTTTTGAAAAGGTAACATGATAAACGCATAACAACCACCCCAAATTGTATAAAATAGATAAAATTAGCCTTCAACTCATGAACATCAAATCACTAGTACAAAATCAATTCATAACCAATGACAAGAGAGATTTATGACATACACCATGGTTTTCTCAAACATAAACATAAGGATGCACATTTACCTAATTTTACTAAACCTTCAACCTTCATTCACCATTACTAGTTAAATATTACAAAATTACACACAAAAGATGCAATCATATGCATAAATATTGTAAAAGACATGAGGTTTTTCAACATAACATGCTTATAACACTCACAAGGTTAAACATTTCGTCAAACTAGAACAAATACATATAATCATTGAAGAATAATCAAGTTCCATCATGACATTAACATAAACAATACCACGAATCATGTACAAGTTGTTAAATCATGCTAAGTTTAATCTAATCCAAGTGATAATAAGAGTTTAGTCCATGAGGCTTACAAAAAACACACCCACAATCAATAACATGGAAGAACTCATAGTGAATCTAGTGGAATTCAAATCAAATTTAAGTGAAAATGGGGGTGGATGATGTTAGACCCTTCTTAAAAGTGTGAAATCTTCAATCTTTGCCTCAATCTTTACCTTCAAATATCCTAAAAATCTTGAGAAATTCTTAAAATCACCTAAGGGTTTGAGGAAAGCTAGGGTTTTTAAAGAAATACAAATTATGTTAGAAATAGGTGTATTGGGGTTATAAATCCGTTTTTTGCCTGAATATGGCCATATTTAAAGCGATATGAAAATATTCAGCTTTGGATATGAGTTATTTGGAGTTTGATAGCTTATATAGACATATTCAGCTTTGATGTAGTCATATCGGAAATATTTTTCTCTTGAACTTCTTTAAATATTGGATTTCTTCATAAAAATCACCAAGCTTCATTCAACAAATACAAAATTCAAATAGAACATAAACAAGTGTCTAAATTATGAATTTTATAACAAAAATTACTTAAAATACAAATAAATATGTATTGTAAACATATATAAGTATGAACATATCAAGGATGCAGAGGACGTTGGGATCACCCACGGTGGGAAGATCAACACACATTCTATTGTTAACTAGTTAGGGTCCTAATAAATAGACACCCATTTTTTTAAATCGACACCCCCCTATACGCCGCGTATGGGTTCATACGCGGCGTATAGGGTCGAATGCACTGAAAACGAGGAAAATTCGGGGGGGTGTCAGAGAGCTATACGCCCCATATAGCCCTATACGACCCCCCTATACGACACATATAGGGCTATACGACGCGTATAGCTAATTTCGACACTGACTACGAGGAAAAATTCAGGGGGCTGTCAGGGGGTTATACGCCCCGTATAGGGCTATACGACCCCCCTATACGACGCGTATGGGGCTATACGACCCGTATAGAAATTTTGGGGTGTTGATTTAAAATAATGGAGTGTCTATTTAAAAGAACCTTTTTTTAAAGATTTTGTATATAGAATAAGTAGGAAGTGACACCTTTAATAAGAAACACACATTCTACTTTTTAATAATCAATTTTTTTATCAAATAAGTTCATGATTAATCAATTATATATGCTCATTATTGATCAATTACAATTATTAGAGGAAAACTAATTGTGAATCTCTCCCATGGTAGAACTTAAACCCTATATATAATAATCATAATAACATTAATTACATATACATTTCCTCCAAAGTTAGTGAGTTGTGAATATGAATCGCAAGGTAAACAAAACCGAGTGCTTTAGTTATAATTCCAGTTTAATGATGTAATTCTGTTTTCTTTTCTATATAGCTACTTGCTAGTCGGTGATATATAATATATTCATTGTTTAAAAAAGTATAAGAAATATTTTACCAAGCTAAGTTTTACCCAACGCGTCTTATTACTCTTTTAGTAAAAATAACGTAAGGTTAGATGAAAACTGATATAGGTACAATCATAAAAAATATGTCAATATACACACATTATGTTACTTGCTTTCTAATTTTTAAAAACTTTTCATAATTTGTACAACTTTTATTATCTAATTTTAAAAAGTTGTACCTCTGATTTTACAACAAGACTCTCGTTGACAAGAAGCATCATGAACCTCGTACATTATAACATTGTTAAGTTGTACATGCGAAATAGGATCTTGCACGACGTTGGATTTTGCAATTCTGTGGCAATCTACATAATAACAAGCGGAAATTATCATAACAAATCATTTAGCACATACCAATATTATAACAAATCAACTCTTTAGGAGATTAAAAAAGGCCAATAAAACAAGAAAAGCTATACATATCTACTAGAATTTTTTATTTAGAAATTCATCTTGTAAGGCACTTGTTTGACTTCTTATATGTCTTTATTCATGTGGTATCTTAAGTAAAAACTGAGATAGGAATATACAAACCGTTTTTAAATCCCAAATTACGTTTCAACCTAATTTCTTTTTATAAATTTATTTATTTATTTATTTATAAATTGGGTCCCCCCATAAGATGGATCCATTGTGGGTATGGAAACAAGCTAATCATTGGTTTCTTGGCTGATAAAAGTCAACAGATAAGTGCTGTTAACTTCATTTTGTTTAATTGGGTGGATCCAATTCAAAGCTTCATCTCCTAACATACTGTAAACAAGAAACTGAAAGACAACATATGGCGTTGAAAGTATATGTTGATCGTATGTCCCAACCATCTCGTGCAGTTCTCATCTTGTGCAAGTAAGTCACCTTCTTCCCTTAATTGCAAAGTGTAAAAAAACACTTATTTGTTGATAAATTTGTGCAAATTGAGTTGGGTCTCTTTATATATGTAATATTATTTCAGTTTTCTTTTTGTAAATTGATGTGTATGCATGTGTGGCTTGATGGGTGGATTCAATTAATTTACTGTTCTATTGATTCTTGATTCTGTTATTAGCCTGTTAGGTGCTGTATTTGTGTGATTGTGTCCCTTTTTGCATCTGAAAGTAGATTTGTAGCTGATGCTTGTTTAATTTCTGTTTCTTATGGCTTTTTTGGATGTCATTTGAAGGATTAATGGGATAGATTTCGAGGAAATTCGAGTAGATGTATTGAAAAACCAGCAACACTCCCCTGAATATAAAGGTTCAACCACAATCTTTATTCATTTTGTGTTGAATTGTGCTCATTTAGCAGACATATTTTAGGTTACCACAATTCTCTCTCTATCTAACATGATAATCTTTTGATTACACATGATTGATATCATTGAAAAGAAGGAATTATCAACACATAAGTATGTTTACTGATCTTGTTTTATGCAGCAATAAATCCCATGCGTCAAGTTCCTGCAATAGTTGATGGGCGGTTTAAGCTGTTTGAGAGGTTCTTTCTTAATATATTTCTAAAACCCCTCTTTCTATGGTTTCGTCTTATTTTTCTTTACATGAAGTGACAGTATCATTTGATTTACAGTCACGCGATTCTTATCTACATATGTTGTGCATTTCCAGGAGTGGCAAGTCACTGGTCAGTCGGTTTTCTTCTTCTTCTTCCATATATACATACAGATTCTTTACTTTATTATTTGAACATATATAATCTTGGTCATATTCATAGGTATCCGAGTGATCTTTTCAAAAGATCTAAGATCCATTCGGTTTTAGACTGGCATCATTCCAATTTACGTCAGGGCGCAGGTGACAACTATATTAAAATTTTCCCATTTGTAAAATTTTGTCAAGTATGTTCCAAATGGTTTCATAATACACTTTTAAGTTTTATACTTTCTGCTTTCAGTTGGTCTTGTTGTCAACAGCATCCTTGCACCACTAAATGGATTCCCTTCAAACCCTCAAGCAGCCAAAGAAGGCGAGAAGTTACTCATCAGATCGTTATCTAAAATAGAAGATTTTTGGCTGAAAGATGGACGGTTTTTGGTTGGAAGCTCTCAACCATCAATAGCAGATATCAGTTTAGTATGTGAAATCATGCAACTTGAGGTATGGATATCAAGTTTTCTCATTTAATGATCTTTTCGGTGAATTCTGCATTAAAGCACAAAATTTCATGTGTTTCAGCTTCTGAGTGAGAAGGATCATGATCGGATATTACGCCCGTATAAGAAAGTTGTTCAGTGGATTGAAGATACAAAGAGGGCGACTGCGCCTCATTTTGATGAAGTTCACGCAATTCTCTTTAGAGCCCAAAAAAGAATTCGAGAGCAGATGTCAACTGAGTCTGTCAAAAATGAAGTGAAGTCGAAGCTGTGAGATCACATGCTAAGTTCTGTAAGGTGTCATGATCATCTAATCTTTTTTACTGAAAAGAGTAATTTCAGTTAGATGCATGTATTGTTCAGCACTACTGTTGCTTTATGATCTATTGATCTAAGTCTTCGCTTACAATATACAAATTCAAGATTGTGTAATCATCATTTCACTTTAATATATTGAATTTCATCTTACTATATGTGTGATTTATGTGTTACTAATGATTCGGGGGAAGGGGTTATTCAACTTAAGATAACAGCAGATATAACAGTAAAACTCTTTTGAATATAGATAAAACCTCAATATCGGTTAAATTAACAATTCAATTTAAAATCTCTTTCACCATCTAACAAATTCAGGTAAAGCTTATTACCAATGATCAAATATAGTAACTGATCATCAATTTTAATTTCATATATACAGTTTGTAAGCAATTTTGTTTAATATAGTTAGATATAATTATCATTTTGTTATGAATCACAATTAGCAAATGTTTATTTCATCTTACTGTTTTAACATCTGCTTCTTTTAAGAATGTTTTAAAAGTTGGATGAAAGTGTTCTGGGTCGAACCAACCCAACCTGTCCATTTTGACCCGTATAAATATTGTGTGGTTTGACCCATTACCTAACTCGTCCATTTTTCAATATGTCATCTTCAGCATGGTTCCAGCAACTCCTAAAATCATGAACTAACTGTATGTTTTTTTTTAAAATTTGGATTATATCATGTTTCAAGGTTATGGTAGAGCATTTCTTGAAAGGCCGTTGAAATGTTGGGGTACAGTTGATGTTAGTAATTGTTGCAGTTGTACTCGGTTCTTGGTATTTTACACAACTATAGGCTAAAATTGGGATTATATCATGTTTCAAGGTCTTGGAGTATCTAGTAATGTTGTTGCTTTGTGAGCTTGTATGGATTCAAGCCATGAGAAATATCTTACACAAAGTGTAGGGTAAGGCTGCGTACATCAAGTATCAGATACAGTTACTAAAGTCATATGGATTTTTATAAATTTGAAGAAGAGTTAGAGAATAATGATAGATCTATGCCGTGTTCTTGAACTGTTGAAATACTGGAATCGGGATTGGTATACCGACAACACGTTTCTTGTATATATATTTCACCTTTGACTTTCTGTGGTTGACGAAAGTCAAACAAGTCGTTATTTGAGATTCCATTGTTCAACCCAAGCCAAACGTTAAGTGCAAAATTCAACAATATAAGTTTCATTACCTCTAAATACACCTTTAAAACCATATACACATTTCGTTAAATACAATTGGTCATCAGAAATCAATATTAGCTCATTACACCAGCTAGATCACCAATTAGGTATATTAAACCTATTTTAGCATAAAACAACATGTTCACCTTTATAATCATTTTCACTCTTACACCACTTGTTTTGAATACATTCAAATAGTGATTTTCATTAATTCTCATCATATTATGATGAATAAAACAACACATATTGCAAAATCACCTTTCGGGTTACAAATTTGGTAAATTTGCATCAAGACACCTATCACGAATTCTTAAAGTAGTTTACGCATTCATCAATTTTGAACTTTAACAGATTTATACATCATTTATTTTATTTATTTTACACTTATGAATTATGAATGTCTTAGTTACCTTCTATTTATAGAAATTAACAATTTGGCTTAAACACACTACGAACACAATTTGCTACTTTCTTAATTAAGGCACCAATCATATTTATGACTTTTAACTTATAATCGCTACTAGAATCAATATATGGGAAAATCGGCTTACCCGACCACAAACGGTAAACCTGTGATGGTGCAAAAACAGCAAGTAGGGTATACCAATCCAAAACAACAAGGAGACAACAATTTTAGCGTGGAAAAACTCTCAAGACGAGAGTAAAAACCACGGGACTACTAGAGCCATTTCAATCACCAAAATACAGAGCAATACAAGGTCCTCTCTAGATACACTAGAGGCATACAACAATCATCATATATTTGGAAGCAAGTAACATTAAGTATATACTCTAGAAGAGATATCACCAAATCTGCAGATACGAACAGAGGCTGTGAAACCCGACTTCCAGACCTGATTTATAGAAACCAACCGTTGGATATCGACGCCCAGGTGTTGTGAAGCTTCTGTCCAAATTTTACGATGATCAATCTCCGGAAAACGACAAATCTTCGAGACTGTGCAGAAAGTGACGGGGAATTCTCCCTTCTTCTCAAAACTCTTTCAAACCCTTATTCTCTACTTTGGTCCCTGTGTTTTGCAAATTGACTCCACTTGAGTACCAACGTTTATTTTGTCTCCATTTGAGTACCAAATTTTAAAAAAGTTGTCTGTTTCAGTCCAAATTTCTAACGGTGTTAATATTTTCTGTTAGATTTTTGTAAAAAGACCAAAATACCCCTAAGGGCTATAAAAATATCACCATCTCCACCACACACCACATACCACCACCACCACCACCACCACACACCACCGCACCACACACCACCGCCACCACACACCACCGCCACCACAAACCACCGCCACCACACACCACCGCCGGCACACTCCACCGCCACACACCACCGCCGCCATACACCACCGCCGACACACTCCACAGCCACACACCACCGCCACCACACACCACCGCCGACACACTCCACCACCACACACCATCGAATAGAAAATAAGTATTAAGGTTTAATCTTATTTTTCTTGATTTACTTCCGACTTTTGAACAGGCGGGTGAGCTTAGAGATAGAGAAATGGATCTCAAGCTTCAAATATCGGCTCTAATCGATAAAAACAAAGAGATGAGTAAAGCTGAGAGTGAAGCCGGTGATGAGGGTCCCACAGTGACAGAAGCCGACATTCAACATATTGTCGCCACATGGACTGGAATACCCGTAGAGAAAGTCAGCAGTGATGAGTCAGACCGCCTTCTCAAAATGGAAGATACCCTTCACACACGAATCATTGGTCAAGATGAAGCGGTCAAAGCCATTAGCCGAGCCATCCGCCGAGCCCGTGTCGGTCTCAAGAACCCTAACCGTCCCATAGCCAGTTTCATATTCTCAGGACCCACGGGTGTCGGGAAATCCGAGCTTGCAAAGTCGCTAGCCGCCTACTATTTCGGTTCAGAAGAAGCCATGATTCGACTTGACATGAGTGAGTTCATGGAACGACACACTGTCTCAAAGCTCATCGGTTCACCACCCGGTTACGTCGGTTACACCGAAGGTGGTCAATTAACCGAGGCGGTCCGCCGGCGCCCTTACACCCTGGTCTTATTCGATGAAATCGAGAAGGCTCACCCAGATGTGTTCAACATGATGCTTCAGATTCTTGAAGATGGACGGTTGACCGATAGCAAAGGTCGAACAGTTGACGGTGGTGTGTGGTGGTGGAGTGTGTCGGCGGTGGTGTGTGGTGGCGGTGGTGTGTGGTGGCGGTGGTGTGTGGTGGCGGTGGTGTGTGGTGGTGGTGGTATGTGGTGTGTGGTGGAGACGGTGATATATTTATAGCCCTTAGGGGTATTTTGGTCTTTTTTAAAAAAATTTAACAGAAAATGTTAACACCGTTAGTCAAAAGTACTGAAACAGACAACTTTTTTAAAATTTGGTACTCAAACAGACAACTTTTTTAAAATTTGGTACTCAAATGGAGACAAAATAAACGTTGGTACTTAAGTAGAGTCAATTTGTAAAACACAGAGACCAAAACCGAGATTTACTCTTCTAATAATCATCTCGTGCACTTTTCTTCTTTCATTAATCTTAGTGGATATACCCAACACAATATTCACCATAATATTTTAATAATTTCAAGTTGGTCGATATGTAGCTTAAATTTACCAAATTGAAGAGGTCGTTGGATTAAAAAGACTCACCACATGGGAAGAGCAATAGAACATTCACAATTATCACTTAACTAACTTATGAGCAGAACAACCTCGAGCAATTAAAAATTCAGAAATGATGAACGTCAAAGAGAATTAGACAAACCCTTGCAAAACAAACTAAATATTTTTTTCCCGCGATGAAAAAGAAAAGAAGAGAAGGGAAACCACAATAGATGAACTGATTCAATGAAAACAACACCAATAGCGAGATATTGAACAACAATAAGAATTGTAAAATGATGAGATGATGATGATTGAACAATAGTATGCAACGAAAATAAAAAAAACAACACTGATGGATGAAGAACTTCACGGGTGATTGGTGTAACATCCCATATTTTTATTAATGAAAAGTTAAACTTTATAAACAATTGAGTTTAATACGATGTTAATTCCAATAATTATAAAAATTATAATAATAAAAATAATAATAATGATAATACTAATACTGTTAATAATAACATTAATAATACTAAAATAGGTTTTAATATATTAAGGCTTATGACTAACAATATTTTTACATAAAATAACAATAATATGAAACTTCAAGGGGCTAAATTGTAATTAAATACAACCTAATCCAATCTATACAACTCAAAATAGAAACTCTTGGAACATCAGGGACCAATTGTGTAATTTTGCAAAAGCACCCAACCCCATCACCCCCGGCTTTTCTTCCCCGCGATTTCGGCCACGATCTCACCATTGTCGGCCACCAAACCTTAAAAATAATCAAATTAATCTTGCATGAACGATCCTATATCTGCTCCTAATCGAATGCATCTTTCAATTCCATTCAAAACAAACACAAACTCTGCACTCGATCGCCTCTTAAACCGCGACCTGCAACTGGGTTGAACGCCACCTTCGGGCTTCAATCTTCGAAAAAAACATAGGGCTTTGTATCAGTAACACCACGCGAAGCTAACCTCAAGGTTAATCGAGTTATCATCAGCATTTGCACCTTGAACCAATTTCTTCACAGTCGCGACGGGTTCTTGATCCTTAGATGATCAATTCGAACTTATTAACGTAAGTATTACACATAAATATGCTCGATTTCTCATGGGGAAACAAAGCCCTAAGGTTGATTTTGTTAACAAACGCGTTTGATTGTTCAATTGGGGTTTCGATCGAACTAGGGTTCTTAGGGAACTGAGGGTTATTTGGAAGTCAGTTTAAAATGAATTAAAACAGATGCATACCGCGGTTGTAAGCCATAGTTCACTGGTTCTGTGCATGCATTTCAACCAAGAGGTCCCGGGTTCGAACCCGGGCACCTACACTTGTTTTTTTAAATGCTTTTTAAGCCTTTAAAAATTATGAAAAAATTTGTAAAAATTATAAAAATATTTTTACAAACATTAGAAATTTTTAAAACAACATAATTATTTTCTGAAATTTATTTGACATTTTATTTATTTATTTTATAAATTGTTTCAAATAAATAACATAACTAGTTAATTTTTTTTTATAAAAAAATAGACTTTAAATAATTGTTGAAATCACTAAATAATTATTGGATTAAATAATATTTATGTAATATTATTTAAATCATGATTATCTCAAACAAATATAAAAGTTTTATATTTAAATCGTTCCAAAATATTTTCATTTCTAAATAATTAAATATTTTAATTAATTATCATATAATTAATTAATAAAATTAATTATTTGTTTCTCACACTAAATCAAACGATTACGCGTATTAACACATTTATTCCTATGTTGGACCAAAAGAACCAATGAGCCAAGATCAGGAAAACCTCTAAGTCCCACATGCCACTGCAACAACTGCTGAAGACTCCATCAGCTGTTCTGACAAAGTCTGAAGATCAAAGTATGAAGATCAAAGAACTGAAGAACAACAGCTGAAGACTCTTACTGAAGTCTGAAGTACTGATCATACAAGTACTGAAGACTTCAAGTACTGAAGACAAGTACTGAAGAATCAAAAGCTGAAGAACTGAAGAACTGAAGACCTTCTACTGAAGCACAAAGTCTGAAGACTAAGACTGAAGACAACAGCTGATGACATCTACTGAAGCCATCAGCTGTTACATCATCTGAAGCCAAGTCTGAAGAACAAGTGCTGAAGACTCGGAGTTTGTCACAACAGCTGAAGAAGTCTTCTTCAGTTGTTGTGATGGTTTTTCCCTTTCAGTAGTTTTGTAATTTTATTTCAGTAATTGTACAACAGCTGAAGAGCTTGTTCTTCTGCTGTTATAGTATCAGTAGTTATAAGCGACTGAAGAGTTTGTTCTTCAGTCGTTGTAGGATTTCAGTAGTTTACTTTTGTCAGTACTTGTAAAAGATAGGAACACTTTGTAAGATGTCAGCTGTTGACATCTTCAGTAGTTTTATGTTCCGTCAGATGTAATTTTAATAATCTGTTGATGTCAGAGAAAGGACATCACCACCATCCTTTTGCCGCCTATAAAAGGATGGTGAACCATGCTGTTTTAATGGCCGAAACATGTTGAGCAATAGAACAATTAATTTTTCGCAGAACTCTTTTCTCTCTCTATGTTTGTGCTTTTTAATTGCAATATCTTTTATGCTCTAATTGCTAATTAACGTGCTAAATCCGCTGCAAACCAATCTGATTGATCAAACGAGAGGCTGAGATCCTGTCAAATGGTATCAGAGCAGGTTAATCATTGATCGATTTCACTATTGATCATTTGAAACTGCTCTTTTGATCTCTCTGTCTGATCGAATTAGCAATTTGCAAGAATTAGCCATAGAGAGTGAGTTTCTGCTGTTTCTGGCCAAAATCTTGAGGTCCTCTGGTGGTTTTGAGTTACGTTTGTCTTGTTTAAACTTGTTTTTGACTAAAACCTAAGATGACGACACCAACTAATGATCCTCACAATACTGGTTCCTCAACCAAGCCTCCGATGCTTGTTAGGAACGAGTATAACATATGGCAAAGATGTATGCTTCACCACTTGGCTGTCAACAGTGCTGGTTGTTGGAAGTCAGTGGTGCATGGACCATACAAGCCTATGGTGAGCGTCCCTGAATCCAATGAACAGGTTGCGAAGAAACCTGAACAATATTCGGACGAAGATCTAAAGCTGTTCGAAATTGATGCTAGAGCCCATGGAATTTTAGCCATGGTTATTCCTAATGAGATTTATTCAGGGCTCTTGCATCATGAGTCTGCTCATGACCTATGGGTTGCTCTAAAGGAACAATTTGGAGGAACTGATTCGGCCTTAGCAAACAATAGGGAAATCCTCGCCCAACAATATGAGACATTCTCATATAGAAAGGGTGAGACTCTGACCCAGCAGTTTGAGCGGTTCTCTTGTTTGATCTCTGAGCTGAAGATGGTCAAACAGGAGTACTCCAACAGCCAGATGAACAACAGGTTCCTCAGGTCACTGCCTAAGAGATGGGACACATATACCATTGTCCTACGCTCCAGTGCTGATCTGGAAACTCTATCTCTCACCCAACTTCATGGGAAACTGCTCACTTTTAAGAGAGAGATAGAGCAAAAGAGGAAGTTGTCCTCTTCTGGCAAGCTCGCTGATGATTTTGTCCAAGGTAATGCTGCCTTGATAAGTCAGGAGTCAGAATATGCTTCATCAGAAAGTTCTTATGATGAGCATATTGATTTCTCTACCAACTCAGAACAAGCTTTTGTTGGTGTTAGTAGTTCAGGAGGTGTTGGTGACAACTTGTGTTTTCTGATGGAGGACTTGAAGGGCATTCCAGATGATGATCTGGAAGAGATGGATATTTTGAACCAAATGGCAATGATAAATATCCGCTCTCAAAAGTTCTACAAGAGAACTGGTAGGAAATTCCCTGGACTCTCTGGCAAAACCAAAATTGGTTTTGACAAGAGCAAGTTGAGGTGTCACAAGTGCCAAAGGCTTGGACACTTTGCAAGAGAGTGTAGATCGTCTGGATCTAACTCCTCTGCACCCTTTGTGACTTTTCCCAGCAATAGCTCACAGCACAGAGGGCAACCTTCCTCCAGTTCTGGCCATTCATCACAAGCACATGCATCACCTGCTTATTTTGTGCCACAGGGTCATATGCCATATCCTTACCCCTGTTACTACATGCCTCAGCCTAGTCAAGCTCAAGCACCCTCGGCTCAACCACCTCATGCACCCTCGGCTCAACCACCTCATGCTCTTCCTGAGCCTCAATCTTCCCAATCTCATCATCACACACAACCTCAACAACATAACTTTTTCACCCCAAGTGTTGTTGACTGGAGTAGTCTACCAGAAGAGCTATCTGGTCAGGAACAACTACTCGAAGGTGCTGGTCAATGTGGTGGTGACCAACCTTTTGGAAATCTTGCTCGATGGCCCTTGATTCTGCTGAGGGGTCATCATCAAATGCCTCATCTCAGGTATCCACTGAGGCAAAAGCCAAGCTTTGTTCAGAATCATGCATAGCAGTATTTGCTTCTATTAGAGAAGTAAATGAGCTTTAATAGATAAAAATCTTGAGCTTGAGCACACTATTTCCAAAAGAAAAGCTGATTTTGAGGCTGTACTCAAAGATAAAAATGGTGAGATTTACAATCTTAAATGCCAAATCAAAGATGATAAAGCTAGGGAAGATGTACTTCTAGAGAAGTACAGAGACCTCAAGGAAACTCTTGCAACCACCCAAGTTGAGTGTGATCGATGGGTGCAATCATGCAAGGGTTTTGAAATGCTTCTTAGCAAGCAATCAGCTTCCAATGTGAAGTTTGGCATTGGTTATAATCACACTGCTCCTCCTATAGATTTCACTTCAAGAGCAGAAGTTGAATCTGATGGGGAGAGCAATAACCAATCCTTCTCATCATGTGACCTACTATCTTCTGAATCAGCATCATCAGAGATAGAAGTCAGCATTAACTCCTGCCAAAACCAATCAGCTGATGCTACAGCAGCTGATGGTTCAAATGCTGACTGTCACATGACCAAAAGGCTGATCAACTCAGGGGTTGTCACTAGAAGTACTGAAGGTACTGGAGAGCAAGTGACAGCATCTGAAGTTCAAACCTCAAATATTGTTAGTACTAAAGAGAAGAAAACTAACAGTAGGAAAGGTTTGAAAATAGCTAAAGAGGATACCAGGAAAGCAGGCACTAGGAAGAAAACTGCTAGTACTGATGGCAAACAGCTGAAGAACAAGTCTTCAGTAATTACATCCTCTTCAGCTGATGATCAGCATAAGATGAAAAGAAGCCATGTGAGATATGTGGCTTGTTCAATCATCTTACTGATGATTGCTGGTACAAAAGGGGTTCCAAACTCAAACAGAACGAGAAAATCAATGAGGACATCAATAGAATGAAGAATGAGTTTGAAACCAAGTTTGTACTAGCAACGTCCAAGCCTGAAATCCCTAAGCACAAAGCCAAATCTAAAAAGAAGGTAGGGGTTACTCAGGCAATAGCTGAGGTTGCTCAGAAAAAGATGGTACAACATAGGAATCCATCATCAGCAAACTCCAATGTGTCTAAAAAGCTGAAGGCTTTATCACAAAGTCAGACACAGCTGGTGATAATGGTTCAGCAACTAGTGGGAAGAGTCAACCATTTAGATGCTCCTGTGTTGAAACCACAGTAAAGGAAGTCCAAGCCAAAGAGTTCCTCTTCTGCACCATCTTCTTCACCTCAGGCTGTCACACATAACACACCTGTTAGTGCTGCACCTGTAGTTGAAAACAGACCCAAAACCAAACAGGTTTGGGTCTCTAAGACAAACTAACACATGGTTGTGTTTGCAGGGTTCTTCAACATGCCATAGAAGCATCTGGTATGTAGACAGTGGAGGATCCATGCACATGACAGGAAGCAGCTCCCTTCTTAATGACTACTCTCAAAGAAGGAAGGGATTTGTTTCCTTTAGCAATGATGCAAAGGGTTACATCATCGGAAAAGGCTTTGTTTCTAACGGGGAAATAAGGTTTGATGATGTGAACCATGTGGAGAATCTCAAGTACAACCTCTTGAGTGTCAGTCAAATGTGTGACAAAGGCCACGTTGCCCTTTTCACAAGCCAGAACTGTCGGATTCTGTCATGCAAAGTTCTGAGTTTGATTGACAAGGCATTGGATGAACACACTCTCCTGAAGGCCAACAGGACAGGAAGAGTGTATGCCTTAGATCTTTCTAAAAAGATAGATCTAAAAGGCCATCCTTGCCTATTCTCCAAGGCCTCTCCTCAAGAGTCTACACTATGGCATAGAAGGCTGGGTCATGTTAATTTCAAGAGCATGAATTAGCTGATAAGCCATGGTTTAGTTAGAGGATTGCCTCTGAAGGAGTTCAAATGTGAAGATGACTGCACTTCTTGCTTGAAAGGAAAACAACACAAAGTTTCATTCCCTTCAATAGAAGAACCGAAGTCCACTGCCTGCTTGCAGCTCCTGCACATGGATCTCTTTGGTCCTGTCAGAGTGATGAGCATGGCAAAGAAGAAATACTGCCTGGTAATTGTGGATGATTACTCCAGGTTTGTATGGACTTTCTTCTTGCACTCCAAGGATGAAGCAGTCAAGACTATAATGAACTTTGTGTTACTTGTAGAAAAGCAGTATTACCTACAGGTCAAGTGTGTGAGAAGTGACAATGGAACAGAGTTTAGAAACCACACACTTGATGACTTCTACCTGTCCAAGGGAATTCGAAGGCAGTTTAGTATTCCTAGAACTCCTGAGCAGAATGGAGTGGTGGAGAGAAAGAACAGGACTCTCATTGAAGCAGCAAGGTCCATGTTGGCTGACTCAGGGTTGCCACTGACCTTTTGGGCTGAAGCTGTCAACACAACTTGCTATGTACAAAATAGAGCTTTAGTGAATAAGAGGTTGATGAAGACTCCCTATGAAGTTCTTCACCATTTGGCTCCTCTGATTTCATTCTTTAAAGCCTTTGGGTGTCCATGTTTTATTCTCAACACTAGCAACCCACTCCAGAAGTTTGCTAGTAAGGTGGATGCAGGGTATTTTGTTGGTTATTCATCAACTTGCAAGGCATACATAGTCTTCAACTGTAGAACAAAGGGAGTTGAAGAAACTCTGCATGTGAAGTTCAATGAATCTCCAAAGGACAAGATTCCACAAAACCCTGTGGAGTTGTTTGATCTGGACATACTGCAATATGTTCCTTATCAACCTCCAGCTGTTGAGCCTGTCAACAAATCTCCACCTGGTGGTACTGATGATGATGTAGTCAGCACTCACCTCTTCAGGCTTAGTGACAACCTGCCTGAGTCCACTGAACCTGATGCTCCTGTAGCCTCAGCAGCTCCATCCACTACAAATGCTGATGAGATTTCTGCTTGCTCTACTTCGTTTGAGCTGCCATCCTCTACATGGTTTCAGGAATCTCCATCACCATCTGTTGCTGCTGATGGGTCTACAAACACTTGCAGAGATATCATAGTCTATCAAGAGCTCAAGAATCACCCCACATCTCAAATCATTGGTGATATTCATGCTGGAGTTTCAACCAGGAATCAATTGTCCAACTTCTGCTTCTATGCTCTCTTCATCAGTCAGCAAGAGCCAAAGAACTATCATATTGCTTTAAGAGACAATGGATGGGTGGAAGCTATGCAGCTTGAGCTTCTTCAGTTTAAGAAACAGCAAGTGTGGGAGCTTGTTCCATTACCCAAAGGTAAGTGTGCTATAGGCACCAAGTGGGTATTTAGGAACAAAACAGATGAGAAGGGCCAAATTGTCAAGAACAAGGCCAGACTGGTTGTTCAAGGGTTTGCACAGGAGGAAGGCATCGATTATGATGAGACCTTTGCACCTGTGGCCAGACTGGAAGCAATCAGACTGTTCTTAGTTTATGCTGCCTTTCACAGTCTTAAAGTTTATCAAATGGATGTCAAAAGTGCCTTCCTATATGGGAAAATAAAAGAAGAGGTTTATGTGTGTCAACCACCAGGCTTTGAGGATAATAAACATCTTGATTGGGTGTACAAGCTTGATAAGGCTCTTTATGGGCTGAAGCAAGCACCTAGAGCCTGGTATGAGACACTCTCAACTTTTCTTCTAGAGAATAAGTTCACCAGAGGCACCATTGATAAAACCTTATTCATCAAGACTGTGGGAGAACATAAGCTCCTTGTTTAAATTTATGTAGATGACATCATCTTTGCATCCTCTGATCCAAGGTTGTGTGATGAATTTACAAAGCTTATGAAGCTAAGATTTGAAATGAGTGCTATGGGGGAATTACATTTCTTTCTAGGTTTGCAAATCAAACAACAGGATGATGGAATCTTCATCCATCAGTCCAAATATACCAAAGAGTTGTTGAATAAGTTTGATTTACAAACTTGTAAGCCATGTTCTACTCCCATGAGCAGCATCACACAACTAGATGTAGATCAGAAAGGTAAAGCGGTTGATGAAACCCTTTACAGATGTATGATTGGGTCCTTGATGTACCTTACAACTTCTAGACCAGACATCATGTTTGCAACATGTGCTTGTGCTAGATTTCAGGCTGCACCTAAAGAATCCCATTTGATTGCAGTTAAAAGGATCTTTAGATATCTGCAAGGTACCCAATCACTAGGTCTTTGGTATTCAACTGGGCATTCTTGCAAACTAGTTGCTTTCTCTGATAGTGACTATGCAGGATGCAAAGTCACCAGAAAATCCACTTCTGGTGGTTGCCAATTCCTAGGCAATTGTTTAGTTTCTTGGCAGAGTAAGAAACAAACATCAATTGCTACATCCACTGCTGAAGCTGAGTACATTGCTGCTGCAAGTTGTACCTCTCAGATACTCTGGCTTCAGAATCAACTTCTGGATTATGGCATTACTGAGACTAAGACTCCATTACTAATGGATAGTGCTTCAGCTCTTTGTATTGTTAAAAATCCAGTCCAGCACTCTAGGACCAAACACATAGAGATCAGACATCATTTTATCAGGGATTGCTATGAAAAAGGTCTGATTGATCCTAAGTTTGTGCCTAGTGCTGATGAGCTTGCAGACATTTTTACTAAGCCCTTAGATAGTGCTACATTCCAAAATCTGGTACTAAGGCTTGGTATGCTGCAGCTAGAGTAATTTGACCAATGCTGATGCTCTTACTTCACAACTACTGAAGAGCAAAGGTCAAATATAAGTGCTGATGAGTAATTTAGTCTTCAGTTCTTTCACAACTACTGAAGACTAAAATGACTCAAAGCACTGATGTACATTATTTATTGAAAACAACTGTAGTGAGGTGGATTACAACTACTGATGTATAATTTTCAAATAAATAAGTACTGAAGAACAAATTTTGCTCACAAGTACTGATGTGTAATCTTACACAAGTACTGAAGACAAAATTTGTTCACCAGCTCTGAAGAATATTTCATCAGCACTTGTGAACATCTGATCACAAGAGCTAAGGGCATAAATATTCACAAGAGCTGAAGGGTCAATGAAACATCTGAAAGTCAGCCGAAGAGCTGATGAGTAAGTGTAGAGGCTAGCATGAAACAACTAATTTGACGGAAACAGCTGATGAGTAATTTCTCATCAGCTGATGCCAACAGCTGCTGTTTCATCCCCAAACAACTGAAGGACAAAACCATGTCTTCAGTAGTTTCACAACTACTGATGGCTAACACCAAGTCCTCAGTTGTTTACAACAACTGAAGCAATACCATGTCTTCAGTAGTTCATAACTACTGATATCAGTAGTTCACAACTACTGAAGACTAACACCAAGTCTTCAGTTGTTACAACGTCTGAAGAAGAATATTAGGTCTTCAGTAGTTCATTACTACTGAAGAATGACAATAACTCTTCAGCCGTTTACAACATCTGACAGACAAAACCAAGGTCACAGTAGTTTTAACTACTGAAGACTAACACCAAGTTCTCAGATGTTACAACCACTGAAGGTTAAGATCATGTCATCAGTCATTACAACAACTGATAACTAACACCAAAACCTTCAGTAGTTTTCTTTCAGCCTTTGCCCTACCCTATAAATACCCAACGTTCAGAGCATTTACTCCTCACTTGACCTAACCTTTCAAAACCTCTGAAATTCCCATACACCATTAATGGCGACCATGCAACTGAAACCTCGACACAACTGTGTTGCTCATCTCACCAAATCGCTATTATGGCCAAAATTTCACAATGCCGTCGATCTAATGACCGATTCTCCCTACCAAACGGCATTCCTCCTCAACCCCACCATATACATAGACTCCCTATCGGAGTTCTGGACGAACATCATCGTCCAAACCGGAGAGAATGATGGCGAGGTCTCTCTCCGGTCCTCCGTAAACAACCACCAAGTGGTTATCACTCCAGCTACCATTCGAGAAACCCTAAAGCTGGAGGATGCCACCTACCCAACCTCTTACCCCAAAGGCGCCCTCGATCTATGCTTCACTGCCAACGACTACCAGGGTGACCTCTCCGCCACAACCTTGTTGAAGAAACACTTCCCTGATCCTCAACGTCTCATTTTTCATATGGTGAACGTGTGTCTGGCTCCCAAAACATCTTCATGGGACCAGATGTCAACAAGTTGGCAACAGGTATTGTTCTCTATCCTTGAAAAACAACCTTTAAACTTAACAGATATTATCTTTTGGGAAATCAAGGATATGGCCACAAAACCAGTTTCTAACCGATGGATCTTGTATCCTCGGTTCATCATGGCCATAATAGAGAACCAGCTTCAGGCTGAGGGACTTGTTGGCACTGGGGTCCCTGCCTTGGCTGTTCTAGCCGAGGTATACTCCAGGCACAACTCTGACCAATCCCTAAAACAGGCTGGCCGGCTGCGAAAACCCACGCAGCAGGAACCCACAGCCTCCACCTCCAAATCCAAAGTCCCTACCAAGCCAAGAGCCAAAAAGAAGCCCAAAAAGGCTACTCAGGGAAATGAGTCCCCTGAGGATGCCCCTGCAACACAAATGCAGGATGTGGCTGCTGGATCGATTCTCCCAGCAGCTACCACGACTCCACCCACCACAACCGCACTGGCTTCCTCTCAACAGGAGCCTGATGCAACCACTTCTGGGGCAGCCACACATCTGGGGTCTATCTCACTTGAGAAGACTACCATTGAAATGCACAGTCCTCCCCCTGTGCACACTGCTTCGAGCCCATCTCCTGATGAGACCGCCCCACAAAGCCCTACATTGGTAATAGCCAAAATGGTGACCCATCTGAGCACTCCACCCTCTCCCCAGAAACCTATTACAATTGGGGAGACTCCAACCGAAGAGGGGGTGGATACTAGTGCCGGTGGGAGCCCACAACACAGAGAATCACAAGTCCAATCTCCCAGTGTGGCTAGGGAGATAGGACAATCTGGTGAGGTTGCCACTTCCTCTGCATCAACATCTGAGCAGGGTGAAGCTGGTACCATCAATAAGACCTCACCGGAGGTAACTGCCGATGATGGATCCATTCCGGAGGCTGGAAGTCCCCAGTACCATGAACAAGGGGCACATGCTATTACTGAGCCACACTCAGAGCATGTACATCCTGACATTGTCTGGAGGTCAGGTGATTCAGTTCATACTGATGATGACCTGAGCTTCTTCTTCGACGTTGTAGCTCACAACACTATCTTAGAGGATGAGATAAGCAGACTCAAAGAGCTGCTTGCTCAGATGACTCAAGATAGAAGTCCATCTGCCACCACAACCCCACAGATGGCACCTTCACCTGAAGGTCTCACAAACACTGAGCCACTCCCACAAACTCGGCCACCAGCCCCTGCTTTTGGCACTAGCTCTCAGGGTCAGAACCCCCCTGAGCAGCTGGATGCTATCCTCCAAAAATCCCTGCCTCTTATCACACCCATACTAAAAGATATAGTCATTCAAACCATTGATGAGAGGCTTTCCACTTTTATACAACCCATGGTGTAGGTTGCCATTACTAAGGCGCTTGCTGATAGTCAAACCCTAACCAATGCACCCAAAAAGGGGGAGACATCAGTGCAAGCCAAGAGGAAGAGGGGAGAGGAGGAGTTAAAGGCAGAGAAAGAGGTGGTGGTTGAGAGGGAGATGACTGAGGAGAGTAGTAGGGTAAGGGAGAAAGGGAAGAGGAAAGAGAGGGAGGTTGAGCATATAGAAGTGGCTGGAATCCAAAAGGATTTCAGTGTCACTTATAAGAAAAAGGGAGAGGAGGGAAAGAAGGTGGCTGACCCTGATCTAGCAGCCCTTGTCAAGGAGGCTGATGCTGAACAAAGCAGATCAATGGACTCTGCCATTGGTCAACTGTTCAGGCAAGGCTTTGACAAGGACACAGCATTGCTAGATCAGGAGCTCAGGAAGATGGAGACTAGGGAGATTGAATACCGATGGTCTACTTATAGCCAAGAGGACAAAAAGAGACTCGAGGCTATGAGTAGATTCATTTCGAAGTATCTGGGAAGGCCAGTCCTTGATGTCAAAGCATGGACCAGGGACAGAATCTTGGCTATAGCCGCCAAGATCTGTTCAGCTGGTGACTTCACAAAAGGACTGGTCGCTGAGGCCCTCTCAGAAGCCGGTGCTGGGAACAGGACCCTGCTAGTAAAACAAACCAAACCTGCTCTTATTTCTTGGTTGCTAGCAGTGCCTGCCAACATTTCCACACCAACCACCAAACCACAACCCACAAAATCAACCCCTTCACCATCAAAACCCGCAACCAATGATCCACCCTTGAAGAAGAAGAGAAGGGTGTTGAGGCTGCAAGAAGAAGAAGAAGAGGAGGATGAGGAGGATAGTCTGCCCATTTCTGCAGTTATACCTCTACCTAGAGCCAAATCACAAACCATCACTCCCAACTCACCGATGGATACTGTGAGGGTTAAGATAGAGGAAGAGGAGCAGCAGCAGCTTCATGATGCTGAAATGCTTAAGTCAATTGACCAAGCATATGCTGCCTCTACCTCTATCATGAACATGAAGAAGGAAGCTCTGAGACTCTTCACTCTCAAACAAACCTTCCAATATGACAAAGAGAGAGTGAGGACTTGGCCTGATCCTAGGGTGGCTCACAGGATCACAAAGAAAGATATTCCTGTGAGGTACAAGAGCCAGATGAAGAGGATTGTAGATGAAGTAATCACAGTGGCTCTTGTAGTAACACCCTGGGAAATTGTGGATGAGTTCGAGAAAGCTTATAAGTCTAAGCAACCACCTGAAATGATGTTGGAGAACAGGATGGTTAGAAAAGGCTTACTTTATAAGAAGCTTGAGAACTTCCGCAAAGATGAGCTCAACTTGTTGCTAGAAGGCAGACATCCAGATGAATTTGCATATAAGCAAATCACAACAGTTGAGCTCAAGAATGGCAAACAGGTCAAGTTTGTCTAAGAGATGTACGGCCGTGAAGGATTGTTCGATGGTGGGGCTGAAGACATGACCAAAGAAGAACAAATGATTTTCGTCCGAGCCTATACCAGAGAATCCTACAGGCTAGTACATGGGAGGTAGGTTTCATGGATGGGATAACAGCTCTGTGTCCTATTCCCCGAAACAGAGCTCCCATCCATACTTAGCCAAACAAATACTAGAAACCTTCTCCCAGGCTAGTGCTTATCAGCGTCAACTTCTGATCTGATCCAGAAGGAAATAGATCAATCTTTATGCCAACAATAAGTGGGACAACAAATAATTAAAGGTTTTGGCTGCATTGGTTCAGGGGGAGTTTGTTGGACCAAAAGAACCAATGAGCCAAGATCAGGAAAACCTCTAAGTCCCACATGCCACTGCAACAACTGCTGAAGACTCCCATCAGCTGTTCTGACAAAGTCTGAAGATCAAAGTATGAAGATCAAAGAACTGAAGAACAACAGCTGAAGACTCTTACTGAAGTCTGAAGTACTGATCATACAAGTACTGAAGACTTCAAGTACTGAATACAAGTACTGAAGAATCAAAAGCTGAAGAACTGAAGAACTGAAGACCTTCTACTGAAGCACAAAGTCTGAAGACTAAGACTGAAGACAACAGCTGATGACATCTACTGAAGCCATCAGCTGTTACATCATCTGAAGCCAAGTCTGAAGAACAAGTGCTGAAGACTCGAGTTTGTCACAACAGCTGAAGAAGTCTTCTTCAGTTGTTGTGATGTTTCCCTTTCAGTAGTTTTGTAATTTTATTTCAGTAATTGTACAACAGCTGAAGAGCTTGTTCTTCTGCTGTTATAGTATCAGTAGTTATAAACGACTGAAGAGTTTGTTCTTCAGTCGTTGTAGGATTTCAGTAGTTTACTTTTGTCAGTACTTGTAAAAGATAGGAACACTTTTGTAAGATGTCAGCTGTTGACATCTTCAGTAGTTTTATGTTCCGTCAGATGTAATTTTAATAATCTGTTGATGTCAGAGAAAGGACATCACCACCATCCTTTTGCCGCCTATAAAAGGATGGTGAACCATGCTGTTTTAATGGCCGAAACGTGTTGAGCAATAGAACAATTAATTTTTCGCAGAACTCTTTTCTCTCTCTATGTTTATGCTTTTTAATTGCAATATCTTTTATGCTCTAATTGCTAATTAACATGCTAAATCCGCTGTAAACCAATCTGATTGATCAAACGAGAGGCTGAGTTCTTGTCATCCTATTAAATTCTAAATGTAACAACTTTCAATAAATTTATTTTATTTAGATATGGACATTCAAACTAAATAAAAATTAGTTTATTTAAACTACAATTCAAGATCCAATAGAAATCCTAATACATTCCCAAATTCCCAAATCATTATTATCCTAACTCGAGACATCATTCCTTAGGTTAATCATAAGGAAATCGTGGGTGTCTAATCTATCACATCCAGATTCAAATCTCATCAATCAGGTGAGTATTCATATCCCCTTTTTATATCATTTCCTATTTGGGGGAAATCATGTGATACAATATATTCAATCATGATATTCTATTGTTGTTTCATTCTAAATTCAATTCAAGACAGGTTATGTTATTACTTGCAATTATGTGAACATACTATGGTAAACTGGACGACAGTAAAACCCTAATTCAATCGATCAATCCTGGTATCAATGGTAGATCTACTGGTTTGGATAACCCACCCCATATGAATAGTCGAGTGGTGATTGTGCCAGAGGCAGGAGTTAATCTATGGTGTATGTATGGAGTCTATTATATGCAAGTGTCAAGTCAAGGGGTTGTTATTGTGTCGGTTTATCTATATGCTTACTATTGCAATATAAGTCTTAACGTTACCTTGTGAATTGGATTATTCTCAATCAATCAATCAATCTATATGTATACTCAAAACTGTGATTACTCACCAGCTAATTCGTTAGCTGACTTTATTTTCTCACATGATTTCAGGTTAAGCAAGTTAGTGGACTTCTACATGCTCATTTAAGACCCGGACTTAGTCAAAACAAAAGACAATTACTATTTGTGACTTTAACTGTTGTGTTTGTATCTGTTAAATTCATGCTATCCTGTAATCTGATATTAATATTATTTCCACTATTAGACAATCATGTGTTATGAACAATCAATCATTCCCTCGTCCGCTCCGATGATTCCGCCGTCGGTCGGGGTGTGACAGATTGGTATCAGAGCCATGGTTATAGGGAATTAGGTTATTAGAAATGGAATGACCTAGACTATAACTAAGTACCCTTACACATGAGTCCTCTCATGTATTTTACATGCTTAGATAGGATTTTTATATGCCTTATATGTTTATATTTGATTGTGTGATTATATGCCTTATGTGATTCTTCTTATACTTTGAATCTTATCAATATACACACGAATCTTAAATCATATTCTAAGGCATTGTGTGCCTAATTCAAGTGATTTCAAACTCCAAAACTCGATTGTTATTCATGGTTTTCAAATTCGTCAAAGTCTGTGTCTTACAACTTGAAACATGCTATGCTGGAAGAGTGGGATGCCTGTATCTCGGGGTGTTTTGTCTAGGCAAGGTATTCGCATAAATCCAAACCAACCGATGGATCTGTCTACCTTACCTGGAAACCCTCGGGATGAGTATCTGCTTATAGGTACGCATGTCTTCAATAAGGTTGTGTTGGACATAACACTTTGATTAGTCAACGTACTCGCTTTGCTTTACGAATCAAACGATACACACGGAACATCTCATTGTTATTATGCCAAAATTCCCGATTATCGTTTTCGTGTGGTATAACTCCTATTATCTAATTCTCATAAAAATATCTTAATGATATTCCAGAATGTCTTCTCGTCAAATCCGTTCACGGTCTAGAAACTCTGGCCGTGAGATTGCTGCTATTGTAGCACGTGAAGCTACTACGGTAATCCCAACTCTACTTACCCATTTGAACCAAGGCAACAAGGTTGTTCAAAACCCAACTGCACCAAACCTTCCCCGAACTTGTACTTACAAACATTTCAGTTCTTGTAACCCCATTAAGTTCAGTGGAACTGAAGGTGCTACCGGATTACTACAGTTGTTCGAAAGCATCGAGAACACTTTCTTAAACAGCGAATGCCCTGAGAATCTAAAAGTCTGGTATGCGACAAGTGTTCTCCAGAAACGCGCACTTACTTGGTGGAATGGAGAGAAACGAACCCGTGGAACTGAAACTGCTCTAGCCTTAACATGGACTGAAGTTAAGGATCTCATGACTAAAGAGTTCTGCCCAAGAAACGAAGTCCGGAAACTGGAAGCTGAGTTCTGGGAATTAACCCAAGACAGTGGCGAGAACCTCGCATACACTAACCGATTCCACGAACTGAGCCTTCTGGTACCGCATCTTGCTACCCCTACCTCCCGAGCCATCGAGAAATACATTGGTGGATCACCCATGTAGATTCAGGATACAGTGTTAGGAAGAAACCCTTCGACACTAGAAGATGCTATTAGGCTGGCTGCACAGCTAACCGATAACCATGTGAAAGCTGGTTCTTTAACCAGAAAAGGGTCGAAGAAGAATACCGATAAATTTCCTAACGAAACCGTCAAAACCGACCAACCCGAGCCTTTTAAGAACCAAAAGAGGAAGGCTAATTCTCAAAACTTTGCTGTAATTACCCCTGCTGTGCCAATTAATCAAGTCCTTCCAACTCGTCAACCAGCAGTATACAACCAATCGCTAATGAAAAAGTCATACGCTGGACCCTATCCGCAGTGTAACAACTGCAGTTATCACCATCACGCTAACATTCAGTGTCGTCAATGCACAAACTGTAGTCGTTTGGGTCATACATTCAACGTGTGCAAGAGTGCTGCTAAAGCTCCGATCAATGCACCAGTTCACCAACATCCTCCTGTAATTACCCAAGGTCGTGCATGCTATCAATGTGGTGATTCGAACCATTTTCGCAATCGATGCCCCTAACTTGTCATCCCAGTTCCTACGGCTCAAGGACGTGCTTTTAACATCAATACCCAACAAGCTCAAGCCACCAATGATGTGGTGTTGAATAATTCTTGTCCTTGATTTCGTCTTCATGATGTAATTCAAGATTTGTAATCGTGATTTCCTTTTATTATATTGATGTAATCTGAAAATTTCTAAATTTCTAATTGAGATACTTCTCCTTTCGTTGTTAAGCCGAATTTTGAACCGCATGCACCGTGGGAGATACGAGTGTCCTAAATGATTCTAACTCATCAAAACAGGGGTGATTCCCTTACTTTGGTGATGATTCTTTATTCGTTTCAATAAATGGTTTCCAATGATGTGTTTTATGAAATTTCATCCTCTGGATTAGGGTGATTTCCTTATCTCGAGGACTGACTTCAATTATTCACTTTGGAACTTGCATTTCACAAATGACATGATCTCACCAAAATAGGATTGAAACCCGTACTTCGGTGACAAATGTCAATCTTCAATTGTTTTCTTGTTATTATGAAATTCAATCATCAAGATAGACGTAAATTTCATACCTTGATGATAATATCATTTTTATGGATTGTATTTCTCAAATGAAACGACCTCGTTAAAGTAGTAGTGAATTCTGGATTTTGATGAGGAAGTCTATCTTAATATATTTGTTTTTGTAAAAATTCATCGTTAAGATAGGAGTGATTTCCCTTACCTTAATGGTGAGTTATCTCGTCTTATTTCTGTAGATCCTCAGATCGAACTTTTGATTGGTAAGTTAGTGGCTATACCTTGAGAGTACACCATCAAGTTAGGGGTGAAAACCATACCTTGATGGCTATTTTTATTCCTTGATCATCAACTTACCATGGTTGTAATCAAGTGACGAGACTAATGTAGTAACTTGAAGGGTGAAATAATGTTAGTGTTTTGACCTATCAAGCCAAAGCATGATCTCTGAACTTGAAAGATACGCGATCGTTTTAGGTTGATTTTGATTCCAAGTTTGGAGCATTTAAATTCTTAAAACGATTTCTTTCCCTTTATTCTCATGTTTTGATTTGATCTAGCTACATTGAACCATTTATTCCTTATTTATCGACTTTCATTGTGAGTTATCATCAAAACCTGATTACGTGATGGTAGTTTTCCTGAACAATCTTTTGTCAAGTAAAGATATTATCTCTGATAGCGATGGTCGCTTCATCTCTTGTTTCTGGAAAAGTCTCCAATCATCTCTCGAAACTCAACTAAACCTTAGCACAGCGTATCACCCGTAAACCGACGGTCAGACTGAAAGAACGATACAGACGCTCGAGGATATGCTCCGGGCTTGTGTCACTGATTTCAGTGGATCGTGGGATTCTCATCTTCCGTTGATCGAATTCATTTACAATAACAGTTACCATACCAGCATCTAGATGGCACCGTTTGAGGCCTTGTATGGCCGAAAGTGTGATAAACACTAAAGCGGTCAGCTTAATCGATGATGAATTTTCTTCTTTTGATACCTCATCAGAACCCGAAAAGTTCTTCAAAGTGTACCTCAAAAAAATAAAAATACAAACTGTATCAAGAAAGAAAAAGAGAATCACTATGATCTATCTGTGACTTCATGCTCACCTTCTGATGAACAAAGTTCTAGAAACATTTAAGATCTTCCCAAATCAGAAAGGAAACCTAAGATTCTTCTTGTTGAAGATCATGTGGTTAATTTGACGGGGTGAACAGACAAAAATTCATAAGATCCGTGATAACGTGGTCGCTGCTAGAAATCGTCAAAAGCATTATGCTGACAAAAGACGTAAGCCCTTGGAACACAATGTCGGTGATCTCGTACTTCTTAAGGTATCACATTGGAAGGGAGTGATTCGCTTTGGAAGGAAAAGTAAGCTAGCACCTCGTTACGTGGGTTTATTCAAAGTGCTTGAGCAAATTGGGAAAGTGGCCTACAAGCTTGAACTACCCAAAGAGCTCAGCAATATACATCCGACGTTTCATGTTTCCAATCTTAAGAAATGTCTTGCCGATGAAAATCTCCACATTCCACTCGACGAAGTACAGATTGATGAATCTATGCACTTTATTGAGAAACCTGTGGAAATTATGGATCGGGAAGTCAAACAACTCAAACGTAGCCGGATACCTATTGTCAAAGTCCGCTGGAAATCTAAACGTGGCCCAGAGTTCACCTGGGAACGTAAGGACCAAATGAAATCCCAGTATCCTCATCTTTTTGTTTCAGTCTTCTCGTGAACAAATTTCGGGACGAAATTTCCTAAAGCAGGGGAGACTGTAACATCTCATATTTTTATTAATGAAAAGTTAAACTTTATAAACAATTGAGTTTAATACGATGTTAATTCCAATAATTACAAAAATTATAATAATAAAATAATAATAATGATAATACTAATACTGTTAATAATAACATTAATAATACTAAAATAGGTTTTAATATATTAAGGCTTATGACTAATAATATTTTTACATAAAATAACAATAATATGAATCTTCAAGGGGCTAAATTGTAATTAAATACAACCTAATCCAATCTATACAACTCAAAATAGAAACTCTTGGAACATCAGGGACCAATTGTGTAATTTTGCAAAAGCACCCAACCCCATCACCCCCGACTTTTCTTCCCCACGATTTCGCCCACGATCTCACCATTGTCGGCCACCAAACCTTAAAAATAATCAAATTAATCTTGCATGAACGATCCTATATCTGCTCCCAATCGAATGCATCTTTCAATTCCATTCAAAACAAACACAAACTCTGCACTCGATCGCCTCTTAAACCGCGACCTGCAACTGGGTTGAACGCCACCTTCAGGCTTCAATCTTCGAAAAAAACATAGGGCTTTGTATCAGTAACACCACGCGAAGCTAACCTCAAGGTTAATCGAGTTATCATCAGCATTTGCACCTCGAACCAATTTCTTCACAGTCGCGACGGGTTCTTGATCCTTAGATCATCAATTCGAACTTATTAACGTAAGTATTACACATAAATATGCTCGATTTCTCATGGGGAAACAAAGCCCTAAGGTTGATTTTGTTAACAAACGCGTTTGATTGTTCAATTGGGGCTTCGATCGAACTAGGGTTCTTAGGGAACAAAGGGTTATTTGGAAGTCAGTTTAAAATGAATTAAAACAGATGCATACCGCGGTTGTAAGCCATAGTTCACTGGTTCTGTGCATGCATTTCAACCAAGAGGTCCTGGGTTCGAACCCGGGCACCTATACTGTTTTTTTAAATGTTTTTTAAGCCTTTAAAAATTATGAAAAAATTTGTAAAATTATAAAAATGTTTCTACAAACATTAGAAATTTTTAAAACCACATAATTATTTTCTGAAATTTATTTTGACATTTTATTTATTTATTTTATAAATTGTTTCAAATAAATAACATAACTAGTTAAATTTTTTTATAAAAAAAATAGACTTTAAATAATTGTTGAAATCACTAAATAATTATTGGATTAAATAATATTTATGTAATATTATTTAAATCATGATTATCTCAAACAAATATAAAAGTTTTATATTTAAATCGTTCCAAAAATATTTTCATTTCTAAATAATTTAATATTTAATTAATTATCATATAATTAATTAATAAAATTAATTATTTGTTTTTCACACTAAATCAAACGATTACGCGTATTAACACATTTATTCCTATTAAATTCTAAACGTAACAACTTTCAATAAATTTATTTTATTTAGATATGGACATTCAAACTAAATAAAAATTAGTTTATTTAAACTACAATTCAAGATCCAATAGAAATCCTAATACATTCCCAAATTCCCAAATCATTATTATCCTAACTCGAGACACCATTCCTTAGGTTAATTATAAGGAAATCGTGGGTGTCTAATCTATCACATCCAGATTCAAATCTCATCAATCAGGTGAGTATTCATATCCCCTTTTTATATCATTTCCTATTTGGGGGAAATCATGTGATACAATATATTCAATCATGATATTCTATTGTTATTTCATTCTAAATTCAATTCAAGACAGGTTATGTTATTACTTGCAATTATGTGAACATACTATGGTAAACTGGACGACAGTAAAACCCTAATTCAATCAATCAATCCTGGTATCAATGGTAGATCTACTGGTTTGGATAACCCACCCCATATGAATAGTCGAGTGGTGATTATGCCAGAGGCAGGAGTTAATCTATGGTGTATGTGTGGAGTCTATTATATGCAAGTGTCAAGTCAAGGGGTTGTTATTGTGTCAGTTTATCTATATGCTTACTATTGCAATATAAGTCTTAACGTTACCTTGTGAATTGGATTATTCTCAATTAATCAATCAATCTATATGTATACTCAAAACTGTGATTACTCACCAGCTAATTCGTTAGCTGACTTTATTTTCTCACATGATTTCAGGTTAAGCAAGTTAGTGGACTTCTACATGCTCATTTAAGACCCGGACTTAGTCAAAACAAAAGACAATTACTATTTGTGACCTTAACTGTTGTGTTTGTATCTGTTAAATTCATGCTATCCTGTAATCTGATATTAATATTATTTCCACTATTAGACAATCATGTGTTATGAACAATCAATCATTCCCTCGTCCACTCCGATGATTCCGCCGTCGGTCGGGGTGTGACAGATTGGTATCAGAGCCATGGTTATAGGGAATTAGGTTATTATAAATGGAATGACCTAGACTATAACTAAGTACCCTTACACATGAGTCCTCTCATGTATTTTACATGCTTAGATAGGATTTTTATATGCCTTATATGTTTATATTTGATTGTGTGATTATATGCCTTATGTGATTCTTCTTATACTTTGAATCTTATCAATATACACACGAATCTTAAATCATATTCTAAGGCATTGTGTGCCTAATTCAAGTGATTTCAAACTCCAAAACTCGATTGTTATTCATGGTTTTCAAATTCGTCAAAGTCTGTGTCTTACAACTTGAAACATGCTATGCTGGAAGAGTGGGATGCCTGTATCTCGGGGTGTTCTGTCTAGGCAAGGTATCCGCATAAATCCAAACCAACCGATGGATCTGTCTACCTTACCTGGGAACCCTCGGGATGAGTATCTGCTTATAGGTACGCATGTCTTCAATAAGGTTGTGTTGGACATAACACTTTGATTAGTCAACGTACTCGCTTTGCTTTACGAATCAAACGATACACACGGAACATCTCATTGTTATTATGCCAAAATTCCCGATTATCGTTTTCGTGTGGTATAACTCCTATTATCTAATTCTCATAAAAATATCTTAATGATATTCCAGAATGTCTTCTCGTCAAATCCGTTCACGGTCTAGAAACTCTGGCCGTGAGATTGCTGCTATTGTAGCACGTGAAGTTACTGCGGTAATCCCAACTCTACTTACCCATTTGAACCAAGGCAACAAGGTTGTTCAAAACCCAACTGCACCAAACCCTCCCCGAACTTGTACTTACAAACATTTCAGTTCTTGTAACCCCACTAAGTTCAGTGGAACTGAAGGTGCTACCGGATTACTACAGTTGTTCGAAAGCATCGAGAACACTTTCTTAAACAGCGAATGCCCTGAGAATCTAAAAGTCTGGTATGCGACAAGTGTTCTCCAGAAACGCACACTTACTTGGTGGAATGGAGAGAAACGAACCCGTGGAACTGAAACTGCTCTAGCCTTAACATGGACTGAAGTTAAGGATCTCATGACTAAAGAGTTCTGCCCAAGAAACGAAGTCCGGAAACTGGAAGCTGAGTTCTGGGAATTAACCCAAGACAGTGGCGAGAACCTCGCATACACTAACCGATTCCACGAACTGAGCCTTCTGGTACCGCATCTTGCTACCCCTACCTCCCGAGCCATCGAGAAATACATTGGTGGATCACCCATGCAGATTCAGGATACAGTGTTAGGAAGAAACCCTTCGACACTAGAAGATGCTATTAGGCTGGCTGCACAGCTAACCGATAACCATGTGAAAGCTGGTTCTTTAACCAGAAAAGGGTCGAAGAAGAATACCGATAAATTTCCTAACGAAACCGTCAAAACCGACCAACCCGAGCCTTTCAAGAACCAAAAGAGGAAGGCTAATTCTCAAAACTTTGCTGTAATTACCCCTGCTGTGCCAATTAATCAAGTCCCTCCAACTCGTCAACCAGCAGTAAACAACCAATCGCTAATGAAAAAGTCATACGCTGGACCCTATCCGCAGTGTAACAACTGCAGTTATCACCATCTCGCTAACATTCAGTGTCGTCAATGCACAAACTGTAGTCGTTTGGGTCATACATTCAACGTGTGCAAGAGTGCTGCTAAAGCTCCGATCAATGCACCAGTTCACCAACATCCTCCTGCAATTACCCAGGGTCGTGCATGCTATCAATGTGGTGATTCGAACCATTTTCGCAATCGATGCCCCTAACTTGTCATCCCAGTTCCTACGGCTCAAGGACGTGCTTTTAACATCAATACCCAACAAGCTCAAGCCACCAATGATGTGGTGTTGAATAATTCTTGTCCTTGATTTCGTCTTCATGATGTAATTCAAGATTTGTAATCGTGATTTCCTTTTATTATATTGATGTAATCTGAAAATTTCTAAATTTCTAATTGAGATACTTCTCCTTTCGTTGTTAAGCCGAATTTTGAACCGCATGCACCGTGGGAGATACGAGTGTCCTAAATGATTCTAACTCATCAAAATAGGGGTGATTCCCTTACTTTGGTGATGATTCTTTATTCGTTTCAATAAATGGTTTCCAATGATGTGTTTTATGAAATTTCATCCTCTGGATTAGGGTGATTTCCTTATCTCGAGGACTGACTTCAATTATTCACTTTGGAACTTGCATTTCACAAATGACATGATCTCACCAAAATAGGATTGAAACCCGTACTTCGGTGACAAATGTCAATCTTCAATTGTTTTCTTGTTATTATGAAATTCAATCATCAAGATAGACGTAAATTTCATACCTTGATGATAATATCATTTTTATGGATTGTATTTCTCAAATGAAACGACCTCGTTAAAGTAGTAGTGAATTCTGGATTTTGATGAGGAAGTCTATCTTAATATATTTTGTTTTTGTAAAAATTCATCGTTAAGATAGGAGTGATTTCCCTTACCTTAATGGTGAGTTATCTCGTCTTATTTCTGTAGATCCTCAGATCGAACTTTTGATTGGTAAGTTAGTGGCTATACCTTGAGAGTACACCATCAAGTTAGGGGTGAAAACCATACCTTGATGGCTATTTTTATTCCTTGATCATCAACTTACCATGGTTGTAATCAAGTGACGAGACTAATGTAGTAACTTGAAGGGTGAAATAATGTTAGTGTTTCGACCTATCAAGCCAAAGCATGATCTCTGAACTTGAAAGATACGCAATCGTTTTAGGTTGATTTTGATTCCAAGTTTGGAGCATTTAAATTCTTAAAACGATTTCTTTCCCTTTATTCTCATGTTTTGATTTGATCTAGCTACATTGAACCATTTATTCCTTATTTATCGACTTTCATTGTGAGTTATCATCAAAACCTGATTACGTGATGGTAGTTTTCCTGAACAATCTTTTGTCAAGTAAAGATATTATCTCTGATAGCGATGGTCGCTTCATCTCTTGTTTCTGGAAAAGTCTCCAATCATCTCTCGAAACTCAACTAAACCTTAGCACAGCGTATCACCCGTAAACCGACGGTCAGACTGAAAGAACGATACAGACGCTCGAGGATATGCTCCGGGCTTGTGTCACTGATTTCAGTGGATCGTGGGATTCTCATCTTCCGTTGATCGAATTCCTTTACAATAACAGTTACCATACCAGCATCTAGATGGCACCGTTTGAGGCCTTGTATGGCCGAAAGTGTGGTAAACACAAAAGCGGTCAGTTTAATCGATGATGAATTTTCTTCTTTTGATACCTCATCAGAACCCGAAAAGTTCTTCAAAGTGTACCTCAGAAAAATAAAAATACAAACTGTATCAAAAAAGAAAAAGAGAATCACTATGATCTATCTGTGACTTCATGCTCACCTTCTGATGAACAAAGTTCTAGAAACATTCAAGATCTTCCCAAATCAGAAAGGAAACCTAAGATTCTTCTTGTTGAAGATCATGTGGTTAATTTGACGGGGTGAACAGACAAAAATTCATAAGATCCGTGATAACTTGGTCGCTGCTAGAAATCGTCAAAAGCATTGTGCTGACAAAAGACGTAAGCCCTTGGAACACAATGTCGGTGATCTCGTACTTCTTAAGGTATCACATTGGAAGGGATTGATTCGCTTTGGAAGGAAAAGGAAGCTAGCACCTCGTTACGTGGGTTTATTCAAAGTGCTTGAGCGAATTGGGAAAGTGGCCTACAAGCTTGAACTACCCAAAGAGCTCAGCAATATACATCCGACGTTTCATGTTTCCAATCTCAAGAAATGTCTTGCCGATGAAAATCTCCACATTCCACTCGACGAAGTACAGATTGATGAATCTATGCACTTTATTGAGAAACCTGTGGAAATTATGGATCGGGAAGTCAAACAACTCAAACGTAGCCGGATACCTATTGTCAAAGTCCGCTGGAAATCTAAACGTGGCCCAGAGTTCACCTGGGAACGTAAGGACCAAATAAAATCCCAGTATCCTCATCTTTTTGTTTTAGTCTTCTCGTGAACAAATTTCGGGACGAAATTTCCTAAAGCAGGGGAGACTGTAACATCCCATATTTTTATTAATGAAAAGTTAAACTTTATAAACAATTGAGTTTAATACGATGTTAATTCCAATAATTACAAAAATTATAATAATAAAAATAATAATAATGATAATACTAATACTGTTAATAATAACATTAATAATACTAAAATAGGTTTTAATATATTAAGGCTTATGACTAACAATATTTTTACATAAAATAACAATAATATGAAACTTCAAGGGGCTAAATTGTAATTAAATACAACCTAATCCAATCTATACAACTCAAAATAGAAACTCTTGGAACATCAGGGACCAATTGTGTAATTTTGCAAAAGCACCCAACCCCATCACCCCCGGCTTTTCTTCCCCGCGATTTCGGCCACGATCTCACCATTGTCGGCCACCAAACCTTAAAAATAATCAAATTAATCTTGCATGAACGATCCTATATCTGCTCCCAATCGAATGCATCTTTCAATTCCATTCAAAACAAACACAAACTCTGCACTCGATCGCCTCTTAAACTGCGACCTGCAACTGGGTTGAACGCCACCTTCAGGCTTCAATCTTCGAAAAAAACATAGGGCTTTGTATCAGTAACACCACGCGAAGCTAACCTCAAGGTTAATCGAGTTATCATCAGCATTTGCACCTCGAACCAATATCTTCACAGTCGCGACGGGTTCTTGATCCTTAGATCATCAATTCGAACTTATTAACGTAAGTATTACACATAAATATGCTCGATTTCTCATGGGGAAACAAAGCCCTAAGGATGATTTTGTTAACAAACGCGTTTGATTGTTCAATTGGGGCTTCGATCGAACTAGGGTTCTTAGGGAACTAAGGGTTATTTGGAAGTCAGTTTAAAATGAATTAAAACAGATGCATACCGCGGTTGTAAGCCATAGTTCACTGGTTCTGTGCATGCATTTCAACCAAGAGGTCCCGGGTTCGAACCCGGGCACCTACACTTGTTTTTTTAAATGCTTTTTAAGCCTTTAAAAATTATGAAAAAATTTGTAAAAATTATAAAAATATTTTTACAAACATTAGAAATTTTTAAAACCACATAATTATTTTCTGAAATTTATTTTGACATTTTATTTATTTATTTTATAAATTGTTTCAAATAAATAACATAACTAGTTAAATTTTTTTATAAAAAAATAGACTTTAAATAATTGTTGAAATCACTAAATAATTATTGGATTAAATAATATTTATGTAATATTATTTAAATCATGATTATCTCAAACAAATATAAAAGTTTTATATTTAAATCGTTCCAAAAATATTTTCATTTCTAAATAATTTAATATTTTAATTAATTATCATATAATTAATTAATAAAATTAATTATTTGTTTTTCACACTAAATCAAACGATTACGCGTATTAACACATTTATTCCTATTAAGTTCTAAACGTAACAACTTTCAATAAATTTATTTTATTTAGATATGGACATTCAAACTAAATAAAAATTAGTTTATTTAAACTACAATTCAAGATCCAATAGAAATCCTAATACATTCCCAAATTCCCAAATCATTATTATCCTAACTCGAGACACCATTCCTTAGGTTAATTATAAGGAAATCGTGGGTGTCTAATATATCACATCCAGATTCAAATCTCATCAATCAGGTGAGTATTCATATCCCCTTTTTATATCATTTCCTATTTGGGGGAAATCATTTGATACAATATATTCAATCATGATATTCTATTGTTGTTTCATTCTAAATTCAATTCAAGACAGGTTATGTTATTACTTGCAATTATATGAACATACTATGGTAAACTGGACGACAGTAAAACCCTAATTCAATCAATCAATCCTGGTATCAATGGTAGATCTACTGGTTTGGATAACCCACCCCATATGAATAGTCGAGTGGTGATTGTGCTAGAGGCAGGAGTTAATCTATGGTGTATGTGTGGAGTCTATTATATGCAAGTGTCAAGTCAAGGGGTTGTTATTGTGTCAGTTTATCTATATGCTTACTATTGCAATATAAGTCTTAACGTTACCTTGTGAATTGGATTATTCTCAATCAATCAATCTATATGTATACTCAAAACTGTGATTACTCACCAGCTAATTCGTTAGCTGACTTTATTTTCTCACATGATTTCAGGTTAAGCAAGTTAGTGGACTTCTACATGCTCATTTAAGACCCGGACTTAGTCAAAACAAAAGACAATTACTATTTGTGACTTTAACTGTTGTATTTGTATCTGTTAAATTCATGCTATCCTGTAATCTGATATTAATATTATTTCCACTATTAGACAATCATGTGTTATGAACAATCAATCATTCCCTCGTCCGCTCCGATGATTCCGCCGTCGGTCGGGGTGTGACAATTGGTTTCATAAATATTGCTCTCTGCCTAGTTACTAATCAAAACAAATTGGCATAGAACAAATAGGCCTACTTTTTTTGAACAGAGAACAAATAGGCCTATAATTTAAAGATTTCTTCTTCTTCAAATGGCGAAAGGGATATTGAAGCGACTAAGGTTGTGTTTGATTTCGGATGACCGAGCTGACCGGCTTACTCGGTCAGTGGGTCAGCCTGTTTGTTTTGTAAAAATGGTGCTGCTAACTGAGTCACCCGGGCTGACCACCCTTTGTTTTATGGCTGACCCGGTCCTTGTTTTTGGAGGTGCTGACCGAGTCAAGTGATAGGGCAATTTGCAAACAACCCCTAATCTGATCTGGGTAAGTTGAGGGTTTTGAGTAATAGAGAGCCTGTATTTTATTGGATTTGGCAAGAAGTGTTTAAAGGAGACTAAGCTAAGGAAGAAAAAGAGGACTAGGATGCTTATCTTCCTTCCTACACCTAACTTGGATATCGCTTACAGCTTCGGTCCCTGTTGAATCGGTTCTATCCTTTAATTGTTGGTTCCACCCTATGATTCTTCCTTCACTCTGAAAAGCCAAGCCATTAATGCTACTGCTGTTAAATCAGCCGACGGAATGTGTTGCTCCAAATTTCTCACCTAGAGGCGAGTTGAATAAGAAGCAGTGCAACAGATTGACTCCTCTGGTTCAGATCCGTCCATAAGTGATAATCATCATTTCTCTTCTTCTTAGGCTTATGAGTTGTAACCACAGAAAACTTGTTTAGAGTGCTCTGGAGCTTGAGCTCCAAGGGCACTCCGACACTCAAGTCAGTATGTGTATCAGATGTATCAAACATAAGTATAGATGTATGAGAGTGAGAATAAAGATGATGGATATGAGAAGTTAAAGCTGAAGAAGATAAGGATATAGTGGAATTATAAGATATTAGAGAGTTTTAAATGATTGTGTGCATGGGTCTTTACATGGTATTGAAGAGGGTATGTATAGTGCTTGTGGTGCTAAATCTTTGGACAACGATTCTATTATGGGTAACTTGTAGTCAAACATCTGGACTGAACTCTCAACTCTGTTGGTGAGAGTTCATGTCTTTTTGGTGCAAATGATTTATTTATGACTTTAATGATTTTTCTCTTATAGTTGACTTTACTTTATGTTATTACTGACATTCTTTGATAAGAAATGTCATTATCAATCTGAGTACTTTGGTTCTTTGGCTATAGTTGTTTTGTGACCTGACCATATTCCTTTGATAGCCGATGAACGCTTGCTTCGTTACCAAGTTTCTTGTTCATCGTACGAAAATCTCTAAGTATTATCATCGATGTTTCTCCTCGAGCCGTGGTTTAGGAGTGTCATTTTATGGCAGTCGCGACCTAAGAGGTCATTTCTTTGACCACTTTAAAATTTCTAATTGTATAACTTCACACTATTCCTCTATGTCAAGCCACGGCTGGGTTCGTTCCCTTGTATCAGCCGAGGCTAAGGGTCTTCTCCTTGTGTCAGTCGGGGCTAAGGGTCTTCCTCTTGTGTCAGCTGAGGCTAAGAGTCTTTCCCTTGTGTTAGGCGAGGCTAAGGGTCTTCTTTTATATGTCAGCAGCGGCTAAAGTACACCCCCTTGAGCCGTGGCTGAGGTTGCCCTGTTTCACCTAGTTTCCTTTACTCAGTTTAATCACATTATCGTTATCATATTTAATCTTTTTTATAATGATTTGTGTTGTATTTGAAATGATACCCCAGAATACAACGATATGATTATGTAAACATAAAACATCTAACCTTATTTTTCTCTTCCATTATATCTGAGAAGCTTTGTATTAACAAAACTTTATTGTGATTCTTTTCTCACCGTTGTTTGTAGTGCGCACACTTATGACGAATATTACAAAAAAGTGGTTGATTATATAAAAGGACCATGTGATTAAGTTTTAGCCAAAATGGTGTTAATGAAAAAACTAATTAATTACCACCGAAGTAATATGATAAAGTAGTGGGGAACACAAATTCAAGGATACGACAAATACGAATTGATTGGGATACAATTGATTGAGTTTATATTCTACAGTCATCTTATAAATTATAGTATTTTATAATAGACTAGCTTTAGTTACCGTGTATTACACGGGCGATAAAGAGTTGATTATTAAAATAATAAAAAAATATAAATAAAACTAAATGTATTACACGAATAAAAAAATAAAATTGATTAGTTGTTGATTGTTATTTATATAATACTAACTTTAGTAAACCCGTGTATTACACGAGTTAAAAAATAAAATATTAATTATGATGAAAGTTTATGAAGTATTAAATGATATTTTAAAATAAGATATGATTAAAATTACATATGAGTAATAATTATAAGTAATAATTTTAATTTTTTTTCCAAAAAGATTTAATCATTTTTTCCAAACAAACCTTATTAAAAATATTATTTTTAAAAGTTTCTTATTATAACTTCTAATTTTAATTATTTTATTTTATAAATAATTTTACTTTTTAAAAACATCAATTTTAAGATATTTCATATTTTAAAAATGTTTGATGTTTAGCAAATATCTTATTTTATAAAATTTTCTTTTCTAGAAATAGCATTAATAAAAAGACATCTTTTCTTAATTTACTAAGAAATATTTTTAATATTAAAAAAATTAAAATTATTTAATCTTTAAATTAGGTAACTATTTAAGAGGAGAGAGATGCGACAAAAAACAAACTTAGGGGGCCTAAGAATATGACAAGTGTCCCCTTAAATTACTCTTTTAGTATTATATATAGATTAACTAGCTTTAGTAAACCCGTATATTACACGGGTTGAATAAATAAAATATTAGAATAATAAAATTTATTAATTATAAAATAATATTATAAGATATGATATGACTGAAATTACATATGAGAAATGACTATTACTAATAAAACAGTGATATCGACCTTTTAAAATTTAGTTTTTAAATTTTTTTTAAAAAAATAAACATTTTGTTCTAAAACAAACCGTATAAAATGTCATTTTTAAAAATTTTCTTATTATATCTGCCAAATTAATTATTTTTGTTTCTGAAAAATTGAATTTTTAAAAATACCACTTTTAAAATATTTCATATTTTTAGAAAAGTTTTATGCTTTAGAAAATTTTATTATTTTATATTAAAATTATTTATTTAGAAATAACATTAATAAGTAGATCTCTTTTTTTAATTTTTTAATGTAAAAGAATATTAAATAATATTATTAGTAATTAAGGTAATTATTTAAGATGAGAGAGAGGTGGGAAAATTTTAATGCAGATGATTGTGGTGCTGTCACGTGGCACACGTCAAGTTACTCTTTTATTATAGTATAAAGAATAAAGAATAAAGATTTTGTTAAGTTAAAGCTCACATTATTAGAAAATGACCATTTTTTATTGTTGTAAATAGTTTTCCTTACATTTTCCTTGAACATGGGTTCAAGCCTTGTGCTTTAAAACTTTTCTTCGTGTCCCTTTTGAATAGAAAATCCATATATTTAAGTCTAAATAGTGACTTTAGAAAACGTTTTTAAACTTTAATTTAGTACTGAAAAATCAAAAATTAAAACGGCCTTAATTTATAAGGGGAAAGAGTGAAAGATATAGTATAAAGATTTTAACCACATATTAAAATATTAAAGCTAGACAAAAGTTTGTTTATATAATATACTAGCTTTAGTAAACCCGTGTATTACACGGGTTGAGTAAATAAAATTTTAATATAATAAATTTAATAACTTTAAAATGATACTCTAATAATAAAATAGTAATATCAACTTTTAAAATTTTATTTATAACTTTTTTTAAAAAAATAAATATTTTGTTCTAAAAAGATCGTATAAAAATGTCATTTCTAAAAATTTTCCGGTTATAACTCTCAATTTGGATTATATTTTGTTTTCAAAATTGAATTTTTAAAAATACGAATTTTAAAATATTTTATATTTTTAAAAAAGTTTTATGCTTTAAAAAAATTTATTGTTTTATAAAAAATATTTATTTAGAAATAAAATTAATAAATAGATTTCTTTCTTAATTTATTAAATCTAAAAAGGTGTAAAGAAATATTATTAGTAATTAAGGTAATTATTTAATAAGAGAGAGAAGCGGGAAAATTTTAGTGAGAATGATTGTGGTGTTGCCACGTGTCATCCCAAAATACCTTTTTATTAGAGTAGGTAGATATCCAAGACAACTATAAAAATCTCTTTGATTCGAGACTCACTATGATAAATAATACGCAAGGCTGAGTTAGGGTTTTATTTTTCAATTGTTGGTTTTCAACTAAAGGGGTTAGGAATACGGTATTGGCTGAGAAACGAATAGGTGGACCCGATTAAGATAACACTTATTATTCGAATCAAATTCGTACATAAAAAATCTAATAATTCCGATAAGAACTTTTATTAACCATTAACATATATACATTAGGTACACATATCTATAAACAAATAAGTAGATAAATATATATTAATTTTATGAGATTATAAAACACAAACACATTAATTTAATTATAAAAATATAAAATGATTATATAATGATATAGTTATTAATTGTCTTTCATACAATTAGGTCTGATTAACACGATATTGAGTGCTTATACGGTTCTTTGTGTCCCTATAAAAGTTGGTTAATACAACCACTAATGTATTCTAGTGATAAATGTGTATTTTTATTCTTGGGGTGATGGTTCAAGTAAGGCTGTTCACGAACCGAACCGAACTGAACCGAACGCAGCTCTGCTCGAACTCGGTTCGGTTTCAAACCGAGCGGCTCGGTTTCAAACCGAGCGGCTCGTACGGTTCGAATTTACAAATGCGAGCGCAAACTTTATGCTCGAACTCGGTTCGGTTTTAAAACCGAGCGCTCGGTTTCGCTCGGTATAGTTTCACAACAATGCTTTACCCTGTAATCAACTAGCAAATTTAACAGAAACAAAACAATGCCCATTTGTATCAAACAAATATCATAGAAACACTTTTGTTAATGTATAGTTTAAAGTGTTTTTACCCTGTAAACTATCTTTGAAAGTCAGGTTCGAAGGCCGAAGACGGGTCGCGGTCAGAGATAGGTCGCGGTCGGAGATGGGTCGCGGTCGCAGGTTCGCGGCTCGCACGAGGGTCGCAGGTTCGTAGATTCGGGCAACTGGGGTTGGAGACCGGTCGGAGGTTCCCAGATTCGGGCTGCGTCGCTGGTTGGCGGCCACAGGGGGAGGCCCGAAGGGTGGAGGTTGCTGGAGGGTGGAGAGTAGAGAGGGGAGAGGGGTCTAGCGAGGGAGAGTGGAGGCTGGCGGCTGGACTGCTGGAGGAGATTAGGAGACGAGGAGAGGAGTGGACTGTGGAGGGTGAATGAGGTTTGAATGTATTGGTGAATTAGGGTTTTAAGCTTTTGACTAAAAAACTAAAATATTTGTAATTAATAAATAACTAAATAAAATAATAAATTAACATATATAATTATATATAATATATAAAAACTAAACTAAAAAATAATTCGAGCGAAACCGAGCGACGACGAGCGAGCGACCCTTCGCTCATGCTCGGTTTGTTTTGAAACCGAACCGAGCCGCTCCGTTCATTTACAATCGAGCGGAAATTCGAACGAGCAAAATTCCGAGCATTTTTCGAACGAGTTCGAACGAGTTTCAAAAATCGAGCTATTTGAACACAAGTGATATTTGAAGTGATTTAATTTAAAGTAGAATAAAAGTAGATTCTAGCTAATGTTAAACGCACCAATAAATATTCACATTTGTCCATGTTTATTAAATTAAATTAAGTTGAATACACTATGTGGAACGAATGCGGTTGATGGCGTGGAAAGACGATAAATGACCAACCGTTAAACATATTCAATTTGATATGGGGTGAATTTGATTAATTATTTAATAATATGGACCAACAAATAATTATTAAACAAATTTCATGTATGCATTTTTGGTTGTAAAAGGATGTTTAAAAATTCATAAACATCTAACTTTATAATAAGAAGTAACTAGTATTAAGTTTTTATATTGTGATGGGGGTGTAAAATCGTATCTTGTAGCATCAATGTCACACCATGGCTGACGATAATTAACATCGAAAAAGCTCGTATAAAAAAATAGAGAAAAAAATAAAAATGAATGGAACGAAAATTAGACGTAAATTAAACGTTGAACGACACATAAAAACGTAAAACATAGAAAATAATAACAAAGTAGATCTAGGACCCGCTCGTTGGATGAGGCCGTTAAACTGTAAATAGGCGTGAAATTTTTAAACCACACACGCATATTGTAACGCGCTAGCTCGTAAAATTTAGAACAAAACATAAAACAAAAAAATTTTATAAAAGATAAAAATACAAAGACCGAAATTGAAAGTGAAATAGTAATGGGGTTAAATTGGAAATTTTGTAAAACTATGGATTAAAAATAAAAAAAATTAATCATTTAAAAAAGAACCAAGTGGGGTACCAATACACACCACAATTAGCGATCACAATCACCGGAAAAACTTATTTAAAAAACAAAAAAAGGAAACAATAAACCGAACAAAAATAAAAGTAGATGTAAAAATGTCAAACCACTCACGTGAAACGTAAAACATAAAAAACGATAACTAAATCGATCTAGAACCTGCACTTTGTGACGGGGCCGTTAAATGGGAAAAAATAGGCATAAAAACGTTGAACCATATAAGCAGTTATGGCGCGTTAACTCATAAAATTTAGATCAAAACATAAAAGAAAAATATTGTAAACGATAAAAGTATAAGAACCAAACTTAAAGTAAAAAAATATAAGCGTTAAACTGTAAAAGGTGTAATAAAAGTAAAAATTAAAAAAATAAGAATAAAAAAAAGTGGGATAAAACAAATATGCCAAAATTACTACTAACATGCAAAACAAATTTGCAAATTAGTATATAGTTAATTGTGTTATTGAATTTACCGTTAAACTAGTTAACCTATATGTTAATAATCGAATAGAATGAACAGTATTAGCAACTAACCATATAGTTGCGTGGCAGGGTACGTGTAGTGGTGGTTTCACACGTGTACGGTTGCATGTTGATCCCCTAATTTCTTCAGTCTTTTTGTCACTTTTACCACCTGAAGCCTTCCATCACTCTGATTCTTCCTTCTTGATTCTTCCTTCTTCTTCACTCTCATCGACTACCACTACCGCCATTAACACCGATGATCTTCTGATACACCTAATTTCCACATGCACCATCAACAAACCAAGGGCGTCCGATGAGCCTTTGGTGTATGATTTCCATGTAGGTTCTCATTTCTCATGAAGAAAGAGATTATATGGGGTTTTTCAAGCTAGCAAGATTACGGTCTCATCCTTGTATGTGACTCCAAAAACTTTTGCTTTTTAGGAATTGCAGAGGATAGGAATGGCAACGAAGAGGAAGGAGAGAATGTCATCTATAAAAACCAATGTTGATGGTAAGACTCAAATCTCATTTAAAAACGATGTAGCTTTCTGCATGTAAGTTTTTGACTTGCTTTTTCTTATATGTAATTTGATTTGGTGTTATTAGATTTTTAGGGTTTATAATGATTTGGGTCGATTTTGACAAATTGAATAGGTGAGAAGAAGTTGTCAAATGTTAATGTATCGGATAAATGGAAAGGAGGAGCTAACAACTCTACTGATAGTGGTTAGTGTTCAAGGTATTTCTCACTAGCTTTTGTTTCTTTGATGTATGTGTTTCTTTCATTGACAAATATTGACACCTTTGTTGTTAGGGTTTCAGATTGTATTTAGTTATGTTTTTTTGTATGCTAAATCATGGATCTTAGGAACAGTTTCAATGGACTTGCTCATGACCTGTGATGGTTATGCTCTTTGTATATGATGAACAATAAGAATCAAAACAGTTTACAGAACTTATTCTTGAAACGATATATAACAACTCAAAATTGCTCACGAGGAGTGCTTATTTAAATGGGTCATTATAATCAGAGCCAGATTGATATTTTCAAATGTATGAATCTAAATATTTTCCATTTCATGCTTTCTACAATTGGGGTTGGGTTTATGGTGTAAAAAAACATTTGCAAGGACAAACTTGAGATATATCAAAAGAGTACTGAAAATTGTGTAATTTTGCTACTGTCTAGATTTTGTTTGTTTCAGTGAGTTTAAAGAGGGGTTTAAATATATGCAGGTTTCATGTTTTGTGATATAATGGTTTAATAATTGAGCAAGACTCTTAAAAAAACTCAATAAAAATGACATTTCATATGAAATGTTTACCTATTTACAATATAGATTTGATATTCAAGTTGTTTTTGTTTTCATTTATTGTACCTCTATTTATAAAGAAATTATTCTCTCCTTCATTTAAACATGCATGTCTAAAATTGCGATATATGAGATTGCAACTTTGATTTTGTTCAGAATAACCTCTCAGGATGTAGTCTAGAATGCAAAAATTGAGGGTGCAACATAGATATTGAAGGTAAAAAACTACTTTCCGGTGTTTTTGAGATGTGTAAATGAAAAGCTTTCATAGTTTTTTAACCTATGGTTTATCTGATGCATGTATTGTTTTAGCCTTTTAGGGTTTCTCTTTGGTGTTTACTTCCTCCGCTTCTAATTTCTTGGGCCTTGAAGTGTCTTTCTGGTTGCTGTGCTGAGGTTATTTCTTCTTGCCCTTTGGCTGTTCCTGTGCGATCCATAAATTGATTTAACTTAAGCGTGTATGTGTAACACCCCAACCCGGGTAGGGCTGACGTGTCACACAAACAGTAAATCAGAGGTTCATGACGATAGAATTAAAGTACTAAGATACACACAAATCCTTACATAGATCCAAATAACTTAAATAAAGTCTTAAAATCAAAATACTATTAAGTCTTTTTGCTCCAATTATTCTCATCCTAACTTCTTGAGTTAACACTCTTCACTCGTTCCCCTGAGCCCCTTGAGTACCTGCTATAAAAATAAGAGAAAACAACAAAAGAAAATACGGCTGAGCCAAAGAATGCTCAGTAACGGAAATAAACAATAGCAATACAATGATCAATAACGATAACAATGAGATGATCAAGTTGAAAATCAAATGATAATGATCATCTAAAAGGAATACCCATATGAGCCAATAACAATAACAATTAACAATGTATACATTAGCTGCAGTTCTAATGCACCAATATGTGAGATAGGAATGTGGGCACACACACCTAACCATCTCACCAATAACAATAACAATGATATCCTAGGATCGATCCATACGCCTCCTTTAACAATAATCAATATGTGTCACAACTTAGCACATAATAATAATGTAGAGACGCTGTGGTCTAATCGCTCTGCCACAGATAGAGCACGTCACTTGTGCCACAATGACGCCCTATGTCCCCATAGGTGGATGTGCTCGGGTATGGAGGTCAATGATACAATCAATCAAGCCAATATAACACAATAAGTTACACTAGTGCTCATAACCTTAATCAAGGCCACTAGCTATAATCAATCATTTAGGAAGCATGTGACAATGAGTACAAAGCAAATAAAGGCTATCACATGCAAACAATATCAATTATACAATAAACACTTATAACAATAATCTTATGGATTTAATCACCAACAAGTCAAGTTAAGAATTCAAAAGACCGATCAAGAACAAGAGGTATTCATGCTACGAGAGGGAAAGGTCGGAATCCGTACCTTATACACGAATGACAATAATCAGAAACAAAGTCTAGGCTCGGTTAACGCCGTGAGAACCTACGATAACATAACGCAGATTATAGTTTGAAAAATTTCAGTTCTGTCTCTGTCTTTTCGCACTCGTTAAAAATACTAAACGACGTCTAAAAATTCTGAAAATCTCCAGTCTACTAGATTAGTGAGTTCTGAACAACTTTCATTTAGAAAAGTTTCTGATTTGGAAAACCGAAATATGAGAAAAACGTGGATCTTTACAGCTGCGCAGAACTGCTAGCTGTTACGAAAACGATTGTTTAGAGGTCTAAACGAATGAGTTTTTCGATGTTTTATATACCAACAGATTCGTCTTTCGACGAACTTCGTCATGGACATAAATTTTAACTGATTTGGATCTGTTATGATAAAGTTATGGCCTTCGTAAGTTGGCTGTAAATTACGGGACTATATCGATTATTTGTAGCTTATTTTTAAACAAATATAACTATTTACAACATTCGTTAACAATATATATAAGGTTTTAATAAACTAACTTACGGGAATTAATTAGGTACTTCTATAAAAGATGTCTTATATTTAATCCGATTTTTAACATTTATTTAAAAGAATCCATAAAATAATTAAACTAAATTCCTTCGTTATATTGTTTTATAAAGGTTTTAAAAGAAATAAATTTCCAGAAATTAATTTAATACTCTTTAGAATAACAGAGTTTATAAAAATTATTTTTATAATTTTTAGGAAATTTTTGTATTTTTAAAAGGCTCAAAGGCAATTAAAAAAAATAAATGTGGGTGCAAGGGTTCGAACCCTTGACCCCAAGGATTGCAAGGTGATCGAGAACCGGTAGACCAAAGGCATGCTGCCGCGAGAGTTATGGACTCTAAATGATTTTAAACACAACTCGCAGCAATCCCCCAATTTACCCAAGAACCCTAGAATCGATTTACCCGAAATTGAACATCAAATCGATGTTAATAACCAAATTAAGGTTAGGGCTTTCATTCCTCATACTTAATCGAGTAGATACATGTATTTAATTACCTGATTACGTTTCGAATCGAAGATGAACACCACTAAGAACAGGTCGCGGTCAAGTGGTGATCGTTGGGTGGCCAATCCTTGATGAAAATCAAATTAAATTGGTAGGAAGCTTTGCATGATGATCTGGAAGCAATTTCCCTTATCAATTTCGATTATAATTGATCGCAGACGGGTTACAGATCGAGTTGCAGGTCGCGGTCGAGAGGGAGATCGAATAGATAGTTTGTGTTTGTTTCTGTTGGATTTGCGAGTTGTAAACGATTGGAAACAGGTATATGATCGATTAGGTACAGTTAATTGCATTATTATGTCGGTTTAGTGCGATTTTAGAAGTTGTAAAGTGGCCGAAAGTCGAGACAATGATTTGGATCGATCGCACCCACGTTTATTGAATTATTTTGGGGTATTGTTTTCTAATCTTTCACGTGAATGATTTGGTATATTTTTGGCATTTAAAAACTAAGTTGTAGGGTGGGTTTGGAGGTCACCGGCGCCGCGGCCGGACTTTGGCCGGAGGCCGCCGGAGATGCGGGAGAGAGACAGAGGGCTTTTAAATTTTTTACAGAATGGTCCCTGAGGTTTAATGTTCCTTCAAATTTTACACAAAACTTATAAATTTAAGTTTTAAAGAATGGCACAATACCCCCTGGACTTATTAAAACATTTTTAAATAAATTTTTGTAAATTATTATCATTATCATTATTATTGTTATTATTATTATTATTATTATTTTATTTTATTTTATTATTTTTTTTTATTACGGGTATTATAATTCTACCCCCTTAAACAATTTTGTCCTCGAAATTCTAAATAATGTAGCATGAATCCTTCTGGAAATACAATACGGTGAAAATAATACTGCTTTAAACACACACCACTTACGAATAAAGTAATCACTAACAGTTAGGCTTAGAAAACATACACTTAATTGTCGAATAAGTATGGATACTGTGAACGAATCATTTCTTCTGTCTCCCATGTCGCCTCGCGTTCAGAATGATTTTTCCATAAAACTTTAACGAACGGTATAGACTTGCGTCTCATAACTCGTTCTTGACGATCAATAATAGCTTCAGGTTCTTCTTCATAAGAAAGATCTTCTTGAATCGCGTGAAGAGGATAACTAATAACATGCAACGGATGATAGTTGTATCCCCTCAACAAGGATACATGGAAAACGTTATGAACATGAGAGAGTTGCGGTGGCAATGCTAAACGATACGAGACTTCTCCAACCCTTTCAAGAATCTCGAACGGACCGATAAAACGTGGACTTAACTTTCCTTTAATTCCAAATCGACGTATGCCACGACAAGGTGACACTTTGAGAAATACATGATCTCCGACTCTAAATTCCAACGCTCGTCGGTGTTGATCGGCGTAACTCTTTTGTCTAGTTTGGGCTTCTTTCAATTTTTCTCTGGCAATGGCAACCTTGTCATTAGTAATTCTAACCAATTCCGGTCCTTCGATTATCTTCTCTCCAACCTCATTCCAACATATCGGTGCTCTACACTTTCGACCATATAGAAGTTCAAACGGGGCCATATTTATACTAGCCTGCCAACTATTATTATACGCGAACTCAACTAAGCATAAATACTCATCCCAATTGCCCGTCCATTCGAGTGCGCATGCTCTAAGCATATCCTCCAAGGTCTGAATAGTGCGTTCAGATTGTCCGTCAGTCTGCGGATGGAAGGCGGTACTAAATCTTAACTTGGTTCCCCAAGCATTTTGGAAACCCTTCCAAAAGCGTGACGTGAAACGCGGATCTCTATCACATACAATCGATGATGGCGTGCCATGAAGTCGAATAATATCTTGCAGAAATACCTCTGATAATTTGCTAACTGAGTAACCCTGTTGGATGGGCAAGAAATGAGCCGACTTTGTGAGTCTATCAACTACGACCCAAATGGCGTCGTTCTTCTTGAATGTTTTTGGTAGGCCTGTAACAAAGTCCATGGAAATATCATCCCATTTCCACACAGGAATATCTAATGGTTGCAGTAATCCACTAGCTCTTTGATGCTCAATCTTTACTTGCTGACAAGTTAAACAATGACTCACATATTTAGCTACGTCTTCTTTCATACCACTCCACCAAAAGTTCTGCCTTAAATCTCTATACATCTTAGTGGCTCCCGGGTGAATAGAGAATGGTGAACTGTGTGCCTCTGCTAATAAGGAGTCACGAAGGGTTGAGTCATCTGGCACACATAATCTATTTCCACACCAGATAACTCCTTGTTCATCAACTCGAAACTCAGATTGTTTCCCTATCTTCAAATTTGTAATATCGCCCAAAGTTCTCCATCTTGATTCTGAGCTTCCTTGATCCGTGTAATAAGATCAGATTCTATCCTCATCTTGGCTAGATAACCGTTAGACTCACCAAGCTGTAACCCAACTTCCATTCTATCCAGATCTGAGATAATCTGTGGTTGGATTTGAAGACATGCTACTCCACCTGCACTCTTTCGACTGAGAGCATCTGCCACGACATTCGCCTTGCCCGGATGATACTGGATGTTGGCATCGTAATCCTTGAGTAGTTCTAACCATCTCCTCTACCTCATATTGAGTTCTTTTTGAGTGAAAATATACTTAAGACTCTTATGATCAGTAAAGATGTCACATGTCTCTCCATACAAATAATGTCTCCAAATCTTTAATGCAAACACTACAGCTGCAAGCTCTAAGTCATGTGTTGGGTAGTTTACTTCGTACGGTTTAAGCTGTCGGGAAGCATAGGCAATAACTTTACCATGCTGCATAAGAACACAACCGAGTCCCTTCTTTGATGCATCACTATAAATTTGGTATCCGCCAGAACCCGAAGGTAACGTAAGAATAGGGGCAGATACCAGTCTTTTCTTCAGTTCCTCAAAACTCTTTTCTCTATCCTCGTTCCACGTAAATTTTACACCCTTTCTCAATAGTTGAGTTAGAGGTAATGCTACACGAGAGAAACCTTCCACAAAACGTCGGTAATAGCCCGCTAAACCAAGAAAACTACGAACTTCAGTGACGGATGTCGGTCGAGGCCATTTAGTAATAGCTTCCACCTTTGCCGGATCCATAGTGATACCTTTAGCTGATACAACATGGCCTAAAAATGCCACTTGTTCAAGCCAAAAGTCACACTTAGAAAATTTAGCATATAACTTCTTTTGGCGTAAGGTCTCCAAAATCGTGCGAAGGTGGTCTTCATGCTCCTCTCTACTTTTAGAGAATACTAAGATGTCATCGATAAAAACAATTACAAAGCGGTCCAAATACTCATGGAACACTCTGTTCATGAGGTCCATAAAGACAGCTGGAGCATTGGTCAAGCCAAAAGGCATAACTAGGAACTCATAGTGACCGTAACGGGTGCGGAATGCTGTCTTAGGAACATCTTGATCTCGGATCCTCAATTGATGGTATCCTGATCTAAGGTCGATCTTAGAGAAGAACTTTGCTCCTTGTAGTTGATCGAAGAGATCATCAATACGCGGTAGCGGATAGCGGTTCCGGATAGTAATCTTATTAAGCTCTCGGTAGTCGATGCATAGACGCATACTACCATCTTTCTTCTTCACAAATAATACCGGTGCCCCCCATGGTGAAACACTTGGTCTAATGAATCCAAGTTGTAATAGCTCCTGCAGTTGTTCTTTCAATTCCTTTAACTCTACTGGAGCCATTCGATAAGGTGCCTTAGAAATAGGTTCCGCCCCGGGGATTAAATCAATAGTAAACTCGACTTCACGCTCAGGTGGTAACCCTGGAAGTTCTTCAGGAAAGACATCAGAGAATTCCCGAACAATAGGAAAGTCTTCAATACGAGGAGTATCCACTGATGTATCTTTTATAGAAGCTAAGAATCCCTCACATCCACGAGATATAAGCTTTTGGGCTTTCAGAGCAGAGATAATTTTGAGAGGCTTCCGAGGTAGGTTCCCTTGATAAACTAAGTCAGGATTCATAGGATCACCAAATAGCACACGACGAGTTTGACATTCTATGGTAACATGGTGTCGTGTTAACCAATCCATGCCAAGAATAATATCGAAATCACCCATGTGCATAGGAAATAGGTCAGCCTCTCTTATGGTTGACTCGATCTGAATAGGACAGTTTTGATATACTTGTGAAATAACAATCGATTCTCCAACAGGAGTAGAAATCACTAATGCAGGCTCTAGAGCGGTAGGCATGATCGTAAGGTGCTTTGTGAATAGATGAGACACTATCGAGTGGGTGGAGCCAGTATCAAACAATACAGAAATATCATAGTCACCATAACGAAGTATACCACAAATCGTACCTATATATTGATAACTAATGAGATACTAACGACGGTAAAACTAGAATCAATGGAAGTAGATTATGATTATTTGAATGAATTTGTACGGAAAAATGTACCTGGAGCATTAGCAGCTTCCCCTGCAGTTAGTGCGAATACTCGACCTCCAGTAGTGGGTGGCACATTGGCTCCCTTAGCATCATTCTCTGGTCGGTTCCTCGCCTTTGGGCATTGACTAACCCTATGCCCCATATCTCCACAACCAAGACAAGCTCCTGTAAGTCGACGACAAGTTCCGGGATGATGCTTTCCACAATGAGTACACATCGGATGTCTGGAAGGATTGCCTTTTTGATTCACCGGTTGAGCTGCAATTGGTTGTTGATAGGTTATCATTTGACCTTGACTTCGAGTCTTACCATGCCATGGCTTAGTGTTCTTCCCCGGTCCTTGATTTTTCTGACGATCATTTCCATTTCGGTCAGATCCCTGAGATGACTCACCGCCAGCCTGAATACGAGTCCCATCTCTACTGCGCTTCTTATTATCCTCAAATTTTAACAAAAATTCTTTTCTCTCCAGGTCCACCCTTTTTGCAGCCCTAACTGCTTCCTCAACATTGTTGAAAGTGGAGTGAATAATAGCCTTACGAATCCGATCACATACTGCCCATTGATACTTTTCAGCCCGTTCCTCAGGTGGTCCAGCAGAAGAACCTAGGAATCCCAACAGTCGATAAAACCGGTCTGTAAAATCAGTGAGTGATTCATCGTTTCGTTGACGGATGTTATCATACTCCCGCCTGTATGCTGCTTTATCCACATTTGTAAAATACTTGTCGAAAAATATGGAACGAAAATCATTCCAAGATAGAGTCTCCATGAACTGTTCGCCTCCTCTTTCAGCTACCACATTCTCCCACCATACTTGAGCATCTTCCTCCAGCTTATAAGCAGCTAAACCCGCCCTGTACTGCTGATCAACTCTAAGCACGGTAAAAATTTTCTCAATGTGAGCGATCCAGTCTTTGGCCACTGCAGGTGTAGCCGCCTTAGTGAATGATCGTGGTTTTTGCTTTTGAAATCGTGCTAGCCAAACATCTGCACCAGTTGGGTTTGGATTCGGGTTTGGATTTGGGTTTGGATTCGGATCCGGATTTGGGTTTGGATTTGGATTAGGATTTGGGTTTGGGTTTGGATTCGGATTACGTACCGCATCAATCAAAGTTGGTAGTATAGCAGTAAGTGCTTGGGTCATAGCACCAACAAGGTTTGGATCAGGTCCATTCGACCCGTTAGAATTTCGTGAAGTACGGCTGGGAGGCATCTAAAATGAAAACATTTCACGTTAATCAGAACAACGTGAATGAGAAAATAGCCATATAATATATAGAGAACCTAACCCGATGTCTACCCAATCCTCACATGTCTTAATTATTTAGTTTAAGTTTTCTACAGGAAGGAGCCTAAGCTCTGATACCATAGCTGTAACACCCCAACCCGGGTAGGGCTGACGTGTCACACAAACAGTAAATCAGAGGTTCATGACGATAGAATTAAAGTACTAAGATACACACAAATCCTTACATAGATCCAAATAACTTAAATAAAGTCTTAAAATCAAAATACTATTAAGTCTTTTGCTTCAATTATTCTCATCCTAACTTCTTGAGTTAACACTCTTCACTCGTTCCCTGAGCCCCTTGAGTACCTGCTATAAAAATAAGAGAAAACAACAAAAGAAAATACGGCTGAGCCAAAGAATGCTCAGTAACGGAAATAAACAATAGCAATACAATGATCAATAACGATAACAATGAGATGATCAAGTTGAAAATCAAATGATAATGATCATCTAAAAGGAATACCCATATGAGCCAATAACAATAACAATTAACAATGTGTACATTAGCTGCAGTTCTAATGCACCAATATGTGAGATAGGAATGTGGGCACACACACCTAACCATCTCACCAATAACAATAACAATGATATCCTAGGATCGATCCATACGCCTCCTTTAACAATAATCAATATGTGTCACAACTTAGCACATAATAATAATGTAGAGACGCTGTGGTCTAATCGCTCTGCCACAGATAGAGCACGTCACTTGTACCACAATGACGCCCTATGTCCCCATAGGTGGATGTGCTCGGGTATGGAGGTCAATGATACAATCAATCAAGCCAATATAACACAATAAGTTACACTAGTGCTCATAACCCTTAATCAAGGCCACTAGCTATAATCAATCATTTAGGAAGCATGTGACAATGAGTACAAAGCAAATAAAGGCTATCACATGCAAACAATATCAATTATACAATAAACACTTATAACAATAATCTTATGGATTTAATCACCAACAAGTCAAGTTAAGAATTCAAAAGACCGATCAAGAACAAGAGGTATTCATGCTACGAGAGGGAAAGGTCGGAATCCGTACCTTATACACGAATGACAATAATCAGAAACAAAGTCTAGGCTCGGTTAACGCCGTGAGAACCTACGATAACATAACGCAGATTATAGTTTGAAAAATTTCAGTTCTGTCTCTGTCTTTTCGCACTCGTTAAAAATACTAAACGACGTCTAAAAATTCTGAAAATCTCCAGTCTACTAGATTAGTGAGTTCTGAACAACTTTCATTTAGAAAAGTTTCTGATTTGGAAAACCGAAATATGAGAAAAACGTGGATCTTTACAGCTGCGCAGAACTGCTAGCTGTTACGAAAACGATTGTTTAGAGGTCTAAACGAATGAGTTTTTCGATGTTTTATATACCAACAGATTCGTCTTTCGACGAACTTCGTCATGGACATAAATTTTAACTGATTTGGATCTGTTATGATAAAGTTATGGCCTCCGTAAGTTGGCTGTAAATTACGGGACTATATCGATTATTTGTAGCTTATTTTTAAACAAATATAACTATTTACAACATTCGTTAACAATATATATAAGGTTTTAATAAACTAACTTACGGGAATTAATTAGGTACTTCTATAAAAGATGTCTTATATTTAATCCGATTTTTAACATTTATTTAAAAGAATCCATAAAATAATTAAACTAAATTCCTTCGTTATATTGTTTTATAAAGGTTTTAAAAGAAATAAATTTCTAGAAATTAATTTAATACTCTTTAGAATAATAGAGTTTATAAAAATTATTTTTATAATTTTTAGGAAATTTTTTGTATTTTTAAAAGGCTCAAAGGCAATTAAAAAAAATAAATGTGGGTGCAAGGGTTCGAACCCTTGACCCCAAGGATTGCAAGGTGATCGAGAACCGGTAGACCAAAGGCATGCTGCCGCGAGAGTTATGGACTCTAAATGATTTTAAACACAACTCGCAGCAATCCCCCAATTTACCCAAGAACCCTAGAATCGATTTACCCGAAATTGAACATCAAATCGATGTTAATAACCAAATTAAGGTTAGGGCTTTCATTCCTCATACTTAATCGAGTAGATACATGTATTTAATTACCTGATTACGTTTCGAATCGAAGATGAACACCACTAAGAACAGGTCGCGGTCAAGTGGTGATCGTTGGGTGGCCAATCCTTGATGAAAATCAAATTAAATTGGTAGGAAGCTTTGCATGATGATCTGGAAGCAATTTCCCTTATCAATTTCGATTATAATTGATCGCAGACGGGTTACAGATCGAGTTGCAGGTCGCGGTCGAGAGGGAGATCGAATAGATAGTTTGTGTTTGTTTCTGTTGGATTTGCGAGTTGTAAACGATTGGAAACAGGTATATGATCGATTAGGTACAGTTAATTGCATTATTATGTCGGTTTAGTGCGATTTTAGAAGTTGTAAAGTGGCCGAAAGTCGAGACAATGATTTGGATCGATCGCACCCACGTTTATTGAATTATTTTGGGGTATTGTTTTCTAATCTTTCACGTGAATGATTTGGTATATTTTTGGCATTTAAAAACTAAGTTGTAGGGTGGGTTTGGAGGTCACCGGCGCCGCGGCCGGACTTTGGCCGGAGACCGCCGGAGATGCGGGAGAGAGACAGAGGGCTTTTAAATTTTTTACAGAATGGTCCCTGAGGTTTAATGTTCCTTCAAATTTTACACAAAACTTATAAATTTAAGTTTTAAAGAATGGCACAATACCCCTGGACTTATTAAAACATTTTTAAATAAATTTTTGTAAATTATTATCATTATCATTATTATTGTTATTATTATTATTATTATTATTTTATTTTATTTTATTTTTTTTTATTACGGGTATTATAGTATGTGTGTTTGTGCTCTGTTCTTTTTTTTACCTTGAATATTTCTTGTTATTACCTGTGCGCATTAGACTTATGATGCATGTCCTTTGCTTGCTGCAATTATGTGTTTCTGATTCTGATTTGGTTATGTGGTTGTATATGGTTGTTGAACTGCTTGTCGATCTTCTTTATTGATGTTGTGTGTTTTTTGACTGACAATTCGATGGGGATGAAATTAGGTTCTGTTTGCTTCATTTCCTGACTTGATTTCAAGTGCAGGTATAAGGAACTTTGATTATAGTTGTTGTAGTGATGTTGCGAATAGTTACACGAAAGTCCATCTATGTGACTTAACTAATTTAGACCAACACATATTTGTCAATCTTCTAAATGAATAGTATGTTTACATCTCGAATGATTTGGTTTCGGGAATTTCATGTCACATTTAGGTTTTTTATGTTTGCTCATATATGTGGTATGTGGACTCTTTTCCTATAAGTTAGTTTTTATATTTTATTAGTTACTTTGAATCATTTTTTTGATTGGATTTCTTTGTTGTTTGCTTAACCGATATTTTCTATTAGTGTATCTTTTATGTTAGTTTTTAAGGGCTTTGGTGCTTTCAAACATCTAATTGCTTTCTACTTGGATTTTAATGTAGGTTTAGAGACTTCTTTATGTTACTTACTTTTGATACATATATTTTAACTATTTTTTATTTAAATTTGGTAGCATTAAGGAATTTTTTTGTTATCGTTGGATCATCGTCTGAATCGATCTGACCCGTACCGTAATGTAATAACCATGGAAAAACCAATCGCGCAACGCGCGATCAGGAACATAACTAGTATAAAGTAACTCCATTTTTACATTCAGAAAAAGGTAAAAGAAATTGTACATTTCACCGTTTGTGAAAAGATTAAAATAGCCCATCCCTGCTTATTATGTCGTATCCGGGGCACCGTCACCTAGAGGTTTTCATCAGATCGGATTCAGATAAATCCGAATAATCTGAATTTATGCAAATAATCTGAATATATCAAATAATATTTTTTTAAACACATGGAACCAGAAATACAATTTTTTTAAACACAAATTCAAAATTTACACATAATATGTAATTTTATAGAAATCGAAGATTAGAATATCTAATATAGAACAACAATTGATTACTGTGTAATCACAGTAATTGTTTAGGATTATTGAGCTGAAAACATAATAAATAGTTGGATATAAGAACGGGCTAAAAAAATAGTGGGATTCTTATTCGGTCTAATCGGGCTATCCGAATAAAAAAACTATGATTACCGAAATCCGAATAAGGATTCGAATAGGTTTTTTTATTCGTATACGAATCGAAATACATTTTTTTATGGATTTCGGTTTTTCTAAACACCCCTATCGACACCGGCACCAGCACCGGCACCGTCTGTGTTGCGGTGCAAATAGTAGAAGGGGCAAAAACATAATATGTAATAGTAGAGGTCAAGTCATTAGTTCCGTAAACCCATTCAACTAAAACTCCCATGTGATTAAAAAAGGGCGTACCTGGTGCTGCAAAGAGCTTCCGCGTTTTCGCAGAGTCCAGGGAGGGTCCGTCCCATTTAAGGGAAGATGTACGCGGTCTTTCCCCCACATTTTGTGGGGAGGCCGTTTCCACGGATCGAACCTGATCGAGACCTTTGGTCCCTTAGGAACAGCTTTTACCGCTGCGCCAAGGCCCGCCCTCTCCCATGTGATTAAATGCTTGTAAAATAAAGAAACCATTAAACTAATTGTTCTTCCATAAACGCTATTTAAATACAACTCCATGTGATAGATGCTTATATAAAAATTACCGAGAGACCATTAAACTAATTTAAAACCTTGTTTATAAATATAAAACTGAAAACAAAAACTTGAGCACCTCACACACAAACATGGCATTGAAAATATATGCTGATCGAATGTCCCAACCATCTCGTGCAGTTCTCATCTTCTGCAAGTAACTTATCTTCTTCCCTAAATCTTTATACATGATTTCATCTATTACCTTCTATTTACAGATGACTGAGTATATGTATTGAGTTCATTAGTTAATTGTTCAAGATTACTGACATACGGGAGTCTTGTGCAAAGGGTTTATCTTTTAGGATTACTGTTCAAACTTCATTATTAAGGCAGTGCAACACAGTTTTTGTAAATTAGTGTGCTCTCTTGTTATGTTTCTTATGGCTTTTTCTGATGTCATTTTAAGGATAAATGGGATAGATTTCGAGGAGATATTAATAGATATCTCGAAAAACAAGCAGCTCTCCGCTGAATATAAAGGTTTTACCACGATCTTTATTAATTTTGTGTTAAATTGTGCTCATTTTAGACATATGTATGCTCACTAATCTTGTTTTACACAGCAATAAACCCCATGTGTCAAGTTCCCGCAATGGTCGACGGGCGATTTAAACTGTTTGAGAGGTTCTAAAATCTGTCTCTTTATGGTTTCATTCTTTTCTTTACATGAAGTGAAAGTATCATTTGTGATTTGTAGTCATGCGATTCTTATCTACATATGTTGTGCATTTCCGGGAGTAGCTAGTCACTGGTGAGTCGCTTTCTTCGCCTTCCATATCTTCATACAAATCCTATAAACTTTATAATTTTAGTATACATAATGTTGTCATGTTCATAGGTATCCTAGTGATCTGTTGAAAAGATCCAAGATCCACTCGGTTTTAGACTGGCATCATTCCAATTTGCGCCGCGGTTCAGGTGAGAGCTATATTAAACATTTCTCTTTTATCTTACACTTTGTTAGTTTTATACCTTTTGCTTTCAGGGTTGCTTGTTTTCAACACCATCCTTGCACCACTAAATGGATTGGTTTTGAAAGATCATCAAACGGCCGAGGAAGGTGAGAAGTTACTCGCGAGATCGTTATCTAAACTAGAAGATTTTTGGCTAAAAGATGGAAGGTTTTTGGTTGGAGGCTCTAAACCATCAATAGCAGATATCAGCTTAGTATGTGAAATTATGCAACTTGAGGTAAACTTATATTGTATACTATATATGTTGTCAAAAGCATGCACCTAGGCACCCAGGCGCCTTGCTTGCTTTGGGCCCTCGCTTTTTAAGCGTATTATGTACGCCTAAGGCTCAAGGCTGACCCTTTGCAGCTTGAGTGTACCTAGCAATTTGGACTACCTGTATTATACAAGTTCTCTCAAGTTATTATCTTTTTGGTTAATTTTGCATCAAAACACAAAATTTTCTCGTGTTTCAGCTTCTGAGTAAGAAGGATCATGATCGGATATTAAGCCCATATAAGAAAGTTGTTCAGTGGATCAAAGATACAAAGAGGGCAACTGCGCCTCATTTTGATGAAGTTCACGAGATTCTCTTTAAAGCACAGAAAAGAATTCGAGAGCGTATGTCAATTGAATATCTTAAAAATGAATTGAAGTCGAAGCTGTGAGATCACTGGATAAGTTCTGTAAGGTGTCATGATCATTTAATCTTCTTTAGTGAAAAGATTAAATTCGCATAGATGCATGTATTGTTTAGTGCTACTGTTGATGTATGATCCTTCTTAAGTCTTTACTTACAATGCAGATTTATATTTTCAAGATTGTGTGATAATCAATTCACTTTAATAAATTGGATTTCATCATACTACGCAACGATCCTTTGCCTGGCCTTTTATATAGAAACCCGATTTCAGCATCTTTCCTCTCTCTTATTCTTCTTAGAATCGGATATTTAAGCCTTCGGAATGTTCCCAAAGCTCCGGTTCACGTCTAGTCCCTTCAGGTAAGGCTTAAGTTTAATTTAGTTATTTGAATTCAATTTGGGAACATGGTTTAGGGGGTCGTGGCTAGATTATACAGTGGGTAATTGTCACGAAGATGAAAACAAAACTTGATAATCTGAGTGAACTCAAACAAATCTTCTACAACAAAGAACACTGAACATCAGATCATCGTTGTGATGACCTTTCAATAAAACGAATACAACAAGAATATGAAGCAGATCTCATCAACTCGATGAAACCCTAACAAGAACATACAGAACTCTCTAGAGAACACATGTGTGTGTGAAAGAGATAAGATATTTTTCAATCTCATCATGACTTCAAAGAAGTACACGATATAATACTCCCGAACACACGAAGTCTGCTACAAGCCCATCAGGGCCATCTTCAGTCCAGCAGCAGCTCAGCCCAGCAGCAGCAACAGCTCAGCCCAACAGCCCAATACACACACATACACATATTAAAACAAAACATACATTAATACTTTGAATTAATACAACTAATACAAATATAGCTAATACAAATATATTTGGATAATGAATTACAATTTTTAACACCCCTCATAATTCCATTATCCAAATACATCAAAAAGCTTTAGCTTATCACATAAAACTTCATGTTGTCGTGGAAACAACCCTTTTGTAAAGATATCAGCTGGCTGATCGGTTGACGACAAACCAACCGTGCTGATTACACCAGCAGTAATTTTTTCACGAAGGAAAAATAAATCAATTTCAAAATGCTTCGTTCGTTCATGAAATACAGGATTTGCAACAATAGAAACTGCTGCATTACTATCACAGAACAACTGTACCGGAAATGAAACTGAAATTTTTAACTTTTAAGTACATTAGACAACCACAACGCTTCACAAGTTACTGCACACATTGCTCTATACTCTGCCTCGGCAGAAGATCTAGAAACCGTGGACTGTTTTTTACTTTTCCAAGAAACCAAAGAATTTCCCAGAAAAATACAGTACCCTGTAACTGATCTACGAGACTGCAAACACTTACCCCAATCAGAGTCAGCGTATGCGGTCATTGATAAACTATTACTTTTCTGAAAGAACAACCCTTTACCAGGATTACTCTTTAAGTATCGCAATAGTCTAAGGCCTAACTTAAAATGAGACATTGTCGGACTATGCATGTATTGACTTAAAAACTGCACCGAATAAGCTATGTCTGGTCTAGTATGAGATAAGTAAATTAATTTGCCTATCAACTTTTGATACTCAGACACATTCTCAAGAATACTATCATCCTTGCTACACATGTTAGTAACTACATGATGTTGTTCTAAGGGAGTACTAACAGGTTTACAAGCAGACATACCATATTCAGTAAGAAGTTCCACGCAATATTTCCTTTGAGACAGACAAATACCATTATTTGTTCTAATCACTTCTATTCCTAGAAAATATTTCAGATCACCAAGATCTTTTATTAAAAATTTTGTATGTAAGAGTTTCTTTATATAATGTATCTCACTTATATCATTCCCAGTGACAATTATATCATCAACATATACAAGTAAGACCACAATGGTAGAATTTTTTGACCGTATGAACAGAGAGTAATCACTTTTACTTTGCTCAAAGCCTAACTCAGTTAAAACACTTACTAATTTCTCATTCCACATACGAGGAGCTTGTTTAAGTCCATAAAGGGATTTGGTTAGTTTGCATACTCGGGTGTCAGTTTTTGAAAAATATCCCTCGGGTAAGGACATATAAACATCCTCATTTAAAGCACTATATAAGAATGCATTGTTTATGTCTAGCTGAAAAAGTGACCAGTTATTCTGGACTGCCAAACACACAATACATCTAATAGTTACCATTTTGGCAACTGGTGCAAAAGTTTCCTCAAAATCAATTCCTTCTTTCTGATTACACCCTTTCGCAACTAACCGGGCTTTAAACCGTTCAATTTCACCGGTTGATTTATATTTGATTTTATAGACCCATTTGCATCCTATGGGTTTTCTATCTTTAGGACAATCAACTAATTCCCAAGTGTGATTTCTGTTTAGAGCTTCCATTTCTTCATTCATTGCATTTATCCAGTTTTTATCTTTAACTGCTTGATTATATGTTTTTGGTTCAACACTTTTATTCAAACTTGTAATAAAACAGTAGTTTTCATGAGAAAGATTAGAATAGTTTAATACTTTTTCAAGACCATATTTAACCTTTCCCTCAACTACAAAATCATTTAAGCTGCTTGGTAATTTTGTATTTCTAGTTGATCTCCGTATGTTATCAGGCATAGGTGTTGAAATCATTCCCTCAGATGGGATGGTGTTATCATTTTGTTCCTCTACAGGATCTGCCATACTAGTTTTATCACCAAGAGAATGTGGCTGCTCTTCAGTAGCCTTCCTAACATTCTCGGCAGTGGAACTAGTTTGCTGACCGAGATCAGAACTATCACCATGTACCCCCTCTTCATCATCGGGATAAGTATTCGGACTGCTTGTGTTTATAAAGTCGAAAAAATTTGTATGGTTTAAATTCTGATCCACAAGTGGGTTATTATCAACTAGAGATGAGGTAATTTTAAAAGGAAAAATATGTTTATAAAACTTAACATCTCTAGAGAACAAAACAGTTTTTTAATCAAGGGACCAAAGTTTATAACCCTTTTTTTGATTTGAGTATCCAATGAAAACACATTTTTGTGCATTACTTTCAAATTTATACGTTTTATTTAAAACTGTACAGTAACACAAACAGCCAAATGATTTTAAGTGCGACAGAGAGGGTTTAAAGCCAAACATAAGTTCATAAGGAGTTTTTCCATTTAGTACAGATGAGGGGGTCCTGTTAATTAAATAAGCAGCTGTTAGAACACATTCAGACCAGAATTTAAGTGGTATACCACTTTGGAATAACAGAGATCTAGAGACATTTAGAAGGTGCCTATGTTTTCTCTCAACAATGCCATTTTGTTGAGGTGTGTAAGTGCAGGAGGTTTGATGCATTATTCCATTATTTTTAACAAAGGACATCATTTTCTGATTAATAAATTCAGATTCGTTATCACTCCGAAGTACTTTAATTGTTTTGTTGAATTGATTTTGTAGAATTCTAAAGAAACCTTCAAGGTTTTCAAGTACTTCCCCTTTATTATTCATTAGATATACCCAGACTGCTCTGGAATAATCATCAACTATGGTTAAGAAATATCTAAACCCTTCCTGACTTGACACTTTATAAGGACCCCATACATCTAAATGAATCAGATCTCCAACTTCTTTTGACACATGATCACTTAAGGGAAAAAGTTCTCTATGTTGTTTTGCCTTATGACAGGTGTCACAGGGTAGTGATTCAGTTAGGGTTTTTATATTTAAATCGGTTTTTATAACTTTTAAGACCTGATCAAATGGATGTCCTAATCTTATGTGCCAAAGATTATAAGACTCCAAGCTGTTAAAACAAATGTTCTGAGGGAATTGAGTCTCACCACAGAAATATAGGTCATCAAACTGGCTACCAGTCGCCAGGGTGTTCTTTGTGAGTGAATCCTGGATAAGACATTTGTGTTCATCAAATGTTACTAGAAGTTTACTGTCGCGAGCCAATTTATGAACTGAAATGAGGTTTACATAGTATTCTGGGACAACAAACACATCTTGTAAAATGATGTGTTCATTCAGTTTTACATTTCCTATCTTAGTGACAGATGCACTTGTACCATTAGGATGTTTTACACTTATATTTAGGCTAGTAACATTTATTGGATTAATGATATCATCATCATTCATAACCATGTGTTGGTTAGCCCCAGGATCAACAACCCAACCAGGATGTCCCTTTGTGGGATGTCCTAATGAGAAATTATATACCCGTTTATTTAATAGAGGTGAGTAGATAGAGTTATTACCACTCAGATTTGATGAGTAGTGCTCAGTTTTTTCATTCAAGAGACCTAACAGTTTTGATATTTGATCAGCTGTTAAAGCTGTCACTTGAGATTCAGATGTAGAGTTAGTTTTACTAGGGGATGCATAACATTGATTCGAAGTTTTAGAACCTTGAGCAGGATAAGAGTTGTTTCTTTGTTTATTTCCTTGTGGATACCCAACTATTTCAAAGCATTTATCAACAGTGTGTCCTATTTTATTACAGTGTGTACATTTCAGATTAGGGTTGGGTGGCCTGTTGTTTCTTTTTTTGTCAAAGTTTTGAGTTGACTTTAAGGTGAATCCCACATTTTGAGTTGAGTTTTTTGCTGTTTGGTTTGAATTTCTATTGGATTCCTCTCTAGAAACTATAGAGAAGGCAGTTTTAACAGTAGGTAGTTCATCTCTTGTTAATAAGCTAGTTCGTACAGGTTGATATATATTATCAAGTCCTATAAGGAACTGCGTGAGTTTAATAAGATGGTTAAAGTTGTTGAATTCTTTTGATGCTTTACAGGTGCATGATGGAAGTTGAAGTATGTTATCCATTTGTTTTCACATAGTATTTAATTTGTGATAATATTCAGATACACTACTTCCATTTTGAGATATTGAGTTTATTTTCTGGTAGAGATTAAAGACAACCGAACCATCTATTTTATCATAAGTTTCTTTCAAATCATTCCATACTTCAGAGGCTAGCTTAGAGAATACTTGACCTACGTATAATTCTTCTGATATGGAGTTTAAGATCCAAGTTAACACTATAGAGTTACATCTTTTCCACTGCCCAGCCAATATATCATTTTCTGTTGATTTTTTACATGTTCCATCCACAAAGCCAGTTTTATTTTTAACTTGTAATGCTAATTTCATAGCATTAGCCCATATTGTGTAGTTTTCTGTTCCCTTAAGTTTCACGTTTACAATTGTGAGAACGCATGAGTCACTAGAGTGAAGATACAACGGATCACTAGCATCTAGTTTACTTACTAGCGTAGTTGTTAGAGTTGTTGTAGGTGTTTGAGCAGGTGTTTCTTGTTCCATTTTATTCTTTCACACAATAGAATGCTAGCAAACAAGCACACGCACAGAATAAACGACTGTTTACAGTCGCCCAGTATGATGCAATACATACAAATATGCAAATCACACAAGTGATGCACAGAGACAAGTAGATTTATGCAGCACACAATACAGGGGGTGGCTCTCCCTGTTTGATCAGATTTTCGGTACTCCTAACCCGGACAAAGAATGCCTAAACTTTTAATAACAGAACTGTAAGAAAAAAGTAGGGTTAGAAAGATCTCACAATGAGATTTCCCGTTTCACGGGACTTCGGTAGACAGATCTTGACTGCTATAACCTTCACAGGGTTACAGAGTCAAGATAGAAGAAAGAGGGTTCCGCAATGTATCGCCGACAGTCAGCAGTGGTTCCGTCCTTTTGAGGACCAAGAATCAAGTCTCAGAGCGTCTTCCTTTATCAAGTGCAGATAGTATCCACACGAAGATGAAACGCCTTATTTTTAGGCGCCTTCGATGATACCAAGATCCAAAATGTACGAAACCCTAATCCACGAAATAGAGATATAACTTTGCAGCGGAAGATGATTACCAGGAATCAAGAGCGACTATAGAAGGCTCAGATACCATGTCACGAAGATGAAAACAAAACTTGATAATCTGAGTGAACTCAAACAAATCTTCTACAACAAAGAACACTGAACATCAGATCATCGTTGTGATGACCTTTCAATAAAACGAATACAACAAGAATATGAAGCAGATCTCATCAACTCGATGAAACCCTAACAAGAACATACAGAACTCTCTAGAGAACACATGTGTGTGTGAAAGAGATAAGATATTTTTCAATGTCATCATGACTTTAAAGAAGTACATGATACAAATACTTCCGAACACACGAAATCTGCTACAAGCCTATCAGGGCCATCTTCAGTCCAGCAGCAGCTCAGCCCAGCTAGCTTCAACCCAGCAGCAGCAGCAGCCCAACAGCCCAATACACACACATACACATATTAAAACAAAACACACATTAATACTTTGAATTAATACAACTAATACAAATATAACTAATACAAATATATTTGGATAATGAATTACAATTTTTAACAGTAATTTGATCCTAGATTATGCATAGCCTGATTATCTATTTATGCTTAAGCCATAACTAGTCACCCAAAGCTAACTTTAGTGATGATTAACTATTCCTCAATCCCTAGTTACACAAATAAGCATATCTTGATAATTAATAGGAACGTAGTTCCAGGAATCTTTGTAATCAGGACCAAACTAATAACTTAGGTGAGTTGTCATGATTGTTTTACACACACAATATGCTTAATTAGTCAACTGGTAATAAAAGAGAATGTCACAATATGCATTATGTTGGTGGGGGTAGGATTGGATTCTTTTATGCTTAATGGTTGAGTGAATGGGGGGGGGGAGGTCACTAGGTGGTAATGCTCAACGGGGTGAATGGCCCCTAGGACAGTAAGTCCATGTCATGCACTCACACCCATGCGACGATTGAGGGAATACTATTTATTGCCGGAGAGTTGTTATGGAAACCATAAAAGGCACCAAACCTCTGGCTGAATTATGACCCATATTATGATGCATTATAATCTGTTTGTTTATAATGTGTCTTATGAGCCACAAGCTTTTGTTGATGTTGTTTTTAAATATACTTATGAAGGCAGTTGAAAAGAGTTTTGAGCTGGATGATAGTCATCCTTGGTGGGTTTCGGGAAGCATAAGAACTTTAAGAGTTGTTATTTTGTAAACTTGGTTGTAAACAATATTTTAAACATTAAATAAATCTGTTAGTTGTTGCTTCTGTTAATTATCAATTATGCATTTCATTTGGTCCAGAGGATAGGTTGGTGTATGGAGTTAGAAATATATATATATATATATATATATATATATATATATATATATATATATATATATATATATATATATATATATATATATATATATATATATCTGTGTCTATACTATAATAAATAAACAACTTAAAGGATCCGCTACATCTTTCTATCATATTAAAAAATATTTCTTTTCGTCTCTCTCTTATCAAATAGTTAAAAAACCATAAAATTATAATAATAATCAATTTGCCTTTTTTTACTAAAGTATCTCATAACTTATATAAATTTTATTTTAACTTTTATTTAAATTAAAAAAAATATTTAAACAATAACATGATCACACATGTACACTATATACCATCCTTTAAAGTCTATGCATAGCATAGGTTGCATTTGATTTGCACTAACTTATTTGAGAACTCGTATTACATTAATAAGTGCGAAAACCATATAAGCACATGTATATAATGTTTTAATGAAAAATAATATAATTAAAGAAAGTTGGTTTATTTCTCACTCACTCTTTCTTTAATTTTATCTCATCTTTATTGAAAATTTTCATAAAATGTATAACAATGTGTAGATGCTGATATGATATATATGCACATATGCATTTAGATATAATGTCATAAATTCCATATTTTTAAAAAATAAATAACAAACATATTAATACTTTCACACATTGTATTCATTTACATAATAAATAGTACAAGAGTTGTTCTTGTAGTTCTCAACCTATTACTTGGCATTGAAACGCACGGCCAACACATTTAATACATAACCAATTCAAAGTTGATAACCGCTTAAACACTTTTATATAGTGCTTGAAATAAATCAACACTTACATAAGTGCCTTGTGAAATACATTTAAAGAAATAAATACAACTTAGCAGTATTCGATCTCGCGTGTTGCGCAAGTCTACGACATATAACGGTGGAACGTGTTTTTTTCAGGCATTATCAATCACAAAGATATTACAGAAAAACTTGTAGAAATAGAATATACAACAACTTATAGAAACACATTCGTTTGACACTTAGTGTGCTGATAATTATTGTTAAGTCAAACAAACAAAAACACATCATTATAGCCTGTAATACAATCTAAAGGCTTAGAATATGTGACTCGTTATGCCTGCAAACCAGAAATGATACAACGCCAAACTACGAACATTTTTCTAAGTTTCATAGCACCCTTTAAATATACAATCTACGACTAATGTTGTGACACGTATGGTGCAAGGTTAGGAAAAAATTAATAAAAAACAATAAAACCACTGAAAGGAGCCGAGGAAAGATCAAATCTGGTGGGTTACATCACCCAATTGAGCGCAAACCAACGACCCCAAGTTCTCCCTTGGTAAACGTTGTGACAATTACTGTTTATAAACTAAAGATAAACTGAATTAAACAAAAAAGTAAAATAAGTAAAATAAGTAAAACAAACTTGTGCATTACATGATGGTACCCTATGCTTAGCAACTTGTACTAAGGGTACAATAATATATAAGATAGTAAGTATTTGCAAGCACAGTAGCATAAAGGAAGAATCATGAAAATTTTAAAAAATTCTATTAAAATCATTGGATTTTTATTCTTAACTTCATTCAATTTTCATAACAAAATGTAATAATGTAATAAATTCAAATTTACCTACCAATCTCCCCTTCTATCCAACCTGCAACCATCATCACAAGCTTTTTTTCTATCCAAAACATGGATAAACAAAAGGATGATCCACATATGCATTCTTCTATGTCAAGACCACTGTCTTACGGCCAAAGCCGCTTCTCGAGGGTAAACAAAGTCGAAGAGATTAAGTGTTGGAAACAATGGACAAGCTAGCTGGCGTTGTCCCCATGGAGGCAATAGTAGATGGTTCTGCATGACGAAGCAGCCACTCCATGGTGACCTAAATCCAAAGATGGAGGAAAAGTTTAGTGGTCATGTTTAAAATAAACAATAATCTTCAATGGCCATAATTCAAAACCACCAAGTTTACTATTCCTTTGGTTCATTTATACATATATAGGATATTTATTTTGTACTTTTCACATTTTTGATCATATTTAAATTTGGTTATATATTGAATGATCTTCTTCTATATCTACACACAATCAGATATATATATGTACATGCATATAGGGGCTGGTTCAAATAAAAAAAACATTTATTTAGAAACCTAAGACGCAATATGGAATTGACACATAACAATATTTAAAATTGAATAGCAAGGGTAATATTGTTTTTAACAATCAGCAACTTATAAACAACACCAAAATTAGTTTCTTTTATTTTCTTCAATTTGTTTCTAATCTCAATTGATTTTATTCATCTCTTCTTTACGTTTTTGATTTCATTCAATCAAAACTTAATCCAATTTCAATATAAAATCATTTTTTTCTTCCAGATCTATGTATTTTGATCAAAAATCAATCTAATTTTAATATGAAATCATTTAAGAACAAAGGCTGTTTAATATCGTATTCATTTTTTTATTTATTTGAAACCTAGATATATCATATTTTTCATACAGATTTTATTTAATTTTATTCATATTTAGAGTTAGAAAACATCATTCTCTATATAATAGAGTAATTTCTTTCTTGAGAATCACTTTGATTTGTACAATTTTTTAGTTCGTAATTTATACTATATCTTCAAACATTATCACGGATTTTTTTTAATATGTGTTATATGTCGAATACCACATAAACACAATATGTTTTATGTTGTTTTACCCCAAATGTGTTGGTTTACCCTAAATCAGTTAAAACATGTTGTTTTACATGAAAACAACACAAAACGTGAAAACAACATAGAACGTGTTATTTTACATACTATCAACACATGAAAACATCAAATCATATGTTGTTTTACATTGAAACTGTATATAGTGTTTTGTTTTATTATAAAACAACATAGTATTTGATATTTTACCTTGTTATTTTACTGTAAACAACACATAAATTTATGTTGTTTTATATAATCTTTTACACTAAACAAAATAAAAACATGATCTCTTACGGTAAAATAATATATAAGCTAAAACAACATATAGGATGTTTTCTTATCATGGAACAACACAAGATGCACCATCTTATCGTAAAACAACACAATTTTATAATAAATTAAAGTGACGATTTTAACATTAGACAACACAAAACATTATATTTTACCCTAAAACATCACATAATATTGTTTTACCCTAAAATAGCACATAACATGTTTTAACGTTAAACAGAGCAAAAGTGTTGTCTTACGACAAAACAGTACATAGAGTTGTTTTTATTATAAAACAACACATTTTCGCAACAATGATTTTTTTTATTAAAAACATATTGCAATACTTACTCAAATTAAAAATGATAAAACGTTTGATGTTATGGTGCGATTAAATTTAAAAAATAATATCGTATAAAAAAATTACGAACGTTTAAATAAAGTGGGAAAATTTGAAAAAAAAATCAACAAAAATAGTTTTTCCCATATTACCATTGGAACCACTTTTATGTCTAAAAATTAATCTCAACTATTAATTTATGAAATAGATGGCTAAGATCTTTTTTTAGGCTTTTTAGACAAATGTATTTTTTTTATTTTAACCAGCCCCATACTTTATTTTTTTTTTGAACGGTAGAGATTTTATTAAAATGGTTCTAGTAAGAAACTAGAAACCTGACAATACAATCATACACATGCTTTAATCCCAATTACATGATTGAATCAAACTTATAACACCAAGAATTCCAATCTAAAGACTTTCTTTTCTTTTTGTGTTTAGCCCATAGAAATGCAGTCACCTTAATTTCCTGAACTATATTCGATACCACTACATTCTTCTTGTCAAAAGCTTTTCGATTCCTGGCATTCCATAAAATATAAATCGCAGAATAATAAACTGAGTAGAGTAGATCTTTTTTTATCGGGTTAGAGGTCCAGGACTCAATCTGACCGATTAACTCCTTAATAGAATTTGCAGAATGAGGAGGAACTTTGCGCCAGGCCTGTATCTCAGCCCACATCCTGCTTGCAATGGGGCAGTGGAGTAACACGTGATCTAGTGATTCCGATAACCACCCACATAACGAGCATGCGGCCTGCCCAATAATACCTTTTATATGCAAAAGATATTTAACCGGGAGCCTATTTTCAACCGCCCTCCAAACATTAAGATTAACCTTTAAGGGAACCGAATTTATCCATTTGAATGAGGACTGATGATTAGGAAGCAGGAGGGGATCAAGTATGTTTCTTACAGATTTGGAGGAGAAACCCAAATCATTGCCCACCTCCCATTGCCAAGTATCATCCGAGGCAGCTGCCTTGTGCGCTTTCAAAATCTCCACGAGATCCGCCAATTCCCGAAGCTCCTGAACTGTGTGAGGGTCACTTTTCCAGTTCCATTTTAATAAGTTACCAGCAGGATTAAGTGTTATTCTATCTGCTATAGTGCAACTCTTGCTCCTTTCAATCTTATACAAATTAGGGAAAACGTCTTTTAAAACCCCAGCTACTGTCCAATCATCCATCCAAAAGAGTATACTTTCACCCAAGCCCATTTTACATGACATCATTGAACCAAAGTCTAGCCCGATTGCACTAAGACTTCCAATAACCGAGACGATTTCTTTCCATGCGCCAGCTATAGTTTTCTTGATGGGGAACCATTGATGTTCATTTTTGCCACTGTGGATAGCACTAATTGTTCTGGCCCAAGTAGAGTTGGGTTCGGTTTTATATCTCCAAAGCCATTTGGAGAGTAGGGAGATGTTCGAAGCTTTTAGGCTCCCAATCTCCCATCCACCTTGATCCTTTGGAGCTAGGAGTCTTTCCTACTTTACTCAGTTCATTTTTTGAACACCATTATTTGAACCCCAAAGGAATTTCCTCCTTATTGATTCCATTTTATTTATCACTGCAGCAGGGGCTTTGAACATGGAAAGAAAGTATATGGGGAGGCTCCCAAGAACTGACTTCAACAAAATTAGCCTTCCACCCATTGATAATGATTCTGATTTCCACTTGCTTAATCTTTTCTCCAATCATTCTATAATTGGGTTCCAATTAACTGCTCTGTTCATATTTGCCCCAATTGGGAGACCAAGGTACTTAAATGGCAGCTCCCCCACTTGGCAATTTAGTCTTCTTGCAGACGCCACAATTAGATTCCGTGGAACCCCAATGCAAAAAATGCTACTTTTTTGAAGATTTATCTGTAATCCAGAGGCTAAATTAAAACATCTAAGAATGCAAGATAAATTGTCAATATTTGAATCAGACCATTCCCCCAAACATATAGCATCATCTGCATAAAATAAATGCGATATTTTGGAATCGTTGGCCGGGAGGTTGAGGCCTCGAAATGTTCCCACATCCATAGCAGATTTCATGAATGTATTTAATGCTTCCATTACAATGATAAATAGATATGGAGATAATGGATCTCCCTGTCTAACACCCCGAGTCATTTTGAATTCCATAGTGGGTGAACCATTTACTAATACAGAGACCATGGCTGAAGATAAACAAGCCTGGATCCATCTTCTCCATTGATCAGGAAAGCCCATGAGGCATAGCACATTATCTAGGAAATTCCAATTAACCGAGTCAAAAGCCTTTTCAAAGTCAGCCTTGAACACCAAAGTCTCCGTTTTTGATTTTCTTTTCCAGGCAATAATCTCATTCAACACCAGGACACCATCCAAAATTGATCTCCCTTCCAAAAACGCTGATTGAGAGTCACTTATTATCAATCCCATGATCGGTTTCATTCTGGAAGCCAGGACCTTCGCCAACACCTTATATACACACCCGATAAGAGATATTGGTCGATAATCGGAAAGAGTCAGTGGGTCTTCCCGCTTTGGGATTAAGGTGATAAAAGAGCAGTTATTTCCTTTGCTTATGGAGCATTGCAAATGAAAATGAGCGAAGGCATTTATGAAATCCAATTCGAAGAGACTCCAAAATTTCTTAAGGAAAGCAAAAGAGAACCCATCCGGTCCTGGAGATTTTTCTCCCAAGCACTCCCACACCGTATTTTTAATTTCTTGTAATGAAAAAAGGGCGGTTAACATGCTGCAATGCTCACCGTCCAACCTCCTAAAATTTCCACTTAATAATTCAGGTCTATCATACCTGTTCTCCTTGAATCTTGCCTCAAAGAAATCATATGCTTGTTTTTTTATTGTAGTTGGATCCGATATCCAAGCCCCATCATAGTGCAGCCTATTCATCCGGTTGCGCGCTTGGTTTGCTTTGACCGAGGCATGAAAAAATCAAGTGTTTTCATCGCCTTCGACTGCCCACTTTACCCTTGCTTTCTGTCTTAGATCCGTTACACGGTACCGCTCGTGCTCTTTTAGCATTTTTCTCCAGTTCAGAAGACATTCTTGTTCATGGAGGGATATAGTTCTAGATTCAGCAACACGCTCTAGACTTTCCAGATCATGTTTGATCTTACCGGATCTTGGTCAATTTGATTTCATTTACTGTCTCGCCAAATTTTGATTGCATTTTTGATCGCCCTGAGTTTGGCAGATAGAAGCGAAATCGGATCAACTGCATAATTGGACTTATGCTGGAAAGTAACAACAGCTTTTGTAACCACCTCCTTAAAGCCTTCCATGAAAAACCATGAGTTGAAGACCTTAAAAGGAATAGGCCCAAAGTCTTCCGAATTTATTTTTAGAATGATTGGTGAGTGATCCGAGAGATGTCTTGGGAGGTTTACAACCTCAGCAAGGGGGAACCTGTTGAGGAAAGATGAGCATACAAGAAAGCGATCAATTTTACTTAGCTTAGATCCATCGGTAGCCATAAAGGTGAACCGGGAACAACCCATTCAATACTCATATAGATCAGCAGATCTGATAAACGAATTGAATCTGGCAGCAGATTGGGGACAATAATCAGAATTAAAGCGCTCCTCCTCATTCCTTACTTCATTGAAGTCTCCAAGAAATATCCACACCCCTTGATTTGAAGCTTTGAGAGTGGACAGATCATTCCACAATTGTAACTTTTGGGTTGGATCGTGGGGGCCGTATACGTTTACCATAAACAGATCTTCATCAAACTCCTTGACTTTTCCTCTAACCACCATGAAACGAGACGTCTTAATTGTATCAAGATGAGTGAAAATTGATGGGTCCCATAAGCAGAGCAGACCGCCCGATCTACCATCCGAGTTTACCCCATCATATTTGAATACACTTCTGCTCCAAAATTTGTTCACCCTAATTCTCGATAGGTCTGCAATCTGAGTTTCTTGAATAGCAATAAAAGATACATTATTTTGTTGCTTGAGCCGTCTAACCCAGAAGCCTTTTTCATCGCTTCCGGCACCCCTAATATTCAACGACATGCAATTCATTGATACCCAATCATCTCCTTTTCTCCTAGAACCGCAGCCCTAATATCTTCCCTGTATCTGTCCGTATCCAAACCCAGAATCTCCCCAACCATTATCGTTCTTTCCACCACCATATCCACGTATTTGTGTCTATCCATTTGAGCTTCTGATGAATTTTCTCCAAGGTGTTCCCTGCGAAGTATACTGACATTTTCTTGGGAGAGAGAAATGTTGGAGCATGCTCTAATATTTGAGTCAGGAATGTTCTTCGATTCTCCTTTAAGTGCACCGACTGGATTGCAGGAGGAATCATTATCTCTGGGCCCAATATGTTTGGGTGATTGGGCTTGAATTGGAGATATTATTGGGTCCTCATTTGCTGTTGTATACATGGGCCGAGAAAGCATTTACGGGGAGCCCACCACATCAGCATCCAGATTCAATGTATCTTTTTGAGGCGGTAACTAGAGGTGCACACCGAAACCGGTTCCCCGACCCGACCCGACGACCCGACCTGACCCGACCCGGTTTGAACCCGGAAATACCCCAAACCGGTTCCAACCCGGAAAAACCCACCGGTTCGGACCGGTTTTGAAATTTTTGACCCAAACCGGTTTGGAACCGGTTTTGATCCAACCCGGTTTGGAAACCGGTTCAAAAAACCCGGTTCCAACCCGGTTTTTACCGTTTTTTTTTGACCGTTTTAAAACGGCTATATAGCCGTTATAAGCTCGTTTGTGACCGTTTTTTCAACATTTTTTGAACCATTTTGCCCTTATATGATAGTATAAATAGGTAGTGGGTGTAATGGTTTAGTCACAACACTCAAAACTTCAAAAACGCTTGAAAACGTGCTTAAAAACGCAAAAACGCTCCTCACTCTCAACTTTCTACTCTCTCAATATCTTGAATTATGGCTTCTGAATCTTTGGTTCCAACCGGTGGATCCTCAAGTGCCGCTACCGTTGTTAGAATTCTTTTAACAACGAGAAACCAGAGATTTGGTGTAATTTCGACTTATGCGAAATGTCGAATGGTCAACATAAAGCTCGATGCAAGGCTTGTGGTTCGTTTTTCAAGTCGGATTCAAACTCGACTTTGAGAAATCATATGACCAAATGGTGCAAGTCTTTGAAAAGTACACCGAGTCAAGGACAAACATCAATCGGAAACGATGGTGGTTTATGGAACTTCAACGTAGATATGGTTCGAGATAGAATGGCAAAGTTTGTAATTCAAGAAGGATTACCGTTCGATCACTGCGACAACCCTCGGTTAACAAAATTGATTCAAGAAACTCTTCAACCACGCTACACTCACGTAAGTCGCACCACTCTTAGACGTGATTGTTTAAATCTTTGGAAACAAGCAAAAAATGATTTAAAGGTTTTATTTGACAATTTACAAACCGGTGTGAACTTAACTACCGATGTTTGATCCGCCCCACACGGTTTACCGGAATCGTACCTTTGCGTCACGGCCCATTGGATAGATCCAAGTTCGTGGCAAATGATGAAACGTACGATTGCGTTTGAATTATTTGGATATCCGCATACCGGTGAAAATCTTTTTCAAATTTTAGACTATGTAATCAAAACGTATAAATTAGAAAACAAAATTTTTTCAATGTCATTTGATAACGCCTCGAACAACACATCCGCCGTTGAAAAATTGAAAATAAAATATAAACCGGTTTGTGACGGCGTATTTTTTCATTCAAGATATGTTGCACATATTATTAATTTAGTTGTGCAAGATGGTCTTGGCGTTCCCGAAGTGGAAGATTTTAAAACGTCTTTCAAAAACAAGTTACGTGACGTTTTTAAAACTAGTAGAAAAAGGTATGTTAATTATAGAAAAATGTGTCACGATACGAATTCCATTTGTTTAGGACCAAATTGTGATGTCCCGACTAGATGGAATTCTACTTGAAAAATGTTTAATAGTGCTTTACGTCAAAAAGAAACGCTTCATGTTTTCCACGATGGTCTTGCGATGCGGGGTCGGGTTGTTCCGTTTCCGTTAGAGGGTTGGGAATATATTCAAGAAATAACTCAATTTTTAGAGCTTTTTAAAAACACAACTACAAAATTGTCGGGGGTTTATTATCCGACAAGTTGTCTAACGCTTCATCAAATTTATTTAATGACCCATAAATTAAGTGAATATGAAGAAAGAAACGAAATGTTTTCAGCAATGGTAGCGCCGATGAAAGAAAAATTTAAAAAATATTTCATTGAACTACCCCCGGTTTTTACGTGTTCCGCCGCACTCGACCCGTGTTTAAATGTTTCGGGGGTAGAAACTTTAATAGATGAGATAACTTATGATTTAGATTTACATGATTTTGATCCATTTTTTAATGTTAATACAAAACAAATATTTAATGAAACTTTTAAAAAATTATTTAATGTTTATGTTGAAAAATATGGTGCAACATCAAACATCCACCGACCATCGAACGTGGAATCGTGTTCGTCGAGCTCAAGTAGAGACCCGATGATTAGTTTATACAATACTTTGAGAAATGAAAACAGTAAACGTCAAAGGGGTAACACCCCAAGTAGCGAACTCGGGAGATATATGGGAACCGATTTTTTAGCCACTATGTCTCCCGATGAATTTTTGAAATTTGATATTCTGACATGGTGGAAAGGAAAGGAATCACAATTTCCGGTCCTAGCCGCCATGGCACGTGATTTACTAACTGTCCAAGCTTCCACGGTAGCTTCGGAGTCTGCATTTTCTGTTAGTGGCAGGGTTTTATCGATTAGAAGAACAAGGTTAACTCCAACATCGCTAGAGATGTGTATTTGTTTAAAGGACCACTTAGATGCGGCCGAACGAAGACAACACATATCAAACCTTGAAGAAGAAACACCGATTGAAGAAGAAATACACGAGCACGAGGTACAAACCGGACGATCCTCACCGCTATCCGACGAAGAACTCGCTTATGATTTGTCTCAACGCATTGGCACTCAAACCGACGAAGACGATTAAATTAGACAAACTTGTATTCGTAATATGTATATTTTGTTTTCTTTGGTTTAATTTTAATGTAATTTTTATTGTTTGTTTTTCGTAATGAATAAAAACGCGTTTTAAACGTAATATGTATATTGCGTTTTAATTGTTTACTTATTAAAATGAAAATAAAAACGCGTACAATCGTATATAATTAATCTACTCTAATAATTTTTAATTAATCAAAATTTGTAATTAATTTGTATATAGTAGGTAAAAAAAAAAACCGGGTTTTCCAAACCGGTTCTTGGACCCGACCCGGTTCGGTTCCAACCCGAACCGGTTCCAACCGGGTTGGGTTTGATGGGGTTGAAAACCGGTTCCGACCCGAACCGGTTCTTGGTCAAAAACCGGTCTTGAAAAGGTTGACCAAACCCGAACCGGGTCCAACCCGACCCGGGTTCAAAAAAAAAACCGGTTTGTGCACCTCTAGCGGTAACTGCATATTGAGATCTGTCTCGGGAACAGACATGGATAACGACTATGATCTTCTCCATGCATCGGTTGGGGGGGAGGCGGCGGCGACTCCAGATTCCAACGTTCACATTCCGAAGAACGACAATCATCGGAGAAACCATTCTCCTCCGCCGCGCTGAACGATAGATCATCATCCTCACCGATCAAACTATCCTCCACATTCCTGGAATTACTCAATTCAACTTGAGTAGGACACCAAGAGCTATTATCCTCCACTACCCAGGCTTTTATATTTAGACCCCTCCAACAGAGATTTATCTCTTCTTCGATCAAAGAGAATTTGTTAGTCATAATGAGACAACGTCCGTAAGATACATCATAATCCTCCCATGAGAATTCGATTTTTTTTTTAAAAATAGTATATATTAAAAGATAAATTTGGTTATCGGTGAAGTCAAAAAAAAAAGGATATTGGTATATCCGCTATTTGTAATAGCGGATTAGGAGAAGTTTTAAAAAAAATTCTGACACTACTGACAAGCAGAAAAAATTGGAATTTTTTTAAATGGTATATATGATCCGCTATTTGTAATAGCGGATTAGGAGTAAAATATTAACCATAGTTAACCACCTAACCTGCGTTAACTTTTTTTAAAAAAAAAATAAAACCTAAACCGCTATTAGGAATAGCGGATCACGCTTTAAAAAAAGTTTTTTTTTCTCCTAATCCGCTATTTCTAATAGCGGATTAAGTAAAAAAAAATTTTTTTTGTCCTAATCTGCTATTAGAAATAGCGGATTAGGCTTAAAAAAATTTGGGGAGCGGCGGTTTCGAACCCGGGTCGTTTCTGTGATCATGCATGCACCCAGCAAGTTGAGCTGAGTGACTAACCTATTTATACTATGGTTCCATTTGTTAATATATGTAATGGACAGAATTAAATATGAAATTTTTATAATGTTTACTTAGTGTAATGTTACTATAAAAATTTTTACTTAGTAAAATTTAAAATTAAAAAAAATTTAAAACTAAATTTAACTCTCACTTTAATGTTTATGTTTTTTTAATTTAAAATTTATAATGTTTACTTTTTTTAATCCTACTATAAAATTTTTTACTTAGTAAAATTTAAAATTAATAAATTTTTTTTTAATTTTTTACTTAATAAAATTTAAAATTAATAAAAAATTTTAATATTACCTTAGTAATTATTTAGTATATATTTATGTTACTTATTAAAATTTAAAACAATAATTAATATGTAAATACCACTAAGTCTACTAAAAAAAGAAACACGTGATTGACATTATAAATTAATAAAACATTAGAATTACAACAAACATATACTCAGGCACATGATAATAAAATACAATTAATTATTTTGTCGGTATGGACATTTGTTGACCCTGTGACCCGTTCTTTTACAACCGGAACACTTACGACCCGTCCTTTCCTCAGCGTAGCTGGCGTCCATCTCGTTATGCATCCTTCTCGCACGCCGCCTTCCTCTTACTAGAGTTATCTTAGATGCGTCCCCACGAATTTCCCAACCCGCGTGCAACCAGTCTTCTTTATGAGGCACCGGAAAATACTCGTTGTTGTATTGTGCACAGTACACTCCCGTAAGAAACCTTCGATCCGCAGTTTGTTGTGGACTTTCACGTAGATAGCCACAAACTGCAATTGCATGACTACCGGGGAACCGGTAGATCTGCCACTTACCACAAGTGCAGGTTTTTTTCTTGAATTCTACCATATACGGACTATTGCCAGATTCGTCTGATGCTTGTAGGGGTGTCTCCACCATGAACCTTTGATCACGTACTGAGTAAGGGTATACCCTGTGTTGGGAAGCCCTTAATTCACGCTTATGGAATTCTGTCCACAAGCGGGGAGGAAAGTCAGTCGAACAATTATACGCGGTTGTGTAGTGATAGCCGTATTGTTCAACTTCTCTCTTAAAGGTATATTCAATTAACGCCTTAATTGGGAGCATCCTGGCATCACGTAACACATTGTTCATGCTTTCCAATATGTTCGTGGTGAGGATACCCCATCGGCGATTCCCACAGTCATACAAGACTGTCCATTTTGTTTTATCAATTGTGGATAGGTACTGCCACGCTTGTTTATTTGTCGCCTTAAGCTCAAGCATCAGCCGTTCGAACTTTCTTTCTTGTGTTGTGCTTCCAATGTCCCAACACATCCTTTTCAAGCTGACGCTCTTGAAGTTCGTCATGAAATTGCTTCTGATATGCCTTAGACAAAATCGATGGTGGGCGTGGGGTTCCTTCCAGGATTCTAAATTATCCATAGCATGTTTTATACCGGCATGCCTGTCAGAAATTACACACAAAGTTCGACTGGTGGGGTATGCAACGTTCTCAGCAAACTTTTGAAGAAACCACATCCAGCTCTCGTTTGTTTCTTCATCCACCAATGCGTACGCAATCGGCAAGATCGTGTTGTTGGCATTTTTTGAAACTGTCATCAATAGTTTTCCCTTGTAGGTGCCCTGTAGATGGGTGGCATCTATAGAGATTACAGGAATGCAAAAATAAAAGGCTTCAATACTTGGACGGAAAGCTCAGAACACAAACTTGAATACTGAGCAGTCACTTGGACTATGGGGATGATGTAACCACTGGACAACGGTACCGGGGTTAGCTTGTTGTAGTGCCATTATGTAGTGAGGTAAATAATGTAAGTTTTGATCCCAGGTACCGTATATGTTTTCGATGGCCTTTTTCCTGGCAGCCCAAGCCTTGCCGTAAGTGATATCAATGTTCAGTTTCTCTTTGATGAGAGACTGAATTTGTTTCACAGGCAACGCTGCATTTGCAAGAACTTGTTCTTGGATGTGGGATGCTACAACTTTTGATCTTAAGGACCGGTTGTTGTTGCGAGAAACAGTGGTGAAACATCAGTGAGCCGATGTCCATACAGTCATTTTGAAACAATGAGAATTTTTTAATTTTCTGGCGGTGCATGTCCAAAGACATGGTTGAGAGTCTTCGTGCTGGTTGTTCTCTGTTTCTTTGATACTTTTACATTTGGCCGTCAAGACCTTTGGTCGGGTATCTGCCATGAATATCTCTCTTTTATGGTTGATATTCCACATTCTGACTGCATAATCAACTTGGTCTTTTGAAGTGAAATACATATTTAAACGTATTTCGGGATCTTTTCTTCCCAAAACTCCATTTCATCTTCCCCGAAATTATCCATAGGAATATAGTCTTCATCTATTTCCCTCCCATCAACATTAAGTTCAGAAAAATGGGTAAGCCCCTTACTTTGATGTTGAGGCAAAGGAGGGATTGGCTGGTCCTCCTGGATTGGCTGGTCCTCTTATGTATCATATTCTGAAACAGATGGTTCACTCTCTTCCGTGTCTTCAATTTCTTCAGCAGGAGAGTCTTACAAAAAAAATGTATTAGCATTTACGACATAACATTAAGGATATAAAGAAATAAAAAGGAAGTAGAATAACCTTCGTCGTTTTCTACAGCGGCTGAGGAAGTGGTACCAAATTCATGTTGATGCTGGTTGGGAACTAGCATCGTCCACTTCACATGAATTCTACAGGTGTAACCCGGAATAATGGAAGCTAGTTGGTATATTATGTACATATCATTTTCTTGGTTAATATGTGAGGTAAATGAACCTCCATTGTATTCATAATAGAGTGTTAACTGTAGACAACAAGACTGACGATCAAGTTGAACACATCTACATATGTTGTCCACCAACTCAGAATAACCGAGTGGACTAGTAACAAAAAACGTAGTGGTATGAGTTCCCGGAGCACCCATTACTACCCCTTGCGTGTATGACACTTCACCCCCATAAAATAATTGTACCACAAAGGGAGTGAATGAGAAAGATGAAAACATTGTGAAAGTGAATGGTGGAATGAAGAAGCAGGGAATAACTCTGTCAGAATAAGAAAGATGAAAACATTAGCATGAATTTATAGATAGAGTTGGCAGTGATAATTCAAGCGTTCTGAAAGTAATGGGGATGGAGTGTAATATCTCTGTCAGATTGTAATAATTCAATCTTTTGGCAGTGATAATTCAAGCTTTTGCCAGTGATAATCAAGCTTTTACCAGTGATAATTCAGAGGGTAATAATTCAATCTTTTGGCAGTGATAATTCAATCTTTTGGCAGTGATAATTCAAGCTTTTGCCAGTGATAATTCAGAGGGTAATAATTCAATCTTTTGGCAGTGATAATTCAATCTTTTGACAGTGATAATTCAAGCTTTTGCCAGTGATAATTCAGAGGGTAATAATTCAATCTTTTGGCAGTGATAATTCAATCTTTTGGCAGTGATAATTGAAGCTTTTGCCGGTGATAAAATTATAGTGAGACTTGAAATTAAATTACAGATACACTTGAAATAAAATTACAGATAAACTGAAATAAAATTACAGATAGACCTGAAATAAAATTACAGATAGACTTGAAATAAAACCCTGTAAATTAGCTGCCCGGAACACAACGCCAGTAATACAGCTGGTCGGCCATGTAGCGTCGGTAATTCACACAAGCCACCTCGACATCATCTTCTATCGGCAATGGTTTGTTTGTAACCAGTTTCTCCAACATCATACAAACAAGAACCCCTAAATTGGCAATGTTACCATTGCATCGTGGCAAGTTCAACTCAACTAAACCAACTGTAATATCACACTTAGTGCGGTGTTTTGACCTAGACCAGTATTGAATACGGTCAAGAAACCATCCAAAGTACAGGGGAACCACCTCCATATAGTATGATGTTATACCTTTTTCTCATTTCTCCATCGGTAATCAGTCCAGTATTGAGTTAATACCATGCTCCGCATATCAATGCTGATTAGTAGCCAGTCAGTTTTCCCGATCCATAAAGGAAGGTAAACAGTGTCAACCTCCCAAATTGGGGGATATGGTGATTTTCTTCCTGCCATATCAATGGCGGTTTGAGGGTTTTCATTTCTCATTTCATCATAAAAACAAGGTGGTAAGACTGTCCAACTTACATTTGCACTTGGGTTTTTTAAGAGCTTTGACTGTGTTTTACGCATAAGTCTTACAGTCCATGCTTCAAGGTGCTGCACAGTAAGAATTTAAAAGGTAATACATTATTCATTTACTATATGGTACCATGAATATAAAGGTAATACATCTTACCGTGTCCGTAAGTGAACGATTTGAATGACAACCTAATAGGGAACCTCAAAAATCTTTGTCTAGTTTTTTGCTAATGAAACTAGTATAGCAAAATGGTGCATCTCCATTAGTATAAAAATCTACGACATCTTTGGACCAGTTTATGGACTCGTCGATAGAAACAGCAAAGATTTTTTTGGGTGTTTCATTTTGTGCTTCATTTTGACCTTCATTTTGATGGGGATTCTCTGAAGACGATGCAGGAGTTTTTGACACGGATTGCCTCTTTAAACGTCTCCATACCAAATCTGTAACTCTTGCCGTCTTAGGTGGAGGTTGAGAACAGTAAAAACCGTCTTCATTATTTGCCATTTTTTGTAGTTGATAATGAGATGATGTTGTTTGAAGGGTTCTTTGAAAGGTATTTATAGACTTTAAGGGTATATTTATTTTTATTATAATTTATTTTAATTAAAGTAAAAGTATATTTATTTTTATTATAATTTAAGCAAAAGTATATTTATTTTTATTATAATTTATTTTTATTAAAGTAAAAGTATATTTATTTTTATTATAATTTAAGTAAAAGTATATTTATTTTTATTATAATTTATTTTTATTAAAGTAAAAGTATATTTATTTGTATTATAAATATGAACAAACATGCATCTCAAACACCAACTTTAAACTCATCTCAAAATGAATATGAACATGCATCTCAACCCGGGTCCAAGGGATGAAAGTCTGTTGTACCTGGGAGCCGAACACCGGGCCAGAAAGTTGTTCCTGAATCCACAAGAGGGGGACAACTGTACACTTGATTTTAAGCGTGGAGATGGTTTATTTTGGGAGCTGATTTCTGACGAACACATTACTCTAACGGGTAAAGTTTTAAAGTACATCCGTTTATTTGGTTTTGGCGGTGTTGTACGATGTGCCTATAGGAGAATTGATAGGGCGTTGATAGAAGCACTGGTTGAAAGGTGGCGGCCCGAAACGAACACGTTTCACCTGCCTTTTGGTGAGGCCACTGTAACCTTGGAGGATGTTAACGTTCTATGTTAGATTACCCAATAACTGATAAATCAACAGATCAAGAATGTATGCAGCGTGCACGTTGTATTTGCCTAATAATGATTACTAACAATGTAGTAGCAGATACGAATAATAGGTACGCATCATTACATTTATTAAGTCATTTGACTGACATTACTGTTAGTGGGCAAATCATTTGGGGTGCTGCTGCCCTAGCGTCTCTGTATAGAGAACTCTATAAGGCAACCAGGCCAAATACAAAGGCAGTGGGCGGCCCAATGTCACTGCTACAAATATGGGCATGGACCCGGATACGCCCGTTAGCACCCACAATTGTCAATCAACAAATAGATTGGAAAAAACCATATGGTGCAAGGTAAATACATACTATTGTAATGCTTAAATATATATTATTATTCTAATACTCGTTATTGTCTTCGTGAAGGTGGACGGAGCATGCCATTAGCAACACAGATACTCCTTCGCACATTATAAAGGCACACCGTACAACATTACAAAATCTCCGAGAGGCCGATGTATTTTTTCTTTAACATAATGATTTTATAAATCAATGTTAAATAATAAATATTAACAGATTTTTATTTTTACAGTTTGATTGGATGCCTTATGTAACATCCTCAATCTTATAACCATAATATAATAAGGAGGGTGCTACTAGTTGGATTATTATAACAACTTAGAGACTACAAACGCAGCGGAATTTTATATATATTAAAAACTGTTTACATCGTTAACAATATTTACAAGACATTATCCGATATTTCAAAACTTTTTAAACTTCAAGTACTTCATTCCCAAAACCCAACATTTGTGGCCAGTATCGTACACCATAACCGGAAGCTAACTCTGTGGGGGATCATCACGAGCACCTCTATTACTACCTGGCATGCATTAGAAAACAAACCCAAAATCAGATAAACTGGTGAGTTCTAACATACACCACATTTCAATAGTAACAATTCATCAACTGTTATCACACCGAATGATCCACACACACATTCATCAGTCCATTTATTTATCCCAGTATTGATATGCATATCGAATACCCACAAGGTATTTATGGACATCTTTTATCAATTTTTAATTTGGTGGGTGAAACCTCCACCTCGCGCGTTGACGGGTCAAACCTCCGTCTATAGTTTGGTGGGTCAAACCTCCACCTCGCGCGTTGACGGGTCAAACCTCCGTCTATAATTGGCGTTGATGGGTCAAACCTCCGTCTATAGTTGGTGGGTCAAACCTCCACCTCGCCATTCATCACAATTTACCACTTTCAACTCTTATTCACATTTTGTATTTATTTATTATATGCATGCCAGTGCCCGATTTTTATCAAACAACATTTATCAAACGGCATTAACACATAAAAAGGGCAATTAGAACTCACCTTAATGTTACCAACAAGTGGTTATCAATCCAAATATGCTAGGGCAGCTAAACTTCTCTTTTTCAAAGCAAATCTAAAACAATAACCCTAACTTAGTCAAATTTCTCCTAGTTGACCACTTCACACGACTAAGGCTATGCGACTGGACTCATGCGTACGATTGAACATGCGACTGAGCTTAATCGTACGAATGGACCATACGACAGAGGTGCGAATGAGCTATAACAGGGTTTGTACGAATGACCTCCATTCGTGCGATTGGTGCATGCGATTGAACTTCAGTCGCACGTTTGAACAATGCGATTGACTCAGTCGCACGAATGGGTCATGCGACTGGGCTCATTCGCCTGAAACGGATCAGCAGCTGTGTTCTTGACATATTTGATCCAAAAACTCGAGTTTTAACCGTTCAGATTATACCATATTCATAACAGAACCTGTACACTTCATTTACAACCGTTTCGGGTCCTTATTTCATCAAATTCCACAAAAACTAGGGCCCGAACCTTCACTTTTCAGTTTAACAGAAAGATTGAACAGGAACTCTGATTAAAACATGTTTTTGGATCAATTCCCACCACCCACACAGCTTAACATATTCAAAAAATCGATCCATACCAAGCAAAACTTACCTAAACGGAGCTAGTTTGATCGATTTGGGCAAGAGCAGGGTGTTTGGGTTCGAAGGGAACAAGGGAAGGATGTTAAAGCAGATAAAATCTGCTTGTCAACCCCTTAACCGCCCTACTTATCCTTCATGCCTATTTTTAGCCGACATACTCAATCGCACGACTGGTTTATTCGCACGACTCAATCGTACGATTGAGCCCATACGCCCGTCATTCGTGCGATTGAGCTTCATTCGCACGTATGGCATGCGACTGAACACTAAATCTAATTAAATATATATATTATTGAACTTTTGGATGTTACAAGTCTACCCACCTTATTTAGGGTTTCGTCCCCGAAACTTGACTAAAACAATGAGGGTAGTTCCGTCTCATCTCTTCTTCTGGTTCCCAGGTTGACTCAGATCCTTGGCGATGTGCCCACTGCACCCGGACTAAGCTAATACTTTTATTTCTAAGTTTCTTCTCCTTACGATCTATAATGGCCACAGGTTGTTCAACATAATTGAGCTTCTCATCAACCTCAATATCATCTAATGGTACATATTGAGTTTCATTAGCTAAACACTTCCGTAACTGAGAGACGTGGAAGGTTGGATGAATAGCACTTAATTCTTCTGGCAAGTCCAACCTGTACGCCACATATCCTACTTTCTCTATTATTCGGAAAGGTCCAATAAAACGTGGACTTAACTTGCCCCTCTTTCTAAATCAAATAATGCCTTTCCATGGAGAAACTTTCAACAAAACGAAATCCCCAACTTTAAATTCCAATGGTTTTCTTCTACGATCTGCATACGATTTCTGCCTGCTTTTCGCTTCTCTAATACGATTTCTGACTACTTCAAACTTTAACATTGTTTCTTCAACTATTTCACTATTCCCCAATTCACGTTGCCCCATGTCTCCCCAATAAAGTGGAGTTCTGCACTTTCTTCCGTATAACATCTCAAACGGGGACATTTGAAGGGTAGCTTGATAACTGTTGTTGTATGCAAATTCAGCTAAAGGAAGATGACTATCCCAGCTACCTCCAAAATCTATACTACATGCCCGTAGCATATCCTCTAATGTCTGAATAGTTCTTTCACTTTGGCCATCTGTTTGGGGATGATAAGCTGTACTAAAGTAAAGTCTAGTTCCCATGGCTTCATGAAATTTTCTCCAATACCTGGAGGTAAATCTGGCATCTCTATCAGACGTGATACTTTTCGGAACTCCATGCAATCTAACTATTTCTTTAGTAAAGATATCAGCTAACTTTTCCACCGAATAAGTTTCCCGTATTGGTAGAAATAAAGCACTCTTGGTTAGCTGATCTACCACTACCCAAATAGTATCATAACCTTTTGGTGTACGGGGAAACTTCATTATAAAATCCATAGTCAGATCGTCCCACTTCCAAACTGGAATAGCTAATGGCTGCAACAATCCATAAGGTTTCTGATGTTCAGCTTTTACTTGGGCACAAGTCAGACATTTATTTACATACTGCATCACATTAAATTTCATCCCTGGCCACCAGTAATCATGCTTTAAATCTTGATACATTTTAGTCATGCCTGGGTGAATGGAATACCTAGATTTGTGAGCTTCATCAAGTACCATACACGTAAAGCCAACGGAATCCACATTCGACCAAACCTGATTTTAACACCATAACTATTTTCTTCTAAATACTTTTCCTGACCAACCATTCTTTCCTGCTTTATACTTCCTTCCTTTAGTGCTTCTAATTGGGCTTCTCTTAATTGTTGCATAAAGTCAGGAGTAATTATAAGTTTATACGCCTTAACCTTGATTGGTTCATACTTCTCCTTTCTGCTCAATGCATCGGCAACCACATTTGCTTTCCCGGGGTGATACAGAATTTCACAATCATAATCTTTGATTAATTCCAACCATCGCCTTTGTCTCATATTCAAATCTTTTTATTCAAAGAAGTACTTCAGACTCTTATGATCAGTAAAGATGGTACACCTCACTCCATATAAGTAATGTCGCCATATCTTAAGAGCAAAAACTACAGCTGCTAATTCTAAATCGTGGGTTGGATAATTGACTTCATGAGTTTTCAGCTGTCTAGAAGCATAAGTAATAACTCTCCCATGTTGCATTAAAACACACCCCAATCCCTGATATGATGCATCAGAATATATTACTAAATCATCTACACCTTCCGGTATTGCTAATACTGGGGCTTGTGTCAATCGATTCTTCAGTTCCTGAAAAGCAGCTTCCTGTTCCTTATTCCATTCATACTTAACATCCTTTCGAGTTAACTTTGTCAATGGGGAAGCAATTTTAGCAAAATCCTGAATGAATCTCCTATAGTATCCTGCCAGTCCTAAGAAACTACGAATTTCTGAAGGACTTTTAGGAATCTCCCAATTCATCACAGCCTCAATCTTTGCAGGATCCACCAGTATTCCATCCGCATTCACCACATGGCCCAAAAATTGCACTTCTCTTAACCAAAATTCACATTTCGAGAATTTTGCATACAACTTGTTCTTTCTTAAGGTTTCCAATACTTCTCGAATGTGACAAGCATGATCTCCTTCGTTTTTAGAATAGATCAAAATATCATCTATAAACACAATTACCGATTTATCCAACATCGGTCTACATACTCTGTTCATCAAATCCATGAAGGCAGCAGGAGCATTCGTTAACCCAAACGACATCACCAAAAATTCATAATGCCCATATCGCGTACGAAAAGCTGTCTTTGGTATGTCTTCTTCTTTCACCTTTAATTGATGATATCCGGATCTAAGATCTATCTTTGAGAACCAATTAGCACCTTGGAGTTGGTCAAATAAATCGTCTATACGAGGTAATGGGTATTTATTCTTGACAGTCAGCTTGTTTAGTTCTCTGTAATCTATGCACATCCTCAAACTGCCATCTTTCTTTTGCATATTATCTGGGCCTCAAACATAGATAACCAATCCATTCCCAGTACCACATCAAAACCTCCTAATTTCATCATATGTAATCTAGCAGGAAATTTTACACCTTCTAATTCAACAAAACAATCATCTATTACCTCGCTAACAACTATAAATTCATTAGAGGCGGTTTCTACTGAAAAGGCAACATCTAGCTTTGATGATCTAACTTTTATTAAGGCATGAAATTTTATTGATATAAAACTTCTATTGGCCCCTGAATCAAATAAGACTCTAGCAGGTACATTATTAACAAGAAACGTACCCGACACAACATCCGGTAATGCCTTAGCCTCCTCCGTGGTCATTGTAAATGCTCTCCCCGCAGTACCACTACTACCACTTGTACTGACTTTACTCGGTCCTCCCACTGCACGAATAGGAACTGGTCCAGGTCTAAGCTTGGGATATTCAGATTTCATATGTCCCATCTCCCCGCATCCATAACACCAAAGTTCTGGACATCTGGAAACGAAATGTCCAGGTTTCCCGCATTTACGACATGCCGGGTGATTCAGTCTACATTCCCCTTTATGAAACTTCCCACATCTATTACACCGAGGAGGGGGACCTACAAAACCCTAGCATTAAACTTTCTCTTCTGCGGCCCACTCTGTCCATACATAGGCCTAGAACTCAGTGAAGTTTCCTGACGACTAACCACTTCTTCTTTCATCGCAGGTTTCTCGGACTCAGCAACTTCCTCATACATGTCCGCGGCCAAATTCACCGTGGCTTGGTAAGTAGAAGGAGAATTTGACTTAACCAGCATTCTCACCTTAGGAGGTAATCCCTGAACGTACCTAGTAATCCTCTTTGTCTCAGGAGTTACTAAATGAGGTACCAAGCGCGCCATTTCTTCAAATCTAGAAGTATACTCTTTATGACTTAAACTGCCTGCTTGAAATTGCAAAAACTTGATCTCAATTCTGTCCATCTCGCCCTTCGGACAGAACTTTTCTATCACCAGTTCTTTAAAAGTTTCCCACGTCATCTGACTTACGGCGGCCTCACCCATGGCCTGTTCCACTGTATCCCACCAGTACAAAGCTTCTGCTTGAAAAGAATGCACTGCAAAGCCCACCTTCTGGTCTTCCTTACACCTACTAAGTTTAAACGCTGCTTCCATCTCGTAACCATTTATAAGTTACTACTATATCCTTTTGGCCTTCAAACTTAGGCGGGTCACATTCCTTAAAATGCTTATATGATATTGGTTTCTCCACTACAGGCTCAACAATAACAGGTGGAGGAGTTGGTTGGGAAGATGATTCACCACCTTTCCTAAGGTCACTCAACATTTCAGGTAAGGTAGTACGCAACACTCGGGCGACTTCATCACCTATAGCCGCCTTAAGTTCATCACCCGAGATCCTAGCTTCAGGTCTAGAATTTGTATTACTGGTTTCCTCCATCTACGATCAGAAATAAACCATAATCAAATAATGAGTGATACCAGGATGCTGCATATAATGTAAATTGCTCATAACATTGGCCAGGTGTTATCAATTATTTACTTATTCACACCATCCTGCCTCTTCTCATTATCCTTTCACAGTTTATTTCTAACCTTATCTAAACCATAAAATCATGCATACACATAATACTAGTCTTTATCTTAAACAATTACTTTCATTCAACAATTGAATGAATTATCACAAATAATTAAGTACTCATCCATATAATAGTTCACCCCACTTCCGGTTGTAAATACTGGCACTTTCCATATATTCAGTTAAAGTTTGAAACAATTAATTGTTCAAATCTATTTAACTAAGGCTCTGATACCAACTTGTAACACCCTCAATCTTATAACCACAATATAATAAGGAGGGTGCTACTAGTTGGGTTATTATAACAACTCAGAGACTACAAACGCAGCGGAATTTTATATATATTAAAAACTGTTTACATCGTTAACAATATTTACAAGACATTATCCGATATTTCAAAACTTTTTAAACTTCAAGTACTTCATTCCCAAAACCCAATATTTGTGGCCAGTATCGTACACCATAACCGGAAGCTAACTCTGTGGGGGATCATCACGAGCACCTCTATTACTACCTGGCATGCATTAGAAAACAAACACAAAATCAGATAAACTGGTGAGTTCTAACATACACCACATTTCGATAGTAACAATTCATCAACTGTTATCACACCGAATGATCCACACACACATTCATCAGTCCATTTATTTATCCCAGTATTGATATGCATATCGAATACCCACAAGGTATTTATGGACATCTTTTATCAATTTTTAATTCGGTGGGTGAAACCTCCACCTCGTGCGTTGACGGGTCAAACCTCCGTCTATAGTTTGGTGGGTCAAACCTCCACCTCGCGCGTTGACGGGTCAAACCTCCGTCTATAATTGGCGTTGACGGGTCAAACCTCCGTCTATAGTTGGTGGGTCAAACCTCCACCTCGCCATTCATCACAATTTACCACTTTTAACTCTTATTCACATTTTGTATTTATTTATTTATATGCATGCCAGTGCCCGATTTTTATCAAACAACATTTATCAAACGGCATTAACACATAAAAAGGGCAATTAGAACTCACCTTAATGTTTCCAACAAGTGGTTATCAATCCAAATATGCTAGGGCAGCTAAAACTTCTCTTTTTCAAAGCAAATCTAAAACAATAACCCTAACTTAGTCAAATTTCCCCTAGCTGACCACTTCACACGACTAAGGCTATGCGACTGGACTCATGCGTACGATTGAACATGCGACTGAGCTTAATCGTACGAATGGACCATACGACAGAGGTACGAATGAGCTATAATAGGGTTTGTACGAATGGCCTCCATTCGTGCGATTGGTGCATGCGATTGAACTTCAGTCGCACGTTTGAACAATGCGATTGACTCAGTCGCACGAATGGGTCATGCGACTGGGCTCATTCGCCTGAAACGGATCAGCAGCTGTGTTCTTGACATATTTGATCCAAAAACTCGAGTTTTAACCGTTCAGATTATACCATATTCATAACAGAACCTGTACACTTCATTTACAACCGTTTCGGGTCCTTATTTCATCAAATTCCACAAAAACTAGGGCCCGAACCTTCACTTTTTAGTTTAACAGAAAGATTGAACAGGAACTCTGATTAAAACATGTTTTTGGATCAATTCCCACCACCCACATAGCTTAACATATTCAAAAAATCAATCCGTACCAAGCAAAACTTACCTAAACGGAGCTAGTTTGATCGATTTGGGCAAGAGCAGGGTGTTTGGGTTTGAAGGGAACAAGGGAAGGGTGTTAAAGCAGATAAAATCTGCTTGTCAACCCCTTAACCGCCCTACTTATCCTTCATGCCTATTTTTAGCCGACATACTCAATCGCACGACTGGCTTATTCGCACGACTCAACCGTACGATTGAGCCCATACGCCCGTCATTCGTGCGATTGAGCTTCATTCGCACGTATGGCATGTGACTGAACACTAAATCTAATTAAATATATATATTATTGAACTTTTGGATGTTACACCTTATCAGAACGTGATGCGAAGACTCCCTGAAATGTGCAAAACAGGCATAAGCAGTTGGAAGTCGCAATGTTTTTACTTTATTGGAACATTGTTGAATATCATCCGGTGGAAAGGGTGATGAGGCAGTTTGGATTTCTTCAGGAAGTCCCTGCCCCATTCCCCGTTTCACGTCAAGTGCTTAACAAACTCCGTAAAACAATACGGAAAGGGAGGTTAGAAACAGACTGGTCTGTTCATCACACAGCGTATGTCGACAATTGGAACCATAAACACGAAAATGTTGTGGAAGGTGTGCCCACCAACATGCCTACGACACACCATACTTACAATGATTGGTTTCATCGGCATACTGTTTTGTATATAAAAGACCCGAGGCACGTCCCGGGTGTTGTCCATGCCGGATTTGATGATCACGGTGGAGCTGCAAGATTCTTGGTAAGTATAATTACTAATGTAGAATTAAATTTAATAAATAAGTAATGCGTATAGTTAATTATTTTGGTTTTGCAGGTGGATGGATTAGGCTTCATTGGTCAAGAAGCAATCAGGATGCGAAACATGGGCCCTGATCATTACTACAAAAATTTTGGAGGGGTCCAAGGCATGGCTTCTCAACTGATTGGATCGGTTAATCAAATTGATCAGCCTACGTACATACAGACTAATGAACTGGATCTAGGACTGGATAACACACTCCCCCAACGTGCTCCGCGTGGTCGGGGGCGCCGTGGTCGACAAAGAACACGGGTAAACTTCGTACCCAATGATGATGATGAGGGGGAGGGTACCTAACATTTTACAGGGGCAACACCCAACTATGGGGCGGGCCCCTCCAATTTAACAAGGTCAACACCCAACTATGGGGCGGGCCCCTCCAATTTAACAGGGGCAACACCCAACTATGGGGAGGGTACATCATATGTTGGAGATGGATTATCAAACATTCAATTAGGTACGCAGTCGAATTTTAACAACAACGAACAAAACAACTGGGTATCCTCACTATTTGACAACACTCCCTCTGCTAATATGATTCCTGCGATGTACTCAGACCAGCCGGGGCTCTTTCAGAATTACGATTATACTGGTTTTAGTGTACAACAGCCGAGGTACCAACATTTAAGTCCAGTTCAAATGAGCTTGGACCTACAGCTTAGTCAACCCGAAGGCTTCAGTCCACCAAATGATAATGACCCCGAAGATCCTACAACAAGACGCGTACAACCACCGAGACATCCAAAGCCAGTTGGTTGTGGCACCGGTGGCTGTCTGATCCGTTATCCGCATAGGCATTAAAACAATATATTCAAATATATTATTTTATTAAATATATTAATATATATATGTGTAATAATGGAGTTGCATGTGATCCATGTAATATATATTGTCTTCTTACGAATGGAAATGCAGACTTGCATGTAATATATATTGTCTTCTTACGGTGGAAATGCAGACTTGCATGTGAATATGCAGACATGTGATCATGTCATAATGGAGTTGCATAATGCAAACATGTCACATGTGATACTGTTTTTCCGTCTGCAAGTAGTCATAATGGAAATGCAGACTTGCATGTGATACTAAAAATTTGCGGACATTTCACTTTGCAGACATTTACAGTCTTGCAAGTGATAATGTTGCATAATGGAGACATGTGATAATGCAGACTTGCATGTCATAATTTAGTTTTAAAATTTAATAAGTAACATATATATATATACTAGATATATACTAAATAATTACTAAGTAAAAAAATTTTAGTTTTAAAATTTTTTATTAATTCTAAATTTTTATTAAGTAACATTAAAGTGAGGGTTAAATTTAATTTTAAAATTTAATAAGTAACATATATATATATATAGATATATACTAAATAATTACTAAGTAAAAAAATTTTAGTTTTAAAATATTTTATTAATTTTAAATTTTTATCAAGTAACATTAAAGTGAGGGTTAAATTTAGTTTTAAATTTTAATAAGTAACATAAATATATACTAGATATATACTAAATAATTACTAAGTAAAAAAATTTTAGTTTTAAAAATTTTACTAAATAATTACTAAGTAAAAAAAGTGAGGGTTAATTTTAGTTTTAAAATTCTGTCTATTACTATATATTAAGAAATGAAACCATAGTATAACTGGGTTAGACACTCAGCTTAACTGGCTGGGTGCACGCATATCACAGAAGTGACCTGGGTTCGATACTCGCTGGCTCCCCAATTTTTTTTAAGTTTCTGTCCATTACATATATTAACAAATATTAACCATAGTATAAATAGGTTAGTCACTCAGCTCAACTGGCTGGGTGCATGCATGATCACAGAAACGACCCAGGTTCGAAACCGCCGCTCCCCAAATTTTTCTAAGGCCAATCCGCTATTTCTAATAGCGGATTAGGAAAAAAAAAATTTTTTTTGCTTAATCCGCTATTAGAAATAACGGATTAGGAAAAAAAAACTTTTTTTTAAACGTGATCCGCTATTCCTAATAGCGTTTTAGGTTTTATTTTTTTTTTAAAAAGTTAACGGAGGTTGGTGGTTTAACTATGGTTAATATTTTACTCCTAATCCGCTATTACAAATAGAGGATTATATATAATATTTAAAAAAAATTTCCAATTTTTTTGCTTGTCAGTAGTGTCGGAATTTTTTTTTAAAACTTCTCCTAATCCGCTATTACAAATAGCGGATATACCCATATCCTTTTTTTTTTACTTCACCGATAACCAAATTTATCTTTTAATATATACTATTTTTAAAAAAATTCATGAGAATTCCGAATTAAGAGTAATTTTGCCAAATGCTTCACCGATCTTATCGTATGTTTCTTGCGACCTTAGATGCAGTGGAACACCAAATATTTTGAGATATACCAACCGTTGGTGAGGTATATCTTGTCCTTCCCAAATACACAATCTAGAGAATAGACTTTGTACCGGCGCCCCTTTGTTTTCCAGAAAACCTCTGGCTTCTATTGATGAACCGAACGTCAACATCACGAATAAACCTCCTAGATAAGATATAGATGCCGAGAGTACATTGTCGGCATCCATGACGCGTCTGATGTTGATAAGAGACATGGCATCTTTTGCTTCACCAATCACCGTGTGTTTGGTAGGGATTTTTGTATCTCGGTTGTTTAGGTATATGACCTTAGAGGATCAATGTCTCCCCACCAGCGCTTCTTTGTACGAATTGTTGGATGCATGCCCATGCACATGAGGGCTGGGTTCCCTGTGTTTAGTTGGTGATCTTGCACTCCAATTTTCTGGACGATCTGGCCTTGGTTTAATCCCCTGCGTGGTAAACCGATTGCCGTCACCTTTTCCTTCCCGTCTGTATCTTTCCAGGTTTGCTTCAATTCTTAGGTTGCCCAATTTGATTCTCGAAAGCTCCCTCTCAAGCCTCTCCGGATCTTCGACGTCAACAAATCTTATAAAACCGAACACCTTGTTGGATCTGTTTCTTTTCCTTGCCACATATGCATCAACAATATTCCCACAGTGACTACAGCTACTCCTTGATCTGTTTTGAGTGCAGTTTTCCGGCAAGTTCCCGACGTAAAAAGTTGTTGTAGCTTCAGGTCTTGGTTGACTTTTCTTCTTCCTTCTGCTTTGAACCGTATGCCACCGGTGATCTTCCATTTACCCTTATTCTTTCCCTTGGGTTTCTATCTAAGATGGAACACTTAATAGTTAAATCCCTTGTTCATTGTTTTCTTTTGTCCCATACTTTTATGTCATGTATATACACACCGGGGGGGGGGGGGGGGGGGGGGGGGGGGGGGGGGGGGGGGGTTCGTAAGAAGCTATAAGCATGTGACACATGTACAAGGTTCAATCCTTGGCATGGGCGAATATTACTAACTACGTGATACTAACAACTAACCAGTCGTTTAAAAAAAAAAATGTGACACATGTACATGCGTGGGTTATGAGCAAAGGACAATTGTGTACATTTACATATGCATCCTTCTAGAACACATAAACACAGTATATATATGGGGTATATGCACTAGCATTGCATTATCAAAACCAAATACAGATATGCACACACATCCACATTATTGTAAATGGGTTAGACAAGTCTTCGCATTACCTTAATTTTTAAACACACTATGTAAATATGCATATTCACACTCTTTTTCGCATAATGTGTTACACCTTTAATAAACTTTATTTAATTTATAAATATAACAATGTTATATTCACATAAAACTTAAAGTTAATGTTTTTCAAAAGAATAACAAACTATATAAAATTTATTTACGTGTAAACAAAATGATGGAAACATATTAAAAAAATGTCCACAAAATTGACAGAATTCCGCTTTTATACCTCATATACCGTTAATTATGAAAAAAAAAATACAATAATAATCAAGTTTCATAGTGTTTAAAGACATTTACTTATATAAAATTCACTCAAGGTTTATTATTGCTCTATTAGTAATTTATTATGAAATTCTTCATATTAGTAATTTATTGTGAAATTCTTCATAATTGTTTTTAGATAATCATAAAATTTGAGTATTATCTATTACCTCTCTTTTTACAATTACATAATACTTCAACTTAATTAGAAAAAAATATTAAATAAGTTTCAAATTTATTCCATAATGTATTAATACTTCACAGCATTAAAACAATATTGAAATTTAAGTGGTTTTTATAGTTAAAAAAACATGAGTGATTTTAATGAAACAATGAAAACAATTAGTTACAATTACGTTAAACATGTATTTTAATTGACAGTACGTAAATTATAACCATTAAATCCAATTGAACAATGAGCCAAATTGTTTTATAACATTAAAATGACTTTAACTAGACCATTATAACTTCAACCAATGCATATTTTGATTTAAACCAAAGCATGAAGCATAACAATAGCGAACAATCCTAAAGATGAAGCGACATTACAACATTTGGTTTGAAGCTATCTTATGAACTATCAAGTCCTTGGACTTGTACAAATCACTCAGATAACCTCAACGTAAATGCAGCTCCAGACATTCTAATTTGTGAACCATGATCAACTACACGAGATAAATTATATTATCAAATATCATTCATGTAAAAACATGCAATTAAAGGGATTATAGTTGTCGATACATAGCAACAAAATAAAGCATGATATATAGATCAAGAAGTGAAATAAACACTAACCTAATTAATAACTATAGTGACACATGATTAGATATGTACATGTATACCATATAACTTGTAGTAAAAAGAAGGTGCTTGTAAAGATACATCAAGAAGAATTATTTGATATCATCTATACAACTCGTACGGTGTTACAAGAGTCACATAGCCTAATCTCAATTGATACTCTGCCCCATATCACATCAGTCTAGTCTTACCCTTTTACTATAAGACAAGTATATGACAAAGATCAGGGGCGGACCTATGAAGGGGTGAGGGGTAGCCTCCGCTACCCCTCAAATTTTTACGTGTAGTGTAAGAAAAAAAATTTTATATAGGAAATATTTTTTTTATGGTTTTACGTTACCACTGAGAAAATTTAACTTGTATTACGTTACCCCTGAACTAACTTTCTAGATCCGCCACTGACAAAGATAGACCTTCTATATGACTAGCATAGGTCCAAACAACTAAACACCACCGGACGTTAAATTCACCTATACGAGTCATATAAGTCTATAAAAATATCAAGCTAGTGTACAAATAAAATGGCCCTATGAAAATAAACCATATCTAGAAAAATTAATAATGTTCTCTCAATCTTATATAATATAAACACAATCACCCAAATAGTGGTTGGCCATTTGGCTTTGTAAAGCGAAAAGTACAAAAAACACAATGACCCACTAGAATTCATACACACAAAGTGCCCAATTAATGATAAAGGGCCGTAATCACTAGAAGGTGTGATGCGTGTACAAATAATAACCATTGCTACAAATATAATTATAAACGCGTTTATATTAAAAACACCATGTGATTATATATACATCACATATATATATCTATATATATAAACCAAACCATATAAACCACAGCTTCATCTCCAACCTTATAACCCAAAGATTCGAATTGTGATCCGATTCCTGAGAGAAATTAAGATGACGCTTAAAGTGTATTGTGATCGAATGTCACAACCATCTCGTGCGATTCTCATCTTCTGCAAGTGAGTTACGATCCTTCATCTTTCTGTTGTTGATGTGTAATTTGGTGAAAATGTTGATGAACTTGTATGAATTGTAATATTAGTTCATGTTTCTGGTTCTTTTGATTGAGTTTTCTGATTGGATGATAATGCATTCGATTTGCTACTTGATTGAAGCGATTAGTTGATTTATTGGGTTAGTTGTTCGTCGTTAATTTCAGTATAATTTCTTGTTGGATCGATTTTGTTCGTCTGATGTGTGTTCTAGGGTTTCTGTTCGTTATTTTCAACAACATTTTTAAAAAAATTATATCTTTTTGTCTTTTCTTCAATTGTTAGAGAAATTTCTAGATTTCAGTTCAGTTTCTGTGATTAGTGTTTTAATATATGTTGGTTTATGGGTGATTTGAATTGGGGGTTTGTTGAAAAACCTTAATTCTTTATCTAATTAGGTGTTGTATTATGCCTAATATGTGTTTGTTGTGTGATTTTTTATGTAATTTAAAGGATGAATGGGATAGAATTTGAGGAAATTACCATAGATATCTTGAAAAACCAGCAACATGCCCCTGAATATAAAGGTTTGTTACTTTTTTTGCTACCATCTTTATTGATTTTGTGTTGAATTGTATATTTTTACTTGAATATGAATGAAGAAATGGATCACTGACAACACATACTAATGTTCAATAATCTTGTTTTATGCAGCAATCAACCCTATGTGTCAAGTGCCTACAATAGTTGATGGTGATTTCACTCTGTTTGAGAGGTTTCTTGCTTCTTCTATATACTTTCGAGTTTACGGTATAAGGTTTATGTTATTTTTCATGATCTAAAAATGTCAAAACATTGTGTGTTTTTGCAGTCACGCGATTCTTATCTACTTATCTTGCAAGTACCCGACAGTAGCTAGTCACTGGTGAGTTGTTTATACAATTATAATCTTTAAATTAAACCTGTTCTTGTTGTAATATGGATGTTTATTCATAATATCTATGCAGGTATCCAAGTGATCTTATTGAAAGAGCTAAGGTCCACTCTGTTTTAGACTGGCATCATGCCAATTTACGCCGTGGTTCAGGTTATATGGATTTGAAACTTCCCATTTATACCAAAGTTTTACTTAAGGATGGTACCTTACGCTCGTTTTATGGTTTGGATTACAGTTGGAGTTATTATGAACTATGTTCTCTTACCACTAAACGGCCAACCCTTCAACCCTCAAGCAGCCGAAGAAGCTGAGAAGACACTAGTAAAATCGTTGACCATAATAGAAACCTATTGGCTAAAAGATGGACCGTTTTTGGTTGGAAGATCTCAACCATCCATTGCTGATCTCAACTTAGTATCTGAAGTCATGGAACTTCAGGTAACGATATAAAAACTTATTAAAAAGCATATTTTTGGTTAATTATGTGTCAAGACATAATTTTTTTGCGTTTTCAGCTTCTGAATGAGAAGGATCATGATCGGATCTTAAGTCCTTTCAAGAAAGTTCTGCAGTGGGTTGAAGATACAAAGAATGCAACTTCACCTCATTTGAGGAATGCATGGGGTTCTTTTTAAAGCCCGAGATGAATTTCGAGCTTTGATGGCAGCAAAATCTGGGAAGAACGAGTGAAGTTTTGAGGCGATATACGAGCTCCATATCTTGATCATTGAATCTATTAAGAATTATCCAATAAAGTTTGAATTACGGATTGTGGCTAAAAGTTGTGTGAAGGTTGAATTAAATTTGTCATAGGTATAGAGGATTTTGGATACAATGCATATATGTGTTGTATTCTTGGTGCTATTTATGTTTGGAATAAATAACTTAAACAAGTTATGATTTAATGTTTGCATTTTTTGCATTTGAAGCTTATTAGTATGTAATTTGATGTTTTGATGATATGTTTAGCCCAAAGGATTGTATGTCCATACGCTGAATGATGGTTTTTTTATTACTTTTTTCCGTGATTGTTAGTATCAAAATTCAAATGGTTGGAATTGTCGTATTGATCACCACTCCAATTTCGCTCAAAATAAAAATTTATGCGTTTTTCGTCCGAGAAATTTTATGTGTATTGTCGTATTGATCACCACTCCAATTTCGAGCCGGGGTCTCTTTGGAAGCGGTCTCTCTATCTATCGGGATAGAGGAAAAACTTGCCACTACCTACCCTCCCCAGACCCTACTTTTGAGTGAGATATACTGGGTTTGTTTGTTTGTTTGTTTGTTTAAGTCTGGTCCTATTTGATTTGGGTCTAGTGACTTTCGATCCCTTCTACACATTAGTTCAAGCACTGTCACTAAATATGAAGTAATTTATGTTGAACTAGTATAAGATTAGATTAGGGTAGTTAAAAATTCACGGTTTACACATTCTTAACTAATGTAATACACTTGCGAAAGCGACTTTTTACCAAACCAATTAATCATGCTTGAATTGGATTTGAAAATTGCAAAATTTGTTGTCAATGAAGAGAACATAGTTGGTTGGATGTCTTCTTAATTTAGAAGATGCTTTTCCACTTTGTTCCGGTATTCTTACAGATTAAAGACGATGCTTCTTGTTGGAAGATTCCATCCAGACTAAATTACAAATTATGTACTTTATTATACATGAAATTACATGGTATGTTCTTAGTTTTAATAATTACATCCATTGTACTTTTTTTTAAAATATGTGCACACCTATTGTCCTTTACACTAACTTTCAGTTAAATATACAGTTAACTCAGTTACGTCTCTCACATGAGGTGCATTTTTGTCATTTTCTTTCCACATATAATATACTAAACAAATAAAAAAATTAATTACTTTATATGAAACTTAAAATTAAAAGATATCGGACCCTTGGTAAGTCAATGAACCCGCGTTCCTCTTACGTTCCATACCATAAATCCATCATTCCCCCTATTTGATAGCCCAATATCGGTCACTTCACCACCACAACATCTCACACACCATTGAACCCCTTGAACGCGAACAAACAATGATGGTTAGATTAAAATCCCTAATTCAGTTTGTGTATTTCGTTGCTCTTTGAATTTCTGGGTTATGCTGTTTTGTGATTAACGAGCGACTAGTAGTTTATTTTCTTGCTTTTGCAATTATATAAGCATTTCAAAGAATCACAAGTAATCTCTAAGTTTTTATTCCTTATTAATTTTTCATTATTTGTTGGTGTGAGTAGCTTATAAAGTATTAATGTGTATTTTTTTGGTGTTTACTGATAATTTCCCGACCTTATAAATAATTTGTAACTTAGACTTCTTACTTTAGTAAATGTTATTGGAGGTTGTTGTCATTAAAAGTTTTGACGATTGATCGAATGAACACACAAGAGTGATTGGTTTCACCGACTTACCTAACGATTTGATATTTTTTAATTTTCTTTTTTCATTTAAATTTTTTATTTTTATATAAATTTTTTAATATATTAGATGTGAAAAAATGATAAAAATAGTCTCATGTGAGGGGGCACATAACTGAGTTAATTGTACATTTAAATGATAGTAATGTAAAGGATAATATGTGTGCAAAATCTTTTAATAAAAGACATGATATGTAATTATTAAAACTAAAGAACATACCATGTAATTTCATATATTAATAAAGGATATAATTTATAATTACTCTCCCATCTAAATGGTAATGTTGTAGAGATTGTATATCTATATTATATTATAATAATTTTAAGAAGTATATGATTGTCTTTTTATATTAAATATTATGAGTTTAAAAGAGTAAAATTATATTGTATAAACATTGAATATCTAAATTACTTTAAAAATGTTAATAATGTGATTAGATACTAAAAGTAACTGGATAATGCTTATTATATAGTAGTGTGTGAACCCTACTTTGTCGTGGGTTTTTAAAATTTATGACATTTGATTCGATTACTCGCATAGTCGCATTTAATATTCAATCCGTAGTTTTTGGATAAAAATTGTATTTACAACTTGGTTTTGGAAAACAACAGCAGCAGTAGCAGTAGCATCAACAGCATCAACAGCATCAACAGCACCACCAACACCAACACCAACACCACCACAACACAAGAATAACAAGAATATGGTAATAAAATAAAATAGTAATATAATATAATAGTAATAATAATATAATAGTAATAGTAACATATAATAGTAATATAATAGTAATAGTAACAATAGTAATAGTTATAATATAATAGTAATACTATAACAATAATAGTAAAGTAATAATAATAATAATAAAGTAATAGTAATAATATAATAATATATAATAATAATACCCAATACATAAATGTTTAAGAAATGCCAAAAAAAGACTCGATAACATCCGCCGTATCACTATATATAACAAAAAGAAAAAAATTATGAGTTGTGAATATGTAGGTTTTCTAAATGTTAACACAATAATTTTCCTTTTCCTACATTATTTCTTTTATAATTTTGCATTTAAACATTTAAGAATATTTAAAATTAAATACAACACTTTCTCCCTCTTTGTTTTTTTTCTAAATTCTTACCTACTCATTTTACATATATGTTTTATTTTTCTTTTTTTAAAACCCAATTTAATATATCCCATTTTAAATACATTGTTATTTTAGTCCTTATGGTTTGGGAATGTTTGTCAATTCAGTCCGAAAAGACCCACCACCTCATCATAAATGACCGTATATCCACCGCCCGTGATGGAACCACCATACCACCACCACGTCACAAAACCCACACACCACTACCCCATCACAAGAACCACCAAATCATCACCACAACCCTACCATAAAACCACCAATACCACACTAGAACGTCACCACACCACACACTAGATCTTTCCATCACCACACACACTAGATCACCACCACTATGTAGATCGTAGAAACCAACCGTCAATCTCGAACTTGTAACAAACCCCTTTGAAAACGCATATGGAAGATGTATTAATAGGGTTTGATATGTGTTTCGAAGCGTTATGTTACAAGTTCAATATTGACTGTTGATTTCTAGGGTTTACATGGTAGCGCCGATCCAGTGTGCATGGTGGTGGTTGGTGGTCTGGTGTGGTGTTGGTGGCTCTGTGATAGGTGGTGACGGTGGTTTGGTGGTTCTTGTGACGAGTGTGGTGTGGTGGTTCTTTTTGATCAATTAGCAAATACGCCTAAACCACAAGTACTAAAATTGCAATGCAATTAAAAGATATATTAAATCAGGTTTAGAAAAAAGAAAAAACATATATGTAAAATGACCAACATACCCCTCATTTAACGAAGAATTTTGGATGGAGTTAACGGACTAGATGAATATGAGAAGATTTGTAAATGAAATGAATCCAGATGCAAGGAAACAAACTATTGGATGAAAGTGATAATTTTTACCAAACCAAAGGGATGAAAATTTGTTCTAATTAAACATTAGTTAATACATATTAGATTATTACTATTCTTATTAAAGACTTTGGTCGGTGCACCACCACCAAAATCACCACCAAAATCACCCCCAAAATCACCCCCAAAATCACCCCCAAATCACCCGATCTCCAAGATCTCAGCATCAGCTCCAGCCCCAGAACCGATTTGAGCATCAGCACCATCAGTGGGTCCAACAATTGCTCCACTTGTAAAGCGAGCGACAGTGGAGTTGAGGAGAAGATGTGACCGGCAGAGGAGGAGGTGCGGACCGACAGCGGTGGTCAAGGGCGGCGGTCGCGGCCGGCTCCGGCGAGAGGCAAGAGAGGTGGTGATAAGCGTAAAGGATGACCGTTGATTCATACTATCGACACAAAGAGTTCCGTCACTCTCTATATATCCGTCCGCCGTGTGAACGTATTTCAATGATTCGATCACTTTTTAGTTGTTTGATCAGAGTGTTTTTGATAACATTGGTGGATTTGCAGGTACTCTATGGGAGTGAATCTGGTAGGATTTGCATACTCTGTGCTACAGGGATGTGATTTAGCTTATCAGTTGGCTACTGGTAATCAATCCACCAGACGCCACCATCTCCGTTACTACTTCCATTTTGCCATGGATCAGGCAAGTTTCTTGGTGGAGAAGATGATATTTTGATGTTCACTTAAAGTTTAATTATCACTTTTGACTGTGTTAGTTATAGGAAAACAAGAGTATATCGGTCACTAGCATCAATGTAATACTCCATTTTCAGATAATCATATGTTGAATTAGGGTAACTCAACGCTGTAAACTGTTAACTGCAACTTGAATTGACAATGGTTGGATAATATTTCCATAATCGTGTCTAAACACTCTCTTAGAATGTTTTTTAGGGTCTAAACACTCTCTTAGAGTGTTTTTTAGGTCAAAATCTTTTTGTCCTTTTGATAGTAGTGTTGCTTAAAGTTGCATATGCACTTAGCTTAGGAAAAGACTCTAATCCAAATGATATAACATTCTACACAAGGTCCTAGATCCATGGTTGCATCATCTAATCTTAACAAAGTGCTATAAACCTACAAGATTTAATCTACACACACCTTTTCTCACCCTATGTATGATCATTTCTGCGTTAAAGCCATTTTTGTCATTTATTACAAGGGAAAACCTGTATTTTGGATTGTTTTGGTGATAATGATGATTAATAATGGATGTTGTATATATTATATTACTTTCAAACTCTTTCTATTAGCTGGATAAGTTGTTGCTAATTGTAATAGTTCTTTTTTATTAGATCCCTGGATTTTTAGCTTAAATTACTATTTTTATTTTATTATTAAATCCATAGCTTACTGCTTAGCATTTGTGTTTTGGTTGGACTTGGTTTAGGAATGACGCATGTTTACTTGACATGTTAGATAGGTTGGTGTTAGGAAAAAAATCATTTGCTTCTTTTTTGAGTTACTAGAATTCAAATTCACAGTGTTGTGTATAAAGATTATTTAGGATTGTTGAAGCTATAGTCATATATAGTTCTTAGAGTTTTGATATGGTTATTGATTAGTGGAGTAAGTTCATATGGTTTTTAATTTCTCAAATTTGGAAAAATTGAAGATTGAATTTGATGCTACAAGAACCTCATTGAACAGTTTGATCATAAATATCATATTGGATCAGGCACGTATGACTCATTAAATGAGATATATATGTTTGTCAGTTGCTTCATTATCTCTAACTTTTGGTTCTTAATTTGAGCGTAAGAGTAATCAATTTTAACTCATCTAATGCAGCAGTACCAAATTTTTTATGGTCAGTGGTTGCAATCACTTTGATAAGCTTTAGTGTAACATTTTGGAACATTAGTTGATATGTTGTGCTTGGTTAGTTGCATATGGATCGATTTTTGTTGTAAATGTGACGAGCCATTGGTAATTTAAGAAATCTTTAGTGGATACTTTTAGCCAATTTGAACATCAATTTTAGCAACATATTGATGCTACTTCTTTTTTTACTTATAATCCAACACTATTTGTCTTGGTTTAGTCTTTGAGGGACATGTCATAACATTAAAAGGAAGTCAAGGTCAATAATAAAATATGCATCAACCTTCACAACCCTATTTGGGCGCAGGGTAATTTAGGTGGTGGTCTTGGAGGCAACACGACAAGATATACAACATACAACCATTGACATTCATGCATCTTCAACCGGGTTAGTTTGTTATTGTGTAGTTTTTATGTTTAGTTCTATTTAGTGCAGTGGTTTAGCCAAGTTGTAGTAGCTTTCTTTCACTATTAATCTCATTATGTTGGATTAATAGAGTTGTTAATTTTGAATATACAAACAACAAATCCCCGGCATCGCGCGGGTATGTTTGCTAGTTTAATTTATTACATTAAGTATTATTTAATTTATAATATTTTAAATTCTAATTATATTTCTATTAAGCATGTATATTTTTATAACTAAACACTATTTAAATTAAGTATTATTTTAGTTAATACTCAAGTATAAAATTACCAAATATTTACATAGTCATAATAATATAATAATATAATAATATAATAATATAATAATAATATATAATAAAAATAATAATATAATAATATCATAATAATAATCATAATAATACTCCCAATATAATTAGTGTTTAATGTTGGTCGGAAAAGAGACTTGGGGACACTCGTTGCATCGTGCGGGCTAATTTATATATATAACAAAAAAAAAATAACAAATATCTATACCACTGATGTGCTCTAAATTATACATAAAAACTATCAAAAGCACATCATTATTACTTAATATTTTTCTTAAAATGATAAAACTAAACTTAAAATTGTTAAATTGTTTTTTAGGTGTCAAAGACCAAGATGGACAAAAGAAACATACTTAGCAAGAATTTAAAGAAACCGAGCTTTGAATTCTAAGCATGGGGTCGTGCCTCATTAAGCACGCCCCTATGTCCAGCCTGAAACACACTCCTGTGCTTAAATTAACACACCCATGTGTTTGTATATCTAACAAGACAAAAAGCACTGTCCCCCAAAAGTAGACACGTGGGCGTGCCCCACGAGGCACGAGGGCATTCCCCGCCTCAAACATGGGTCGTGCCCCATCAAGCACGAGGCTGTGCCCAACATCCTCTGAATGTATGAACCGACTAACTTTCGTAAGCATTATACTAGCACATGGCCTTGCCTTTTAGGCACGGGGCCGTGCTTAAATACTTCAGAAAGCCTATAAATAAAGGTGTAAGTTCATTAAGTGAAATAGCTTCTAATGAAGGGTTACCCTGCTGATTTTTCTGCTGATTTTTCTCTGGAATCAAGACTTGAAAACCCTTGGGAGGCTTGATAGGTGCATACAATACTTAGAAGAAGCTTGGGACTGTCTAAAATCATCTATTGTGAATCGCCTTTTTCTTAAAATTAGTATACATGATGGATACAATGATGATACTTGAGTGACATTAATGAAAGCATTAAACACGAGCATACCAAACATTTATTTCGAAAACAATTCCCCATCCAACTTTTTACTAGGTTTGTCTTTTATCGGTGTTGTGGTGGTGTTGTTAATAGATTAGATAGATATATCTGGTAATATGTGATTTTTGTAAAGCTTTCTTGAGATTAAATATTCGAGCCTCACCTATCAATAGATTAGATATGTATTTGAGTTGTCATTCTAAAATAAAATAAGCATGTTTAATGCATACCCGTCTATGTCAAGTGTGTTCATTGATCTCAATCTTTCCTTATAAATTTAAGATTCATCCAAGAATAGTAAGTATTTGACTTAAATTTTACAAAATAGTTTTCAAGTTAAATTAATATACTTTTTTAAGTCTAATACATTCCTTATGTGTAAATCATCCACTTCATCTTAGAGGTTCCAGTCTCATTGCGTGTGAATTATTGTTTTAGAAAAATAATAAATACATCTTTAACTAATACTATGTTAGCAAATTATATAATTGAGAAATCTGTTCTTCCAAGTAAAGATACATCGATCACCACTCCGGTTAGTAATCTATTGCAATCTTGCATCACATATAATATGTTATTTAGTTCTGTTACATTCATCAAGCAAAATAGTAAAATAAATGCATGTAATCGGACTATTTGACAAATAATAGTTTTGCTAAAGTATATGTAATAATAATTTAGCCACCCAAAACTACTTGCAAACATCACATCCAACTTAAAGTTTATGTCGGATTAATGATAGAAGTGTTGCTAGTGAAATAGTCATGATAAAAGCGTAATTACAGTTGGATTCATATTTGTAAACTATCCTTTTAAAATGTGCCTTAGATGATGCTAGTGCCTTAAGCTAGAGTTCACGAATTGAATATGTGAATAAGTAGACTAATAAATCAAAAGGAGTTGTTAGCATCACCATAAATTATTTACAATTTTTATATAGTTATCTATTGTTATCTAGTAGTTATTATATACTGAATTTCGGATATTCGATTTTTTTAGTAAATATTATTAATTTTTATAAAACGCATTAAATGATACATGTTTTTTTAGAATTCGGATATCAGTTCGGATATCCGCATCGAAATTCGAAATTTCGGATATTCGAATTTTGAATTTGGACCCGGATAGTGAAATCTACTATCGGAAATTTTGAATATCCGATTTTGAACAACCCTAATTGTAAAGATGTTTCTATTCAAGTGGTTGAGGTTCTAGTCTCGTGATAGACATTTAGCGTGGATTTATGAGTGGGTTTAGAGGATGTGTAAACGAGTAATGTTGGCTCCTGAGTATTATATACTGAATTTCGGATATTCGATTTTTTTAGTAAATATTATTAATTTTTATAAAACGCATTAAATGATACATGTTTTTTTAGAATTCGGATATCAGTTCGGATATCCGCATCGAAATTCGAAATTTCGGATATTCGAATTTTGAATTTGGACCCGGATAGTGAAATCTACTATCGGAAATTTTGAATATCTGATTTTGAACAACCCTGATTGTAAAGATGTTTCTATTCAAGTGGTTGAGGTTCTAGTCTCGTGATAGACATTTAGCGTGGATTTATGAGTGGGTTTAGAGGATGTGTAAACGAGTAATGTTGGCTGCTGAGCTACTTGCGATGAGCTTGCTAAGAGCTCGAATCAATCTGAGCTTAAACGAGCTTGAGCTCGTATTATGTCTTATTTGATTAACGTGCTTGAGCCCAAGCTTCTCATCTCAAACTCGATTCGATTCACGAGCCTAAATGAGCTCCTTATTTATGTAATTTTTGTTGAAGCTTCTAAATATATTTATATATAACATTATTATATATAAATATAATAATAAAGTAACTTAACAATATATTGTGTTATATATACAAATAATAATAATAATAATAATAATAATATAATAATAATAATAATAATAATATAATAATAATAATAATAATAATAATAATAATATAATAATAATGATGTCGTAGTCCAAGCTGAGCACGAGTTTAAACTTCCCGCAAGCCAAGCTTTAGAAAATAACTCTATACGAGTTTAACTCGATTCGATTCACGAGTCTAAATGAGCTCCTTATAACTTTACCATTTTATAAAAAAGTAATACAAGTTATTTAAGAATACAAACAAATAAAATACGTAGCATTTTATACAAAGTCAAATGCATATGAAACCCCCGCCAAAAGTCGAGCTACCTAGGTCCCACATATCATCGCTTTGTTGCGCCACATACACCATCGATTACGCAATCACCGTCACACTTCCATTCATCTAACAAATCCATCTGCTTTTAACACAAAAAATGGAATCATCTTTGTTGCGATTCAACAAACTTTCAAATTTGATTACACATTAAGCTAAATGGGGTCCAAATTACTATCACTCGCCTGCATACGTGGCTCCGGCGCCGGCGAAGGGTACTTGTCACCGCGGCCGCACTATCCCTCGATGCCTAAGTATCCGAAGGGAGTGGTGGTGGATGTTGAGAGAAATAGGGAACGGACGGAGGCTAGGTTTTGTTTTCGGTCACCGGAATGACGTGTGCGGCTTGTGCTGGATCGGTGGAGAAGGCGGTGAAGCGGTTGCCGGGGATCAAGGAGGCGGTGGTTGATGTGGTGAATGATCGAGCCAAAGTTATGTTCTACCCTAGCTATGTTGATGTAAGTTTTCGGTGGTTTTTGGTGATTGATTGGTGTGGAATTGAAGTTGATTTAGGTGGTTGATTCGTGTGAGTTATAGTGTTTTGATTGGGTTTAATTGGTGAATTTCTGTAGATTTGAGTTATGTGAGAGGCATGCAGAATTTTAGGGTTCAGTTTCTTAAGAATGGTAAAGTTGAAGTATATGTTCGTTCATCATCAATTGGGAAATTTGGCTCTTATTGTTGTGAGACACATGTTGATGCTATTGATTATGGTATAACTTCTATGTCCTTGAATTGTTGGGGGGGGGGGGGGGTGATGGATAGGATGTTTGTTTGTGACTTGTGTTGATACAAAGACTTCAGTAGGAGCTCCTTAACAGTGTTTGAGAGGTCTAATGTTAATCGGAGGTCTTTACATCAATGGTTGCATTGGCAACAACCGTTAGTCTGGCATGAGATATTATAAGAGAGAATAAGTAAGGGAGTAAGAAAGTTGTTAGAATGTGTAGCTCGGGCAGGAATGTATTTATATTAAACTGTTTTTGGACCTTTCTGTCAAGTTGGTATATGGTCCCAAAAACCTAAGTACGGTTGTCAAATTTGTTCTGTATTGTTGCTTGTCCTTTCGAAGCATAATATTGGTCTAGGATATTAGCCTTTCGTAATGATGTCCACGTTATCTTTGTCGGACCCTTGTCAGTTGTCAGGTCAGGTCGTGCTACATCCTGTCAGTGTTGGAATGCTAATAATCAAGAAATTAGAAAGTCAAACCAAAAAGTCAAAATGCAGATTAAGTGTGTCAAATGGTAGTTAGGGTAGTTAGAATGACAGTTATTTAACCGCCAAAACTCTGGGTATAATAGCCACCATATGTATCGTCTTTAAAAACGTGAAATAGTGTGTGCTTGTGTGTGAATTTAGTGTTCTTAATATATTTTGTCTCTCGATTCTCTGCACATTCTTGTGCAGAAACCACTCAATGTTTCATCCATTTTTCATTTGATTGATCAAGATCCTGGCACAAGAGTCAGGTTGTGGTAGCACAGGTAATCCAGAGTTAATGGCTCCAGATATGTTGATTTAGGGGTCACTCCTTCAGTTTGTAAAGTAATGATGGTTAGTTTAATAATTAGAACTTGATCATTAGATAACCATTTGCTTGAAGCCACAAATAGTTAGGTTAGTAATTTGTTCTGTTGCAACAACTCCATAACCATTTCTCCAAAATACAACAAGAAATACAATATTCCTATCTAATTTAGGACTGCATCCTATCGAAGCTTGTAAAGCATGTTGACTGATCATTGTAATGTCTTTCTTTTCAAATAACCAGTTCATCATCAACAAAAGCTAAACATTTGTTTTTATTCTGGTATATAATTATATATAGGAGGAGACTATTCGTGAAACCATTGAAGACGTTGGGTTTGAAGCTACACAAATTATGGAGGAAACAAACGAAAAATCTACTCAAATATGTCGAATACTCATTAAAGGAATGACTTGCACTGCTTGTTCTAGTATTGTCGAGTCGGCTTTAAGGGCTATGCCCGGGGTGCACAGAGCCCAAGTTGCACTAGCAACTGAAGAAGCTGAAGTCCACTATGACCCCACAATGGTGAGTCACAACCAATTCATGAAAACCATAAAAGAAACTGGATTTGAACCCATATTAATTAGCACAGGGGAAGACATCAGCAATATAAATTTACATATTGATGGACCATGGAACGATTTTTCAGTAAACATGATCCAGGAATCTCTTCAAGCGCTTCCCGGGGTTGTAAAAGTTAATATTAATACAAATCTCAGAAAGGGTTCCATTTCTTACAAAGCAGATTTAACCGGGCCCAGATGTTTTATTAAAGTAATCGAATCAGTTGGTTCTGGATCATCTGGACAGTTCAAGGCCAGATATTTCCTAAAGGAGAGGGGCGGGATTCTCATAGACAAGAAGAAATAGATCAATACAGAAGATCGTTTATGTGGAGTTTAGTTTTCACGATTCCTGTGTTCTTAACCTCCATGGTGTTCATGTATATTCCAGGGCTCAAACATTTACTGGATACCAAGATTGTGAATATGATGACTGTTGGCCAGCTTGTAAGGTGGATATTATCAACCCCAGTTCAGATTTTTATTGGTCAAAGATTCTACACCGGGTCCTACAAATCATTGTGCCATGGTTCTGCAAATATGGATGTTTTAATTGCATTGGGAACAAATGCAGCCTACTTTTATTCAGTTTACTCTGTGTTAAGAGCTGCTGCTTCACCACATTTTGAAGCTACTGATTTCTTTGAAACAAGTGCTATGCTCATTTCATTTATTTTACTTGGAAAGTACTTAGAAGTCATGGCGAAAGGAAAGACATCCGAGGCAATTGCAAAGCTTATGGATTTGACTCCTGATACTGCGACACTGTTGACTTTTGATAGTCAGGGAATGTAGTGAATGAAGAAGAGATTGATAGTAGGTTGATTCAAAGGAATGATGTGATTAAGATTCTTCCTGGTGCAAAGGTAGCTTCTGATGGGTTTGTTACTTGGGGACAAAGTCATGTGAATGAGAGTATGATCACGGGTGAAGCTCGACCCGTGGGTAAGAAGAAGGGTGACCCTGTGATTGGGGTACGGTTAATGAGAACGGAGTTTTGCATATTAAGGCGACACGGGTTGGGTCAGAAAGTGCACTTTCGCAAATAGTTCAACTCGTTGAATCAGCTCAGATGGCTAAAGCTCCAGTTCAGAAACTTGCTGATCGAATTTCCAAATTCTTTGTACCTCTGGTTTGTTTATGGTTCCTTATTTCCAATGACAAATGCTTATTGTTTTGTCCAATTGACACCTACCTACAGGTGGCACAATGGAGGGCCCGTCAAAACGGGTTGAACCATAAACACTTTTTTGTTCATTGCAGGTCATTGTCTTTTCATTTTCCACATGGCTTGCTTGGTTCGTTGCTGGAAAATATGATGGGTACCCAAAATCTTGGATACCGTCGTCCATGGATAGCTTTCAGCTTGCTCTCCAGTTCGGAATATCAGTTATGGTTATAGCCTGCCCGTGTGCTTTAGGCTTGGCTACTCCAACTGCAGTAATGGTGGGGACCGGAGTGAGTGCTTCTCAAGGTGTTCTTATCAAAGGAGGCCAAGCATTAGAAAGCGCACATAAGGTCAGTTTAGTCATTTTCTTATTCTTGTTCTTTAGATACTGCAGTTAGGAAGCATTGAAGTTTGCTTAATTATGCAGGTGGATTGCATTGTGTTTGATAAAACCGGAACTCTTACAATTGGCAAGCCACTAGTTGTTAACACAAAATTGTTAAAGAACATGGTACTTAGGGAGTTCTATGAGTTGATTGCTGCAGCTGAGGTAGATCTTGTACATTAAACGCTACTTAAGTCGACTAAAGTATTTGATTGTGATATTTATAGATATCTTGTAGGTGAACAGTGAACACCCTTTAGCGAAGGCTATTGTAGAATACGCGAAGAAATTCAGAGGAGACGAAGAGAACCCTGTGTGGGCAGAAGCACAAAATTTTGAATCAATAACTGGTCATGGTGTTCAGGCCATTGTTCAGAACAAAGAAATAATAGTGGGAAACAAGAGTTTGATATTCAAGAAAAACATTTGTATCTCCATTGATGCTGAAGAAATCTTGAAAGAAATTGAAGAAATGGCCCAGACTGGAATTCTTGTGTGTATAGATGGTGAACTCACTGGAATTCTTGCCATTTCTGACCCATTAAAGCCCGGTGCTCGTGAAGTCATCTCCATACTGAAGTCAATGAAAGTCAAGAGTATAGTTGTTACAGGAGACAACTGGGGAACTGCAAACTCCATTGCTAAGGAGGTCGGCATTAATGATGTCATCGCTGAAGCCAAACCGGAGGACAAAGCAGAGAAAGTGAAGGAATTACAGGTATGCATGATTCTTCAAAAGTTCACAACTGTTTTTCATTTTTTTTCAAAAAGTCTCAACTGTTTTCTTTCTGATGCAGGCTTCGGGACATGTGGTGGCGATGGTCGGAGATGGGATCAACGACTCCCCAGCACTGGTGGCTGCAGATGTCGGGATGGCTATAGGTGCTGGCACAGACATAGCGATAGAAGCGGCCGACATTGTTCTAATGAAAAGCAATCTAGAAGATGTGATCACAGCCATTGATCTCTCAAGAAAAACATTCACTCGAATTCGGTTAAACTACATTTGGGCTTTGGGTTACAACCTTCTGGGGATTCCTATTGCTGCTGGTGTTCTTTTTCCGTTCACCGGTTCCGCCTGCCGCCATGGATTGCCGGAGCTGCCATGGCTGCCTCATCGGTGAGTGTTGTGTGTTGCTCATTGTTGTTGAGGTATTACAAAAGGCCAAGGACTCTGAAGACATTGGAGATACATGAAATAACAACTGTTTGAATAATTGTAAATATACGTGGTTTTAAAACCTATCGAAACTGAATAACCTAAATGAGATAAATAAATAATTACAAAAAATAAATAACATATATAAAAGTATATATAAATGTATGTATTAATTATTACATAATATGAATAGAGGATGAACAGTAGAAAGTACAATTATGTATGCACCGTGTACAAACTGTAACTGCGTAGGATACTAAACACCAACATCGGTGTGTGAGAAGTACCTCCTCTCATCCACACAGTACAACTCTTATTACACTACCCATCTTTTTACTCTCTGCCACCGCCGGAGCCACCGTCACAGTCGAGACCACCGTCATCCCCACTCCCACCGCCAACACCAACGTCGTCGCCATCTTACTGTGTGGTAAGGGTTCATGGTGGGCGGTTGTGGAACTGTTGCCGGCGATGTGGTGGTGGTGGGTGTGATGATGGTGGCGACATGGTGGTGGTGGGGATGATAGTGATGCTGGTGGCCTGCAGATTTGCGCGGTGGTGGTGGTGGTGGCGGTGGTTGATGCATTCAAAGGCAGCGCGGCTAGGGTCGTCGGAGCGGCGGCGGTGGTCGGATAAAGGTTTTTGGAACGAGTCTTGATTTGGGGGAAAGAGGATGAATGAAACCGGAGGTGATGTGGCCTGTGGATGTTTATGATGCTCAAATATTTTTCATTAAATCTTTGATGATTTTTTTGATCATATTAATCTTTTGACTTTTATTGTTTTTATTATAGATAAATTTGATGATCTTTTATATTTCATTTTCATTTTTAGTTTTCATAGTTTATTTTCATGAAGGTTAACTGTATTGAAAATAGCTTAGAGAAAATGTTTTTTAATCTGATACTTTTAATTAATTTTATACTAGCAACCATTTATCAATGTAAAAGAGAAAATTGTTAGGTTTTGAATTTGTTCACACGTCAACATAATTCGGCTTGAAAAAAGTTGGATTAAATATTCTATGGTTTGCGTTTAACATATAAATTCGAGGAAGTTTATGTTTTGACGTAAATTTTGCTCGCAAATGAATGCGGTCGATTGTAACCTGTACTTTATTGAGCCGTGACGATGCCGCTGCAACACGCGGCGGATAGACGGTAAATATAAGATGATTAATGTACGTTTATCTAAGCCGTGATTTAACCGATCCGTCACGCGCGCAACGCGCGCCTGAAATACAACACTAGTTTATTTAAAATTTACATAATTTGGTTATTAAAGTCGAGTCGTGTGACGCCCTAAACCCGGGAGGATACCGGAGGCACGCCGCACAGTTGGATTAATATTTTAAACACAAATCAGAGCTTTCTATTTACAGCGGAAGACTAAACATCATTACATATTAACCCAACTTTTAAAACATTTTTACATATTACGACTTTTACATAAACATCCATTTTACATTATTACACATGTCTTCTATCCTATGCCAGCAATCGCATTGGGATAGCATCCTGTTCCAACTCAAGCTTGTTTTCCTCTATTACTAGATGATCCTTCCTTACCTAGCACACATATAACACACTCAAAACATCAGATAAACTGGTGAGTTCTAAATTATCATTAAAACATTAACAGCAAACTTATCACATACAAAAGTCATATTTATATTGGCAATACAATAAAATCAACTTTATCTTTACTTTGTCCCACCGGACTCGTCCCACCGGACGTCAGTTTCCCACATCCAGAAACTGTAACTATTATCTCTCATCCAGTAGGATGCCAATTTAATCATCTAGGGTCGTCACCACAAGATGTTCACAAAGCTGAGTGGTCGTCATCACTCCTTCTCGCTGTACAGTCTACACACACAGGCATCTTACCCTAACTGGCCAGTTGAGATTTACATCACATCAAAATAATTTCTTTTACTCATTGCCAATATCGTCACATTAATTTACACACCACACATTCATTCTTTTAGCACCAGTTTTAATATATTTTCATCTGTCTTCACACCCTATCCGACCCATTAGAATCATTACCATCTCGTAATGATTAACAATGTTCAGATAATCATTCATTACCCCCAACTTTACCCTAACAGCCCCACGAGCTGTTAGTAATGTATAAACATCATTATCACAATTCTGGTGCTAAAACATTCAATTCATTTATCATCATATGTGTGCTAGCCCGAATGTTAAAACCAAACATTTGAAAAGGGCTTAGAACTCACCTTATTAACTTTCTCACGATAATTCTACATAATCCACGTACACGAGATAACTAGTCCTTCTTCTAATCAAGGTATATCTAAAGCAATAAACCTTGATTCAGTAAACTATTCTCAAACATGACTCCTATGCGAATGAACACTTATGCGAATGAGCACTCATGCGACTGGACTTATGCATTTGAATCATGTGACTGAACCTCCAGTCGTACGACTAGCCATTCATTCGCACGACTGAGTCCTCATTTGTACACAGTGTTCACTCGACTTCATTCGGTCTTCTAACCAGGCGACTGGGTTCTCAGTCGCACGACTGAACCTTTAGTCGCACTCAGTCGCACGACTAGACTCTCATTCGCACGACTGAGGCATGCGACTGAGCCCATTCGTCTAAAACGGATCAACAGCTGTGTTCTTGACGTTTTTGATCCAAACTTACTCAAAATTTGAGTTTTAATCATCCAAATCATGTCATATTCAAAACAGATCATGTACACATCGTTTATAATGGTTTCGGATCATTTTTTTATCAAAACTTCACAAAAACTCGGATCCGAATTCCCGGATTTTAACTTAGAAAAGAGCAAGACCAATTCAATGATTTAAACATGTTATTGGATCAGATTCAATCATATACACAGCTTTCAATATAGTAGGATTGATCCGTAACATTCAAAACTTACCGAAACGGAGTTAGCTTAGTTGATTTGGCAAGAACAGGGGTGTTTGGGTGTAAAAGGAACAAGAGATTAAAGATGATGCAGATAGGAATCTGATTTTAAACTTTCTTAACCGCCTTACTTATCCCCACATTCATTCTAACCGCCTCACACTCAGTCGCATGACTGAACCATTCGCACGACTGAATCGTGCGACTGAAGCCCATACACCTATGATTCGTGCGATTGAGTCTCATTCGCACGTAAGGGGTGCGACTGAAGTTCATTCGCATGCAAATCATGTGATTGAACACCAATCTTAACAAACAAACTCAACTTAATTAATTAAACATAACTATAATACAACTACAAGTCCGGATTAGAAACCGGATGTTACAAGTCGGTCCGAAAATAAAAAATTAAATTTGATTAGGTTTAAGTTTTAGTAATTTTTAGTTCGATTTGAATAATAAACACCCTTTCCGTCACTAAAATCAAAACCAGAAAGCAAAATTTCATGTTATGAATCTGATACAAAAATTAGTCTGAAGGATGGATTGTTTCGTCACCCGTCATCTCAAGTAAATGAATTCACGATTTAAATGCGGTTAAATTAAGTTGAAATATCATACTTTTACCAAAATACTCTTAAAATTCTGAAATGATCTAACTACAAGTTTAGGAACTAAAATGCTAAAAGAAGTTTAGAAATTAGAAAAGAGTAAAATTTTCTTATAATATATACAACTTTGTTAAAAGTATAAGAACTAAAAAATATATGAAAAAGCATATATAATTAAAAGGTTTATGAATGTATGAAAGTTGAGAGGTTAAAATGAAAATTTAAGATAAACTTTACATGATTAAATAGTTAAAAAAAAATAGAGTGAATTATCGTTCCTATATATGGTTTGGTCATATTTTTAGAGTAATTTATGATTTTAGTCCCTATGGTTTGATGATTATAACATTTTCATCTAATAGTTTAAAACGTCCGGTTTAATATCTCTGGTTTGAATTTTGTCACAATTAAATTCAAATGTTAACTTCATCCAATCTCTCTGTTAATTTTTTTAAAAAAGAATACCCTTGGACTAAAAGTGTTATTATCTTACAAATATATAAAAGAGTAAATTATGATTTTAACCCCGTCTCTTTTGTCTTGTTTAACCACATCTGAACCACCTCCACTGCCACCACCCACCACTCGGCGACAACCACACCGCCACTCGCCAACACTTCCGGTAACCACCACCAACACTCCCTCATATCTGAACCAAACCCTAAACCCCACCCATTTCCTCTTTGACCGGACCACATCATCACCTGCCCCGCCCAACATCGACGGCCAAACCTCAATCAAAGCCATTGACGGCCACCTGAAACCTTCATCCTCCCCTTTTTACCAAACAAAGAAAGAGATGATTTTGTAGAATGATGGTGGTGCGTTGGTTTAATGAGTGAGGGTGGCGATGGTGGTGTGGGGTTGTTGACCAAAGTTGAGATGGAACAGATCTGAACCACCCCCATCATAGAGAGAGTGAGTGCGAGAGACAGAGAGATAGAGAGGGGGGTTATTAAAATATATTATATTAGAGGTATTTTTGTCTTTTCATAAAAAATAACAGAAAATCTAGACGTCGTTAGTGAAACTTAGTTAATTGTGACAAAATTCAAACCACAGTGGTTAAATCAGGCGTTTTTAAACTATTGAATGAAAATCGTTATAACCACCAAACCACAACGACTAAAATCGTAATTTACACTATTTTTTATTTTCATCCAGATTTTTTTTTACATTTGGCTTCCTAAAGTTTAAAAAATTATCATTTTCATACATAAACATGAAGTTCGTGAAAGAAATTTTACTTATAACTAGTGGTGGAGCTTGAACACTCTCACAGGTGGGCGGGGGCAGAACTCGATAACTACTGGGCTAAAAATTTACATTACCGGACCAAAAATTAACACTACTGACGAAAAAAAGAGTGGGACGGTGGCCCCCCTTGGCCCCTTCTATCCTTCGCCCTTGTCTACAACACGTTAACATAAATTAGGATTTCGTTTTTATATGAAACATAATTACCCTTTTAATGATTAATATTTAACATTTCAAGACAATAGAGCTAATATTTTTGGATGAAAATGACAACATTTTTCAATCTTGAGAAGGCAAATGCAAGAAAAAATATTTTTGGATGAAAATAGCAAATGTGACCAAATTATAGGGATGAAAACGACAATTCACTCTAAAATATATTTACATAAAGACTTAAATCACAAGAGGGATAATTATGCTTTTATTAGTTACATTCAAACTTATCAAACAAAAATCACAAACCATTTGGTTGGACAATAAAAGTAACAAGATTAAAAATTATTTAAAATTTAAGTGAAACAAGCAGTTAGTAGTTACGCCAAGGGTAGAGAGTGGTGGCGTGGTGACCGGTAAGGTCGGAGTACGCGGGAACATCATCAGTGAACACGGAGAGGCAATTGACGAAAGGGTTTCCATAGTTACTTCAAAATCAAAGGATGGTTCTGGATTTTCCTCGGGTTTAATTTCTTGAGCATCCTTCTTTTTTTTTCTTTTTTTTTTTCCTTAGAACAGATATTAATTATCGGGTTTCATTGTTTCTTTGTCACCATCATCACCCCCACCGCCAATCACCACCCTCCACCTATTTTCTCGGTTTTTCTGTAATCTTCTAAAGGTGGTGTTAAAATTTGAAAAATGTTGTCTCGTTAGCTTGTCATGTTTCATCTTTACATAAGGTAGCTATAAGTGATGTCGGTTTGTCAAGCCTAATCAAAAACAATTTATAAGGTTCCAAACTCACCTAAGATAGCTAGGGTAAGTCGGGTCGATCCACAGGGAATATGTGGAAAGTTTTGTGGTTAAATCTAAAAGTTGTAGCTTGATTACAAAAACTTAATAAAAATGACTAATCGAGAAAAGTAACGAACTTTATGATTAATTGAGTTGCAAACAATAATGTAAAAGGGTAATCTTCTCCGGATTCAGGTTTACTACTTAGATTTGCCTTGAGTGTTCATAAAAGTCATATAAGCTTAACGGGTCGATTTGGGTAAAAACAATAGATTGAATAAGACTGTTGTTAAAGAACTACTCGAATCATATCTTATGTTTGTGATACTCAATCCCATCCAACATTAACGTTTCCAGATGAAAAGAAATCTAAAACAATCAAAGTGGAACAAGTGAATTGAAAGCAACACACATATTTTAGAGTTTTCAACCAACAAATAATGTACTCGGCTTAAACTACCGTGTTCAAACATTAACTCAACCACAAATCATCAAGAACAAATCATAGTAGTAAACCTTACTACCCAAAGAAGATTACTAGGAGATTAGCTAGACATGGTAATGAAGAACACCAAATCAAAATCAAAATTAAACATCAAATCTAATGTTAAAGGATCAAACCGAATGATGAAAAACACTTGAAAAGCCTTGAAATCGCCTCTCGGGAGCCTCTTGAAGCCTTGGGGACGAAAGGGGGCGACTATGGAGGTGTAGAATGAGAGATATCTTCAAAACCTAATTTTTTCGGCTTTTAAACGAGTTCAGCACGCGTGGCCACCGTAAGACGTCTCCCCACCGTAAGTTACGGTGGGCACCTTCTGTTTTTCAGCATGTTTCGGCCGTAAGGCATCCAACCCACCGTAAGTCATGGCCGACCAACTTTGTCCAAATCTTGTTTTCTTCATACTTCTTCGTTCGGACTCCGTTTTACTCCCCGTTTGCGGCCACATTCTCGTAATTGAATTCTCTTTCATCTCATCTATCATGATCTTTGATTATCATCCATGTGCATTCTTCAAAACTCCTCAAATGATTGCGTTTAACCTACAAAACATCAAATCCTCATAGTTAACTTGTTCAACACAATCTCTTACACTTGACCATACTAAATGCATTAAATTTAACCACTTAATCATGATAAACCTCATTCCAAACCCCTAGCATCACATCCCCACACTTGTTTCTCGCTTGCCCTCAAGCGAGGTTGCTTTTAAGAATCAAGAATTCAAGTCAAACAAAAATTAGGTGAGAACATAGACACACACATACCAAACTCGATTAAGGTTCATGGGCATACCCAATTCCCAAGTTAGCAACTATGACCCGTTAACAACCACAGACCTCTAACCCGCTGGACTGCCTAACTAAGATTCTCAAACTTTAGGTGGTTCCCTTGCACATATCATACCCCTCACAATAAAACTCTCCACTCGGTGTAATTTCTGGCCCGACCAAAGATGTGCCGGTATTATGAAGCACTCAAGCAATGATGAAAACTAGTGAGCATAGGCTTGTAAAACAATCAAATCTCCACTCACTAACACGAGATTGCACACCAATCATGAGGGCTTTTCAAAGGTTGTAATGTTAGGCTTAGGTTCGGGTAGGGATAATTTAGGGTATAAGTGACTAAAGTGATGAAAAACTTGAGTTAACTACTTTATTCAATGATTTCAAACCCTTTAACTACACTTTATTCCAAAGCACAATTTTTTTTCTTGTCATGTCTAATACTTCCGTTTTCAACTTCACTATTTGACATAATTTTCTTTTCTTTCATTCTTTTTTTTTCTTTTTTTTTTTTTAGAATAAACTAACAAAACATAACGGGATTTATTATGCTTAACAATCCCTAACTACATCTTCGAAACATTATATCAAATTAAACTTAACACTACTACCACTAATTAACTCAAATTCCATCACATGGGTAAACAAGCGAATAGGTTGTACAAAAGGCTAGTTGGTAAGAAGTTTAGGGAAACAAATGAATGGGAGAAGGCTCAAAGTTGGCTACTATGGGCAAACATAAATAGATGGTCCTATGGGGCTATCCTATGGTTAATCCTAATGCCTCAATCATTTTAGTGGGAATCCCGGTTTCAAGCTTCAATATGCACGCGCTCCACAAGTTCTACCATTAGACTGCATCATTGCACACTCAAACAAGCAAATATATCTAATAATATCAAATAATAGGCTTCTCACATATGGAAACAGTGGGATCGGGCTACCGACATGACATGTGCAAGTTTACTACACCAAGGTTTGCCACCCCTAGCTGGGCATTCCCTTCCAACTTCCATTAACCGACCGGGTTGAAACCTTTAGGGAATTAACTATGACCGAGAACCTTAACCAATGATTAGTATTTTTAGAGAAAAACGTTAAAAAATTTTCAAATTTTCAAATTTTGTCCAAATTTCATTTCTCCAAAATATGTGTCTACCTATGAATCCCCCATCCCCACACTTGGGATACATTGTCCCCAATGTATGGTGTTTTCTACGGAATTCAACATTTAAATCTCCTTTAGACTTTCCCATCTACGTTATCAAGGTTCTTTGACTCGACTCACAAGTAAGACAAACATGAACATAAACAAGCTACTTATTTCCTAAAACATAACATAAAGAGTTCAGACATCAAAACCCACCCGCCCCCCATATTGTTCTATTGTCCTTGCCACCAACCCATATCACATAATTAAATGGTTTAACATAGAGCAAGTGGACCTGATCGATCGGAAACAATCATGATCAGCGATTGCCCCCGTAATACCGGCTGCCGTCGGTCCAAAAAGATCCGTAAGCTCCTCAAACCATTGTCCAAATGAGAATGCACCTGCAGACGCTCCACCACCACTAATGCTACCCTCACCCGTTGTTGTTGCTGCATTTCTATCATCTGTTGTTGAAATTGGATCGGGTCAATCCACTCCGAATGATGCCACTCGGGTTGGCAGCTGTTCACCTCCTTCATATGGCGGGAGTGTGGAATAATCAACTCGCGACGGTGCGGAAATGAATGGTTGTCCATTTGATAAGCCTCATGATGGCCCAAACTGTTGTTGGATCCCCAGACATTATTAACTTGAACCTCCTGATGCACTAGATTTATCCTGTTCCACCGATTTTGATTTTCTATCACCGCCCTTGCATCATCATCCGCCTGCACCTGACATGTTGTTGTAAATCCCAGCTATTTGGTTGTAATTTGGCCAAGTGTCAAAACCATCAGGTCGACATTGTTGCACCCGCAACCACATCTCTTCTGGCATAGCATAAGGTGGTCTGTTATCAGCATCCAACGCAGTGTCATTCAAATCCTCATTCCTACCCATATCTCTTCACTAACATCCTCCGGATCACTATCTTCCCCTGATTCGGCGGTCTTGCATCCAACCTTTTCACTTTCCATACATCACCCACTCTATGTTTCCACTGAGCATACCTGTCATTTTGCTCCAAAACCATCCCATTCTCTCCATCAAGGTTAGGTTAAACGGGTCCATATCTTTAACAATATACTCATGTGGGAGCGAATATTCAGAATGAGTCATTACCTTGAACTGTTTCATCAACGCTTGAATTAACCGACAGTGAGGAACAATCTGTTCCTTTCGTTTCTCGTGCTAGCCAAATGTTCATCATTGCAAGGTAGCAAAATGAAATCTTGGTTCTTCCAGACATTAATGAGTACAGAATGGGTATGTCACAGAATCGCACGGAATCTTTATCACCCCTCGGGGCATCACATTTTGCATAAGAATAGATTGCAACAGCCTCGGTTCTTTCTTAAGATGAATTCTTTTGAAAGTGCTCCCCATTCCAGGCTTAAACAGTGTATCCCTCATGTCATCCCAAAGTGGCTCTTTATCGGGCTTGTTCCAGATTACATCCTCAGATGGGAACTCATATTCTGTCAAAGGTAAAGAGTCGAATGATGCTATTCTTTTAATGTGGCCATGGACATGTTCACCTTAATTCTCTTACATTCCCCTACCAATTTCATCGTTCTCTTGTTAGAAGCCCCTTCCAATTTAAGAGAGCTCATCCATTCGTCAATGCATGGTGCAAACAGTTTGTCTTCTTCTTCATCATAACATTTTAACACCCTCCCCATCCTAACCTTTCAAACCGCTCATGTATTCCATGGTGAGCAAACAACTCTTCTGGCACCTCTCTTTCAACCAAATAAGCATCCCTTCTATCACGTATTTTTTTCATTTTCTCATACCATAAAATGCTTGGAATCTTGATGGCATTTTGCTTAACGGACCTCCTCTCCAAGTGGAACATCCTCCATTACTTCGTCCTCCCGTCTTTGGGGCATTGCCTCCCTGAATTGGTGCGGGATAATCGACATCTTGGCCCTCTTAGATGGGCCAGCGGGTCCTTACCTTTTCTTCCCATCTGCACACACAAACAATAAACACATCAGAAGAACCGCTTGGTCCAACCAACCCAGATGTTAACGAAACAAGTGTGAAATAACCACATCCCCACACTTGCTTCATTGCATGCCATTAGTGGTGGTCACTTAGGATGATCATTGAGTTGTGCACTTTAATGAGTTACATAATGAATTATGTCATTAGATTAGTTTCTCGACAACAATGATCCACTTTACGCTTTATGCACCACTAAATTAGAACTTACATGTTTAATGACCACCACTAAAGTAACATATGACAATTAACATCACAGGTCAACATCAACCATCAACCTAATCCCATCATAACATTCATAGCTAACAAAGTTTGGGCTACATTTTAAGGAGTACCATTGTCTCAAACATGGGATCTACCTATGAGATTGCAAGAATCAATAACAGTGTTTGTTGTTAGTGTAATCCCTGAATTCAACATAGCGTGCTACCTAAAATTTCATTATGATAACTTCTCAACAACAAGAACCCATGTCATTCATAACTACCAACTCATGAACCATTTCATATGTAATCACCACCGATAAAGTAATCCCTAACTTGTAATCAACATCATGCTAAGACAAATATCGACTCATTCAGCATCAATTCACAATCCCCAACTAGTAACAATATTCACAAGGATCATACTCAAAACACAAATTCATCCCTTCCATATCAATGTGGTGGTAAAAACATACCTTTGAAGCTTAAAGACGTAAGATTGCACTTTACTAGGGGAACTAACCCGGAAGTGAAATTGGTCACAACCCCACTTAGGGCTCGCAACCCACTTCCCGATCTACGTCAAACGAGTTGAAATATGAAAAAACTAACTTGAATTCTTGTTGCTCTCGAAAAGTTACGCATATAGACCAAGGAAACACGTGATTTGGTTGAGAATTGTGAAAGTTGGGGTTTGGGTTTGGGAGAGTGTTCTTGAGGGTGATGTGAAGAAAATGAGAAAAAGGGATGAAAAGAGGAGTAAAATCTGATAAAAAGAGGGTTTGTCCTTTTTATTTTTTTTATTTTTTTTTAAACAGGCTGCCGTAAGACCTCGTGCCCATCGTAACTTACGGTGGGCCTCTTCTGTTTTTTCACCTTCGAGTCGCCGTAAGACCTCTCCCCCACCGTAAGTTACGGTGGGAGCTTGCTGTAAACCCGCTGGTTTGCTGCTGCTTAGGACGTAGGTAGGACACCTAAGACACCGTAACTTACGGTGGTCTGGTTCTGTTTTGTTATGTTCCAGCCGTAAGGCTTCCTTCGTAAAGCTTCCCCCACCGTAACTTACGGTGGGGACTTCCTGTTTTTGCGATGCTGCTGCCGTAAAGCCACTGCCCACCGTAAGTTACGGTGGGCTCTTTCTGCTCATTTGAATGTGAGTGGCCGTAAGGTACGGCTATTTTGTGCCTACGGGGCCGTATGTCTCAAATATTATTATAATTATTTTTGATTTTTTTTTTTTTTTATAATTACCAAAACTAAAAATTTTAATTACCAAAATTTAAAATACAAATAAGCAACTATCATTAACCATAAAATTTATCGTTAAACCACTGAATGCATTCGTTGTAACCACCTCCACCCCCAACGTTTGAAACGAGTCGTCCTCGACTCACGGTTGTGGGAAAGGGAACGTACCTGATTGATTAATGATAACAGAGATACGATCGCTTAATGAGCAAAACAAAAAAAAATCAAACGCATGAAACAACGGAAATGTAACGAAAATGAATAAAATAACTAAAACTCACAAACACGGGGTGCCTCCCGGAAGCGCTACGTTTAAGAGTCTATAGCTCGACTTTCCTTCGACGTAACCTCAGATGGGGTCAGAATCCGGATGCTAACCGATAGAAGTTCTTCGGTTTGCCTAGCGGGTCCATTCAGATCATTTGGTTGCAAGTATGGTTTTAAGCGGTGACCATTGACCACTTGTCGAATGTGATCATCGAAATCCTCAATCTCGATGTCTCCCGAGTTCCCTATCCGTGTAATTTTGTAAGGACCTGTCCATTTGCTCTTTAACTTACCTGGGAACAACTTTAAGCGGGAATTGTATAACCACACCAAACTCCCCACTTCAAAATTTTTCAGTCTTAGTTTCGCATCGTGCACGCGTTTCATTTTGTCTTTGTAAATCGTGGCATTCTCGTAAGCTTCTTCCCGTACTCTTCCAGCTCCGTCAAGCTTAACTTCCGCTGTTTGCCTGCAGTGTCATAATCAAAGTTAGCCTCTTTAATGGCCCATAACGCACGATGAGCTAATTCTAAAGGCAAGTGGCAACCCTTCCGTAAACCAACCGGTAAGGGGTGGTGCCAATCGGTGTTTTGTAAGCAGTACGATATGCCCACAAGGCATCATTCAATTTGTTAGACCAATCCTTGCGGTCAGGTCGTACTGTCTTTTGTAAATCTCTTTGATTTGTCGATTTGACACCTCCACCTGGCCACTTGTTTGTGGATGATAAGGTGTGGCGATCCTATGGTCAACACCATATCGCTTAAGCAATTTACCAAAATAAAATTTTTGAAATGTGATCCCCCATCACTGATGATCACACGGGGCACCCCAAATCGACAGAAAATGTTGGTTTGAACAAATTTGCACACGACACTATGGTCATTGGTTTTCGTGGCAATGCTTCGACCCACTTTGACACATAATCAACCGCTAATAAGATGTATAAATTGCCAAATGAGTTGGGAAGGGCCCCATGAAATCAATCCCCCAGACATCAAAGATGTCGATTACTAGGATTGGTTGCATGGGCATCTCATTTCGTTTGGTGATACTACCCATCTTTTGGCAATTTGCTAATTTTTCTACAATTTGGTCAATGAAAGGTAACGGAAATGGTCCTTAGAAGTTGCAACATTCAACTTCCTGTATCGATGCAAATCCGCCACCCGGTTACCGGCCGGGTGGCTACCTCTGTACCATCCGCGCCTTGAATAATCTGGATGCCAGCTTTCTTTGGTACTGTTTGCGTTGGGCTGACCCATTCACTGTCAGAGATAGGAAAGATAATACCTGCATCCACCATTTCAGCACCTCTTTCTTCACTACCTCCCTCATGTTTGGGTTTAATCGTCTCTGAGCATCTCGAGATGGTTTTGCTCCTTCTTCGGTGATGATTTTATGCATGACAATAGATGGGCTGATTCCTCTTAAGTCTGCGATTGTCCATCCTATCGCAGCCTGATGCTTCACTAATACCTCCATCAAAGCCTTCTCATGTTCTTCTGATAAGTTGGAGGCAATAATCACCGGAAGGGTGTTGTTGTCTCCAACAAACGCATACTTCAAGTGCTTAGGAAGCTCTTTCAATTCCAACTTAGGAGGCGTCGTTAATGATGGTTGTAGCTTGGTGTCGATATGCTCGGGTAAGCTTTCCACTTGATGGGTCCAAGTAGGTCTACCTTCCTTCACTGCCATCACTTCCATCTCTTGCTCAACCTTCTCCAATTCACTGGTTAGTTCCACCTGATCCCTGTCACAATAAACACACGCCTCTGTGATGTTGTCCTCATTAACATGAAGACCACACCTGTCCATAGTGTCTACCAAGAAGCATTCACTATGGACCAGAGGATTAAATGTATGGGAAAAAGAGTTTATTAATTGCCTTTGATCTCCAAAGTCATATCAACTACCCCGGTTCTACAATTGATTAGTGAGTTGGAAGTGGCCAAAAATGGACGACCTAATATAACTGTTTGTTGATCATTTGACTCTCCCGACACATAATCAAGAACTAAAAAATCAACCGGGTAGTAAAAGTCTTCCACCCTAACATAACGTCAAAGATCATTCCCCTAGGCAGTCTGGGTGTTCTGTCAGCTAACACCACAGTGGTGTGGGCTTTATGTAACGGACCAAAATCGTATTGGTCATATAAACTGCCCGGAGAATGCTCACACTAGCTCCCAGATCTAACAAGCCCGTGATATGTGAAAATCACCCACCTGAATGGATATCACCGGCTCTCCCGGATCTGGAAGCTTGGGTGGAACCGGTTGTCCTGTTAGTATGGCACTCACATTATTAGACACTTCCACTTTCTTGGGTATTTTTGCATTTCTCTTTTGAGTACACAGGTCTTTTAAAAATTTCGCATATGCTGGCACTTGTTTAATTACCTCAAGCAATGGGATATTAACTTTTACTTGTTGAAAACTTCCCACATCTCATCCTGTTGTGGTCCCCTTTTTCCCGATAAAACCTTTTTACCCGGATCGATTAATGCCTTAGGAAATGGGATGGTATTAGCCTCCACACCCTTTTCCTGAACACTAATTGATTCCTCCCCCATCACCCATCAATTTTATTTGAAAAAGTTACTTTCTTGGGTGATTTAGGTGTGACAGGTTCAATCTCACAATCACTATCCTCATCCTCATTGACATCCTCCACCACTCCTTCAATGAATTGTTGGGGTTCAACTTTATTATCATAAACCTTACCTGAGCGAAGAATGCTTACCTGGCTAACTGAAGGATGTCTGCTACTTGATGGTCCTGCATTAGAGGAGCTGTGAGTTGGGTTTCTTTGAGTATCACTAGGAAGTTTCCCTGGAGCTTTCTTCAGAATTGCAACTTCCTCAGCCAACTGCCCCACTTGTTTGGATAAAGCTTCAACCTCTTGTCTCTAACTTCGTTGGATTTCTTCATCTCCTTCATGAACTCCAACAATTCCTGTTTGTTGGCTCTGTATTTCCTCCTGATCCACTCTGATCCTGGTTATGCTGATAAGTCCTTTGACCACCCCTGTTGTAACTTCCTTGATTGTATTGATTACCCTGACCCATTGACCTGTTCTGATATTGCTGATGTGAAGGACCTTGAAAATTTGGATTCAACTGGTTGTCTGGGTTACCATACCTCAAATTAGGGTGATTCTTCAAACCAGGATGGTAAGTATTATTATTGGTGTTGTTACTGTATGGTCGCCTATCACCCTGTACATAATTCACCTCTTCCAACCCCTCATCAAACTCTGGACAATCTCTGGCAGTGTGTCCAGCTTCACCACATCCTTGACATATAGTAAAAGAACTTGTAGCCTTTACTGTAGCCTTACCTGATGACTGACCCAATCTGGAAGTCCTTCTATCCGAATCATCAACCACATTCCTTGATTTCCTCCGAGACTGAGCTTGCCTTTTGAATGCATACTCATCCGTTCCAATAACTCCCAATCATCATCCTCAGTATTAGTCATGAAGGTTCCTGCACTCGTTGAATTCACATCTCTTACATCTTCAGCAGATAACCCATCATAAAATGAAGAAATCAACTCCCATTGAGGAATGTCGTGATGTGGACAAGTTCTCAACAACTCCTTGAATCTGGTCCAAGCTTCATGGAATGGCTCATCTTGTTTCTGACTGAATGTACGAATGGCAGTTCTAGCTTCACTTGTCTTCTGTGGTGTATAGTATTCCTCTAAGAAGGCCAGCTGCATTTGCTCCCAGGTGTAAATGCTGGCAGCAGGTAGGGAACGAAACCACTTCTTCGCATTTCCTTTCAATGTGAACTGAAATAGCACTAGCATCACTTCTTCAGGTGTAAAACCTTGTGCCCCAATAGTCTCACAAATGGCACTAAACTCGTTTAGATGCAAATAGGGTTCTTCCTTGGACAGTCCATGAAACTCAGGAAGAATGGCCAGACTATTAGACCTAATCTCAAATGACTTCCCTCTAAATTGTGGCCTGACTATGGGTGATGAAGCTCCAGCAATGGTAGGGCGAAAATGGCTATCACCCCTTGTACATTGGCTTGGTAGGGTTGAAGCCCGGGGTTCCGATTTGCCCGAGGAAATCCTTGCCTTCTACCTTGAACTTGGCCCTGATTTGCCTATATTGCCTTGGATGTTCATTATGTCTGTATCGGCTTGGTTGTTATTAGGTTCATTGTAGTGCACATCCTCCTCAACATACTCATCTTCATTCCCATCACTTCGTCCATCTATGTCATCATCCCAAGTATGGATGCTTAATCTGTCAAATCATCCTCCTCGGCCTCGATCCTATTAACCCCCCTTTGATGTCTCATATTCTGTCTTGGGAGTCCATGTTGATAGGGGTTTTGTCTGGTTGAGGATAAGGATTTTGTCTTTGAGGTGGTAGGTTGTGGGCAATTGGGTTTTGTGCTTGTGGCTGCAAATTTGGGTATGGTAATGGGTCATTTGGTTGGTTTGGTGGAGGTTGATCAATTGGTGGATTTGGTGGTTGGTCATTGGGTGGATTTTGGTTAAGTGGTAGTGGTGGTGGTGGTGGGTTGTGTTCCATCTTGCACTCTTTGACTGCTCTTGATGATTGAGTTTTGCACGGGATTGTGCTCGATTTCTTCGAGCGGTCTTTTCAACTTCTGGATCAAAGATTAACGGGGACTTGTTCCTTGCGTACCGGGTATGCATGCACGGAGCTGTCACCTGCACACACAAGCACACCTAGCGTAACAAAGAAGAGAAAGTAAATAAAACAAGCTAAACAAGTAAAGACTTAAACTTGACACTTTGCGCACTAATTCCCCGGCAACGGCGCTATTTTGATGTCGGTTTGTCAAGCCTAATCAAAAACAATTTATAAGGTTCCAAACTCACCTAAGATAGCTAGGGTAAGTCGGGTCGATCCACAGGGAATATGTGGAAAGTTTGTGGTTTAAATCTAAAAGTTGTAGCTTGATTACAAAAACTTAATAAAAATGACTAATCGAGAAAAGTAACGAACTTTATGATTAATTGAGTTGCAAACAATAATGTAAAAGGGTAATCTTCTCCGGATTCAGGTTTACTACTTAGATTTGCCTTGAGTGTTCATAAAAGTCATATAAGCTTAACGGGTCGATTTGGGTAAAAACAATAGATTGAATAAGACTGTTGTTAAAGAACTACTCGAATCATATCTTATGTTTGTGATACTCAATCCCATCCAACATTAACGTTTCCAGATGAAAAGAAATCTAAAACAATCAAAGTGGAACAAGTGAATTGAAAGCAACACACATATTTTAGAGTTTTCAACCAAATAATGTACTCGGCTTAAACTACCGTGTCCAACATTAACTCAACCACAAATCATCAAGAACAAATCATAGTAGTAAACCTTACTACCCAAAGAAGATTACTAGGAGATTAGCTAGACATGGTAATGAAGAACACCAAATCAAAATCAAAATTAAACATCAAATCTAATGTTAAAGGATCAAACCGAATGATGAAAACACTTGAAAAGCCTTGAAATCGCCTCTCGGGAGCCTCTTGAAGCCTTGGGGACGAAAGGGGGCGACTATGGAGGTGTAGAATGAGAGATATCTTCAAAACCTAATTTTTTCGGCTTTTAAACGAGTTCAGCACGCGTGGCCACCGTAAGACGTCTCCCCACCGTAAGTTACGGTGGGCACCTTCTGTTTTTCAGCATGTTTCGGCCGTAAGGCATCCAACCCACCGTAAGTCATGGCCGACCAACTTTGTCCAAATCTTGTTTTCTTCATAACTTCTTCGTTCGGACTCCGTTTTACTCCCCGTTTGCGGCCACATTCTCGTAATTGAATTCTCTTTCATCTCATCTATCATGATCTTTGATTATCATCCATGTGCATTCTTCAAAACTCCTCAAATGATTGCGTTTAACCTACAAAACATCAAATCCTCATAGTTAACTTGTTCAACACAATCTCTTACACTTGACCATACTAAATGCATTAAATTTAACCACTTAATCATGATAAACCTCATTCCAAACCCCTAGCATCAATAAGCGGAAAAACAAGGCTTACAATTGAAAATGAAATTTAAGTATTTTTTCATCATTTTAGAAATAGTTGTTATAATTTGGTGTTGGTGCAGCGTGATGAAGCTATTAAAATAGTGAAAAGTGTCAAGCATCTTCAGAACTCATCCACATCAAACGAACAACCACAACAAACTCATCACTTTTGAATATATTTGAATTCTAAATTATTGTTAGAGTAAATTGTTATTTTTTCCCTGTGGTTTGGTGAAAATTGCTACTTTAATCCAAGAGTTTGTTTTTCGCATCTGGGTCCCTGTGGTTTACAAATCTTGTCATATTCATCCAGTCCGTTAACTCCATCCAAAATTTCCGTTAAATGTAGGGGTATATTGATCATTTTACATATATTTTTTTAAACCTGATTTAATATATACTCTTTAAATACATTGCTATTTTAGTCCCTGTGGTTTGAGCGTATTTGCTAATTTAGTCCAAAAATACCACCACACCACTACCCGTCACAAGAACCAGCGAACCACCGCCACCACCCCATCACAAAGCCACCAACACCACACCAGAGCGCCCACCACCACCACGCACATCGGATCGTCGCTACCATGTAAACCCTAAAAATCGACAATCAATATTGGACTTGTAATATACTATTTCGAAAATGCATATCAAACCCTACTAATACCTCTACAATACTCGTTTCAAGGGTTCCATATACGTTTTCGAAGGGGTTTGTTATAAGTTTGAGATTAACGGTTGGTTTCTAGGGTCCACATGGTGGTGGTGATCTAGTATGTGATGGTGGAGATCTAATGTGTGGTGGTGGAGATCTAATGTGTGGTGGTGGTGCCCGTCTTGTGTGGTGTTGGTGGTTTTATGATAGGGTGGTTCTGATGGAGTGGTGGTGGTTTTGTGGCGTGGTGATGGTGTGGTGTGTAAATACGAGGTCCAACTCTGGATGGTTCCGGTCTTGTTGAACTTCGATCCACCGATGCTCTCTGAAGCTTCACACCTACGCACAATGAAAACAACACCAGTTAAGGTGGTGGTGCCCATCTCGTGTGTTGATTTACAGGGATTATTCCCCGGCAAATCCATTACCTTTTATATTCTCCAACCATTACTGAATTATCGGTTATGATTGGGGTGATTCCGATGTAATTAAATGCGGGGCACATGTCCTGCTGGCTTACCCGTTCCGCCCGCATGGGCCAGGCTTTCGGGTTCTGGTACTCGGTCTTATGTGGGTTATTTGTACCCTACGTCTACATGGTGGTTCCATCACGGGTGGTGGTGATATGGTGTTTTATGCCAAGGTGGTGGGATTTTTGGACTGAATTGGCAAACATGTCCAAACCACAGGGACTAAAATAGCAATTTGTTTTAAGGGAATATATTAAATGAGGTTTAAAAATAGAAAAATAAAACATATATGTAAAATGACCAATATACCCTTCATTTAACGGAGAATGTTGGATGGAGTTAACGAACTGGATGAATATGACAAGATTTGTAAACCACAGGGACCCAGATGCGAAAAAATAAACTATTAATGAAAGCGACAATTTTCACCAAACCACAGGGACGAAAATAACAATTTACTCTTATTGTTATCTCATTCTTGTAATTATCTCAAGTTTGTTGTTTAGTCAACCTATTAACTAGGAACCACCTGTACCTATATATACTTATACATTAATGAAAATAGCCATGGTTTTGTGCTCTCATAAAAAGGCAATCATGATGTGAATGTGGCATTAAGATGGATTGTATTGTGGTGTGACGTGATGAAACAATTAAAGATAGTTTTAAAAGAATAATCATCACCATACCATCAACATTGCCACCCGTGGCCATCGTCACATCCTTCTTCTCGTCAACGCCACCACCCCCGATCAAACCCACCACTGCCACCTATCACCTGCTGACAACAACACGTATCATTGTCACCGATGGATCACTTTAGTCACAACCATTACAACCACCGCCACCTCCTACTCCGCCCACAAAAAAAACTAAAAAACAAACCACTGTTATCACTAGACCAACGTTACATTCTTAATTTCGTTAACAAATTTACAAACCATATTATATATTTTATCAACTGAAATGTATCACAAATTTCAATTCTGTAATAATTTAACTAATTCAAGTTCCATTTCATTTGATATAATTTAATTTCAAATTCAATGATGTTTTGATGACACGACAAATAAATGCATAACCCGAAAACCCACTTAATTAAACTGAGACGTTAAATAGCGAGAGGGATTGAAGTGTAGAAATAAATCATGTTACTTGAATATGTGTAGTCACTAGTCACTCCAACTTGTATTAATATGTTGTACTACATGCTTCAGAAACAGTACACTACCAATTCATTATCATTTCCTTAAAGAGTACCCTTACCACACCAACTCAAACATTCAACATTTAAGAAAAACTAAAACAGCACTAACTCATAAACTTCATCACCAACCAACCAAATCCACAAAACATATGCTAAAACACCAAACTTAACCTAACCTAAGACACAAACACCCACATCACATTTTACTCTATGCTTCTTCTTCCTCATACCCTACCTCGTCTTCCTCGTACTCACCTTCGTCATCAGCGGTTGCATCTTGATACTGCTGATACTCTGAGACCAGATCATTCATGTTACTTTCAGCCTCTGTGAACTCCATTTCATCCATTCCTTCACCCGTGTACCAATGCAAGAAAGCCTTCCTTCTAAACATAGCTGTGAACTGCTCGCTCACACGCCTAAACATTTCCTGAATTGAAGTCGAGTTTCCAATGAACGTGGATGCCATTTTCAGACCCGTGGGTGGAATGTCACAAACGGTTGACTTCACATTGTTAGGAATCCACTCGACAAAGTATGATGAGTTCTTGTTTTGTACATTGATCATTTGTTCGTCCACTTCCTTTGTGCTCATCTTACCACGGAACATGGCTGAGGCGGTGAGGTAACGCCCGTGGCGAGGATCAGCAGCACACATCATGTTCTTCGCGTCCCACATTTGTTGGGTGAGCTCAGGTACTGTCAGGGCTCGGTACTGCTGGGACCCACGGGAGGTCAATGGTGCAAACCCGACCATGAAGAAGTGCAGTCGAGGGAATGGGATTAGGTTGACTGCAAGCTTGCGGAGATCTGAGTTCAGTTGACCCGGGAACCGCAGGCAGCAAGTGACACCACTCATGGTGGCAGAGATCAAGTGGTTCAAATCCCAACTGTCAGAAAAACATTGGGTTATAAATCATAATATCATATCATAAATCATAAGTTCTGTGATAACTACCACAAATTGCTATCTGCTTTTTTAATAAAGAAAAGTGATTTTTTTTTAATTTCATGTAAATGTCAAGCAACAAACCATGTGAAAGGCTGAACCTTGATAACTTTATTTATGCCCACCAAAAAAGAATCTTTGCTGAGTCTGGAAGCACATGACATGAGTTGCTATTTCACATGACTTGAAGACCACAAAACTAATGCTTTGACTCAGTACATCACCACAATTAGAAATCTTATCAACCCTAGAAACTTATTCCAATAAATTCTTTAACATAAACATACCAGTCAACAATGCATAATAGTACAAAACTTGAATAGCCTGTGAATTGTAATTATAGTCCTATGTGCAGATCAACCAACAAATACAAAGACGCTGTGAGCTTATCTAGAGCTCTAATAAAAGAGGTGGTTCTGAAACATCAACAAAGTAGAAACAACTACACTTACTACATGAAACTTGAACCTACAATCATTAACTAAATATGCATCTTTACAAGTATGTAGAGAAAACAGACTTACAGCTGGGAGTGGTGAGCTTGAGTGTGCGAAAACAGATGTCATACAAAGCCTCATTGTCAAGAACCATGCATTCATCTGCATTCTCAACAAGCTGATGAACTGATAAAGTCGCGTTGTAGGGCTCCACACACGGTGTCGGACACCTTCGGTGATGGGAAAACCGAGAAAGTGAGCATCATTCGGTCCGGATACTCCTCCCTTATCTTGGATATCAGCAGAGTTCCCATTCCGGACCCTGTGCCACCACCCAATGAATGGCATACTTGAAACCCTGTTACCAAAACACCAATAAAAACAGCATCAAACAGTCAATTCATTGTTCATATATACTAACATTTAAGTATACAACTATAAAATTACACTATTACCGATTCATTTACAAAAAAATGATTTTGACAATTTTGAAAGCAAAGAATCATACAAAAGTAAAAAATAGCATGAATTCACACAGATCAGCAAGTAACGCTAATCTATAAACACATATCACTAGATCTATGTAATAAACCCTAGTTTTCCAGATGGTGAAATCGTTACAGACATTCAAATGTCAAATCAAAACACTTTATCTCGTTTCATCATCATCAAATCATGCATAATCAACTAATCATATCCGTAATTCGTTCAAATCAGAAATAATTCACCGGAAAACACTCACTACTAAATTTGAATTTCAAAAACGAGAGGGAAAACACGAGAAGCACAAACCTTGAAGGCAATCACAATTTTCCGACTCCTTACGAACAACATCAAGAACCGAGTCAATCAACTCCGCTCCTTCAGTATAATGCCCTTTGGCCCAGTTATTTCCAGCACCGGACTGCCCAAACACGAAGTTATCAGGCCTGAAGATCTGACCGTATGGACCGGATCGGACACTGTCCATGGTCCCTGGCTCGAGGTCCATGAGGACGGCACGTGGTACGAACCTCCCGCAACTGGCTTCGTTGTAGTAGACGTTGACGCGCTCCAGTTGAAGATCTTGGTCGCCGTTGTAGCGGCCGGTGGAGTCGATGCCGTGCTCGGCGCAGACCACCTCCCAGAACTTGGCTCCGATCTGGTTGCCGCATTGGCCGCCCTGAATGTGGAGGATTTCTCTCATGGTAGTTCTTAGGGTTTCAGAGTTTCAGATCGATGAAGAAGATGATGGTGTGTGTGTGTGTTGTTTTCAGGAGAAATGGGAGGATTTATAGATGGAGCGGTTTTGTTTTTTCTTATTTTAAGAGGGAGATTTTTTTTTTTTTTTTTTTTTTGAATCACATGGTTCCATCCGCTAATAATTCATGTGACACAATTTCTTTTTCTAGATAGGATTTTCGAGCACTCGCGTCGCATGAGGATTTCGGCCATGATTTATAACCGGATCACATATAAGTAAAAGGCGAAGTAGCATCTTTTTAGATGGAACGGTGGTTGCAGCTGCTAACCATAGACGGAGCCACGCTTAAACAACTAGCAATGTTAAGGTGTATCACTTGTTAACACGTAGAAAATGGGTGGGGAATGAGGGATCAGATGTTAGGGCTGCTTTAGAAGATGTTAGAAGAGGTGTGAAGACATTGTTCCCCCTCTTCTCCGTGCAGAGGTGTTGAAGATGTTTTTTAATGAAACGTCTTCCAGTCTGCAAAATAAAAATCTCTTCCCGCGTCTGCGAACGCGCAGATGAAGAGGTGGGGAAGAGGTTTTTTCAAAAAACAAACATCCTCTAACTGAATGCATATTCATAATAGTGGAAATTACTAATCAACGGAAAACCAAGAATAGGTTCTCCCTACAGAGAAACACCTCTGCAAACAAATTAACCAAATGAATAGAAATCAACAATTAGAGGAAAACATAAATCATATTTAAGACTATAGATAAGCGACACGGGTGTCTCGGATAGAAGTAACTTTTCATCAACACGATACAATGTCTTAGATGATGTAACACTCATCATTATCATCATATAGGGTGATATGGGTGTATACCAATTTTTTTATAAAAGGATTTATTTCATGACCGGTTCTCCGTCCAACCAGTTGGTTCCGTCAGGTTCTAAAAACATTGATTTACATCTTATTCATCGACAAGCGAAAACAAGTAAAATACGACAAATTCAACTTCTCTCTTGCAAATTTTGTGGAGAGGTTCAACTAATCACATATTAATTTACAGGTAGTTGTGTTGTCACTGTCAATTTTTTAGTATGTAGTATGGTCTTCCCCTTATGTGTGTGTTTTCTCAGTTCGTGATGTTTTTAATATTTTATAAAAATCACCACTAATAAAGAATGGTGGAATCAGTGATACATACGACATGTTGGCCGACATGAAAGGCCATGAACCAACTATTTACTTGCATTATAAAACATAAGTTTGGTTATTTTCGAAGGTAGGTATAAAATAAAAGACAAATTATTAGAGAATAATGATGAATTGAAGGGTGTGTGGGCTAATCAAGTGGTGAGTGTTAAGGCTGCACACGTACACTTTTTTGTGATGGTCAAGCCAACTAGTTGGAGTACGGGTCAAGTGAACTTCTATGTGGCTTCATCTGCATATGCACGTGCCTTCTTTTTTCAAGATTAAACATGATATCTTTTTATATTTTTTGAGTGACGCAAGAGCAGAAAATATTATAACAAAATATTATACATGCCAATAACATCATCATCAACAATCCCAAATGAGCTTCTGAAAATACAAATCTTCACCCACCGTCTCATCGGAAACATCCACCGGAAAACCACCAAGTTCCGCCGCCGCCCACGGCGGCGACAACCACTCCTCCACCGAGTCCACCACCGTCACCTGACACAACGATTCCGGCGAGTCAACCCCATTTAAACTCGGCAACTCAACGATCTCCTCCAACTCATCACCGGAGCTCACAGCACCACCACCGGCACCGGCCAGAAACCAACCACCACCACTCACAGCACCACCATGGTGCAAAGATCAAGGTCGCGAGGGAGCGGTGGCTTGTGGGTCGCGACCGTGATGGAGGTTGTGGGGATCTGCTGCTCCGGTCGAGGGATTGGGGTCATGTTGTGGAGGGGGCAGTGCAAAGATCAGGTTGTGGAGATTGGGTCAGCATATTTTCTTTTTAGGTCTGGGTCAGCAATAGAGACCCGGTCAGCTAGCCACTTTCTCAAAATCAAACGGGCTGACTCGCTGACCGAGTCAGCCGGTCAGCCGGGTCAGCCCGGTCAGCCGAAAACAAACAGCCCCTAAGTACAATATGTTTTAAGTGGGTCAAAGGTTGACAGGATCTCAGCCTCTCGTTTGATCAATCAGATTGGTTTGCAGCGGATTTAGCACGTTAATTAGCGATTAATGCAAGAACATAAAAGATATTGCAAGTAAAAGCACAATCATAGAGAGAGAAAAGAGTTCTGCAAGAAATTAATTGTTCTATTGCTCAACACGTTTCGGCCATTAAAACAGCATGGTTCACCATCCTTTTATAGGCGGCAAAAGGATGGTGGTGATGTCCTTTCTCTGACATCAGCAGATTATTAAAATTACAACTGACAGAACATAAAACTACTGAAGATGTCAACAGCTGACATCTTCTTACAAAAGTGTTCCTAACTTTTACAAGTACTGACAAACGTAAACTACTGAAATTCTACAACGACTGAAGAACAAACTCTTCAGTCGTTTACAACTACTGATACTATAACAGCTGAAGAACAAGCTCTTCAGCTGTTGTACAACTACTGAAACAAAATAAACTACTGAAAAAGGAAAAACCATCACAACAACTGAAGAAGACTTCTTCAGTTGTTGTGACAAACTCTGAGCTCAGCACTTGTTCTTCAGACTTGGCTTCAGATGATGTAACAACTGATGAATTCAGTAGATGTCATCAGCTGTTGTCTTCAGTCTTTGTCTTCAGACTTTGTGCTTCAGTAGAAGTTCTTCAGCTCTTCAGTTCTCCAGCTTTTGATTCTTTGGCACTTGTCTTCAGTACTTGAAGTATTCAGTACTTGTATGATCAGTACTTCAGACTTTAGTACTTGTCTTCAGTACTTTAGAGTCTTCAGCTGTTGTTCTTCAGTTCTTTGATCTTCATACTTTGATCTTCAGACTTTGTCAGAACAGCTGATGGAAGTCTTCAGTAGTTGTTGCAGTGGCATGTGGGACTTAGAGGTTTTCCTGATCTTGGCTCATTGGTTCTTTTGGTCCAACAAACTCCCCCTGAACCAATGCAGCCAAAACCTCTAATTATTGGTTGTCCCACTTATTGGTGGCATAAGGATTGGTCTATTTCCTTCTAGATCAGATTAGAAGTTGACCCAGATAAGCACTGGCCTGGGAGAAGGTTTCTAGTGTTTGTTTGGCTAAGTATGGATGGAGCTCTGTTTTGGGGAATTGGACACAGAGCTGTTGTCCCATCCATGAAACCTACCTCCCATGTACTAGCCTGTAGATTCTCTGGTGTAGGCTCGGACGAAAATCATTTGTTCTTCTTTGGTCATGTCCTCATCCCCACCATCGAACAATCCTTCACGGCCGTACATCTCTGAGACAAACTTGACCTGTTTGCCATTCTTGAGCTCAACTGTTGTGATTTGCTTATATGCAAATTCATCTGGATGTCTGCCTTCTAGCAACAAGTTGAGCTCATCTTTGTGGAAGTTCTCAAGCTTCTTATAAACTAAGCCTTTTCTAACCATCCTGTTCTCCAAAATCATTTCAGGTGGTTGCTTAGACTTATAAGCTTTCTCGAACTCATCCACAATTTCCCAGGGTGTTACTACAAGAGCCACAGTGATTACTTCATCTACAATCCTCTTCATCTGGCTCTTGTACCTCACAGGAATGTCTTTCTTTGTAATCCTGTGAGCCACCCTCGGATCAGGCCAAGTCCTCACTCTCTCTTTTTTATATTGGAAGGTTTGTTTGAGAGTGAAGAGTCTCAGAGCTTCTTTCTTCATATTCATGATAGAGGTAGAGGCAGCATATGCTTGGTCAATTGACTTAAGCATTTCAGCATCATGAAGCTGCTGCTGTGCCTCTTCCTCTATCTTTTACCCTCACAGTGTCCATCTGTGAGGTGGGAGTGATGGTTTGGGGTTTGGCTTTTGGTAGAGGGATGACTGCTGAAAGGGGCAGTCTATCCTCCCCATCCTCCTCTTCTTCTTCTTGCAGCCTCAACACCCTTCTCTTCTTCTTCAAGGGTGGATCATTGGCTGCGGGTTTTGATGGTGAAGGGGTTGGTTTAGTGGGTTTGTGGTGTGTTGTTGTGTGGGAATGTTGGCAGGCACTGCTAGTAACCTAGAGATAAGAGCTGGTTTGGTCTGTTTTACTAGCAGTGTCCTGTTCCCAGCACCGGCTTCTGAGAGGGCCTCAGCGACCAGTCCTTTTGTGAAGTCACCAGCTGAACAGATCTTGGCGGCTATAGCCAAGATTCTGTCCCTGGTCCATGCTTTGACATCAAGGACTGGCCTGCCCAGATACTTCGAAATGAATCTACTCATAGCCTCGAGTCTCTTTCTATCCTCTTGGCTATAAGTAGACCATCGGTATTCGATCTTCCTAGTCTCCATCTTTCTGAGCTCCTGATCTAGCAATGCTGTGTCCTTGTCAAAGCCTTGCCTGAACAGCTGACCAATGGCAGAGTCCATTGATCTGCTTTGTTCAGCATCAGCCTCCTTGACAAGGGCTGCTAGATCGGAGTCAGCCACCTTCTTTCCCTCCTCTCCCTTTTCTTATAAGTGACACTGAAATCCTTTTGGATTTCAGCCACTCTATTTGCTCTACCTCCCTCTCTTTCCTCTTCCCTTCTCCCTCACCTTCCTAGTCTCCTCAACCACTCCCTCTCTACCACCACCTCTTTTTCTGCTCTTTCTCCTCCTCACCCCTCTTCCTCTTGACTTGCACTGATGTCTCCCCCTTTTTGGGTGCATTGGTTGGGGTTTGACTATCAGCAAGTGCCTTAGAAATGGCAACCTCCACCAAGGGTTGTATGTATGTGGGAAGCCTCTCATCAAGGGTTTGAATGACTAAGTCTTTAAGTATGGGTGTGATGAGAGGTAGGGATTTGGAGGATAGCATCCAGCTGCTCAGGGGGGTTCTGACCCTGAGAGCTAGTACCAGAAGCAGGGGCTGGTGGCTGAGTTTGTGGGAGTGGCTCAGTGTTTGTGAGACCTTCGGGTGAAGGTGCCATCTGTTGGGTAGTGGTGGCAGATGGACTTCTATCCTGAGTCATTTGAGCAAGCAGCTCTTTGAGTCTGCTTATCTCATCCTCTAGGATAGTGTTTTGAGCTACTACATCGTAGAAGAAGCTCAGGTCATCATCAGCATGAGCTGAATCACCTGAACTCCTGACAATGTCAGGATGTACATGCCCTGAGTGTGGCTCAGTAATGGCATGTGCCCCTTGTTCATGGTACTGGGGACTTCTAGCCTCCGGATTGGATCCATCATCGGCCATTGCCTCTGGTGAGGTCTTATTGATGTTACCAGCTTCACCCTGCTCAGATGTTGATGCAGGGGAAGTGGCAGCCTCACCAGATTGTCCCATCTCCCTAGCCATACTAGGAAATTGGACTGATTCTCTGTGCTGTGGGCTCCCACCAGCACTTGTATCCACCCCCTCTTCGGTTGGAGTCTCCCCAGTTGTAATAGGTTTCTGGGGAGAGGGTGGAGTGCTCAGATGGGTCAGCACTTTGGCGATAACCAATGTAGGGCTTTGTGGGGCGGTCTCATCAGAAGATAGGCTCGAAGCAGAGTGCATAAGGGGAGGACTGTGCTCTTCAATGGCAGTCTTCTCAAGTGAGATAGACCCCAGTAATGTGGTTGCCCTAATATTGGTTGCATCAGGCTCCTGTTGAGAGGAAGCCTGTGCGGTTATGGTGGGTGGAGTCGTGGTACCTGCTGGGAGAATCGAACCAGCAGGCACATCCTGCCTTTGTGTTGCAGGGGCATCCTCAGGGGACTCATCTCCCTGAGTAGCCTTTTTTGGCTTCTTTTTGGCTTTGGGTTTGGAGGGGACTTTGGATTTGGAGGTGGAGGCTGTGGGTTCCTGCTGCGTGGGTTTTCGCAGCCGGCCAGCCTGTTTGAGTGTTTGGTCAGTGTTGTGCCTGGAGTATACCTCGGCTAGAACAGCCATGGCAGGGACTCCAGTGCCAACTAGTCCCTCAGCCTGAAGCTGGTTCTCTATTATGGCCATAATGAACCGAGGATACAAGATCCATCGGTTAGAAATTGGTTTTGTGGCCATATCCTTTATTTCCAAAAATATTATATCAGTTAAGTTTAACGGTTGTTTTTCAAGGATAGAGAACAATACCTGTTGCCACCTTGTGGACATCTGGTCCCACGAAGAGGTTTTGGGAGCCAGACACACGTTCACCATGTGGAAGATCAGTCGTGAGGGTCAGGGAAGTGTTTCTTCAACAAGGTGGAGGCGGAGAGGTTACCCTGGTAGTCGTGGGATGTGAATGAGAGATCCAGGGCACCTTTGGGGTAGGAGGTTGGGTGGGTGGCATCCTCCAGCTCTAGGGTTTGGCGTAGGGTAGCTGGAGTGATAACCACGGGGTGGCCGTTGACGGAGGACCGGAGAGAGACCTCGCCATCCTGCTCTCCGGTTTGGACGGTTACGTTAGTCCAAAACTCCGCCAAGGAGTCGGTGTATATAGTGGGGTTCAGGAGAAAAAGCCGTTTTGTATGGTGAGTCGTTCATGAGATCGACGGCTTGGTGAAATTTGGGCCATAATGGCGATTTGGTGAGATGGGCGACACAGTTGTGTCGAGGTTTCAGTTGCATGGTCGCCATTAATGGTGTATGGGAATTTCAGAGGTTTTGAAAGATTAGGTCAAGTGAGGAGTAAATGCTCTGAAGGTGGGGTATTTATAGGGTAGGGCAAAGGTTGAAAGAAAACTACTGAAGGTTTTGGTGTTAGTTATCAGTTGTTGTAACGACTGATGACGTGGTTTTAACCTTCAGTGGTGTAACATCTGAGGACTTGGTGTTAGTCGTCAGTAGTTTAAACTACTGAGACCTTGGTTTTGTCCTTCAGATGTTGTAAACGTCTGAAGAGTTACTGTCAGTCTTCAGTAGTTATGAACTACTGATGACCTAATATTCTTCTTCAGACGTTGTAACAACTGAAGACTTGGTATTAGCCTTCAGTAGTTGTAAACTACTGAGATCAGTAGTTATGAACTACTGATATTAGTAGTTGTGAACTACTGAAGAAATGGTTTTGTCCTTCAGTTGTTTGGGTATGAAACAGCAGCTGTTGTCATCAGCTGAAGAGAAATTACTCATAAGCTGTTTCCGTCAAATCAGTTGTTTCATACTAGCCTCCACACTTACTCATCAGCTCTTTGGCTGACTTTCAGATGTTTCATTGACCCTTCAGCTCTTGTGAAGATTTATGCCTTCAGCTCTTGTGATCAGATGTTCACAAGTGCGATAAAATATTCTTCAGAGCTGGTGAACAAATTTTTCTTCAGTACTTGTGTAAGATTACACATCAGTACTTGTGAGCAAATTTGTTCTTCAGTACTTATTTATTTGAAAATCACACATCAGTAGTTGTAATCCACCTCACTACATCAGTTGTTTTCAATAAATAATGTACATCAGTATTTTGAGTCATTTTAGTCTTCAGTAGTTGTGAAAGAGCTGAAGACTAAATTACTCATTAGTACTTGTATTTGACCTTTGCTCTTCAGTTGTTGTGAAGTAAGAGCATCAGCATAGGTCAAATCAATCAAGCTGCAGCATACCAAGCCTTAGTACCAAATTTTGAAATGTAGCACTATCTAAAGGCTTAGTAAAAATGTCTGCAAGCTCATCAGCACTAGGCACAAACTAGGATCAATCAGACCTTTCTCATAGCAATCCCTGATAAAATGATGTCTGATCTCAATATGTTTGGTCCTAGAGTGCTGGACTGGATTCTTAACAATACAAAGAGCTGAAGCACTGTCCATTAATAATGGAGTCTTAGTCTCAGTAATGCCATAATCCAGAAGTTGGTTCTGAAGCCAGAGTATTTGAGAGGTACAACTTGCAGCAGCAATATACTAAGCTTCAGCAGTGGATGTAGCAATTGATGTTTGTTTCTTACTCTGCCAAGAAACTAAACAATTGCCTAGGAATTGGCAACCACCAGAAGTGGATTTTCTGGTGACTTTGCATCCTGCATAGTCACTATCAGAGAAAGCAACTAGTTTGCAAGAATGCCCAGCTGAATACCAAAGTCCTAGTGATTGGGTACCTTGCAAATATCTAAAGATCCTTTTGACTGCAATCAAATGGGATTCTTTAGGTGCAGCCTGAAATCTAGCACAAGCACATGTTGAAAACATGATGTCTGGTCTAGAAGCTGTAAGGTACATCAAGGACCCAATCATACATCTGTAAAGGGTTTCATCAACCGCTTTACCTTTCTGATCTACATCTAGTTGTGTGATGCTGCTCATGGGAGTAGAACAGGGCTTACAGGTTTGTAAATCAAACTTATTCAACAACTCTTTGGTATACTTGGACTGATGGATGAAGATTCCATCATCCAGTTGTTTGATTTGCAAACCCAGAAAGTACTGTAGTTCTCCCATAGCACTCATTTCAAACCTTAGCTTCATAATCTTTGTAAATTCATCACACAACTTTGGATCAGAGGATGCAAAGATGATGTCATCAACATAAATCTGAACAAGGAGCTTATGTTGTCCCACAGTCTTGATGAATAAGGTTTTATCAATGGTGCCTCTAGTGAACTTATTCTCTAGAAGAAAGGTTGAGAGTGTCTCATACCAGGCTCTAGGTGCTTGCTTCAGCCCATAAAGAGCCTTATCAAGCTTGTACACCCAATCAGGATGTTTATTGTCCTCAAAGCCTGGTGGTTGACACACATAAACCTCTTCTTTTATTTTCCTATATAGGAAGGCACTTTTGACATCCATTTGATAAACCTTAAGACTGTGAAAGGCAGCATAAGCTAAGAACAGTCTGATTGCTTCCAGTCTGGCCACAGGTGCAAAGGTCTCATCATAATCGATGCCTTCTCCTGTGCAAACCCTTGAACAACCAGTCTAGCCTTGTTCTTGACAAGTTGGCCCTTTTCATCTATTTTGTTCCTGAATACCCACTTGGTGCCTATAGCACACTTATCTTTGGGTAATGGAACAAGCTCCCACACTTGCTGTTTCTTGAATTAAGAAGCTCAAGCTGCATAGCTTCCACCCATCCATTGTCTCTTAAAGCAATATGATAGTTCTTTGGCTCTTGCTGACTGATGAAGAGAGCATAGAAGCAGAAGTTGGACAATTGATTCCTGGTTAAAACTCCAGCATGGATATCACCAATGATCTGTGATGTGGGGTGATTCTTGAGCTCTTGATAGACTATGATATCTGTGCAAGTGTTTGTAGACCCATCAGCAGCAACAGATGGTGATGGAGATTCCTGAAACCATGTAGAGGATGGCAGCTCAAACGAAGTAGAGCAAGCAGAAATCTCATCAGCATTTGTAGTGGATGGAGCTGCTGAGGCTACAGGAGCATCAGGTTCAGTGGACTCAGGCAGGTTGTCACTGGACTCAGGCAGGTTGATAAGGAACATATTGCAGTATGTCCAGATCAAACAACTCCACAGGGTTTTGTGGAATCTTGTCCTTTGGAGATTCATTGAACTTGACATGCAAAGTTTCTTCAACTCCCTTTGTTCTACAGTTGAAGACTCTGTATGCCTTGCAAGTTGATGAATAACCAACAAAGTACCCTGCATTCACCTTACTAGCAAACTTCTGGAGTGGGTTGCTAGTGTGAGAATGAAACATGGACACCCAAAGGCTCTAAAGAATGAAATAAGAGGGGCCAAGTGATGAAGAACTTCATAAGGAGTCTTCATCAACCTCTTATTTACTAAAGCTCTATTCTGTACATAGCAAGCTGTATTGACAGCTTCAGCCCAAAAGGTCAGTGGCAACCTAGAGTCAGCCAACATTGACCTTGCTGCTTCAATGAGGGTCCTGTTCTTTCTCTCCACCACTCCATTCTGCTCAGGATTTCTAGGAATGCTAAACTGCCTTCTAATTCCCTTGGACAGGTAGAAGTCATCAAGTGTGTGGTTTCTAAACTCTGTTCCATTGTCACTCCTCACACACTTGACCTGTAGGGAATACTGCTTTTCTACATGTAACACAAAGTTCATTATTGTCTTTGCTGCTTCATCCTTGGAGTGCAAGAAGAAAGTCCATACAAACCTGGAATAATCATCCACAATTATCAGGTAGTATTTCTTCTTTGCCATGCTCATTACTCTGACAGGACCAAAGAGATCCATGTGTAGAAGCTGTAAGCAGGCAGTGGACTTTGGTTCTTCTATTGAAGGGAATGAAACTTTGTGTTGTTTTCCTTTCACGCAAGCAGTGCAGTCATCTTCACACTTGAACTCCTTCTGAGGCAATCCTCTTACTAAACCATGGCTTATAAGCTGATTCATGTTTTTGAAATTAACATGACCCAGCCTTCTATGCCATAGTGTAGACTCTTGAGGAGATGCCTTGGAGAATAGGCAAGGATGGCCTTTTAGATCCATCTTTTTGGAAAGATCTAAGGCATACACTCTTCCTGTCCTGTTGGCCTTCAGGAGAGTGTGTTCATCCAATGCCTTGTCAATCAAACTCAGAACTTTGGATGACAGAATCCGACAGTTCTGGCTAGTGAAAAGGGCAACATGGCCTTTGTCACACATTTGACTGACACTCAAGAGATTGTACTTGAGATTCTCCACATGGTTAACATCATCAAACCTTATTTCCCCATTGGAAACAAAGCCTTTACCAATGATGTAACCCTTTGCATCATTGCCAAAAGAAACAAATCCCTTCTTTCCTTGAGAGTAGTCATTAAGAAGGGAGCTGCTTCCTGTCATGTGCATGGATCCTCCACTATCTACATACCAGATGCTTCTATGGCATGTTGAAGAACCCTGCAAACACAACCATGTGTTAGTTAGTCTTGGAGACCCAAACCTGCTTGGTTTTGGGTCTGTTCTCAGCTACAGGTGCAGCACTAACAGGTGTGTTATGTGTGACAGCTTGAGGTGAAGAAGATGGTACAGAAGAGGAACCCTTTGGCTTGGACTTCCTTTTCTGTGGTTTCAACACAGGAGCATCCAAGTGGTTGACTCTTTCCACTAGCTGCTGAACCATCATCACCAACTGTGTCTGATTTTGTGATAAAGCCTTCAGCTCTTCAGACACATTGGAGTTTGCTGATGATGAGTTCCTATGTTGTACCATCTTTTTCTGAGCAACCTCAGCTGTTGCCTGAGTAATCTCTAACTTCTTTTTAGATTTAGCTTTGGGCTTAGGGATTTCAGGCTTGGATGTTGCTAGTACAAACTTGGTTTCAAACTCATTCTTCATTTTATTGATGCTCTCAGTAATTTCTCCTTCTGTTTGAGTTTGGAACCCCTTTTGTACCAGCAATCATCAGTAAGATGATTGAACAAGCCACATATCTCACATGGCTTTTTCTTCATCTTATGCTGATCATCAGCTGAAGAGGATTTAACTGCTGAAGACTTGTTCTTCAGCTGTTTGCCATCAGTACCAGCAGTTTTCTTCCTAGTGCCTGCTTTCCTGGTATCCTCTCTAGCTGTCTTCAAACCCTTCCTACTGTTAGTTTTCTTCTCTTCAGTTCTAACAGTATTTGAGGTTTGAACTTCAGATGTTGTCACTTGCTCTCCAGTACCTTCAGTACTTCTAGTGACAATACCTGAGTTGTTCAGCCTTTTGGTCATGTGACAGTCAGCATTTGAACCATCAGCTGTTGTGGCATCAGCTGATTGGTTTTGATAGGAGTTAATGCTGACATCTATCTCTGATGATGCTGAATCAGAGGATAGCAGGTCACATGAAGAGAAGGATTGGTTATTGCTCTCCCATCAAATTCAACTTCTGCTCTTGAAGTGAAATCTGTAGGAGGAGCAGTGTGATTATAACCAATGCCAAACTTCACATTGGAAGCTGATTGCTTGCTAAGAAGCATTTCAAAACCCTTGCATGATTGCACCCATCGATCACACTCAACTTGGGTGGTTGCAAGAGTTTCCTTGAGGTCTTTGTACTTCTCTAGAAGTACATCTTCCCTAGCTTTATTATCTTTGATTTGGCATTTAAGCTTGTAAATCTCATCATTTTTATCTTTTAGAACAACCTCAAAATCAGCTTTTCTTTTGGAAATTGTTTGCTCAAGCTCAAGATTTTTATCTATTAAAGCTACATTTGCTTCCCTAATAGAAGCAATGTGCTATGCATGATTCTGAACAAAGCTGGCTTTTGCCTTAGTGGATACCTGAGATGAGGCATTGGATGATGACCCTTCAGCAGAATCAAGGTCCATCAGAGCAAGATTTCCAAAAGGTTGGTCACCACACGTTGACCAGCACCTTGGAGTAGTTGTTCCTGACCAGATAGCTCTTCTGGCAGACTACTCAGTCAACAGCAATTGGGGTGAAAAAGCTTTGTTGTTGAGGTTGTGTGTGATGATGAGATTGGGAAGATTGAGGCTCAGGAAGAGCATGAGGTGGTTGAGCCGAGGGTGCTTGAGTTTGACCAGGCTGAGGCATGTAGTAACAGGGTGACCGGCTTGTCGCGTGCACTAGTCAAAGATAGTATTTGTATAGTTCCTTAGTACCAAAACTATGTAGCAAATGGTAAGAAGGGTGTCGAATCACAAGGAGTATGTGGTTTGTGTTTAGACTTGAATTGGACTAACAAATTATTTATGAAGCTTGCTATTTTGTTTATAGAAGATTTGATATGTTTACTCGAAATGGTGTTGAGACTTTGTCCAACACAAAGGAATGAATCAAAACAAACGGTTACTTTAAAAATGATTAACAAACTTGAGAAACTTATAACAATGGTGAACAAAACAAGGTTTAATAATAAGGTTCACCCCCGGTTGATATCATAAGGCTATGGTTCTACCAATCCAACTAACTTGCATCCAAGGTATGATTTATGCTAACGAGTTCATCATTACACGGCTTAGGTGTCAAGAATCGTCAACGTTAACACGGACAATAATACACTTCATTACACAAGAATATTCAAACTCTACATTTACATAGCACACATGACCAACTCCATTTCTCAAAGACAAACTTCATACTCATTCATTCAATTTGGGAATTCAAGTTAAGATCAAAATACTAGCATAAATGGTTCAAGCAATCAAATACAAAACACAAGGATGCAATCTAGTTTTCAAATGTTAACAAACCATAATCTTACAATACACAAACCGGGGGAAAACCCAAAGAAGTTTAGCCTCTCATGGTGATTGAAGCTTGGACTCCGGATGATGATCTTGGTTGCAACTCCATAGCACTTGGATTTGGAATGACTTTGATGATGATGAAAAATGAGTTAGAGAAGTAGAGAAGAGCTCCAAAATCGCCTAAATTCGTCTCTTCCCGCGGCTGCTACTGAATAGGGTGTTTTGCCCTAATTCTCCTCTTTAATGTAGTCAAAACCCGAAGTTTCTGGTCAACCCAGGACAAGGACGTAAGTTACGTCCATAAGGACGTAAGCTACGTCCTCCCCTCTCTTGTACGTCCTGAGCTACTGTCTTACGTCCAAATTGGGAAAATCACTTAGGGACGTAAGCTACGTCCTAAAGGACGTAAGTTACGTCCTCTCCATATTTTTGCCTGTGATCTTTCTTTTGTTGCTTCACGTGTCCCAGATCTCATCCGTCTTTCTCTAACGCTCAAATTCCTTCCTTTTAGCTCCAAGTACCTGCGTTTCATAAGCAGGACAAAGTGATTCCGTTCGATAATAATATTTGATAATAATACATAATTAGACCTTTAACCGCATGTAAAGCACGAACGCATCACATCCCCACACTTATCATTTGCTTGCCCTCAAGCAAATCACTGACAAAATTAACTCCTAATGTATATTCATGATCACATGCTATTTCTCTGTAATGTCCGTTAAGGTCCCTCGTCATGATCAACTCATAATTCCCTTAAACAACATTACTTTTCAGATCAAGATTCTTCTATCCAAGCCTAACGAGCTGCCCAATTTTCCTTATGCATGTAATCACACCTCTCACAATTTGCACTCCTCTCGGTTTAATATTTAGTCTAGCAAAGATGTGCTAGGATATCAATGTAATACTCTCAACCAAAACAACTCATAATTACCATAAGCTTGCACAATAATCGCAACTCCACCAATTAACACAAACCATGCACACATCAAAAGGTCTTTGAAGGGTTGTAATGTAAGGCTTAGGTTCTGGGTTAGGATAGAGAATTTAAAGTGGCTAAAGGTGATGAAATCCAAATAAGAATGTTGAATCTTGCTAACCAATAAAGCAGCACTACACAATGAACTTGGGTAAGCTTGACCCATTTTTGCAATTTATTACCTCCGAATCATGACATTGATATTGTGGTCATTGTGACCCATTATTGACTCATTTTTTTTTTTTTTTTTTTTTCGAGGATTATATCTAAACACTTCACTGCTTCTAACAATGCTGTATCAACAAAAAATTCAAGCAATACTTATCAGATTTCATCACACGGGTTTAAAAAGTAAAAACGTTTGAAAAGGCTAGTGGGTTAATTCGGGTTTAAACAATTAAAAAGATTAGGGCTCAAACTGGCGACTATAGGATTATTGTAGGGTTGGGTAACACAATTGAAACAGGCTAATCAAACAACGGTTTATCCTAATGCCTTAATCACATGCGTGCAACAGTTTGGTTCATGATCTCAAAACGTATCCATTGTGCAAGTTCTAGAATTAAGTAATTGCTTTGGTACACACACAAGAAGAGAAGGTGAGCAAATAACCTACTGTTGTTCTAAGCTCATGTATAGGCTCAACTCTCACAGAAAACAGTGGTTGACGGCTAAGGATGTGCAAACATGCATAAAAGGTCTATTATCTAGCTCGTTACACTTAGTTAGCTATCACTTATCCGTTCTAAAAAAAATTTCTTTGCCCTTGAGTTGAACATGAGTCAGTACCTCTATTTTACATTACACAACGCTGCTTTCATGTACCAATTTTTTTTACTTTCCCTCATCCCCACACTTAAGTCATACATTGTCCTCAATGTAAATTTTAGAGCTTGTATGTGGGAATTAAAACACCTTCCCCTACTTAAGTGATAGATCATGCTTCCCAAGGATCACCCCCCGACAACATCAGTTTAACACATTCCCTTCACATAACACTAAACACGCCACCAAACACACAAAAGAGAATAATTGTTTTGACCACCCATGAGACACCTAGCTTAAAGCAACAGAAAATGAAAGAAAAGAAAACCACAGACACACATAAATGTAAAGCATTGTTCAACAAAGATAAGGTGGAGCACGTGGACCTGATCATAGGATCAGCGAGTGCATCAATAACCACCAGATGGTGGTCCTGGATATGGCTGCCCAAAGATACTCTCAAAGAAACCCCTCCTCACATCTCCCATGTCGAAAGCATCAGCTGAAGTTGCATGAGATCCACTTGGTTCGTCTGAGGGTGCGGTGGTAGTGGGAAGCCAAACAGATGGTGTAGACTGTGGGTAGTATGGGGCTTGTTGCGTCTGACTGTAGGGAGGAAGATCGGGTGACTGCCAATCGGGGAAGGTGGTGTGGGTGTATAAGGTAATCCTTGCATGTAATCCTCTCGATGACGAATGTTCTCCCTATACATATAATCCTGGTTGCGATAAAATTCCTGAGAATACATCATGTTGCATATACATCCTATTTCGCTCCATTTCCTCAGATTGTCGATCAAACATCCTTTGTTCTGGCTCTGACCAACGTGTAAATCCCACAGGATGAGCCTGAGCCACTGCAACCCTTATCCGTCTATGATACGGATCATCGTCATCTGCCCCCTCACCTCTAACCGGGCTATCGCGTCTTCTTCCTTCCTCTACAAAAGAATCCCCCTCTCGAATGCCAGAAATCCCTTCTTGCACTTCCAAATATCGACCACTCCTTCTATCAACTAGCTTGTAAACATCTGCAGACCTCTCATAAGACCATCCCTGAGGTAAGTTGCTAATCTTGAATGGCACATGGGGTATTTTCTTCTTCTGAGCCCTGCTGGGTAAAACATTTTGTTTCCTGAAAAATTTTGATAACAATCGACAATGTGGGACTGATTTCCTGTCTGACTTCTCCCTAGATTCCCAAATACTCCACAAGATGAGATGCCTAGCAGACAGAGCTGGTTGTCCTGTAACCAAAGCATGTAAGACCATCACCTCATATAACCTTACCTTCGCTTGTCACCCATCCTTGGCAGCACATTCTGATTCAAGAAAATCAACAACAGTTTGGGCAATGGTTTCAGATTTGCACGATCAAGAGACCATCGTGCTACGTTAATTCCTTCGGGTACCTGAAACATCTCATATATCATACTTCGCCACACATCTTCCTTGGCGACTTTACATGATAGCATTGCGTCGGTAGGGTATGTATAAGGAGTCCCATCTGCTGTTCCTGAGTCAAAGTGAGCAATCCTATTTAAATTAAAGAAGGATAGACTCACTGTTTTACCATTCACCATTCCTGTGAGTTGTGTTGTGACGGGAGGATCATCTCCTGGTTCTTTCTTCAAAGTAGACATCCATTCCAAAATCGCATCCACATAAATATCCTCGACACCATCATTGTTGAAACTCAAATGTTGTTCCCAGCCCAATCTTGTGAAACATTCAACCACCCCAAACCTCTCAAAGTCCGACCTGTATATCTGTCTTTCGCAAATCATTAGTTTATCTGTAGATACTTGACTTGCTTTCATCTTCTTCAAGTACATTTCTGCTTGCACATCCGCACCCTTAAAGGATGATAAACGTCTATTTTTCCTCCAAATAGGAAGTCCATCATCCCCATAGTCCTCCTCTTCGGAATCAACTGCTCGTGTAGAGTCATTGTCAGATTCGTTTCAGATCCGACATCTTGCATTTGAACTTCCTCATCCTCAGACTCTTCAGTGTAGATCACTCGCCCCCTTTTTGCCCGGGAGGACGAAGCAACCTCTTTTCCTTTCGATGCTCCTGCTGCAGTCTTTGTCCTCACCATTTTACCTACATTTTCATGACCAAAGTTAGTGGAACATCATCACATAATCAACATCTATTTCAACACATTGCAACAACATTCACTTATCACACACTATTTTTATGGTCATGAACTAGTTAAAGGCAACCTACATCCATTAACACCCAACACCCAAACCACTTTCAATTCATGAGATAATTTATGTCTATTCCTCACAACCTCTTATTCTAAACTCTCTAAGTGACCATCTACTAAGTTCCAAGGGGATTTCCAAACCACTACTAACATCAATAATCACACACACAATGTCACCATCGACTAACATTACTTTCAAGATGTTCATATGTATAATCAACGTCATAACATCTAATGAAAGAAGGAAATACACGTACCTTGATGCTTGAAAGTGTGTGATATGAATAAAGATGCAAACTTGACTCTAAAATCCCGAAATCCCCACAAATTTTCGTAGCCTTAACCCTTCGAAATCACTCAAACGGCTGCGATTCACTCAAAATTAACACATGGGTTTTGTTCCTCTCGAAAAATCAAGCCAATTGCATATATAATATGCAAGATTTGGTGAAGAATTGAGAGAGTTGAGGTTGATGGAAGTTAGGGTTTTGTAGTGGAAGAGAGAAAGAAATTGAAGAAGATGGAGAGAAGTGAGTAGAAAAAACGAAGTTGGTAGAGGGGTTGTGGTTAAAATGGTCATTTTTAAGATGTGGTTGAGATTTAACCAAAATATGTGGTTAAAACCGGGGTTCCTGCAGCCTGCGCATACCCGACGTAACTTACGTCCTCAAGGACGTAACTTACGTCCTCTTCAAATTCAGATTCTTCGATTAATAGGACGTAGGCAGAAGGTGGGACGTAAGCTGGCTTTGGGACGTAAGCTTACGCCCTTAGGACGTAAGTTACGTCCATTTTGCCATTTTTATTTTAATTAATTTTTTTTTTTTTTCAAATTCCGCACTCATATATATATAAATTAACACACACACATAATAAATAATAAAAAAAAAATTGTAGATATATATACCTATATATAACACCCCCCCCCAAACACACGTGTATTGTCCCGAATACACACAATTCGCGCACGCAATGGGATTTTGCGACTCGGATTTGGTTTGGCAATACTAAATGAGGGCTGAAAGGGTCTATACTAAACTGAGCAATGCAAAACAATTGATATTTACACGTTACCTCCGTGGGTTGCCTCCCACGCAGCGCTAAGTTTACCTGTCGTTAGCCGGACTTTGTGGTGCTGTGATCAGATGGGTACCTCATCAAGAGTGCTCAACAACAAGCACTCGGATTGTTTGTCCGCCCCATTTATGTCATTTGGTTCCAGGTATGGTTTAAGGCGGTGTCCATTCACCGTTTGCCGTAAATGGTCATCAAAGTCTTCAATCTCCACGTCTCCAAAGTCGCCCACCCGGATGATCAAATATGGACCCGTCCATTTACTTTTTAACTTCCCGGGAAATAGCTTTAGGCGTGAGTTGTACAACCATACCTTTTGTCCGGGCTTGAACTCTTTCAAACGAAGCTTGGCATCATGAACCCGCTTCATCTTGTCCTTGTATGCAGATGCGGTTTCATAAGCTTCGTCCCTTATCTCTTCTAACTCGTTCAGCGCCAGTTGTCTTTGTTTACCTGCGCACTCATAATTGATATTAACAGTTTTAATTGCCCACAAGGCACGATGAGTTAATTCTACAGGTAAATGACAACCCTTTCCATAGACCAACCGGTAGGGAGTAGTTCCAATAGGCGTCTTATAAGCGGTACGGTACGCCCACAAGGCATCATCTAATTTAGTTGACCAATCCTTGCGATCGGGTCGTACCGTTTTCTGCAAAATTTCTTTGATTTGCCTATTAGAAACCTCTACTTGTCCACTTGTTTGTGGATGGTATGGTGTTGCAATTCTATGGTCAACACCATAACGTTTTAGAAGTTTGCCAAAGTTGAAGTTTTAAAATGTGATCCCCCATCGCTTATTATCACGCGAGGGATACCAAATCTTGAAAAAATGTTGGTTTGGACAAACTTGCATACTACCTTATGGTCATTGGTCTTGGTGGCGATTGCTTCTATCCATTTAGAGACATAATCGACCGCCACCAAGATATACAGATTACCAAGAGAGTTTGGAAAGGGGCCCATGAAGTCAATGCCCCAAACATCAAAGATTTCCACCACCAAAATTGGTTGCATAGGCATTTCATCTCTTCTTGTCAGACTCCCCATTTGTTGGCATCTTATGCAATTCTTGGCAAATTCATGGGAGTCTTTGAAGATGGTCGGCCAATAAAAACCACAAGAAAGGACTTTGTGACCCGTCTTTTGTCCACTGAAATGTCCTCCACATGCCGATTCGTGAAGCATGCTCAATACACATGGGATCTCCTCATCCGGTAGACATCTTCGGATGATTTGGTCGGCTCCAACTTTGAAAAGGTCCGGTTCATCCCAAATGTAATGTTTTGCTTGAGCCTTGAAGTGTTGTTTCTTTCTTCTACTCCATCCTTCCGGCAATGTACCTGTAGCCAAATAGTTTGCAAAATGGGCGTACCAGGGGTTATTGGTGGTGATAGACATGAGGTATTCATCCGGGAATTGTTCATTTATCTCTGGTGTGGTATCTTCTTCCACCGGTTGAATTCTTGACAAATGATCTGCGACTACATTTTCACTCCCTTTCTTGTCTCGGATCTCAAGATTGAATTCTTGCAATAACAAAATCCAACGAATCAACCTTGGTTTCGCGTCCTTTTTCTCCATGAGGTACCTAACAGCAGAATGGTCAGAATAGACAATAACCTTGCTACCCCATATATAGGACCGAAATTTATCTAAAGCATATACCACCGCAAGTAATTCCTTCTCAGTTGTTGTATAATTCAATTGGGCATCTGAGAGGGTTTTACTTGCATAGTATATGGCAACGGGTTTCTTATCAACCCGTTGACCCAAGACAGCCCCAATAGCATAGTCACTTGCATCACACATTATTTCAAAAGGCAATTTCCAATTAGGTGATTGCAAGATTGGAGCTTCAATTAGTTTTTGCTTCAAAATGTCAAAGGCTTTTACACATTCTCATTAAACTCAAATGGGGCATCTTTTAACAAAAGATTACACAATGGTTTGGTTATGACACTAAATCCCTTTATGAATCTTCTATAAAAACCGGCATGCCCCAAGAATGACCTAATGCCCTTAACATTAGTGGGGTGAGGTAAAGTGGAAATAACCTTCACTTTGGCATGGTCTACCTCTATCCCACGGCTAGACACAACATGACCCAATACTATCCCCTCTTGAACCATAAAATGGCTCTTTTCCCAACTAAGGACCAAATTGGTTTCAACACATCTTTTTAAAACTTTTTCTAATTGAAGCAAACATAATTCAAAAGATGTGCCAAAAATTGAGAAATCATCCATGAAGATTTCTAATGACTCCCCCACCATATCTGAAAAGATACTCATCATACACCTTTGAAAGGTGGCGGGGGCATTACATAACCCAAAGGGCATTCGCCTAAATGCGAACGTGCCATAAGGGCAAGTAAATGTGGTCTTTTCCTGATCTTCAGGATGAATAGCTATTTGGTTATAACCTGAATAACCATCTAGAAAGCAATAAAATTTCTGACCTGATAGTTTCTCAACAATTTGATCAATAAATGGTAAGGGGAAATGATCTTTTGAGGTAGCAGCATTCAATTTCCTGTAGTCAATACAAATTCTCCACCCGGTTACTGGCCGGGTAGCTACCTCGTTACCTGAGTCATCTTTAACAATTTGGATGCCCGCCTTTTTTGGTACAGTTTGTGTAGGGCTCACCCAAGTACTGTCAGAGATTGCAAAGATGATACCTGCATCTAGCCACTTCAATACCTCTTCTTGACTACCTCTCTCATGTTTGGGTTCAACCTTCGTTGGGCATCATGTGATGGTTTGACTTCCGGATCCGTGATGATTTTGTGCATAACAATTGAGGGGCTAATTCCTTTTAGATCCGCAATGGTCCATCCAATCGCCTCCTTGTTAGCAATCAACACCTCCATCAACGCACCTTCCTGTTCAATGGATAGATTAGAAGCAATAATAACAGGTAAAGTTTCATTCTTACCAAGGAAAGCATATTTTAAATGCTTTGGTAATTCTTTCAATTCAACTTGTGGTGGTTCTTGCAATGAAGGTTTCAACCCGGTGTCGATCTTCTCAGGTAGTGGCTCCACTTGAACCGACCATGGTGGTCGTTCACTCCTCATGGCAGCACTCATTATCTCCTTTTCTTCCTCCTCTAGTTGCTTTTCAGTTTCCACTCTCAACCTGTCAAACATGAAACAATCCTCCATTGTGTTTTCCTCATCAACGACCATGTCGCATAGAGGTATACACTCATCAATAATGTCGGCTATGTAGCATTCATCATTGATAGGAGGGTCAGTCATACCTGAAAATACATTAAGTCTCAACCTATTGTTACCAAATGTCATGTCAACCGTTCCCGTTTTGCAATTGATTTGAGCATTTGAAGTTGCCAAAAATGGTCGACCTAAGATAACCGTAGGTTGTTTGGTTTGATCTATGGAAACATAATCAAGTACTAAAAAGTCCACCGGATAATAAAAATTCTCAACTTTTACTATCACATCAGTAATTATCCCACGGGGAAGCTTGGGTGTTAAATCGGCTAATACCACGGTGGTCTTAGCTTCTTGAAGCGGACCAAAGTCGTATTGATCATACAAGCTACCCGGTAAAATACTTACACTAGCACCAAGATCCAAGAGTGCCCTTGTCATTTTGAATTCTCCCACTTGAAGAGGTATATGATGGGCGCTCCCGGGTCTTGTAGCTTAGGTGGAAGGGCACCCGAAAGAATAGAGCTCACATTTTCAGTCAAATCAAGCTTTTTAGGGAATTTGTGAGCTCTCTTTTGGGTACATAGTTCTTTTAAGTACTTAGCATATGAAGGAACTTGTTTGATTGCATCTAAAAGTGGCAAATTAATTTTCACTTGTTTAAAAATTCCCACATTTCATCTTGTTGTGGGCCTCTTTTCTTTACCACTTTTGTAAGGGTGCCTTAAGAGCTTCGGGAAAAGGGACGGTATTACCCTCCACCACCTTTTCCTTAGCCTTAGGAGTTTGTGTAACCTCAATGGGTTTGGTTTTAGATTTTTCAGAAAAATTTTCATTTTGACCCGTTTGGCTACTTTCACCCTCATCGTCACTTTCATCAGTAACATCTTCCACCACCCCTTCAACAAATTGGGGTGGTGGTGGTTTAACACCATTGTCAACTACCTTACCACTACGCAAAGTAAGTTTATTGATTGATACCTCGCGTGTGTTTTTAGAACTTGAGCCTTGATGTTGTGGATTCACGGTTGTATCACTTGGCAATCTTCCACCGCTTCCCTTAAGTCGGCCCAAATCTTCGGCTAGTTGACCAACTTGCCTTGTGAGAGCTTCATGTGATTTGTCTCTTACTTCATTTGCTCTCTTCATCTCCTTGATGTCATTGTTAGATTCTTTCACCATATTCATAAGAGCATCTAACTTTGCACTCAACGAGTCATCTCCACCACCTTGGCTTCCCGATGGTCCACCTTGATTATTGTTGTAATTTCTTTGGAAGTTACCATCCCGATTGTAGCCTTGATTACCTCCTTGATTATAGTTGTTCCTTTGGTAGCCACCTTGGTTGTAATTTCCCCCTTGATTGTTCCCTTGGCGGTTTTGATAGCCTTGTCCACCTTGGTTGGCCGGTTGGAAGTTTGGGTTCATTTGGTTTGAAGGATTACCATACCTAAGGTTGGGATGGTTCCTCAAACCCGGATGGTAAGTGTTGGAGTTCATGTCAAAAGGCTTCCGGTCTCCATAAACTTGATTCACCTCTTCGGTTCCTTGAGCCATGTTTACTTGACAACTATCGGCTCTATGACCAATGTCCCCACATTCTTCACAAACCGCGAATTGAACCGCATTTACATCTTTCTTCTTCATGCGAGCTAACTCTCTTTCCAACGCGGCTATTCGATCCTTTGCACTTGAGTCAATGTCGGAGGTGGATTTTGGGATAGGGTGCTTTGCTTTCCTATCCGCGGATCTTCGGCTCTTGAGTTCTTACTCATCCTTTCAAGGAATTCCCAATCCTCTTCCTCGGGGTTATTCAACAAGGTTCCATTGCTAGTAGACTTGAGGTATTTTCGTTCTTCTTTTGTCAATCCGTTCACAAAACTCTTCACTAGCTCCCAAAGCTCAATTTGGTGATGTGGACACTTTCTTATCAACTCTTTGAAACGAGTAAAAGCTTCATGAAGTGGCTCTCCGGATTGTTGTTGGAATGTCCGGATCTCATCCCTCATTTCATCCGTTTTGGCCATTGAATAGTATTCGTCAAGGAAGACTTGTTGCATTTCTCCCCATGTTCGAATACTATTAGCCGGCAAGGTTAAAAACCATTGCTTTGCCTTGTCCTTCAATGAAAATTGGAACAATCTTAAACGCACCTCATCTTGTGAGAAGTTGTGGCCTCCAATTGTGCCACATATGTCGGAGAATTCAGATATGTGTGTGTAAGGCTCCTCCGTTGACATGCCATGAAAATGAGGTAAGATGTTGATGTAGTTGGGCTTGCAATCAAATGAACGCCTTCCCGGAATTGGTGGAACAATAGGAGAGACATTGTCCGATATGATGGGTCGAAACCTACCATTCACGCCTTGTGTTCGAGCTTGTTGAGGTTGTTGGCGTGGGGGACCATTCACTTCTTGATGCATTGGGTATCTTCTTTGTGGTCCTTGATTAGCTACACCGACAAACTGAGGAATTCGGTTTGGGTTGGCATTCATGTTTGGATTCCTAAATTGGTTTTGTCTATGTTGACGGTTGTAGTTGTAGTTCTCATTCTCCATATACCCATGGTTCCATTCATCATAATTATCACCCTGGTAGCCATAATCACCAGCATACCCTCCTTCATTGTAGAACCCCCTATTGCCTTCATTTTCATACTCATAATCGTCACTATCACCCGTGTGATAGGTGTGAACACTCACCCGTTCGGGTGATTGATAAGATGGAACACTAAATGGTCATCGTCATGAATGGCATTTCTTAGCTCATCTAAGTTTGGTGGGCCAAAGTGACCCATGGGGTTTTGGTTCACATGTTCAAAAGTTGGGTTACTATGGATATGAGTTCGTCTACGGTTTGGGTTGGGGTTATGCTCATTAATAGATGGTGGTGGTGGATTTTGTGGAATGCTGTGTTGTGGTGGGGGTCGGTTGTTACTACCTCCCTCCATTTGGTTGGCTCGGTTCCTTCTTGCAAAGCGTTCAATTTCCGGTTCAAACACCAATGGAGAGGTTCTTCCGGAGGCTCTAGTATGCATGCACTACCTGTGATCTACACAAATAACACACCCAGCATAACAAGGGAAAACGAATGATGCAAAAAATAACCAAACACTTAAACAGAAAATTACAAACTAGTCAACACAATTCTACACACAAAGCGCACTACTCCCCGGCAACGGCGCCAAAATTTGACCGGCTTATCGCGTGCACTAGTCAAAGATAGTATTTGTATAGTTCCTTAGTACCAAAACTATGTAGCAAATGGTAAGAAGGGTGTCGAATCACAAGGAGTATGTGGTTTGTGTTTAGACTTGAATTGGACTAACAAATTATTTATGAAGCTTGCTATTTTGTTTATAGAAGATTTGATATGTTTACTCGAAATGGTGTTGAGACTTTGTCCAACACAAAGGAATGAATCAAAACAAACGGTTACTTTAAAAATGATTAACAAACTTGAGAAACTTATAACAATGGTGAACAAAACAAGGTTTAATAATAAGGTTCACCCCCGGTTGATATCATAAGGCTATGGTTCTACCAATCCAACTAACTTGCATCCAAGGTATGATTTATGCTAACGAGTTCATCATTACACGGCTTAGGTGTCAAGAATCGTCAACGTTAACACGGACAATAATACACTTCATTACACAAGAATATTCAAACTCTACATTTACATAGCACACATGACCAACTCCATTTCTCAAAGACAAACTTCATACTCATTCATTCAATTTGGGAATTCAAGTTAAGATCAAAATACTAGCATAAATGGTTCAAGCAATCAAATACAAACACAAGGATGCAATCTAGTTTTCAAATGTTAACAAACCATAATCTTACAATACACAAACCGGGGGAAAACCCAAAGAAGTTTAGCCTCTCATGGTGATTGAAGCTTGGACTCCGGATGATGATCTTGGTTGCAACTCCATAGCACTTGGATTTGGAATGACTTTGATGATGATGAAAATGAGTTAGAGAAGTAGAGAAGAGCTCCAAAATCGCCTAAATTCGTCTCTTCCCGCGGCTGCTACTGAATAGGGTGTTTTGCCCTAATTCTCCTCTTTTAATGTAGTCAAAACCCGAAGTTTCTGGTCAACCCAGGACAAGGACGTAAGTTACGTCCATAAGGACGTAAGCTACGTCCTCCCCTCTCTTGTACGTCCTGAGCTACTGTCTTACGTCCAAATTTGGGGAAAATCACTTAGGGACGTAAGCTACGTCCTAAAGGACGTAAGTTACGTCCTCTCCATATTTTTGCCTGTGATCTTTCTTTGTTGCGTTCACGTGTCCCAGATCTCATCCGTCTTTCTCTAACGCTCAATTCCTTCCTTTTAGCTCCAAGTACCTGCGTTTCATAAGCAGGACAAAGTGATTCCGTTCGATAATAATAATTTGATAATAATACATAATTAGACCTTTAACCGCATGTAAAGCACGAACGCATCACAGGGGTAAGGATATGGCATATGACCCTGTGGCACAAAATAAGCAGGTGGTGCCTGTGCCTGAGATGGATGGGTAGAACTGTAGGAAGGTTGCCCTTTGTGCTGTGAGCTATTGCTGGGAAAAGTCACAAAGGGTGCAGATGAGTTAGATCCAGATGATCTACACTCTCTTGCAAAGTGTCCAAGCCTTTGGCACTTGTGACACCTCAACTTGCTCTTATCAAAACCAACTTTGGTTTTGCCAGAGAGTCCTGGGAATTTCCTACCAGTTCTCTTGTAGAACTTTTGAGAGCGGATATTTATCATTACCATTTGGTTCAAAATATCCATCTCTTCCAGATCATCATCTGGAATGCCCTTCAAGTCCTTCACCAGAAAACACAAGTTGTCACCACCACTTCCTAAACTACTAACACCAACAAAAGCTTATTCTGAGTTGGTAGAGAAATCAATATGCTCATCATAAGAACTTTCTGATGAAGCATAATCTGACTCATGACTTATCAAGGCAGCATTACCTTGGACAAAGTCATCAGCGAGCTTGCCAGAAGATGACAACTTCCTCTTTTGCTCTATCTCTCTCTCAAAGTGAGCAATTTCCCATGAAGTTGGGTGAGAGATAGAGTGTCCAGGTCAGCACTGGAGCGTAGGATAATAGTATATGTGTCCCATCTCTCAGGCAATGACCTGAGGAACCTGTTGTTCATCTGGCTGTTGGAGTACTCTTGTTTGACCATCTTCAGCTCAGAGATCAAACAGAGAACCGCTCAAACTGCTGGGTCAGAGTCTCACCCTTTCTATATGAGAAAGTCTCATATTGTTGGGCGAGGATTTCCCTATTATTTGCTAAGACCGAATCAGTTCCTCCAAATTGTTCCTTTAGAGCAACCCATAGGTCATGAGCAGACTCATGATGCAAGAGCCCTGAATATATCTCATTAGGAATGGCCATGGCTAAAATTCCATGGGCTCTAGCATCAATTTCGAACAGCTTTAGATCTTCGTCCGAATATTGTTCAGGTTCTTCGCAACCTGTTCATTAGATTCCGGGACGCTCACCATAGGCTTGTATGGCCCATGCACCACTGACTTCCAACAACCAGCACTGTTGACAGCCAAGTGGTGTAGCATACGTCTTTACCATATGTTATACTCGTTCCTAACCAGCATCGGAGGCTTAGTTGAGGAACCAGTATTGTGAGGATCATTAGTTGGTGTCGTCATCTCAGGATTTAGTCAAAAACAAGTTTAAACAAGACAAACGTAATTCAAAACCACCAAAAGACCTCAAGATTTTGGCCAGAAACAGCAGAAACTCACTCTTTATGGCTAATTCTTGCAAATTGCTAATTCGATCAAACTGAGAGATCAAAAGAGCAGTTTCAAATGATCAATAGTTAAATCGATCAATGATTAACCGGCTCTGATACCATTTGACAGGATCTCAGCCTCTCGTTTGATCAATCAGATTGGTTTGCAGCGGATTTAGCACGTTAATTAGCGATTAATGCAAGAACATAAAAGATATTACAAGTAAAAGCACAATCATAGAGAGAGAAAAGAGTTCTGCAAGAAATTAATTGTTCTATTGCTCAACACGTTTCGGCCATTAAAACAGCATGGTTCACCATCCTTTTATAGGCGGCAAAAGGATGGTGGTGATGTCCTTTCTCTGACATCAGCAGATTATTAAAATTACAACTGACAGAACATAAAACTACTGAAGATGTCAACAGCTGACATCTTCTTACAAAAGTGTTCCTAACTTTTACAAGTACTGACAAACGTAAACTACTGAAATTCTACAACGACTGAAGAACAAACTCTTTAGTCGTTTATAACTACTGATACTATAACAGCTGAAGAACAAGCTCTTCAGCTGTTGTACAACTACTGAAACAAAATAAACTACTGAAAAAGGAAAAACCATCACAACAACTGAAGAAGACTTCTTCAGTTGTTGTGACAAACTCTGAGCTCAGCACTTGTTCTTCAGACTTGGCTTCAGATGATGTAACAGCTGATGAATTCAGTAGATGTCATCAGCTGTTGTCTTCAGTCTTTGTCTTCAGACTTTGTGCTTCAGTAGAAGTTCTTCAGCTCTTCAGTTCTCCAGCTTTGATTCTTCAGCACTTGTCTTCAATACTTGAAGTCTTCAGTACTTGTATGATCAGTACTTCAGACTTCAGTACTTGTCTTTAGTACTTTAGAGTCTTCAGCTGTTGTTTTTCAGTTCTTTGATCTTCATACTTTGATCTTCAGACTTTGTCAGAACAGCTGATGGAAGTCTTCAGCAGTTGTTGCAGTGGAGTCGATGCCGTGCTCGGCGCAGACCACCTCCCAGAACTTGGCTCCGATCTGGTTGCCGCATTGGCCGCCCTGAATGTGGAGGATTTCTCTCATGGTAGTTCTTAGGGTTTCAGAGTTTCAGATCGATGAAGAAGATGATGGTGTGTGTGTGTGTTGTTTTCAGGAGAAATGGGAGGACTTATAGATGGAGCGGTTTTGTTTTTTCTTATTTTAAGAGGGAGATTTTTTTTTTGAATCACATGGTTCCATCCGCTAATAATTCATGTGACACAATTCTTTTTCTAGATAGGATTTTCGAGCACTCGCGTCGCATGAGGATTTCGGCCATGATTTATAACCGGATCACATATAAGTAAAAGGCGAAGTAGCATCATTTTAGATGGAACGGGTGGTTGCAGCTGCTAACCATAGACGGAGCCACGCTTAAACAACTAGCAATGTTAAGGTGTATCACTTGTTAACACGTAGAAAATGGGTGGGGAATGAGGGATCAGATGTTAGGGCTGCTTTAGAAGATGTTAGAAGAGGTGTGAAGACATTGTTCCCCCTCTTCTCCGTGCAGAGGTGTTGAAGATGTTTTTTAATGAAACGTCTTCCAGTCTGCAAAATAAAAATCTCTTCCCGCGTCTGCGAACGCGCAGATGAAGAGGTGGGGAAGAGGTTTTTTCAAAAAACAAACATCCTCTAACTGAATGCATATTCATAATAGTGGAAATTACTAATCAACGGAAAACCAAGAATAGGTTCTCCCTACAGAGAAACATCTCTGCAAACAAATTAACCAAATGAATAGAAATCAACAATTAGAGGAAAACATAAATCATATTTAAGACTATAGATAAGCGACACGGGTGTCTCGGATAGAAGTAACTTTTTCATCAACACGATACAATGTCTTAGATGATGTAACACTCATCATTATCATCATATAGGGTGATATGGGTGTATACCAATTTTTTTATAAAAGGATTTATTTCATGACCGGTTCTCCGTCCAACCAGTTGGTTCCGTCAGGTTCTAAAAACATTGATTTACATCTTATTCATCGACAAGCGAAAACAAGTAAAATACGACAAATTCAACTTCTCTCTTGCAAATTTTGTGGAGAGGTTCAACTAATCACATATTAATTTACAGGTAGTTGTGTTGTCACTGTCAATTTTTAGTATGTAGTATGGTCTTCCCCTTATGTGTGTGTTTTCTCAGTTCGTGATGTTTTTAATATTTTATAAAAATCACCACTAATAAAAGAATGGTGGAATCAGTGATACATACGACATGTTGGCCGACATGAAAGGCCATGAACCAACTATTTACTTGCATTATAAAACATAAGTTTTGGTTATTTTCGAAGGTAGGTATAAAATAAAAGACAAATTATTAGAGAATAATGATGAATTGAAGGTGTGTGTGGGCTAATCAAGTGGTGAGTGTTAAGGCTGCACACGTACACTTTTTTGTGATGGTCAAGCCAACTAGTTGGAGTACGGGTCAAGTGAACTTCTATGTGGCTTCATCTGCATATGCACGTGCCTTCTTTTTTCAAGATTAAACATGATATCTTTTTATATTTTTTGAGTGACGCAAGAGCAGAAAATATTATAACAAAACATTTGGATGAATTTTTTGCGAGTACTAGTACCGAATCGATATCGATAAGGTATCGATCTCATCCTTAAATTTACATCATGTTCTAGACGCTGATATGAGTAGAAAACATACTATCACCACCATATGTGAGCAGAAAAGGAAAGCAAGAATTTATCACATTTTGTGAAATAAAAAGCTTTTATATCTCACAAATAATATAATTGGGGTATGTAGCATTATAATAATAAATTATTATTATTATATTTTTAAAAAATGATGTTTAGAAAACTTCAGAAATCAATATTAAAGATATATACAAAGATATGTTCTAGTGCAAAGGAAGTGAGTATACGCATATGCTCCACCTCAACAAAAAGGTTTCATATAATCCATACCATTCTAATCTAAGTAATGCTCATGAATTGATATGCAATTATATTTAGGATACTTGTCTTTAGGTTAAGAGAAAAAGGTAATTCTAGCCAATACTTGTTTTTTTTTTAATTTAAAGGGAGTTTCCATAAATGTATATTCAAACTATTTTTGGTAATTAAATTATTTTAATTAAATCCATTATTTGTTCCTTCAAAATTTGTTTTTTGTATTTTCAATTAATTATGAATCAGGTTTCAAGTTAAAAGTTTACATTCGATATCAACCTTTCATAGATTCATAATGTAGAGAATCGTATTATTGATAATCATATTGGACGATCCAAGAGTCACGAATCACTTTTATATTGAAATTATTTGAGGGTCCAATCCAAATATTGAATTGGGTAAAACTCATTATCAATAATGGTGTATGTTATGTGTGTGTGAGATCGTGAACTAGAGAGAGTGTAGAAGATGACCACCAATAAAATTAATTATTTTCTGCATGGATGGGGCAATCAAAACTGCCTTTTGACAGTTTTCTTTTTAAAATTAAACTTTGTTAAAAAATATGTTATTTTAACCTGAATTTCACACATTAATATTCAGAAAAAATAATTTTAAATTTTTAATGTTAATTGTAACATCCGGTTTTAATCCGGACTTGTAATCATATTATGGTTTATGTTTATTAATTGAGTTGAAGTTTATGTTATATCAGTACTTGGTACCATATTTATAAATTAATCGTGAGCGACGCTGTAACACCCCAACCCGGGTAAGGTTGACGTGTCACATAAACAGTAATCAGAGGTTCATGAATAATAGAATTAAAGTACTAAGAAACACTCAAATTCTTACATAGGTCCAAATAATTTAAATAAAGTCTTAAAATCAAAATACTATTAAATCTTATTAATCCAAATGTTCTCATCCTAACTTCTTGAGTTAACACTCTTCACTCGTTCCCCTGAGCCCCTTGAGTACCTGCTATAAAAATAAGAGAAAACAACAAAAGAAAATACGGCTGAGCCAAAGAATGCTCAGTAACGGAAATAAACAATAGCAATACAATGATCAATAATGATAACAATGATATGATCAAGTTGAAAATCAAATGATAATGATCATCTAAAAGGAATACCCATATGAGCCAATAATAATAACAATTAACAATGTGTACATTAGCTGCAGTTCTAATGCACCAATATGTGAGATAGGAATGTGGGCACACACACCTAACCATCTCACCAGTAAACAATAACAATGATATCCTAGGATCGATCCATACGCCTCCTTTAACAATAATCAATATGTGTAACAACTTAGCACATAATAATAATGTAGAGACGCTGTGGTCTAATCGCTCTGCCACAGATAGAGCACGTCACTTGTGCCATAATGACGCCCTATGTCCCCATAGGTGGATGTGCTCGGGTATGGAGGTCAATAATACAATCAAGTCAATATAACACAATAAGTTACACTAGAGCTCATAACCCTTAATCAAGGTTACTAGCTATAATCAATCATTTAGGAAGCATGTGACAATGAGTACAAAGCAGATAAAGGCTATCACATGCAAACAATATCAACTATACAATAAACACTTATAACAATAATCTTATGGATTTGATAACCAACAAGTCAAGTTAAGAATTCAAAATACAGATCAAGAACGAGAGGTATTCATGCTACGAGAGGGAAAGGTCGGAATCCGTACCTTATACACGAATGAAAATAATCAGGAACAAAATCTAGGCTCGGTTAACGTCGTGAGAACCTACGATAACGTAACGTAAATTATAGTTTGAAAAATTCCAGTTCTGCCTCTGTCTTTTCGCACTCGTTAAAAATACTAAACGACGTCTAAAAATTCTGAAAATCTCCAGTTTACTAGATTAGTGAGTTCTGAACAACTTTCATTTAAAAAGTTTCTGATTTGAATTACCGAAATATGAGAAAAACGTGGATCTTTACAGCTGCGCAGAACTGCTAGCTGTTACGAAAACGACTGTTTGGAGGTCTAAACGAATGAGTTTTTCTATGTTTTATATATCAACAGATTCGCCTTTTGACGAACTTCGTCATGGACATAAAGTTTAACTGATTTGGATCTGTTATGATAAAGTTATGGCCTCCGTAAGTTGGCTGTAAAATACGGGACTATATCGACTATTTGAAGCTTATTTTTAAACAAAATGAACTATTTATAATGTTTGTTAATATTATATATAACTTGTTAAGGTTTTTAACAAATTAATTTACAGGAGATTAATTGGGTACTTTCATATAATAAGTTTTATGTTTAATCATATTTTATCATTTAATAAAAGAATCCATAAAAATAATTTAAATAAATGTCCTTGTTATATAATCTTATAAAGGCTTAGACTTAAATAAAATTACAGAAAATTAAGATTGCTGATGTAAAAATAAACAGAGCTTATAAAAATATTTTTATAATTTTTGGTAATTTTTCTGTAATTTTTAAAGGCTTATAAAGGCATAAAAAAATAATGGGAGGGGGCTGGTTTCGAACCCGTGACCTCCTCCCCATACTCCCACACCCAAACCACTAAACCAAAGGCACAAGGCCGCGGTTATCTTGGTTTCGAAATGGTTTTAACCCATTTAATCCCTTTTCCCAAATTTCAACCGAGCCCTAATTCGGTTTTGGATCAAATTGAATCCCAAATCGGTGTTTATAGCAAAATCAATGTTAGGGCTTTCGTTTCTAGGCTAAAATCGAGCATGTATGTATGTTCAATTTCCTGCTAATCAATCCCGAATCCCAAAATCCCCAAATTTTAAACCGTATAAACCCTAGAAACAATTCCGCTTCAATTGAGCATCAAAACGATGTTAATAGCCAAATTAATGATGGGGCTTTCATTCCTAGTATAGAATCGAGTATGTAGGTGTCTCGAATTACCTATATGATGTTCGTTTGAAGTTAAACCCAATGAAGAACAGGTCGCGGCACTCATGTCAATCGAATGATGCTCAAACGATGATTGTACCCAAATTAAACTTGTAGACAGCTTCGGATGATGATCAAGAGCAATAGCCCCTTATCAAACGCGATTGAAATCGATCGGAGGTTGTTTTAAAAGTGAGTTGCAGGTCCGAAGGTGATGGTGATCGGATGAACTGTTTTGGGCGTTTTTAGATGCAATTTAACACAATGGAATCTTAATAATGATTAAAAGTTCGATATTGCGGTATTACTTTGATTATTAAACATGTTAGTGCGATTGATCGGTTGTAAAGTGGCTGAGCTTCGTGGGTATCGATTTGAAGAAGAAGAAGCAGTTGGTTTCTTTGGAATATTACACATTAGGTCCCTGTGGTTTCATGTTTCTTTTATTTTGTACACAAAGTTATAAATTTAAATTTTCAAAGTGGCAAAATAACCCCTTGCACTTTTATTATTATTATTATTATTATTATTATTATTATTATTATTATTTTTTTTTTTTACGGGTATTATAATTCTACCCCCCTTAAAACAATTTCGTCCTCGAAATTTTAAATAATGTAGCATGAATCCTTCTGAAAAACAATACGGTGAAAATAATACTTCTTTAAGCACACACCACTTACGAATAGAGTAATCACTAACAGTTAGGCTTAGAAAAACATACACTTAGCTGTCGAATAAGTATGGATACTGTGAACGAATCATTTCTTCTGTCTCCCATGTCGCCTCGCGTTCAGAATGATTTTTCCATAAAACTTTAACGAACGGTATAGACTTGCGTCTCATAACTCGTTCTTGACGATCAATAATAGCTTCAGGTTCTTCTTCATAAGAAAGATCTTCCTGAATCGCGTGAAGAGGGTAACTAATAACATGCAACGGATGATAGTTGTATCCCCTCAACAAAGAGACATGAAAAACGTTATGAACATGAGAGAGTTGCGGTGGCAATGCTAAACGATACGAGACTTCTCCAACCCTTTCAAGAATCTCAAACGGACCGATAAAACGTGGACTTAACTTTCCTTTAATTCCAAATCGACGTATGCCACGACAAGGTGACACTTTGAGAAACACATGATCTCCGACTCTAAATTCCAACGCTCGTCGGTGTTGATCGGCGTAACTCTTTTGTCTATTTTGGGCTTCTTTCAACTTCTCTCTGGCAATGGCAACTTTGTCATTAGTAATTCTAACCAATTCCGGTCCTTCGATTATCTTTTCTCCAACCTCATTCTAACATATCGGTGCTCTACACTTTCGACCATATAGAAGTTCAAACGGGGCCATATTTATACTAGCTTGCCAACTATTATTATACGCGAACTCAACTAGGCATAGATACTCATCCCAATTGCCCGTCCATTCGAGTGCGCATGCTCTAAGCATATCTTCCAAAGTCTGAATAGTGCGTTCAGATTGTCCGTCAGTCTGCGGATGGAAGGTGGTACTAAATCTTAATTTGGTTCCCCAAGCATTTTGAAAACCCTTCTAAAAGCGTGACGTGAAACGCGGATCTCTATCACATACAATCGATGATGGCGTGCCATGAAGTCGAATAATATCTTGCAGAAACACCTCTGATAATTTGCTAACTGAATAACCCTGTTGGATAGGCAAGAAATGAGCCGACTTTGTGAGTCTATCAACTACGACCCAAATGGCGTCGTTCTTCTTGAATGTTTTTGGTAGGCCTGTAACAAAGTCCATGGAAATATCATCCCATTTCCACACAGGAATATCTAATGGTTGTAGTAATCCACTAGCTCTTTGATGCTCAATCTTTACTTGCTGACAAGTTAAACAATGACTCACATATTTAGCTACATCTTCTTTCATACCACTCCACCAAAAGTTCTGCCTTAAATCTCTATACATCTTAGTGGCTCCCGGGTGAATAGAGAATGGTGAACTGTGTGCCTCTGCTAATAAGGAGTCACGAAGGGTTGAGTCATCTGGCACACATAATCTATTCCCACACCAGATAACTCCTTGTTCATCAACTCGAAACTCAGATTGTTTCCCTATCTTCAAATTTTGTAATATCGCCCAAAGTTCTCCATCTTGATTCTGAGCTTCCTTGATCCGTGTAATAAGATCAGATTCTATCCTCATCTTGGCTAGATAACCGTTAGACTCACCAAGCTGTAACCCAACTTCTATTTTATCAAGATCTGAGATAATCTGTGGTTGGATTTGAAGACGTGCTACTCCACCTGCACTCTTTCGACTGAGAGCATCTGCCACGACATTCGCCTTGCCCGGATGATACTGGATGTTGGCATCGTAATCCTTGAGTAGTTCTAACCATCTCCTCTGCCTCATATGAGTTCTTTTTGAGTGAAAATATACTTAAGGCTCTTATGATCAGTAAAGATGTCACATGTCTCTCCATACAAATAATGTCTCCAAATCTTTAATGCAAACACTACAGCTGCAAGCTCTAAGTCATGTGTTGGGTAGTTTACTTCGTACGGTTTAAGTTGTCGGGAAGCATAGGCAATAACTTTACCATGCTGCATAAGAACACAACCGAGTCCCTTCTTTGATGCATCACTATAAATTTGGTATCCGCCAGAACCCGAAGGTAACGTAAGAATAGGGGCAGATACTATTCTTTTCTTTAGTTCCTCAAAACTCTTTTCTCTATCCTCGTTCCACGTAAATTTTACACCCTTTCTCATAAGCTGAGTTAGAGGTAATGCTACACGAGAGAAACCTTCCACAAAACGTCGGTAATAGCCCGCTAAACCAAGGAAACTACGAACTTCAGTGACGGATGTCGGTCGAGGCCATTTAGTAATAGCTTCCACCTTTGCCGGACCCATAGTGATACCTTTAGCTGATACAACATGGCCTAAAAATGCCACTTGTTCAAGCCAAAAGTCACACTTAGAAAATTTAGCATATAACTTCTTTTGGCGTAAGGTCTCCAAAATCGTGCGAAGGTGGTCTTCATGCTCCTCTCTACTTTTAGAGAATACCAAGATGTCATCGATAAAAACAATTACAAAGCGGTCCAAATACTCATGGAACACTCTGTTCATGAGGTCCATAAAGACAGCTGGAGCATTGGTCAAGCCAAAAGGCATAACTAGGAACTCGTAGTGACCGTAACGGGTACGGAATGCTGTCTTAGGAACATCTTGATCTCGGATCCTCAATTGATGGTATCCTGATCTGAGGTCGATCTTAGAGAAGAACTTTGCCCCTTGTAGTTGATCGAAGAGATCGTCAATACGCGGTAACGGATAGCGGTTCCGGATAGTAATCTTATTAAGCTCTCGGTAGTCGATGCATAGACGCATACTACCATCTTTCTTCTTCACAAATAATACCGGTGCCCCCATGGTGAAACACTAGGTCTAATGAATCCAAGTTGTAATAGTTCCTGCAGTTGTTCTTTTAATTCCTTCAACTCTACCGGAGCCATCCGATAAGGTGCCTTAGAAATAGGTTCCGCCCCGGGGATTAAATCAATAGTAAACTCGACTTCACGCTCAGGTGGTAACCCTGGAAGTTCTTCAGGAAAGACATCAGAGAATTCCCGAACAATAGGAAAGTCTTCAATACGAGGAGTATCCACTGATGTATCTTTTATAGAAGCTAAGAATCCCTCACATCCACGGAATATAAGCTTTTGGGCTTTCAGAGCCGAGATAATTTTGAGAGGTTTCCGAGGTAGGCTCCCTTGGTAAACTAAGTCAGGATTCATAGGATCACTAAATAGCACACAACGAGTTTGACATTCTATGGTAACATGGTGTCGTGTTAACCAATCCATGCCAAGAATAATATCGAAATCACCCATGTGCATAGGAAATAGGTCAGCCTCTCTAATGATTGATTCGATCTGAATAGGACAGTTTTGGTACACTTGTGAAATAACAATCGATTCTCCAACAGGAGTAGAAATCACTAATGCAGGCTCTAGAGCGGTAGGCATGATCGTAAGGCGCTTTGTGAATAGATGAGACACTATCGAGTGGGTGGAGCAGTATCAAACAATACAGAAATATCATAGTCACCATAACGAAGTATACCACAAATCGTACCTGGAGCATTAGCAGCTTCCCTGCAGTTAGTGCGAATACTCGTCCTCCAGTAGTGGGTGGCGCATTGGCTCCCTTAGCATCATTCTCTGGTCGGTTCCTCGCCTTTGGGCATTGACTAACCCTATGCCCCATATCTCCACAACCAAGACAAGCTCCTGTAAGTCGACGACAAGTTCCGGGATGATGCTTTCCACAATGAGTACACATCGGATGTCTGGAAGGATTGCCTTTTGATTCACCAGTTGAGCTGCAATTGGTTGTTGATAGGGTATCATTTGACCTTGACTTCGAGTCTTACCATGCCATGGCTTAGTGTTCTTCCCCGATCCTTGATTTTTCTGACGATCATTTCCATTTCGGTCAGATCCTTGAGATGACTCACCGCCAGCCTGAATACGAGTCCCATCTCTACTGCGCTTCTTATTATCCTCAAATTTTAACAAAAATTCTTTTCTCTCCAGGTCCACCCTTTTTGCAGCCCTAACAACTTCCTCAACATTGTTGAAAGTGGAGTGAATAATAGCCTTACGAATCCGATCACATACTGCCCATTGATACTTTTCAGCCCGTTCCTCAGGTGGTCCAGCAGAAGAACCTAGAAATCCCAACAGTCGATAAAACCGGTCTGTAAAATCAGTGAGTGATTCATCGTTTCGTTGACGGATGTTATCATACTCCCGCCTGTATGCTGCTTTATCCACATTCGTAAAATACTTGTCGAAGAATATGGAACGAAAATCATTCCAAGATAGAGTCTCCATGAACTGTTCGCCTCCTCTTTCAGCTACCACATTCTCCCACCATACTTGAGCATCTTCCTCCAGCTTATATGCAGCTAAACCAGCCCTGTACTGCTGATAAACTCTAAGCACGGTAAAAATTTTCTCAATATGAGCGATCTAGTCTTTGGCCACTGCAGGTGTAGCCGCCTTAGTGAATGCTCGTGGTTTTTGCTTTTGAAATCGCGCTAGCCAAACGTCTGCACCAGTTGGGTTTGGATTCGGATCCGGATTTGGGTTTGGATTTGGATTAGGATTTGGGTTTGGGTTTGGATTTGGGTTCGGATTATGTACCGCATCAATCAAAGTCGGTAGTATAGCAGTAAGTGCTTGGGTCATAGCACCAACAAGGTTTGGATCAGGTCCATTCGACCCGCTAGAATTTCGTGAATTACGGCTGGGAGGCATCTAAAATGAAAACATTTCACATTAATCAGAACAACGTGAATTAGAAAACAGCCATATAATATATAGAGAACCTAACCCAATGTCTACCCAATCCTCACATGTCTTAATTATTTAGTTTAAGTTTTCTACAGGAAGGAGCCTAAGCTCTGATACCATAACTGTAACACCCCAACCCGGGTAAGGTTGACGTGTCACATAAACAGTAATCAGAGGTTCATGAATGATAGAATTAAAGTACTAAGAAACACTCAAATTCTTACATAGGTCCAAATAATTTAAATAAAGTCTTAAAATCAAAATACTATTAAATCTTATTAATCCAAATGTTCTCATCCTAACTTCTTGAGTTAACACTCTTCACTCGTTCCCCTGAGCCCCTTGAGTACCTGCTATAAAAATAAGAGAAAACAACAAAAGAAAATACGGCTGAGCCAAAGAATGCTCAGTAACGGAAATAAACAATAGCAATACAATGATCAATAATGATAACAATGAGATGATCAAGTTGAAAATCAAATGATAATGATCATCTAAAAGGAATACCCATATGAGCCAATAATAATAACAATTAACAATGTGTACATTAGCTGCAGTTCTAATGCACCAATATGTGAGATAGGAATGTGGGCACACACCTAACCATCTCACCAGTAAACAATAACAATGATATCCTAGGATCGATCCATACGCCTCCTTTAACAATAATCAATATGTGTAACAACTTAGCACATAATAATAATGTAGAGACGTTGTGGTCTAATCGCTCTGCCACAGATAGAGCACGTCACTTGTGCCACAATGACGCCCTATGTCCCCATAGGTGGATGTGCTCGGGTATGGAGGTCAATAATACAATCAAGTCAATATAACACAATAAGTTACACTAGAGCTCATAACCCTTAATCAAGGTTACTAGCTATAATCAATCATTTAGGAAGCATGTGACAATGAGTACAAAGCAGATAAAGGCTATCACATGCAAACAATATCAACTATACAATAAACACTTATAACAATAATCTTATGGATTTGATAACCAACAAGTCAAGTTAAGAATTCAAAATACAGATCAAGAACGAGAGGTATTCATGCTACGAGAGAGAAAGGTAGGAATCCGTACCTTATACACGAATGACAATAATCAGGAACAAAGTCTAGGCTCGGCTAACGTCGTGAGAACCTACGATAACGTAACGTAAATTATAGTTTGAAAAATTCCAGTTCTGCCTCTGTCTTTTCGCACTTGTTAAAAATACTAAACGACGTCTAAAAATTCTGAAAATCTCCAGTTTACTAGATTAGTGAGTTCTGAACAACTTTCATTTAGAAAAGTTTCTGATTTGAATTACCGAAATATGAGAAAAATGTGGATCTTTACAGCTGCGCAGAACTGCTAGCTGTTACGAAAACGACTGTTTGGAGGTCTAAACGAATGAGTTTTTCGATGTTTTATATATCAACAGATTCGTCTTTCGACGAACTTCGTCATGGACATAAAGTTTAACTGATTTGGATCTGTTATGATAAAGTTATGGCCTCCGTAAGTTGGCTGTAAAATACGGGACTATATCGACTATTTGAAGCTTATTTTTAAACAAAATGAACTATTTATAATGTTTGTTAATATTATATATAACTTGTTAAGGTTTTTAACAAATTAATTTACAGGAGATTAATTGGGTACTTTCATATAATAAGTTTTATGTTTAATCATATTTTTACCATTTAATAAAAGAATCCATAAAAATAATTTAAATAAATGTCCTTGTTATATAATCTTATAAAGGCTTAGACTTAAATAAAATTACAGAAAATTAAGATTGCTGATGTAAAAATAAACAGAGCTTATAAAAAGATTTTTATAATTTTTGGTAATTTTCTGTAATTTTAAAGGCTTATAAAGGCATAAAAAAATAATGGGAGGGGGCTGGTTTCGAACCCGTGACCTCCTCCCCATACTCCCACACCCAAACCACTAAACCAAAGGCACAAGGCCGCGGTTATCTTGGTTTCGAAATGGTTTTAACCCATTTAATCCCTTTTCCCAAATTTCAACCGAGCCCTAATTCGGTTTTGGATCAAATTGAATCCCAAATCGGTGTTTATAGCAAAATCAATGTTAGGGCTTTCGTTTCTAGGCTAAAATCGAGCATGTATGTATGTTCAATTTCCTGCTAATCAATCCCGAATCCCAAAATCCCAAATTTTAAACCGTATAAACCCTAGAAACAATTCCGCTTCAATTGAGCATCAAAACGATGTTAATAGCCAAATTAATGATGGGGCTTTCATTCCTAGTATAGAATCGAGTATGTAGCTGTCTCGATTACCTATATGATGTTCGTTTGAAGTTAAACCAATAAAGAACAGGTCGCGGCACTCGTGTCAATCGAATGATGCTCAAACGATGATTGTACCCAAATTAAACTTGTAGACAGCTTCGGATGATGATCAAGAGCAATAGCCCCTTATCAAACGCGATTGGAATCGATCGGAGGTTGTTTTAAAAGTGAGTTGCAGGTCCGAAGGTGATAGTGATCGGATGAACTGTTTTGGGCGTTTTTAGATGCAATTTAACACAATGGAATCTTAATAATGATTAAAAGTTCGATATTGCGGTATTACTTTGATTATTAAACATGTTAGTGCGATTGATCGGTTGTAAAGTGGCTGAGCTTCGTGGGTATCGATTTGAAGAAGAAGAAGCAGTTGGTTTCTTTGGAATATTACACATTAGGTCCCTGTGGTTTCATGTTTCTTTTATTTTGTACACAAAGTTATAAATTTAAATTTTCAAAGTGGCAAAATAACCCCTTGCACTTTTATTATTATTATTATTATTATTATTATTATTATTATTATTATTATTTTTTACGGGTATTATAGACGCGGTTAATAATAATAATAATAAAGTATGAAAAGAATATGTGTGTGTAAATAGAGAGGCGGTGAAGAGAGTACAAAAGCAGATTTTCATCTGCATCATCTTCATTTCTTGTTCATATTGAAACTAAACTACCGTTTTCATCGTCGTCGAACGTCTGATCAAATCGGCAATTTGGTTCCGTTTCGGTAAGTTCTGAATGTCACGGATCTATATGATTGAATTTGATCCAATAACACGTTTAAATCATCGATTTGATCTTGTTCTCTTCTAAGTTTAAAACCGGAAAATTCGGATCCGATTTTTAGTGAAGTTTTGATAAAATAATGATCCGAAACTATTGTAAACTATGTGTACATATTCTGTTTTGAATATGACATGATTTGGATAATTAAAACTCGAGTTTTGGATAATTTGGATAAAAAACGTTAAGAACACAGCTGCTGATCCGTTTCAGATGAATGGGCTCAGTCGCATAATTCAATCGTGCGACTGAGAACTCAGTCGCCTGGGTTAGAAGCCGAATGAAGCCGAGTGGTCACCGCATATGAATGAGGACCCAGTCGTGCGAATGTATGGTTAGTCGTACGACTGAGTGCGAATGAAGGTTCAGTCGCATGATTTAGTCGCATGAGGCCTCATTCGTATGGTTGACCCGATTGGTTGGCTCTGTTGTTCGAATGTGTTCATTTGAATGGTACATTCGTGCGAATGAGAGGTTCATTCGTATAGGAGTTTTGTTTAAAAGTAGTTTACTGAATCGAGGTTTATCGCCTTAGATATACCCTGTAAGAAGAAGGACTAGTTACCTCGTGTACGTGGATTGTTTAATTTTCGTGAGAAAGTTAATAAGGTGAGTTCTAAACCCTTTTCAAGTATTTGGTTTTAACATTCGGGCTAGCATACATAAGACGATAAATGATTTGAATGTTTTAGCACCAGAATTGTGATAATGATGTTTATACATTACTGTTGGATCATGATAAGGCTGGTGCAACCAAATTTACTTCATAGTCACTTTTGGTACTACATTAAAGGGCTTCCGAAGCCAAGCAAGAGATCTTCCGAGAGTCTAAGGAACAACAGTTGAAGACATCTTCCGAAGGCAAAAGCTGAAGTCAACTACTGAAGACAACAACTGAAGCCAACAGCTGAAGATATCTTCCGAAGACAAAGTCTGATGAAAGAGCTGAAGACATAGTCTGCTTCCGAAGACAAAGAAGACTCCAAGCTTCGGAAGAAGCAGTCTTCCAAAGTATAAGTGCCTTCGGAAGAAGTTATTCTTCCGAAGCACTTTATCCTTCGGAAGACATTGCTATGTCCAGCAGATAAAAGTATGGTCCCTGACAGTCCGCTGCAGACCTCTGATACAGCATGGCATCTTCCTAAAGAGCCATGTTGTTGACCATACTTTATTCTACTGTTCACCTTTTTATGATAGTACATGTTACCAACTTTAGTTGGTGACAAAAGGTAAGTCAAGGACATGTCCTGACTACCAACTCTCAGGCAAAATGTCTGAAAGACCTCACCTAGAGTCTTGTAGTATAGATGTAAGGTTAGAGGTGTCCAGCTGGTATCAAAGTATATCCGGCTGTAGGTAGTATTATATATATCTTCTCCCTGTAACTCTTTATGTAAGCGATTTGAGTCCAAGTGTCTTGTAATCCTTTGAGTTGAGAAGCAATATATAAAAGTACCTTGAAAATTTACCTGCTGTTAAATTTTCTTACTGCTTGTTACTTGTTATATTGTGATCAACTCTTCATAGACTGCTTGCCGAGTGTTGATTCACAGTGAGTTGAGAGAAAAACCACCCGAAATCCGATCCTGCAATTGGTATCAGAGCGCCAGGCTCTTGATTGTGAGATCTTACCATCCTAATCAGCCTGTTTTTTTTCACTCCTCACCACAATCCACTCACTCAAATGGCTGCTCTCTCCAAGGCTGATATGGAAACTGGTACCTTGACCAAGTCCCCTATGATCACCCCTGAAGACTTTGACACATGGTGTATCAGGATGGAAGGCTTTATCAAGTGTCAAGACTCAAGGATGTGGGACTCCATTGTCAATGGTCCTTTCATACCAAGCACTACATCTGCCATTGGTAATCGCATCATTCCAAAAGATGTTGATGATTACTCAGAGGAAGATAGGAAGAGAATAGAGCTAGATCAAAGGGCTATGACTTGTCTCCAAACTGCTCTCCCCAACTCCATCTACAGACGCTTCAAGAAGTGCAAGACTGCTAAAGATTTATGGGAAGCTTTGAAGCTGATGTATGAGGGATCCAAGGAAACTCAAGAGAACAAGAAAGATCTCTTGAAGCAGCAGTTTGAGAACTTTACTTTCAAGGCTGGTGAGACCTTGACTCAACAATACTTCAGGTATGTTGAGCTAGTAGATACGCTGGCGGATATTGGAGTAGCTCTTGAGAATAGAGACATAGTTAGGAAGTTCATGTCTTCTCTTCCTAAACTATGGACTCACTACTGTGTTGTCATCAAGAGAACTTCGGACCTTAAGACTCTTTCTCTCACAGAGTTGTATGGTATCCTAAGTGCATTTCAGATGGAGATGAACATGCAGAACTCCTCTGACGACTCAAATAACCAACAAAGTTCAGCCCTTCATGTGGTTGAAAGGGAAAGCATGGAACCACAACATCAGTTGCTATGCTACCCTGACAACTCACATACTGGACCCTTCATCACTCTACCTGAGACTCCAAAGTCTCAAAAGGTTCAACATAACTCCTTTCAGGATAGTTGTGCCTTTGTCTCTGGAAGTGGACACTCTGGTGATTTTCAATACTGCTTTGATGATCTTGAGTGCTTCAATCCAGATGATGTGGAGTACATGGACATTGTCCAGCAGATGGCTATTTTAACTTACAGAGCGAAGAAGTTCTTCAAGAGAACTGGAAGGCAATTCCCTCAAAACCCAGTCAACAGCAAGTTTGGGTTTGATAAGAGCAAAGCAAGGTGCTACAACTGCAACCAACTTGGTCACTTTGCTAGGGAATGCAAGGCTCCCAAGAACAAACCGGGAACCCCACAGGCCTCCACACATCCCACTGCTCCCAAGCATGAAGAAAAGTCAATTGAAACAGCTGTTGTTGCTCAGGAAGTTGACTGGAGCTTCATGGTACAGGATGTGACTCCCGCTCAAGCACTCATGGCCAGGACAGATGATGATCAGGTATATGAACATCTTTGTACCGCTGCCTGTATTGCTAAAGTTAAATTGTATAGGATTACATTTCGGAAATCAGATCTGAGGTTGAGTCTTTAAATGTGCTAAAATCTGACTTTAAAAGAGCTGAATCTGACTATCAAAGGAAAATTGATGAGTTAGAGAAAACTGTGTCTCTTTTGAAACATGAAAAGACTAACTACAAGACTCAAATCAAAGATCTGATCTCCAAACTTTCTGAAGTTCAAGCCCAGTTAGTCACAGCTGAGGCTCAGGCCAGGAAGCAAGCTATTGCTGAGCAAAGCTTCCAAACTATTCTTGCATCAACCTCTCATTCCAAAATGTTTTATCAAAACAAAGAAGGGTTGGGAACCAGTGAAATAGCTCCACCACACTCTTATGAGTCTATTAGACTACCTAGATGTGGTACTGAAGAGCAAGAGGTTCCAACTGCTGACCCTTCTCCATTAGAACTAGAGGATGAAGTGAAAATAGTGGCCTCCACAGGGGAGAAACAGGAGGATACACCATCTCCACCTGTGATGACCAAATCCTGACCACCAAGGCAAGAAGAAGCAGAGCTAAAGCTGCTAGAAGGACTGCTAAGAAGGTTGCAGAGTCCAAGCTTAAGTTTGACCCTAAGCAAAAGGGTGTCTTCATTTCTGCCGGATTTCAAGTGGTAGGTACTCCTGATTCAGGAAAGGAGTGTAGTACCAGCACTCCTGTCCTACTGAAGGATCAGAAGTCAAAAGGGAAAGTTGCTGATGAAGAGAAGAAACCCAAGAAACAACAACCTGCAAGTTCCCAGAAGACTAACATTGCATGCATAATGTGTGGTCTGCACAACCACATGGCTAAAGATTGTTACTACAATCCAGCAAGCACACATTATGCAAATAATGTTAGAAAAGAAGTAGTCAGAGAAGGTTTCTCAGTTGGACCACTTCAAAAGGTCCAAATGATGAAAAAGGGAAAGTTGGTCTCGGAAGCCAAGCTGCTTTCGGAAGAAACTGCTTCTTCCGAAGGGAAAATGGCTTCGGAAGCCAAACCTTCTAAGGTTCGGAAGAACAAGAAGGCTCCCTTGAAACCATCTCAGAAGAAGACTACTTCGGAAGAAAAGGTGGTGAAGGCTTCTTCCGAAAAGAGAGAAGCTTCGGAAGAAGACCATGCTGCAAAAGCTTCAACAAGCTCATCCTCAAAGATCAACCAAAGGATGGATTGGAAGATCAAGGAAGATGCTGCAGCCCAAACCTCTTCTTCAACAATGACCTCTATTGAACCCCATTGCATATCTTTTGGTTCAATTATGTCACTATCTTTGGAAGAGCCCGAGACCTGCAAGGCTTGGGCTTTCAAACAAAACTAACCATCTCATCTTATGTGCAGGGACATCCATTTGACAAGAACAACAATATCTGGATTGTAGATAGTGGATGCTCCAAGCACATGACAGGGAACAGATCTCTCCTTCAACAATTCCAGAACTTTGATGGAGGGCCTGTCCAATTGGAAGTGAGGCCGGAGGATATATTTCTGGCAGAGGAAGTATATCCAATGGCAGAATAAACATTGACAAAGTTCACTTTGTCAAACAGCTTGAACACAATCTGTTAAGTGTTTCTCAATTCTGTGATCAGAAGCATCAGATGCTTTTCACAGAACATGAGTGCATTATCCTCAAACCAGGGATGACAATTCCTCCGGAATTGGTGCTTCTCAGATCTCGCAGGAAAGGGATATGTACAAGCTGGATATGAACAATGCTTCTCCTATGGGTGAAGTATCATGCTTTCTTTCCAAAGCTGATAGTGATGAGTCAACACTATGGCATAAACGCATGTGTCATGTGAATTTTAAAACAATGAATAAATTGGCTAAAAATAACTTGGTACATGGTTTGCCTAAAAAGGAATTTTTCTGCAAAGATAACTGTGTTGCATGCCTGAAAGGGAAACAACACAGATCATCTCATAAATCCAAATGTGTTAACTCTATCACTACTCCATTACACTTATTGCACATGGATCTCTTTGGTCCCACAAGTATAATGAGTATTGGAAGGAAATCATACTGCCTTGTGATCGTTGATGATTTTACAAGATTTACATGGGTATTCTTTTTAAGAAGTAAAGATGAAACTGCTGAAACTTTAAAATCTTTTATTCTTAAAATAGAAAATCAAATTGATCACAAGGTTAAGATTATTAGAAGTGATCAAGGGACTGAGTTTAAGAACTTCGTTCTTGACTCATTCTGTGACTCAAAGGGATTGCCAGACAATATAGTGCTCCCAGAACTTCTCAACAAAACGGTGTTGCTGAGAGGAGGAACAGGACACTTATTGAGGCTGCTCGGACCATGTTAGCTGATTCAAAGCTGCCTCTAACATTCTGGGCAGAGGCAGTCAGCACTGCATGCTATGTGCAGAACATGGTTCTTGTAGTTAAGCCCCATGGAAAAACCCCTTATGAGTTATGGAACAAGAGGCCACCGTTCATTGGCTTTCTAAGGTCCTTTGGCTGCAGGTGTACCATACTTAACACAAAGGACAACTTGGCAAAGTTTGCTGAGAAGTCGGATGATGCTATCTTTATTGGATACTCTTCTAGCTCCAAAGCTTATAGAGTATACAATATTAAGAATCAACAATTTGAGGAGTCATCCAACATAGTTGTTAATGAGCACACTCCTTGTGTTAGGGGGAATGGACCTGAGTATATCTTTGATTTAGAATTGTTTCCAAACTATTCTAAACCATCTTGTGAGAATGTTTCAGCTGGAACAGGTGCTCAAAGTGATGCTGATGCTGATGCAGGTCAACTATATGAGCTTCCCAGACCTATTCCAAATTCTCCAAGAGCTGAAGGGCAACAAGCTTCAACTATTCACAGATCTGACAGTGTAACTATCTCCAGAAATAGTGAAGCTTCAACAAGTGAATCACTTGATCAACCTCAAAGTTCCTCAGGTGATCCACTACAACACCAGGTTGAGGGAAGTGGTATTCTGAAGGAACAGGCAACTGTTAATACTACTTCACAACCAACCATTGATGATGTTTCTCAATCATTCAATCAGTCCTCATTGAATGACTCTGAAACAGCAGTTGGACAGAGTGATCCAGTTCCTGATCAGAATATGTCTAACCTAGACTTATCTCTGTAATTGGAAGTGATTCCTCGTCTTAGGATTCACAACACTCATCCAACTGAGAACATCATAGGGAATGTCTCTGAGGGTGTGAGAACAAGAGGACAAACTCATCATGGGAATGTCTGCTTGTACTCATGCTTCCTGTCTCAGATGGAACCAAAGAAGGTAGAAGATGCCTTAAAGGATAGTAGTTGGGTTGAATCGATGCAGGAGGAGCTGCTTCAATTCAAAAGACAAAAGGTCTGGAATCTATGCCCACTACCATCTGGTCAAGTACCCATAGGCATTAAATGGGTATTCAGGAACAAGAAAGATGATAGAGGCTTGATTATCAAGAACAAGGCAAGACTAGTAGTTCAAGGGTACACCCAGGAGGAAGGAATTGATTATACTGATGTCTTTGCACCTGTTGCAAGACTTGAGGCAGTTAGGATCTTCCTTGCTTATGCTGCATCCAAGAACTTCACAGTCTACCAACTTGATGTCAAGTGTGCTTTTCTATATGGGGATATAGATAGGGAAATCTACGTGTGTCAACCTCCAGGATTTGAAGACCCACAGCACCCCAACTATGTGTGCAAACTGGATAAAGCTCTATATGGGCTGCACCAAGCACCTAGGCTGTGGTATGAGACCTTGTCTCAGTTTCTCCTGAAGAATGGATACACTAGAGGTACCATTGACAAGACTCTTTTCATCAGAAAGAGTGGAGAAGACATTTTGCTTGTACAAGTCTATGTTGATGACATCATATTTGGTTCTTCAAACGACCAAATGTGCAAAAACTTTGAAAGCATTATGAAGCAGAAGTTTGAGATGAGTTCCATGGGAAAAATGGACTTTTTCCTAGGAATCCAGGTGAAACAGATGAAGGAAGGGTTCTTCATAAGTCAATCTAAGTATGTCTCAGACATCTTAGAAAGATTTGAAATGAAGGACTGTAAACCAGCCAAGACACCATACCCAGAAACCATAATCTTTGCCCTGACCTTAAGGGGGAGGATACTGATCAACATCAGTATAGAGCAATTATTGGTTCTCTGATGTATCTCACTGCAAGTAGACCAGATATCATGTTTGCCACATGCATTTGTGCAAGATATCAGGCTGCTCCAAAGGTGTCTCACCTAGCTGCTGCAAAGAGAATCCTCAGATACCTCAATGGAGCACCTAAACTAGGTCTCTGGTATCCAAGAAATAGTGATTTCAATCTCTATGGATACTCTGACAGTGACTATGGTGGCTGCAACATTGACAAGAAATCAACATCAGGAGGATGTCAATTTCTTGGTGGAAGGATTATCTCATGGCAATGCAAGAAACAATCCTGTGTCTCTACATCTGTCACACCCCAACCTTGACGGCGGAAACGTCGAGATGTGAGGGTTAAGATTGTTCACAGCCACATAACGCTATATTTAAAGGTAAATATTAATATTTTAGTTTCAACAGGAAATACAAACATGAGTCTTAAACATGAATTAAGTTCAAACATAAATCAAAACATAACATTTTATTTATTTAACTAGGTCCACGTCCTAGTTTTATTGCAAGCTTCAAAAGACCACTTTAAACTTGGGGGTTACCTGAAACATGATAAAAATAAAAGGTCAACTAAAAATAGTTGGTGAGTTTCCAAGGTTTTCATACATAATATGATAAAGTTACAAGTAGCAATTCATGTCATAGGTTATAAGCTAGTAAGGTTATAGAACACATATCGTTACGACCAAACCTCGACTTGATTACAAGTATATAAGATTGGCTAAGTGTATTTGGTTCCCTAGCGCATAAGCATACGGCTCCTAGGAGTCGGCAATACATCGACTTTAGCACCAAATAGGCTTGTCAGGCCCAAAGATCTAAGACGTCGCCAGGCTAGCAATAGTTAATGATTGTAAACAAACTATGTATCTCATATAAACGCTTACAACACACAAATAACCATGACAAAATATGAATTGCAAGTGCTTTACAAGTCTAAACGTTTACAAGTGCATTATGTATAAGTAATCATGTTTCACCCCAAATTAGTGTGAAAATATAAAAAGGGGCAAGGAAACTCACATGGCAAAATAAGTTTAAGACTAAAGATTAATAAGGTTGATAATAAACGTTGTTCCAAGATGAACGTCACAAGGCACCTAAATATATATATTATAAGATTTAGGTTAATAATAAGGTCTAACGATTAAACGCGAACTAAGGTTTCAATAAAGGTTGGGTATTTGAGGTTTTGTCAACAATTTATATTTAACAAGTGAATAACAATTACATTTTTTTTTGAAATAGGTGATAAGAAATATATTTATATATTTTTTTATGAAATATATATTTATACAATAGTTGAAATAGAATTTTATAACCAAATAAGATTAATACGTTTTAAACAATTAATAAATAACTAAATAAATAAAAATGTGTGGACCAACAACCATTTAAATTCATAAAAATATACCCAAGTACAACATTATTAAAAGGAAAACATATTATTTCAATTGTTTAATTCTTTTCTTCTTCTCTTTTTTTTTTTTAAAAAAAATATACAGAAAATGATTTGATACTTTTACAAATATTTAGATTTTATAAAATCCATATTTATATTTGTTAAAATATTTTAGAACTTTATTTTGGGCTAAAAGCCCCTTAAAAAAAATTGCATGAAGGTCCCCGGGTTCGAACCCGGGACCTCATGCTCACACACACACCGACATAACCATTGAACCAAGGCCTCAGCCGCAATAGCTTCCCGTTTTTAAATCATAAAAACCAACCTTTAAGATTTCCCCCAAAACCCATGAACCCTAGATTCGCTTTCACCCAAATTGAAGGTCAATTCGTGGTTGTTGTTGCTAAAGATCATGGGGCTTTTGTTCCCCATGTAAATTCGAGTAGGTAGGTGATTCCAATTACCCGGTATTGAAGTGTAAAGCACAAGAACATGTGATGAACAAGCCGCGGCCTCGTAGAGCTTGATTGATGTTCAAATGAAGATGATAATAAAATTCGTTGCACAGGTAGCTTCTAATGGTCTGGGTGATCAAAAGCCCTATGTAAATTTCGAGTTTAATCGGGTAGAAGGTGTGTGAACACTTGGGTACAGGTCGCGATTTCAGAGAGGAATCGAGTGTGTATTTTTTGTGTTTCTCAGGTGCAATTGAGAGTTGTGAACGATTAGATGTAGTTATATGATTGTTTACGTTCATTTAATTGGATTATTATTGAGGTTTAATGCTCGAACGGCTATGGAGTTTAAGGCCGCTCGGTTACTCGATTGATTGGATCCATAACCGCTGTTAAACTCAATTAAAGTTCATAAATGGGTTCGAATAGTGTTGAGGAATCGATTGGAAACGGTTTTGGATGAAAAATCGCCTTAGAGATTGGGCATTGGGGTGGCCGGAGCCGCGGCCGGAGGTGGCCGGAGGCTTCGCCGGAAAAACGGGGTGGGCGGGGGGTTTGGGTTTAATTTGGAATTTTACACAAATGGCCCCTCAACTTTGATTTTCCATTATTTTATGCTAAAACTTCAATTTGAAGTTTATAAAACTACATTAAGACCCCCTCATCTTTTTAAACTTAATCTAACTTATTTAATTATTCAAGTTTTTTTTTTTTTTAATTATTATTATTATTATTATTTTCATTATTATTATTATTATTATTATTATTATTATTATTATTATTATTATTATTATTGTTATTATTAATGTTATTATTATTATTATAATTAATATTACTATTTAATTGATTAGAACTTTAGGTAAACAAGGAATGAAACAAGAATAGCCCACAACGTTTCATAAATGGCATGAATGGTCCTTACAAGAATTTAACGAAGTTAACTTATATTTAACGAAAATACGAAATGTTACAGTCTCCCCGACTTAAAACAATTTCGTCCCGAAATTAAGAAATGAAACTATACAAATAAGAACGGGTATTTCTTCTTCATGTGCTCCTCACGTTCCCAAGTAAATTCAGCACCACGTTTATTCTCCCAACGAACCTTGACGATTGGGGTAGTGGTAGTTCTGGTCTTCTTCATAATGCGATCCATGATCTCAACAGGTTTCTCAACGAAATGCAATGACTCGTCGATCTGGATGTCTTCCAACGGAACATGCAGACTTTCATCAGCCAAGCACTTTTTCAAATTTGAGACGTGGAACACAGGATGAACCCCACTAAGGTCGGAAGGTAATTCCAGTTTGTAAGCCATTTTTCCAATCCTTTTCAGAATCTTGAAAGGGCCTACAAATCTTGGAGCCAGTTTACCCTTCTTCCCAAAGCGAACGACACCCTTCCACGGTGAAACCTTAAGAAGAACCATCTCCCCAACTTGGAATTCCAACGGTTTACGTCTCTTATCAGCATAGCTCTTTTGTCGACTTCTTGCCACTTCAAGGTTCTTTCGGATGGTAGAAACTTTATCGGTCGTCTCTTGTATAAGTTCAGGACCAGTGATGAAGTTTTCACCAATGTCGGTCCAGCAGATCGGTGAACGGCATTTACGACCATAAAGCGCTTCGAACGGTGTCATCTTGATACTCGAGTGGTAACTATTGTTATACGAAAATTCCGCTAGCGGTAGATGCGTATCCCAATCGCCACCAAAGTCAAGGACACAAAGGCGTAGCAAATCCTCCAAGGTTTGGATGGTTCGCTCGGTCTGACCATCAGTTTGGGGATGGTAAGCCGTGCTTAGATCCAATTGAGTACCCAAGAGTTCTTGCATAGACGACCAAAAGTGCGAAGTGAAACGAGCGTCTCGGTCGGATATGATGTGAAGAGGTACCCCATGACGACTTACAATTTCATCAACGTATATACGAGCCAACCTTGATGTCTTGTAAGTGTCACGTATGGGTATAAAATGTGCCGACTTGGTCAGTCGGTCGACGATCACCCATATGCTATCATGTCCACGAGAGGTTCGGGGTAGCTTGGTTATGAAGTCCATGGATATGTGTTCCCACTTCCACATAGGAATCTCGGGTTGCTCAAGTAATCCACTTGGACGTTGATGTTCGGCTTTAACCTTCGTACACGTGAGGCACTTAGCTACATAAGTCGCTATGTCTTTCTTCATTCCAGGCCACCAATATTGACTACGCAGATCCATGTACATCTTATCAGAGCCAGGATGAATAGAATAACGAGTTTGATGAGCTTCGTTCATGACAAGAGTACGAAGATTATCACGATTTGGAACCCAAATTCGGTTCGCGAAATACATCAACCCATTAGGTTTCATCTCCAATTGAGTTAGAAGGTTATTCTCCAGTTCATCCTTCATTCTTCTTCTTGTTGAACCCTTTGTTGAGCCTCCAAGATACTAGACTTGATGTCACTATCTATTCTCAAGTTTTGTAGCAGTACAGTAGCCTCGTTGACATCTAGTCGAATTTCAGTATCGAATCCTCTCAAGGTGTCAAACCATTGTCGTCGATCGCGAATTTCTTGGAACGAGACCATCTTGCTATGAACCTTTCGACTTAGTGCATCGGCCACAACATTTGCCTTTCCAGGATGGTAACGAATGTCACAGTCATAATCACTAATCAACTCAAGCCAACGACGTTGTCTCATATTGAGATCTTTTTGATTAAAAACGTGTTGAAGGCTTTTGTGATCGGTGTAGACTATACATTATGTACCATAAAGGTAATGTCTCCAAATCTTCAAAGCAAAAACAATAGCACCAAGCTCGAGATCGTGTGTTGTGTAATTCACCTCGTGAACCTTCAGTTGTCTCGATGCATAAGCTATGACCTTTCCTCGTTGCATAAGAACACAACCAAGGCCTTGTTTTGATGCATCACAATATACGGTGAAATCATCGTTTCCATCGGGTAGGGTCAAGATAGGAGCATTGCACAGTTTGTGCTTTAATGCTTCAAAAGCTTCTTTCTGTTCGGGCCCCCACTCGAATGGTTTATTCTTTTGTGTCAGGGAAGTGAGAGGCTTCGCGATCCTTGAAAAGTTGGCGATGAATCGCGGTAATAACCAGCAAGACCAAGGAAAGAACGAATCTCGGTTGGAGTCGTGGGAACACACCAATTCTTTACAGCTTCCACCTTTGCAGGGTCAACATGAATTCCTTGGCTATTCACCACGTGTCCTAGAAATTGAACTTCCTCGAGCCAGAAGTCACACTTCGAGAACTTCGCGTACAATTGTTCTTTCTTCAACAACTCAAGAACTTGTCGCAAATGCAGTTCATGCTCGGTGTTAGTCTTGGAGTAGATAAGTATGTCATCAATGAAGACGATCACAAACTTATCTAGATAAGGCTTGCATACTCGGTTCATAAGATCCATGAAGACAGCAGGAGCATTAGTTAAACCAAAAGGCATCACCATAAACTCGTAGTGCCCATAACGAGTACGGAACGCGGTTTTTGGGATGTCATCATCATGGACTCGTAATTGATGATATCCAGAACGTAGATCAATCTTCGAGAATATAGCAGCTCCTTGAAGTTGATCAAACAAGTCATCGATGCGAGGAAGAGGATAGCGGTTCTTGATGGTAAGCTTGTTAAGCTCACGATAGTCGATGCACATACGAAACGACCCATCTTTCTTCTTCACAAAGAGAACAGGTGCACCCCAAGGCGAAGAACTAGGACGAATGAAACCCTTCTCGGTTAGCTCTTGAAGTTGACTAGAAAGTTCTTGCATTTCCGATGGTGCAAGTCGATACGGTGACTTAGCCACGGGGTTTGCTCCCGGTATCAGGTCAATTTTAAACTCAACTTCACGCACGGGAGGTAAACCACTAAGGTCGTCGGGAAATACTTCAGGAAAGTCTCGGACAATCGGAACGTCCTTAAGTTCTTTCCCTTTGACTTTTGTGTTGACCACGTAAGCCAAGAAGGCCATATACTTCTTGCTTAAGCACTTCCGGGCTTGAGTACAAGACATGAGTTTAAACCCGTTAGAAGATTTCTTGCCGAAAACTTTCAAAGTATCCCCAGATGGTAACGGTATACGGATGCACTTCTCGAAACAAACGATCTCGGCATGGTGTTTGGCTAACCAATCCATACCAATGATGACATCGAAGCTTCCAAGTTTCATAGGAATAAGATCAATAAGAAAATCGTGAGCGTCAAGACTTAAGATGCAATCACGGATAACAACATCCACAGTGATCGGTTCTCCATCGGCAACTTCAACGGTGAGAGGTCTTCTAGTTTCGTATGTGGCTTAGCAAGTACGGATTCAAACTCTAATGAAACAAAACTCTTATCGGCTCCAGAATCAAATAGGACATAGGCATAAGTCTTATTAATAAGAAACATACCTGTTCAATTTTTTTAGGTATTTAACGATACAAGTAATGTATGAAAAGAATCGGATCACAAAAGTTACAAGTAAGTTAACATACCATTCACCACATCGTTGTTTGCTTGTGCTTGGTTAGCGTTGATGTTGAAAGCACGTCCTCGAGCTTGTGGAACATTACCCACCAGGCGAGGTGTAACACCCGCAATTTTGATTAGACAAAGGGAAATAATAAGAAGAAAAGAAAAGAAAGAATTTTGGAGGAAAAGGAAAAGAAAGAGAAAGTAGAAGGGGGTTTTGTGTAAAAGTACAAAGAAAAGAGAAATATCTGATATACATAGGGATGGCTGCCTACTTTTCTTTTTCTCACAACCCCAAAATCTTCGAAGTGTTCTAGAGAGAGAAAGAGCAGACTACAGGAATTTGAAGGAAGAACACGAAGAAGAAGAAGACTGATTCGAGGTACGAGGTCGCACGACGACGGGTTTTGAAGAAGCCTTACTCAGCAGTACAAGGTGAGTTCTAAGACCCCTTCTTTTACATATTTTGAACGATTTTTGGGGCTGGAGCACATATTGAAACTGTTTTCGAGCTGTGAGCGCTCAATCTGTGTATGTATGTATGAGTATGAAAGTGTGTATGGTCCGTTTGGACTGCTATGCCTAGTGTATGTAAGATTCCTAGGGCAGATAGATGAATCTCAGCATGTTGATCATATGAGTACTGCTGAATGTATGTTTTAGAAGTCCTTCTATGATATGCATGACGTTTAGTTGATTCTAAGCAGCTGATATGATAAATCAGTGCTAATGTATGTTAAGAAGATGAGCAGGTTGTAGAATTGCACAGGTTAAGTGCAGGTCACCATACTCAACCGCATCAAATTAATGCGGACAGACCACGAAATGTGGTTGTCTTCATCCGCATCAACAAATGCGGATGACTAAGAAAAATGCGGTCAAGGCATTTTGCTCAGCCGCATTAACAAATGCGGATGGGTCAGGAAATGCGGTTGAGGGAACACTCAGCCGCATTGATCTAATGCGGACAAGTCAGGAAGAATGGCCAAGGCATTCTTCGACCGCATTGACCAATGCGGGTAGGATGCGAAATACGGTTAAGGCATTTCCTCATCCGCAATGACTAATGCGGATGGCATGAAACGCGGATGAATTGAAGAATGAAATGCGGACAAGGCATTCCTCATCCGCATTGACTAATGCGGACGATCAGACTAATGCGGATGAACCAGAATGTGAAATGCAGATCAGGCTTGGTAAGATCTGATCAATTTGAGGAAATTGAGTAACATAGGCATGATAGTGATGATGATGTTGCATGGTTGCACCTGTTGTATGCCATATATGAATGATGCCTTGTAAGATGATGAATGAATGTTATGTGTATGTTAGAATGATGTATGTATGTTAGTATGATGTTGCCATGATAAATGGTGAATACTGATGATATGTAAGTATGTATGTTCCTTATGTATATGTGTTTTATCTTTAATAACTTTACGTGAATGAATAAACGAAAGAAACGAATGTAGTAAGAACGTAAAGTGAAAGATAATGAAAGAAGGAACATGATGAATGAATGCATGCATTAACGAATGAATGAACGTAATAAAGGCTTGCAAGCAAAATGAAGGAGGTGCACACCCCTGGCAGGTGTTAGCTCAACGGTGTACGGGTTAGCTACCCGAAGGATGTACATCGGGTCAATCATTGAGATTGATAATGAGGTGAGCAACTTCGTGTTGCAAGAGACTCGGTTAGCAGGCAATCATAAGATTGTCACTGAGGTGATCAGTCGCGCACTGCAAGAGACTCGGCTAACGTATGTAAGAAGTAAAGTGGAAAGATGAGGTGAGCAACTTCGTGTTGCAAGAGACTCGGTTAGCAGGCAATCATAAGATTGTCACTGAGGTGAGCAGTCGCGCACTGCAAGAGACTCGGCTAACGTATGTTAGAAGTAAAGTGAAAAGATGAGTGGTGCATGTACCTACCCCAGGTGACTGGATCAGCTTTGTGCACAACGTCGTGGCTAACCACCACAGGTCCAGCACCAGTAGTATGTATGATGAAAGGGGGTACTGTACATGTCACCGAATGTAATGAACGTTCGAACGAAAGTAATAAATGAATGAATGAATAAAATGAATGTTCGAACGTATGAAGTGAAAGTATGAATGAAAGTAAAGACATACGAAAGTATGTAAAGTATGAATGAAAGTAAAGTCATACGAAAGTATGTAAAGTATGAATGAAAGTAAAGACATACGAAAGTATGTAAAGTATGTAAAGTATGTATGTATGAAAGTACACGAATGAAAGTAAGTAATGAATGATGAGGCTAACCACCACAGGTCCAGCACCAGTAGTATGTATGATGAAAGGGGGTACTGTACATGTCACCGAATGTAATGAACGTTCGAACGAAAGTAATAAATGAATGAATGAATAAAATGAATGTTCGAACGTATGAAGTGAAAGTATGAATGAAAGTAAAGACATACGAAAGTATGTAAAGTATGAATGAAAGTAAAGACATACGAAAGTATGTAAAGCATGAATGAAAGTAAAGACATACGAAAGTATGTAAAGTATGTAAAGTATGTATGTATGAAAGTACACGAATGAAAGTAAGTAATGAATGATGAGATAATAATAATATTATCTACGTGTACGTATGATGTGTGAACACATGTATGAAAGAGCAGTTAATGAGAATGAAAGTATGTTTATTATAAAACTAGAACTCACTCAGCAACGCTGACTTTTTATGTGTTTCCAGTTGGCAGGTAGTGTTGCTGAGGATGGCACGAGGCGACTACTCAGCTCTTTTGGGATGGCATTCACTTTTTGATTATGCAGCCACATCTTGTGTTGTGGGCCCGTAATGCGCGCAACACATTATGTTGCATGCAAGTGCAAGATTTCTTGATAATCCTGATAAACATGATTATTTAAGAAATCTTGTTACGAAAGAAAATATATTTTTGAACTTAATATCTCCTCTAGAGGTCGCTGTATGATCCTATGAGGAGAGACAGAGTAGAGAAAGTTGTATTTTGTAATCGAGTCAATGATGTAATGACTTTTATGAATGAATGAGAATGTATATATATTTATCATTTCCGCTGCGTTGATTTATGATTATATACATTATGTACGTTATATGTGCGATGAAGAACCAACCGTAAGGTGCCGGTGAGCGGGGCCTTACAAGTTGGTATCAGAGCAAAAGTTTAAGTAAAATGGGTAAATTTTCATAATAAACCTAAACTTAAACTGAGAATGGGACAGGGAGAATGAGAATGCCATCTGAGTAGTCGCGTGCCATCAGGTATTTTCCTAAAGATTAACTGGTTATTATGTGCGCATGTGATGTGAGTTACGTGTACTGTTAGACTGAGATACTAATGTAGTCAGGATAGGTGATGCTCGGGGTACGAAGAGTAGAGTAAGTGGCTAATCACAACTGGCCACTGTAATTAGGGACTTACTGTACTTAACATAAACTGAGCTATTTCCTTGAATGACCGTGTTGGTGTTTTAATCTTTCAGTGTGATAGAAGATGGTCGGTGATAGATCATCTGATGCTTCCCGTGATGGTGAACGTGGTGATGAGCCGCGTATCACGCGAGGAAGACTTAGGAAAGAGAAAGTAGTTCGTGAGGAGAACGAGATTCCTCACCAGGAAGAGACGGACGAAAGCGCCAAGTTGAGAGCCTCGGTAAAAGAGGCAGTGATTGAGGAAGTGCACCAGGTTATGCAGACGATCTTACCGACTGTAATGACCGAAGCGATAAAGGCAGTACGAGAGGAGGATAGACGAGGGAGGAATCGGTCCTCGGGTAGACAGCAACAGGCAGGGGTAGAAACAGTATTATCTGATGATGAAGAGGAAGAGGAGGAAGAACAGGTACGGGAGACAGCCCGGGGTTGTGACTACGGGAAATTTATGAGGTGCAAGCCTCCGACTTTGATGGTTCGGGTACGGCTGCTGATGCTCACCAATGGGTGAGAGAGATGGAGGCGGTCCTTGATATCAGTGACTGCCGAGAGGATAAGAAGGTAAAGTTTGCTACCCACTCGTTTACGGGGACGGCATTGTGCTGGTGGGACAATATTGTCCAGGCCGAGGGTAGCAGGGCCATTGGGAAATTGAAGTGGTCTGAGTTGAAGAGGATGGTGATCGAGGAGTTTAGTCCTCGTCGAGAGATGGACAGAGTTGAGAGAGAGTTCCTGCAGTTGGAAGCGGGAACGATGACCCACCAACAATACACGACCAAGTTCAACGACATGGCACGGTTGGTGCCAGAGCAAGTGACGCCGGTGTCTCGCAAGATTAACCGGTATATTCAGGGGTTGCCAGCCGAAATTCGTTGGCACTTGATTTCCGCCCGACCAAGTACTTTCAGGTCGGCGGTGGATTTAGCTGGGAGGTTGTACGATGAACGGGCTGCGATGGTGAAATCTGAGGGCAGTAAGAAGGGAAAGTGTATGAGGCGCGGATGTAGCGCCTACTTATGTTATGTAAAGAATGTAGAGACGCCAACACCACAACTATGCGATGTACCAGTGGTGTGACTTTCCAGATGTGTTTCCCGAAGACTTATCGGGTTTGCCACCTGATCAAGAGATCGAATTCCAGATCGACCTGATACCGGGTGCCCAACCTGTCGCGAAAGCACCGTATCGCTTGGCTCCGACGGAGATGAAAGGATTGATGGATCAGTTGCAAGAGCTGCTGGATAAGGGGTTTATTCGACCGAGTATCTCACCTTGGGGTGCTCCGGTTCTGTTCGTAAAGAAGAAGGATGGTAGTATGCGGATGTGCATCGACTACGTGAGTTGAATAAGCTGACAGTGAAGAACAGTTACCCCTTGCCAAGGATCGATGACTTGTTTGACCAACTTCAAGGTGCTAGTTGGTTTTTCCACGAGGCCATGGGAACGAGGTTGCATATTAGCACGGCTTATCATCCTCAAACTGATGGTCAGTCAGAAAGGACCATTCAGACCTTGGAAGATATGCTTCGGGCATGTGTTATCGATTTCGGAGGAAGTTGGGATGACCATCTACCGTTAGCTGAGTTCTCGTACAACAACAATTATCATGCTAGTATGGGCATGCCACCCTACGAGATGTTATACGGTAGAAGATGCAGGACCCCCGTCTATTGGGGTGAAATTGGTCAAAAAAAAAAAAAAAAAAAAAAAAAAAAAAAAAAAAAAAAGAATTGGGAAGCGTCGAAGTGGTAGAGGCTACGACTGAAAAGCTCGAAAGAATTAAAGCGTATATGAAGGCGGCCAAAGACCGACAGAAGTCGTATGCTGACAAACGACGCAGGCCAATTGAGTTCCAAGTGGGAGACCGGGTTATGTTGAAGGTCTCACCTTGGAAAGGGATCATTCGATTCCGGAAGCGGGGTAAGTTGAGTCCGCGATATATAGGCCCTTTCCGAATCATTGCTCGAGTAGGAGAGGTGGCCTATAGGTTAGATCTGCCAGAGGAACTAAGTGGAATTCACCCGACTTTCCACGTGTCCCATCTGAGGAAGTGTTTGGCGGACGAAGACATGGTCGTTCCACTGGATGATATCGAAGTAGATGAAAAGCTCAATTATGTAGAGCAACCAGTGGCGATCATAGATCGGAAAGAGAAGAGGTTGAGAAATTAAGTGGTCCCTCTTGTGCGTGTACAGTGGCGGCACCGGAAGGGATCCGAGTCGACGTGGGAAACTGAAGAAGAAATGAGGCAGCATTACCCACGACTGTTCGAGGAATGACAGGTTTCGGGGACGAAACCTAAAATAAGGGGGGTGGACTTGTAACACCCGCAATTTTGATTAGACAAAGGGAAATAATAAGAAGAAAAGAAAAGAAAGAATTTTGGAGGAAAAGGAAAAGAAAGAGAAAGTAGAAGGGGGTTTTGTGTAAAAGTACAAAGAAAAGAGAAATATCTGATATACATAGGGATGGCTGCCCACTTTCTTTTTCTCACAACCCCAAAATCTTCGAAGTGTTCTAGAGAGAGAAAGAGCAGACTACAGGAATTTGAAGGAAGAACACGAAGAAGAAGAAGACTGATTCGAGGTACGAGGTTGCACGACGACGGGTTTTGAAGAAGCCTTACTCAGCAGTACAAGGTGAGTTCTAAGACCCCTTCTTTTACATATTTTGAACGATTTTTGGGGCTGGAGCACATATTGAAACTGTTTTCGAGCTGTGAGCGCTCAATCTGTGTATGTATGTATGAGTATGAAAGTGTGTATGGTCCGTTTGGACTGCTATGCCTAGTGTATGTAAGATTCCTAGGGCAGATAGATGAATCTCAGCATGTTGATCATATGAGTACTGCTGAATGTATGTTTTAGAAGTCCTTCTTATGATATGCATGACGTTTAGTTGATTCTAAGCAGCTGATATGATAAATCAGTGCTAATGTATGTTAAGAAGATGAGCAGGTTATAGAATTGCACAGGTTAAGTGCAGGTCACCATACTCAACCGCATCAAATTAATGCGGACAGACCACGAAATGTGGTTGTCTTCATCCGCATCAACAAATGCGGATGACTAAGAAAAATGCGGTCAAGGCATTTTGCTCAGCCGCATTAACAAATGCGGATGGGTCAGGAAATGCGGTTGAGGGAACACTCAGCCGCATTGATCTAATGCGGACAAGTCAGGAAGAATGGCCAAGGCATTCTTCGACCGCATTGACCAATGCGGGTAGGATGCGAAATACGGTTAAGGCATTTCCTCATCCGCAATGACTAATGCGGATGGCATGAAACGCGGATGAATTGAAGAATGAAATACGGACAAGGCATTCCTCATCCGCATTGACTAATGCGGACGATCAGACTAATGCGGATGAACCAGAATGTGAAATGCAGATCAGGCTTGGTAAGATCTGATCAATTTGAGGAAATTGAGTAACATAGGCATGATAGTGATGATGATGTTGCATGGTTGCACCTGTTGTATGCCATATATGAATGATGCCTTGTAAGATGATGAATGAATGTTATGTGTATGTTAGAATGATGTATGTATGTTAGTATGATGTTGCCATGATAAATGGTGAATACTGATGATATGTAAGTATGTATGTTCCTTATGTATATGTGTTTTATCTTTAATAACTTTACGTGAATGAATAAACGAAAGAAACGAATGTAGTAAGAACGTAAAGTGAAAGATAATGAAAGAAGGAACATGATGAATGAATGCATGCATTAACGAATGAATGAACGTAATAAAGGCTTGCAAGCAAAATGAAGGAGGTGCACACCCCTGGCAGGTGTTAGCTCAACGGTGTACGGGTTAGCTACCCCGAAGGATGTACATCGGGTCAATCATTGAGATTGATAATGAGGTGAGCAACTTCGTGTTGCAAGAGACTCGGTTAGCAGGCAATCATAAGATTGTCACTGAGGTGATCAGTCGCGCACTGCAAGAGACTCGGCTAACGTATGTAAGAAGTAAAGTGGAAAGATGAGGTGAGCAACTTCGTGTTGCAAGAGACTCGGTTAGCAGGCAATCATAAGATTGTCACTGAGGTGAGCAGTCGCGCACTGCAAGAGACTCGGCTAACGTATGTTAGAAGTAAAGTGAAAAGATGAGTGGTGCATGTACCTACCCAGGTGACTGGATCAGCTTTGTGCACAACGTTCGTGGCTAACCACCACAGGTCCAGCACCAGTAGTATGTATGATGAAAGGGGGTACTGTACATGTCACCGAATGTAATGAACGTTCGAACGAAAGTAATAAATGAATGAATGAATAAAATGAATGTTCGAACGTATGAAGTGAAAGTATGAATGAAAGTAAAGACATACGAAAGTATGTAAAGTATGAATGAAAGTAAAGTCATACGAAAGTATGTAAAGTATGAATGAAAGTAAAGACATACGAAAGTATGTAAAGTATGTAAAGTATGTATGTATGAAAGTACACGAATGAAAGTAAGTAATGAATGATGAGGCTAACCACCACAGGTCCAGCACCAGTAGTATGTATGATGAAAGGGGGTACTGTACATGTCACCGAATGTAATGAACGTTCGAACGAAAGTAATAAATGAATGAATGAATAAAATGAATGTTCGAACGTATGAAGTGAAAGTATGAATGAAAGTAAAGACATACGAAAGTATGTAAAGTATGAATGAAAGTAAAGACATACGAAAGTATGTAAAGTATGAATGAAAGTAAAGACATACGAAAGTATGTAAAGTATGTAAAGTATGTATGTATGAAAGTACACGAATGAAAGTAAGTAATGAATGATGAGATAATAATAATATTATCTACGTGTACGTATGATGTGTGAACACATGTATGAAAGAGCAGTTAATGAGAATGAAAGTATGTTTTATTATAAAACTAGAACTCACTCAGCAACGCTGACTTTTTATGTGTTTCCAGTTGGCAGGTAGTGTTGCTGAGGATGGCACGAGGCGACTACTCAGCTCTTTTGGGATGGCATTCACTTTTTGATTATGCAGCCACATCTTGTGTTGTGGGCCCGTAATGCGCGCAACACATTATGTTGCATGCAAGTGCAAGATTTCTTGATAATCCTGATAAACATGATTATTTAAGAAATCTTGTTACGAAAGAAAATATATTTTTGAACTTAATATCTCCTCTAGAGGTCGCTGTATGATCCTATGAGGAGAGACAGAGTAGAGAAAGTTGTATTTTGTAATCGAGTCAATGATGTAATGACTTTTATGAATGAATGAGAATGTATATATATTTTATCATTTCCGCTGCGTTGATTTATGATTATATACATTATGTACGTTATATGTGCGATGAAGAACCAACCGTAAGGTGCCCGGTGAGCGGGGCCTTACACGAGGGCATTGTGGGCGGAAATGACCAGGTTCCCCACAATTGTAACAAACACGGTTTGTGACCATGGCGGCGTTGTTAGGTGCACGGTGACAAGTCGCCACCCAGTGACCATATTTACCGCATAAGGTACAGATACGACATGGTTGATTCCCCGGATGATGGTATCTACACGTGTTGCACATAGGTTGAGGACCAGCATAAGCTCTAGCCCCAGGCACTTGTGCCACAGGTGCAGCGACAGGTACATGTTGCGTTTGGGGTTGTTTGGGTGCAGCCACGGCATAGTTGCGTGCCGGTGTAAACTTACGCTTCTGTTGTTGTTATTGTTGTGAGACGGTTCAGCTTTAGTCTCCTTAACAGCCTCAGAAGCCGTCTTTCCACCTTCTTTGCACCCTTCACAGACATGGTGCCCGCTCGTATATGGTTCTCAGTGAGTTGGGCGGTGATTGTGATGGCTTCCTCCAAGGTTGTGGGCCTACTACCCACCACGGCATCTTGAATTTGAGGTGGTACCCCCTTGATGAATTTTTCAATGTTACGGGGCACGGTGTCTACCATGTGTGGTAGGAGCATACTCAATTCTTGATGTCGGGTGGAATAAGCCAAATGATTCCCACCATCCTGTTTGAGGTTCCAGAACTCCTCCTCCAGCTTTTGCAACTCGCTCCTCGGGCAAAACTTTTGGATCATGATATCCTTAATTCTTCCCAGGGCAACGCCAAAGCAACCTCAGTTCCACGGTTTTTCTTTTCACTATTCCACCATGTTAGTGCCCGTTGTTGAAGGACACTTGCAGCATAGTGAACTTTGAACTCATCAGGGCACTCGCTAACGATAAAGGTGTTCTCCATACTTTCAAACCACTCGAGGAGTCCAGTGGCTCCTTCTTTTCCACTAAAACTAGTGGGTTTGCACGAGTTGAAGTGTTTGAAAGTGCAAGTACGGGTGTTCCCTTGTTGATTGTTGTTATTCTCTCCATGAGCACCACTATTGTTCCCATTAGTGTTGTTGTTGCTATTAGCCATTAGGGTGCTATTAAGCTCAGCAACCATGGTTGGGAGCACAACAGCCATTTGTCGGGCTATCATTGCTGCAAGTTTTCGGTCGGAACTTCCACGCTTTCCATGATGACGAGACATGCTAGATATACAAAATGAGTTAGTTACAGGAATGAGAATAACAAAGAATAGTAGTTTAGACAAAGACAAGCTAAGGGTTGTAAGGTACACAGAATGATTCCATTTGGGTAACGCATTACCATTTGGAAACGTTGACACGTCAAGGTGAATTGACCCATTTGCCTTAGAGATATGTGTATTTTGACCATAGTTTATCACTCATCCCAGAAATCCCCAGGTAGCGTAACGGGCCCCTCAATGAGATTTATACGAATACGCTTGCCTTAGCCCGAGGGCTTTTTGCCAGGAAATCCAGAATACAGGTGTCTATGTGTCACACAATATTTCTTAGGTTCATGAAATCAAAACCTTGATGAGATTTATATATATTAGACATAACGCTTAAAGATCCAAGTCATAAGCATAAGTATACGATTCCACGTGTCGTCGAGAATAAGATTAAGAGGTTTCATGTTCGGGGGGAGTCTAAGAGTCAAATGTAAGTTTTGGGAGACATGTAGAAATGTTTAGGCAATCCTATGCTAAGGCATCAAATTGCACATAAGGGAACATAGCATATGTAGCATGCAAAACCATATACCTTAAAGAGAGAAATATAATTCTATAAGGTTCATGCATATGCTATAGTCTAGGTCACCATTTCTAATAACCTAATTCCCTATAGTTACGGGCTCTGATACCAATCTGTCACACCCCAACCTTGACGGCGGAAACGTCGAGATGTGAGGGTTAAGATTGTTCACAGCCACATAACGCTATATTTAAAGGTAAATATTAATATTTTAAGTTTCAACAGGAAATACAAACATGAGTCTCAAACATGAATTAAGTTCAAACATAAATCAAAACATAACATTTTATTTATTTAACTAGGTCCACGTCCTAGTTTTATTGCAAGCTTCAAAAGACCACTTTAAACTTGGGGGTTACCTGAAACATGATAAAAATAAAAGGTCAACTAAAAATAGTTGGTGAGTTTCCAAGGTTTTCATACATAATATGATAAAGTTACAAGTAGCAATTCATGTCATAGGTTATAAGCTAGTAAGGTTATAGAAACATATCGTTACGACCAAACCTCGACTTGATTACAAGTATATAAGATTGGCTAAGTGTATTGGTTCCCTAGTGCACAAGCATACGGCTCCTAGGAGTCGGCAATACATCGACTTTAGCACCAAATAGGCTTGTCAGGCCCAAAGATCTAAGACGTCGCCAGGCTAGCAATAGTTAATGATTGTAAACAAACTATGTATCTCATATAAACGCTTACAACACACAAATAACCATGACAAAATATGAATTGCAAGTGCTTTACAAGTCTAAACGTTTACAAGTGCATTATGTATAAGTAATCATGTTTCACCCTAAATTAGTGTGAAAATATAAAAGGGGCAAGGAAACTCACATGGCAAAATAAGTTTAAGACTAAGATTAATAAGGTTGATAATAAACGTTGTTCCAAGATGAACGTCACAAGGCACCTAAATATATATTATAAGATTTAGGTTAATAATAAGGTCTAACGATTAAACGCGAACTAAGGTTTCAATAAAGGTTGGGTATTTGAGGTTTTGTCAACAATTTATATTAACAAGTGAATAACAATTACATTTTTTTTTGAAATAGGTGATAAGAAATATATTTATATTTTTTTATGAAATATATTTTTATACAATAGTTGAAATAGAATTTTATAACCAAATAAGATTAATACGTTTTAAACAATTAATAAATAACTAAATAAATAAAAATGTGTGGACCAACAACCATTTTAAATTCATAAAAATATACCCAAGTACAACATTTATTAAAAGGAAAACATATTATTTCAATTGTTTAATTCTTTTCTTCTTCTCTTTTTTTTTTTTTTTAAAAAAAATATACAGAAAATGATTTGATACTTTTACAAATATTTAGATTTTATAAAATCCATATTTATATTTGTTAAAATATTTAGAACTTTATTTTGGGCTAAAAGCCCCTTAAAAAAAATTGCATGAAGGTCCCGGGTTCGAACCCGGGACCTCATGCTCACACACACACCGACATAACCATTGAACCAAGGCCTCAGCCGCAATAGCTTCCCGTTTTTAAATCATAAAAAACCCAACCTTAAGATTTCCCCAAAAACCCATGAACCCTAGATTCGCTTTCACCCAAATTGAAGGTCAATTCGTGGTTGTTGTTGCTAAAGATCATGGGGCTTTTGTTCCCCATGTAAATTCAAGTAGGTAGGTGATTCCAATTACCCGGTATTGAAGTGTAAAGCACAAGAACAGGTGATGAACAAGCCGCGGCCTCGTAGAGCTTGATTGATGTTCAAATGAAGATGATAATAAAATTCGTTGCACAGGTAGCTTCTAATGGTCTGGGTGATCAAAAGCCCTATGTAAATTTCGAGTTTAATCGGGTAGAAGGTGGTGAACACTTGGGTACAGGTCGCGATTTCAGAGAGGAATCGAGTGTGTATTTTTTGTGTTTCTCAGGTGCAATTGAGAGTTGTGAACGATTAGATGTAGTTATATGATTGTTTACGTTCATTTAATTGGATTATTATTGAGGTTTAATGCTCGAACGGCTATGGAGTTTAAGGCCGCTCGGTTACTCGATTGATTGGATCCATAACCGCTGTTAAACTCAATTAAAGTTCATAAATGGGTTCGAATAGTGTTGAGGAATCGATTGGAAACGGTTTTGGATGAAAAATCGCCTTAGAGATTGGGCATTGGGGTGGCCGGAGCCGCGGCCGGAGGTGGCCGGAGGCTTCGCCGGAAAAACGGGGTGGGCGGGGGGTTTGGGTTTAATTTTGGAATTTTACACAATGGCCCCTCAACTTTGATTTTCCATTATTTTATGCTAAAACTTCAATTTGAAGTTTATAAAAACTACATTAAGACCCCCTCATCTTTTTAAACTTTAATCTAACTTATTTAATTGTTCAAGTTTTTTTATTTTTTTATTATTATTATTATTTTCATTTATTATTATTATTATTATTATTATTATTATATTATTATTATTATTATTATTATTATTGTTATTATTAATGTTATTATTATTATTATAATTAATATTACTATTTAATTGATTAGAACTTTAGGTAAACAAGGAATGAAACAAGAATAGCCCACAACGTTTCATAAATGGCATGAATGGTCCTTACAAGAATTTAACGAAGTTAACTTATATCTAACGAAAATACGAATGTTACAACATCAACTGCTGAAGCTGAATACATTGCTGCTGCTAGCTGCTGTGCTCAACTGCTATGGATTCAAAATCAGATGTTAGACTATGGGTTCAACTTCATGACTACTCCTATCCATATTGACAACAACAGTGCTATCTCCATTACTGAGAATCCGGTGAAGCACTCCAAGACAAAACACATTGATATCAGGTATCATTTCATTAGAGATATTCATGAGAAACAGCTGATAAAGTTAATCAAAGTTGACTCAAATGAAAATATGCTGATTTGTTCACAAAGGCATTTGATGAACAAAGGTTAAGTATCTCATATCAGCAATTGGGATGATAAACATTGAATAACTACCTCTTTTGAAGACCTTTTTAAATGAGTAATGTCTTGTGTCAATACAATTTAAGCCCTGTTACAAAAGATCTTTAAATTATTCCAAGTATAAATTCCTTCCGAAGAGGAATTAACTCTCGGAAGATATTCTTGAATATCTTCCGAAGCCAAAATTCCTCATTGGAAATTTTCTTCTCGGAAGAGTTTTTGGTCTCGGAAGAAGCGATTGATTCTATATCAGATCTACTTCCGAAACTTATACAACTCTCCATTCGGAAAGACAACTTTACCTTCGGAAGCAATGCCTGGCTTCGGAAGATAAAGTGCCTTCAAAGGACAATTTTACCTTCGGAAACAATACCAAGCTTCGGAAGATAAAATTGCCTTAGAAAGAAAATTACCTTCGGAAATGTTTTACCCTCGGAAGTAAAGGTTTTATATGTAACGGATATCTTTTGGGCCCCACTCTGTAAAAAGTAAAGATTTTGTTGATAATGTCAGATTATTTAAAATTATCCTTGCCGCCATCATCATTTCTCCGCCGTAAACCACCATACCACCCACAGTAACCCCAAAACAGTTACCCTATTACCACCACCATACCACTATTCACCCCTTTTAAATAATCTTGACTTATCAATTTCATCTTCTTTTACCACTTACAGCCCTAACTGTTCCCTTCACTGTCAAACCCTCAATTTCACCCAAAATTTCAAGCTTACCTTTTCTCCAATGGCGCTAAACCCTCAGCACAACCAAGTCGCATTACTTGACTCGTCAAGGGATGCCGACTTCACCCAAATCATCACCTTCTCACCGAATCCACCTACCTCACTGCACTCACAGTTAACCCAACCGTATACTCCAACCATATGTTAGAATTTTGGAGCAACGGAGAAACTACAGTGATGAATGGGGTTCGAGTCCTGAGAACCAGAGTTTGTGGCCAAGAGTTGGTCATCAATGAACAGATCATCAGGGAGCATCTCGAGCTTCACGATGATGGGGCTCCTACTGAGTTCCCTAGGAAGACTTGGAAGGCACGTATATCCTCATGGGATATGGAGGCGATGTCAGCAGGTCTACAGTATACAAGTTCAACTTCTCTTACCATTGGAAGTTCCTGCTGCACATTGTTTTGCACTGCCTCTCCAACAAATCAGGGGGTTGGGATCAAATCCCATATGAACTAGGATGCCTAGTTCATGGGTTGGTAAGAGGCCTCAGATTCAACTACTCACGATTTTGTTGAACAACCTAATCGCCAATCTGAGCAGGGATACATTCTTCATGTATCCCCGATTCCTTCAACACATAATCAACTGTGAGATGGAACCAAGCAAGCTTGTCTGCGCAGCTACTCTTCCTGTTCCACACATGAGGCCTACCATCTTCAAGATACTGAAGAAGATGTCCACCAACTTCACTGGACGGTACACTCCATTACCTCCAGAGATGACTGAGCGCATAGCTCCTGGTGACATCCCTGTTATCCCCACAGGTGATGAACCCACACCAGCAACATCCACCACAATACCAAAACCTTCTTTACCCATCAAAGCCACATATCAGAGACGCCCCAAACGAACCCTTGTTCAATCTACTATGATTGAACAAGCTCCTTCTGTTCACACCCAAAGGACTAGAGTGGAATCATGGGCTCCCACTCAGTCTGAGGTCACACCATCCTTCACAATTGACCTCAATATGGGTTTTGAGCCTCCTCAGTCTCAAAACCCTGAGCCCGAACCCCAAGCCTTTAGCCCACAGGGTGAGTCTCTACACTCCCCTGTGCAGCCTTCTAGGGACAGCCCCACCATAGGCTCAATGCCTGTAGACATTGATCAAGGTCCCGGGTCAGTAGGACTAACCACCCTCTCTTTCACTGACCTTTTACTCTGAACTGATGAAGAGATTACATCTCTCCATGGCCATGAAGTTGATCTACAACACCCACTGAGAGATCAACAGAGCCAAGAGGGATCCCTTGTCTCTAGCCCCCATCAGAAGCCTGCTACTGAGGTGAGTCCCACTGATGTGGAGGGGACTCATGTAGACTCAGCTGCCACTACTCAGAGTCTCTCATTGAGCTCTCAGGACAGTGGTAACATAATTAGGACTGAGTCTACGACAACTTTGCCCATTGACATCTCTGAAAGAGATGACTCTGAGCAAAGGAAACCAGGGTGCCAAGAAACCACATCTGGTGGTGAGAGTGAGCATACTAGGTATGTTATCTTATCTCCCCGTGATTCTTCTTATGAAGATGAGGGAAGTATGCAACTAACACTTCAGTACTTGCTTTCTAAGGTCTCCAACCTGGAATCACAGGTGAAGATCTTAGAATCAAGGACTGCCACTCAGCAACTTGAGATTAACTCTCTCAAGGCTAAACTAGCTGAGAAACAGATGGAGAGGTCTGTTAGGCATGTACCAATCCAGGTCTCAATGACTTCTTCCTCTAGCTCATCTAGCTCTCAAGATGATGCTACCAAAAAGGGGGAGAAAGTTCAGAGACAAACACCACAGGAACCACAGATCCAACTCATTTCTTCCCAAATCATTACACTACCTGAGTCATCTCAATCCTTTCTGGAGATTGACTCAAGGATGCTTCAAGATCTCTACAGACTTTTCACAAAGTTTGTATTGAGATCATCCCTAGAACAGCCCAGCCCCGACACCACACTTGCATACTTTGGGGCTGAAGAGCTTCAAAGACTGACTGCACCTTCTACCACTGTGGAGGAAGTTGGTCAACCTAAGGTCTTCATGGAACCTGAGATTAGCTTCGAAGGGGAAATGGGGACTGATGGCCCAGCAACTGAAACAGATGGGACAGAATCTGCAGCAGTCTCATCTTCCGAAGCTCTAGCTGAGGCTTCCGAAGCTTACATGGAAGCCTCGGAAGAACAAGACAAGTCTTCCGAGGCCGAAATAGAAGCTGCGGAAGGCTTATTTCAGATGTCCGAGGAACTGACCATCACAGATGTCATTGCTGAAATTGCATCTGAGGTGAGCAGGGAGGACATTTCTAAAATACCTCCAACCCAAGCACCAGCTGAACTTCTCTCTCAATCACAACCCTCCATCCAAGAACCACCACAGTCGAGCACAATCAAAGACAAAGGCAAAAGAAAATTGACTGCGGAAGAGCTTCAGGAGGAGGAGAAGATTGAGAAGGCCAAAAAGAAAGGTCGGTTTCCTACTGAGAAGCTGTTAGCTGCTAGTTCTAAGGCAGCTGTAGCCAATCAGGAAGAAATCAACCAGAGGAGAAGAACAGCACTCATTGACCAGCTCATCAATCTAGGAGCTGCCAATGAGGAGATACTCGTGCTACCATTAGAGGAGTTGGTGACCTTGGAGAGGTCAACCAGGCTACAACAAGAAAAAGAAGCCAGGTTGGCCTTGGAGAAGGAAGAACAAGAGCAAAGGGAGGCAGCCCTGAAGCTGAGAGAGGCTAGGATCAAGTTCCTCCTCTCAAGAGGCTTCAGTCTTCCTGAACTGTCTCCACATGATGATGACATGATCCTGCTGCTCCACAACAAAGAGCAGGATCAAATGGAGAAGGAAAGGAAGAAGGCTGCTAGGGAGAAGTTGAAGGTGAAGAGGAAGGGAGGAAGAGGAGGAAGAGAAGGAGGTCACTACTGCCAAGAAGTCAATGACAAAGCCTGGATGAAGGACTACCTCCGGGCTCATGGCTTCTCTAGTAGGCAGGTGGGACCTATGTCCGAAAGGACACTCCAGCGGATAGTCAGTGAAATAAAAGCTGACATCCGTTTGGGAAAAAGGAAGGAGATGTACAGAAGGATGAAAGGAATGGTCTTCACCCCAGCCACTCAACCACAGCCACAACCCACACCAGAACCAACCCCTTTTCCCATTAAACCCGAACCCACTGATGAAACCTTCACCCCTCAACCCACAACTCTACCCAAACCTACCACATCACCTCAACCACCCAAACTACCCATCCTAAAACCCAAGACTCAACCCAAAACCACTAAACCTAAGCCTACCTAACAACAACCAAGATCATCCCCTCAACCTCCTAAACATCTCTCCTTTGAGGAAATAAAGGAGTTCAAGACGAGGCTCATCAACTGCACTACCTTGAGCAGCATCTCCTGTGAGGGAGAGGTTATCAACATCACCTATGTTGATAACTCTTCAAGCTCCCTCACCCTAGGCCAATTTCTTGAATTGCCTAGAGATACCTTGGGCCAGGCTGCAAGACTTCTTGGTCTCAACTCCGATACCCTCAATGCTGAGGAGAAGAGGCTAAGAAGAAGACTGGTGACTCTGCTGGATACCAGGAAAGAGGACAGGATTTCTGGTCAATCTCCTGGACCTAGAAATGCAATAATCCAGTGGAGGTTCGATGAACCTTCTCACAACTTTGTTGTGGAAAGGGAGAATGGTGAAACCAACAGGCTCAATGCCACTTCTGTACTGCATCTCAGCAGATTTGATCTTGCTGAGCTTGCAGAGAAGCCATTCTCCAATCCCTCCAACTCTGAGACTGCTGGACACATCAGAAACCATATCAGTGGTCTCCACTTGGCTGAACGAAATAGAAGAGCCAAGATTGAAGAAGAGTTGAAGCTGAAAAGAGTGGAAGACAAGGAAAGACCAACCACCAAAGGCACAGCCTTTCTACAGATGGTGGAAGGTCCTGAATTGGAACCAATAGTTCGATGGGAATATGACTATACTTCCCATCAACTAACTCTTTTCAGAGGGCCACAACAGAGGGTACACATAATCCAAGGTGACAGAGTAGAGGTTCTGTCCACCAAAGATTTGTACAAGATTCTCAGCATCACAGCAGGAAAGAATGAAGATACTGATAAACACTTGCTTTCCTTGGTGCTGAGAGCTTTGAGAAGAAGAGAGAATGAAGTTTTGGTAGCATCAGCCTAGGGGGAGTTTGTTGGATCATGATAAGGCTGGTGCAACCAAATTCACTTCATAGTCACTTTTGGTACTACATTAAAGGCTTCCGAAGCCAAGCAAGAGATCTTCCAAGAGTCTAAGGAACAATAGCTGAAGACATCTTCCGAAGGCAAAAGCTGAAGTCAACTACTGAGACAACAACTGAAGCCAACAGCTGAAGATATCTTCCGAAGACAAAGTCTGATGAAAGAGCTGAAGACATAGTCTGCTTCCGAAGACAAGAAGACTCCAAGCTTCGGAAGAAGCAGTCTTCCGAAGTATAAGTGCCTTCGGAAGAAGTTATTCTTCCGAAGCACTTTATCCTTCAGAAGACATTGCTATGTCCAGCAGATAAAAGTATGGTCCCTGACAGTCCGCTGCAGACCTCTGATACAGCATGGCATCTTCCTAAAGAGCCATGTTGTTGACCATACTTTATTCTACTGTTCACCTTTTTATGATAGTACATGTTACCAACTTTAGTTGGTGACAAAAGGTAAGTCAGGGACATGTCCTGACTACCAACTCTCAGGCAAAATGTCTGAAAGACCTCACCTAGAGTCTTGTAGTATAGATGTAAGGTTAGAGGTGTCCAGCTGGTATCAAAGTATATCCGGCTGTAGGTAGTATTATATATATCTTCTCCCTGTAACTCTTTATGTAAGCGATTTGAGTCCAAGTGTCTTGTAATCTTTTGAGTTGAGAAGCAATATATAAAAGTACCTTGAAAATTTACCTGCTGTTAAATTTTCTTACTGTTGTTACTTGTTATATTGTGATCAATTCTTCATAGACTGCTTGCCGAGTGTTGATTCACAGTGAGTTGAGAGAAAAACCACCCGAAATCCGATCCTGCAATTACTAACAGCTTGTGAAGTTGTTAGGGTAAAGTTGGGATAATGAATGGTTATCTGAATATTGCTAATCATTACGTGTTTGGTAATATTCTAATGGGTCAGATAGGGTTTTAAAAGAAACAAAAAATATATTGAAACTGGTGCTAAAAGAAAGAATATGTGGTGTGTGCGTAATTGATGTGATAATATTGGCAAAAAATAAAGAAATTGGTTTGATGTGATGTAAATCTCAATAGGTCAGTTAGGGTAAGATGCCTGAGTGTAGACTGTACAGTGAAAAGAGTGATGACGATCACTGAGCTTTGTGAACATCTTATGGTGACGACCCTAGATGATTAAATTGGCATCCTGCTGAATGAGAGATAATAGTTACAGTTTCTTGGGGGGACGAGTCCGGTGGGACAAAGTAAAGTTGATTTTTATATTATTGCCAATATAAACATGAATTTGCATGTGATATGATGTTGTTAATGTTTTAATGAAAATTTAGAACTCACCAGTTTATCTGATATTTTTGAGTGTGTTGTATGTGTGCTAGGTAAGGAAGGATCCTCTAATAATAGAAGAAAACAAACTTGAGTCAGATAAGGATGCTATCCCAGGGGAATTGCTGGCATTGGATGTGGGTTTTGTTAATGATGTAAAATAAAAAGAGAGTGTTGTATAACTAAATACTACCATATGTAAAATAATTTTGTAGGCTGGATTAGAATGTGATTGTGATCAGTCTTCCGCTGTAAGTTGAAAGCTCTGATTTGTTTATAAGATAGTATTCCAACTATGTGGCATGCCTCCGGTATCCTTCCAGGTTTAGGGCGTCACATTAATAAACTAAAATTCGCTTCGTACATCTTGATTTGTTTGATTAATATCATGATTACGCTGGTCAAGTAATCAATCTAATTACACTAAAATTAATATCTAACACATAATATGATTTTAGAGGTTTTAGGTATTAGCTTTTCAAAAATTTTGGATGACTACATAGAATACTGACAATTGTTTGAAGGTATGTGATTTTATAAATTATCTTTTCTTTGGCAATTTCGTATATACCCCTACAAACTTGAAAACTATTGTATGCACCCTAGTGAAACTGAAACTAGCTACCATATACATGCTTTTCAAAACTAGTTAAAATATCATATATACTCATTTTATTAAAAAATATAAGATATGACTATTTTACCCTTATTTGTCTAGCTAAGAACATTAAAATTTCATATTTACCCATTTAATTCTAAAAGTTATAGATTTTTGCATAATAATAATTTCTCAGGCATAAAGTTTACCTGCTTACATACTCAAGTGTAGGTAATTCATTCAAACTTGAGTTACAGTTTCTAACAATCTAATGACCCAAGACAATGAAAACCTATTTACGTTAGTATTGATAATTGAAGCATAAACTCATACATTTGTGTTAAAATCTATTTTCTATAATATCCGTGCTATCATATCTTGGTCTATAAACTCACCCATCCAACTAGACCCGTATCCATCAAGATTAACCTACACACCGACTGCTTAAACCGGCCTGTTTATGTGAAAATTTGAGTTAACGTGTGCTATAATTAAATATTACAGTTGGAATAAAATTTCTTGGAGATAAATTAATAAGAATATACAAATTATCTTATTTGGATGGATAAAAGTTTATTTAAAAAATAAACCATAAGAACCAAAACAAAACTTAACTTTTAACTATGAAAACACAAACTTACACAAAAGTCAAAAGTAAAAAAGACGTACATATATAAAACTCTCAAACCATCACTTTAGAACAACGAGATGCAACACGCAGTTGTTGTGCAAATCGCAATCGGCCAAACGACGTTCATCATCAAGTCGTTTGGCCGAAAACACCAGCCTTTGTCGATCCACACGAACCCCTTCGGTTTCTTGATATATATACCTCTTCACATCAGCAACTGTGTTCAACCCACCAACCTCCATAGCGATATATTTCCATGTTGTAGTCCTCACGAACGTCTGTAAACATCCCCTCATTTAACCACCAGAGGCGGACCGGATGTTTTGTGAATACCATAACTCGGTCTCTTCTCGTTGGATCGCGAGCAGTCTTGGCCTTCTTCATATCAGGCTCGACATAAGTTGCGACCGATTGTGTGGGACTTTTAGCCTTAGTGGTGATTCTTTAAGCACCGTCAACACGAGGATCCGCATGTTTATGATGATGAACACGATGAATACGAAGAACACGATGAATACGAAGAACAGGAAGAATTTGTTGGATGATGGTTAGTGAAGAAATTAGAGTCGCAAGGGTGTGTGTATGTATATTATTATTGGGAGGGAGATGTACGTCGCATGTATCGGAAAATTAGGAAACCTTATCTGGGAGATGGAAATAAAATCCAAGTCAATTACAATTTACCATATATATAATAAATGGTTGTTGAAAAAATATTTTAACAAGAAAAAAATGGGTTTAGATTAGGTTTGAGGGTTTTCTCGTTTAATTCGGATTGGGTTTCATATTGTTGGAAATAATATATATATACAGTTTTTTTATAGAAACAAGAAAATTAAAATGGTTTCAAACTGGACTTGCACTACAAGAAAATGTATTTTTGCGGCGATAACTATCGTCGCAAAATCCTCAAATTTCGTTGCATAAATCATTTGCGACGAAATTTTTGTCGCAAAAAAGTCGCCGTAAAAGAGTGGTCGCAAAATGTTATTTGCGACGACATTTGCGACGATTTCTATAGTGGGGTCCGCTTTTTTAAAAAAGTGAAAATTTTTTTGCGACGACACTGTGCTTTTTGCGGCGATATATCGCCGCAAATTTTTTGACCTGAAACTTTTTTGCGACGATACTGTACCTTATGTTTGACTGTTTTTTGCGACGATATATCGCCGCAAAAAAATAACCAATTTTTTTAAATAATTTTGCTGCATTTGCAGCAATCCATCAAGATTTTTCTGGGTACCAAACCTGTTGTTCAAATCACTAAACACTATCAAAACCATCAAATCATTCGCAAAACATAGCATATGAAAAATATTGTCATACAAACAAATGTTTGAAATATTCATAGCAAACATCAAACTGAAAATATTCATAACAATCCCAAACACTATCAGAACCATCAAATCATCCTATGACGACCCACCTTCATCATCTTCTTCATCTTCTTCATCTTCTTGAGAATGACCACTTCTCCTCAACGCGCTCTGGACTTGGCTTTGGATTTGACTTTGCATTTGTGCCATCATATTAGCCATCATCTGTGACTGTCATTGTTCTTGCTCACTGGCCAGTCTCGCTGCTATCATCTCCTCAACCTCAGATTGTGAGAACATCCGCTTATCTGTTCTATGAGGTGGAGGTGGGGGTTGTGAGGCACGCTCGGTATTGGACCGATGCCACGTTCCCACCCGGGCCGCTCCCCCAACACCTGGCGCATGATCTTTTTCTCTGACATTTCTGGATGTTGTTGTTGAAGCGCGACCATTTGCTCCTTTATAGTTTACAAAAAAATAAACAATGTTATATATATGGTGATGTTATATATTACTTTATTTTTATAAAATTGTAAGACGTGTACATTACTTACATAGTATGCAGCGGGTTCAGGTTGATAGAAATTACCGCTTGAATCGGTATAGAAGCGACGATATGCTAATATGGCACTCCCAGATTCATCAGAACCATCTTCCCGCTGTAAACACATTTTATAGTTATATAATAATATAAAAGTAACTTACAAACACATAAAACAAGTTATAAACACATTAGATTAAAACAACTTACAAACATATAACGATATTGGGCTAAAGATGTCCGGCCGCCATGTCCCTTGATCGTCTGCTTCCCTTTGTTGGACTTGTTGGTTGCAGACCGAGCCTTGACTTCAGGAGAAGTATAGTAATCCACATAGGCTTTCCATTCAGATTCTTGCATATCAGGTGGCACAACATCAGAAATATCAACCCTGTCCTCCCCACCTATTTGCTAAAATGCTTTTACTTGAACCTGTATTTGTGATCTTTATACCGGTTTGCAGCATATTTCTCAATGCCTGCCCTCAGGCCTTCGTGGGGAGTCATTTCCAATACATCTGCAAATTATGAAAACAAATAGCTTAGTGTATATATATTTAATCACTGAATTTAATTATCAAACTTAACCTGTAAGTCAGGCCAGATAGTCGCCTTCAACTCTGCAGGTATCTTTCTCCAGCTCTTGTAGTTTTGAGGAAATTTGTCAATGATTGTGCCAACCAGTGAAGCAAGGTCGCCTGATTGAAAGACTCCTTTCGACGTTTGAGAAAGAGAACTTGGGATGAGGCTTTGAGAGCTTACCGCGACCGTTATCTACAAGCCACAAGTCACGTCGAATTTTCCATTGTTCTAACACCATTCTTGCCTTATTAGTGTCTTTGGATTTTTCCTTGTTCATCATCAACGTATTCAACAAACTCTCGCACACATTCTTTTCGATATGCATAACATCCAAATTATGTTTTAGTTGAATTGAAGACCAATATTCAAGCTCGAAGAAAATAGAACGCTTGGTCCAATTCAATTCAACATCGGAATCACGTTTTCTCTTCTTACCACCAAACTGAACATGTTTCCCAGAAATACAGGGCGGTAATTATTAAGTTGTTCCAAAATCTGATCATTTGTTTTCCTGTTAGGAGGACGTCTAGTCTCGTTCTTACCATTGAATGACTTGTCCTTCCTCCATTTATGATTTGTTGATAACCATCTTCTATGCCCAACATAAGCAGTTTTTCCCAATACATGAACAGATATAGTGTCTTCCTTACATGTTGGGCATGCAAAGTAACCTTGCCCACTCCAACCAGACAAGCTACTACGAGCAGGGAAATCATTGATAGTCCATAAAAGCATTGCACGCAATGTGAAGAAAGTGTTTGTAACCGCATCTTTTGTCACGACTCCGTCCGACCAAAGACTTTTCAATTCATCAACCAATGGTCTTAAAAAAAACATCAATGTCCTTCCCAGGTGATTTAGGGCCAGGGATTAATAACGTCAGTATGAATGAAGACTTTCATACATAACCATGACGGCGTATTGTATGTTGTCAATATTACCGGCCACATGCTATACGACGTACTCATGTTCCCAAATGGATTGAAGCCATCAGCAGCCAACCTTAATCTAACATTTCTAGGTTCTTTGGCAAAATCAGGATACATTGAATTGAATTCTTTCCATGATGTACCATCCACCGGGTGACGTAACTTACCATCTTCCGTGCAACGTCCAGAAGCATGCCATGTCATATGCTTTGCAGTGTGTCTTGAGCTATAAATACGCTTTAATCTAGGAATTAATGGAAAGTAATGCATAACCTTGTTGGCAACTTTCTTCCCCTTAGTGTTTGCGTCTTTCCATCTACTTTCAAAACATATTGGACATTTTTGCAAATCTTTGTTATCCTTCCCCAAAATAAACAACAGTCGTTCTTACAAACGTGGATCGATTCATATCCTAACCTAACTTTCTTCATTATCTTCTTCGCTTCATAGTTTGACGGTGGGATTTTAGCAAGCGGAAATGCAGTTTTCAGAAATTCTAACAATTGGTCAAACGATGTATCGGTCCATTTATTGATGGCCTTCATGTGACTCAGGTTTGCCAAGAAATCCAATGAAGACATCCCTTCACAACCAGGGTATAGTTCGGTGTCGGCAAGTTTCAGTAATTCAGCAAGTTCATCATTTGTATCACTCGGTGTACCTGTTGTGTTCATTGGCTCGTCGTCGTCGTATGTGTTATCCTCTTGTGGGACATTCTCCTGACGAACATCGTTAATAAAATCATGTATTGGGTCTGTCGTTTGAGGTATGACTGGAACTACCAGTGACGGAACATATGATTTACCATGATGCGTCCACGTTTTGTAAAATCGGCAAAAACCATTACTATGTATATGGCGCTCTATTGTTGGAAGAGGAAACCAATAACTGTTATTGCAATTATTGCACGGACACCGAGCTTGATTTTGGCCATTCGTATAATTCTTACATCTTTCCATGAATGCTTTAAGACCAATCAGATATTCTTTAGAAAATTTATTTTCTAAAGTAGTCAAGTCTTATCAATCGTCATAACTGTGTCTACAAACAAATATTAATTATCTTAACACATTTAAAACTAGGGAAATACAAACACAAATACACATATACATCCATACACAAATACACATATACATCCATTTTAATCACAATTAACATTCATTTTAATCTCAATTTAACATACATACACACATATACATATATGGATATCCATACAAATATACACATATACAAAACAAATACCCACATATACGCATACACATATACATCCATACACAAATACACATATACATCCATACACAAATACACATATACATCCATACACAAATACACATATACATCCATACATAAATACACATATACATCCATTTTAATCACAATTTAACATACATACACACATACACATATACATCCATACACAATCACGCATATACATCCATTTTAATCACAATTCAACATACATATACACATACACATATACATCCATACATAAATACACATAACATCTTAAATATCCATTTTTTCATAACCATAAAACTTGCTAAACCTAATTCAAACAAATACATACATATTAACACATAATTAACATTCCAAATACATACATTCTCATATTCATACATACACACATGTTATCTCAACTAACTTAAACACCCATGTTCATAACCATATAAAAACAAAATTAGGTAAAATACATACATTCATCTCACTTTAAATTAGGCAAAACACAAAATTAGACAAAATACATACATTCATAACCATATTAACACACTAAACACATACATTCTTAAATACATACATACACACATAATACTTCATCTCAACTAACCTAAACACCCATGTTCATAACCATATAAAAACAAAATTAGGCAAAATACATACATTCATCTCATTTTAAATTACACACACATATACATATACATAATACTTCATCTCAACTAACCTACAAATATACATCTTAAATATCCATTTTTTCATAACCATAAAACTTGCTAAACCTAATTCAAACAAATACATACATATTAACACATAATTAACATTTCAAATACATACATTCTTATATTCATACATACACACATGTTATTTCAACTTGCTAAACCTAATTCAAACCATAAAACTTCATCTCAACTAACTTAAACACCCATGGACACAAAATCCCTAATTTTAAAATATTTTCTACAAATTAACACAAAATTAGGCAAAATTGAGGTTATTTACTTGAAATCAGAAGTGGTGGTGGTGGCTATGGTGCAAAGGAGCCGGCGACGGAGGTGGAGCAGCGGCGGTCGTACGTGGAGCAGCGAGGTTGTACTTGGGGCCGGATATGGTGGTGGAGCCTTGCGACGGTGGAGGGGGCGTGCGTGGGGCCGACCGACGGTGGAGCCGGCGGTTATGGTAGTGCGACGGTGGAGGGGGCGGTCTTGCAGTGGGGTGTGGGTTGGGGTGCGCAGTGGGGTGTGTGGTGTGGTGTAAATGTGCGACACTGATTCTGTTTCCCGACTTTAAATTTTGGCTCGATTTTTTGCGGCGACATATCGCCGCAATAAATCAATTGCGACGACATATTTAATTATTTAATATTAAACGATTTAATATTAATTAATATATATTGCGACGAAAAGTCGCCGCAAATGAATAAGCGGGATTTTTCCCGCCCTTAAAAAAGGTTTTCATGATATTAAAAAAAACAAAAATAATTAATATTTATTTTATTGCGATGACAAATCGCCGCAAAAAAGTCCTTGACTTTAAAAGTCAAAAAAGTTAATTTTTTTTGTCGTTTTGTGACTCTTTTGCGACGAAACGCTTGTCGCCGCAAAAAACATGGTCGCAAAAAACCTTTTTTCTTATAGTGTTGAAGAGTTTTTTCTCATCTAATTCAGATGGGTTTCATATTATTGGAAAATAATATATACGGTTTATTATATGGAAACAAGGAAAAAATGGGTTTTAGATCATTGGGTCCAACGGTTCTCTTTAAAATAGAAGAAGTCTTGAGTTCAAGTCATGTTTATGACAAACAAAAAAAAGGAAAAAGGAGGTTTCAAATTAGGCGTGGGGTTTTTCTCACTTAAGACGAGTTTTATTCCGAGAGCGGTCTCAGATTTGGTACTTATAGAGATGGACTGATATACGAGTCCCTTAGGTAACATGCTAGCCTAGCTCCCAAGGTTTCGTATTTAAATAATGGAGATGATAGGGTGGACAAGTAAATGTCAATGATTCAATTTGCCGTTCAATTTTTTTTTAAGAATAATGGCTATATTACTCTTATTAATGTTTTGGACCTCTTAACATTAGGATGTTTTTAAATATAGTAGTAACTTTGAAGAATAATAATAAAAAAATTTTAATGTTTCAATTAAGTTATTCAAGTTTAAAAACTGTTATAATTAAATCATTAAAAATATTTTCAGTTAGAAAATATTTTCTTTTTGTGCAATGCGTATATCATAGTCTGTTTTGATCTTGTTAATATTTTATGGTTTCAGGTTTTTAAGTAAGTTTCTCATATTGTTTTTTTCTTCATCACATCTGGTGATGTTAGTCGTTCATGTTTGAAATTCTTGAATTCTTGAGTTCTTATTCATCGTCAATCTTGCTTCTTGTTAATAAGAGTATTCTTTCTTGTTAAATTTAACGGGATGTCAAACAAATAATACTACAATTTAGCTAACAACCTAACTGTTTTTTTATAATGATTATTTTTCACTTGTGAATTTTATAACATCATAATCATAAAATAAGAATATTCGTTTAAATGGTTCTTTTGTTTTTTAAATTTCTTTTTCACGGTCACTTTAAATAGTTATAGTTTATTTTTTAATAACGTATAAGTTATATGAGTAGAATCAAAATCATTTTAGAAGTCACAAATATCTTAAAAACTACGATAACTAATGTTAACGGTTCACATTTTATTTAAAACTTTATACCTTTTATACATTATTATGTGAGTTTATGTGCTTAAAAATAATCAACATAACATAAAAAACTATCAAAGTATGTTATATAGCTTACATATGACTTGCACGTGTATAGGTTATATATATATATATATATATATATATATTCTTTGAACGGCTGGTTAGTTGTTAGTTGTTAGTATCACCAAAGTTAGTAATATTCGCCATGCCAAGGTTTGAACCTTGGACCTTCAAGAGAGGCAAAGCCTCCCACCTCCCCCTTAACCACTAGGCCAAGAGATCATTGGTACGTGTATAGGTTATATATATGAATGAAAGTTTATTCATCACACACACACACAAACAACAAACAGACAAACACCACACACACACACACACATGTATATATATATGTATATATGTATATATATATATGTATATGTATATATATATGTATATATATATGTACATATATGTATGTATATATGTATATGTATATGTATATATATATGTGTATATATATGTATATATATCGGAAAAGATTTAAGCGAGAACCCTCTTTTATTGCGAGAACTTGCGAAAACCCATTAAGATCAATAAATATTATTATTTTTTGCTTAAATAACATTATTACACATATAGAAGATTATGATTTTTTATGTATATGTGTAAATTCATAAGTGTAAAATAGTTTACATTGGTGTAAGTTTTGCAAAAAAAAGCACATATATTTAAATTTGTAAGTAAAACTTACACCAATGTAAACTTTTTTACATTTACGAATTCACACATATATATAAAATATCATAATCTTGTATATGTGTAATATTGTTATTGCAATAAAATTTCTATTGATGTTGACGGGTACTCGCAAGTTCACTCAATAACATAGGGTTATCATTTGAACCTTACCATATATATATATATATATATATATATATATATATATATATATATATATACACACATCTTTATACTATAATAAAAGAGTAACTTGAAATGTCACGTGGCAGCACCACAACCATCCTCATCAAAATTTTCCCGCCTCTCTCTCATCTTAAATAATTACCTTAATTACTAATAATATTATTTAATATTCTTTTACATTAATAAATGAAACCAGAGATCTACTTATTAATGTTATTTCTAAATAAATAATTTTAATATAAAATAATAAAATTTTCTAAAGCATAAAACTTTTTTAAAAATATGAAATATTTAAAAGTGGTATTTTTAAAAATTCAATTTTTCAAAACCAAAAATAATAATTTGGCTGATATAATAAGAAAATTTTTAAAAATGACATTTTTATATGATTTGTTTTAGAACAAAATGTTTTTTTTTAAAAAAAATTAAAAACTAAATTTTAAAAGGTTGATATCACTGTTTTATTAGTAATAGTCATTTTTCATATGTAATTTCGGTCATATCATATCTTATAATATTATTTTATAATTAATAAATTTTATTATTCTAATATTTTATTTATTCAACCCGTGTAATACACGGGTTTACTAAATCTAGTATATATATATCTTCCTACTCTAATAAAAGGGTATCTGGGATGACACGTGCCAACACCATAATCACTCTCATTAAAATTTTCCGTCTCTCTCTCCTATTAAATAATTACCTTAATTACAAATAATACTATTTAACACTTTTTGATTTAATAAATTAATAAAGAGATCTATTTATTAATGTTATTTCTAAATAAATAATTTTTTTATAAAATAATAAATTTATTTAAAGCATAAGACTTTTTTAAAAAATACAAAATATTTAAATTGGTATTTTTAAAAAGTTATTTTTTTAAAACCTAAAATAATTAAATTTAAGAGTTATAATAAAAAATTTTAAAAATGACAATTTTATATGGTTTGTTTTAGAACAAAACGTTTACTTTTTTTTTGAAAAAAAATAAAGTTTTAAAAAGTTGATATCACTATTTTATAACTTACAGTCATTTCTAATACATAATTTCAGTGATATTATATCTTAAAATATTATTTTATAATTAATAAATTTTGTTATATTAATTTTTTATTTATTCAACCCGTGTAACACACGGGTTACTATAGCTAGTATATATATAGAGAGAGAGAGAGGGAGGGAGAGAGGGAGCTTCCACTAAAAATATATTTTGCCTAAAAAGACTAAGAAGAAATGAGATGATGACATGTGGCAAAACTAGAAAACATGGTTAAAGGTGTCACACCCTCAAAATCCACGTGCGGAGTTCTACCGCGAGGCGTGTGAACAAACCAGGATCACAGTCAATAGTTACTTGGAACGACTCTATATGCAACGTTTAACATAACAAACCAAAGTTCAAACTTTGTAATACATGCGGAAGCGTTTAAACAAATAAAACAAACCCAAAATATAAAGATAAACAAATGTATCATTGTTTAAGCGTTAGGATGCATGCTTGACCCGTGTAGTGCTCCTAACAGCAGTCCAGATTAATGACCTGAGAATAGCATACTAAAAGTCAACACATGGTTGGTGAGTTCAAGAGTTTATGTTTAAACAAAACAGTTTAACAAAAGTGTGTATCAACCCAATGGTTGGTAAGTTCAAGAGTTTGAGTTTAATCATAACAGTTTAACAAAAGTGTAATCAACCCAATGGTTGGTAAGTTCAAGAGTTTGAGTTTAATCATAACAGTTTAACAAAAGTGTAATCAACCCAATGGTTGGTAAGTTCAAGAGTTTGCAGTTAAACATCCCAGTTTAACAATAGCGTGTATCAACCCAACGGTTGATCAGTTTAAGAGTTTGCAGTTAAACATCCCAGTTTAACAATAGCGTGTATCAACCCAACGGTTGATCAGTTCAAGAGTTTACAGTTAAACGTCACAGTTTAACAATAGCGTATATTTAAGCATGTGCATTGTAATGGCTAGCTAGCCCATTCCCAAACGATATTAAATAGTGATTTCGACATTGAAGCTGACTGTGTTATGTTTGCCTGCAGCCACGATGTCATATCGTGACTAATGTTCATAGGACAAATTGCACCCGACTGACCTCGAGTCACACAGGTGGGGCTCGTCACACCCAGTAGTACTACCCAACTTTCCCCGCTATCCAATATTAATAATTCGAAAGTGTGAGGACTTTTATAATGATAAACAGCACTATATTAATATCATACACATCTTAAATATATAATGAAAACGTTTGTAACATTACCAGTATGCTATCTCCCCCAAAAGAGTTTTAATAAAATGAACTTACCCAAAAGAGATTTAGTAAAATAGTGGGGCCTGAACTCACCTCAGTTCTCGTGTGATGTTGATAAGCTAGTAAATTCCTCCTAAGGAATTATAATTCACATAAGTAAATAAATACAAATTCATAACCTAAATAAGTTAGATCTTTGAACTTAGTGTTCAATTGATCTAGGATTTGGTTCTCGGGAATTTGTTATAAACATATAATTAAATCATTTGGTTATTTTGTTTTAATAACTAAAGATTTATATTTGATTAGCTTATTAATGATTTTAACATACATTATATTCTAAATAAATTATAAACATTATTTAATTATACAAAATTTATACTTAATTTTGTAAGATTTTATAAATATTTATAAAATCAAATTTGCATTTATATTATTAGGATTAATCCATAAATAATATAATGTCCATTAATAATTTAATGGTTTAAATTATTATAAAAAAATCCATTTTTACAAAGATAACAATTTGAAATAATTATTTAAATAAATAAATAAATAAGGTTTAAAGAAATAAATTTCCAGAAATTAACTATATAATTTCTAAAATTACCAAAGTTTGTAAAAACTATTTTTATAATTTTCAGAATTTTTTTATATTTTTATAAGGCTCAGAAAGGCTTTAAAAAAAACGTGTTGGGGGCAGGGTTCGAACCCCTGACCTCCTGTTCACAAGCACAACACACAAACCAGTAAACCAAGGCACAAGGCCGCGGTTAAACTCCTCTTTTAATCCTTTTAAACTTAAACTCCAGTAATCCCAAATCACCAAGAAGCCCAGGTTCGATCCACACCAATTGATCCCAAATCGATTTCTATTGCATCAGAATTCATGGGGTTATTGTTCCCCTTGTAAAAACGAGCACAATGGTGTGTGTATTACCTGTTTCGAAGCTCTACAGAGGGTATCCGACTAAATGCAGGTTCGCGACAATGGGGTAATCGAACTGATTGTTTTCAAGTGTTTGAGAGGTGTGTGAATGTATCATTAGTTTAGGAATGCTTATATAGCCAGTCCTGTTCGATTAATTTGAATATAATAGAGTGGTAATGCGTTTTTGGTAAGTGGGTCGACCGACTTTCGGTCGAGAGTGGGAAACACACCTAACCGACTCTAATTTTCAAATTGAAATGGTCCCTGAGTTCGATTAATGCACTAGATGGTGTCGGGATAGTTGGATTGCATGAAAACCGCGATAATCCTGGCTTTTGGGGTCGCCGGAGAGCCGCCGGAGAGGGTGGCCGGAGATGCTATCGACGGGAACGGGCGGTGGGTTGGGGTTTTTAAAGAAATTACAGAAATGGTCCCTGTGGTTTTAATATGTTATCATTTTATGATTTAAGTTTATAAAACAAGTTTTAGAAACTACAAAACTAACCCTGAACTTTATTAAATCAATTTAATAATTTTATAAATTATTATTAATAACAATATTTTCATTATTATTAATATTATCATTATTAACATTATTATTTTTAATAATAATATTATTATTATTATTATTGTTATTATTTTTATTATTATTAACATTATCATTAAATAATAATAAAAATATAAAAATAAACTATAAATTCACATATAAAAAATTTTTATTAAATCATGAAAATTTTCGGGTTGTCACATCATCCCCCTGTTAGAGGAATTTTCGTCCCGAAAATTAAGATGTATTTGCAGCATCCTTGAACAGGTTAGGATACTTGCGTATCATTTCGTCCTCTCGTTCCCAAGTGAACTCAGGACCACGCCGGGAGTTCCACCGAACTCTTACGATCAGAATCTTACTATGTTTTAGTTGTTTAACTTTCCGATCTATAATTTCCAGAATATAATTTCGTGGTAAGGTGATGTCTAGAAATCAAGATAAGACCAACAATGATAAGAAAGGTTATCCGTCGGAATTTAAGAATCCCAAACGTCACCATATGAAACGATCTTAACGCATGTCCTGTGAATAGGTATTTCTCCTTTGACCAAACATCGGTATAAAGAAATAATAAACTATGCGAAGATCTTGGAATGAGTTCACGAAAATGGTTAAGAATATTATTAAAACAGAAAATGAATCAATCATTCAGAATAACGATTGATGTTTTAACGTCATACCACGGTGTACGAATATTTGAAACGGATGCAGGTTAACTTCTCGACGTTGTGAGATAATGGGTTTGCTTTTACATAAAGATTACTCTGAACCTTTCCTTGGTGAGTAAACTCGATAGCATTTCCGATCAAGTGGGTGAGAATTTGTCTAATCCATAAAACATCACCATTAACTTCCACTGGGACATCACCTCTTCTTGGCCTAAATTTTGTGGCCTCCAACCTCAGAACTCCTGACTCAACTTAGGAAAAGTCGAGGATGTCACTAATAAGTTGAAGGACTAGATCATCAGAAGACAACATGACACTCAAAAGTTGTTTCTGATTTTTATCAAGTTTTGTTGTTGATAGAATTTCTACTATGCTAACGACCCCTGATAATGGAGATCTCATCTCGTGTGACATGGTTGCTAGCATTTGTTTTGCTCTTATCGTTACCTCTGTAACATGAACAGTTTTATTAAGTTCTGTCTCCTTGGCCTTCTGTACAGCTATTTCTTCTCTTAGTTTTGCCATCTTTTCTCTCTTTTTCTTTTTTACCTGATCAGTGATTTCCATGCCCATGTAATTAACACCAATTTCCTCCCCATCTTTGCTGAACACGGGTTCAACATATATTAAGAATGTTTTGGCTCCAAATAACTCAGTCTCAAAAGTAATTCCTCTCTTTACTGGTAACTCTCTCCAGAACTTCTCTTTTAAAGTCTTGTCGTTCAAATAGAAATTTAATGATTTTCAGGCTTAAGGATTCAAAAGCGATTCAAGAAGTGATTTGAACAATAGGAAACATGCTTTGCAAGGTAGCAATATTTAAGTACGTTTACATACGCAGTTTCAACCAACCATAAGTACAGCTGAGAACATTTGTATGACTAGAAAGTCATGAACATAAGTTGACAATATCTTCAGCAGAGAGAGTGTTTAGGAAGGCTACCATCGCGCAATCACGTTTTGATGATAGCTCAAAATGAAAGTCGATAGATAAGGAATAAATGATTCCATATAGCTAGGTCAAATGAGGATAAATGAAGATAAATCAGTTTAAGAAGTTAAGTGCTCCAAGCTTAGAATAAAAATCAACCTAAAACGATTGGGTCTCCTTTCATGTTCCGAGATCATGCTTTGGTTTGATAGGTCGATATGTAAAACAACATAGAACATGTTATGTAAAACCGCATAAAAATGTGCTATTTGACAAAACAGCACAAAACTGTGCTGTTTGACGCAAAACAACACAAAACTGTTATGTTTTTATGAAATACAATATAATTTTGTGTTGTTTTGATGAAATACAGCACAAATTGTGTTGTTTGACGTAAAACAACACAAACTGTGCTGGTTTTATGAAATACAGCATAATATTTTATGCTGTTTTATAAAATACAACATAATTTTATGCTGTTTTATGAAATATAACCTAATTTTGTGATGTTTTATGACATACAACATAATTTTGTGTTGTTTTATAAAATACAACATAATTTGGTGTTGTTTTATGAAATACAATATAATTTTGTGCTGTTTTATAAAATACAGTATAATTTTGTGTTGTTTTATAAAATACAACACAAAAACGTTAAAATACAGCATAATTTCACATAATTTGTTTTTATAAAAAATATAGCAATACCATACTTAATTTAAGAGAAAAAATGTTTGATTTTATGATTCAATTTGTTTTAAAATATAATCTAGCATGAAAAATCTATAAACGTTTAAAAAAATTAAAAAAAACTCAAAAAAGTCAAAAAAAGTAGTTGCATACCTAAAATGTCATTCCATCTTTTTATTTACAACATTATCATCTTAGTAATTGATTAAAAAATGAAAGACTAAGATTATTTCTTAACCTTTTTAAATAAAATATATTTTTTAGTGGAACCTCACTCTCTCTCTCTCTCTCTCTCTCTCTCTATATATATATATATATATATATATATATATATATATATATATTCAAAGTAGATGGATAAATATGATACTGCAATCATCTTCTCTATAAAACATAAAAACAATTATGTATTAATAAGATTTCTCGTACTTTATAAATATATTTATGAATTCTCAAATAAACTTATTCTATCACTCTAGTCTACTTATTATTTTATTATGTTCTTATTCTACAGCTAGTAATTTATACAATCGGTTCACGGCGAGCTTTATTTCACGTTAGCAACATTATTGAATGCAAAATTTGGCTTGTAATGGCAAAAAAAATGTTATGATGAACCATGACCATTATGCTAATTGACAAATATGTAAACGTAAGTGCAGATATAATGGGAATAGCCGAATAGGTAATTATAGTTCCCAAATCATCAAATCTGAGAGAGATGTACATATTTGTCATGTCAACCGGTTTTTTTTTTTTTAACGGACAACGAATAATTTTAAGTCCGGTCATCCGGGTAAACCCATTGGTGAAAGGCCACCCACGCCCGCGAACACAGACAGCGCTGATGACCCGGTTCGCCCACCATTCCAAGGGAAACCCATCACCCAAAGGTCCACTGTGGTAAAACCCTTGGCCCACTTGAAACATATTACACCTAGTGAAACTCCGACATATGACCTCCACTTTAAAAAGTCATAGGATGCCTCCTCCTAAACCAGTTGATTTAGGACTCATTGGCTCATGTCAACCTATTTAAATCCGTTATGAAATTAAGTGGGCATTTAATTCCCGGAATTTGTTAGAATTAAAATTGTAATTTGAATTTGAATTGCATTTAAAAAAAACTTGTATTTGAAATTCAATAGTTTCAAATAATTTGAAATTCAAAGGAATTGGAATATATAATGGGAATTTAAATGTTAAATACATTTTTAGTAACAAAACACTTATAAAGGAATTCGAATTTATCACCCATTTCAAACCGCCACCACCTCAGTGACCACCGATCATCACCGCTACATGCCATCGACTGTCGCCGCCGTCGCCGCCGTCAATCGACCATGATCACCAACCGCGCCCATTGCCGAAAACCAGTTGTAACCCGCCGCCACCACAAACGATCACACCAGCCACCGAGAACCAACAGTCGTCGTTGAGCGCGTCTAAAACAACATGGTTCAGCGACAATGGAAGATAGTCGGCCGTGGGTGCGGTCGGAAGAGACGGGCGTTTGTAGGCAGCGGGTGCGATTAGCGGCGACTGTCGATTGTCGACAATAGTTAAGAACGTAATCGGGTGTCAGTGGGTTTGGGTTGTCGTGGGGCAGGGCGTCAAACGAACGGTTTTCGGTGATCAACGAAAATCGAATGTTAAGGGCAATGGCGACCGCATTCGGAGGTGGCGTTCGGCTGCAGCCGTTGTCGTTGGTAGTGGTCATCAACGATCAGGGGTGGCGGCGGGCGACGACGGTCGGCTGCGGTCTGGAGTGGCGGTGGTCGGGGACGTCAGAGTTAGCGGCGGGCGGGGGCAGGGGCGGGAAGGGGCGTTGACGGGGTCGACAAGGTCGGCAAAGATCATTGGTAGTGTCGGTTGGCGGTGGGCGGGGGTGGTAGGTGGCGGTCAGTGGCGGAGGCGGGGGTCGGTGGAGTTAGAAATCCTTTAAAATTTGGAAGTTTTTTGAAATCCTTTATTTGAAAGAATTTGATGAAATTAATTCCAATTTTAATTCATTTCGCAACCAAACACGTTAATAATGGAATTCAAATTCCAATTGCAACGAATTCTTAACAATCAAACACAATAGACCATGAAATTTAAATTTCAATTTCATCAAAGTTCTGCATACCAAACCTTTCCTAAATTCATTTTTCATGTGTTTCGCTCTTGTGTTAAAAACCAATTCTATACATTCGTTTAAACCTTACGTATTGACAATACAAATGAGTATCTATTCGTTAAATTTTCTACTTATTTGAAACCACTTGGCACACTAGTCCTCACTCCTCATGTGTGAGTGTACTCAACAAAATGACATTGTTGAATAGAAAACTTGTCATTTGTTGGATGTTGCTCGCATCATGTGTATTCACTTTCCCCTCATTAGTTACAGGGGTAATCGTATTGCTATCTTTTATCATATGCCCGCATTCGTCCTTGGTGTTCAAACTTCATTTTCTATCGGGTTTCTTAAAAGCTATCTTTCAAATTACACCTAAACTTTTTAGGTGTGTGGTCAATGTCCATGATTATCTTCCATGTTTCACTAAGCTTGAACGTTGATTCACTCGATGTGTCTTTCTTAGTTATTCTTGCATAAAAAAAGTATGGATTCTACTATCCTTCTTTACACCTATACGTTACAAGTGTTGATGTCACTTTTCATGAGTCACATCCTATTTTTGAGACTCTCCAAATCTAGCTTCTAACTAGTTTCTTATTATGATCCTAGTATATCCAAGTCGCCAACCATTTCCACCATTCCTACAACTTCTATTCCATCTATTTTTCCCGTCAATACCACGTATCCTATCTCTATTACAGTTGCCTACTTATAAGCTTGGCGAGAAAGGAACATGACAAGACATTTGGTTTACAACACTAGCTCCCACCTTCTATGACTGGCCTAATACACCTCACTTCACCCTTGCAAGATACTATACTGTCACACCTTTCCTTACTGCTAGGCTTAAGAGCATTGGTGAGCATGTTCTTGTATATACTACCCACAATACATCTATTCCAGCATGATGCGAACATCACTCTATATAGATTAAAACGCTATGATCGATCCCCTGACATGACATATCCCTATACGGATTGATTATCACCATGAACTCAAACATCACATTTGTTACCTCATTCAGGATCATCTAGCCTAAACCCATTCACATCCGAGTCCCATGGCCATACTATTTCCCTTAATGCAAGGATGGGGACATGCCATGGCCGGAAGACCAAATAGAGGCTTCAGATGACATCTTTCAACAATTGCTTTCTAAACTGGCCATTTATAAATAAAAAGTGTTCTTATTCCCAAGGAATCCTCTGCTATCTTTTCCACACAAGAACTTGTTCTTAAGAGATACCATAAGAACCTGTTCTTGTTAAAATTTATGTATATTTCCAATTCAATATGAAACGTATGTTAAATAATTATAATTATGTTGGATTATTTTGTTATCTTTTATGCATGTTATGGGCTGCTCTTGGATTGGAGTATTTGGGCTTGTAGCAGGCTAGCAGCATGCTGATGGACTTATGGGCTGATGCAAAGTGTCTGTCAATTGGACTTGTTATAAAGACTTGTGTTTGAGAAAAGTACAAGCACACTTTTTTGGATGCTTTGTTTATAGGGTTATCTTCAGTTGTTTCTATAGGGTTATCTTCAGTTGTTTCTGTCCCTTTCTACAATGGCTTTCTTCCCTTGCTGTTCTGGAGTGGACGTGGGAGATTGGCAAGGCAAATGACACTTCTGATGGCATTCTATGATTATACGGGAAATTGTATAAAGGATGTGGTGTCTGCTCCTAGGCCCAAATCACCACCTGTAAGGATATTGACAGTGACTAAAGATGAGAAAGAAAATGCATAATGTTTCTCTGTTTTTTCTTCTTCGTCTTCTTCGTATCATCAATAATATTTTGGAGTTGTAGAAGATCTGATCATCTTGAAGACACAACTTGTCATCATCTTTATTCTGAATCAAGTATCTTAGTTTCTTGACATGGTATCAGAGCTTTAGGCTCTTGATTCCGAGTTGTTCGCATCATATCTGTTCGATTCTGGTCTTTAACGTTTATTAGGGTTTTCTTGCGAACAAACCCTAGATCTAATAATCTTGGAGTTATCATCTGGTTCAACTAAAGTTTCATTGGATCTAAAACCCTAAACCTAAGTGCCTTCGTATGCGGCGATTAGTGTTTCCCTTCCTGTTCTTCACATTCCAGATTCCTTCCTTTCATCCCAATTTCAATTCCACCCTCTTCTTCATCTTTAATCATCTTTTTCACATAATCAAACCCCGTGATCTCTTCATTTCAACCTAATTTTGCCAATTAACGATGCGTTTCAGTGACCGATGCATGACCCCTAGTTGTTGAGTGACTTGGATGAAGGAGAAAAAAATTGGTACTAAAATGCCTTTGTATTCAATGAGGAACTTGAGTGCATCTCGCCATCCATCCATTTCTTACAAGCCTATACGACCCTCGGATCTAGAAGTTCTTATAAAACTACTTGGTGATCTTCTTGTGGTGGTTCAAGTTTTTACTGTGCCCTTTATTGTTTTTCATATTTTTTTAAATATGAAATCTAAATCTATCTAATCCGTGTTCCCTGCTCCTCGTGGTTAATCATCCTCATGGGTTTTTTGTTTGGGATCTGTGGGCAAGCTGACAAGCTCTTGAAAGTAGAACGCTTCATGTCTGATCAAAAGTCCAAGAGTGTTTATCACTAAGTTGTTTGTCTTCCGCTGTAACTCAAAATTTCACTTCATGGTGTTGGTGTTCAACTCAGGTGAGGATTCGATTGATCTTGGATGGGTTGTTTATAGGAATATTGGAGTTATTGAAGGTCACACGAATAATGTTCTGCCAAATTTTCACTTCATTATTCCTAAGGTTTACCGGAGCTTCTTGACAATAAAGCGATGTGGGGAACTTCTTATCCCTTTTAATTTTTTGTCAAATGAATTTTTTGTTAGGCATTCTTGGTTGGGTCAGGGTTACCAACGTTGGATCTTGGTTTAAAGGGAGATTCATACCCTGTTTTTTAATGTCGTATTATTTTCTATTTGTCTTGACATTATATTGATACTATTCTGGTATGTGATCAAATTTTTATGCTTTCTGAGTGTTTGCATAACAACTTTGATTAATCTCTAAATCTGGTTGTTTTACGTGCGTATGCTTGTGTGCCGGCATTCATCAATCTCTTGGTTCTCGATTGTGATTGTGTTCTAGATTTGTTTAAACCTTGTTTTGGATAATTTCTTATTGATGCTCTCATTGATTAAATTTTTGATGAAAGGTTGGTGTGTACCTTAAAGATTTGATATTAGCTCTTAAGTTTAGGTACTGCTTTCTACACAAATAAAACAAAAGATATGAAAGCTTCCGTAATTGAGTTCATAAATTTTCATTGTGGGTTCCTATTCGTTTGATAAAACTCAAGATTCATGATCTGATTATTTTTGTTAATGTGAACGAGGACTTGAATTTTACGTGTTATCTCATAATTCTCTAAGGCTTTATTGTTATGTTTTTCATGTAATTCTACATATGGATATTACAGTTAAGTTTTAAAGAATATCATGCTTCCAAGATATACTCTTTATAGTGATATTTCTTACAACTCTTACAAACTTGGATGTAACATTCTGTATTTTGTGTTCATTTTATTATGTCATTTATAGCATCTTTAGTAAATCGCTTTTTTTTATACATGTAATAATACTAACAATAATAATAATAGATAATAATAATAATAATAATAATAATAATAATAAACAATAATAATAATAATAATAATAATAATAATAATAATAATAATATAAAAATAATAATAATAATAATAATAATAATAATAATAATAATAAATAATAATAATAATAAAAATAATAATAATAATCATAATGAATTAAAGTGCAGGGGGCCATTTTGTCATTTTGTAAACTTTAAATAAAAGTTCATGGCATGAAATAATAACATTTAAAAGTACAGGGGCCATTTATGCAAATTCCCAAACCACCCCCCCCCCCGTTATCCCGTTTTCCCGGCGAGGAGCTCCGGCGAGCTCCGCCGAGCTCCGGCGAGGCTCAAAAGCCACCATTTCGAACCAACTTGACCCAAATTAAACCCCCAAACCGCTCGACCCCATGTTTCGAACTCAATACTCAACCCAATTTGAAAATCCCGCTCGTTAACCTTTCCCAAATCGAACCTCGAACCAACCGAGTCAAACACCACAATCAAACCTTGCCTAAATCTGCATTTCAATCAAATTAATCACCCTTAATCATAGTACGCGGCCTAATCAATTAATAAATCAATCAACATCGCAAAATAACAGCTCGAATCGCACAATTTTGGTAAATTCGGACGCGGTTTCAAAATCAAACGGGTTAGGCCGAAACCGTGTAATCGAAGCTAAAAATTGAGGGGTTCGGATTCATTTGAAGTTCCTAAACTCTCTGAACCCTCAATTGCACAAGAAAACCTCTCAATCATAAAACCCCAACCCAAGAACACCCGAATCAAATATCGAACTCGACATCACTCGAAACCCCATCAAAACAGGTAATTGAAACCTGTTTTCTACTCGATTTGGTCCAGGGATCAAAAGCCCCATGATGATTCGGGTGTTTAACAACGAATCGGAGGTCAATTTTGACCCTGTTGAACCTAGGGTTCATACGATTTGGGGAAACCAGAGAAGCAGGGTTTAAAATTAATACAAACCAAAATGAACCAAGGCCTTGGCCCTGGTTCACTGGTCTCTGCGCCCCATACATTCGGGGAGGTCCCGGGTTCGACCCCGGGCAACCCCCCTTTTTCCTTTTCTTTTTCTGATTTTTTTTTCTTTTCTTCATTTCTTTTTCTTTATTCAACCTTTTTAAATTCTGAAAATTTCTAAAATTAAATTTATAAAATGTAGATTATTTTCTTTCTTTTGTTTAAATAATTTGGGACTAAAATAATTTTTATAAAATACTTTTGTATTTATAAATACATTATTTTAGTTTTAAAAATACAAAAGAAATGAGTAAACATAATACTTGTATATATATATATATATATTTTTAAGTAATTAAATGGTTTAGTTATGTATATCTATATATATATATATATTTATATATTGATCTTTTAGTAATTAAATCATTTATTATGATTATACAATGTTATAATTGTTTAGTATATATGTTTATACATATATATATTCAAGCAATTTAATTGTTTAGTTATATATATATATATATATATATATATATATATATATATATTTATACATAGTTCTTTTAATAGCTAAATCATTTATATTGATTATTATATACAATGTTATAATTGTTTAGTATATACATTTATATATATATAATTAAACAATTTAATTGTTTAGTTACTTATATATATATATAATATATATATATATATATATATATATATTTAAACATAGTTCTTTTAATAGCTAAATCATTTATATTGATTGTTTAGTATATATTTATATGTATATTCAAACAATTAAATTGTTTGATTACTTATACCTATAAATATGTATATATTTGTATATAGTCCCTTATAATAGTTAAATAACTTATTATAATTATTATATACAATCCTTAAAAATCGGTTCAACGTACAATTTAATCAAGTTTTATTTATTATTTCTTTTACGCGCTAACAAGTGATTATACCAAGTATAATACATTCGTTTCATTTAACCGATCACGTTATTAACATGTAATAAATACGAATAATTATTAAATCCTATTAGACCTACAATTAATCATCAAACAAATTATAACGCGCTACTTTATTTCATTTAGGTGCGTTGTGACGTTTGTGTTGGAAATCTTATTCGTGGTTATTCTTATTACATCTACAAGTCTCCTTTATTAAACATGTGAGTTCTTATGCCCCGCTTTATGATTATTTCACATCTTTCGGGGTGAAACATGTTGCTTATACAAACTTACACATACACGCTTTGATACTTATTACACACGTGCAATTCTTTACATAGTCGTGGTTGTTTGGATATGTTAAGTATTATATGAGATGTGACATACGTGTGCAATCATTAACTATTGCTAGCCTAGCGAAGTCTTAGATCTTTGGGCCTGACAAGCCTATTTGGTGCTAAAGTCGATGTATTGCCGACTCCTAGGAGCCGTATGCTTGTGCACTAGGGAACCAAATACACTTAGCTAATCATGCTTATTCATATTATTCAGTCGAGGCTTGATTGTAACTATGCATGTTCTATATACTGCTATCTTGTGACCATTGACTAGAATTGCCACATTTTGTATACTTATTGTATTTAAAACCATGAGAATTCACCAACTAGTTAGTTGACTTTATTTTCAACATGTTTCAGGTAATGTGCAAGCTTAGCAATGATTGAAGGAATGCATAAACCTAGATCATGGACCTAGGCTTAATAAAGACGATTGAATTCTTGTTTTTGTTTGATTTATTTTGAGACATTGATGTATGTGGTGATTGAAAACAATTGATTAATGGCATTTTATACTTTAACATAGCGTTATGTGGCTGTGAACAATCTTAATCCTCACACCTCGATGTTTCCGCCGTCAAGGTTGGGGTGTGACAGATTGGTATCAGAGCCCATAACTATAGGGATTTAGGTTATTAGAAATGGTGACCTAGGCTATAGTTTATGCATGATCCTTATAGAATAGTATTCTTATGAATACATACTTATTGTTTGCATGCTGCCTAACGCTATGCCTTATTATGTGCAATGTGATGCCTTAGCATAGGTGCCTTTCTACATGATTACATATTGTTACCCGTCTCCCCTAGACTTATCTTAAACGTTAATTCTCCCCGACAGTTACTATTTCTTAAACTTATTCTCGTCTCCAAGTAGAATCTATTGATAGGAATTCTTTAGACTTTATGTCTAATCTTGTAAATATCCCATCAAGATTTTTGATTTCATAAACCAAAGAACTAGTGTGGTACATAGACACCTGTATTCTGGATTTTCTGGCAAAAGGCCCTCGGGCTAAGGCAAGCGTATACGTATAAATCTCATTGAGGGAACCGTTACGCTACCTGGGGATTTCCGGGATGAGTGATAAACTATGACCAACATACACGAGTTTCTGAGGTGAATGGGTCAATTCATCTTGACGTGTCAACGTTTCCAAATGGTGATGCGTCACCAAATGGAATCATTCCGTATAATTCATGATTCTTACCTTAATTGCCCATCCTTATTATCCTTTTAACCGATCCTAACCCAATTTGTATTTTTCCAGCATGTCTCGTTTCCACGGAAACCGAGGAAGATCCGGCCGTAAGCTTGCTGCCATGATTGCCCGGCAAATGGCTGCGGTCATCCCGACCATGGTGGCTGAACTCAGCAGCACTATGATCGCAAACGTCACGAACAATAGCAATGGTCAAGGGGAGAATAGTGCAAACCAACGGCGTAACATCCAGTCTTGCACCTTCAAGCATTTCAGTTCATCCAAGCCTCCCAGTTATAGTGGCAAGGAAGGTGCCACCAGTCTCTTAGAGTGGTTTGAAGGGATGGAGAACACCTTCGTCAACTGTGAGTGCCCCGAAGCACTCAAAGTAAGGTATGCCACCAGTATGCTGCAGCAACGGGCCTTAACGTGGTGGAACAGTGAAAAGAGGAACCGAGGCCCCGATGCAATCTTGGCTTTAACTTGGGAGGAATTCAAAAACATAGCCATAGCCAAGTTTTGCCCGAGGAGTGAAATCCAGAAACTGGAGGAGGAATTCTGGAATTTGAAACAGGATGGCGGGAACCATCTGGCATATTCTACCCGTCATCATGAACTAAGCATACTGCTGCCACACATGGTGGATACGTTTCCCGAAACGTGGAAAAATTTATTAAGGGTGTACCGCCTCAGATTCAGGATGCCGTTGTGGGTAGCCGGCCCGCAACCTTGGAAGAAGCTATCACCATCACTGCCCAATTGACGGAGAACCACATCCGAGCAGGCACTATGTCTGCAAAGGGTGCCAAAAAGACTGAGAAGGCGACCCCGAGGAGGTCAAGGAGGTCAAGCCTGATAACAAGAAATGGAAGTTTGTACCGGCACGGAACTACGCCGTGGCTGCTCCTAAACCGCCCCAAAGACAGTGTACTACCGGGGCTACACCGGCCGCACAAGTGCCCGTGGCAAGGGCTTATGCAGGCCCTCTACCTATGTGCAACACGTGTAGGTACCACCATCCGGGAAACCTTCCGTGTCGCATCTGCACACTATGTGGCAAGTACGGGCACCTTGTGGCAACGTGTCGCCGAGCATTGGGAAACGCAGTGACGGAACCAAATCGGGTCTGCTACAACTGTGGAGAACCAGGTCACTACCGACCCCAGTGCCCTCGTCTTGTGGGCAATGTTCCACAAGCTCGTGGACGTGCTTTCAACATCAACGCGAACCAAGCGCAAGCGAACAACGAGGTGGTGAACGGTACGTAAAAAAAAATTTGCAACCCTATCTCCATAGAATTTCTCTTAAAATTCCTTACTTGTGTCCTTAAGTGCCTTTAAAACCTATACAGGTATGTTTCTTATTAATGACACCTATGCATACGTATTATTTGATTCGGGCGCCGATAGAAGTTTCGTTTCCTTAGAGTTCGAGCCGACACTTTCTAAACCTCGCTCAAATCTAGAGAGACCTCTCACCGTCGAAGTTGCTGATGGAGAACCCATCACCGTCGACGTGGTTATCCGCGATTGTCTATTGTGCCTCGACAACCATAAATTTCTTATCGACCTTATTCCAATGAAGCTTGGAAGTTTCGACGTTATTATTGGCATGGATTGGTTATCCAAGAACCATGCCGAGATCATCTGCTTCGAGAAGTGTATTCGCATGCCCTTACCCTCCGGTGACACGATGAAGGTGTTCGGTGAACGGTCCTCCAAAGGACTCAAGCTTATGTCATGTACTAAGGCTCAGAAGTGCCTAAGTAAGAGTTATCCGGCATTCTTGGCATATGTAGTCAACACCAAAACCAAGGAGAAGGAACTCAAAGATGTTCCAGTCGTACGAGAATTCCCTGAGATCTTTCCCGATGATCTTAGCGGGTTACCTCCCGTACGCGAAGTAGAATTTAAAATCGACTTGATTCCGGGAGCAAGCCCCGCGGCTAAATCACCTTACCGACTCGCACCATCGGAAATGCAAGAACTCTCTAGCCAACTCCAGGAATTATCCGAGAAGGGGTTTATCCGCCCTAGTTCTTCTCCTTGGGGTGCACCTGTCTTATTTGTGAGAAGAAAGATGGGTCTTTCCGCATGTGTATCGATTACCGGGAGCTCAACAAGTTGACTATCAAGAACCGGTATCCTCTTCCTCGTATCGACGACCTTTTCGACCAACTTCAAGGAGCTGCAATCTTTTCAAAAATCGACTTGCGTTCGGGTTATCATCAACTGCGAGTCCACGACGACGATATCCCAAAGACTGCATTCCGCACCCGGTATGGGCATTACGAGTTCATGGTTATGCCTTTCGGCTTAACCAATGCTCCAGCGGTCTTCATGGATCTTATGAATCGGGTGTGCAAGCCATACCTAGACAAGTTCGTCATCGTTTTCATTGACGACATTCTTATTTATTCCAAGTCACGCTCCGATCACGAACTTCATCTCCGTCAAATCCTCGAGCTGTTGAAGAAGGAACAACTGTACGCGAAATTCTCGAAATGTGAGTTTTGGCTTGAAGAAGTACAGTTCTTAGGGCACGTTGTGAATAGTCAAGGAATTCACGTCGACCCTGCGAAGGTTGAAGCCGTAAAGAATTGGAGTGCTCCCACAACTCCGACGGAAGTTCGATCGTTTCTTGGTCTAGCCGGGTATTACCGGCGATTTATTGCCAACTTCTCAAAAATCGCAAAGCCACTCACGTCCTTGACTCAAAAGAACAAGCCTTTCGAGTGGAAAGCCGAGCAAGAAGAGGCGTTTGAGACATTGAAGCACAAGTTGTGCAATGCTCCTATTCTGACGCTACCGGATGGGAATGACGACTTCACGGTATACTGCGACGCGTCGAAACAAGGCCTTGGTTGTGTTCTCATGCAACGGGGAAAGGTCATCGCATATGCCTCGAGACAATTGAAGGTTCACGAGGTAAATTATACGACGCACGATCTCGAGCTCGGAGCGGTGGTCTTTGCTTTAAAAATCTGGAGACACTATCTATACGGCACGCAATGTATAGTCTACACGGACCACAAGAGCCTCCAACACATTTTCAATCAGAAGGACCTCAATATGAGGCAACGTCGTTGGGTGGAACTAATTAGCGACTACGATTGTGATATCCGCTACCATCCCGGCAAGGCAAATGTCGTAGCCGATGCATTGAGTCGAAAGACGCATCAAAAGATGGTTTCCGTTCAAGAGATTCGCGACCGACGCCAATGGTTCGATACATTGGGAGAGTTTGATACTGAAGTCCGACTCGATGTCAACAATGCTACGGTGTTATTGCAGAACTTAAGGATCGATTGTGACATCGAGGCGAGTATTCGAGAAGCACAGCAAGCGGTGCAAACCGAAGGGAGTATGAAGGAAGAGCTCGAGCCAAATCTCTTAGCCCAATTAGAAACAAGAGCCAATGGTTAATGTATTTCGCAAACCGAATCTGGATTCCCAAACGGAATAACCTTCGGGCTTCTATCATGAACGAAGCACATCGGACTCGTTATTCTATTCACCCGGGCTCCGATAAGATGTACATGGACTTACGGAGTCAATATTGGTGGCCCGGAATGAAACGAGACATAGCAACCTATGTTGCTAAGTGCCTTACATGCACGAAGGTTAAAGCGGAGCATCAACGTCCAAGTGGATTACTTGAACAACCCGAAATTCCCATGTGGAAGTGGGAACATATATCCATGGACTTCATAACCAAGTTACCTCGGACATCTCGCGGGCACGATAGCATATGGGTAATCGTCGACCGATTGACTAAGTCGGCACATTTCATACCCATACGCGACACATATAAGACATCAAGGTTAGCCCGGATTTACATCGACGAGATCGTAAGCCGTCATGGTGTGCCTCTTCACATTATATCCGACCGAGACGCTCGATTCACTTCTCACTTTTGCTCTACTATGCAAGAACTTCTGGGTACACAATTGGATTTAAGCACGGCTTACCATCCCCAAACCGATGGCCAAACCGAGCGGACGATCCAAACCCTGGAAGACCTGTTACGTCTCTGTGTCCTTGATTTTGGGGGCGACTGGGATACGCACCTACCGCTCGCAGAATTCTCCTACAACAACAGTTACCACTCAAGCATCCAAATGGCACCGTTCGAAGCACTTTACGGTCGTAAGTGTCGTTCACCAATCTGCTGGACCGACGTTGGCGAAAATCTTATTACCGGCCCCGAGCTCATACAAGAGACGACCGATAAAGTCGCTATCATCCGCAAGAACCTGGAAGTGGCAAGGAGTCGACAGAAAAGCTACGCTGATAAACGTCGCAAGCCACTGGAATTCCAAGTTGGGGAGATGGTCCTTCTCAAGGTCTCACCGTGGAAGGGTGTGGTTCGCTTTGGAAGGAAAGGCAAGTTAGCTCCAAGGTTTGTAGGGCCTTTCAAGATCCTGAAAAAGATTGGGAAAGTGGCCTACAAACTAGAACTACCCTCCGACCTTAGTGGAATTCACCCTGTCTTCCACGTCTCGAATCTGAGGAAGTGTCTGGCCGACGATAATTTGCATGTGCCGTTGGAAGACATTCAGATCGACGAGTCACTACACTTCGTTGAAAAACCCGTCGAAATCATGGATCGCATTATGAAGAAGACTAGGACCTCTACGACCCCAATTGTAAAGGTTCGATGGGAGAACAAACGAGGAGCGGAATTCACTTGGGAGCGTGAAGAACATATGAAGAAGACTTACCCTTACTTATTCTTGTAACCCTTTTTGATTCTTAATTTCGGGACGAAATTCTTTTAAGTTGGGGAGACTGTAACATTCTGTATTTTTGTGTTCATTTTATTATGCCATTTTATAGCATCTTTAGTAAATCGCTTTTTTTATACATGTAATAATACTAACAATAATAATAATAGATAATAATAATAATAATAATAATAATAATAACAATAATAATAATAATAATAATAATAATAATAATAAAAATAATAATAATAATAATAATAATAATAATAATAATAATAATAAAAATAATAATAATAATAATCATAATGAATTAAAGTGCAGGGGGCCATTTTGTCATTTTGTAAACTTTAAATAAAAGTTCATGGCATGAAATAATAACATTTAAAAGTACAGGGGCCATTTATGCAAATTCCCAAACCACCCCCCCCCGTTATCCCGTTTTCCCGGCGAGGAGCTCCGGCGAGCTCCGCCGAGCTCCGGCGAGGCTCAAAAGCCACCATTTCGAACCAACTTGACCCAAATTAAACCCCCAAACCGCTCGACCCCATGTTTCGAACTCAATACTCAACCCAATTTGAAAATCCCGCTCGTTAACCTTTCCCAAATCGAACCTCGAACCAACCGAGTCAAACACCACAATCAAACCTTGCCTAAATCTGCATTTCAATCAAATAATCACCCTTAATCATAGTACGCGGCCTAATCAATTAATAAATCAATCAACATCGCAAAATAACAGCTCGAATCGCACAATTTTGGTAAATTCGGACGCGGTTTCAAAATCAAACGGGTTAGGCCGAAACCGTGTAATCGAAGCTAAAAATTGAGGGGTTCGGATTCATTTTGAAGTTCCTAAACTCTCTGAACCCTCAATTGCACAAGAAAACCTCTCAATCATAAAACCCCAACCCAAGAACACCCGAATCAAATATCGAACTCGACATCACTCGAAACCCCATCAAAACAGGTAATTGAAACCTGTTTTCTACTCGATTTGGTCCAGGGATCAAAAGCCCCATGATGATTCGGGTGTTTAACAACGAATCGGAGGTCAATTTGACCCTGTTGAACCTAGGGTTCATACGATTTGGGGAAACCAGAGAAGCAGGGTTTAAAATTAATACAAACCAAAATGAACCAAGGCCTTGGCCCTGGTTCACTGGTCTCTGCGCCCCATACATTCGGGAAGGTCCCGGGTTCGACCCCGGGCAAACCCCCTTTTTCCTTTTTTTTCTGATTTTTTTTTCTTTTCTTCATTTCTTTTTCTTTATTCAACCTTTTTAAATTCTGAAAATTTCTAAAATTAAATTTATAAAATGTAGATTATTTTCTTTCTTTTGTTTAAATAATTTGGGACTAAAATAATTTTATAAAATACTTTTGTATTTATAAATACATTATTTTAGTTTTAAAAATACAAAAGAAATGAGTAAACATAATACTTGTATATATATATATTTTTAAGTAATTAAATGGTTTAGTTATGTATATCTATATATATATATATATTTTATATTGATCTTTTAGTAATTAAATCATTTATTATGATTATACAATGTTATAATTGTTTAGTATATATGTTTATACATATATATATTCAAGCAATTTAATTGTTTAGTTATATATATATATATATATATATATATATATATTTATACATAGTTCTTTTAATAGCTAAATCATTTATATTGATTATTATATACAATGTTATAATTGTTTAGTATATACATTTATATATATATAATTAAATCATTTATTATGATTATACAATGTTATAATTGTTTAGTATATATGTTTATACATATATATATTCAAGCAATTTAATTGTTTAGTTATATATATATATATATATATATATATATATTTATACATAGTTCTTTTAATTGTTTAAACATAGTTCTTTTAATAGCTAAATCATTTATATTGATTGTTTAGTATATATATTTATATGTATATTCAAACAATTAAATTGTTTGATTACTTATACCTATAAATATGTATATATTGTATATAGTCCCTTATAATAGTTAAATAACTTATTATAATTATTATATTCAATCCTTAAAAATCGGTTCAACGTACAATTTAATCAAGTTTTATTTATTATTTCTTTTACGCGCTAACAAGTGATTATACCAAGTATAATCCATTCGTTTCATTTAACCGATCACGTTATTAACATGTAATAAATACGAATAATTATTAAATCCTATTAGACCTACAATTAATCATCAAACAAATTATAACGCACTACTTTATTTCGTTTAGGTGCGTTGTGACGTTTGTGTTGGAAATCTTATTCGTGGTTATTCTTATTACATCTACAAGTCTCCTTTATTAAACATGTGAGTTCTTATGCCCCGCTTTACGATTATTTCACATCTTTCGGGGTGAAACATGTTGCTTATACAAACTTACACATACACGCTTTGATACTTATTACACACGTGCAATTCTTTACATAGTCGTGGTTGTTTGGATATGTTAAGTATTATATGAGATGTGACATACGTGTGCAATCATTAACTATTGCTAGCCTAGCGAAGTCTTAGATCTTTGGGCCTGACAAGCCTATTTGGTGCTAAAGTCGATGTATTGCCGACTCCTAGGAGCCGTATGCTTGTGCACTAGGGAACCAAATACACTTAGCTAATCATGCTTATTCATATTATTCAGTCGAGGCTTGATTGTAACTATGCATGTTCTATATACTGCTATCTTGTGACCATTGACTAGAATTGCCACATTTTGTATACTTATTGTATTTAAAACCATGAGAATTCACCAACTAGTTAGTTGACTTTATTTTCAACATGTTTCAGGTAATGTGCAAGCTTAGCAATGATTGAAGGAATGCATAAACCTAGATCATGGACCTAGGCTTAATAAAGACGATTGAATTCTTGTTTTTGTTTGATTTATTTTGAGACATTGATGTATGTGGTGATTGAAAACAATTGATTAATGGCATTTTATACTTTAACATAGCGTTATGTGGCTGTGAACAATCTTAATCCTCACACCTCGACGTTTCCGCCGTCAAGGTTGGGGTGTGACATTGGACTTGTGTTTTTTAACTCAATTATGGTATGTATCAAGTAAATTTTGTTAATGAACAAATCAAGGTTTTACCATGAGTTGTCACATGAAATGATAAGTATTTTTTGTCGCTTTTTAAAGCCGTACGTATGGTCATTTTTGGTATGTTGTGTAAAGATTCAATGGGTGCTAAAACTTGTGTCTTCTCCTAGAAGTGTGTCATTTTTACAGGTTTTATGTGTTCAATCGAGTCTAAAATTGCTGTTGACCTGATTATGTGTTATTATTAGTTCATTCTTTGAGATATGTTTCGTGCATTGGACTTTATCTATGATCAAGATGCTAGTAGTAATTGTTCCCAAATATTTGTTCTGAATCGTATGATTCAATTTTGTCTCAAACAGTGAGAAACTCTTTCAGGTATGACTATGTCTTGAAAGGATTTTTTAATTTTGTATCATGAAAGCCTTATTTGGATTACAAGTATGATTGGTTTCATGAAGGTTTGCTTGACACTTACGGGAGAACATCTTATTGTCTATAATCTTGTTGTCTGGTTTGTTGAACCGCGTGGTTCATATATTTTGATTATTGTGTTAACAAGATTATTTTTGAATGTTTTTTTCAGTCTTGTATGTTCTCTCTTGTGTGATGTGTTTTTGTTTCAAATCGTGTGATTTTGCATTCAATGAAAATCAGTTTAGCTGTGTCTTTATAGTCTGGTACAATTCATCTTATTATTATCAGACTTATCTCTTGAATCTTGTGATTAATTTTTTGTGAGGTTGTAAAAGTTTTTGCTTGATTCAAATTAGTCTTTAAGTTCCTCACAAGTCTTGTCTTCAGACTTTGTTCTGAATTCTTAAAAGTCATGTGGCTTTTATTTTCTTATCAGATATGTTTCTGGTAGTCTTATCGAATCTTATGATTCTAAAAACCGTGTGGTTTTTATTCTCCTTATCATATTTTTTGATAGTCTTAAAGAATCTTATGATTCTTTCTTTGTATTAGTCAGAAGATGTTCTTCTGATGTCTTTACTTTCTTCTTTCTTTATTGTTAAAGAAAGTTGATAAATGTCTCATCTTGGAGGTCGTGTGACTTCATGTCTTTATCAGATATGTATCTGATTCTCTTATATGGTCATGGGTGTATGCCTTATGACTTGTTCGGTATGTCATATTAGTGGTGGATTCAAGGTCCACTCGCTAGATATGAAATCTTCGAATTCCTTGTGGGATTCTTCGTAGAATCTTATGATTCTATCTCTTGTTTAATCAGAAAATGTATCTCTGATTTCTTTCTCTGTTTGTCTTGTGACTTTTGTTTCATATCAGATATGTTCCTGATCGTTTTATAAAATCTTATGATTTTTTGTGGTGATTACTGCAAGTTATGTCGTGCCTTGTGGCGTTTTTGTGCTTACTCTCTGTCAATGATGAACCCAAAGTTTATTGTTTGAGTAAGAATAATTTGGGATAGCTGTGTTAAGTGAAAGTTTTTATGGCTTATGTTATAACTTGATTATGTGTTCCAAATTCAAAGCTATAATCCATTATTGTCTTCTTATGATTGATTTAAATTTTCTCTCAGAAAAGTCTGTCATATCCTTAATACTTAAAAGTTGTATTGGAAGATTAACAAAATATTTTTTAGTGTTATATGTGTTAAAGATATGAGTAGTTCTCAGGTGTATGCCTTCTTTGTTTATGTGCATCCTTCTAGTTTTTTTAAAATTTTGATTGATACTCATTTTTTTATTTACCACTCCTTTTGTAACGTCTTTTCATTTGGTTATTGAATCTTGTGAGTAATTGTTTGATCAAAATAGTTTTCTGGTTTTGTTTCTATGGTGATACATGAACTTGGTATGTGTATGACTTGTTCTTTATGTTATATTGGTAGTATATTTGAAGTCCATTTCTTATTATAATGTCATGTGATACATGATTCTTTCTTGTTATTGATTCATGTGATTCAAGGTGTTTTCTGGCAGTGTTATGGAATCTTGTGCTCCTTGTTTCATGAGATATTAATCTGATTCTTGCTATAGATTTGTATATCAGAATATGTTCTTTTCTGATTGTTTCTTTGTATTTTTTATTTCTCTTTTACATGGAAGTTTGTGTTTCTCTTTTGTGCTTATTTTTTGTTTTTTTTATTCATGAGTTTGAGTGTCTAGTTTCTCAAAAAAGTTTTTTTTTCTCAAAGTGATAGCTTTTCTAATGTGTTTCGGAGTAAATCGTTTATCTTATTTGGAATTTTTTAAGTAATAAATATGTTTGCTTATTGAATTGAGGGGGGATGTTAAAATTTATGTATATTTCCAATTCAATATGAAACGTATGTTAAATAATTATAATTAATGTTGGATTATTTTGTTATCTTTTATGCATGTTATGGGCTGCTCTTGGATTGGAGTATTTGGGCTTGTAGCAGGCTAGCAGCATGCTGATGGACTTATGGGCTGATGCAAAGTGTCTGTCAATTGGACTTGTTATAAAGACTTGTGTTTGAGAAAAGTACAAGCACACTTTTTTTGGATGCTTTGTTTATAGGGTTATCTTCAGTTGTTTCTATAGGGTTATCTTCAGTTGTTTCTGTCCCTTTCTACAATGGCTTTCTTCCCTTGCTGTTCTGGAGTGGACGTGGGAGATTGGCAAGGCAAATGACACTTCTGATGGCATTCTGTGATTATACGGGAAATTGTATAAAGGATGTGGTGTCTGCTCCTAGGCCCAAATCACCACCTGTAAGGATATTGACAGTGACTAAAGATGAGAAAGAAAATGCATAATGTTTCTCTGTTTTTTCTTCTTCGTCTTCTTCGTATCATCAATAATATTTTGGAGTTGTAGAAGATCTGATCATCTTGAAGACACAACTTGTCATCATCTTTATTCTGAATCAAGTATCTTAGTTTCTTGACAGTTCTTCTAGCCCCTTTTCAATTACATTTGGTGTACTAAGCTACTAAAGATGGCATTAAAGAGTATAAAAGATAACAGGTTAAACAAAGAAAGCCAAATGAGTTGCACATATACCACTTCACAAAACAAAAACATCAAAAATTCCAAATATACACATCTCAAATAAGTTCGCTACAAAATTTTACCATAATAAACAACGAAAGAAAACGTCAAGAAACTGAACTACAACAATCATATCTCTTTCCAAGTCGACGACACACATCACGCTTTAACATCACCATAAAATCCTGCATATATCACACACTAATGAATCAAACAAACAAATCTTTTCTTTCAAGATCAAGAATACCATAACCACACTCATAGGTGAAAGGTTGTCAAAATGACAAAAGGAGACAATGCATAACCTCAGCAAGTTCCTCTTCTGAGCATAAGTCTGCAAGACCGTATACGTCATACACATTATCATGCAAAAGAGCAGCAGATTCAACCATAGATGAGAAGATGTCTACAGCTGAGTACTCGTCTGCGATTTTCTGAGCAGCTTCTTTGATGTTCATCTGAAAACATGAAAACGAATTAGCACACCAAGCTAAAGATTAAAGGCAGACGAAACTATAACTTAAAGGTTATCATAGGTTTCTTTAATTTCTCTGTCAGCTACAAGCAGCCCAAGTCATATTTTTCTCAAAAACCTCATCTTTTATCTATAAAAAACCAACAAATTTCGTGACAATATAACTAAAGGATTTAAACTCTCAAGCATGAGGACCAAAAATCTTGGACTTTTATGAAGAAAAAAAATACAAACTTTTAAATCAGGCAATTTCACAAACAGTTGGTGTTCAACACTTTCTACTGATGTATTTCACAAACCTGACAATCCATTGATAAACCACTGATGCTTGCAGTATCACTATAACAACGACGATGAAGATCGCGTTTCTTTGGCGGATTGTGGTCAAGTAATCTTGAACTTGCAGCTTGAGAAACAAAGGGCATCATCTGTTGAACATTAAGGGCATATTATCAAGGTCATCACCGCCATTGGAGCTATTCATAGCTGCAAACACACTATTAAGATCTTGATTACCACGCATCTGTTGACCAAGTTGATTGATGGCATTCATCATTTCAGGGTTTTGAGTTAATTGATCCAACATATTCTTCAACAAATCTTGGGATTCGATCTCAGTTTGATTTGAAATTACTCCAGTCAACAACCCGTGCAACGTTGGATTCCGCATCAAGAGTTTAATGATTGTGGTTTGATCCAATTGGCCATCGGATGATTGAAGGCTTTGATTGGTGGAAGTAAGAATATACGCGTCATCGACATTTGCTTCTGATATTGTGTGTGGTATTCGTGTCTGACAAATAACATAACACACACGCATGAACATAATAAATATTTCAAACCAATGTTTTTATAACAGGATCGGATGTCGAACCGGACACCTTACTGGTTTGGTGGTCGGATCGGTTTTAAAACCGGATGACGTCATGATTATATATATAGTTATTATATATATAGTGATATATATAATTAGATATAAGTAATTTATATATGTATTTTATAGTTATATATAAAAATTAACTATATTTTTATATCCAACACACTAATTTATGGTTTAACATCCTGTTTTTAACCACTAAAATAATTATTTGTGTGATTTTGTGAATAAGAATTGTTTTTTTAATAGTAAACTAGTATATGTGGATAAGGTTTAATAGGAAACTTATTGTCACAAGTCATTGGAGAAAGCACGCCCCTCAACCCTTGGTTCCACCTTTGTGTGTTTCAAATGTTTGTGTAACATGAAGAGCGAAAGATGCGTATGGCTCATACCTTTTCTGACAGCGGTAGTTTAGAAGCTATTTGTTTTGATTGTGTCTCGAAAAAGATGGATGAAAGTCTGCTAGGTGTCCTCCGCTGATTGAAAGTATTACATTAAAGATAGATACATCTAACGCTTTTTACATGAAATTAGAGGTAAAAATTTGGTCATACCAATTCACTTGGTTTAGGCAAAGCTTCTCACCACAAGAAAAATCAAGTTAGCTAAATAAACTAAATAATAACATAATTAAATTTAAATTTAGAAGAAAGCTAACAAAAAAAAAAAAAAACTCACACACTCCTCTTGGAAGCCTTCTATTGTTCCTAACTTTTTCTTCAAAATGTGGTTTGCAATATAAGAGACCATCTGATATAGAGTGATTGTTTTCCTAGAAGAAATTAACAATTATGTATAATATATTGTTATACCATACAAACTATATAAACATGTATAATTATAATGTTTTGGATCAAATCTAACAGGTGAAACCTTAGATCCCAATTAATCGATTCGCTTAATGATAATGTGATCGAGTTGAAGGACAAGGGAACATACCAATAGCTGTTCATCACATTGACTGCATTTGAAACATACATCATGAAACCAAACTCCATCATCTGCAAATGATAATTCATCTTGATCATCAACTGTTTCATCACAAACCATGCATTTTTCTGCAGACATTTTCCACCTTTTTGTTCTTTCTGCTGATCAGTTTCTGAATCCGAAATAACCATATTCTAAAAATAGAAATAACATGTAACTATAATAGGAATACACATACAAATGGAAGGTGGGATTGTGATTTGAGTGGACAAGGTTCTTTTGCTATCATATTTGATATGAGTGGCACTAGGTTAGGTTTCTATTCAAATGCAAATCAAGATATTACGTATTATTGATCAACTATTTATATGAATATAGCAAGGATACTTACAATGAACATGCAATCAAAACATAAAATAAATTAGTAAACGCTGTGAACTCAATGTGGTATAAGGGTTGAGTAACAAATGAAGGTTGGCCTAAGTCAAAATTCTCATGTTTTAAGTACATGATAAAACGGGTTGGCTTCACCTTGTGACGATTTACAAACGTATTTTTGTATTTATTCTTTCTAATTGTTCTATGATTGCGTAAGGTGATAATACTAGAGTTTAACAAGATTGGAAGGTTATATGCATTGACAATACTTTTTCGGATGACCTTTTATCTTTTCTTTTGGCCATGTATACATTTTTGCAACAAGAATTTATTTTTCCACATCTGATTTGTTATAAAACACAAACCTTATGAATAATTTAAATTAAATGAGTCAAAATTATCACCTTTTAAGACCATACAAAACAAACAAACAAACATACCCAGTAAATCCCACTCAAGTGCAGGGTCTGGGAGGGGTAGATGGAGGCTAATCTTTCCTCTATCTTGGGAGATAGAGAGACCGCTTCCGAGGAGACCCCCGACTCACTAACGAGATCAATAACAAATAACAATAACAATAACAATAGCAATCATAGTATACGGCATACAACACACAGATATCAAACACATAAATACTTAGGACGTGCGTACATCAAATAAGCGGCAAGAATAGCGTATAAGGGCAGAATGAGGAAAACAGGGGTCCCGCAAAAAGTGTACGTCTACCCTTCCTATCCACAGATCTCGCTAAAAGTCCTTAATTTTAATTCTACGCCTCCACGCACTCCTATCCTCGATCATGTGCTCAGAGAGGTGCAATTCTACCATATCTCGCCTAATTATCTCGTCCCAAGTCAACCTAGGTCTACCTCTACTCCTCTTACTCTCTAAATTGATGTTCTCTACTGCTCTGACGGGTGCTACCATCGGCCTCCGCTTTACGTACCCAAACCATCTTAATCTTCCCTCTCGTATTTTATCTGTGATACAAGCCACCTTTAGCTTCTGTCGAAACACGTCGTTTCTTATTCGATCCAATCTTGTGTGTCCACACATCCACCTCAGCATTCGCATTTCCGCGACCTCTATTTGTCTCTGGTGCAATTTCTTTATGGCCCAACAGTCTGTTCCGTATAACATAGCTGGACGTACTGCCACTCTGTATAGTTTTTCCTTTAGCTTTGCTGGGAACCTCTTATCACACAGGATCCCTGATGCTGCTCTCCATTTGCACCATCCTGATTGCACACGGTGAGCTACATCGCTGTGTATCTCTCCGTCGTCCTGTACGTACGAGCCCAGGTATTTGAACCTAGACGTCTGTGGTACCATCATGCCCTGGATACTGATTTAGGTGTCCTCTTCAGCCTCACCACTAAAGTTACAAAGCATGTATTCCATCTTAGAGCGACTTATCCTTAAGCCTCTGCGCTCTAGTACTGCTCTCCACTGTTCTAACCTCTCATTAAGCATCATTTTAGATTCTGATATTAAGACAATATCATCCGCAAACAGCATGCACCACGGGACTGGCTCTTGTATAGACTTGGTGATCTCGTCCAACACTATTGTGAAGAGAAATGAGCTCAATGCCGATCCTTGGTGTAGTCCCACTCCCACCGGGAAAAAGTCCGTGTCTCTGACTGGTACTCGCACACACGTTTTTGCCCCTTCATACACATCCATTATTATTTTGATATACTTCTCTGGTACCCTTCTAAGTCGTAGACTTTCCCAAATGAGTTGACGCGGCACACTGTCATATGCTTTTTATAGGTCAATGAATACCATATGGAGGTCCCTTTTCTTTTCTCTATATTTCTCCATTATCCTTCTTCTGACGTGTATGGCTTCTGTTGTAGAGCGTCCTGGCATAAATCCAAATTGGTTTACCGCTATCTGAGTTTCTCATCTAATTCTCGTGTCAATAACTATTTCCCATAGTTTCATCGTGTGACTCAATAGTTTTATTCCCCTGTAATTTGTACAACATTGGACATCTTCTTTTTTCTTATATATGGGAACTATGACACTGCTTCTCCATTGCTCCGGCATCCTCATAATGGAGAAGCAGTGTCATACATAAACCCAAAAGGGTTAAGAGATGGCTAACTATTTGACTATATATCTCCTATTTGTATAGATAAACCCATCAATAAGTCAATGGGGAAAAACTAGGAAATTGAACATAGGCAAAAAGAAGGTCTAGGGAAGATGCAACCTTGAGCAAGTTCATTTGCCATACACTAGTCATCAATAGCACTTGTGTCATCAATCTATTTTAGTTTAGTTGGATTTATTTAAGACTAAATTAAAATCACAACAAAAATCAGTAAATTATAAGACGTGTAGTGCATATGATTTGTGGTACCTAGAAACCCAGGAGTTCAAGAGGGCAATATTAGTTGGGTATGAACAATGATACGTACAACATATGACAGTCGGTTGTTATGTGTATAAACAATGCAAGCATACGATTATGCCCCCTTGAGAGTCACTATTGCCATTGTAATAACCGATAACTAGGGCAAATGCATCATTATGTTGATCATAGTGGTCAAAAACTCATAAGGCCTGCGCCTCGGCTTGACACACAGTAAAAAACAAACCAATGAAAAATATAAGCTTATAGAACTTGGGATCTTAGCAGTTGATACATAGACCATAGTATATAACTTGTATCTTTGAACTGATTTTCTTGTAGGCTGATTAGTAGCCAAAACATCTAAACAATCTACTAGGCAAAGTGCCTGTTGCATGAAACTTTGCAGCTGCCTCCTCCACCTTGATAATATCTTGCCCCTTTTTCGCTAAAATGACCGCGCGTTTTTCTTCTGCTTCCTTATGGATTGCAGCCATCTTGTTCTTCATCTTCTCCCTTTGTTTTACTTTCTCAATCTCAATGTCTTCCTGTTCAAATCACACGGTTAATTAGTTATTGTTCTTTTTTCATGTATATCTTAATAAGTCTTTTAAAGGAGTATGGAGTAGTAGTACCTCAATCTGCTTGAGATCGGCTTCTATTGCTGCTCTTTTAGTATTTTCCCACGCCCCGATTGCTGACATTTTTGTGTAAGCCCTGCATACAACACGCGTGTACGATAAGTGAAAGTAGGAGTCGTGGTTTAATGCGATGCGATTCCATGATGAAATGCCGTATACAATTAATAGTTGTTTGAACAACTTAGACCATCAATTCCAATGAGTCTTGCAGTACTAAAAAAGATATTTTTTTTTCACAAAACTAATTTTTCTCACAAAACTTTCTGACAAGATACCAACAATGTTTTTTCCCATCAAGTAGCGACAAATCTCCGACAAAGAAAAACAATTAGAAAAACCCTAACTTTCCGACAATATATAGAGCTTCGAAAGACAAGTTGTGGCTCACTACAAAACTATTCCTAAAACATATTGACAACTTTTCATTTTTAAATTAGTTGATAAATTTGATTAACTTAACAAATAAAAATTGTTATATACTTCAACATTAATGTTGGAGAATTGTCAGAGACGTTAACAATTTCCAACAATGTTCCGGCCTACAAATGTTAAAAAATACTTTTTGTATTTAAAAAATTACTAGTTCAACAAAGAAAAAAATATTAATCTTGTTTACAGACCCGATTAAAATAACAACTATCTTTTAAAATTAACAGGCCGTTCATAATATAAAAAAAGAAAAAAGAAAAAAAAGCATATGTCGAAAAGTTGTTGGAAATTATAGCAGTTTCAGACAATTGTTCCTACAAATGTTAAAATATACTTTTAGACAATTGTTCCTACACATGTTAATAAATATTTTGCTGGTATTTTGTTGCTAATTAGCTTTACCAACAAATCTCCTACGACTTCGATCTTTTGTTGAAAACGTTAGTTTTTTGGTAGTGAAACAGATCATATTTAGTCGAGCAGATTAAACCTATCTAAAAACTGTTACATTTTATGTTATAAACTTCCAACATGCGCATATATAAAAACTTATTCGAAGCAGGGTCGTACATTTGCAGTTAAAAAATATATATAAAAACTTATTGTCAATGATTTTGAAGAAAATAAATACTTGTTGTCTGCCTTAATCTTTTCGTTCTCTTCCCAGGCTTTGATCAAAGCCATTCTCTTCTCCATAATAACTATTTCAAGTTCAGCATCTGAAATACACACACAATACATCATCAATACCATAATATCCACGTCATCTTTTATCCTTACGTTCATCTCAATATTTTGTTCATGAAAGATTGAAAGAGATCTTACTGTCACCTCCAGGCGGTGGTGGGTTTGCTTTCTCCGGTTCAACTGGTGAAGTTTCTTTATGATCGGTCGATTTTGATCCGGTATCTGTTTCTATAGAAACATCGTTTTTGCTTTCATCTTGTTGTTCTCCCATCCTTCAATAATATACAACTCTTTGGTCACTTTCCGGTGACCGGAGTCGGAAAGTATAAAAGAGGCAAAGAGAAATGAAAGAAAGAGGGTGGTATGTGGTAGGTTAAATTGGTTGGTAGAAATAGGAAGGGGGTGGTGTCAAAGATGGTACATTGTGATCACGAATCAGTTGGAACGTTACCTACTATGTTTCTAGCTAGATAACAATGTTTTATTTTCCATTATATACAGTGCAACTAATCATGTAGAACACGTTAGCTAAATCTCATAATATAACATTTTGTAGTGTTTAGTTCACGGAAGAAACAAGTTATAAGGAATGTTCTGCTTTAAATATCAATAGCACACGAATGTTACACAAACAGTATGTGATTTTATGGTGATAAGTGCAATGGTTATTTCGTTAGATCTTTTAGACACTTTTATATCACCTGGCTTACTATAATATAAACATTTAAAAAGTTTTTGAAGTTGGATGTCTTTGTTGTCCTCCCACACTTCTATAACGTATATAAATATAGCTTTGTTACGTATGAGATTTTGTTGGATAACTTTGTCTTTTTAGTTTAATCGTACTACAAGACTACAAGTTCATGTTGTAATTGGAATATTAAATATTTTTTATGTTCATTTTGTTAATTGTTTTATTTGACAGCTCAACTATGGCAATATTCTGCGTTAGTTTATCTTTGACATCATTAATTTGCTTTTTAATACGGTGAAACAAATAAAGAAGGCAATTATGTAACTTTTTATTAATATGGCATTTATGCAACTTTGTATTAGTCATGGGATATTTATATCCTAAAAAGCCCGATCAAAATATGTTAAAAGATATAAATCAAAATTAAAGTATGTTTATCATGCATGAGTTTCGTTTTGTGAAAAATAAATTTACATTGTCAATAGATATAATTAGTAATCGATTAATCAACCATGTATGAAAATTTTAGAAGTAAATTTTTTGTTTGTTGGTCGTATTTGGAAATGCAAAAGCATAAGTAGATTGAATGTTAATATGTTGAATTGGTATTGTATTATTTGTGTTTTCTGTTTTCTAGTTAGGTTTAAGTGTTTATTAAAATATTGTATTAAACGTATTTTTCTAGTAGTGAGTAGTTAATTTGATTTTTCAATAACTTTATTCATCGTTCCTAGCTAGTTATTTTCAATTTACATTCTTCGGACACTTTCACTTGCTTCTTCTAATCTCGAGCAAAATTAAAAACTCAATTTATTAATAGCAATTTTCTAATGATAATTATACGCCGCTGCTTTAAAAGATATATGTTATGTTAATAAGTGTTATCTATCCCTATTTCATTCGAGACCGCACCCCAATGCTTTAAGGAAAAACCCACAATTAAAAAAACTCATTGGTTCACCACTAGTTATTTTAGAAAATTTCTAAGAATCTCTCCTTATAATTCTTCCAATTACAAATATTAAATTTATCTCTTGAATTTTCTCATGAATACATTACAACTTAATTTACTTAAAATTGATAACCCGTGGTAGTCATCCACATGTTTAAACAAATAAATGAATCATTCTATTAAGTGCCCAATGAATATTCTGGTAGGTAATGTGATGTACTCTGAAGTCAAAAGCTATGAAACGAAAAATCAAAAAGAATACGTTGAGTGAATTTGTTAACACATATATTACAATCTTTCCGAGTTAGGTTTTATTTTCTAGTAACTACTTATTATTGCAATCATATATGCTCAAGTATTCATCCTCTTTAGTTATCTAAAAAACAAAACATATTATTTCGTTTTAGAAGTATAAACCCAACAAACTTAAATCAAGCATCATGTTTTTCGTCTAAACAGTTAAAATTTAATATGATGAAAATAAGAATTGTACTCACCTCTTTAAAAAGTGGTGAACGTAAACCATGCACTTTCAAGAAAACGAAATAAATTAATTCTCTTATTATAATTTCTTTAAGTGCTTCCATCAACTTTCAAGAAAACACTCAAGTGGAAGGTGGAGAGTAGTTATCCGAATTCCAACTTTTCTTAATTTTTGAGTCCATAGACAAGGAAACGTATGAAAGAGGAAGTATCACAATTTAATGTCTTGTCACATAAATTATTATACCTATTAAAACAACATCGGTGTGTACAATAAAAATATTATTTTTTTATTACCAGATTTTATCTTATTTAAATATCTAGATTCATTTATCTAACTCACTTGGTGCGGTAGATGATTTGGTTAGATCGTTGGTGAGTAACCGAAGACACTTGGCTTCGAAACCGATTTTAATTTTAGTTTTGTTTTTCATTTTCCGCTTAATTTTAATATTTTATCGAGACACTCAATTACGCGTTAATTTTAGTTGGTCAGCTCCCAAAATCAACATTTTCATTTATAGCTTTTGTACTTAACGTTTTATTTTTGTTATTTTTGTTTAATAAGAACTTTGCAAAAAGGAATAATGGATAATTGTATTGCTGAAAAATATTTAATTTTAATATATGTTAATTATAATTTTTTCCCCCGCAGCTGCCAATTCTGTCCTTTTAAATTTCTTTTTACTATTTATTATATTTTTAACACTTATTTTGTTTAGTTTTATACTCAATACTCAAATACGTTTATTAAATACATTGTTTGCGCCTCTCTTTAAATTACATTTTGTTTTTTTGATGTTCATTTTCACAACAAAATAGTATTTTTTGTGCTTACAGATCGGGATAATTTAATTTTAAACTCGTATTTGTGTTCTATAATGTTTATTTCACACATTGTCATGAATTCTTAATTCTTAAATTCTTAAATTGTATATATACCATTATAACCTGTTTATTTTATCCGTATTTTCAAATCCCGTGGCGGAGCACGGATGTTTAAATCTAGTTGTAAAATATTAATAATAATAATAATAATAATAATAATAATAATAACAATAATAATAATTACATACTATTACAAACACAACCTGATGAATAGTATTTTTCGAAATCACAGCCATCCAACTTTTTGATCTACGGTGGAGATCTAGGTATATAGTGTTGGGTGCCATCTGTCCCACTATCTCTTGCCCATTAAACGTGTGTCCCACTTGCTTGCTTCATCTGCCCTCTTTGCGAGGGTTTCTCTACTAAATATGTGTCCACCTTTGCATTCTCCGGTCGGTTGGAACCGTTTATCCAAGGTTAATGGTGGCAATGGTGGTTCTGACGACGGTTGTTTTATGTCGGTTTGTTGGTGAGCCACACCCTTCAGTTCTGATCGGTCTTTGGGCTTCCATCTTTTGAATTTTGGTTGCTGGTCTGTTCGACGACTAGCCGCTCCGACGATGGTTGTTTTATGTCGGCGACCCACTACCCTAAGTTCCGATTGGTCTTTGGGCTTCCATCTTTTGATCTTTGGTGTGTGATGTGTAGAGAAAGATGGTAGGAGACCTCTGTATAGAGATAAAGAGAGTGAGAAGGACGGAGGTGGTTCTAAATCTGCCTCTGTCCCTGCTCGATCTTAGTCTCTCTTCGGGTGTCCCCTTTTTGTTTTTTGCATTGATTGTTGCATATTTCTGCTCGGATGGTGGTCACTCTGATAATATATGTTTGGGTTCTTTTTGCATACATGTTCTTATTGTTAAATAAACGGTTTGGATTTTGCTTGTCATTGGTTGTTTGGATGATTTGTTGGTTTATCAAGGTTTTTTAAGTAGTCAGTTGTGGTTTAGGGAAAGACGATCCATGATGTGGGTGTTTTGTTGAATTTGTGATACGGTTTCGGGTCTGATTTGTCGGATCTATTGGTTCGAGCATCATTTACAATCTTGTCGGTCATTCATACATGATATCTTCCAACAATGATGATTTTGCGCTCATCTGAGATGGTTAAAGGCTGTGAGGATCTTTGATAGCTTTGAAAGAAATTTTTGTGTTTAGGGGACTCTGATCAGTATTATATATATGTTATGGGTCTAGATCTGGTTCGTGTGATCTATTAGTATGGGCAAGATTAAAACATCCGATTATTCATAAGTTAGATTCTTCGATGATGATGAGCTTGAGCTCATTTGAGATTGTAAACATTTGTGATGATGAGCTTGGTTCATCTGACCTGTTA